>JAUPFT010000025.1:30738347-32064890 GCA_036936625.1 Parnassius smintheus behrii
CACTGCTATTCATAAGGATTCAGATATACGTTGTAAACGTAGACAGAAAAACCTATAGACTAATGATAAGCGTGGCCTCGAGTGAGAAAGGGCGAAACGTAGTTTCAGGTACAATAATTTTTATGACTCTTAAACATATTCAGATAAAATTTTTAATTGTTCTAAGAACTGAACTGAACAAGATTCACCAATCTTAAGCTCACAAAACACTTTTTTCTCACTTAAACCAAATTGTAAACTCCTTAGATCGCTACGAACTGTCAAAGTTGTTTAGCAAAGTGTAGTTTGCTAAATAAAAAAACCGGCACGGAAAAAAGGACAAACAATCACACCGCTTTGTCTCATTTCTATGCAAGACGTATGCATAAATCTATCTTTTTCGTGTGCGAATGCGAAAGAAGGCGTCAATTTGTCCATAGGTTTCTCTGTCTACGGTTGTAAAGTTGTAGGGCTGCCAACATGCAAAATAAATCGGTTATTAAACTAGAACCAGTACATACCGGTTTTATCAAAAACCGGTTTTTATCAGGTTTTCTTAAAACCGGATGACATCACTAGCGCTTAGTCACGCACCAACCTGTCGCGCGACGCTACGTTTGTTTTTAATTTATTATATCGTGATTCGTGTGTGTAAACCTGTGCAAAACATAAAGAAAAAATGCCGTCATGTGTTTTCAGACGATGTACAAATTATACCCCAAAAGTTAAAGACAAAAATGTGTCATTTCATGCGTAAGTTCACAAAACTACCTATTTTCATTTCATTTTATTCGACGACGCCGTCTAATGGCGGCCGGCGCATGCAGTCTCCCTCTAGCAACAGGCATCCCGCCGTACGGTGTCATATTTTCTTTCTCTTTCTCCACGCGTATAAGTAGTTCTAGTATTTTCGCCGTTTTTAAGCGCCGCGATGTTCGTTCATGACGTATCTATATATAATACGTCATTGTTGGAAGGTCGTTCTGCGCCCTCCTTTCTGCCAAGGAGGGTCGCGTTCGTATACGGCTTAGAGATCTCTAGTCAGATCGTTAAGCTAATTCCTAAAAGGCGGTGTTTAGTGGGTAAAAGTCTCCACATAACCACGCAGCCGGCTGCGTGGTATGCTATGAGCATTCACCGCCTCCCTCCCCCGCTTTCCGGAGGGTTGCCCATATTTGCTTCGGGCGCGAAAAAAAAAAAGGTCGTTCAGTTTAATTCGGTTCGGGTCAATGTGCGGACGAATTTATTAGACGACGGCACCGTGGCGTAGTGGCTCAGCAATGAGTAGCTGCGCAGGGGGCCGCGGGTTTGAATCCCGCACGGAACAAGTATTTGTATGTCCTACAAATAATTGTTTCGGGTCTGGATGTGTGTCCTTGTGCAATTTATGTTTGTAAGCTGCCTCCGCGATACAGGAGAAAAGCCAAGTGTCGGGGGGGTAACGTTTTTATAAAATACATACATAAACACTCACGCCTGTCACCCAGAGGGGTAGGCAGAGACTACAGACTTCCATTTGGCACGATCCTGACACATCTCTCTTGCCTCCTTCACATCCATACACCTACACATACATGCTCGTCGGTTAAAGATACTCCTAATTTGGCCCGTTTTCAATAAATCGCCAATTTGGTCGATAAATTTTCGCCTAGGACGTCCCTTTCCGACTCTGCCATTCACTTCTCCACCATAAATTTTCTTTGTCACTCTTTCCTCATTCATTCTTTCCACATGACCAAACCACCGAAGCATTCCTTTCTTAATCCTGGTTACCACATCATCTTGCAAACCACACTCTTCTCTTATTACACAATTTCTTACCCTGTATTTCAGATTCAGCCCTAACATACTCCTTAACGACCGCATTTCTACTGCGTTTATTCTATTCTCGTGCTTCTTCTGCCACAACCATCTTTCACTACCATACGTTAAAGTAGGGACCAACACAGCATTATGAATTGCCATACGTGCCTTTTTCGACATATTTTGACTCTTCACAATAGAGTGCAAGGCCCCATTTACTCTATTTCCCGCATTCACTCGTCGTTCTATATCCTTATCATATCTCCCATCCCTGCTAAATACGCAGCCCAAATATACAAACTCATCTACTTGCTCGATCAACTCCCCTTCTATTCTTATTTCACAAATAGTTTTACTTTCTTCTCTTTCAAAAATTATAACATTCGTCTTACTTGCGTTCACTTTCATACCCCTTTCTTTTAATGATCCGTTCATTAATGTAACCATCATTTGCAACTCGGCCGCCGACGACGCAAGAATAACTTGATCATCGGCGTACAAAAGGCATTTGACGGTTAACTCATCCATTCATAATCCACATTATTCAACTTTCAAATTTTGCAAATAACTGTTCATAAATAGGTTGAACAGCCACAGGGAAGCCACACAGCCCTGTCTGACACCTTTATGGATGTTAAACCAGTCCGAGTAGACCCCGTTGATCCTAACACAAGTACTAGAGTCCCTATAAAGAGACTCCAATGCCTGCGTCAAGCCAGCGCTCAACCCAAATGTGTTCAGTGTTTGCCATAGCAAATCCTTATCCACTCTGTCATAGGCCTTTTCCAAGTCCATGAACGCACAAAAAACCTTTTGGTTTTTGGCCAGAAACTTCTCCGCGATCATGCGCATGGAAAAGACTTGATCTGTACATCCCATTCCCTTTCTAAATCCCGCTTGCACATCCCAAATTTTTCCATCAGTTTCTTTCATGATCCTTTCAATCAGTAGCTTAGCATACAGTTTTCCCACAATGCTAAGAAGGCTGATGCCACGGTAGTTTTCACAGTCCTGCTGCGACCCTCTTCCTTTATATACTGGGACTATCACGGCTTTGCACCGGTCTACCGGTACCCGCTTCAGTTCCCAGCATAAATTAAACAAGGTGTGCAGCAGGCCTGCCACCACTTCCTCTCCAGCCCTTAGCATTTCGAGTGAAACTCTATCATATCCGGCAGCCTTACCTGGTTTCATGCTTTTCCTTGCTTTCATTATTTCATCTATACTTATCTCGCTACCTCTTTCCTCTTCTTTCGGTGTTTCTACTTCACTTAGTACACACGTTGTCTCCTCACTCATAAACATGCTTTCAAAATATTCCTTCCATCTCTTTATAAAATAATTATAAAAGAATAGTGGATATTAATGGGGCTGTAAATAGATATACGATATATGATTAGCTTATTTATTCTTGACATGCATCATAAACTGGAATAAATACTATTAATTAGAACTTAACTTATTTTAAAGTTAAAGGAGCTATAATCGATTAGTCTATGTTTTAAAATTGGGTTTTGATTTTAAAGTTTAGCAAAACATGTACTTGCTTTTCTATGAGACATTTGATTTATATAAAAAACACCTATTATAATTTATTTGGTGATTTAATTATTTTTTTAAAAAGACAAAAACAATAGCAATAAATATAATAAACACCGATTTAATAATAGGTACTTATTATAGCCTAGAACATAAATGAAAAACTCATGACAAGGAAAGTGGCTCAGGACCATGCTTTGCGGCAGTCTGTGGAGGAGGATGTTCAGTAGAGGACTTGTGAAGAGCTGTAATGATCTTGATGATTCGAAAACTTGCACGATTAAATTATAATAAATCAACTTTTTTATAGGATAGGGTGACAAACTAGCACAAAGTTCACCATGGTAAGTGGTTACTGTGGCCCACAGATATCTACATCTATCCTCGATTACGAATCAAAATGCAGATGCGTTGTCAACCGTGAGGACTAAGATGAAATGCCTCGTTTTCTTTAAAAAGGGTCTCTGGTTACCTACACTCACTATACGAAACACCGCATCATTAAGCTACTATTTTGCGCTGATATTCTGTGAGAGCGTGGTCCTTCCCCGGTTGAGCCGACCCATTCGTGCTACAACTATACTTCTAATATAACTGCATGGTTCTACCACGTATAAACGACGTGCTTAATTTTTTTCATTTTAAAATTGTTCTCGTAATAATCTGATTGTAAATAAATGTTCGTTATTTTTTTTGATATATAGCTTATCGATTAAAACAAATGTTTAAAAATAATTAAATCGCGTTAGTTAAAGTAGTAGGAATGTTTAAAGTTGAAATTGGCACTAAAAGGCTGGTAATTGGGGCATCCACCCTACAAAGCTTGAATATAAAATTTAAATCACATGCGTGTAATCACTTTGGGAGCTTGTAGCAAACTAAACGCGCGGCCAACGTGTGGACGCGGCGACCAAACTCTGCCAACAATCCTTTGATCTTTTGTTAAAAACCGACAGCACACGGATCTCGCGCCAACTTGCGGGCCATCGTTCCAATACATACCAATGAAGCCCAAACACCCCGTCTACACGTTGGCCAATGCTATTGGCCACTACATTCGCTACTGTGTTGGCCAACATGTAGAGGCGCCGTAACTGAGCTTCGGGTTGATTGTTGAGTTGATTGTTGGGTTGATTGTTGGGTTGATTGTTGGGTTGATTCTTGGGTTGAGTGTCCTCCCAGCCGAATGTTTGTCACAGCGGCCAGTTCCCACGGAGATTAGTTTGTCTGCACAGTACAAATATATAGTGTCCGAATTTATGCACAAACACAGGTGCACTCTTTATTCTCTTACAATCATCAAATCGCAATTCGACACGGTCCGAGAGAGCTAAACCAATAATTTACACATAATTTAATAGCTTCTAATGCCTTCTTCAACACAATTTGTCTTTGCGCATTTTGGACAGCTGAAACCAGGTTAACCTCGTACACTCATGCATTTTGTAGAGGGATATTGCACTTGGCGGATGGTAAAAATTGACTAATCTTCTTCGGCGGCTTGTAGTAGATTTTAATTTTTTTTTTCTTTTTTTCACACAACGCCATCTAGTCCCAAGCTAAGCAGAGCTTGTGTTATGGGTACTAGACAACTGATAAACATACTTATATATTTCTAAATACATAAATATTATAGATAAATTACACCCAGACACAGAACAAATGATCGTGCTCATCACACAAACATTTGTCCTGGGTGGGAATCGAACCCACGACCTCCGGCATAGCAGTCAGGGTCACTAACCACTAGGCCTGTCCAAATTTTTATGAAATCTCGCTTCAAGATGCAGCCAATCTTCATCATCTACAAGATGCAGGAGTGTACAAGCTTGAATGTGAATGTGGTCTCTCGTACGAGGTTCGTCATAGGACCAACAAAAAGATTTACAAGAGCCCACGTAAAAGAAAATATAGCTAACGTGAAGCACCGACCTTCCGGATAGTCTGCGGTCTGTAAACATGTCGACCCTGCATAGATACTACATTGATCACAAATTCTCGCATAAGAACACCGATTCGCACCTAGGATGGCTCGCAAGGCTAGGCTAGGATGGTTTGTAACGGAGTGTACGATCGAAAAGCGGAGTCACCTCAATCCCCCGTGACCATGGGTGCTGGAAAGCACCCGAAAGGTCGAGAATTAAAAATAAAAATAATTAAAATGAAAATTAAACACGATAAAATCCTTAAAAGCAGTTTTAATCAAGGCTTTTGTTGCTTAAAAATGGAACTCAGCACTTGATTCCCTGCAGTCATGACAGTATTAATAGGTGCATTTGTTTTAAAAAATTTATTTGGAAAGCATATATTAACATTCATTACCAACACTCTCATTTACCACTCCACGTAAGCTTAAAATCCTTATGTTAGAATTGGCTCATCACAGTATTCAAATGGCAGATTCAAACCATAAGCTTACTGGCGCTTAAAATTGATGAATTGATACTTAGCGGTCAGCCACCGCAGTCTACATAACCTGAGGATGCCTCGTGTAGAGGCGAAACACGTGTCCTATTATCGTCGAAGGTGTGTCTTTCCTTGTGTAGTGGTGTTGGGTATAGTGGTGCTGGGATTAGTGGTGACGGGACTTGTGCACGCATTTGAGGGAGGGAGGTGCTCTTCAAACTAGGTAAGATACATCGTTTATTTTTATTGAGCAGATGTGTGTCAGGTAATTATTACCAACTTTAATAGAATTGATAATAACAGAATGGTATGAAGTATAAATCTAGTCTCTATATGAATCTAGAGAAGATTAGCAGAATGAGAGCCCTGTCAAGTAAAGATTAATACGAGGATTATCAAAATTACTTACAGGACTTGTTTTCTGACTAGATGGACGCGGTAGAGCCAATCCGCTGCTATATTAGTTGTATAGTTGTAGCAAGAATGGGTCGGCTCGACCGGGGACGGATCACGCTGTTAAAGAGTACCAGCGTGAAATAGCAGCCTAATGCTGCTGTGTTGCATATGGTGAGTGTAGAGAACCGGAGACGCTTTTTCTGGAAAAGAGGCATTCCATCTTAGTCCTAACTGCTGACAGCGCATTTGCATTTTGATTCGTAATCGAGGATAGACGTAGATGTCTATGGGCCACAGCTACCACTAACCATCAGGTGGACCGCGTGCTCGCTTGTCACCGTTATCCTATAAAAAGCCGTCTTTGTAGGTCTTTCTTCTCCTCCTAACTATTTCTGCCATCAGCAGTGCACGGTCTGTTGTTCCGGTCTTAAGTGTATATGACCGGAGTGTGTGTGTGTGACAATGAATGTGTGATTTTGTTTGTTTTAAGTTGGTTGCGGGTGTCAATAGGCTACAGTGGTCAACTACTATGACTGTCAGTTTGTTTGTCACCTTATTTTATGAAAATATAACTTCTAAACCAGAGTCATGCATATTATTCCTACTCGCATTGCTCTCACGTAAAGGCAATAATAGCAACTTACCTTTTTATGACTCTTGAAGGTTAAAAAGCCTGCCTTACGACACCGCAGAATGTGAATGCAATATATGGAGGAATGTTTCTCAGGGATTTGAGAAAAGGTTATTTATTTGTAAATACCATTTGAAAAGAATAACCCACTTACATTATTGAATTTTAAATATTATTGACGATTGCTTCAAATTGTATTTGTAACACATGGTACAGCCACGCTACAGCTATATTATGAATGTTGCACGAATGGATCAGCTCAACCGATGAAGAAGTACGCTCTCACGGTATACCAGCGTAAAATAGCAGCTTAGTGTTGCTGTGTTTCCTACTATGAGTGTAGAGGACCGGACACATTGGAGACGAGGCAATTCATCTTGGTCCTCATGGGTGACAGCGCATCTGCATTTTGATTCTTAATCGAGGATAGATTATGTCTAACGGTTACTGTACAATTTACCATCAGGTAGACTATGTGTTCGTTTGTCCCTTGTTACCCACAAAAAACGAATTTTAAATAAAAGACATACATTAGGGTTCCCCCACATAATTTATTTATTACGTGGAACCCATATAATTTAATTATCATTGCCTGTCGTTATGTGTCACAACTTCTTCTTAAAATTTCACGTAGTCAGAGTCCAAAGACGAGCTACTTGTATTAAATCTAGACAAAAGTGTTTTTTTTTGTAGGTTGGGGTGACAAACAAATTGCTGCGGCCCATAGACATCTACATCTATCCTCGATTACAAATCAAAATGCAGATGCGTTGTTACCCGTGAGGATTATAATGGAATGCCTCGTTTCCAATTAAAAGGTTCTCCGGTTCTCCATATTCACCATTCGAAACACAGCAGCATTAAGATACTATTTTACGCCAGTATTCTGTGAAAGCGTGGTCCTTCCCCGGTCGAGCTGATGCATTCGTGCTACAACTATACTACTAATATAACTGCAGTATGGCTCTACAACGCACAAAACCTACCACGTATAGCTAAAGGTAGAACATTGTAAAATAAATGATAAACGGCTAGCTCAACGCCTACACAGTTACTAACATGATATCTCTTTAGTTGCTTTTTACTCCATTACAAAAAACATAGTCGACATATTCTTCTTTGTTATGTGCCACATAAGTATGTCTACTATAAGTCCCAGACAAACAGGAGATTCTTAGATCTGGGTCGTATTACCAAAAACGACCAAAAAAGTCGTTACCCAAAGATATAATAAAGATAGAAGAATATAAGAAGTTTGTAATAGCACTAAATAGTTTTTTTGTTATTAATTACCTACTTTTTTGTTAAGAAATGTTACTACAAATTATATAAATGTTATGTTAAATTGTAGTTAATCAATAAATACACAGTCTGTTCAAAAAGTATCGCGAATTTTGTATTTTTTAAAAAAGTATTTATTTATTCATGAAAACCTATTTTTTCTCCTTCAAAGTAATCCCCTTCGGATATAATGCACTGGTGACAATGGTTTTTCCAATCCTCAAAGCACCTAAAAAAATCATTTTCGTGATCTTCTGCAGTTCCTCCTTCGATGCCGTGTTTATCTCCAATCGTGGCGTAGCGTCGTCCTTTCATGAGCCCTCTCGGTTTTGGGAACAGGAAAAAGCGACAGGCGGCCAGGTCTGGGGAATAAGGTGACTGTGGGACCATTACTGTGTTGTTATTGGATAAATATTCGCGCACAAGCAACGATGTGTGAGCAGGGGCGTTATCATGGTGCATAAGTCAGTTTTTGTTCTTCCACAAGTTCGGGCGTTTCTGTCAGATTGCTTCGCGCAAATTGCGCAGGTAATATTCCTTATTGACCGTAGTGGCAAGAACTCAGTCTGACTCTTTTTGCGTCGTGGGTTAAAAATGTTATTAAAAAATGTCTCTGTTTCTGTATGAACTACAAACGACATAATGTGATAAAAAAGCCAAAACTCCTTGTGACTGCTTCTAATCTTTATTAAAACACTCGCTTTACATTTGAGTTCCACACATGCTGTCCATTTTGCGCTTATCTACGGTCAAGCAGCCGTCCTATCATAACAAGACGTGTGAAGAAGTACAGTCATATAGAAAAGTAATAATAATAATAAAGTAATAATAATAATGAAGTGATGACCCCATCGCCCGCTGACGTAATCGTTATGTGACAAAACTGCTACGTCGGCTCAGTCAGTCAACGCCCTGCCAAGAGGTGTGAGCGCCGTGCCTAGGCAAAATTTGATCATATTTCTCACTATCGCTCTCGCATAAAATGGCTCACTATTAAGCAGAGGCGTGACTCTAGAATTTTGCTTGTTCTCTTCTCTATCTTAAATGATCCATCCACTCCTTCTTATCTCAAGGAGAAATCTCAATATATTTCCCTAACGCATGATAGAACTCTGCGTTCCTCATATAATAATAAACTAAGTATCCCCCTACATTTTACTAATTTTGTTGGTAAATGCTTCACCATTCAGGCTGCACTGCTCTGGAACTCCTTGCCCGATGACGTCAGAAAAACATCTAATAAGACTGCCTTTAAAAGATAGGTACGTAAGCACTTTATGAATATATTAGACGATAGTTAATATGGTCAATTTTGGTTACCCTTTTGTTATTTTATTTATAGGTTTATGTTAAATATCTATTTGTATTTAAAATATGTATATATTTATGTATCAATGAATTTGTATATATATATATATATATATATATATATATATATATATATATATATATATATATATATATATATATATTATATTATATTATATTATATTATATTATATTATATTATATTATATTATATTATATTATATTATATTATATTATATTATATTATATTATATTATATATTATCTGTATTATATTTTGTAGTATATAAGTTTACTGTATTTATATATAATATTAGTTTATTTTTAAGTTTATCAGTAGTTTTTTTTCCTTGATTTACTCTATTGTTCATTTTATTTTGTCACCTATCACACAATTTCCACACGTCCCGGGTTGACTGAGAGAGAATGCCTAATGGCATTAAGTCCGCCCTTTGTAATCTTTTTATAGTGCAATAAAGTGTAAATAAATAAATAAAATTGTGGGTGCAAAGGTCCGTTTGTGCATATGACCGAACCACGAATCGTTGCCGGGTTTGGGCTTCTCCCATTATTTGGCGCCCATAAAATGGATGATAACACAGAAAGGAACCGCTGCCTGGGGGTCGCCGGGGCGCGTCTGGAGCTGGCGCTGGACACGGCAGCATGCGAGCCGCCAGCCGAGCGCGAGGAGCTGCACGGTCACTTAGCAGTCCTCCGCATCCATCATCCCCACCAGAAGGCTTGGTGTTGGCTGGGTCTTCTCGGGCTCAACAAGCGGCACCCGCCGCTGGTGGAGCACGTCGCATGCGTTGGTCACAAACAATGAACGCAAACGCACTGCGGGCGTACTTTAGGGCAAAAGGGGAAGAAACTGGATGTTTGGCGTATCGGGCTACGATGCATCGTCTTTTTGCTGAGTTGGAGCCATCTTTGACCGTCACAGAGCAAAACCTGGCAGACCGAGTTCGGTATATCTTGCGCTCAAATATATTTGATATAGCCGAACTCGAACGGCTACGACGTGAGGCTGTTCCCTCATCGGATGAAAATACTACGGCTGAGGATGAGGCGTCACAAATTGTAGAGCAACCGGCAAACGTGGATGCCGCCGTGAATACCCCAGTTGTGGTTGATTCAAACGATGATGGAACAGTCGCCCAGGAACCGGAATTAGAGCATATGAGGAGTGGGTACATTGGAAGAGACGATTGTGGAAACACGCAGTACGCCTCTCGAAAATCGACCGCGACTTCCCCGCATAGCCCTAAGCAAGCGGAATCGGGCTGTCGTGAGGGCTTTGAGCTCTGCTGGTGACCTATTTGGAAGCCAGCCGGGACCTTTGCGAGACGAACTCAATTCTTTTGGCGCCACACTGGCAGTATGCCGTATTATAGGCGCGAAACGTTCCACGGGTGGACGCGCTACTGGACAAAGTAGCGGTATGCCAGCCTGGAGAATAAGAATTGAGAAACGTATCGCAAAGGCTAGGGCCCTCATCGGCAGACTGATATGCTTCATGTCAGGCAATAACAGGCCAAGGATTGTGCGCACCGTCAGGATGGCATTTGCTGGGACAAATGTCATGTGATATACCGAGAGCTCGACACGGTTCGACCAGAATCCTCTCTTCCAGAGCGATCGGAAGAGGCTCTATAAATCATTGGAGTGACCAATGGTAAGTGGAATGGGCCCAGTACCGAATCAGGCCGACACGGTTGCATTCTGGCGCAGCCTGTGGTCAGAGCCCGTAAACCACAACGAGGGCCCTTGGACGCAAGTTGTGGCGAGTCAGTGTGCGAGTATTATGCCCATGGACCCCGTCATCATAACGCCGGATGACGTAGCTGAGGCGGTCCGTAGGGCCCCGAACTGGAAAAGTCCGGGGCTTGACGGGCTGCATCACTACTGGCTGAAGGGGTTCATGGTGTGTCACGATATGCTCGCCCGACAGTTTCAAGAGGCTCTCAACCAGAAGTCGCTCCCGAGCCTCTTCACTACTGGGATCACTCATTTGGTTCCTAAAGATCAGGGTGCCACAGACCCGAGCAAATACCGCCCCATTACGTGTCTACCGACCATATACAAGACACATCCATTTTGAGTGCGAGAATCACTCGTCATCTGGACTCAAATCAGGTGATGTTGCGCGCTCAAAATGGATGTCGGGGCGGCGGTCGTGGAACCAAGGAACCACTCCACATTGACGCGATCATTGGCAAAGTGGTGAAACGCAACCGTCGGAACTTCTCCGCCGCCTGGATAAATTACAGAAAGGCATTTGACTCGGTGCCCCCATACATGGCTAAAGAGGGTACAAGAGCTCGAGCTGTACAAGATTGACTGTACAGTTCGAGAATTCCTCGAGCAGTGTATGGGGCAGTGGAGTACGATCCTCTGTCATCTAGCTGAGCGGATGACGGCTGCAGAAAGCCGCATAAGGATAAGAAGGGGTATATTCCAGGGTGATTGTCTGAGTCCAATCTGGTTCTGCCTCTCTCTGAACTCTCTCAGTACCTTACTGGAGGGCTCCGGGAGGGGATTTCAGCTTCGGAAAGGAGGTAAAAAAGTGTCAGTCCTCCTCCAGTCGCTCCCATTTTATGGAACTGCTAAACATCACCTGTGAATTTAGCAATTCCCTTGGAATGGAGCTGGGGACGGATAAGTGTGCGGCCCTCCATGTTGAAAGGGGAAGGGTTGCTAACTCTGAGGCATAGACTTGTAGATCTTATATAGACTTGTCTATGCCCGTCAACTTAAGGACCCTTTCCGAGGCTGAAACATACCGATACCTGGGTATGTCACAGAACATCGGTATCGATGTCCCATAGGATGCATCATCCGAGATCGTCGGTAATGAGGCTGTACTTGCCGCGAAAGCATGGTGGGCGTGACTTTCTGAGTGCGCTCACCATGCATAATCGCGAAGTGTGCAGTCTCCGTCAATTCTTCTTGGTGTATCATCGAGCGACTTCATCGTCAACTCAAGGCGGCGATCATGTGCCACACATCATCGCAGTGGACGGAAGCCCTTCCACTGGTTCTCTTGGGCATGCGCAACTCATGGAAAGAGGATCTACAAGCTACGCCTGCTGAATTGGTATATGGTCAAACTCTCAGCTTACCAGGCCAATACCTATCTCCAATAGACGACTACACCATGGCAGACGTCACAGAGTACGTAACACGTCTACGATCCTGCATGGCTAAACTCAATCCCAAGCAAACATCATGGCACACCAGCACTACATCGCCATTCTACATACATGTCACGGGACCCCACTGTGGCCGATGGAAAGAAAAAGGGGAGATCTCCCGCCGGGCAAGATGTTCTGCCCGGGGAGCGGCCAACGCTCCGTGTGATAGTTCGGAGATGTTCTATATATACTGTTTATGATTCGGAATCTTGATAGCGTGATTTAAGCTTCGGTGTATTTTGCTTGCGGCGCGACGACAGCGCCACCACAGATGCCACTCTAGGCAGGCGGGTAAGCAACGGCAGTTTTTCATTTAAAGTTAAAAAGCTAAAGTAACAGCCTATACATACGACCCACAGGCCTCGTCTTATATCTGAGAGGGTTTTAGGGCAAGGAAATATCCACCGCGCTGCCCCAATGCATGTTGGCAAACTTAACGTGTCTGAAAAAAACGTTGTTCTCATTTCTCGGACATGCAAATTTCCTCCCGAAGTTTTCTTCACCTAAACCTCTTAGCGTGAATACAGTAGGTAGGTAGTATTTAGAATAATTATGATCGTAAACAGCACTCGTATTTAAAAAGAAACGTAGTGCTACCGCTACGTCACTACTGTTGTCTATGGGCTACAGCATCCAATTAACATCAGGTGGACTGTGTGCTATGTATGTATGTATTTCTGTACGTTCTCTATACATATAATTCGGCTAAGGTTCATATAAATCAGATTTTATATATTGAGGGTCCACAACTAGCGTTGCGAATACGTCGTAAAATTTAAATGTAATTGATATTTTATTCATAGATATTTTTCCGCTCCGTGTATCCCTTGTAGAGAGCTGGTGAGTGGGGATTATTTACATGTATTGTACAATGATACTGTAACGATCCCCCCCCCCCCTCTATTGTATTGCAAAATAAAAATTTTATAATATTAAAAATATCCCCTTTTCAATAACATTTTATATATGTGACCAGGATTAATAAACTATGTTTAGATCTTTCTAAAATGATCTCTCTAAAGGTTTAATAATAGGCCGTTTGTAATCTTTTGGCGTGATCGTCTTAGTTAGGACCCTTATTTACGTTGTGTTTGTTTGTAACTTAGTTCTTTTAGGTGTCTTTTGGAAGAATGAATATTCACTAGAGCAATTGAAAGCTGTTGGTAGTGCCTAATAAGCTAAGAAGTGAACCCCGTTCACGAAGACAGGGCTCGAAAAAGGTTAAGAACATAAAACGTCCCTATTCCACTTGTATCAGGTTTACATTATTAATTTATTATTATTAATCCCTTCCCGCTTGGAAAAGGCTCACAATATATTTATACAAAAATACCCGATACAAGGGCTTCGCTCTCCTACATTTATTTAAAAAAATGTAGGGGAGGTACACGGCCCCACACACGCCGTGCACGGTGAGCGCCAACCATTTTGATGCACTCCCCCCGAAGGGAACGCTAATTCGGGAACTGGACCGTAGTCCACAGCAAAATAACTGGCGAACCAGTAAAAGAGGCTTGGCCCCTTGTTAGTGCGTAAGCACAAACATCGACCGAAGTCGCGCATGTCAATGCGTGTAAACGCCATACAGAATACGAACGAATCCAGCCACAGTGAATGTACGTCACACGGTTTAGGCAAATAGGCACACTGGCTGTAAACCCTCCGTGAGCGCCACCACCTGCCAGACCGCCGCTCCTGCAGACGTGATGTAAGTGTATGGCATCACCACCAATTGCATGATCAGCACGGCTACTAGCCGCAGAGCGTGTCATGAGACTACTGCTCACCTCAAGGGAATGGGGTCCCACGTTGTGCAGCTTTCGGCCGCAGCCTTGAGAGTCTCCTCAGATCCTCCCGCCAGCTACCACCCGCATGAGGTCGACACATATGCTCCACCAACCAATACAATGGCAGATATAGCCAAAAGGCAGTTATAAGATAAGAGTAATAATTCGCCATCAGAAAGGGTTTGTGTCACTGACGTTGAGTAAATGCATTTTCGATCATGTTTGTCTCACCCACCAACAAGTTGCATTCAATCATTCAAAGGTGGGAAAGTTACAGAGAGATAATATTATGTTGTTATATAAAACATCGTGGAGGGCAGACAGTCTGCAGCCCCGCAATGAAGGGACCCGACTTGGGCAAAGCTACTTAGGTGTGAGTCAAACCAAGACGCAGAGAGCGCCATTGAGAATAGCGTCCCACCAAACAACCATCGCAGAGACGTAATGCTGCAGAACGCAACAAGCATCAATACGACTATCGTCGGGCTTACACCATTCCAAGGTCCCCCATACATCCCAGCAGACATCACCACCCGTATACCTCCATCGACCAGAACCACAGAGAGCGTCGAATCAGGCGCAGCACACCCGTAGATCCATCACAAGACGCAATACCGCCAGTAGCAGTAAGCATCAATGCAACTATCATACGGATGGCGCCCCCTCACAACACACCCAACATGATCCCTATCGACTTTGGTAACAAAGTTGGTATTGTTGTTATATTAAAAATATCACCAACGTATCATAGTAGCACGCTACTAAGACGCCAATGAACAAAACTCCACGTATCATAGCGCTAATGCACTAAGACATGAAGCTGAGTATGCCTGTTACACTTAAAAGTGCTACCAAACACACTCAACATCCCCATCCGAAAGATAGACGACGCATCGCTATGCGCTACGACGCCGCCCACAAACGGTATGGGTGTGCGATGTCCACGGGAAAGCCGTATTGCTACAACAAACCCGCTTACCACCGACACTAAGATGTTAATTGTATACCTCCATCGACCAGAACAACAGGAATGCGTCGAATCAGGCGCAGCACACCCGCAGATCCATCACAAGACGCAATACCGCATGTAGCAGTAAGCATCAATGCAACTATCATACGGGCGGCGTACCCTCACAATACACCCACATGACTTCTATCGACTTTGGCAACAAAGTTAGTATTGTTGTTATATAAAAAATGTCACCAACGTATCATAGTAGCACGCTACTAAGACGCCAATGAACAAAACTCCACGTATCATAGCGCTAATGCACTAAGACATGAAGCTGAGTATGCCTGTTACACTTAAAAGTGCTACCAAACACACTCAACATCCCCATCCGAAAGATAGACGACGCATCGCTATGCGCTACGACGCCGCCCACAAACGGTATGGGTGTGCGATGTCCACGGGAAAGCCGTATTGCTACAACAAACCCGCTTACCACCGGCACTAAGATTGTTGTTATATAAAACTGCACCAACGTATCATAGTAGCACGCTACTAAGACGCCAGTGGACAAAACTTCACGTATCATAGCGCTAATGCACTAAGACATGAAGTTGAGTATGCCTGTTACACTTAAAAGTGCTACCAAACACACTCATCATCCCAATCCGAAATATAGGCGACGCATCGCTATGCGCTACTACGCCGCCCACAACCGGTATGGGTGTGCGATGTCCACGGGAAAGCCGTATTGCTACAACAAACCCGCTTACCACCGGCACTAAGATGATATGTCTAGGACACATCGGTTAGCGAGTCCAAGTTTACCTCGGACCAATTGCTCGTGAAGCAGCACACACGCCACCATAATATTCCTTTTCAAGTCCCTAATAAGGACTAGTCATTTTGCAACAGTACTAGGAGCAGTCAGTCACCCGACCACCCCATACAATGCTTATGCATCAAGGAGACCTCCTATAATATTGCTTTTGTATCATAGACCTTACTTTCATAAGTCATGTATATATAGGATTCGAACCCACGACCCTACTATTGTAATGCATATTAATCATAGAGACCTTCTATAGTATTGCTTTTGAATCGTAGACCTTACTTTCATAGGTCATTCATATATAGGATTCGAACCCACGACCCTACTATTGTAATGCATATTAATCACAGAGACCTTCTATAGTATTGCTTTTGAAACATAGACCTTACTTTCATAAGTCATTCATATATAGGGTTCGAACCCACGACCCTACTATTGTAATGCAAATTCATCATGGAGACCTTCTATAGTATTGCTTTTGTATCATTGAGTTTAATATCATAAGTCCCTAATGTAGGACTAGTCATTGTGCTACAGTACTTCAGGCAGTCAGGCTCCCGACCACCCCATATATATGTAGAACTGCAGGTATGTATCTCCGGCACCTCATCCATACAAGACGTCTATACGTGAACACCTTCCATAACTTAGGAAAATTTTCTTTAATACATGAACTCCTTCAACAACTTAGAAAATTTCATCTATATGTGAACTCCTCCCACAACTTAGAAAAATTTTCTTTTATACACGAACACATCCCATGACTTAAACAATTTTTAACAAATTTTCTAATTATCTTATAAACGTTATTTAACTTAATTTTATAATATTTTTTGACTTGTATTTCTATTATTTATTTGATTTTAAATATTTTTACAAGTTTTTATAATAAATTTACTTATTACGAGAAACAATAATTTTGCCTTTAATTTGCTATGTTATTGGGATAATGTCTGAAATATATTAACTTTATGTTTATTAATTTAACTTAATTGCTTAATATATATGTTTTTAAACTATTTTTGACGCCCCTTTATATTGAATTTAATTATTAATAATAATATTGAGCCGTCACAATCCACCCCCAAATTTTATGTTAATGACCCACACAGTGGAGTCGTTGATATAAAATTTTACTATATTGAGAGCATATGCACTACACT
The DNA here is from genome assembly GCA_036936625.1 of Parnassius smintheus behrii. NCBI lineage: Eukaryota > Metazoa > Arthropoda > Insecta > Lepidoptera > Papilionidae > Parnassius > Parnassius smintheus. The sequence goes on from JAUPFT010000025.1 coordinate 30,755,615, forward strand.
CAAAATTTTGAACTTATGTGTATCTGTTCTTTCCTCTTTCAATCTGTTACAATTCAGTATATATTTTCACCCCACCTACCCCAGGGAATGGCCGCCGCCACACACCCCTTCAACCACATCTATCCAATTGCAATAAACCATAAATTGTTATCTTGCTAATTTTATTGTATATTATGTCGTTGATATAGTGGTTCTCTTTAGTTTTTGACTTACATTTTAAATCCTTAAAATATAAATTCAGCAATGTTATCTTTGTATGCACAGTATTTTGATTATGAGTTGAAATCAGATGGCTACACACCCACAGGATAGATGTGATTGAGCCATTCACCCTGACCCAACTCCCCAAATTTATTCAATAAAAACATATTTTACAAAATTATCTTACAATCAATATTTACAGATAGTTATTAATAAAATCATTACAGCATTTTTCTTATTTTTAATTAATTTATGTCTTGCTCATAACTTTAATAATTTTAATCTATTTTTCAATAGGCCACCCACGGGACCAAATTATATTTCAGTATTTAATCTAGTATGTATATAAGCCAACCCTATTATTTAAAATATTTTAATAAATGAATAGCATTAAAATTTCCCCTAATTTCATTTGTTTCTGGGTTTGCTAAAGTATATACATTGTCAAATGGTACGGCTGCTATTATATATGGCCCTTCATACGCCAAATTAAATTTACTCATAACTTTGTTATCTGCATCTGATCTACTAGATCTTGAAACTTTTACTAAATCGCCAACATGATATGTCACTAATCTATTGCTCTTATCAAATTTTGTGTTTCTAATGCGGCTTGCCTCTTTTAAATTCTTACGCACTTGCTGTCTAATCTGTTCGACATTGTTTTTGATCTTACTATTAAATATTATCTTGTCGAAAGACATTTCATTAGACTCACCATAAAGAATCTCACATGGTGTAAATCCCGTACTATTGTGATATGAATTATTATACAATTCCTCTATTTTAGGCAATATTATTGCCCAATCTTTGTGGTTAGCATGACAAAGCTTCCTGAATAATCTGCTCAACTCTCTATTTACACGCTCTGTTGTATTTGGCCTAGGATTTCTTACTGTGGTATATATCGGTTTAATATTCAATTCTTTCATTGATCGTTTCCAATGATTACTTATAAACTGCTTCCCATTATCTGTCATTATTGCTTTGGGCTTTATAATCTCAACAAAATGCTTTACTTTCGTTACAACACACTTTGCTGTTGATTGTTTTAAAGGATATAATTTGATGAATTTACTAAATGAATCTTGTATAACAAATTTGAAAGTGTACCCAAAGGTACCCGATGCCAGCGGTCCATATAAGTCAGCCATAACCATGTCTCCGATATTTTCTGTTATTATAGATTTGCATGGACCCACATATGTTATATTACTTTTCTTTGATAACTGGCATAAATGACACACCCTTAATTGCTTTTTAATGTCTTTTGTTAATCCTTTCCAAAAGAATCTATCTCTCACATATTTAATTACTTTATAGGGCCCTTGATGTCCCATTTCTATATGTACTTGGTTTATAACATCTCGTCTCAAGGGTACAGGTAAATAAATTACTTCCTTTAAATTTGTTTTGTAATATAATATATTATTTCTCAAACTATAACGTTTCAGTTTATCATTTTGTTCTAATGTTGAAATATTTATCGTCTTTAATTTTTCAATAATAGCCAACGACTCTGTATCTTGTGTTTGATATACTGATATGGATTTTAACTTTTCTATCAACTCGTCATTTGGTTCACTTTCTGTATAAGCTATTTCTAAACTTTTATTTTTATCCTCTTGTATTAAATCACCATCAGGAGGGTAACGTGATAGCACATCTGCAACAATATTGCTTCTACCCGATATATGCTGTACTTCGTAATTAAATTGTTCTATATACAATATCCATCGAGTAACTCTGCCATTGAATAATTTCATATTATTAATAAACAATAATGCTTTATGATCAGTTAAAATTATTACTTTGCTGCCTCTTAAATACGTCTCGAACTTCTTTAAACAACTTATTACAGCATAAAACTCTTGTTCAGTGACAGACCAATTCAATTCAGAACCTTTTAAGGCTTTACTGTGATAGCCTAATATTCTCATTTCACTGTTATTATCTATCTGATAAAGTACTCCGGCCATACCCACACCGGAGCAGTCCGTTTGCAAATAATAAGGTTTACTAAAATCAGGGTGATGCAATTCTATTGTATTAACAAATTGTTGCTTTATAAAATCAAATGCCTTCTGTACCTTTTCGCTCCATTGGAACTTACGTCCCTTTTTTAATAATTCACAAAGAGGTATTATACATACACTATAATTTGGTATGAACCTTCTATAAAAATTACAAAGCCCCAAAAATGCTCTCAATTGCTTAATCTTTTTGGGTGCTGGAAAATCTTGAATTGCGCGAATTTTATCGGGATCTGTCTTTATGCCTTTTGTTGAAATTATAAAACCCAGCATCTTAATTTCATTACAAATAAATTCACATTTTTGCAAATTGCACGTTAAGCCAGCTTTGTTTAATTTACTTAAAACAATGTCAATGTGCTCCAAATGTTTATCTAATGTTCCTGATGTTATAATAGCTAAATCATCTAAGTAATTCACACAAAATTCTTGGACTTCTGGTCCCAATATTAAGCTCATGGCTCTACTAAAGCTTCCTACCGATGTTTTTAATCCTTGTGGCAGAACATTATATACATATGACCTTCCATTGAATGTGAAACCAGTATATTTTCTACCATCTTTATTTACTGTAATTTGAAAATATGCATTATTTAAATCAATGGTAGTAATATAATTCGCTCCATGAAATAAATTCAAAACATCTAATTGTATTGGTGGCTTCTCTGTTTCTGCAACCATTTTCTTATTTATGCTTCTAGCATCTAATAAGACTCTAATTGTGCCATCCCTTTTAAGTGTGAATGTTAATGGGCTACTGTAAGGTGTCGATGCCCTTGTGATGATACCAGCTTGTTCCATCTCACTTAATTTCTCTTCCATTTTCGATCTATATGCATATGGAATCGGATAAGATCTAGTAACTATAGGTTCATCATCGATCATTTCAATTTTATGTTCGTAGCAATTCGCTCTAACCAACTTGCTCGAAAATATTTTCTTATGCTTTTCCAAAACCTTACTTAGCTTAGCTTTTTCAGAGGCCTCCAATTTTGATCCTATCTTTATATTTGTTAAAGGATCGTCAGTACTTTGTTCAACGCAATTGTTATATAATACTGAATTACAGTTATATTTAAACGGTATGAAGTAGTCTTTGTTTTTCAACTTAAATTCTATACCAATTGCCGTATTTCTAAAATCTATCAATATTTTATTTTTCTTGAGCCAGTCAAAGCCCAATATTAATAAATAAAATATTATTAAATATAATAAAATATAATAAAATATTATTAAATTATTAACAATTAAAGTTTGTGTTTCAAAGACTACTTCATCTATTTTTATAGGCAATATGATCATCTGTTGTATTTTTGTGCTGCGCTGCCCAACAGCACCTTTTATTTGCATTGCTTTAACTGGCATTACTGATATTTTGTGATTACCACTTTTAATTTGTAAAAATAAACTCTCTGAAATGCATGTAATATCGCTCCCAGTATCGAGAAGCGCATCAATTTCTTTATCAAATATTGAAACTTTAAGTTCAGACCTCATATTCCCTATAAATTCCTTTTGATATTTATCTTCGTCTTCCTCGAAAACAGTTTGCACGAATAACTCCGTTATGAGCAAATCTGATTTGGTTTTTAAAGTCTTAATTATACTATTTACATTATTGTTATAACCAAGTCTTTCTCTATTAAAAGTTGCTTTTAAAGAAATAGGTTTTCGCAAACCCCTATTATTTTTGCCAAGAGTTTGACCAGGTCTCCAACCCAGCTTTAATAATATATTTAATGCTTTGTTCCCTTGTACATTATAAGGCATCGAACCGGGAACTAGTTCGACCTCTATTGCTCTAAATTTGGCTCGGGAGCCGAAACATTTACTTGTTCGTTAGTGACTTGTATTTCATTCATTTCGTTAACCTCCTTTCTTCCTTCTTCAGGTTTCCGCCATGATTTATATGATTGCTGTATTTCTTTTTGTTTTCGCTCAGCTTTATTATTAAATTTTCGTTTTTTCTCAGTATTGTAAGGTTCACGATCTTCTTCCTGTTTATCAATGTCATCTAAATTTCTCAAGAAATCTGTTGTCTCAATTATTGTCTCAATTTTAGCTATTCTCCATAACTGCTGCACTGTTTTAGGATAATGTCTAATAACATCAGCAACTAATTGTTTTTCTGGTATCGGATATGATAATGTTTGTGCTTTTTCAATGACATAAAGAAAATAACCAACCATGGTGGGGTGCGTATATCTACTCCATTTATTTTGTACAAGGAATCTTCTTACTTTATTTTGTTCCTCTTCACCCCAAAATACTCTTAGAAAGTCTGCTTTAAAATCATCATCAAAATTTGTCCAACGCACACTATTAATTCGAGCCCAATATTTGGCTCCACGTACTAAGCACTCTTGAGCTATTGATATTTCAAGTCCATTAGATGGGACTTTCTTTAAATAATTGGTGAGATCTTCTAAAAATGTTACTGGATGAGTATTCCCATTTTCAAATTTCGGCTTGTTTATTGTCACATTATGTATATTATATACAATATTCTGTTTAGGGTCAGTAACAAATGAGGTGCTCGCCCCGTACACCTCTTCTTGGTTTACTTTAATTTGGTGATCTTTCGTTTGATTGATAAACTTCTCTTCAAGATCTTTTATTTTACCCTCAAAGGTTTTCACTACATTCTTAATTAATTTTTGAAGTATTTTTAATTCATTTTTAGGCTTAGCCTTCACTAAATTTGAACTTTTCTTTGTTTTAGCCATTTTTATATTTTTATATTTTTCCAGTTTTTTAGCACTGTTATGTCTTTCACTTATACAAATGTTACTGAGTACTTTTCACTTATTTCACTTTTTAGTTTATTTTGTCTTAGTTAACTATGCACACACCATCTATAACAAACAAAAATTATATTAATATTAAAGCCCCACCCCAGACTCTCAACCACCCCCAGCAAACACCATCCTCCTAGACACCTCTCCATTTCACGGACAACAAATTGTAGGCATAATGCCTACTTCATAATTCTTATAAAGACGACCTTCTTTTTAAAATATATCCTGGTCACGGCACCAAATTGTAACGATCCCCCCCCCCTCTATTGTATTGCAAAATAAAAATTTTATAATATTAAAAATATCCCCTTTTCAATAACATTATATATATGTGACCAGGATTAATAAACTATGTTTAGATCTTTCTAAAATGATCTCTCTAAAGGTTTAATAATAGGCCGTTTGTAATCTTTTGGCGTGATCGTCTTAGTTAGGACCCTTATTTACGTTGTGTTTGTTTGTAACTTAGTTCTTTTAGGTGTCTTTTGGAAGAATGAATATTCACTAGAGCAATTGAAAGCTGTTGGTAGTGCCTAATAAGCTAAGTGAACCCCGTTCACGAAGACAGGGCTCGAAAAAGGTTAAGAACATAAAACGTCCCTATTCCACTTGTATCAGGTTTACATTATTAATTTATTATTATTAATCCCTTCCCGCTTGGAAAAGGCTCACAATATATTTATACAAAAATACCCGATACAAGGGCTTCGCTCTCCTACATTTATTTAAAAAAATGTAGGGGAGGTACACGGCCCCACACACGCCGTGCACGGTGAGCGCCCACCATTTTGATGCCCTCCCCCCGAAGGGAACGCTAATTCGGGAACTGGACCGTAGTCCACAGCAAAATAACTGGCGAACCAGTAAAAGAAGCTTGGCCCCTTGTTAGTGCGTAAGCACAAACATCGACCGAAGTCGCGCATGTCAATGCGTGTAAACGCCATACAGAATACGAACGAATCCAGCCACAGTGAATGTACGTCACACGGTTTAGGCAAATAGGCACACTGGCTGTAAACCCTCCGTGAGCGCCACCACCTGCCAGACCGCCGCTCCTGCAGACGTGATGTAAGTGTATGGCATCACCACCAATTGCATGATCAGCACGGCTACTAGCCGCAGAGCGTGTCATGAGACTACTGCTCACCTCAAGGGAATGGGGTCCCACGTTGTGCAGCTTTCGGCCGCAGCCTTGAGAGTCTCCTCAGATCCTCCCGCCAGCTACCACCCGCATGAGGTCGACACATATGCTCCACCAACCAATACAACGGCAGATATAGCCAAAAGGCAGTTATAAGATAAGAGTAATAATTCGCCATCAGAAAGGGTTTGTGTCACTGACGTTGAGTAAATGCATTTTCGATCATGTTTGTCTCACCCACCAACAAGTTGCCTTCAATCATTCAAAGGTGGGAAAGTTACAGAGAGATAATATTATGTTGTTATATAAAACATCGTGGAGGGCAGACAGTCTGCAGCCCCGCAATGAAGGGACCCGACTTGGGCAAAGCTACTTAGGTGTGAGTCAAACCAAGACGCAGAGAGCGCCATTGAGAATAGCGTCCCACCAAACAACCATTGCAGAGACGTAATGCTGCAGAACGCAACAAGCATCAATACGACTATCGTCGGGCTTACACCATTCCAAGGTCCCCCATACATCCCAGCAGACATCACCACCCGTATACCTCCATCGACCAGAACCACAGAGAGCGTCGAATCAGGCGCAGCACACCCGTAGATCCATCACAAGACGCAATACCGCCAGTAGCAGTAAGCATCAATGCAACTATCATACGGATGGCGCCCCCTCACAACACACCCAACATGATCCCTATCGACTTTGGTAACAAAGTTGGTATTGTTGTTATATTAAAAATATCACCAACGTATCATAGTAGCACGCTACTAAGACGCCAATGAACAAAACTCCACGTATCATAGCGCTAATGCACTAAGACATGAAGCTGAGTATGCCTGTTACACTTAAAAGTGCTACCAAACACACTCAACATCCCCATCCGAAAGATAGACGACGCATCGCTATGCGCTACGACGCCGCCCACAAACGGTATGGGTGTGCGATGTCCACGGGAAAGCCGTATTGCTACAACAAACCCGCTTACCACCGACACTAAGATGTTAATTGTATACCTCCATCGACCAGAACAACAGGAATGCGTCGAATCAGGCGCAGCACACCCGCAGATCCATCACAAGACGCAATACCGCATGTAGCAGTAAGCATCAATGCAACTATCATACGGGCGGCGTACCCTCACAACACACCCACATGACTCCTATCGACTTTGGCAACAAAGTTAGTATTGTTGTTATATAAAAAATGTCACCAACGTATCATAGTAGCACGCTACTAAGACGCCAATGAACAAAACTCCACGTATCATAGCGCTAATGCACTAAGACATGAAGCTGAGTATGCCTGTTACACTTAAAAGTGCTACCAAACACACTCAACATCCCCATCCGAAAGATAGACGACGCATCGCTATGCGCTACGACGCCGCCCACAAACGGTATGGGTGTGCGATGTCCACGGGAAAGCCGTATTGCTACAACAAACCCGCTTACCACCGGCACTAAGATTGTTGTTATATAAAACTGCACCAACGTATCATAGTAGCACGCTACTAAGACGCCAGTGGACAAAACTTCACGTATCATAGCGCTAATGCACTAAGACATGAAGTTGAGTATGCCTGTTACACTTAAAAGTGCTACCAAACACACTCATCATCCCAATCCGAAATATAGGCGACGCATCGCTATGCGCTACTACGCCGCCCACAACTGGTATGGGTGTGCGATGTCCACGGGAAAGCCGTATTGCTACAACAAACCCGCTTACCACCGGCACTAAGATGATATGTCTAGGACACATCGATTAGCGAGTCCAAGTTTACCTCGGACCAATTGCTCGTGAAGCAGCACACACGCCACCATAATATTCCTTTTCAAGTCCCTAATAAGGACTAGTCATTTTGCAACAGTACTAGGAGCAGTCAGTCACCCGACCACCCCATACAATGCTTATGCATCAAGGAGACCTCCTATAATATTGCTTTTGTATCATAGACCTTACTTTCATAAGTCATGTATATATAGGATTCGAACCCACGACCCTACTATTGTAATGCATATTAATCATAGAGACCTTCTATAGTATTGCTTTTGAATCGTAGACCTTACTTTCATAGGTCATTCATATATAGGATTCGAACCCACGACCCTACTATTGTAATGCATATTAATCACAGAGACCTTCTATAGTATTGCTTTTGAATCATAGACCTTACTTTCATAAGTCATTCATATATAGGGTTCGAACCCACGACCCTACTATTGTAATGCAAATTCATCATGGAGACCTTCTATAGTATTGCTTTTGTATCATTGAGTTTAATATCATAAGTCCCTAATATAGGACTAGTCATTGTGCTACAGTACTTCAGGCAGTCAGGCTCCCGACCACCCCATATATATGTAGAACTGCAGGTATGTATCTCCGGCACCTCATCCATACAAGACTCTATATGTGAACACCTTCCATAACTTAGGAAATTTTCTTTAATACATGAACTCCTTCAACAACTTAGAAAATTTCATCTATATGTGAACTCCTCCCACAACTTAGAAAAATTTTCTTTTATACACGAACACATCCCATGACTTAAACAATTTTTAACAAATTTTCTAATTATCTTATAAACGTTATTTAACTTAATTTTATAATATTTTTTGACTTGTATTTCTATTATTTATTTTATTTTAAATATTTTTACAAGTTTTTTATAATAAATTTACCTATTACGAGAAACAATAATTTTGCCTTTAATTTGCTATGTTATTGGGATAATGTCTGAAATATATTAACTTTATGTTTATTAATTTAACTTTATTGCTTAATATATATGTTTTAAAACTATTTTTGACGCCCCTTTATATTGAATTTAATTATTAATAATAATATTGAGCCGTCACAATACGATAAATCAAAATGAATGTGACGTCACCTTATTAGCCGATTTATTAAAACAGGTTTTTCAATTAGAGCATATGTTTTTGTTTTGTATTAAAGCATTATGTTTGTCAATTGTAAAACGATTTAGATGATTTTGTTGTAAAATAATTTGTAATTTTATTATAAAAATCAAAAAGTAAAAGTTACAGCCTATATACGTCTCACTGCTGGGCACAGACGTCCTCTCTTTACTGAAAGTGGTTTTAGGCCAAGGAAGTGTCCGCAGCGCTGCCCCGTGCGTGCGTTCATGCATACGTGCGTGTTGGCGAACTTCACATGTTTTCAAAGTATATTTTTTCTTATTTCTCAGAAATGCAGTTTTCCTCACAATGTTTTCCTTCACCACCGAGCACGTGGTAAATCAGCGCTTAAAATTGCAAATAAAATTTGCATTGGTGTCCGCGGGGATCAAACCCGGATCGCTCGCGTACTGTGAGATTAACGGCGAGCGCGAATAACGATAATTACATATTAAAACACACGCAGCCAGGTTTTGCGTATTTCAGTGGGTTTCATAAAGGTTGACACAAGAAAACAGAAATCACACTTTCCCGCTCAAAATAATAAAATACTAGGGTTGCCAAGTCACCTGGCAAGAGTGGAAAATATGGCAAATATCCCCCATATGTAGCAACCTATGGGAGATACCTGTGTTCAGCAGAGGACTTGAGGAGCTGTAAAGAATATATAGATATACATCACATGTAGGTTGTTTACTACATGAAGTGACGACCTGGTAAGGAAGGTCTGTGTTTAGAAGTGGATTTGTGGCACTAAAGGTTAAACAAAATACGTGCCGTACCCAGTAACACGGTTGAAGGAGGTTGTGCTCCCATATTTGCCAACGAGCACAGAGCGACATCACCAGGTCGACCGCTAGAATCGTTGACCTTAGTAGGGGTGAATTCCTTGCCCGCTTTACTTGACGCCGCTATGTTGCTATTTTCAAAATGTAATAGCGTGTGATGTTTCCTGGCGCACTTGCTACATGCGGAACTCGAATTGCATTTTGCAACTAAATGCTTATCGCTTAAGCAGTTCAGACATAGGTTGTTTGTCTTTACTAATTTATAACGTTCGCTTGGTGAATATTTACGAAAAGTCCCACAATTGTATAAATTACCGTGTTTATCTTTACATATGATACAGGCATGCTGAAGTGGTGCCGACGTAGCGGTTACGTACGTTAATGACCCTGCTATTTTAGATGGTTGAGTCTATCTACGGTCGACGCACCTTTTAATCTCCTGTTTAACGTTCGGGGAGCGCTGCATCACCTTTATTTGATCTCGCACAAATGATGCTAATGAATGAAAGCAAGGCGGTGTCGGGGTCTTATTTCTTTAGTGCAATATGGAGAAACACCACGTCAATAAGGTCATTAAATTTCAAATTCTTAAGTGCAACCACCGATGCTAATCTAAAAACTGCTCTAAGCCGTTGATGTTCGCGGATGATATAGGTTTAAGATCGAATATCTGGTTCAAATATTTGGAAGCCAACATTCTCCTATCTACATATTTAGTTTTAAGCGTTTCGAATATTAACAAGTAATTGTTTGCTGTAGGTGTAAAACCCGAGCAAATTGACTGTGCCCTGCCAATAAGTTTACTAATTAAATAATATAATTTTTCAGCGTCCGATAACGATGGGTTATTGTGTATATTGTTTTGAAAACTACTGAAGAAGAAGGGCCATGTCTTAATATCACCATTGAATACCGGAATATCTATTGGCGGCAACCTAATTGAGTCACGTGGACGTACCTCTATTTCCGGCTTTGCTTCGTTTTGAGATGGAGATTGTAAGAGTTTCGCCGCTCTTTTCACGCGACACAATATATCTTCGAATGCTAGAAGCGGTTGGTAGTTCACCATGTATTTCGGGTCGATTTGTAATTCCAAATGATTAATTTGGTCTAATATTCTTTCGTAATCCGTCCGCAAAGAATCCACCGTTTCAATTTCATTCAAAAAAGTTTCCCGCACTGCTTCTACATTAATGTTCTTTATGTGATCACTAATACTTTGTATACGTGAAAAAAGTATGTCCCTCTTGGCATAAAGCGTTTTAATTTTAATTTCATTTCCACTAACTGCCATTTTAAATTATTATAATAAAGTTATATTAATCACAATTAATTGCACCACGCTGGAGGATGGACAGTCGTACACCTTATTACGTAATTAAATCGAACATCTGTTACAGCGAGTCGAGGTGACGTGTGTCGCTCGCTAAACTCAATATATTTTTATCAAAATTGTCGGGTAAGCGTACAAAACGGTTGCGATTACACTGTTTCAATAATTTAAGCGACTAATAAGCTTTAAGTTTTAACCAAATACAAACACTATTTAAATGAATAATTCTATTTGCGAGTAACTAACCAAAATTTAAATTTAAACTAAACGAGTATTATTAAAGTGAAGAATTAATTCTATTTGCAAGTAACTAACCAAAATTTAATTTTAAACGAACACTATTTAAGTCTATTCCATAAATTAGAGTGCATGATCTAAATAATTAATCTAATAATTCGACCCGAAAATGGTTGAACGACTACTAAACACCAGTCCAAATCCGGCTCGAAGGACCATAAAATTGTAGAGCAACGAGCCTAAGGTTACCGAGGTCTAATTCCCCGGTCGAACCTTAAACCTATTACGCGAGATATTAACCAAAGTGGACTGTATCTGCGAAATGCTTCTACGCTTACATAAAATGGCGACTATAGCACGCGGTACAATGCACTCGCTCTTCCCTAAAACGAACTATTATTTGCCAAATCTATGACAGGAATCCTGCTTGATTAAGAGAAAATAAAATTGGAGCGGATTAACTGCTTGATATAATTAAACACAATTATATCAAGCAGGAACTATTATTAGGAATGTTCACTCACCGGGGTGTTTCTTCTATGCTGCTTAGGCACTATATTGCTGCGACTTCTGGAACTTCTTCTGGGTAGACTCTCTGCCTTTCTTGTCCGATGATGCGTCGGAAGAGAGTGCGGTGCGCGACTATTTCTCACACGAGGTGAGGCGGATTTCCTGGAGCTCGACTGCTACCAGGCTAAAGCGGATATACTTCTATGACACTATTGTCTTAAGCGGTGTGGTTCCAACGACGAGCGCGGCGGGAAGAGACTGCGCGTCGGTCGCGCGTGCCTTTTATTCCTTCGGTTGCGATGATTACGTAATATTCTAGAATCACCTTCTTTCCCCTCCCACCCCACAACCCCGATGTGTCGATAGAAGGGTATGAATGATATCGTTTGGAAAGGGATAAACGATTTGGCAAGCCTACCGTCAAATATAAATAAATACGAATGGTTTTCCGCGCAACAAATAGGTAATAAAATATATTTAAAATATATCATGAATAACCAAAAATAAGCATAATTAATTATTTTGAATGAACGTTAAAACATAGTTTTTATTATAATTTTCTAAATATTTAATATTAGAGATAACAAATCAACTTACTTCATTAATTATATAGTCTATTAATGTGGGATAATCACAAAGACGGGAAAGTGGCAACATTGAACCTAAATCTGATCGTAATTACTAATCTAGTATAATATATACATCAACGGCTCAAACACGCACCTTAAGCATGTGTGGGACATTCAGAAAAAAGCTGCGTATACAAGAACTCCTGACTTAACCACAACTTAAGGAAAGCAAAAAATAAGTTATTTATTACAAAACAGAATGGACAAGAGAACTTATTCTCCACCTGATGGTTAGAAGCTACTGCAGTCCATGGTCACAGGCAGTCAGCTTCAAGCAAAGAAAAGTACAGATGAGTACAGACTGAGAGTGAGTGGTACACAGCGTGTACTTATATTGACTATCTGTACCCTTCAGACCTGAACGTAGCAGTGCACGCACTGCTGTTGGGCATAAATGGCTACCTTAGCAAGATGTTTGTGTGTCTTGTACGTGGTATAACAACACAATTAAGGTACCTATGTGAGGGTAATATTATAGTCACCTTAAGCTTTACCGTCCTATGAGACCAAAACTAAGAAGAAGGCAGAGACAAAAATACAAAGTAGTGTGCTATAACTAATATGTTAAGGAAAAAATAGCATACAAGTTTTATTCATGATTAGGAACACTTCGAAAAATCTACTTGAAAAAAATAAATACATTATGCCATAATAAGATCGATTAAATATTAACTATGTCGATAAAGCCGCGATTTTTTACCCTATCTTATTCGATCTACTCATGTGGAGCTATAGTATAACATGGCATCTACGCAAGCAAGGCTGTAGTTTTTGAGTTATTAGAAAGTGATCATATTAATCACATGACCATGTCACCCTCACGTACAATATAACATATTAGTTCGGCTTGACTGAGAAATATCCACGCTCTATCAGAACACCAGCGTTAAATATCAGCTTAGTGCTGCTGTGTTTCGTATGTCGAGAGTCAAGCAACGAAGATGCTTTGTATTCAAAACCGAGGCGATTTTAGTCTTCAGGTGTGACTACGCTTCAGCATTTTATGATAAATGTAGATTTCTGTGGACCACAGGATCCACTTACCATCAGTACTATGTGCTCGTTTGTGACCCTTATTGTGTTTGGAAGTATGACAGTAAACGTTTAAGTGCTTGACGACTTAGTTTGTTGCTTATTGTAAATGCGACATTTCTATTAACAAATATATTTTGCGGGGATCGACCTCGGGTCGCTAAGACACTGAGCTACCTTCGGCAAGCCTGAGGCTATGGTAACATTAAACTAAATTAAGAAATTGCAGCTATACTTTGTACATTATATAGATAGGTATATACATAGGTTCCCATCTCTCGCAATATTAGGGTGCGATCCACTTGCTTGCTAATTAGAGACAAGTGGGGGCTTTAAAGACCTTCTCCTCACTTGTGAAATGAGTGTTAACTAACAGGGGTTACGACAAAATTAAAGAAGTTGCGAATTAATAACTATATTGCACGGTGCGGGGCGACGGACGATTGCTTCTTCGCCGTCTGTAACAGAAGTTGGTTTCTGAAAGTTTAGGCTTCTAGTTCTGTTACGGACGGCGAAGAAGCAATCGTCCGTCGCCCCGCCCCGTGCAATATAGTTATTAATTCCCAACTTCTTTAATTTCGTCTTAACCCTGTTAGTATAAAATAGCAATTATCATCAATTAAGTTATTAGTCAGACAGATGTCACAGTAATTAGCTTTGTTCATAGTAGTTCAGTTTCTCCCTTACAATAAAACATAAATACAGTCCACTTAGCTCTCTTCCCCTACAAGTTCTATCCACAACGAAGTTATAAGGGGTCGAAAATGACCTGAATTGCTTCGAGAATAGTATGTTCCGGCCGTCCTTTTTTGCTCGACTTGGCGGGGTTACTGCTGTGCCCCCAGATATTTACCTTATTCAATATCTTTAATCGAAACATTTTATTTTAATAATAATAAACTGCAATACCAACCTGCCTGCGAAGGGTGGCGATTATGAAAAATTCCTTCTCTTTTTTTGGAGGCAATGTTTGGAGGGTCCATGTTCAGTAGTGTACTTTTATAAGCTGTTAATCAATATAATGTAATTAATCAAAATAATGAATAATAGAATGGATGGATGGGTGAGATAATATATCATAAATATATCACACGGCGGCTGAGTTGCAAATGATGGTTACATTAATGAACTGATCATTAAAAGAAAGGGGTATGAAAGTGAACGCAAGTAAGACGAAGGTTATGGTTTTTGAAAGAGAAGAAAGTAAAACGATTTGTGAAATAAGAATAGAAGGGGAGTTGATCGAGCAAGTAGATGAGTTTCTATATTTGGGCTGCGTATTTAGCAGGGATGGAAGATATGATAAGGATATAGAACGACGAGTGAATGCGGGAAATAGAGTAAATGGGGCCTTGCACTCTATTGTGAAGGGTCAAAATGTGTTGAAAAAGGCACGTATGGCAATTCACAATGCTGTGTTGGTCCCTACTTTAACGTATGGTAGTGAAAGTTGGGTGTGGCAGAAGAAGCACGAGAGTAGAATAAACGCAGTAGAAATGCGGTCGTTAAGGATTATTTTAGGGCTAAATCTGAATGACAGGGTAAGAAATTGTATAATAAGAGAAGAGTGTGGTTTGCAAGTTGATGTGGTGACCAGGATTAAGAAAGGAATGCTTCGGTGGTTTGGTCATGTGGAATGAATGAATGAGGAAAGAGTGACAAAGAAAATTTGTGGTGCAGAAGTGAATGGCAGAGTCGGAAAGGGACGTCCTAGGCGAAAATTTATCGACCAAATTGGCGATTTATTGAAAACGGGCCAAATTAGGAGTACCCTTAACCGACGAGCATGTATGCGTAGGTGTATGAACGTGAATGAGGCAAGAGAGGTGTGTCAGGATCGTGCCAAATGGAAGTCTGTAGTCTCTGCCTACCTCTCTGGGTGACAGGCGTGAGTGTTTATGTTTATGTTTATGTAAATATATCACACGTGATAGAGCCACGCTGCAGCACTATTATGGTTGTAGCACGAATGGGTCAGCTCGACGGAGGAAGGACCGCGCTCTCACAGAATATCGGCGTAAAATAGCAGCTTGATGCTACTGTCTTTTTTATGGTGAGTGTAAAGACCTTTTGTATTGGAATCGAGGCATCCCATCTTAGTTCTCGTAACAACACATCTTCGTTTTTATTCTTAATTGAGGATAAATGTTGATGTTCATGGACCACAGCATCCACTTACCATCAGGTAGACTGTATGCTCGTTTGTCACCTTTAATCTATAAAAATATATGTTCAATTTTTATTAATTAGTGAATATATTCTTCCTTATTGTTTTTTTTTTTTGCTACACCCGTACAAGATTTCTTAGTTATAAGTAACATTCGTTTTTCATATTAAGATTTTATGACACCCTCAGTGAGCAAATAAATACTTGAAATAAGAAAGTGGCAAAAGCCTGCAATAGTCTCCGAGTGTTATTAAAATTTACATGGACCTGCCGGAGATCCTATTCTTACTGAAAACGAAGCATTCTATTTTAACCCTCTTTGATAACAACGAATTTGCATTTTGATTCTTAATCAGGGATAGATGTCAAAGATATCTATGGACCAAAGCTTCCACTTACCTTCAGGTGGGTTGTGTGCTCGCTTGTCACCCCCATTATAAAAAAAATACTTGAATACTTGATTGTAACGAGTAATGAAACGGATACAACATAACTGTATTGTATTGCGTTTTATTTTAAACCTATTTCTACTTATGTTAAATACCCATTCTTCGTAGATTGAACCCGATATTAATGAGTTAAAACTGAAATTAGTGTAGGGTGATAATCACCCTCAAAATTGATCATCAATTTTTAAATGATCACCAAAGTTTGTATCGTTCCAGTTATAATTACATACATAGATAGATACCATGGTGTGGCGGATATTCACTATCCCGTTTCACCCAGTGTGTCGTTAATGGCGACAGAGGAAAACAAATAGGGAAATGGGCAGCAGCGTGTTTCTAATAAAGTAAATAAAGTTACAGCCTATATACGTCCCACTGCTGGGCACAGGCTTCCCTCATTTCTGAGAGGGTTTTAGGGCAAGGAAGTGTCCACCGCGCTGCACCAATGCGTGTTGGCGAACTTCACATGTCTTCGAAATATTTTTTTTCTTATTCCTCAGACATGCTGGTTTCCTCACGATGTTTTCCTTCACCGCCGATCACGTGGTAAATCAGCACTTAAAATTGCAATTAACAATATATATATATATATATATATATATATATATATATATATATATATATATATATATATATATATATATATATATATATATGTATATATATATATATATATAATGCTTTTGATAGCTCTTTGCTAGTTAACCAACTTGGAAACGTTTTTGCTTTAGTAGATTTTTTCGTCTTTGATATATATCTCAAACAATAAGCTAAAACTCCACGCTCTATCAGAACACCAGCGTTAAATATCAGCTTAGTGCTGCTGTGTTTCGTATGTCGAGAGTCAAGCAACGGAGATCCTTTGTACTGGAACCGAGGCATTCCATTTTAGTGTTCAGTTGTGACAGTGCAGAGGCATTTTAATGATAAATGTAGATTAGTATTTCGCGGGGATCGACCTCGGGTCGCTAAGACACTGAGCTAACCTGGGCAAGCCTGAGACTAAGGTAGCATTGAACTAAATTAAGAAATTGCAGCTATACTTTGTACATGGGTATCCTTCTCTTTCAATATTAGGGTCCGATCTATTTGCTTGTTAATTAGAGACAAGTGAGGGGCTTTAAAGACCTTTTACTTACTTGCGAAATGAGTGTTAAAGAGCGTTATGCAAAAATTTGTGTTCTCTTTTGCCATGTTATGTGTTTGGGAAAAAGTAAAGTTGACGTCTATATATGTCTTTTACGTGCTAGAGCCACGCTGCTGCTACATTATAGTTGCAGCATGAATGCATTGCCTTGACCGGGGCAGGACCTCGCTTTCACGGAATACCGGCGTAAAATAGCAGCGTAATGATGCTGTGTTTCATATGGTGAGTGTTGAGAACCGGAGACCCCTTTTACTGGAATCGATACATTCCATCTTGGTCCTCAGGGATGATAAAGCATTTACATTTTGATCCTTAATTGAGTGTAAATGTGGATGTCTATGGGCCACAGCTTCCACTTACCATCGGGTGGTCTGTGTGCTCGTTTGTCACACAATGCTATAAAAAAGTCCCCCTGATGTGCACAGACCTTCTCATATTTCTGAAAGGAAATAAAATGTTGGGGAAGGAGATGTCTGCAGCGCTACTGCAAGAAAAAGGTTGAAATCCTTTTTACAAGGCCGAAACGCATCTGCAATTCTCCTGGTGTTGCGATTGTTTATGGGCGGCGGTGGACACCATCAGGTAACCCGTCCATCGCTTGCCCCCAGTTCTATAAAATATGCATGTGGGCGGACTTCGTGTGTCATTTTTTTATTCATCCGATATGTAGGTTTAACCTTGATTTTATTTTTCTATGATATTTCATTCCGTTATGATCTGTTCACGATGCTTACCTTCACCGCTGGTGAAGCTAAGCAAATCTGGCTGGGTAAATCAGCACTTAAAACTGTAGTTAACGATTCCATCTATCGGTGGGGATAAACCTGGGGCGCAATAGAAACATTTTTATTTTCTATTATATGGAAGGTTTGGTAGCGTAGTGTCAGCGACTGGTTGCAGTATTGCGGGTCACGGGTTCGAATCGTACATAGACTACTGTATTGTCTCTAAAAAATGTTCTAGGTCTGATTGTTTGTCAATACGCAATTAATGTATGTATAATGAAGAACTTTACGATATACTAGGTGATCTTTTTACCGTCTGGGAAAAAATGTGATGTAACAGGTGAACGGAATATAAGTCTATGGCACTGATAAATTATTTTTATTTTACGTTAACATATAATGAATTGATCTATCAATAAATACTACTAATTTAAAGTAAACTTTCGGTACTAAAAAATAACGATAACAATTTTGAACTAAAAAAATAAATCAATTAAATACTATCAATATTAAAATAACACGTACTCAAATAGTAATATTTATTGATAGATCTATTTCATAATACGTTAATGTAAAATAAAAAAGTGTAAAATATTAGTGCTATAGGATTCTATTCCGTTCACCTGTACTGTTCTGTACACCCTATTTTGTCCAGATGGTTAAAAAAATCACCAAGTATAAGTAGTTTAATTTTTTTTTTGAAAATAAGTTATTTTATGACGATTTGTAAAGTAATCGAAGTGTAGGGCAGCTGCTACTAAATGGTAACGACCTGTAAGTCGATAGATACATGTGGCTCATGATCTGCTTTGTGGAGTTCTTTGGGGGAAAGCAGGATTCAATAGTAGACATGTTATGGGCTGTACCTTTATAGTTACGGTCTAACTTCCACCACTTCCACCTAAAGTCCACTGTTGAACCTGTGGCCTCCTTAATAGATTACCTCACGGAGCGATAGTTGCAATAGTTGCCACGCTTGGCCAGTGGGTTGGCAACCGCAGTTTTTTATTTGTAGTCGTTATTAGAAAGACCGACAGAGCCGTGGTAGCTCAGATGGTTAGCGCTCGCCCGCTTCACAGTACGCGAGCAAACCGGGTTCGATCCCCGCTGGCACCAATGAAATTGTTAATTACAATTTTAAGTGCTGATTTACCACGTGCTCGGCGGTAAAGGAAAACATCGTACAACATTTTACGTGGTAGAGCCATGCTGCAGTTATATTAGTAGTATAGTTGTAGCACGAATGGGTCGGCTCGACCGGGGAAGGACCACGCTCTCACAGAATACCAGCGTGAAATAATAGCTTAATGCTGCTGTATTTCGTATGGTGAGTGTAGAGAACCGGAGACCCTTTTTACTGGAAATGAGGCATTCCATCTCAGTCCTCACGGGTGACAACGCATCTGCATTTTGATTTGTAATGGAAGATAGATGTAGATGTCTATGGGCCGCAGCAACCACTTACCATCAGGTGGACTGTGTGCTCGTTTGTCAGCCCATTCTATAAAAAAAAAAAACATCGTGAGGAACAACCCTGCATGTCTGAGTAATAAGAAAAAAATATTTCGAAGACATGTGAAGTTCGCCAACACGTATTGGGACAGCGCGGCGGACACTTCCTTGCCCTAAAACCCTCTCAGAAAGAGGGGAGGCCTGTGCCCAGCAGTGGGACGCATATAGGCTGTAACTTTACTTTACTTTCTTTATTAGAAACACGCTGCTGCGCATTTCCCTATTTGTTTCCCTCTGTCGCCATTAACGACACACTGGATGATATGGGATAGTGAATATACTTAAACCGCCACATCATTGTATCTATCTATGTATGTAATTATAACTGGAACGATACAAACTTTGGTGATCATTTAAGAGCTGATGATGGCGATTATCACCCTACACTAATTTCAGTTTTAACTCATTAATATCGGGTTCAATCTACGAAGAATGAGTATTTAAAATAAGTAGAAATAGGTTTAAAATAAATCGCAATATAATATAGTTATGTTGTATCCGTAAAACCAGAGTGACCGACATAGCCCAACGGATTAGTAAGCTGAAGTGGCAATGGGCCGGCCATATAGCTCGAAGAACCGAAAACCGATGGGGAAGAAAGGTTCTCGAGTGGCAGCCTCGTACCGGTAGGCGTAGTGTAGTGCAACCCCCCACTAGATGGAGTGACGACATGGTAAGACATGCAGGAAGTCGATGGATGCAGGTGGCTCAGGACCGTGCTTTGTGGCATTACTTGGGGGAGGCCTATGTTCAGCAGTGGACTTGTGAAGGGCTGTAATGATGATGATGATGATGTTGTATCCGTTTCATTACTTGTTACAATCAAGTATTCAAGTATTTTTTTTTATAATGGGGGTGACAAGCGAGCACACAGCCCACCTGAAGGGTAGTGGAAGCTTTGGTCCATAGATATCTTTCACATCTATCTTTGATTAAGAATCAAAATGCAAATTCGTTGTTATCAAAGAGGGTTAAAATAGAATGCTTCGTTTTCAGTAAGAATAGGATCTCCGGCAGGTCGGAGACTATTGCAGGCTTTTGCCACTTTCTTATTTCAAGTATTTATTTGCTCACTGAGGGTGTCATAAAATCTTAATATGAAAAACGAATGTTACTTATAACTAAGAAATCTTGTATGGGTGTAGCAAAAAAAACAACAAGGAAGAATATATTCAACTAATTAATAAAAATTGAGCATATATTTTTATAGATTAAAGGTGACAAACGAGCATACAGTCTACCTGATGGTAAGTGGATGATGTGGTCCATGAACATCAATATTTATCCTCGATTAAGAATAAAAACGAAGATGTGTTGTTACGAGAACTAAGATGGGATGCCTCGTTTCCAATACAAAAGGTTTTTACACTCAAAAAGACAGTAGTATCAAGCTGCTATTTTACGCCGGTATTCTGTGAGAGCGCGGTCCTTCCTCCGTCGAGCTGACCCATTCGTGCTACAACCATAATAGTGCTGCAGCGTGGCTCTATCACGTGTGATATATTTACATAAACATAAACATAAACATAAACACTCACGCCTGTCACCCAGAGGGGTAGGCAGAGACTACAGACTTCCATTTGGCACGATCCTGACACACCTCTCTTGCCTCCTTCACATTCATACACCTACGCATACATGCTCGTCAGTTAAGGGTACTCCTAATTTGGCCCGTTTTCAATAAATCGCCAATTTGGTCGATAAATTTTCGCCTAGGACGTCCCTTTCCGACTCTGCCATTCACTTCTGCACCATAAATTTTCTTTGTCACTCTTTCCTCATTCATTCTTTCCACATGACCAAACCACCGAAGCATTCCTTTCTTAATCCTGTCACTACATCAAGTTGCAAACCACACTCTTCTCTTATTACACAATTTCTTACCCTGTCATTCAGATTCAGCCCTAACATACTCCTTAACGACCGCATTTCTACTGCGTTTATTCTACTCTCGTGCTTCTTCTGCCACACCCAACTTTCACTACTATACGTTAAAGTAGGGACCAACACAGCATTGTGAATTGCCATACGTGCCTTTTTCAACACATTTTGACCCTTCACAATAGAGTGCAAGGCCCCATTTACTCTATTTCCCGCATTCACTCGTCGTTCTATATCCTTACCATATCTCCCATCCACGCTAAATACGCAGCCCAAATATACAAACTCATCTACTTGCTCGATCAACTCCCCTTCTATTCTTATTTGACAAATCGTTTTACTTTCTTCTCTTTCAAAAACCATAACCTTCGTCTTACTTGCGTTCACTTTCATACCCCTTTCTTTTAATGATTCGTTCATTAATGTAACCAACATTTGCAACTCGGCCGCCGTGTGATATATTTATGATATATTATCTCACCCATCCATCCATTCTATTATTGATTAACAGCTTATAAAAGTACACTACTGAACATGGACCCCTCCAAACATTGTCTCCAAAAAAAGAGAAGGAATTTTTCATAATCGCCACGCTTCGCAGGCAGGTTGGCATTGCAGTTTATTATTATTAAAATAAAATGTTTTGATTAAAGATATTGAATAATGTAAATATCTGGGGGCACAGCAGTAACCCCGCCAAGTCGAGCAAAAAAGGAACAGCCGTACCATACTATTCTCGAAGCAATTCAGGATATTTTCGACCCCTTATAACTTCGTTGTGGATAAAACTTGTAGGTGATGAGAGCTAAGTGGACTGTATTTATGTTTTGTTATAAGCGAGAAACTGAACTACTATGACAAAAGCTAATTATTGTGACATCTGTCTCACTAATAACTTAATTGATGATAATTGCTATTTTAAACTAGCAGGGGTTACGACAAAATTAAAGAAGTTGCGAATTAATAACTATATTGCACGGTGCGGGGCGACGGACGATTGCTTCTTCGCCGTCCGTAACAGAAGTTGGTTTCTGAAAGTTTAGGCTTCTAGTTCTGTTACGGACGGCGATAGCTGCAAAGTGGCTCTACCACGTATAAGACGTATACAGACGTTAACATTAATTTTACCCAAACTCATAATATGGCAAAAGAGAACACAAATGTTTGTATAACGCTCCTTAACACTCATTTCGCAAGTGAGGAGAAGGTCTTTAAAGCCCCCACTTGTCTCTAATTAGCAAGCAAGTGGATCGCACCCTAATATTGCGAGAGACGGGTACCTATAATGTACAAAGTATAGCTGCAATTTCTTAATTTAGTTTAAAGTTACCATAGTCTCAGGCTTGCCGAAGGTAGCTCAGTGTCTTAGCAACCCGAGGTCGATCCCCGCAAAATATATTTGTTAATAGAAATGTTGCATCTACAATATGCAACAAACTAAGTAGTCAAGCATTTAAACGTTTACTGTCATACTTCCAAACACAATAAGGGTGACAAACGAGCACGTATGTCACCCTTCACAAACGAGCACATAGTGCTGATGGTAAGTGGATCCTGTGGCCAACAGAAATCTACATTTATCATAAAATGCTGAAGCGTAGTCACACCTGAAGACTAAAATGGAATGCCTCGGTTTTGAATACAAAGAATCTTCGTTGCTTGACTCTCGACATACGAAACACAGCAGCATTAAGCTGATATTTAACACTGGTGTTGTGATAGAACGTGGATATTTCTCAGTCAAGCCGAGCTAATATATTATATAGTACGTGAAGGTGACATGGTCATTCGATTAATTTCTTATAACTCAAAAACTACAGCCTTGCTTGCATAGATGCCATGTTATACGATAGCTCCACAGAGTAAACTAAATAATAAGGGGTCAAACAGGCGCAGCTTTATCGACATAGTTAATATTTAATCGATTTTACTAAGGTATAATGTAGTTAATTTTTTAAGTTGATTTTTCGAAGTGTTCCTAATTATTGATAAAACTTGTATGCTTTTTTCCTTAATATATTAGTTATAGCTAGTTTTGGTCTTACAGGGCGGCAAAGCTTAAGGTGACCATATTATCCTCACGTACCTTAGTTGTGTTGCTATACCACGTACAAGACTCACAATCTTGCTAAGGTAGCCATTTATGCCCAAGAGCAGTGCGTGCACTGCTATGTTCAGGTCTGAAGGGTACAGATAGTCAATATAAGTACACGCTGTGAACCATTCCATCTCAGTCATCAGAGGTGATGATGCATCTGTACTCCTTTTTGCTCGAAGCTGACTGCAGGTGTCCGTGGACTGCAGTAGCCTCTAACCATCAGCTAGAGAAAGAGTTCACTTGTCCCTTCAGTTTTCTTAAAGAGAACTTATTATTATTGTTTTTCTTAGGTTGTGGTTGTGTGAGGAGTTCTTGTATAAGCAGCTATTATCGGTATGTCCCACACTTTGAGCAAAATGCCGTGCTAGTCGGTATTTGTAAGTTTTTAAGAGCTACATATCTACTTGTTATTAAAAAGATATATCAGATAATAAAATATCTATTAAATTTCTACATAATCTAGGTTCAATAACAACATATTTCATTAGAGTGAAATACTTGATGAATCTTCCTGCAACTAAACCACAGAAATGCGAAATAATTATTGACAACATGCATCTCCTCATAAAGTAAGCATTATTTCATTTAGCGATTGATACCATTGAGCTATTATGTACTTCGTACTAGAAGCCACACTGCATTCAGCTACTCTGTTCCACTCAACTGCGGTGCATACACCGCACCTTAATCACTCACTCGATAGGCGCTTGTAGAGTTGTTACGTGTTATGTTGATATAAAAAAATCTCTTAATAAAAATTTGCCGTCGTGTGTACTTAGATATTGCGCAAATAATTCAAGAAATGTCAGTAAAAACCAAGGTACTTATTACTTTTAATCAGTTAATAAGAGACTTAATCAATAAAAAAATATTATAAATTAATAATAAGACAAATTATTCCTAAGACGCCATTTGTGTCATGTAATATAGATAATGAAATTAATTTGTTCAGATGCGACATTTTTGTGGGTACTTAAGTATAGGACGAATATATTATTATATACTTTTTTTTTTTGTAGAAACATATATGAGTTATCATAATTAGGCCAATTTTTTATTTAAATCTGCTCATTATTCTTTTATATTATTTTTAGGTTACCACATCAAAGCCAAAGTGGAATAAATTCGTCCATTTTTAACTCTCACGTGCCTAGCATTTGTGAATGACTCTTATTCTAATTTAAATAAAAAATTAAAATTAAATTTGATATTAATAAGTTTTGTTAAACACACATTTAGTATGTTTTTTATATTTGACATAGATACCTTTTAAAATATTCAGATAAAATATCATTAAAATGTAATCGTGATATAATATGTAATATTATATTAAATAAGCAAATATAATATACAAAATATATGACAAACTTTGAAAATTGTTCTCGATATAATTTATCTATTTAACAATACAATCTATTATTACGTACTGATTATTCTACCTATGTTTATTCTATGATAAAAAAACCAACCGCCCGAACACAGAGTAGCGCACATGTTTTGTTTGAAATAGCTGTTCTAGTACGTAAGTACATATTACTTCAATTATTGATACTGATGTATAGGCAATTTATTAATGAATATTTTGATCAATTTAATTTTTTCAAAGGACCAAAATTCGAAAAATTTTATAAAGAAAATTTTTTAAAATTTTGGTGTATTTCTTACACGATAATATTAATTACTATAATATTATATTTGTAGCGAGAGCACGTGGAATGCATAGGACCAAACGCTCAAGGTCGTTCGCTACTCGTAGGAGTGACGACACATCGAAAATGCGGTCGCCGTACTGATCCGAGTCAATATATAATTTCTATAAAAACTTGAAAAAACACCGTCATAAGGTCTAAAATTGCGTAGCGCCCGCGACGATTAAAAGCGCTTAGAAATTGTCAGAATCTTAAAATATTTTTTTTTAAATTATTGTTATAAATAATCAAAATAATGAACAAGTAAATTACAAATATTGAGATGATTTAAACGAGGTGCATTTTTTCACGGTGTCGCCTTAATTTTATTAAGATCTGTAACATATGATGTGATAGTGGACATACTTACACTGCCATTACACGTTCCCTCTGTTGGCTTTTACAACACCTGCAGCACGATATGGGATAGTGGACATACTTACACTGCCATTACACGTTCCCTCTGTTGGCTTTTACAACACCTGCAGCACGATATGGGATAGTGGACATACTTACACTGCCATTACACGTTCCCTCTGTTGGCTTTTACAACACCTGCAGCACGATATGGGATAGTGGACATACTTACACTGCCATTACACGTTCCCTCTGTTGGCTTTTACAACACCTGCAGCACGATATGGGATAGTGGACATACTTACACTGCCATTACACGTTCCCTCTGTTGGCTTTTACAACACCTGCAGCACGATATGGGATAGTGGACATACTTACACTGCCATTACACGTTCCCTCTGTTGGCTTTTACAACACCTACAGCACGATATGGGATAGTGGACATACTTACACTGCCATTACACGTTCCCTCTGTTGGCTTTTACAACACCTGCAGCACGATATGGGATAGTGGACATACTTACACTGCCATTACACGTTCCCTCTGTTGGCTTTTACAACACCTGCAGCACGATATGGGATAGTGGACATACTTACACTGCCATTACACGTTCCCTCTGTTGGCTTTTACAACACCTGCAGCACGATATGGGATAGTGGACATACTTACACTGCCATTACACGTTCCCTCTGTTGGCTTTTACAACACCTACAGCACGATATGGGATAGTGGACATACTTACACTGCCATTACACGTTCCCTCTGTTGGCTTTTACAACACCTGCAGCACGATATGGGATAGTGGACATACTTACACTGCCATTACACGTTCCCTCTGTTGGCTTTTACAACACCTGCAGCACGATATGGGATAGTGGACATACTTACACTGCCATTACACGTTCCCTCTGTTGGCTTTTACAACACCTGCAGCACGATATGGGATAGTGGACATACTTACACTGCCATTACACGTTCCCTCTGTTGGCTTTTACAACACCTGCAGCACGATATGGGATAGTGGACATACTTACACTGCCATTACACGTTCCCTCTGTTGGCTTTTACAACACCTACAGCACGATATGGGATAGTGGACATACTTACACTGCCATTACACGTTCCCTCTGTTGGCTTTTACAACACCTGCAGCACGATATGGGATAGTGGACATACTTACACTGCCATTACACGTTCCCTCTGTTGGCTTTTACAACACCTGCAGCACGATATGGGATAGTGGACATACTTACACTGCCATTACACGTTCCCTCTGTTGGCTTTTACAACACCTGCAGCACGATATGGGATAGTGGACATACTTACACTGCCATTACACGTTCCCTCTGTTGGCTTTTACAACACCTGCAGCACGATATGGGATAGTGGACATACTTACACTGCCATAACACGTTCCCTCTGTTGGCTTTTACAACACCTACAGCACGATATGGGATAGTGGACATACTTACACTGCCATTACACGTTCCCTCTGTTGGCTTTTACAACACCTGCAGCACGATATGGGATTGTGGACATACTTACACTGCCATTACACGTTCCCTGTGTTGGCTTTTACAACACCTGCAGCACGATATGGGATAGTGGACATACTTACACTGCCATTACACGTTCCCTCTGTTGGCTTTTACAACACCTGCAGCACGATATGGGATAGTGGACATACTTACACTGCCATTACACGTTCCCTCTGTTGGCTTTTACAACACCTGCAGCACGATATGGGATAGTGGACATACTTACACTGCCATTACACGTTCCCTCTGTTGGCTTTTACAACACCTGCAGCACGATATGGGATAGTGGACATACTTACACTGCCATTACACGTTCCCTCTGTTGGCTTTTACAACACCTGCAGCACGATATGGGATAGTGGACATACTTACACTGTCATTACACGTTCCCTCTGTTGGCTTTTACAACACCTGCAGCACGATATGGGATAGTGGACATACTTACACTGCCATTACACGTTCCCTCTGTTGGCTTTTACAACACCTGCAGCACGATATGGGATAGTGGACATACTTACACTGCCATTACACGTTCCCTCTGTTGGCTTTTACAACACCTGCAGCACGATATGGGATAGTGGACATACTTACACTGCCATTACACGTTCCCTCTGTTGGCTTTTACAACACCTGCAGCACGATATGGGATAGTGGACATACTTACACTGCCATTACACGTTCCCTCTGTTGGCTTTTACAACACCTGCAGCACGATATGGGATAGTGGACATACTTACACTGACATTACACGTTCCCTCTGTTGGCTTTTACAACACCTGCAGCACGATATTGGATAGTGGACATACTTACACTGCCATTACACGTTCCCTCTGTTGGCTTTTACAACACCTACAGCACGATATGGGATAGTGGACATACTTACACTGCCATTACACGTTCCCTCTGTTGGCTTTTACAACACCTACAGCACGATATGGGATAGTGGACATACTTACACTGCCATTACACGTTCCCTCTGTTGGCTTTTACAACACCTACAGCACGATATGGGATAGTGGACATACTTACACTGCCATTACACGTTCCCTCTGTTGGCTTTTACAACACCCGCAGCACGATATGGGATAGTGGACATACTTACACTGCCATTACACGTTCCCTCTGTTGGCTTTTACAACACCTGCAGCACGATATGGGATAGTGGACATACTTACACTGCCATTACACGTTCCCTCTGTTGGCTTTTACAACACCTGCAGCACGATATGGGATAGTGGACATACTTACACTGCCATTACACGTTCCCTCTGTTGGCTTTTACAACACCTACAGCACGATATGGGATAGTGGACATACTTACACTGCCATTACACGTTCCCTCTGTTGGCTTTTACAACACCTGCAGCACGATATGGGATAGTGGACATACTTACACTGACATTACACGTTCCCTCTGTTGGCTTTTACAACACCTGCAGCACGATATGGGATAGTGGACATACTTACACTGCCATTACACGTTCCCTCTGTTGGCTTTTACAACACCTGCAGCACGATATGGGATAGTGGACATACTTACACTGCCATTACACGTTCCCTCTGTTGGCTTTTACAACACCTGCAGCACGATATGGGATAGTGGACATACTTACACTGCCATTACACGTTCCCTCTGTTGGCTTTTACAACACCTACAGCACGATATGGGATAGTGGACATACTTACACTGCCATTACACGTTCTCTCTGTTGGCTTTTACAACACCTGCAGCACGATATGGGATAGTGGACATACTTACACTGCCATTACACGTTCTCTCTGTTGGCTTTTACAACACCTGCAGCACGATATGGGATAGTGGACATACTTACACTGCCATTACATGGTGAATAAAGCTTGTATCTATACATTTTGTGCGTGGTAGAGCCATTCTGCAGTTATATTGGTAGTATAGTTGTAGCACGAATGGGTCGGCTCGACCGGGGAAGGACCACGCTCTCACAGAATGCCAGCGTAAAATAGTAGCTAAATACTGCTGTGTTTCGTATGGTGAGTAACCGGGACCCTTTTTACTGGAAATGAGACATTCCAGCTTAGTCCTCACGGGTGACAACGAATCTGCATTTACATTTAGGTGTCTACGGGCCATAGCAACCGCTTACCATCAGGTGGACTATGTGCTCGTTTGTCACCGTATTCTATAAAAAATATTCTGACATTGTCATTACACGGTGCATAAAGCTTAGGTATATTTTACATAAATGTATTAATTGTTTTCTTAAATATTTTAGTTAATTACCCCAACCAAAAAAATTCCAATAATTGAATCGACATTTAGATTTTTTTATATCATTCGGTGACAAGCGAGCACACAGTCCACCTGCCGGTAAGTGGATGCTGTGGCCCATAAACCCCCCAGATTAATCCGCAATAAAGGATCAAGATGTAAATCCGTTGTTACCCCTGAGGACTCAAAGGGAATGCCTCGATTCTAGTAAAAAGGGTCTCAGGGTCTCTACACTCAACATACGAAACACAGCAGCATAACGCCGACATTCTGTGAGAGCGTGGTCCTGCCCCGGTGGACCATTCGTGCTACAACTATAATATAGCTGTAGCTTGGCTCCACCACGTCTAAGTAAACATAGTCATCCAGTATATACGTCCCACTGCTGGTCACAGGCTTCCTCTCATTTATATTGGCGGATTAGTACAGGAATCTTTAGAATTAAAATCTTATTAAGCTAGGCGTAGTGTAGTAAAGGTTTATTAATCCAATATTTACATTATATTATAATTCACAGTAAGTACATTATTAGTAAGGCATTATTCGATACAATAAAAAATATTTTTTGAGATATCCCCCACGCTTCTCCTATTGCCTCTAACTCTTGAGCAATCCTGGCTCCCGTATGGTTCCCATCCAGGAAATCGCATTGCAATAAAACAGATTTATTTTTTAATTCATTGGAAAAGAAGTGTGCTGTAACTCCCAAATACTAGTCCAAAGCTCTAAATGACCAGCAGTCAACTGTTAAGCATACACTTTCCGCGTTTTCTTTAACAAGTTTTTTTTAAATATTGACTTCATTCTTCATAAAACGCTGGCAACATGAAGAAGAAATTGTCTTCCTGCTTGGTAGTTCATATGATGGACTTAAAGCACGTACGAACTCTCTAAATCCGAGGTCATTTACGATTGAAAATGCTTGAAAGTGCCGTGTAGTGGCGGTTGAGAACATCAACTATCCCATATCTTCCCGTGGGTGACGTAAGAGGCGACAGAGGGAGGCAGGCAGGAGATGGGGCAGCAGCGTCTTCCTAATAACAACAATAACATAATAAAAAACTGCGGTTGCCAACCCGCTCGCCAAGCGTGGCAACTATGGCAAATATCCCCCCATGAGCAACGACGCAAATAAACGGGCCCCAGACCCCGGCGGCCCAAAACGGTATTCGCTGAAGGTCATACAAGTCTACGCACCAACCTCGGCACATCCCGATGAGGAGGTGGAGGAAATGTATGAGGATATTTCTAGAGCCATGCATTCCTCCAAAACCCACTACACGGTGTTGATGGGAGACTTGAACGCAAAACTAGGCACAAGAGAAGGCGGTGAGCTGAAGTTAGGGAAATTTGGAGTAGGGCAACGGAACCGTAGGGGCCAGCAGCTGGCTGACTTTATGGAGAAAGAGGGACTCTTTATGATGAACTCTTTCTTCCAGAAGCGGCCCCACAGGAAGTGGACCTGGTCGAGCCCCGACGGTTCGACAAAAAATGAGATTGACTTCATTATGACGACCAGACGCCAACTGTTCAGTGATGTCTCAGTGATCGCAAGGGTGAAAACCGGCAGCGA
Source organism: Parnassius smintheus behrii (assembly GCA_036936625.1). Taxonomy (NCBI): domain Eukaryota; kingdom Metazoa; phylum Arthropoda; class Insecta; order Lepidoptera; family Papilionidae; genus Parnassius; species Parnassius smintheus. Next base: position 30,786,622 of record JAUPFT010000025.1, read on the forward strand.
TCACCGAATGGTTAGAGGCACACTGAACCTAAACGTTAAGTTGGAGAGGTCTCGTCTAATGAAGTCAACGCTCCGTCCCCCTCATGCTCTAATCAAGAATCCCGAGGATTTTCAGCTCGAGTTACGTAACCGCTTTCAGTGCCTAGAAGATTGCAATGCAGTGGACGATATGAATGACAAGCTCGTGGAAACTGTCCACGCGGTCGGAGCTAAATGATGATTTCCTTCACCGTCAAGCACGTGGTAAATCAGCACTTAAAACTGTAGTTAACGATTCCATCTGTCGGAGGGGATAAACCTGGGACGCAATATAAAGAATTTTATTTTTCACTATAGGGAAGGTTTGGTAACGCAGTGTCAGTGTTTGGTTGCAGCTATGCGGGGCACAGGTTCGAATCTTACATAGACTACTGTATTATCTATAAAACAATTGTTTAGGCATGGATGTCTGTCCATGTGCAATTAATGTATGTATAATGATAACTTTACAATATACTAGTTGATCCTTTTACCGTCTGGGAAAAAAATAGAGTGTAACATGTAAATGGAATAGAAGCCTATAGCACTGATATTTTACAATTTTGTATTTTATTTTACATCAAAATATTATGAAATTGAACTATCAATAAATACTACTAATTTGAAATAAACTTTCGGTACTAAAACATTGATCTAAATAAATAAATTAATTAAAAACTATCGAAATTAAAATAATATGTACCCAACTAGTAGTATTTATTGATAGATCAATTTCGCAATAAATTAATGCAAAATAAAACAAAGTGTAAAATATCAGTGACATAGGCTTTTATTCCGTTCACCCGTTACGACACATTTTGTCCAGATTGTAAAAAATCACCAAGTATAAGGTAGTTTAATTTTTTCTTTAAAAATAAGTTATTTTATATAATGATTTCTAAAGTAATCGAAGTTTAGCGCGGCTGCTACTAGATGGAGTGACGACCTGGAAAGAGATGTAAGAAGTCAGTCGATAGATACAAGTGGTTCAGGATCTGCTTTGTGGAGTTCTTTGGGGGAAACCAGGTTTCAATAGTATACATATTATGGGCGGTGCCTTTACAGTTACAGTCTAACTTCCGCCACTTCCACCTAAAGTTTACTGTTGAACCTCAGGCCTCCTAAATAGAGTACCTCACAAGGCAATAGTTGCAATAGTTGCCAGGCGTGGCAAGTGAATTGGCAACCACAGTTTTTATTTGTAGTCGTTATTAGAAAGACGCCGCCGCCCATCTTCTGATGTGTTCCCTCTGTCGCCTCTTACAACACTCTGGATGATACGGCGTAGTAAATATTCTTACACCGCCACTGCATGGTATCTATATACATATGTAAATTGTAACTGAAGCAGTTTATCCCGGCTTTGGTGATTCTTAAAAGAATGATAATGATGGTTATTACCGTACAATAACATCAGCTTTTAATCATTAATATCGCGTCCAATCTACGCATAATGAGTATTTGAAATCAGTAAAAATAGGCTTAAAATAAAATGCAATAAAATTGAACTACGTAGAATCAGTTTCATAACTTATTATTACTAAGTATTCAAGTTTTTTTAGAATAAGGGTTGCAAACGAGCACACAACCCGATGAAGATAATAGAAAAATTTTGTTTATAGCCATCTTCGACATCTATCTTTGATTAAGAATCAAAATGCAAATTTGTTGTTATCCCAAAGGGTTACGATAAAAAGCCTCGTTTTCAGTAAGAATAGGATCTCCGGCAGGCCTATGTAATACGAGTACTCGAAGTATATTGCAGACTTTTACCATATTTTTAATTATTCTAAGCCAGCACTTAACTAAAATTTCACCTGATGGTAAGTGGTGACGTAACCTAAGATGGTGACGCGCACTGACTTAACAAAAGCCTTTTCCCGTGTAAAGACAGATGCTGGCAACTTATTCCACTCCTTTGCTGTACGTATGATGAACGGCGATTACTTTATATAATATATAAATTAATCGCCGAGATAAGTATTTATCTGCTCATTAAGGATGCCAAAAAGTCATAATACGAAACACAAATGGTACTTATTACTAAGAAACCTTTTACGGGTGTTGCTAAAAAAAACAATAAACAGGAATATATTATTAACTAAGTAACAAAAATTGAACATATTTTTTACAGGACACAAACAACTGCTGACAAACGAGCACACAGTCCACCTGATGGTTGTAGCCAATAGACATTTACATTTATCCTCGTTTAAGAATCAAAACGCAGATGCGTTGTCACCCTTGTCACCCGTGAGGACTAAGATAGAATGCCTCGTTTCCAGTATAAAAGGGTCTCCGGATCTCTACACTCATCATACGAAACACATCAGTACTAAGCTGCTATTTTACGCTGGTATTCTGTGAGAGCGTGGTCCTTCCCCGGTCGAGCCGACCCATGCGTGGTACAACCATCATGTAGCTGCAGCGTGGCTCTGCCACGTATGATATATTTATAATATATTACTACACTCATCCATCCATTCTGTTACTGATTTACATCCTATAAAAGTGCACTACTGAACATGAACCACTCCTCAGATTGCCTCCAAAGAAAGAGAAGATCTTTTCATAATCGCCACGCTTCGCAGGCGAGTTTACAATGGCAGTTTTTTTTTAAATAATTTTGGTTGTTATCAGGAAGTAGATGCTGTCCATCCCCTGTAGCAGTTTCCGTCTGTCAAGTTTTACTAAATAATAATAATAAAAAATAATTAAATAAAACATTTATTATATAAGGATTTAAAAGTAATCGCTTTATTGTTAATCACGTGAATCATAATTATTAACAAAAAATAGTTTTATTATCATTGTAGTGCTTTATGATATACGATGTTTTTTGTTTGATTACCTGGCGCATAGACAAACAAATCTGATGGTTTTCCAGATTAATACCACAAACACTTAATGATTGCCCCTGGGACTTGTTTATGGTCATAGCAAAAGCAAGCCGCACTGGAAACTGTAGTCGTTTAAACTGAAATGGCACATCAGTCGGAATCATTGGGATGCGCGGTATAAGAACATCTTCTCCTTTATACTTTCCTTTGAGTATAGTTGCTTCTATCACGTTATTTAGTAATTTTTTATCGCTAACCGTGTTCCGTTGCAAAGACGCGGTTGGTTGATATTTCGCAACATTATAACTACGTGATACAAACACAGACAAATTGGAGGACTTTAGACATGCATTGAGTTCATCTGCTGGCGTTGATCGTGGAATCACTGGCAATGTTTGACGAAAATCTCCTGCCAATAAAATGAATGCACCACCAAATCGGTAGTAATTGCTCCGTAGATCTTTTAAGGTTCTGTCTAAAGCCTCCAAAGATTTTTTTATGTGCCATCGTGCACTCATCCCAAACAATAATTTTACATTGCTGCAAAACCTTTGCCATTGCAGAGTTCTTCGAAATGTTGCAGGTTGGAGTTTCATTGCTTTGCATATTTAATGGCAATTTTAGTGCTGAATGGGCTGTTCGGCCACCTTCAAGCAAAGTTGCTGCAATTCCCGACGAGGCGAGTGCAAGTGCAATTTTATTTTGTGAGCGAATTGTTGCTAATATTATAGAAATCAAAAAAGTTTTCCTGTAGCACCAGGTGCATTTAAGAACTAAATCCCGCCAGTTTCATCATTTGTTACTTTCATAAGAGTATCAAATACATACTTCTGCTTAAAAACTAAGATTTCAACATTTGTCTAAAGACTCTGGCTGTAATATCATGACGATCAATGAGTGATTGCCCAGGGAATAACTCCTGCTTGATTTCTATCCATTGCGGATTGCATGTAAATGTGATGAACAAATCTGCTGTACCATAATGACGAACATACGACATGGCATCTTGAGCATATTCGTGCATATGCCGAGGGCTTCCGATGTATGTTGCTGGAAGAATAGTCATCCGACCGACATTCTGTGCATTTCCATCAGTATTAATCGCATCTCGAAGGTGAATATACTCTTCAGATCGGAGTTTGGTCTAATTCAACCTGATGAATGTTAATCTCTCCGTTTCAATTTTAACATACCTGTCAACAACATATTTGTGAAATAATCGCCGACATTTCAATATGTGATTGTCTTCATTTTCCAGAATCATTAGGCGGTATGAATAATAGTTCATTGAACTGACTTTTTTGTTGGTTTCAGAATCCATTGGCTTCGTTTTTGTATTTCAATGTCTCACAATGTGAGCAAACCGAGTTCATAGAACCAATAACAACACATTGCTAGTTACTGTAGTCAAGTGACACATCGTAACTGAAAGCAGCTCGATTCAAACTTGCGCGATTATTTGTTGAATGTCGCGCTCGCGCTTCACGCGTTTGTGATATCCGAATTCTTTCACGTTGATTTCGGTCCTCACGTTTTTTTTTTTTTTTTTTTTTTTTATAGAAGAGGGGGCAAACGAGCATGCGGCTCACCTGATGTTAAGTGACTACCGCCGCCCATGATCAACTGCAACACCAGGAGACTTGCGGGTGCGTTGCCGGCCCTTTAGAAAGGAGTAAGCTCTTTTCTTGAAGGTCCCCAGGTCGTATCGGTCCGGAAAAATCGGAAAAATCCAAAAAAAACGTTCTTGTGCAGTACGATTAGATCGGTAATTGGCTTGCTTTGTAGTATTTCGTGTTCTTCTACCTAAATTGCTTCGTCTTAGAGGAGGCATATCAAATATAAATTATTGTGTCACTAAACACTAATTAAGTAAGTATACGAATTTGTTTCGTGTATTAGTTAACAAAAGCAAACTCAGTAGATTAGGTTGCAGAAAATCCAAGAAAAACAACACAATGGGTGCGTTTGGCAGAAAAAAGCGCTAGCAAGCGCTTGTAAGCAAAATGGCGATCGTAAGCGGTTAGCGCTGTCAAATCGTAAGTAGCTATTTTCCTCCAGGACACGATGTTAGTTTTAACCGGGGAATCTAACCTAATTTAAATATATGTTTGTAAAGTATTCATATTAAAAACTTACCAATCATGAATTTTTAATAGCATGTATATGTTTATTCATGTCATTATATTACTTAAAACTAATATTGCACAAAATAACTTATAAACTCTACTTCAAAACAAACAAATTAAATAAGCAAAATGGCGGATTGTGTCAGCGCTACTGAAGTAGCAATCGTGTCCTGGCCGAAAACTATTTTAGCGCTTATAAGCGCTTGCTAGCGCTTTTTTCTGCCAAACGCACCCACTGTACAACGGCTAATCGACATTGTCAGTTTGTTGTTGTTTTTTTCTTTATTTGATTTGACTTGAAGTCTTTCAAGCCGTACCAATGTTTTATGTCTGTAAAATAGGGATATTAAAACTTTTATTAACGCGGTTTGTATTTGACTGATGTAATGACGTGAAAACTGATGCATTTTATGTCGCGTGCCGATAGTAAAACAAAAGAAATTTAATATGAACTTTATACAAAAGCAATAAAGCTCAAATTGACTACGATTTAGTTAGAAAACGTTTGTATGGGAAAAAGAAAAGGTCTTTTTAAGGGTTTTTCCGGCAATTATTCTAATTTTTCTCGCCGTTAAAACCATCCTTGAACTCCAACGAATATTTTGTAAAAAAAATTGGCCAAATTGGTCCAGGCGTTGTTGAGTTATGCGCTTACCAACACATTTTGCGGTTCATTTTTATATTATAGATAAAATTTAATATATTTCAAATTTTTGTGTAACGCATGAACATACACACACGCCTCTCACCCAGTGGGATTGGCCTATCATTCAGATTTAGCCTTAACATACTCCTTAATGACCGCATTTCTACAGCGTTTATTCTGCTCTCGTGGTTCTTCTGCCACGCCCAACTTTCACTACCATACATTAATGGATTAAGACCAATTGCCATACGTTCCTTTGTGAATTGTCATTTGTATAATACTATAAAATAATTTTTGATTATTTAAACACTTTTATTGTGTAATAACAGTTATTATTTTCATTATTTTGAATTTATTATTTATTTAATGTTACAAAAATTCTCTGACTTATATGTATTCTTTTCTAAGAAGAGCCATATCCACTTTAAGTCTCCTAGTCCTTTTCCTCCTGTTCCTTTAAGTCTCATAGTTCTTTAATTGTCTTGTTGGTCAAAGATTTTAAACGTAACCGCTTATCGTATGGTTCCGGGATCGAATCCCGAGTCAAGCCAAAATCTGTTATGGGGTACTTTTGTTTTGAAATTTTCAGTAGCAGCTGGAGTAGCAAAGTTTGTTGTGTTTCACCCTCGTGCCTCGGAAAGCACGGAGACGTTAAGCATGTGCTTGATCTCTTTCTGTTCGTGTCGGATTGTCGCCCATTTAACTGTGAGAGTGGGAGATTAGAGTGCACCTGTGTTTTCGCACACACTAGTCCTAATTCTAATCCTAAATACTAAAATTCCACTGCTGTACAAAGGCCTCTCCATCATAGGTAGGGCTGCCTATACGATTTCACTGAACAGGTAGATTGACGACCGCTGTATAAGACGTTTCGCATGTTCACCGTTGTCGTGCGTCGCCAGTCAGCTTATTTTACAAATGGTGAAAACGCTACACGTGGTAGAGCCATGCTGCAGTTATATTAGTAGTATAGTTGTAGCACGAATGGGTCGGCTCGACCGGGGAATGACCACGCTCTCACAGAATACCAGTGTAAAATAGTAGCTTAATGCTGCTGTGTTTTGTATTGTGACTGTAGAGAACCGGAGACCCTTTTTACTGGAAACGAGGCATTCCATCTTAGTCCTCACGGGTGACAACGCATCTACATATTGATTTAGAACAACAAAAAATAAATAAATATAAACAACCTATAACGCATAATTATCGTACCAGGCAAGTTGAAAAGGGTAAATATGTGATAACACGCATAAATTATTATGGAAGAGAACTATGCAATATTTAACTCCGCTAATATTTAATAGAACAGATTTTATAAGAGATATTATGTCCAAAGACTATGTAGAAGAAAGAAAATGAGCACCGTAACATTAAAGAAAATACTAAAAGATACATTCCAATGAAAAGTATAATGTGCTACCTATAGTAAGTTAATTAAAGAAAGAAATATATATTAGAATATAATATACATAGGTATATTATAGAATATACCTATATAATGTAACATAATATATTGTAAAATAAGTATGTAAGTAACATAAAACATCGATAAATGTAAAAGAAAAGAGCGCCATTATCGCCAACAATATTATGTAGATAAAATTACCGTGGCATGGCAATGATTATTATTACTGTGTGTGTTTTCATATGAATAATGGTATTAAAAAATTCTCAATTGAGGATAAAGGTAAATGTCTGTGGACCACAGACGGACTGAGTGCTCGTTTGTTACCCTCATTCTATATACAAAAGTTAAACTTACAGCCTTTAGAAGTTCCACTGCCGGGCACAGGCTACTGAGATGGAAAGCCTCATTTCCGCGATAAGGGGCCTCCATTGCTCTCCAATCAACATACAAAACACAACAAGCAACATACGCTGCTATTTCACGCCGGTATTCTGTAAGAGCGGGGTCCTTACCCGATCCAGCCGACGCATTTGAGTTACAACCATCATATAACTGACCAACTAGACCCACGCCTGCCTTGTATAAGTAGCAAAATAGTGTGTTGGTTAAAGTTAACGTTACAGCCTATATACGTCCCACAGCTGGGCACATGCCTCACAGTCAGTCACTCTTATTATATAAACAAATTATAACTTTCCATTGTTTTGTAATAGTAAGTATGAAAAGCGTACGTACATTTATGAACTAATTTTCTGCCAAAGAAGAGTATGTCTGGATACTCGTAGATACCACACTCCTGCATATTTCTTCCCATTGGCGGCAGAAATATTCAATTAATGTCAAATTCAATTTAATCAATATCACATTCAATTCAATTAAAATCTATTTGGGTTAAAAGATATTAATAACAAGTAGCAGAAGAAGCATTCCATCTTAATCCTCAGAGGTTAAAACGCATGCGTAGTCTACTTTGTTTGAAGTTTTTTTTTTTATTGAATACAGGGGAAAAGAGTATACGGCTCACCTGTTGGCAAGTGATCACTGTCGCACATGAATATCGGTAACGTCAGGGAGATCGGGGAATGAGGTTAGGTAACTTAGTTAAGTGTTTAAAAATCAATTTATTGCAATTCAATTCAATTTTATTTATTACCATAATGTTGTACGTAATATTATGATCTTATTAGTGAATCTAGAGACCTTACATTTTACAATGACAATAGCGTACAATACCTTTAATTATATACTAGACTATTATTATTATTACAATTTAATGAAATAAACATGCGATATTTAGTATATAAATTATTAAATAATTATGAACAGATATTTAATAACATGTTAGCATTCATCTACTTAATAGTGTGGTTGAAAACAAATTGTCTCATTATTTAAGAATAGTAACACAAAAAATCTTGTACGAGCATCTGTCACCCTATTCAATACCATCTTCATATATTGCCTTGAGATAATTACATTTTGTCAGCCATGTGCCTTTTGCAATAACTTACGACATTATGCCTTTAAGATATAGCTCTATGATGATTTAATATTCAGTCACTCTTCGAGGTTTAATTATGTCACCAATGTTACTGAGTAGAACTTCTGTACTGCCGGGAGACCATTATTTTTTTGTAAATATAATGAGGGTAACAAGCGGGCACACAGCTCATCTGACGATAAGTGGATGTTGCGGCCCATAAACATGTGGACTGTTAGTTAGATTGTCATTTCCTCTACTAGTAAAAAAAAAAACATCATTATTTTTTAAATGAACACATAGACGTTAATGTTTAAAACAATTGAGCTCGTCAAGGCATGTAAATTTTTCTTATATTATAAAGTTATTATTATAAACTGAAACAGGTGATGCATAGCAGCATCTTCTCGATAAAAACAAAAGTTTAAAAAAATGGTTGCTTACCGCTGAGACAAGGTAGTCTTTGAAGGAAGGTGTATGTTGAGCATGGGACTATGTGCAGTTATGGATGGATAAATGGATGAAATAATATGTATGTTTTTGTTGATTATAAGTAGTTTCTCGCAATTTATTACTCCTAAATGTTTTTGCAACGCCTGTAAAAGGTTACTGAGTGATAAGTACTATTTGTAGGTTGTAACAAGAACTTACGGTACAATAAGTAATTTGGTTATTATTTTTTTCAATAAATATATTATATTTATTTATAATTTCCGATTTGTGCCGTTCAATAAGTATTATTTATAATCTATATTGAATAAAAAGTTTCCGTTTTCTTGGAAAACGGAAACTTTTCCAAGAAAACGGATAAATAGAGAAGTATGAAATCAAAGTATGAAGTTTAAATCTTATTTAATAATTTATATAGGCCTGCCAAAGACATTTTTTACTGAAAAGGAGGTATTCTATCTCATCAATCCTCAGGGGTGATTTCGCATCTGCATTTTTATTATCAATCACATAAAGATACGAGAAGAAGATATCTATGGGCCACAGCATGCACTTACCATCAGGTAGACTGTGTGCTCATTTTTTATCTTTATTTTAAAACAATTACTTGAATACGTAATCCTATACCTTTAAACGACGATATATATATATATATATATATATATATATATATATATATATACGAGAATCGATATCGAGAACTCGTATAGATATCGAGCGGCCGTGAAATCTTAATGCTTTGGTTCGCGTCCCGTCTTGGGTCCGAATGTTTTTCCTTTTTTTTCAAGTTCCCTTCTTCGTGAGATAATCTATTATTTCAAGCCCTTTTTTAGTATTTTTTAAAAATACGAAAATTTTAATTAAACTAATTGCACTCATGATTTTTAATTTAAATAACCAGTTCAGTTTTTTCTACTATATCAATAAGATCAAACATATTATTCATGTAATTTGTATCTAAACGTAACTTAAAAAAACCGAGCAAAGTTCGGTCATCCGGGTACTAATAATAAGTAATGAAACTCATTTAACATATTTTATTGTGTTTTATTTTAAACCTATTTTTATTAATTCTAAGTACTCAATCTTTGTAGATTGGACCCGATATTAATAGTTAAAAACTAAATTTGGTATAGTGTACTGATACTATGGGAAAAAAGAACACAAATGTTTGCCTAATACTCTTTAAGATTCATTTCGCAAGTGTGGGGAACGTATGTAAGGTCCCTCACTTGTCTTTAGCAAGCAAATGGATCGCACCCTATTATTGCGAGAGAAGGATACCTATAATGTACAAAGTACAGCTGCAATATCTTAATTTTGTTTAATACTACCTTAAGAGCCATGTTAGTGCAGGCACTATGCGCACGCTGTGAATTTTATAGTAAGCGAGCAAACCGGGTTCGATCCCGCAGTATGTACTTGTTAATAGAAATTTTGCAGTTACGATATGCAACGAAATAAAATGTCAAACATTAAAATGGACATCCTACCAAAGTTTCTTTTTTTATAGAAAAAGGATGACAAACGAGCACATAGTCCACCTGACATTAAATCGATGATGTGGCCCATAGACATCCTTTCCTGAAGACGGAGGTGGAATGCACCGTTTCTAGTACAAAGAGTCTCTAGTTCATTACACTCACCATACGCAAGACAACAGCATTAAGCTGCTATTTAACGCTGATATTCTGTGGGAGCTTGGTTCTTCCCCAGTCGACCTATTCGCGCTACAACCTTAATACACCATAACACCAACACACGTACATATCATTTCCTCACGAAAAACACTTGGTAAGTTGTAGCTAATGATGAAACTTACACATTATTAAAGGAGTTCCTTAGTTAATGTAGGCGCATTAAAATAAAGACTGTGCCTTGCGAAATAACTTTGTACTCCTCGCGAACTCAACGGCTTCGTAAATGTCCTTTATCTTTAATTAAGGTTTCTAATTGCAAAGCCGCCGAATTTTGACTTTCAATTTACATGAAGACATGCCTTGCATCGCTAAGTTGTAAAAAAGAAAAATTGTATTAACTCTAATTAATCATTGTTTTTTTATTATATAATTATCCGTCCAGCCAGTACAGCCTATAGAAGTCAACTGATGACGTAAGTCTTCCGGTAAATTACCTCATAGAAATTACTTCACCCCAGTCACACTTGGCTGGCGGCTTGTTTCAGATCACTGACGTACTGGTAAAGATGAAAGTATAGTACTTTCTACATGTTCTAACTTTAATCAAATTAAAACAAAATTAGCGAGCAATATAATAATGTCATGATCATTAATCAAAGTTTAAATCTCTCAAGTTTTTTTAATAAAATATACTAAGTTTAGATCACTCCTGGCATTGCTCTCTACCTGTTCGTGATGTTTTATTGAAATCGGTTAAACCATTGCGAAGTTAAGCCCGCTTAGACAGACATACAGACTAACAAATATTTTAAAATGGTTATTCATGTCTTAATGGTATACAAGTAAACAAAGCTCAATAGCAGGCAGTAATTTCAATATAACGGAGAGTCACTCCTATTTGACATATATGTGCATAGGTAAGATTTGATTAAGTTTATTTTCACAGTTGCAAGCAGCTCGGGTACGATTCCCGCCGGTAATAGTGGAAAACTGTTAATTGCTTAATGATTTCTTATATTTTCGTGAACACTACACATTGAAATAATACTAGTTTTTAACGTCGGGTATTTAAAAAGTCAAATATACGCGATAAATTCCGTAAAAACTAGTATTATTTCACTGTTAATTGCTATTTTAAATACTGCTTTACCACGTGTTCGTCGGTAAAGGGAAACATTGAGAAGAAACCTATATGTCTGAGAAATAAAAGAAAACATTTCAAAGATATGTAGACTCCACCATCACGTATTATTGCAGCACGTCGGACTTCCTTAGTCTCTTCGTCACATGGAGAATCGGAAAGCTGTCGGACCGGACGAGGTGCCAATTGAAGCGTGGAAAGCGCTGAGGGCTCGTGGTGTGTGCATTCTTACCAACCTTTATAATAGAATCCTGAGCGACCGAATAATGCCCAATCAGTGGCGGCTTAGTATGATTACGCCGGTCCACAAGGGTAAAGGGTCCGTTCAGGATTGCGGTAATTATCGCGGTATAAAGGTGACGTCATACACCATGAAGCTCCTCGAGCGCATTATTGACACCAGGATACGACAGGAGTGTACAGTATCGGACTCCCAGTACGGTTTCCAACCAGGACGCGGTACCATGGACCCTATATTCGCCCTAAGGATCCTCATGGAGAAGCATAGGGAAAAGAATATGCCTCTGCATTTTTTATTCCTAGACCTGCAGAAGGCCTTTGACTGTGTTCCTAGGGAGATGATCTGGTGGGCGTTGCGGTCGAAGTTGGTACCAGAGACCTATGTAGAAATCGGACGTGATATGTACCGCAACTCCAATTCAATAGTCAGGACCGCTGTTGGTGATACCACCCCCTTCGCCATAACCGTAGGCGTGCATCAGGGCTCCGCCTTAAGCCCCTATCTCTTCAGTGTGATATTAGACGAACTGTCAGCCAGCGTACAGAAACTACCGCAGCCTTGGCTGCTTATGTACGCTGATGATATCGCACTGGTAGACGGGGACAAAGGACGGCTCACCAGACGCGTGCACGCATGGAGGGAGTCGCTTGAGAACGGCGGGCTGAAGCTAAATGTGGCGAAGACGGAGTATATGGCCTGCAACAGCACAGATCTGACGTCTCTCCGTATAGGCGACGACACCGTCGGCGCACGGACAACTTCAGGTACCTCGGATCTGTGCTTGATGCGTCCTGGGACATCTATCGCGACATCAAGGCCCGTATATCAGCGGCCTGGGCGAAATGGCGCGAGGTGACGGGTGTCATTTGTGAACCCAAAATGCCGGTCAAGCTGAAAGGACAGGTCTATAAGACCATCATAAGGCCTGTCCTTACGCACGGCAGTGACGCGTGGCCGGTGCTGGAGCGACACCGGCAGTTGTTGCATGTCACGGAGATGAACATGCTGCGGTGGATGTGTGGCGTCACGCGGAAAGACCATGTACAGAATACATACATCCGCGGCAGCCTCCATGTCCGTGACATTGCTGACAAGCTCTAGGAAAGTCGCCTCCGCTGGTACGGTATAAGGTTAATTAGATAAGATATTATGTAATTTAATTGTCTTTTACCATACAGGTTATTATAGGAAGGTAGTTGTAGTCTGATGTTATCTTGCCTACGGATTGAATAATTTTTGTGTAGTTTTTGTAGATTTTCAGTAAAATAATACTGTGATAAAAGAGTTGGTTCTACTTTTTCATTAATTGGTAATATTTTACAAAATACAAAGAGCTTACGGTAATCTTTAAAGGTATTTTTTATTTTTAAAGGAACTATTCTTTTTAGTATAATAATAAAAATATTGTCTAGGTTTGTTTTACAGGTTCTTCCATAATTGGACAACCCATAGGATGTTATGCTTGGCTTTATGTTTAATTTTATTAATAAAAGGATACAAAGCAGGTGGTAGTACCCAGCCTCCTTCTCTATTGAAATTAGGATACTTTTCAATTTCAATAGCCTCACGTATCATACTTGGTAGGAATCGATGTTCCTTCGCGAGTATACTAGCGTAAAATAGTAGCTTAATGCTGCTGGGTTTCGTATGGTAAGTATAAAGAACCGGAGACCCTATTTACTGGAAATGAGGCATTCTATCTTAGTCCTCACGGGTGACAACGCATCTGCATTTTGATCCGTAATCGAGGATAGATGCACATGTCTATGGGCCGCAGCAAACATTTACCATCAGGTATACTGTGCGCTCGTTTGTCAACCTATCCTTTAAAAAAATATATGGTCAATTAAATCTGATGTAATCGGGGAGCTCTAGGATCACAACACAATCACAAACCGTAAACTTCCTGAAGCGTTGGTGCTTCACGTCATGTGTCATTTTAATGTATTATATAGAACATACAGCTAACTATGTAGTGTTCCCGTAAATATATGAAATAATTTTGTATTTTTTTATTTTAATTCCTTCTAAGTTTTCTTACGTGGTGGGCTGAGTGTTCGTTTCTCACCCTAACATCTACGTTAAAAAACTTTAAAAGAACGTAAACAGAACTAGTGCAACTATTTATTGCAGTTAATTAGTAACCTGTGGCTGCAAAACTCAATTAAACTTCGGTCGCAAAACAGTCGTTTATGGACATTAACTGCAAAGGTCTAACGTTAGTCTATTTTATTACATATAGACCCTGGGCCTTTGGGTTACTTTGTTGATAATTTACTTTCTAAACTAGATTCATCTTTGCGCAACTGTTTTATAGATTTTATAAAAATAACATCTGGTCCGGCAAACGTTGTTCTGTACTTCCCAGAAAATGGGCGAACAAAAGAAGACGGCGACATGAGTTTTATTCCGAAAAAATAATAATTTTGTACCTTTTTTTATATCTTACTTTTTGTGTTTGTTTAAAAAAATCTGATTGTTGCATTACATTAAGGGTAATTTTTTGTCACCGTTATTTCAATAAAACCAATATTACCTAAATATATGTTCTATAATCAGAATATATATTCTGATTAAATCTTTACGGCTATACAATATAGTAAAATGGAGAAACAAATAAAACCGACGCCAAGGAAAAGAAAATGTGCGTCGAAAAATTCGGAACGTGATTTATGTGAGAGTGGAATTGAATAGCGGGCGTAACTGACGCGACGAGCTACGAGCAGGGTTACAATTGTTAGTCTAAATATTGAAGAAATAAATTACACTTGTAGTCTTCTTAATATTAAACGAATCTGGTAAACGTCAAATCAAATGGGAAACACAATTGTAGGAAGGAACCGTGATGTAGTTTGACTATATCCAGTACTCACTATTTCAAGATTGACTGCAGCCTGCAGCATGAATGACTCAGCTAGTCCGGGTAAGACACGCTCTAACATAATACCAGCGTAAAATGGCATAAACATAATGCTTCTGTTTTACGCTATTTATTTTGAGTGCAATGGAAACGTTTTTATGTTACCTCAATCCTGAGATACAGCGTTATATTTTGAAACAATGCACCCAACCGTGGCGATGTGTTCATTGCACAAAAAAAATGTCTACGTGCGATCTCTAAAGTACCAAAAAGTACCAAAACGTGTAAGCCACATTCTCAAAAATTAAAAATTCTAACATTTCCCTCGTTATATATTTAAGAAACAAGCATTTTTGTAAAACGTAATGTAAAATTGTATAAATTCGTGGAAAGTCAGCGTCGCTAAGATAAGCTTCATTTATTACCAAGTAGATCTGTTTTCTAACAGAAGAATATATACGCAATGGCACCAAAAGAGTATAACAAAATACCTAAGTGCATTACAGATTTTGACAACACTAATATTTTTAAACGTAAACTTTTTGATTTACTAAAAGATGAAACATGTTATTCTTTAGATGGTTTCCTTATATATTTATATAAGGAGTTTAGCTAAAGATATAATACATTTTGACATTATAATATTATATTAAACTACATTGACTACATACCTATCATGACATGTGGCAATTAATACTAGATGACAATTAAACAAAATGATGACAATTATTATATGTACACTATCCCTTTATTATCTTGAAATTTTTCCTAATTATTAATGTACTATTTAATTATTTCAATTAGAAACTGACATCAGAAGAGAAAACAATTAATGCTATTAATGAATATTGCAGTTATTATTTTGTATACTTACTGGCGTGACATAAAGAACCTACCTTATATTTTACCATGTACATATCGAGATCTGTATTTTTTTTTTGTAGTTAATCTATGTTCACACAATAAACTGATTTGATTTGATTTTTACTGGTAACGAAGCATTCTGTCACGGAACAAATGGGTGACCACGTATCTACATTTTTGTTTTTAATCAATATATTGAAGATGTAGGTGATTGATAGATTTAAGGTATGATGGGCCTCAGCATTCACTTACCATCAGATGGGCTGTAAGCAAGTTTGTCCTTAGGATCCTTCCTCATACAATATGATCGGTGCTTCCTTCTACATCATCGTAACATTGCTGAACAGAGTACTCTCCCGTTGTAGGAATGGAAGGATTTGCTTTAGACGTCACGCTCAACAGGCTGATTGACAGATATTCGCAGTACCAGACTTTGACTCTGCTTCCCGTTGCCAGAGTATTCTACGTCTAACACAAGCGTAATGGTATACCGCAATCTTTCAAAAGCTATTAGATTAGCTCTTTCTTGCATTACCCAGACGGCTCTTACGGTAGCCATGGTACAGAAGAGCGTCACTAACGCCACCACCACTCGGGGTGCAGGTTGGGTTACATTTGCACACATCGAACGCAAAGTGGACCGGTTGTGTTGGGGTTGACTCGTCGAGTAGACAAAAAAGCAACATACGCTAGATGCTCTATTATTTTTATACTACTTCTTATACGTGAATAGAAGCTCTTTATAAAAAGAGGAAACCGAAATAAATAGGACTAATGAACTTATTAAACTTTGCACTACGTATTGTGAAAATTTTTATCGTGTGTCTGAGATAAATTGTGTGTTTACAAAATATCTCGATAACGACTTGACGAAATAATATAACTTTTTTGATCTTCAAAATCATGTAAAGTTGGTTTTCATAACTGCTATAAAGTGTAGACATTTTGTAATTTTAATCTATAGAGTAAAAGCACTATTGTTGATACCGCACTATACCGGAATTTCACATGTTAACAAAAACGTATTCTCAAATAGTAATCTGAGTTGGTAGTGGAACACAGAGTAATTTTTTTAAAACAAGCGTGGCAAGGGGCAACCGTGGCGAAGTCCCCTAATAGGCAATCTATAGGGAGGCCTATCTGGCCAGTGGACTTGTGATAGACGGTTTTAGTAATGATTTCATTCATCTTCACGTTATATTCTGTTATCTTACACTGACATTTTGTGAAAACCTTGTTCCCCGATAGACAATGATCTATGTAACAAAATTGTTCAAAACTTCTATCATTTAAATCCATAAGTGAAGATAAGACATCCTTTTAACAATAAATGTACAAGTTGGAACCATGTTTGCCTGGCGCAAATTTATTACCGTCCGAGATAAGTGCTTCGATCGGCGCAAACTGTCGAAATAGTTATATGTTAGTTTGCTAGAAATTTTAATGGGTAGTTGTTTCTTACCGTCCAGTAAGTATATCCACTATATTTTTGAACAGTTACACCTCCATTTTACGTTGTGGTGATGGTGTAAGTGAATTCATCACCTCATCTCATCCCGTCAGTAAAAATAGTTTCAGGTTCTTTTATGATAAGTGGCCACTGCAGTCCTTAGAGACTTGTAGCCAGCTTCAACCCATGAAGGCTAGATATGTGCTTTTGTACGTATATAATTGGAGTGCCAAACGAGTACGCAGTACACCTATTGGTACATTTATCCTCGATTGACAATCATATAGCAAATGTGTTGTCACCCATAAGAAATAAGATGGAATGCCTCGTTTCCGGTAAAAAGGGTCTCCGGTTTTCTAAAATCACCATACTAAACACAGCAGCATGAAGCTACTATTTTACGCTGGTATTCTGTGAGGGCGTGGTCCTTCCCCGGTCGAGACGACTCACTCGTCCACCACGTATGAATATAAATATGTGTTGTCAGCTTTAAGAATTAAGATGAAATATTTCACAGCCTGTAAGTATTCTGGTTTCCCTTCATATCGAAATACAGCAGAGTAAGAACTGCTGCTTGGCTGAATATACAACATGTAACAAAAACCACGTGGGGTCAGATAGAGAAGGGGTGGTACTAACCCAGTCGGGCTCCCAGACTGATAGATAGATTAACGACACGAAGAGATAAAGTGTTATGTATTCTCAATACATTGAATGCCTACTACGAATGTATCCGTATAACATGGTTTCTGTACTCGATGCCGACATCGGATATATATATATATATATATATATATATATATATATATATATATATATATATATATATGTACAATATGTAACAAAAACCCAGTGGTTCCCGTTAAGTGCGTTATCAGAATCAGTATTCAAACGTATAGAAATAACTTTACTTCAGAAAACTCGACATAAAAATAATCAAATTAAATGTTAATTAAATAATATTTGTAAATTTTATGTGGATTGATTACCTCTGCCTGGAATTATCGAGAGTGGCGGGCGGCGGGCGGCGGCCGGCGGTGACGTACATCAAAGACGGGGCGCGCGCGCGCGCGTCTTACCTACACTACACATCACAGCTGTTATAGTCAAACACTAAAAGCGCTTCTACACGGTCGGGACCAACCACCAACCAACGTGACCTTGGTCGGGTCAACCGATTTTTGTATTCGTTCTACACGGTCGGTTGGTTGACTCAACTTATCAGTTTCTCTGGTATTTAAAGAGTAAAGACGTAAGGTAGTTACTTTTAAAAATGGCTCCTTGCTTTTCTATACAACAAAAAATAGGTTTAGCTTTAATGATTTTATGCTTGAATGAAGATGAAAAAAAAATGGATAAAATTGTGGCTGAAAGAGCGCATTACTTTAAACAAACATGACATGGTACTTTAAGACATGGTAAATCACAGTACAGTGACAAGAATTCGGTCAGGACCTCACGTTCTTTGCTTCCGTTCGTATCCATAGTGCCGTCAAACATCCGCCGGCGACGACTGCTAAGCGCGCACTGAGGCGCTCTCGTCGGCTGACAGCGTTCCACACGGTCGGCGTCAACCACGGACCCAACGTGTCGTGAGGGATGCGCTCGCGACCAAGGCCGTCGGACTCAACCAAAATATTGGTCAGACAACCGATGTCTACACTGTCCATTTTTACATCAACTCGACCAAGGTCACGACGGTTGGTGGTTGGTCCCGACCGTGTAGAAGGCCTATAATTTATCACTATGTCTACTTGACGAGCACGAAGATGTTGTTCAATATGTCCACCTTGTATCTCTATACATTTGTGGCACCGACTTATAATGTCTGAACGCACGCGTTGCATAACAGACATTTCGGACTTTATTTTTTCAAAGGCTGCTACTATACGCATACGCATTTCTGCCTCGGTATCGCATGTTTTTTGAAATACAGTCTGCTTAATCGTACCCCAGAGATAAAAATCTAAAGGTGTGAGATCAGGTCATCGTGCCGGCCACTTGACCGGTCCACCGCGGCCATCCATCTTTCACCGAACTCAGTATCCAAAAAACTTCTTACACAACGGGAGAAATGCGGTGGACCACCATCGTGTTGAAACCACATGCGACGAACGAGGTCTAAATTTATTTCGTCAAGTTCATTGCTTAGTTCTTCTCGCATAAAACGTCCGTAGTTTTCACCGATCATTGTGTGGTCTAGGAAATACGGACCAATAATTTTGTCACCTGTAATTCCCGCCCACACATTGATTTGCCATCGGTGTTGAAAGTGGCTTGTTTTATACGAATGCGGATTTGTCGTTGACCATACGTGTTCATTATGAGCATTAAATACACCTGTTCTTACAAAAGAGCATTCATCCGTAAAAAGTACGCGGTTCAAAAACTCAGGATCTCCTTCAACCTTATCAAGTAACCATCTACAGTAATCCATTCTCGGCTCGCAGTCGTTAGGAAGAAGACACTGAACTCGACGATAATGATATGGGTGCTGGCCATCATCTTTGTGGGCTCTCCAAACGCGCATATGGTTCACACCTAGTTCACGTGCCACCGAACGCGTGACATGTTTGAGGAAGATGCGACGCGTGCTCCGCGTCGCATCTTCCTCAAACATGTCGAGAATGTGCTCCTCGATGTCGTCGTCATACATCCTCGGTCTTCCTGAATCTGTACGTTGTTGATCACGGCCATGCACACTGCCAGTATTGTACATACGAATGTGAAGTCGCTGGAACGTCATTGCCGACGGCAATTGTATATTTCGTGGAGTAGCAAAGCACTCCCCGTAAAGTCTTCGTGCTGCTGCATAAATGCAGTTACATTTCCCCATATTCCTCGTTTGAGTAAAACATCGCACACAAGTCACTCACGGCGGAATATTAATTTCGCAATATAAAACACAACCGTCAATATCAGTGCTCACGCGCTACTGGTGCTTGATGCTTGTTTGTTTGCATAGACGTGGCAAAGCTATTGTACTCTATAACATAATTTTGATATTTTCTAAATCAATAAAAATTTCGTGATTTTTATGTTATTTTTTTAATAATAGTTATTATTTATTTATTTATTTATTTCAGACAGCGTCCGTAAGTGGTATTAAGAAATTAAATTATAGCTAGGGTTAATAAAAATACATTAAAACACTTTTATAACAAGAAAAATTTAAAAAATTGTGTTATAAATCCACACAATAACAAATACTTAAACTATTATGCTGCTATGTTTTCCAAAATCTAATAATTAGCATTTTTTATCGACCGACGATTAACAATACTTATTTATATTTCTATTCTTGACCACTGAATTGTGACAAAATTATATGTTTATAAAACTTCCCATGTTTTTAAATATTACTACTAAATATTAGCACAGAATAAATAATAGATACGACGACCACGAAGATGTTGTTCAATATTATGTCCACCTCTCACACATTTGCGGCACCGGCTTATATGTTTTATCGACCGACGATAAACAACCCTTATTTTATTTTTATTCTTGATCACTGAATTGTGACAAAATTTTATGTTCATAAAACTTCCCATGTTTTAAATATTACTACTAATATATTTTAGATTACTACTAAATATTAGCACATAATAAATAATAGATATTGGATCAAAATTAGTTAATCGGCATATAGTGGAAGCTTCTTTTTATCGCTGGAAGAGTGGAGTTTTTTGGGTTTTTCCTAGTACCTATGTCCTTCGTCGGCTTTCGCTTTTGAGTTCAAAGAGCGCGCAAAACGCCGCGTATATTACCTATTAATTTTGTTTTGTTTATTATATTCTAGCAATAAACGACAATATGAATTTATTTAAAAAAATAATTACTACCTACTACATAAATTCTTATCGAATAATATTTCATATAAAAAATACATACTAAATTTCTCCTACAAATAGTTGCAAATTTGGAATTAATCACGATATTTTATGCATGAAATAACCTTTTTAAATATTTTCGTAGATCTATTTAGCAAAAAAGTGGAAATTTATAACATAAGTATTCAAATGATACTTATAATATACATAATGATACTAGATGTATAGTTGTAGCACGAATGGGTCGGCTCGACCGGGGAAGGACCACGCTCTCACAGAATACCAGCGAGGAAAGGGTTGCTTAATGCTGCTGTATTTCGTATGGTGAGTGTAGAGAATCGGATAACCTTTTTACTGGAAATGAGGCATTCTATCTTAGTCCTCACGGGTGACAACGCATCTGCATTTTGATTCGTAATCGAGGATAGATGTAGATGTCTATGGGCCACAGCAACCAGTTACCATCAGGTGGACTGTGTGCTCGTTAATCTCCTTATACTATAAAAAAAATACTATGTGTATTGGGGTTGAAATAATAACCATTTCATTATAATTTCTATTATTTTGAAATTAAAATTTTCTGAGAATAAAGCGCTTATTACACTATACAATTTTTAGGAAATCTAATTAGGAACCTAAATTGGAAGCTAGTGATCACACTACACTAAATTGAATTCTAAATCGTGACGAACCGCATTCGTAAAGAAGTATCGACGGGGTTGCACGTTTGATCGATGGCGCTGTATTATTTTATATATATTGTAAAAAACTGTCCAATATGAATATAATTATATATTTTTAGATTCTAACCAGTTTTTTTATAGGATAGGGTGACAAACTACCTGATGGTAAGTGGTTGCTGCGGCCCATAGACATTCACATCTATCTCCGATTACAAATCAAAATGCAGATGCGTTGTCACCTGTGACGACTAAGATGGAATGTCTCGTTTCCAGTAAAAAGGGTCTCCGGTTCTCTACACTCGCCATACGAAACACAGCAACATTAAGCTACTATTTTACGCTGGTATTCTGTGGGAGCGTGGTGCTTCCTCGGTCGAGCCGACCCATTCGTGCTACAACTATACTACTAATATAACTGCAGCATGGCTCTACCACCTATAAACAGTTTGAATATTTGTTAAGTTTGGTATCCAAATATATTGAAAAAGAAGTCACGATATTTCGATAAAGTGTGAGTATCAAAGAATGTTTGATGGTGACATTACGTTTTATAGCCACCGGAAATTAATATTAAGATTTAAAGTACTTCTCTCTGATATCAGACTTCTATCAATACTTCAAGACATCCGCTTGCATCAGAGATTATATATATATATATATATATATATATATATATATATATATATATATATATATATATATATATATATATATATATATATATATATATATATAGGATTTCTGTTCGAGTTTCAACAGAATGTACTAAACTGGCTCCATCAGCTGAGGCATCAATATAGGCTGCCATCTCATATATCATAAACGATAATAAAAAAAGCAAATTTACTGAGTTTATGTAAGAAATATTGTTCGTGTCAGCTCTAACAAATCTAAAAATATATGCAATAGGCAAAGAAAGTAAATAAAACCATAATATGTTGGTTTATATTTATTTAATAAAATATATGACATAAATAATATTACATAAAAATATATGACTTAATTACATTATTCATTACGCGCTATGAGATGCGCGAGTATGTTGTACACAGGTAAACCATGACGGCTTCACATTTAGTTAGCGCTTCATTTTACTTCCCATCTATTTTTCATACAGCCAGCCAGCTATTTTTCATAACGCCTATAAGTATATGAAAATATTTTGATCATTAGATGATTAAGGAGTAATTTCTAATAAACTCCAAAAAAACACAATGTTTTTATAACTTTCTATTCTTTATGGTATGATCTATATCACGAATCCACAATACGTTATTTCGACGTGTGGTTAAAATAGATTAGATAATAAACTATAGACGGATTACATTGACGCATTTCTGTCTCACCTTGTACTTAGTAATCATTACTTTGTAACATCATACGGCACAACCGCCTGAAGTAGGACGATCTCAATAAGGGCACGAAAGCCATGTTGTTAATGCCACCTTATCGATAATTATGGTTAAAACTTTACTAATAACGCTTGAACGTTAACACTTATAATATCATGAATGGCGTAAAAATGTAAATTGTCCCAGAGATCGCTAATTTGCAAAGAAATGGCTCCTCGAAACTTTTCTCATAGCAGAAGGGAGCGGATGAACAACTTACGAGTAGATAAACGAATCTGTAGGATGTAACTGAACTGAAGTGCCGTGTAGTGGCGGTTAAGAATATCCACTACCCCATATCTTCCCGTGGGTGTCGTAAGAGGCGACAGAGGGAAACAGGCAGGAGATGGGCAGCAGCATCTTCCTGATAACAACAATTACACAAAAAAAAACTGCGGTTGCCAACCCGCTCGCCAAGCGTGGCAACTATGGCAATATACCCCCCATGAACAATAACACAAATAGACGGCCCCCAGTCCCCGGCGGCCCCGCTATTTCTGGCTACGGTGGCGACCATGGTAACGGCGGGGCAGGGGGTGCTAAGAATCTCCGGTGGAGGTTCGGTTGCCACCTACGACGACTCGACCTGGCAACATTTAACGCACGCACACTGAGGACTGACGAGAAGATCCTGGAGCTGGAAGAAGAGATAGACAAGTTGCACTGGAGTATTATAGGATTATCCGAGGTCCGAAGAGAGGGGGAGGACACGGTGATTCTCGAATCCGGCAACTTGTTCTATCACAGGGAGGGCGACCATCTGTCCCAAGGAGGTGTCGGATTTATCGTCCACAAGTCTCTCGTCAACAACGTTGTAAAGATTGGGAGTGTGTCGACGAGGGTCTCGTACCTGATACTCAGAATCACCAAACGGTATTCGCTGAAGGTCATACAGGTTTACGCACCAACCTCGGCACATCCCGATGAGGAGGTGGAGGAAATGTATGAGGATATTTCCAAAGCCATGCATTCCTCCAAAACCCACTACACGGTGTTGATGGGAGACTTCAACGCAAAACTAGGCACAAGAGGAAGCGGTGAGCTGAAGTTAGGGAAATTTGGAGTAGGGCAACGGAACCGAAGGGGCCAGCAGCTGGCCGACTTTATGGAGAAAGAGGGACTCTTTATGATGAACTCTTTCTTCCAGAAGCGGCCCCACAGGAAGTGGACCTGGTCGAGCCCCGACGGTTCGACAAAAAATGAGATTGACTTCATTATGACGACCAGACGCCAACTGTTCAGTGATGTCTCAGTGATCGCAAGGGTGAAAACTGGCAGCGATCACCGAATGGTTAGAGGCACACTGAACCTAAACGTTAAGTTGGAGAGGTCTCGTCTAATGAAGTCAACGCTCCGTCCCCCTCGTGCTCTAATCCAGAATCCCGAAAACTTTCAGCTCGAGTTACACAACCGCTTTCAGTGCCTACAAGATTGCAATGCAGTGGACGATATGAATGACAAGCTCGTGGAAACTGTCCATGCGATCGGAGCTAAGTTCTGCAAGACCCGCCGCAGAAGAACACAAAAACTCTCCGATCACACTCTTAATCTCATGGCTGTTAGACGGGAGATGAGGCTGCAATCGTCAACAGACTTGACAGCATACAGGCAACTGAACAGACAGATCTCCAAATGCATGCGGCGAGACTTACGCAACTTTAATACTGCTCGTATTAAAGAAGCGATCGAGCGGAACCAGGGCTCCAAAGTCTTTGCCAGAGATCTGTCTGCCCGTAAGAGCCAACTGTCAAAGCTGAAGACTGAGTGTGGCAGCATCGTTTCCGGGACACCTGAGATTTTGAGTGAGATTGAGAGGTTCTATGGGCAGCTGTACACATCATCGTTGGAGCCACACGTAAGTGTGAGTAACGATCCAAGAGCAAGGCTTATCCGACACTATTCCGATGATATCCCGGACGTCAGTCTAAGCGAGATTAGAATGGCTCTCCAGCACCTTAAAAACGGCAGGGCCCCAGGCGAGGATGGAATTACAGCGGAGCTTCTGAAAGCGGGTGGAACACCGGTACTTGAAGTCCTTCAGAGGCTCTTCAATTCCGTCCTCCATGGTGGCACTACTCCAGAGGCGTGGAGCAGAAGTGCGGTGGTCTTGTTCTTTAAGAAAGGCGACACCGTTCTCTTGAAGAACTACAGACCGATTTCCCTTCTGAGCCGCGTCTACGTGCTGTTTTCGAGAGTCATTACGAATCGTCTCGCACGCAGACTCGACGACTTCCAGCCTCCCGAACAAGCCGGTTTCCGAAAAGGCTTCAGTACCATAGACCACATACATAGCCTGCGGCAGATTGTGCAGAAGACTGAAGAGTACAATTTGCCACTTTGCCTGGCGTATGTGGACTATGAGAAAGCCTTTGATTCCGTCGAAATTTGGGCGGTGCTGCAGTCCCTTCAGCGGTGCCAAGTTGACTGTCGGTATATCGAAGTGCTGAAGTGTTTGTACAGTAGGGCTACGATGGCTATCCGAGTACAGAACCAGAGCTCGAAACCTATCCAACTGCAGAGAGGTGTAAGACAGGGTGACGTTATATCCCCGAAACTCTTCACCGCTGCTTTGGAAGACGTTTTCGGGCTACTGGACTGGAAAGGATACGGTATTAACATCAATGGCGAGTACATCACTCACCTTCGATTTGCCGACGATATAGTCCTTATGGCAGAATCGCTGGAGGACTTAAGCACTATGCTCAATGACCTCAATAGTGCCTCCCAACGGATAGGCCTTAAGATGAACATGGACTAAACAAAGATCATGTTTAATGTCCATGTCACACCTATGAGTAGTTACTTTGTACCAGTTCTGGCGCACTGAGTCACAAGTACGACGTTCGTCGACTCACGATCCTAAAAAAAAAAAAAAAAAAAAAAAAAAAAAGGTTTTGGCATGCTCTGATCACGAATCTGCGGTCCATTTTTGCGTAGGATGCACGGTTCCGGAGATGTGCAGATCAATTAACTCTTCTTCCTCTTTTTATTTTTGATTCAGCTTCAAAAAAATGATCAATCGATTGCGATTTTCTTTTTCCACCATCGCATGTGTTATTATTAATGACGATGTCATCACTCTCTTCTTGAGGGGAGAGTGGCGAGTAGTAATACTGTTTATATGTATTTTCATCGAATCTCAATGATTTCTGCAACAACACAGTTATCATGTTAATATCAATTTGGTAACACTTAATCATAAAAGTTAAAAAAGCTAAAGTTACAACCTATTAAAGTCCACTGCTGAACATAGGCCTCCTCTCATTTCTGAGAGGGTTTTAGGGCTAGGAAATGTTCGCTGCGATACCTCAATGCGTTTTGGCAAACTTCACATGCCTTCGAAATTATCTCAGACATGCATTCCTCACGATGTTTTCCTTCACCGCTGAGCACGTGGTAAATTAACACTTAAAATTGTAATTAACAATTTAATTGGTGCCGGCGGGGATCGAACCCGGGTCGCGTACTGTGAATTTTACATTTTACGCTAACCATCTGAGCTACCACGGCTTAACCATATACACACACATAATATTTAAATATAATTTGTTAACACTAAATCATACACACGTAAGAAAATAACAGAAAGAAAAGTAAGTTTGTCAATAGAATAAACACTTACATCCATGGCCTTTGATGCGTTGAAGTAACACAAACGTAGTATTGATAGATCCACTGCGGTCAAACGACCATACACTAACTCCATGACTGCAGTTGCTTGGTCTTATATAGTACCAGTGAGTAATAATTCTAATCTAAAGAATTTCTGCAGTAGAATTGATAGTATCTTTATGCGTCAACAAGCTTACCTTACATTCTGTTGCTTATCTCTACATTCCTACGTCCTTCCTGTCGTGTCTTGTTCAGTGTATTGGTGACTCAAATACGATTTGTATAACACAAAGAATGTAATTTAATATTTAGATATCACTATAATTGATCATTCCTATATTAGTCATTGAGTAGATTGGTACTGTAATAATCTACTAATAGCAGTAATATTATGGATACACTAGATGTACAACAACATCTGAAAAAGATTCACCCCACTCTAGAAAATAATGTTTATGCTGCCAATAAACTACCCATGTACACCCACGTACCAACGTATATAATATGCAATTTGGATACAGATGATAAACCAGGGTCACATTGGGTAGCTTTATATATCGATACGAATGACGTCGGTCAATATTTTGATTCATTCGGACGGGCACCTGTACGATATCATCTAGAGTTTTTTAAAAGAAATTGTAAAAGATGGAACTGGAATGTTGATAGGATTCAGAATGAGTGGACTTCAGTTTGTGGCGAATATTGCTTAATGTATTTGCTATATAAGTTTCAGGGATGTTCAATGCATAGTTTTACGAGTATATTTACAGGGAACACATTGTACAACGATATTTTAGTGGATGAGATGTTTCGCTCCTATTTTATAGATAATAAGTAATAAGATTTTGTATTTTATAAATAAAAATTTTAACAAAATTGGGTAATGTGTTTTATTAATGAGTCAGATTAGTGTAGATAGGAACAAAGGAGTATATAACAATATCACCACGCTGAGGAAGAATAGATAATGACGGTATTGAATGAATAATAGATAAGTAGATAAGAACAATGGAGCGCTAATGACGGTGGAGGCTCGAAGCGGATATCAATTAGAAAAGAGTTAATTGATCTGCACATCTTCGGAACCGTGCATCCTACGCAAAAATGGACCGCAGATTCGTGATCAGAGCATGCCAAAACCTTTTTTTTTTTTTTTTTTTTTTTTTTAGGATCGTGAGTCGACGAACGTCGTACTTGTGACTCAGTGCGCCAGAACTGGTACAACGTAACTACTCCTATGCCGGTAGTTGTTGGGAGCACTATGCTCGAAGTTGTTGACGAGTACGTTTACCTGGGACAAATAGTCCGACTAGGTAAGTCCAACTTCGACCGAGAGGTCAATCGACGGATTCAACTCGGCTGGGCAGCGTTCGGGAAATTACGACATATCTTCTCGTCAGGTATACCTCAATCTCTAAAAACTAGATTGTACAACCAGTGCGTGTTGCCAGTGATGACTTACGGATCTGAGACGTGGTCCTTCACTGCTGGCCGTATGAGGACGCTCAAGGTCGCTCAGCGAGCTATGGAGAGGGCTATGCTCGGAGTTTCTCTGCGTGATAGACTCAGAAATGAGGATATCCGCAGTAAAACCAGAGTGACCGACATAGCCCAACGGATTAGTAAGCTGAAGTGGCAATGGGCCGGCCATATAGCTCGAAGAACCGATAACCGATGGGGAAGAAAGGTTCTCGAGTGGCAGCCCCGTACCGGTAGGCGTAGTGTAGGGCGACCCCCCACTAGATGGAGTGACGACCTGGTAAGATATGCAGGAAGTCGATGGATGCAGGTGGCTCAGGACCGTGCTTTGTGGCATTACTTGGGGGAGGCCTATGTTCAGCAGTGGACTTGTGAAGGGCTGTAATGATGATGATGATGATGATGAACTGAAGTGAAGTGTTTTAGTTTAAAAACAATATTTATATAGACTATTATCATTTTTATAAGTATTTTTAAGTCAGCAGTATGTTAAACATTTATACATATAAATAAATGTGAAGCGCCTGTCGTAAATATCGAATTAACTACCTCATATTGACTCAGACATGAATAACCATTTAAAGTTTATTGTTTATTTCTCTGTCTATTCTGGTTTCTTTCAAGAATAGATAGAGAGCGATAATTACACAAATTCATATGAACACTGTCTTGCAGTGGCGGTTGAGAACATCAACTACCCCATATCGTCCCGTGGGTGTCGTAAGAGGCGACAGAGGGAGACAGGCAGGAGACGGGCAGCAGCGTCTTCCCGATGACAACTCAAAATAAAATTTAAACTGCGGTTACCAACCCGCCTGTGCAGCATGGCTGTTGTTGCAAATACCCCTCCGTAAGGTAGGACTTTCAGCGGTGGACTTTTGATAGGCTGGTATGTATTGATGGATAAAACTGTAATTTCTACAAATAATATATTGATCGTACTTCTAATATAATGTACATAAATTAAATATATGAATTGCTATCAATAAGTATTATTAATAATCTATAATGATTTTTTTATAGGATAGGGTGACAAACGAGCACACAGTACACTTGATGGTAAGTGGTGGCTGTGGCCCATAGACATCTACATCTATACTCATTTACGAACCAAAATGCAGGTGCGTTGTCACCCGTGAGGACTAAGATAGAATGCCTCGTTTTTAGTAAAAAGGGTCTCCGGTTCTCTACACTCACCATAGGAAACACAGCAGCATTAACCCAAAGCCATCAATGAACTACAAATAGTTCAAAATCTATTCTGTCGTAGGGCCACTAACTCGCCCTATTATGTCCGTAATGCCGACCTCCATCGAGACTTAGAGCTCCCAACAATCCAGCAGTTCCTCAAATCACTCTCTGAGAGATTTTTCAAAGCCTCAGAGTCCCACCCAAATCATCTCATTCGTGAGACAGCTGCCTATGCAGCCCCTATCCACACTCGCTATAGTGTGCGCAGACCGAGAAACTCTCTCTCGGATCCCCCCAACAAGCTTTCGGCTGACCTGAACTGCCTCCTGGCGGCTCGGGCCGAGCCTACATAACACATCCATTAATCTGCCTTAGTTAGGCATTCTTCTAAGCGGCTTTTCGCCGCTTGCGCCCTCCTTTCTGCCAAGGAGGGTCGCGTTCGTATACGGCTTAGAGATCTCCAGTCAGATCGTTAAGCCATTTCCTAAAAGGTGGTGTTTAGTGGGTAAAAGTCGCCACATAACCACGCAGCCGGCTGCGTGGTATGCTATGAGCATTCACCACCTCCCTCCCCCGCTTTCCGGAGGGTTGCCCATATTTGCTTCGGGCGCAAAAAAAAAAAAAAAAAAGCAGCATTAAGCTACTATTTGACGCTGGTATTCTGTGAGAGCGTGGTCCTTTCCCGGTCGAGCCGACACATTCGTGCTGCAACTATAATACTAATATAACTGCAGCAAGGCTCTACCACGTAAAAAAATAATACCACGTAAATGAACAAAAAATTACTATTTCTATTCCTATTTTTTAGACCGTCGCTTCACGATCCATGTTAGATTTTGTTCAAATAATATATTGATCGTACTTCTAATATAATGTACATAAATTAAATATATGAATTGCTATCAATAAGTATTATTAATAATCTATAATGATTTTTTTATAGGATAGGGTGACAAACGAGCACACAGTACACTTGATGGTAAGTGGTGGCTGTGGCCCATAGACATCTACATCTATACTCATTTACGAACCAAAATGCAGGTGCGTTGTCACCCGTGAGGACTAAGATAGAATGCCTCATTTTTAGTAAAAAGGGTCTCCGGTTCTCTACACTCACCATAGGAAACACAGCAGCATTAAGCTACTATTTGACGCTGGTATTCTGTGAGAGCGTGGTCCTTTCCCGGTCGAGCCGACACATTCGTGCTGCAACTATAATACTAATATAACTGCAGCAAGGCTCTACCACGTAAAAAAATAATACCACGTAAATGAACAAAAAATTACTATTTCTATTCCTATTTTTTAGACCGTCGCTTCACGATCCATGTTAGATTTTGTTCTGTAGGTAAACAATAAATTTGAGAAGGTAATTCAGTCTAAATTAAATGGGACTTTTAAATAAAGCGAATGCCTTTAGTACGGATAATACAAATTAAACACTTAAACGAGGGGTGATCAAATAGCTCAATGATGTGTAATCCGTCACGGAGGTCTCATGCAGAGATGTTAGTCGCGAATTTATTTCAAAAAAGCCGTATGCCGTGTCGTTCCTCACATAAAAAAGCGTAGTGATGCAACATAATGATGACTTGTAATGGTGTTTAAGACGACACATCGAAAAGGCTATCGCCGTACTGATCCGAGTGAATACATAATTTCTATAAAAACTTGAAAAAACGCCGTCATAAGGTCTAAAATAGCGTAGCGCCCGCGACGATTAAAAGCGCTTAGAAATTCTCAGAAGCTTTAAAATATTTTTAAAAAAATTATTGATTTAAGGCGATACCTCTAGCGAACGACCTTGAGCGTTCGGTCAAATCAAATCAAATCTGCAAGACGTCACCTACTGCTACGAACGTAGTATTATTTTTTCAATGTCAATTAACTATTTTATGGAAATAGACACGGCGTACAATGATAAATGTATTTTAATTTTCTTTATTCGGTATATAAGTTGCATTATATTAGAATTATGTATTCTAATATATTATAAATAATGAGCATTAAAATTAAAAATCTTGATATTATGAATATATTTGAGTGATTTCCAAGCATATAGATTAAGTAATTTCGTTGTAATTTCAACAATAGTGATTTTTAGAGGTGTTTTCGCAAATAATTATGATCGAGTCAAAATTATACAATCGTGTTTTTGAACAATCAAATTCAAGATAAAGACATGAATTTACCTATATCAAAATTTCACTATCCTTAGTGGTGTCGTAGTCTTTATACTATTCGATAAAAGTAGGTGCATTTTTTCACGGTGTCGCCTTAAACCTAGTAGAAACACATCTTAGACTTTTATAGCCAGGCTGCAGCAGTGTAAATTGTCTCGACCGGGGAATGTGCATGCTCGCACAGAAAACTAGTGTGAAATATAATTATGCTGCTGTGTATCGTATGCTAAGTTACGAGTATCGGAGATATTTCTACTGGTAACGAACGAGGGATTTCAGGTGCACTCGATCGAGTCCTTAGGGTCTGGGTCCAAGTTTCCGAGTTTACATTTATTAAGCATACGCGACACCCTCCTGTCTTAGATTTACTTAAAACGTGAAAAACTCCGAAAGGTCTTTAAAACATGAGTAGGTACCCTCAACCGTATTTGAGGGCGTAATATCTCCAAAAATACATTCCAATACACCAATTATTTTTTTATTTTTTATTTTCTCACACCCGTGCCTCGGAAAGCACGTAAAGCCGTTGGTCCTGCGCCTGATCTCTTTCCGGTCGTGTCGGTTTACCGTCCCATCGGATTATGAGAGTAAGAGAGTAGAGAGTGCACCTGTACTTGCGCACTATAGACTTGGGCACTATAATCCCGTCCTTCGCCGATGGCTAGTCTCCGTTAAGGCTGGCCGCCGTGGCCGAAATTCGGTCTGGAAGACACACATATATATATATATATATATGTGTGTGTATATTTATTTATTTGCAAAACCACGTGTTTTCATTAAACATCAATGGTGTCAACGGGGATCGAACCTGGGTTGCTCATGAACTGTGAACTACCGCAGCATTTCATTTGTAGGAATGGACAGAGTTATCAGTTAATGGGGATATAATTAAAAATGATATTACTGATTATTTAATTTCTATTTCCTTCCTGTTTTGACGAGTGATGATAGCGTTAGGGACTGCATCAGACCGCTTCGACCCTCGGGTGTCTGTTGATAATATCAAACATATCAAGAGACAAGCTTACTCATTTTAAAAGGACGGCAACGCGATCGCGATCGATCCTTACATCAGGTGAGCCGGGTTTCCCCCTTTTTATATGAAAAAACTTATGGCTTCTTATAGGTGACGGTAAAACCATCCCACTTATGTTAGACGTACTATACCAACATCAGCAACGGGCAGCAGCGTCCAAGGTGCTCACTTCTGGTACTGCTCTCGTCCATTCGCCTGCAAAGAGTGATGATCAAGCCATCACTAAGCCAAATCTTCTCTATGAAAAGAGAAGGCCTATTTCGAACAGTGTACTTTTCTGGCTGATTATGATGATGATATTTATGAATGATGGTTTTAAAGATATTCGTTTTCCATACATGATAACAAAACCATAAGCTTGCAGTTTTGATAAAAATCTGAATTATTTATACTGAACAGTGTTTCCCTCATTAGTAGAATTATAGCAATTATTCTTTAAAACACACAATATAATGAACGGCGCTCCAATGTAACACACAAAATTAAAAAAAAAATGGTTTCCTTTAAAAAATTTATGAATTGAATTACATGTTTTGAGTTTTCCTCCCCTTTCCATGATCGGACGCCCAGGTTCTCGGCGAGTCTCCTTTGTTCTTCACGCCTTCAAACAAAGTACAGCAAAGGAGTGGAGTAATTTGTTTATCTTTCCATCTGAATACAATAAGGATATTTTAAAGGCAGTGAGCTTTACCACCTTCTAAGGCTTGTTAAGTATATTTTGTTAGAGAATATAGTTCTACGATATCACGGCAATTTTGCAATATTTTTTTGCAATATTAATGCAATTATTATTAATATTATTAACAAATTGGCGATATTTTGAAAATGGGCCACATTAGAAGTACCCTTAACCAACGAGCGTGTGTGCGTAGATATAAAGAGGCGAGCTAGGTATGTCAGGATCGCGACAAATGGAAGTCTGTAGTCTCTGCCTACCCGTCTGGGTGACAGGCGTGAGTGTTTATGTATTATGTATTAGCATATAATATCTTTTGAAGAGGATCGTCAGAGAAGTCGTATTAAAGAATTAAAGTCCCGACTTTAAAAGCTATTATATGAAAACGATTCTGTGACACAGTGGCTTAGCATCGAGTTGCGGTGCTGATGCCCGCGGTTTCGAATCCTGCAAGGAATAAGTATTTGATTGGCCTACAAATAATTGTTCCTGGTCTGGATGTTTGTCGTAAACTGACTGCAGAATACAGGAGATAATGCTAGTGCGGGGATAACTTTAAAAAAATGTTTTTATTTTTTGACTTTGATTTTGAATTTTGTAGAATATGTTGTCACATGTGTCCATCATTAACATCATCATCATCATTACAGACTATTAAAACCTACTGCTCAACAGAGGCCTCGTCCATAGATTGCTCTGTACAGCACAGTTGCCACGCTTGGTAAGCGGGTTGGAACGGCAGTACTGTATTGGATTGTTATCAGGATACTGCCCATCTCCTGTTTTATATTTTCCTTGTTGCCTCTTTACTCCTACAGGATGATACGGGCTAATATTTTCTGTTACGGGACGTGAAAGTTTAATATGATTGATTAAAAATTCATTAAACCTAAAAAATATAATGAATCCCTTAATTAATTATTAAATCTTTACGAAATTAAATCTCTGGCGGCGGGTATTGTATGCTTTTAATTTGTGCAACTCATTTTCTATTCATTAATCTTCTTGACTTGTTGAATATTTCTGATAAATTTAAGTTGCCATATTTCAACACACTAACCTTTGTGATTTTTTTCTTAAATGTGTCTTCTAATAAATGATAATAGTTATCATTTTTTTCTCCCTTTTATTGCAAGTTGACAAAAGAACATACCTATCGATACGACCTGGGGACCTTCAAGAAAAGAGCTTACTCCTTTCTAAAGGGCCGGCAACGCACCTGCAATTCCACTGGTGTTGCAGTTGATCATGGGCGACGGTAGTTACTTAACATCATAAAAATTATTTAGAATTTAATGTAACTTTTTTAACCTTTTTTTTACGTGGTAGAGCCATACTGCAGCTATATTAGTAGTATAGTTTTAGCACAAACAGGTCGGCTCGACCGGAGAAGGACCACGCTTTCACAGAATACCAGCGTAAAATAGTAACTTAACGCTGCATTTTCGTATGGTGAGTGTAGAGAACTGGAAACCCTTTTTACTGAGGCACAAAATTTCGTCAATACTGGTGGGATACCATTGGGACTGGAAACCAGCAGATTCAATTTTGGTAGAGTAAGAGTTCGTCTCAGCTACAATGTGGCCTAAAATGTCATCGTCCCAAAAGGAACGAAAAGCATCACACCGAATTATAAAACTGAACCGAATCGGTTCTGTGTCAGGTACAAAATTCTCCTTCTGGCCTTGAAATGAGTCCATACGAAACCATTCAAACTGGAGGTTCTGGCCTTCCAGCCGAGTAAGACCATTCCATCACTCCATTCCATCGTTCCATCACTGGCGATAAAAAATATATCCGCAACTTCGCTCTCGCTTGCATCCTCTCTTTCCACTCTGTTTCCTCCCTGGCTATTCATTACGGCTCTAGCAGCATCTCCTATTCTCATCTCCGGTCTCCTCATGACATCCCTCGCCGAACTTACAAATTCAGGAAGAACGTCGTTATCAGTCAAATAAATTTGACACAGTAGATGTCCCACCTCCCATTGTTGTCGCCCCCTTCGGCTCGTTGCGGATGCCCACGCCCACGTGCTCTTCCTCGCCCAACTACACCACGAACACCTCTTCTTCCACTCTGCCACCTGTTACCCATTCCCGGGGACTCAAACATTGCATGGGCATCCGGGGCTAAAAGTACCTCGTCCATGACGACGTCATCCTCGACGTCATCCTCGACGTCATCCGCGCCGCCGGCTTCATTTAAAATTCAATAACCACCATTGGTACACTGCAAGAAAATACCTTTACTTTAAAAATAAATAAATCAAACTTACGCAGTACAAGTGTAAATCAGACAAAGAAAGTGAGATTAGTGCAAATCAAAACGTACGTAATACCATTGTAAAACCAAGCATGAAAAACATAATATCAGAGGTATTAGCGGCATATAAAAACATATTATTTAAGTTGACTGATATACTAAATATTGTCAATATCGAGCGGGTCCAACAGATCACAGAGTCAGACGAATCAATACTTATCAATATATATGATCGAGTCAATAGAAATGAATGAATGACACATTCACTATTTTATTATTTATATTTGAAAATTAATAATAATTAATGTATTCATAAGCCCGTCTAAAAATATTTTAAATTTAATATATATATATATATATATATATATATATATATATATATATATATATATATATATATATATATATATATATATATATATATATATATATATATATATATATATATATTTAATATTCTAAGCATGGTCCTTCCCCTAACTAAATAGGTATTAGTGGCATATAAAAACATATCATTTAAGTTGACTAATATATTTAATATTGTCATTATCGATCGAGCTGGTCTAACAGATCACAGAGTCATACGGATCAATACTTATCTTATATATGATCGGGTCCATAGAAATTAATGAATGACATATTTACTATTTTATTATTTATATTTGACAATTATTATTAATTAATGTCTATATAAACCCGCCTAAAAATATTTCAAAAGTAATATAATTTTAATATTTTAAGCGTGGTCCTTCCCCGGCCATATAAAACCATATTGACTATATATTGACTGCATAAATGGCTGAGAAGAATTAAATCTCATGAAACTTTAACGGCATACTATACATACATTTATTCTGCATTTGATTATGGTCTTTTACTTTGGGGTAACAGTACAGATGCTGTTAAGGCTTTTACAGCCCAAACGAAATGTCCTCGAGCTATGAATGGTTTGGCACCTTATGAAGTTGCTGTGTATGTACATCTGAAATTTTGTATATTTTATTAGAAATAATATACTTTTGTTCACAAAGTTAAGAGATACTGTACAGAGGAACTTGTGGCATACTGAAAGACAGTGGCATAGTGTAATGCCAAGCACAAGCCTATATAGGAAAAATTGTTCAGCTATGTGTATAAAAATTTTTAATGCACTGCCTACAGAGTTTCAATCACTCCCAAAAGTACGTTTTCGCAGAATTGTCAAACAATGGCTTGAGGAGCAATGCTTCTACTCTGTTGAAGAATATTTAAAATTTATGATTAGGATTAGGCATCGATATTAAAATGAACTAAGTAATTACAATTATATTATTTTAATTTAATTAAATGTAATAAAATGATTATGATGAATTTGTAAATATGTTATTTATTATATTAGTTGTGAAAATGTAATTTGTGTATTAGATAAATTTGTATGTCAACATTATGACAAAACATGCTGGTCTTAAATAATTTACCAACGTGTAATGTACCATGTTTTGTGCAAATAAATTATGGTTATGATTATTATTTAACTTGAGCGATATAATTAATATATACCAGTGTTAAACCTAGCTTAAAAACATAATATCAGAGGCATATAAAAACATATAATATAAGTTGACTGATATACGAAATATATTCATTATCGAGCGGGTCCGACAGATCAGAGTCAGACGAATCAATACTTATCAATATATATGATCGGGTCTCTAGAAATTAATGAATGACACATTTACTATTTTATTATTTATATTTGACAATTATTAATAAATTATGTCTATATAAACCTCGTTCCCCAGACGAGCGGGCCCATTCGTGCCACAACTATACTATTAATATAGCTGCAGCATAGCCCTACCACTTATAAAATATTTTACAATAATAATAATAACAAATTATAAAACACATAAATGTGGATACTGACCTCATCGTAATCTGGCTTAAACTCACTGTCCTCCGACAGATCTTCATCATCATCAGCATAAAGCATGTGGATGAAGTCTTCGGGCGGATCATTGTTTGCTCTGCATTTCGACATCTGTAATATGCAATAGAATAAATAAATAAAAACACCACACTGTATATCATATGGGTATTTGTATCATAATACATGCTAACAAATTATTTCTCTCCTTTTGTAATATAAATAATGCTTATAAAATGGATTATTCATGTAAATGTATAATAAAAAATTATCAACAGATCTGTAGAATCTTACTCCGGTACCCCATCATATGACATTGAACCGTGACCATGAACACATAACACCACAGTAATAATAAATTTCATACTAAACAATTACATCATCATCATTATCATTACACAGC
This sequence comes from Parnassius smintheus behrii, assembly GCA_036936625.1. Taxonomy (NCBI): domain Eukaryota; kingdom Metazoa; phylum Arthropoda; class Insecta; order Lepidoptera; family Papilionidae; genus Parnassius; species Parnassius smintheus. Next base: position 30,824,444 of record JAUPFT010000025.1, read on the forward strand.
CCTTCACAAGTCCACTGCTTAACATCGGCTTCCTCAAGTAATGCCACAAAGCACGGTCCTGAGCCATCATCCATCGACGTGTCTTACCAGGTCGTCACTCTATCTAGTAGGGGGTCTACTACACTACGCCAACAAAATTCCATATCTTTATCGATATAAACTATTCACATATTATCTCGTTACTATTACAATCACTGCCGAATAATGGATTCAACGCCGTAGTTACATATAATAAAGTTCAAAGTGGCTTGCTGATTATCGACTGTGCAGACTCCAATTTTATATGTTCAGTACATGGAATTTGTCCCACTTTGATTTTCAATAAAAGTCATATTATAAACTTCAATATAATACTTGTTTATCTTTATTTATTATGTTATATTACTTGTTTTAGTGGTTTTACTTCGTTACAAAAATAATTTATTGTATTTTGATGACAAAAATCTTACAAACCACGTGTATGTCGTCAGCATGAAAAACACTATTATTTCTATATATTACTCAACATTTTTTACGTAAAAATAAACTATATTCAGACAAAAACTTTGATACTAATTTTATAATAAAACACTGAACTTACCTTAGAAAAATCCAAAATTCAAGGCAAGAATGCACAAGAGCAACAACACGAAAATGGCGCAATTTGAAGGTAGAATAAGAATGACAATACACAGAGTAGACATTTGGTTGCTTTAGGGGATAGAGTATTTCATATTGATTCTATAATGCCAATCTTCTTCATAGAAAAGTAGTCTCTATAAATAAGTTTTTATGGGTTAAAGTGGGTCGGCGCGGTCTCATGAGACCGCTAGGGATTTGACGGAATATGGTCGCGGGCTCATGCGACCGCTAGATGGTTGAGAGGATAGTGATGACGAGAAATTGTTATTCTAAGCAAATACTTTCATCATCATCATTCTCTAAACCATTTCCCATTATCTGGGGTCGGCGCATTCATAAGTTTACTGCATGGGATTTGGCAAAAGTTTTACAGTCGGCCGCCTGCCTGACACTAACCCTCTTTGGGTATGCTATTGTTGGTAGAGGAAGCTACCATTTTGGGAAAAGGAAAAAGAAGGTTGGGGGTAGGAGCGTAGGTGTAAGGATACTGTTATCTCGGCAGGAAAGGTATGAGAATAACAGTAGCTCGGGGAGCCGGGGTCGCGTACCCGTATTCCATAATAGGATCACCGGAAAGGTAGACCAGCATGAAAACCCCCTGACTGATCTAAGCAAATACTTTATGTTAGTTAAATCGTAAAAATTTTAAATTAATGACTGAAAATACATGGCTTCGTAGGAGGTACTTGTCATAAACGCTATGCTTGGCGACCATAAACCAAACGCCTTGACCTTTTAAAAGAAACCGTAAAAAAAGCTCTTTGCACTTTAGTAAACTTAATGTAGAGGACTTTAGGCAGTTTACAAACATAAATTTTACAAGGAAAAATAAATCCAGATCCAGATCCAGGGCAGCAGTTATTTGAAGGCCATAAAAATGCGTGTTCCGTGCGGGGTTTGAAATTACAACCCTCACCGCCACAGTTAAATGCCGGAAGTCTTCAACGCTACACTTCGCCGTATTATAAAAATACTATAAAATACTGTACTATAAAACTATAAAATTACTACTGTACTATAAAATTTATAGGTATTTTACGACTGTCTATAATGAGATGCTTAAATCGACTTATATCAGACCTCTTAAGATCTTATGGTTTTTCTCATACCTCATATCGAACAAACGGAACGAAATGAGTTGATGCATTCGCTTACGATATCACCGTACAGCATATATTACTATACATATAGTAAGTTTATTATTTTCACCACCATCCACCGTACAATAGTTCAATTTTTTCTTAGCCTTAAGTTTTTCCAGAATAAAACACTCTTTAGCATAAAGACTGTTATTTTACTTTCCTGTTTTAACGTTCTTCGTTCCGTAGTATGTTTTATTTGTTTGTATCAGTATAACATATTACACTTTATCACAATAAAAGCTAAGAGCCGAAATTCATGCCTATGTTAATACGGCTACAAGGTGTAACACGTACATGTCATTTCCTCACGAAAAACACTTAGAAAGTTGTAACTAATTAAGAATCTTATACATTATTTTAGAAGTTTCTTTGTTAATATAGGCATATTAAAAATAACGACTGCGCCTTGCGAAATCACTTTGTACTCTCCGCGAACTCAACGGCTTTGTAAATGTCCTTTATCTTTAATTAAGCTTTCTAATTGCGAAGCCGCCGACTTTGGACAGCAACGGTCTTAATTTTCTTTAATACTAACTTAAGAGACGTGGATTCAATGACTGAACGCTCGCTGTAAATTTCATAGAACGCGAGCAACTCAATATATACTTGTTAAGAGCAATTATGCAGTTACAATATTCAACTAAATAAAATGTCAAACATTAACACGTAGTCTACAAGATTTTCTACTAAAGTTTTTTTTAATAGAAAAAGGGTGACAAACGAGCATATAGTTCACCTGATATAAAGTTGATGCTGTGGCCCATAGACATCTACATCTACCGTCGATTAAGAAGAAAATGCAGATGCGTTACCATTCCTGAAGACGGAGATGGAATGCACCGTTTCTAGTAAAAGGGGTCTCTGGTTCTTCTGGGCGTTAATCTGCTATTTAAAGCTGGTATTCTGTGCGAGCGTGGTTTCTGCCCGGTCGACCTATTCGCGCTACCACCTCACTCAGAACACGTACATATCATTTCCTCACGAAAAATCTGTAGCTAATTATGAAACCTATACATTATTTAAGGAGTTCCTTAGTTAACGTAGGCACATTAAAAATCACTTTGTACTCTTCGCGAACTCAACTGCTTTGTAAATGTCCTTTATCTTTAATTAAGGTTTCTAATTGCGAAGCCACCGATTTTAGACTTTCAATTTATATCACGACGTGTCTTGCATTGTATAGTTGTAGAAAAGAAAAATTGTACGAACTCTAATTAATTACTGTTTTAAATTTTTGTGACACTTATCCGTCCAGCCGGTTCACCCCATAAAAGTCAACTGATGACATAAGCCTTCCCGGAGATTTCCTCATAGAGTGGATTTCACCATAGTTGCTTCACATAGCAGACAGGTTGGGGGGTTATCTAAATTCCACACCACAGCATCCACTTAACATCATATGGACTGTGTGCTCGTTGGTCACATTAAAACGAAAACTTTTACAGCCTATTGAAGTCATATCAGGATAGGTATCATCCTATAACTTATTCCTGGCGACAAATAGCACTGCTGTGTTCCTGTCTGAAGGGTATATATAACTAGCACAATTACACGCTGTGAGGCGTTCCATCTCAGTTTTCAGAGGTGACAATGCACCTATAGCCTTCTTTGTTTGATGATGACTGCAGTTCTCCATGGATGGATAGTTCTTTGCCATTTCTAGTTTAAAAAGAATAAAAAACTCTGATTAATATTTATTAATTATGTAGGTTAGAATTATATTGCTCATCGAAATCATTTTCTCACGTTACCATCGATCAGAACTTTTTTCTTTCACTTTTTAAGATTGTGGAATCACAAATAAATATGAAACGAACTCGCGTAAGGCCTTTAAATAAATTGAATTCTAAAAGACAATAATAAACTTTAGAATCATACGCAAGAACGGATTCAATTTCAAGCCTAAATGTAGTAGTAATGAAGACTCAAAGTTAACATGGCTCTATTAAAAAAGCAACTGGAATTTCGGTGGTTCTTGTAGACATATTGATCAATATTTTTTCATCATCATTATAGCCATTCACAAGTCCACTGCTGCACAGTTCTCCCCCAAGGAATGCCACAAAGTACGGTTCTGAGCCACTTGCAAGTCAGTAAATTATTGTAATATTAAATAATTGTAATGAATAACTAAGAAAATTGAGGGTGTTTTAAAAATATTTTTATTGTAAATATAGTAAAAATATTTAAATAAGTATTATACGAAGTATTTGAAATGTCTTAAATTTTATGTTGAATACAAGATTTTTGCCTTGTTTCATACCTTGAGTCAAAACATTTGATTTTATTAATAATTATAGTACGCTACCGTCGTTGTAAGAATATCCAGTACACCATATCGTCTCCAGGATATTATAGAAGCGACACGGGGAAACTGAAACAGGAGACGAGTAACGGCATCTTCCCAATTATAACTTAAAATTATAACAAAACGTGCTAACCCTAATTTTAAAATGAGGCAGGTTTTAGAGGAGGTCTATGTCCAGGACCGGACTTTTATTGGTGGTTGTAGATGTATGTGATTTGATGGGTAGAATAATATGTGCAGTGTTTGTCAATTAGTTACTCAAAGTAAAAAGATTACTAAGTGATAAGTTCTATTTGTGATTTATATTAAGATCTTATGGCACGCTAAGTAATTTTCAAAAAATAGTTCCGCTGGATTTCTTGCTGGATTTTCCCAGGACAGGGGTTTTCATTCCGAACCAGGGGTAAACGAAACAAAAGAGTGCCTTTTTTATTTTTTTTATTCTTATAATTAAACGTTACCCCTACACTAGGATTTTCTCCTGTATCGCGGGGGCAGTTTACAAACATAAATTGCACAAGGACTAACATCCAGACCCGGAACAATTATTTGTAGGCCATACAAATACTGGTTCCATGCGGGATTCGAACCCGCAACTCCCAGCGCAGCCACTCATTGCTAAGCCACTACGCCACGGAGTCGTCAAGTTTCAATAAGTATTGTTTATAATCTGTATTGAAAAAAAAGTTTCTGTTTAAAAAAGAGAGCAAATAAATAGGGAAGTATAAAATCGAAAAGGTCTAAAGTTTTAATATTATTTAAAACTTTGCATAAACTTACCGGAGACCCTTTTTACTGAAAACGAGATATTCTATCTGAATCCTCATGGGTGATAACGCATCTGCTTTTTGATTCTTAACCATAGAAAGATATAGAAGATGTCTATGGGCCACAGCATCTACTAACCATCGGGAAGACTGTGTGCTCATTTTTCATCTTTATTTATAAAAATTACCTGAATACTTAATAATAATAAGTAATGAAACTGATTTAACATATTTTATTCAGTTTTATTTTAAATCTATTTTACTTATTTTAAATACTCATTTTTCATAGATCGAACCCGATAGTAATTGTTAAAAGCTGAAATTATTATAGTGTAGTGAAGTTACTACTACGATGGCAAAAAATAACACAAATATACGGATAACACTCTTTAACATTCATTTCGCAAGTGCTGGGAACGTATCCAAAGCCCCTCACTTGTCTCTAATTAGCAAGCAAATGGACCTCACCCCATTATTGCGAGAGAAGGATACCCATGACGTACAAAGTATAGCTGCAATTTCTTAATTTAGTATAGTACTACCTAAAGAGCCGTGTTGGTTCAGTCACTAAGTGCTCGCTGTAAATTTCACAGTACGCGAGCAGCCCGGGTTCGATCCCGCAGTATGAACTTGTTTATAGCAATTTTGTTTAGTAGTGTTAGTTCAGGCACTAAGCGCTCGCTGTAAATTTCACAGTACGCGAACAACCCGGGTTCGAACCCGTAGTATGTACTTGTTAATAGTTGTTTTAACGAAAAATTAACAGGTAGCCTACCAGACTTCCTACTAAAGCTTTTTTTAAAGAAAAAGGGTGACAAACGAGCACATAGTCTACGTGATATTAAATCGATGATGTGGCCCGTAGACATCTACATCTATCGTAGATTATGAATCAAAATGCAGATGCCTTACCATTCCTGAAATCTGAGATGGACTGCACCGTTCAAGGTACAAAGGGTATCCGATTTCTTACACTGACCATACGCAACACAACAGCATTAAGCTGCTATTTGACGCTGGTATTCTGTGAGAGTGTAGTCCTTCCCCTGTCGACCTATTCGCGCTACAACCTTAGTACGCCATAATACCAGAACACGTATATACCAGATCATTTTCTCAAGAGAAACACTTAGAAAGCCGTAGCTAATTATGAAGCTTATTATACATTATTAAAGGAGTTAATGTAGGCACATTAAAAGTAACGACTATGCCTTGCAAAATCACTTACTCTACGTACTCACTTCTAACGTACTCTTCGCGAACTCAAAGGTTTGGTAAATGTCCTTTATCTTTAATTAAGGTTTCTAATTGCGAAGCCGCCGAATTTTGACTTTCAATTTATATCAAGACGTGTTCTGCATTGCAAAGTTGTAGAAAAAGAAAATTGTACTAACTCTAATTAATCATTGTTTTTTTTTTAATTAATTATCCGTCCAGCCAGTCCAGCCTACAAAAGTCAACTGATGACGTAAGTCTCCCGGTAAATTACCTCATAGAAATTACTTCACTACAGTCATGCTTGGCTGGCGGCTTGTTTCAGAGAACTTTGACGTACTGGTAAAGATGGAAGTATGGAATGTAGAGGTAAGGAGTACAGACTGTGTATTAAAAAGTGTCCGTAGAAAACCATTAAATAAGGGTGGCGCCACTATAGCTACGGGGTAAATTTTAATGAACGCGCTGAAAAATATTAGTGGGATAGACGACTTTTTCGAGGTTATAATTACTAAATAAAATTATTTTAGATTTTAGACCTACTGAGCGGTTTAGCAGCACACTTCACATCGTCGACAACTGCTAAGTTCATTTCATGTAGCTGTTTCCAGTAGCTACTCCAGCGCTGTTGTGGAGAGTTTTTGAACTGTTATTTATTGCTTACAGATGGACACTTTTTCAACTATGAGAGATTGTTCTCCACACTGTGTCTACACTCCACAGATGGAAGTATAGTATTTTCTACATGTTCTAACATTAATCAAATTAAAAAAATTGCAAACAATCTAATAATGTCACGATCATAAATCAAAATTCCAAAATTCCTACTTTTCTGATGAAATATACTGAGTTTAGATCACTCCTGGCATTGCTCTCTACCTGTTCGTAATGTTTCATTGAAATTGGTTTAACCATTGCGAAGTTAAGCCCGCACCGACAGACAGACAGATTGACAAATATTTTAAAATGTTTGTTAATGTCTTAATAGTATACAAGTAACCAAAGCTTAATAGCAGGCAGTCATTTCAATATAACAGAAAGTCACTCCAATTTGACATGTATGTGCATAGACAAGATTTGATTAAGTTTATTTTCACAGTTGCAAGCAGCTCGCGTATGATTCCCGCCGGTAATAATGGAAATACGTTAATTGCTATTTTAAATGCTGATTTACAATTTGCTTGTCGGTTAAGGAAAACATCGAGAAGAAACCCACATGTCTAAGAAATAAAAGAAAACATTTCGAAGATATGTGGACACCGCCATCACACATTACTGCAGCGCGTCGGACGTCCTTACTCTAAAAGCCTTCTCGGAAATGAAAGGAGATCTATAGGACGTTATAGGCTGTGTATCTTTAAAACTAGGTTTATAAGAAACATTAGTTACCATCATTGGCCTTCAATTTGAAAACCTTAATTAAAGGAGACGGGCGAATTTGGGCCTAACCATTACACAAATGAAATATTTATCAATATTTTTTACAGTTTTTTTGTAGTTATTAATGAAATATTAAACGGTTTTATCATGGCAAAAGAAAATAAATATCAAATAAAAATAAAACTGACTTCCGTTATTTTCATTTTTAAACAATGCTGCCGGATGAAACAGGTTAGGTAATCGATTTTTATACAAAAATAGAAAAAAAAAGAAATTCAGTATTTTCTTCTTTAGGTAAGTTTAAGAAAATTATTAGATATTTAAATAATGGTTTCCTCGTGACTTCAAGGTTTCAAAAAAGTCGTAAAAATAAATTGACTGAATAGATTAATAAATCGGATTTTACAATCGATTATCAATGTTGTAAACAGGCCACAGAGCGAAAATGTCAACGTCAGTTCAAAAACTCAAGCGTCAATTAAATCGTTTGTTACTTTTGTTTGGCATTGAGCTCACGGTGGTAGTGAATATTTTCTGTTGTTTTTGTGTGCTGTAATAATATTCTAATCTTTAACGACTCTGGCTACGTATAAAGGATTTTGACGGTTTCTTTTCTGATTTTACAAGAATACATGTGCAAAATGATAACTTAAATGATTTTCGCCAGCTCACACATAGTGATTTAATAAAAATATCTTTAGGTATTTATCAAATTTAGGCTAGGTCCCATTATGGAGAACACATACAAGATGGGAGATACGAAATAGAAGTGTGTCGAGAAACGGTCAGCAACCTACTAAGAGAACTGTCAATATCCAACCATTCTAGCTGGCTATTAAGTGGTCGAATAAAATCGAAACATACTTAAGCTCAAAAACATATTTTACATATATTTTAGTTGACAGTTCTCTTAATTGTGGAGGGGCCATCAAACAGTATTATTTTAATTGCTTGGTAGGAGAAAGAACTGTAGGTTGCTGTTGACATGTAATGTCCATAATATGGTACCTAAGCTGGGCAAGGCGTCAAGAGAATTTAATACCGCATGCACCGTTTTTAGACGATATTTCATTTGTTTATGATGAAGTGGACGATTAATAAGTCAATAAAAGAGAAAGTGTTTTTAATTCATACTCCCTCAGCTTTTTTATAATTATTTTAAACCTCTAGAATTTAGTTGGACTGCGGCGTCTGAATCCTCTATGTGTGAATGTCCTACAATACATAAAATTACGTTATAGTCTAGTTTACAATAAAGTCTAATAAATATTTTCTTAAAGTGTAATGTGAGAACTTGGTGTAAGTATTACATTGTAAGCGTAACGTAAGCAATAACATTGTTTTCATACAAATCAATTACATCCTATATTTTTTTTCTACCATGAAGCAGTCGTAAACATTTTAGTTTTTTTGAAATGGTATTGGTATATAAATAAAATAGTACAGTAATCGTTACTGTAACATCAGGCCCAGCTTTCTATGAACTTTCGCCCGTCTCCTTTAGCAAGCAATTTTTGCACAATTAAACTCGGCTGCATTCTATCTGAGTGTAACATTAGTAATTACGACGTAATTTTCGGTGGAGGGAAAGTTGTATAATTGTATGTATAAGAGAAATTACTTGTTCCTTTCATTAAGATTCGCTTTCACGAATTAAATTCTCTCTTCCACCATCGCGCAACTAAACGTTCGACATGTTTTTAGCTTTGTGTTGGGTCAGTGACGTGTCAGCATCATTGTCTGCCATGCAATCCGATTATGTCTGCTTGCTCTTGTTTATTTTTATCAATGATGTTTTTATATAGTATTAGCAATCTGCGCCGGCTTCGCACGAATGATATCTTTGTAGAATAAGGGTTTAATTTGTATTTTTTATTTTATTTCCTTTTATGTTTTCTTACCTGGTGGACTGAGTGTTCGTTTCTCACCCTAAGATCTATGTTAAAAAACTAAACCGAAAGAACGTAAACAGAATTTGTGTGACCGATTCTTGCAGGTAATTAGTAAATACAAAAAAACCCGTTTATTTCAACCCTTCTTCGTTTAACCTGTAGTTAAATCTGGCTGCAAATCTCAATTAAACTTCGGTCGCAAAACAGTCATTTGTGGGCATTAACTGCAAAGGTCTAACGTTATTCTATTTTATTACAAATAGATCCTAGTCATTTGGGTCACTTTCATTTTTTTTTCTAAACTAGATTCATTTTTGTGCAACTGTTTTCTAGTTTTCATAAGAATATCTGGCCCGACGAACGTTATTCTGCCTTTTCCGGAAAATTGGCGAACAAACGAAGGCGACATGAGTTTTATTTTGAAAAAAAATAATAATTTTATTTCTTTTTATTTTATATCTCACTTTCTTTATTCTTGTTTAAAAAAAATTCCTCATATATTTATTTAAGGAATTCATCTAAAATATGATACATTTTGACATTATAATATTATATTATTAAACTACAATGACTATATACCTACCATGACATGTGCCAATTAATACTAGATGACATTTAGACAAAATGATGACAATTATTATATGTACACACAGAACACCTAATATAGCGGCTGTATTAAGTGTTCTGTGTATCTACACTACCCCTTTATTATTTTAAAAATTTTTCTAATTATAAATGTATTATTTAACTATTTCAATTAGAAACTGACATCGGAAGAGAAAAAAAATTAATATTGTTAATGATTGTTGCAATTATTATTTTGTATGCCTAATGGTGGGACATAGAGAACCTACCTTATATTCTACTATGTACATATCGAGATCTGTAAATTAACCTATGTTCACAAAATGAACTGATTTTATTTGATTTTAACCGGTAACAAAGCATTCTGTCACAGACCAAATGGGCGACAATGTATCTACATTTTTGTTTCTAATCAATAGATTGTAGATGTTGATGATTGATAGATTTAAGGTATGATGGGCCTCGGCATTCACTTATCTTATCCTTATCCTACCTCATACAATATGATCGTTGCCTCCTTCTACATCATCGTAACATTGCTGAACAGAGTACTCTTCCGTTGTAGGAAAGGAACGTCAAGCTCAACAGGCAGATTGACAGATATTCGCAGTACCAGACGGCCTTAAACTATGACTCTGCTTCCCGTTGCCAGAGTATTTTACGTCTGGCATAAGCGTAATGGTATACCGCAATCTATCGAAAGCTATTAGATTATTCCTTTCTTGCATTACCCAAACACCTCTTACGGTAGCCATGGTACAGAAGAGTGTCACTAACGCCACCACCACTCGGGGTGCAGGTTGGGTTACATTTGCACACATCGAACACAAAGTGGACCGGTTGTATTGGGGTTGACTTGTTCAGTAGACAAAAAAGCAGCATACGCTAGATGCTCTATTATCTTTACACTACTTCTTATACGTGAATAAAAGCTCATTTATAAAAAGAGGAAACCCAAATAAATAAGAGTGATGAATTTATTAAATTTTTCAATACGTATTGCGAACATTTTCATCGTATTTTCATTGTATATAGTGTGTTTACAAAATATCTCGATAACGACTTGACGGAATAAAATAACTTTTTTGATCTTCAAAATCATGTAAAGTTGGTTTTTTATAACTACTATAAAGTGTAGGCATTTTACAATTTTATTCTATAGAATAAAATCACTATTGTTATACAGCACTACACCGAATTTTCACATGTTATCAAAAACGTATTCTCAAATAGTAATCTGAGTTGGTAGTGGAACTCAGAGTATTTTTTCAAAAACAAGCGTGGCAATGTGGCATATGTGGCTACTGGACTTATAGTAGGCTGTCATTGTAACGATTTCATTCATCATCACGTTATATTCTGTTATCTTGCACTGACATTTTGTGAGAACCTTGATTTTCTATAGACAATGATCGATGTAATAAAATTGCTAAAAACTTCTATCATTTCAATCCATAAGTGAAGATAAGACATCCTTTTAACGATAATAGTACAAGTTGGAACAATGGCTGACTGGCGCAAATTTATTACCGTCCGTGATAAGTGCTTCAATCGGCGCATCCTGTCGAAATGCTTATATGTGTCCTCTTAAAGGAAATTTTAATAGATGGTAGTTTCTTACCATCTAGTAAGTATATCCACTACATTTTTGGACAGTTACACCTCTATTTTGCGTTGTAGTGATGGTGAAAGTGAATTCATCACCCCACCACATCCCGTCAGTAAAAGTAGTTTCAGTTTTTTTTTACGATGATAAGTGGCCACTGCGGTCCATGGAGACTTGTAGCCAACTTCAACCATGAAAGCTACAGATGTGTTTTTTTGTATATAATTGGAGCGACAAACGAATACACAGTACACCTATTGGTACATTTATTCTCGATTGAGAATCATATTTCAAATGTGTTGTCACACATAAGAAATAAGATGGAATGCCCCGTGTCCCGTAAAAAGGGTCTCCGGTTCTCTACACTTACCATACGAAATATTATAGCAACATTAAGCTGCTATTTTACGCTGGTATTCTGTGAGGGCGTGGTCCTTCCCCGGTCGAGACGACTCACTCGTGCTTCATATAATATAGCTGCAGCGTGGCTTTACCACGTATGAATATAAATATGTGTTGTCACTTTTGGGAATTAAGATGAAATATTTCTTTATTTATTATTCTGGTCTGCTATACCCCTCAGATCGAAATACAGCAGTGTAAGAACTGCTGCAAGGCTAAATATACAACATGTAACCAAAACCCTGTGGCCTAGATAGAGAAAGGGTGGTACTAACCCAGACGGACTCCCAGACTGATAGATAGATTAACCACACGGTAAGATAAAGCATTATGAATTCTCAACGTAGTGTATGCCTACTACGGATATATCCGTATAACATGATTTCTATACTGGACGCCGACATCGGATATATACGTAGGATTTCTGTTCGAGCTTCAACAGAATCGTGGAGCGATAAGGTTCTTGGGTTCGAATTCGGAACGGTGAACGAATGACCACAAAATGGTTACGCCACAATGGTCTCAAACTATTGGGTGTGAGAATAACGAAAATAGACTGTATGGCTTGGTTGGTTATAATCTAAACAAAATGGCGGACGTGGCACTAAATTAACTAAACAAAATGCGAGGGTATTTGTTTTTCGCGCAGCCATAGAATGTACAGTGACTGTGCTCATTAACTGAGTATTTTAATATAGGCTGGAACCTTAAGTAAAATAAACTTCAATAAAAAAGTAATTTTATTGAGTTAAAGTAAGAAGTATTGTGCTTGTCAACGTCGATGAGTGACTGAAGGTTACTCATTTAAAACAAATCTTAAAATTTATACAATAGGAAAGGAATTAAATAAAGCCATATTTTTATTTATATTTATTTAATTAAATATATGACATAAAGAATATTACCTACTTAAAATTATATGATTAATATCACATTATTCATTTCGCGCTGTGAGATGCAGGAGTATGCTGCGCAAAGACAAACCACAACGGCTTCACACTACCCATCTGTTTCCCATACAGTGCACTATATACGAAGAGGTTTTTGATTATTAGATGATTCAGCAGTTAACTCCAATAATCTCCAAAAAAACACAATGTTTTTATAGTTTATTGCATGATCTATATACTGCTACTGATATCACGGTTTTACAATACGTTGCTTCGACGTGTGGTTCAAATAAAGATTAGACAATAACTTATAGACAGATTACACTGTCTCATTTTCCTGTAAATATTTACCATCTGGGTAGTACATACCTATACCTAAGTACTCTATACTAGTATTTAGTAGTATTTATTACTCTGTGACATCATACGGCATAATTGTCGGATGTAGGACGATCTCAATAAGGGCACGACAGCCATGTTGTTAATGCCACCTCATCGATAATGAGGATTAAAACTTTACTCATAACGCTTGAACCTTAATACTCATAATATTATAAATGGCGCAAAAATGTAAAGTGTCCAAGAGATCGCTAATTTGCAAAGAAATGGCTTCTCGAAACTTTTCTCATAGCAGGAGGGAGCGCACGAACAACTTAGATTAACGAATCTGTAAGATGTAACTGAAATCAAGTGAAGTGTTTTTGTTTACAAATTATATTTATATATTTTACTGTCATTTATATTAGTAGTTATAAGTCAGCAATATGTCAAATATTTATACATACAGATAAAATTGAAGCGTCAGTCTTAAAGACGAAATAACTGCCTCATATTGAGCTAAGGGAGTTATATAATTTCAGGTTATTAAAGTAAGTGTCAGACATGAATAACCGTTTTAAATTTTTCTGGTTTAAGAAATTTATTATCTCAAGAATTTTACATTCACTTACGAGACTCACATATCTACAGCTTAATATAAATTTGGTTTGGGCTATTCGTACAAAGTAATAATGCAAATTACAACAAATAAACCGGCCAAGAGCGTGTCGGGCCACGCTCAGTGTAGGGTTCCGTAGTTTCCCGTCCGTCACAATAAGTGTTCCCACTTATGAGTTTAAAGGTGGGTATCCATTATGTTCGCACTCCAGCAGCGCTCTGCGCTGCTGCAACTGCTCCCGGTAGTGGGTACTGTTGTTTCCATCCAAGTTCAAAATAATTTTCCTAGCAAGTCCTTATAAAGTTCTACTTTTCATATTTTTTTCATATTTTCTAAACCTATGGTTGAAACGTTAGAGGGGGGGGGGACACATTGTTTTTTTAATTTTGGAGCGATTATTTCCGAAATTATTGACATTATCAAAAAATGATTTTAGTACACCCCTATTCATTTTTAAATACCTTTCCAACAATATATCACACGTTAGGTTTGAAATTAAAAAAATCACTTCCCACTTTACATATAGGGGGGCTACCCTAATAAAACATTTTTTTCCAATTTTTATTTTACAACTTTGTCGGCGTGATTGATACACATACCAAACTTCAGCTTTCTAGTACTAACGGTCACAGAGATTAAGCGAGGACGGACAGACGAACAGACAGACATGGCGAAACTATAGGGGTTCCTAGTTGACTACGGAACCCTAAAACTACCGAAGACATACAAAACTAAATGTAGGTGGTTTTAAAAATTTTGTTTAGCGACAGCAATGGCTCGTCAGACTTCGTGCAAATTTGGCCGCCGACTTCATAATGTCGATTTACATAGACAAGCATTACTGGATGTGACTCGCATAAACTGTTATTATTAGTATGGTAGATTAGTTTTGGTAGTCAAGAAAAATCTGATTAAGTGTCATGTATTAAAATTTATATCTATAATGAGCTGTTGTAATATTTATATTATTTATTACTTGAAGTAACTTAAATAATTGATGTTTTTAGTGTATAAGCAGATGTTAACTTAGATATTACGTATTTATTTATACCAGTAATTGAAACACGAAAATTATTATATATCCCTATACGACAAAACTTATATTTTTTTGTCTGTCATTCTGTGCTGATTTATTTAAAGACAAGATAGAAAGCGATGCCAGGAGTGATTTAAGTTATATTTTGTACTAAAAACTTAAAGATATTTTTTGAAAAACCAAAGAAACTAACGATATTTGATTATTTCAAATCCAAATAATGCACAATATGTTTACATGGTAGAGCCATGATGCAACTACATTATGGTTGTAGCACGAATGGGTCAGCTCGACCGGGGAAGGACCATGCTCTCACAGAATACCAGCGTAAAATAGCAGCTTAATGCTGCTGTGTTTCGTATGGTGAGTGTAGAGAACCGGAGACCCGTTTTACTGTGATCGAGGCATTCCATCTTAATTCTGAGGGGTGACAAAGCATCTGCATTTTGAATCTTAATTGAATGTAGATGTCTATGGGCCACAGCATCCACTTACCATCAGGTGGACTGTGTGCTCGTTTGTCACCTTTATCCTATAAAAAAATGAAAATGAGAAATTGCGCTAAAAATAAGAGGCTTTTGCGTCTGGCTCACTTCACAGTTCCGCTCGGTAGTGTAGGTGTGCCGCGCACACACATGTAAACTTCGCAACGTTGTATTGTAACTATATTATGTAGTGAATAAGATTTTTCAGGCAGTCACTAGTTGCCCGCCAACTGTATGGCACGTTTCGCTATAATAAATATATATTAGTAAAAGAATTCACCTTTCATTATGGTCACCAATAGGCACCCCTACGGAGTCAGCTCCTAAACTGGTGACCCCGACGTGATTAAGATGACTGAAGTGGTCTATGTGATGTTAATGCAGTAGTGGGCAATATTCGCGTGGTTGTGATCAGTGGACAATAGATATAGTAACATGAGTGCGCCGTTTCCGCCTACGTCACAGAACGTGCCGCCTGTTAACGTGCCACCCGTTCAAGACATCCAGCCACCCGCGCAACCGCCCATCATGGCGCCAGGTGTAGATGCAGTGTCCCTACAGTCTCGCCTCGCAGACTTTTGGACGGACCAGCCACGCGTATGGTTCGTACGCACGGAAGCTATCCTCGCACCTCAGAGGTTGAGTGATGAGGCGAAGTTTGACCTGGTCGTGTCTAAGCTAAGTAAGGAGGTTATCGCGCAAGTGACGGACATATTACTCAACCCGCCTCCTACCTACAAGTACGACGCACTCAAAGCTCGGCTACTCCACATCTATGAGGAGTCAATGTCGAGGCAGATCGAGAAGCTTATGAGCGAGCTAGAGCTGGGCGACCAAAAACCATCTCAGCTGCTTCGGCGGATGCGTGAGCTCGCTACTGACAAGGTCCCTGATGAAACCCTTCGCGTCTTGTGGCAGGGTCGTCTTCCGACACAAGTCCGAGCCGTGCTAACTGTGTCCGACTCCAAGGACCTGGACAACCTAGCAGCAGTTGCAGATAACGTCATGGAAGCTGTGCGGCCTTCATATGCCGCCACCGCTACTTACACCGTGCCAGCGCCAGCAGCTACTACCGCCTATGACTTGGCCCTGTTGAGAGCTGAGGTGGCTAAAATAAAGGCTACCGTGGACCGGATCGATCAGCAGAGGTCGCGGTCCCGCGCCCCGGATCGCAACCGGCGTCGTTCACAGTCCAGGCGCCGTAGCAGTTCCTGCCGTCCCCGGAAGGAGAACTACTTATGCTTTTACCGTTACAAGTTCCGAGAAAAGGCCAACAGGTGTACGAAGCCTTGCGCGTGGAAAACAACACAGCCGGAAAACTGAGCAGCGAGGTACAGTCCGAGGGTCTTCAGGTCTGTACCGTTTTTCCATTCAATCGTTTGTGTGTGTCAGACAGTAACTCCGGACTTTTTTAGTTGACACCGGTGCCAATGTGTCTGTTTTACCAGCCGCGAGAAAAGATCGTCTAAATCAGTGTAGTGCATATAAATTATAAGCAGCTAATGGCAATGAAATCGCAACTTACGGTACCAAGACAATAGTGTTAAACTTAAACTTACGCCGACTTTATCGTTGGGAATTCGTTGTAGCAGATGTCAAACAACCAATTTTGGGCGCCGATTTTTTAGCGTACCACAAATTATTAGTTGATTTAAACGCGCGTAAATTAATAGATAAAACTACAGAATTGAATGTTTCGGCATCTGTTGTCAATGTATCTCAACCTAGTGTTAAAACTATTGATGTAAATCATCCATATCAGGATTTATTGTTAAAGTATCCGGACATCACTAAACCAGCGTCATTCCGAGAAACTGCGAAACACGATGTCGTCCACTATATCGAGACCTCTGGCCCGCCCATGCACGCGAAAGCGCGCCCGTTGCCACCTGACAGGTATAAAAAAGTTAAAGAAGAATTTCGCATCATGCAGGAACTGGGCATCTGTCGTCCTTCAAAGAGCGCGTGGGCTAGTCCGCTCCATGTAGTTCCTAAAAAAAATGGAGATATAAGACCTTGTGGGGACTATCGCCAGCTGAATGCGATAACAAAGCCCGACAGATACCCGATTCCTCGCTTGAACGATTTTACTTTTATTCTTCCGGATAAAAAGATATTTTCAAAATTAGACATCAATAGAAGTTATCATTTTATACCTGTCGCACCAGGTGACGTGGAGAAAACCGCTATCATAACACCATTCGGACTTTTCGAGTTTCCTCGAATGACCTTCGGTTTGCGCGGAGCAGCACAAACCTTCCAGCGCTTTATGAACTCCATTTTACAAGGTCTTGATTTTGTCTTTTGTTATTTAGACGACTTACTTATAGCTAGTGACAACGAAGTTCAACACAGGCAACATTTAGAAATTATTTTTAAAAGGCTTAATAAATATGGAATTTCGATTAATTTGGCAAAATGTCGTTTCGGACAAACTAAACTAGAATTTTTGGGACACGAGATTAGTACCGACGGCGTCAGGCCGTTGCAAGATAAGGTTCAGGCAATTGTGGAATTTCCGAAGCCGAAAACTGTTGCAGAGCTAAGACGTTTTCTCGGTATGGTCAATTTTTATCGAGCTCATCTTCCTAACGCAACTTTATATCTAACAGAATTAAATAAATATCTTAAAAGCTCAAAGAAAAATGATAAGACTCCCATCGTCTGGACGGAGAGTGCGAACGAAGCATTTACGCAATGTAAGGCAGGTCTCACACAGGCCGCTACATTGACGTACCCTAGAGTGGGTTCCGAACTCGCTTTAATGACTGATGCATCCAATATATGCGTGGGAGCAGTCTTGCAACAAAAGGAAGGAGATAGCTGGAAACCATTGGGCTATTTCTCAAAAAAATTGACCACCACCCAACAGCGATATAGCACATACGATCGCGAGTTGCTCGCTATATACTTAGCTATAAAACATTTTCGGAAATTATTTGAAGGGCAAGAAATAACCGTGTATACGGACCATAAACCTTTAACTTTTGCATTTCAAAAGGTAGGACGCGATGAAAGCGAAACGCCTCGGAGAACGAGACATTTAGCTTTCATAAGTGAGTTCACTACAAATATAAAACATATAACCGGTACGAATAACATCGTAGCTGACACCTTATCGCGCATCGAAGCCGTGACTATGCCAACTGCGTTGAATTTCGATGACATTGCAAATGAGCAGCGTAGCGACAGTTATATCATGAATGTTATGTCTGGTTTAAATACCGATAATATTTTGTTAAAGGAACTAGTTATACCTATGTTAAATAAGTCTATTTTTTGTGAGATGTCTACTGATACAGCTCGTCCGTACCTACCGGAAAAGTTTCGACGCCTAGCTTTTGATAGTTTACATAATTTGAGCCATCCTGGAATTCGTTCTACGCGAAAGATGTTAGCCAAAAAGTATTTCTGGCCTAGTATGAATCGTGATGTTTCTTTGTGGGCAAAAACGTGCATACAATGTCAACGTTCTAAAGTTAACAGACATACGGTATCGAATCTGACTAAGTTTCCGGAAGTAGAGCGTTTTGAGCATTTGCACGTCGATATCGTTGGCCCTCTTGAGATCTCTCCAGATGGTTATAGATACTTACTTACGATAATTGATAGGAGGACCAGGTGGCCTGAAGCTTTACCGTTACGAGACATTACGGCAGAAACTGTTGCCAAACATTTATATGAAGGTTGGATTTGTCGTTACGGTTGCCCGATAAAGTTAACTAGCGACCAAGGTCGCCAGTTTGAGAGTAGTCTTTTTAACCAGCTGTTAAAAATGTTGGGGGTTAATAGAATTCGAACTACTCCTTATCATCCGCAAAGCAATGGCGCAGTTGAACGTTGGCATCGTTCTTTAAAAGCAGCACTTTCAGCTCGCCTGTCACATGGGTCCTGGGTGGAAGAGCTACCCACAGTATTACTGGGGCTTCGCGCGGCCGCCCGCAGCGACTCAGGGGTTAGCGCCGCCGAGTTAACGTTCGGACGAAACTTGCGTCTACCGGGAGACTTTTATGACAGCTTTTCGAACAACCGTAACGTCAATGATTATTGTTTAGTGGATAAGATTAGAGATACTATTAGTAGTTATAAGCCTACATCCGACGATTCACGTAACTGTCATAGTCTTTTTGTGCACAAGGACTTACGTAACTGTGAATATGTCTTTGTTAGGGACGATTCAATACGTAAACCTTTGAAACCACCCTACGACGGTCCGTACCGCGTGATAAAAAGGGGCTCAAAGGTTTACCTAATTCAATTACCCGATAGACAGGTACATATTTCTATCGACAGATTAAAGCCTGCATATGTATTAAAGGAATGTGATGGTAACGAAGCAACGCCACGCCAAAGTAACGCTGACAACGCAGCGGATGTTGCACCTGCGCATGTACGGTTCCCGTTACCACCGTCCACACCGCTGACGTCGTTGTTACCCGGCCCGAGCAACCCGATAACCGTGAAAACAACGCGAAGTGGTCGGATTGTTAAGTTACCTTCACGATTTATAAGCTAGTGTTAATATAAAATATATATTATACAATTACATGTCTAAATGATAATCAGGTTTAGTTACTATGGATGTGAAAGTATTATTTGCATTGTCTAGTGCATAATATTTTCATTCAGGATATTCAAGTTACATTATTTAAGTTGAATGTAATTGTAGAAGCATCGTGTTCAGTATTTTGCGTATACTGCACTTTCATATAGGTTCCAGGTAGTTAGTTTAGTTATAATGTATTTAATATAATTTCATTCGAAATACTTCCTTTGCGAAAGCATTAGCGCGATAAGTTTTACGATTTTTACTATGGGTAATTTGCAAGAAAAACCAGTTATTGTTTCTCAGGCTCAAAATACTGTAGAGAATAAAGTGGATAATTTTCAAACATGGTTATATGTGATAGCCAGTTTTATGGGGGCGATAATCCTGTACACTATTTGGGTAAAGTTTAATAAGAAGTTCAAAAACTGGCTTCGTCATCAAGTGTTAATGGCAGGCATTCCGATATCGGGCCAGAATATGGGTCAGATGATAGGTGCTTCTAGCACCGGTCTGCAGCATGTGCCCGCGCCCGCCGCGGCCGCCACCCCTTTCGCGGGGGTCTCCGTACAGCCCTGCGCACAAGCGCATTAGCAAGTTTTTGTTGTTAGTTTTAAGTTTATATTCATTGTATAGTTTTAAGTTTTTTGTATTCAATTGTTGTAAAGGGGGAAGTATTGTAGGTGTGCCGCGCACACACATGTAAACTTCGCAACGTTGTATTGTAACTATATTATGTAGTGAATAAGATTTTTCAGGCAGTCACTAGTTGCCCGCCAACTGTATGGCACGTTTCGCTATAATAAATATATATTAGTAAAAGAATTCACCTTTCATTATGGTCACCAATAGGCACCCCTACGGAGTCAGCTCCTAAAGTAGTAATTAAGAAAATCGATTAAATAGCAATTTGTTCAGGAAAGTTCGGGATCAGCTACAGTTGTAACGAGTGAACGCAGGAAATATAGTAAATGGGGCTCTACACTCTATTGTGGAAAGAATGTGTCAAAAAATGCACGTATGGCAATTCACAATGCAGTGTTTGTCTCTACTTTAACGTATGGTAGTGAAAGTTGGGTGTGGCAGAAGAGGCACGAGAGTAGAATAAACGCAGTAGAAATGCGGTCGTTAAGGAGAATGTTTGGGCTGAATATGAGTGTCAAGGTGAGAAATTGTGTGATAAGAGAAGAGTGTGGTATAAAAGATGATGTTGTGATCACGATTAAGAAAAGAATGCTTCAGTAGTTTGGTCATGTAGAAATCATGAATGAAGTAAGAGTGACAAAGTAAATTTATTTGCAGCAGTGAACTACAGTCAGTAAGGGACGCCCTAGGCGAAAGTTTGCCGACAAATTGGCGATCTACTGAAAAGGTATCAAATTAAGAGTACCTTTAACCGACGAGCATGTATGCGTAGGTATATGGACGTGGAAGAGGCGAGAGAGGTGTGTCAGAATCGTGCCAAATGGAAGTCTGTAGTCTCTGCCTACCCCTTTGGGTGACAGGTGTGAGTGCTTATGTATGCATAAGTCCAGTAGTTACTCTCGACCACTGTGCCTCATAAGGGGGATATTTGCCACAGTTGCCACGCTTGGCCAGCGCGTTTGTAACTACAGTATTTTATTTTTAATCAGCTGCCATCAGGAAGACGCTGCTGGACATCTCCTTGGTGAGTTTTCCTCAGTCGGTTACTCTTAGTTTCTTTCAAATCTTATTGGGTATCAAGAGTATATGAGTCTATATCAATACAATAAAAAATCTTTATTTAGTACGCGAGTAAGTTTTGAATAAGTTTCTTTTGTGTTAAGTACTATTTCTGGTACAAACATCTATAATACTAGGATAATCAATAAGTTTCTGGTATACAATATTTATTAATGATTTATAGAAATACTTTCTATTTTTCGAATCTTAAATTTGTTAGTAGCCAAGGCCAGAAAAAGTAAAATTAAAAACTATACCCAATTCTTACTTCACATTTGGCGAGAATTTGATTCGTATGCTTAATGAAGAATTTACGAAGTTTGAAAAAAAATTCTACACAAAATGTTTTTGAATAACTGCAGCCTACTTTGGCAGACAACGCTCCGCCTTGTTCTACAGCAGCATACTGATGCTGCATCCAAGAGCGGCAGAACCGCTTGGAATGACGACTCTCGCTCCGGGTGACCAACATCGGCCGCTGCTAGGGTTTGTTCCCGGGAATTCTCGTCCCGGGAATTCCCGGGAAATCGGTCGGTCTCGTACCCGGGAAATTCAGCTCGAGAAAAGTCGAGACATCGATAAGTTTAAATAAACATTTTTACGCTTAGCTTTCTTTGTAAATGCGAGGCGGCAGCGGCATCCTTTAACAGCACGGCTCGTGTCTGTCGGTATCCTTTGTTTTTGCCGACAAACGCAAGCGCGACGCGGCCCCAGTTGTATTTTGTTCATTCGTGTTTCAACTCCCGCCGTGTTCGGATCGGTCGGATCATAAACCCAGCATAGTGAGTGTATTTACTATTTAGTGACGCACGAGTAATAGAATCGCAGAACAAACAGGTAAGTATTGTTATTATTTATTTAAATAGTTCAAGTGTTTGTTTTGTTTTGTAAGTACTTTTGTATTACCAAAATAATATTTTTGTTTAAAATGAATAGGTATGTTAAAGAAATAAAACTTTTGTTTTTAATCAAATAAGAGAATTGTTAGTGCATAAATATTTACCGATTTCATTAATTGCATTTGTATTGCAGATGTTGTAATAATCCCACAAAAGCCTAAAGTTCTAAACTAAACACATAATATTAAGACGTTGTTTTATGGCAATTTATCTACTACAAATAACACAAAACGTATCCAACCAATCCTACCAAACGTAGTATACAAAAGGACACAGCTATTTTTTCATCATCATCATCAGCCTAACCTAACCACATCAACCCCCTGCTGGGCATAGGCCTCCCCACTGTTGCGTCAGCTATTTTGTAGGTACTAAACTAAAATACTTACTAATTCTTGAACTGTTTGTTATAGATTTTACAACTAATGAACCAAAATGGAAACTTCCAAAGTTTGGAAATATTTCAAGAAAAATAAGGACGCCTCAAATGGGCAATGTCTAAAATGTCCTAAAACCATAGCCTGTAAGGGATCAAACACAAGCGGACTAGTGAGGCATTTAGCTCATGTTCACAAAATTGATGTAAGATCCACCGAGGTTCAAATGGACACAGAAGAAGCATCTACCGGTTCGCCTAGTTCCGGGGTGACGGCACCAAAAAAATTAAGAAGTGATTTTGAAACTATGCACGTACAGCAAACACTGAAATTTGACGTTCAACCCAGAAAATCGTTAGGTGAAATTTTAGCTAAACTTTCAGCCCAAGATGGTTTTACTATAAGAGGCATTACTAAAAGTGAATTTATCCGTGAATCACTTGCTGCCAAGGGGTATAAACTTCCAAAGACCCAAACCGAAGTTATGAACCTAATATTGAAGTTTTATGATGAAAAGGAGAAAGAGATGATAAAAGAGCTTTCTCAGCTTTGCACATCAGGAAACCGGCTAAGTGTGACAATTGACGAGTGGACGAGCATACGAAACAGACAATATTTTAGCGTCTGTGTTCATACAGCAGAGGCAAAAGTTTACAATTTGGGGCTAGTTTACATACCCGGAAAATGCGGTGCCGCAGAGGTTAGAGAAATAGTAGAGGAGCGTTTGAAATACTTTGGGGTAAACTTCGAGCATTATGTCTTGGCCGTAACAAGCGACGGGCCAAATGTTATGAAAAAATTTGGCAGAGAGAGCCCCTGTGAGATGGTCCTCTGTGTAAACCATGCCATCCATTTGGCTATTCTTGATACCTTTTGCAAAAAAAAAAACAGTAACTACAGTTGCTAGAAGAAACACACCTGTTAGCGACGATGAACACAGCAGCTCTGATGAAGCCAGCACTGATAACGATGACGAAGAATCTGATGATGAATCTATATTGCAGCCCATTGACGACATAAACAAAGTGCTAAATGAGACCCGTTCGATCATAAGATTTTTCAGAAAGAGTCCCCTTAGAAATATCACACTACAAAAACATGTGAAGACTGAATTCGGGGCCGAACTAGTCTTATTACAGGATGTCAGAACTAGGTGGAATTCAATGCTAACAATGATTGAGCGTTTCTTCAAGTTAAAAAAATTCCATTAAAAAAGCCTTGATTGATTTAGATAGCTCATTTAAATGGAAGGAGGAAAATATTCCTATACTACAAAAATTGCGGTTGATATTGACGCCAACTAAACTTGCAGTTGAAGCATTGAGCAGACAAGATGCCAATTTACTAACTGCAGAGGCTATAACAAATGTGTTGCTAAAACAATTAGAAAGTATCGACGACCCTTTGGCTCTTCAGTTAGTAGAATCTCTTAAAATGAAAATATCAGATCGTCGGAATACACCTCTAATATCGCTGCTACGCTACCTAAACAGCCCCGATAATTTTATTCTCAAAAAGAGTGCTTATTTTACCGATAATAGCAAGACATTTTTAATTGGATACGCTGAAGACTTATTCAATCGTCTATACCCCACTGTTCCCACTACTACAGAACCTTCGACAGGAAATAATTCAGAAGTTGTCGAAGCAGGCGTAAGCGAATCAGAAACTGAACAAGACAGCTTTGCAGCTCAATTAGAGAGAGCAATAAAAGGTGTTTCGAGAAATGGTGAATCAACTAATGCTGTGGTGCTTTCCAAATCAATTATAAAAAAAGAGTTTTTGCTATTTGAAAAAACAGGCAAGAGGACCCCTAATCTGGAAACACTATACAAAGCATTAATTTCAGTCAAGCCGACTTCAACAGAAAATGAAAGGGTATTTTCCATATCGGGAAATGTGGTCAGTAAGATTAGGAGCCGGCTGTCTGATAAATCTATTAATGCTTTGGTTTATCTTAAGGCATATTTCATAAGAATTAATAAGCAGGCTTAAAGACAGTTATATTTTTCGTATTAATAGTAGATAGATATCTCTTATTTAATTACATTAAAACTGCCAAAAATTGTGATACCATACCACCCACATAGTGAGATTAGTGAGTGATCTTTAGTTATGATGAGAAAAATTATGATTGTTTTAGTTAAGATGTTTGTTTTAAGCTGATTGTTAACAGAGATTTTGTTTTTTATTAAAGATTAGTGAGATTAGTTATAATAAGAAGAAGTATGATTGTTTTTAGTTAAGATGTTTGTTTTAAGCTGATTGTTAACAGAGATTTTGTTTTTTATTACAGATTAGTGAGATGAGATTAGTTATGATAAGGAGAAGAAGTATGATTGTTTTTAGTTAGCAATTTTGTTTTGAGCTGATTTTTTATTGAGAACTTGTTTTTTTGTTAAAAATTATGTTGATTTTTTTCATGTAAAATAAACACAGTTAAATTAAAGACTCTTTTTATTAATTTAACAAAAATTTAGACGTATTTTATTTTTTCTCGACAACCCGAGAAGACCCGAGGAATCAGGCTCGAGAAGTCTCGACACCCGAGAACTAAAAAACCTCGAGAAATCGCAAACCCTAGCCGCTGCGCAAGAAAACGTTAAAAAAATCGTAGAAATTGTTAAGGTAGATCGTCGCATCCTTTCCTTATTTACCTGAGATATAAAGCTTTCGTTTGGCATAATTTAGTTTATTTTAACTCATACCTTAAAATCTAACAGGTAGCCGCGCGATGAGTTGCTCGCATGTCAACAGACACCCAAAAGAAAGCAAAAGTTGACATTTTAAAGCTAAATTTATCAATAATTTAAGAAGATCCAGGTTCCTTTTGTAGACGTAGGTAAAACGTGGGTGCACTATTATGACCCGGAGACAAAAACCAAAGCAAGGTGTGGAAAAGACCGTCTTCCCCGCCAGCCGAGAGATTCAAGGTATCTATGTCTGCTGGAAAAGTAATGGCCTCTGTCTTCTGGGATGTGGAACATTTAATAAATAATAATAATAATAATCGAGTATTTGCGTGGTATAATATTAGATGGCGACGATGAGGTGATGTGTGCTGTTTTTCCAAGGAAGTTAACCAACTTGCTAAAACAAAAACGCTATTCAAGGTGTTTTAGGTTATAATACGATAACGTTAAAAAATAAACACATTTCACGTATGCTACATATTCATTAAAAACACTTTCATTTAGTTAAAACACTTAAATTAATTCAGCCATTTCCGAAAATTCGGTGAGCATACATAATAAAAAAAAACATAAGCGTCGAATATAGAACCTCCTCCTTAAAAATGTAAAGAATGCCAAACTTCATTTCATGGCAAAGACCGGAGGGATTGCACACTATCTACGTACCCCTGGAATTAAAAGGGTGTGCCTTCACCACATATTTCCGGACGTTACAGCTTTTAAGTACCTATATTTTATAAATGGTTCTATGCTGTCTTACACGCGTATAACATTTCGAATTTACCAGCCAGTAAGGTAAAATAATTTCAAATTTTATATTCAGAGTGAAATTTTACTCTGTATTAACATAAGATATAGTATTTAATAACTTTTTGTTTTGTTACTTATATGCTATATAGGTTATTTAGCTAAAATCTGTTTCAACGGGACACGGAAAAACGGACATTGACCTTTGAACTTGCGGTCGGGATAACCAACTTATTTAGACAATTTTTGTGTCAACAATGTCTACGTTACGTGATTTTAGCCGATCCGGGACCACTTGATCTAAAGTCGGGCTTATGACCATGTAGACCAGCTAGGCAGTAAATAAATTTAAATATCAGCTAAATATCAAAAAGGTGATATTATCAATAAATTAATTTTATCTTTAACTTTGCATTATGTTAATAGTTCTTAAAACGCAAAAACGATACCAGCCTTTACGGATTTTATCGCGTATATTTAACTTTTTAAATACCCGACGATGATGACGATGGCGAGATATTCAATGTCTAGATGTCATAGTTAACGGCGGTTACCATAGATTGAAATTATTTATCATTAATCTATGGTAACCGCGGTTAACTATGACATCTAGACATTGAATATCTCAGTCTCCGCCGTGACCATGGGTGCTGTAAAGTGCTCGAAAAGTCGGGTATTTAAAAAATTAAATATACGCGATAAAATCCGTAAAGGCTGGTATTATTTAAATGTGTAGTGTTCGCGTAAATATAAGAAATCATTATACAAAAACGATTCAGAAAAAAGTAACAAAGTTCATCATACACAAACTATTCTATTATATATATATATATATATATATATATATATATATATATATATATATATATATATATATATATATATATATATATATATATATATATATATATATTAGGCTCTGATAATTAAATATGGGCCAAAGTTCGAGTGCCCTTGACAGACGCATGTACTTAGATACATGAATGTGAAAGAATTCATATGCATAGGTGTATGGATAAATCTGGTTCATGCCAAATGGAAGTTCTCAGATGCTGACTACCTCTCTTGGTGACAGACGTTAAAATTTATGTGCATTATGTATTTTGATAACCGATAAGTAGCTCAACTATAGCGGTAGACCTCTTCTCCGTCTAGGGGATGTGGCCTTTAATCGTAGTCCTCAGAGATGACAAGGCCCTCTTTGTTTAATTTTAGCTGCATGGTCCATGGGCTGCAGGACTTTCCCACTTAACTTCTGATGCACTGGCAATTCTTTTTTTCCTTGAGTTTCATTAAACAAAACTAACTTAAAACAGCCGAATGCACGTTGAATGTGTCCAATTATTGTATAATTACCTGCATGGACTCATAACGATGGCTTCGTGGCGAAGTAGCAGCAAATCCCGCACGGGACAAGTACTTATATCGCCTTCAAATTACTGTTCAGGGTCTGAATAAGTGGAGTTTTGTGGTATTCTTTGGGGGAGGCCTATGTTCATCGACAAGTGAAGGTCTGTAATGAATAAATGTGTGGCGGGGCCGATGTCGCGCAACAAGCGAAACACATCAAAGCCTAAATCGCGCTATCAAAGTTCCGAAGTAAAAACATTATAAAAAGGAAAACGGCGCCAGCATCTTCGTATCAATCTTCAGTATCATCGTAAAAAAAAATATTGCAGTTACCAACCCGCCTTTCTGTTGTTGCAAATACTCCCTCTGTAATGGAGGCTATTCAGTAGTGTACATTTCATAAGCTGGTATGCATGGAAGGATAAAACTCTAATTTCCCCAAATAAAACATTGATCGTACTTCTATGTATCTACTTCAAAATTTTTGTCATATCAATACACCGTGTGGCAACAGGTTTATTAACCCATGCAGTGGGAGTCTGCATATCTATGTGTATGTCTGTGGCATCATAGCTCCTGAACGTAGCAACGATTTTGAATTTTTCCGTTTGAACGGTGTCATGATCAAGAGTATTATTAACTATGTTTCAAGACGTTATTTTGTTTCGGGGTTTTGAAAATAACTCTCATAAACCGTTGGGACAGTAGTCCGACATGACCGGATGGTGATCATTCGCAAGATCAAAGGCTTGCGAATGATCACGCAACTTGCTTGCTTGAACTACAAGGATGAAAAGTCGTCAATTTCCTGATATAAAGGACCTCATAATCAGGAATCTAGTTTACAACTACTGGACCAAATATGTAGAATGTCAATAGAAGCATTTATTAATAGATCACTTTTAAGATTCATGACGAAAAAAATAATTTTATTAAATATGTATACCATTGGCTTCTACCATGTTCATATATTACACCCTATTTTTCCTCACAGTAAGGAAAAACTAACCGGTATATTTATATACTCAAACATCGAGCTACTATGTACTATGTACAAGTACATAATACTTCAATGTACTCAAATAGTGTGGTTGTGCTACATTCAGGCGTAGATCGAAAATCAACACGACTGTGTACAGACCATAGAGATTGTCTTATAGGAGCGATATTTGCCATAGTTGCCACGCTTGGCAAGGGGGTTGGCAACCGCGACTTTTTATTTTTAGCTGTTATCAGGTAGACGCTGCTGCCCAGCTCCTGGTGTTTCCATCTGTCGCCGCTTACGACACCTAAAAGATGATATGGATAGTGAATGTTCCCTATGGATGATAATATCCGCTGGGAATAAGGCATGGATACCAAGCTATTTCTAATTTGCTTTGTGTAGTTAATTGTGTAAATCAAATGAAATGAATGATTTTTTATTCAACATAGCTTATTGTATAATACTTATTGAAAGTAATTTTTTTTATTTACCACTAGTTCGCAAAAAAACCTCGTAACTGAAGAACCAGTAACAAATCCAGCGGGGTTTTTTTAAAACATATTTCAATTAACAATAAATTTATTTTGTACATATTTTGTACGAATTTTTATAGAACCAGCATGATGGCGATTACCTTACTCCCAAGGGTTATTTTCATTTATGTATTCATTGTTATTATAATAACCTTTTTTTACAATTTTTTTATTTTTACGTTTATACATATACATATAGCGTTTTACACCATTTTTGCCAGAACTTCGGGCGATAGGTTCGCGCATTCGTGTTGGATGTTGTCCTTGAGGACTTACAGACTGTGAGGCTTGTTCAGGTAAACACGAAACTTCAAAAACCTCCACAAAAAGAAGTCCGGTACGGTCAAATCGGGCGATCTTGGCGGACTCTGCAAATCGTCAAAACGAGAGATTACGAGACCCGGAAGTGCCTGCTTCAAAATGTCGGTTGTGGCTTGGGCAGTGAGCGCCGTTGCACCGTTCTGTTAGAACCACACGTCCTTCAGTCCTAGTTCATCCAATTGAGGAAGAAGAGACTCGTTGATCACGGCTCTGTAGTGATCGACGTTCGGAGTAACCGTGTGGCCCGTGGCGTCCTCAAAAACATGGCCCGATGATTCCCCCAGCGTAAACAGCGCAACATGCCGCAACCTAGAGTTGTTGTAATGACTATTCGTGGATCTCACGTAAATTTTCGATCCCCCAGAAACGATAATGTAGGCGATTCACGTAGCCGTTGAGGTGGATATGAGCTTCACTGCTTGTGATGAGTTTCGA
This sequence comes from Parnassius smintheus behrii, assembly GCA_036936625.1. Lineage (NCBI taxonomy): Eukaryota > Metazoa > Arthropoda > Insecta > Lepidoptera > Papilionidae > Parnassius > Parnassius smintheus. The sequence continues at coordinate 30,854,300 of JAUPFT010000025.1, forward strand.
TAAAAAATCGTCATCTTCTTAGTCGAGATTCAGGATGGCTTGAGCGTAGATTACGCGCGTTTGGCAGTCAACAGTTAACAGCTTATGCCCTGTCTGAACTTTGTAAGGGAACATTTTCAGATCTTTCACCCAAATTCGTCGTAGGGACCGCGTGCTAAGGCCAAATTGGGTGACATGTTGTCTGGTCGATGTTCCAGGGTCCATTTCGACATCTTTGACTACCGCGGCGTGTTCTCAGCAGAACGGCTAGTCCGAGGCCGGCTACGCCGAAGAGAATCCGGTTAGTGTCGGACGGCCGGGAAATCTGCAACGAAATATTGCGCAAAGATATGAAAACAATTATTCCGCGTTCTTGAGGAGTACCTATAGCGATCTGTGGATTGTCGACATGTATTTTACATCTGTTTACTTCAAATATGTCAAAACCGATTTGAAATTTGACGCCATTTGCAAATATTATAGTGTCTTTCAATAGGGTCTCACCTGTTATGAAATGATTGTAAGCTGTTGTTTTTTCAAAAATATTATAAAACTTAATCAATTAAACTTCTACAAATCAGTGGTAAATTAAGTATAAAAGTCTTTCAATAAATATTATTTAAAATCTATATTGAATAAAAAAATGCTATTCCTATTTCTAACACCGTCGGTACTCGATCCATGTTAGATTTGTTCTGGAGAAAAATAATGAATTCTGGGAAGGTAACCCAGTCTAAATTAAATGGGACTTTTAAATAAAGCGAATAGCTTTAGTACGGAGAATTGGAAATATAAAATATATAAAAATATATAATTTTCATTAAACATCAATGGTGTCAACGGGGATCGAACCGGGGTTGCTCATGAACTGTGAACTACCGCAGCATTTCATTTATAGTAATAGACACAGTTATGAGTTAATGGGGATATAATTAAAAATGATATTACTGCTTAAATTTCTATTTCCTTTTTGTATTGACGAGTGATGATAGCGTTAGAGACTGCGTCAGGCCGCTTCGACCCTCGGGTGTCTGTTGATAATAGCAAACACATCAAGAAACAAGCGTACTCCTTTTTAAAAGGTCGGTAACACGATCGCGATCGATCCTTACCATCAGGTGAGATGGGTGCTCCCCCTTTTCTACGAAAAACCTTATGGCTTTTTGTAGGTGACGGCATAACGATCTCACTTATGTCAGACATACTATACCAAGATCAGCGACGGACAGCAGCGTCCAAGGTGCTCACGTCTGGTACTGCTCCCGTCCATCTTTCTGCAAAGAGTAATAATCAAGCCATCACTAAGCCAAATCTTCTCTAGGAATAGAGAAGGCCTATTTCGAACAGTGTATTTTTCTGACTGATTATAATGATGATATTTATAAATGATGTTTTTAAAGATATTCGTTTTCTATACAAGTTTGCAGGTTTGATCAAAATCTGAATTATTTATACCTAACAGTCTTTCCCTCATTAATAGAATTATAGAAATAATTTCTAAAAATACAGACTATAATGTACGACGCTCATCTGTAACAGAAACAATGAAAAAAATGGTTTCTTTAAAAAAATTATTGAATTACATGTTTTGAGTTTTCTTCCCCTTTCCATGATCAGACACCCAGGTTCTCGGCGAGTCTCCTTTGTTCTCCACGCCTTCAAACAAAGTACAGCAAAGGAGTGGAGTAATTTGTTTATCTTTCCATCTGAATACAATATGGATGTCTTCAAGGCAGAACTTTGCCAACTTCTAATGCTTCTTAAGTATATATTGTTAGACAATATAATTCTACGATATCACGGAAATTTTTCAATATTAAAATAAATACATGAAATAATTTAGTGTAGCCGCTACAGTCAAAGTTTCATATTGTACCTTGCTATTGGTGGTTTCCGAAACACTATAAACATTAATTAAACACGTTAATTCAAAACCGTCTCGAACCTTTCGAGGTTGTCAATTAACCCTTTCGGAGATTACAGAGTAATTTACCTACAGATTCCACTGAACAAGTTTGAATTGTATACGTGTGCATGCTTCGTAATCACGAACTTATCTTGTATGGGGTTTTCAGGTTAGTAGTCATTTATTTACCTCCATACGAATCGTGTTACATATTATACCATAGTGAATGATATTTTTTTCTTGCCGCAAACATCATAACTGTAAAAATATGAATTGAATTTAATTAATAAACAATAATTCAAGTAAATATACGTAGTTTTTTTTTTAATCCCTAAAGGTATAATATAAGTAACATTTTAACGAAGAGCTTTTAGAGGATAAAGCCATGCTGCATCTATTTTATGGTAGTAGCACGAGTGGGTCGGCTCGACCGGGGAACGACCACGCTCTCACAGCGAGGATACATATCTATGGCTGACAAAGCGGCAACTTATCATCAGGTGCACTGTCTACTCGTTTGCCACCCTTTTTCTATAAAAATAAGAATTGAAGCCGTTATTGACGGTATGGGTTGGGTAGGTCCTGCGGTATCATCGGAATAAGTAGAATGTACGTAAGCTGTACAGCTTCCGTCCGGCTTCAGGCCCAGTAAGGATGGTAGCAACAATCACATATTCTCTTGGTTTTTTTGTTAAAAATCTCTAAGTGGGCTAAATTTCTTTCACCCACACATTACCTACTGAAGGGGATATTTGCGACAGTTGCGCACGCTTAGACGGCGGGTTAGAACCGCAGTATTTTATTGGGTTGTTATTTATTTATTTATTTTATTAAGGATGACCAAGAAGACATACAATATTTGTTATAATAAAATATTTCCATTCTTTGATTAAGAACTAAATGTTGTGTTTATAATGGGTCACCCCGGTGCGTATTACGGGCGTGCTACTTTTACCTATTTATAAACAATTTTTAATCATATGTTGATGAAATAATATTATTATAATTTATAATACAAATAAAAAGTAGTAATACCAGGAATACGCTACCAATTATTTACGTGGTAGAGCCATGCTACAGCTATATTGATTGTATAGTTGTAACACGAATGTGTCGGCTCGACCGGGGAAGGACCACGCTCCCACAGAATACCAGCGTAAAATATTAGTTTAATGCTGGCAGTGTTTTGTATAGTGAGTGAAGAGAACCGGAGACCCTTTTTACTGGAAACGAGGCATTCCATCTTATTCCTCTCGGGTGACAACGCAGATGGCAAAATAGATTCGCAAACGAGAATAGATGTAGATGTCTATGGGCCACAGTAACCGCTTACATTCAGGTGGACTGTGTGTCCGCTTGTTACCCTTTTACTATTAAAAAAAAATCCTGTTTTAGTTTCTCCCTGTCGCCTCTTACAAAACCTACGGGATGATATATGCTAATGGCTTCTATTGTGAAATTTGGACGTTTAATATGTTTTATTAAAAATTCTTCTTATTTAAAAAAATATATAACGAATCTGTTAATTAATAAATCTTTGCAAAATTTAATTTCTTCAAGTGGGCGGAAAGGGTGAACACCTGGCAAGGGAGAGTCTGGCGGCGAATATTGTTTGCTTTTAATTTGTGCAATTAATTTTCTATTCATTAATCTTCCTCTTGACTTGTTGAATATTTCTGTCTCAAAATTATTTTATTTGTGTATCAAAAAGCAATCTAATGCACATAGTGTACTTTAGTTTTAAACCTCGACGTAAACAGAGGTGTGTGTATGTGTTTAACGTGTGTATATGTGTGTCTGTGTGTGTGTCTGTGAGTGTGTCTCTGGCATCATAGCTTCAAAACCAATGAACCGATTAATATTTAAGTTAATTTGTTTGAAAGGTGACTTTATCGAGAATTTTCTTAACTATGTTTAAATAAAATACTTTTAGTTGTTTGTAGATCATCAACTCTTTTTCTTTTAGGGGTTTTCGAAATTCATTGACTTACGCAATTTGTTGGCACAGAATGGAGGACAGTACGATATGTAAAATAGATTACATGTAATTCTTGAAAGTCATTTTTTACTTTTACCACTTCGGAAAATACCTCTATCCTGAGAAGAACCAGCAAGAAACCCAGTCGGAATTATTTTTAAAGAAAAGTATACAATATGAAAGGTTGTACAAACTATTTTAAACATTTATTTTTAAAACAGCTTGAAAGCGACCACCACATTTCTAGGGGTTATTATCAACAGTTATTATATAATAACATAGTCAAACTTGGTATTAAAGACACCTTGTATATTTTCTGGAACTCTATAACTATGGAATTATATTTGGCAACCAAAAGAATTACATTTAGGTCACGATTTGTGCAGATGAACTATAAACACGCCCTCTACCGCCACGCCCACGCCTTCTCGTCAGTTTCAGCAGCAATCGAGCGAGTAAGGACGTCTTCCATACCACAATTTTTTATGTTTAACATTTACTTATTTATAGAGTTAGGCATTACTTTGCGTAGACGAAGTAGACTTTGCGGTCGCTGACTGCTTAGTCTACTTCACACGAGGAGCAAAACACGTGTATTATCGACGGTGATGTGTTTTTGCAAGTGCAGTGGTGTTGAGAGTAGTGGTGCTGGGATTATTGGTGACGGGGATAGTGCACGCAATTCAGGGAGGGCGGGAGGTACCCTCTAAACTAGATAACACAGATTGGTTTACTTTATTACGCGGATGGTGCCTAGTTAATTTTTTACATCGTTAGTATTAAAGTTTCGTAGAATTTTGAATTAAATACAAACAGTTTTGTCATGATTTTTGTCACTAGTATATCAAAGAGTACTTTCTTTAATGCAAAGTGATATAGTATTGTATGTACCAGCGGTCCTCTTCTCATATATCTACGATCTTCACCGGCAGCTTACCGGAACCATCATGTTAATTGTGATCATTATATTTGCTTACTTAGTCGTGGAACTTCGATTCCAAACCAAACTTTTTTTAAGGCATTAGGTGGCAAACAAGCACACAGTTTTTCTGATGGTAAATGAATGCTGTGGCCTATAGACATCCACATTTATCCTCAATAAAGAATCAAAATGCAAATGCGTTGTCACCTCTAAGGACTAAGACGGAATTCCTCGATAGTTTCGAGTGATGATGGTTTAGTATATTAACTAAGATATACAACATATTATATTGCGTTTACGTACGTCGTTATAGATTTTATCATATTATACTACGCCTAACTTTTTTATAATTATTCACATGTGATGATCTGATGATCATACAAACCATGACATACCTTTAGAAACCTACTGCTACCCCTGCTCTCTATCCTATATTTTATCACATACCTGGGTATAATGTAAATGTGTACCAAAACAAATCGTCACATCCGTTACAGCCCTTCACAGTTCACCGCTACACACAGGCCACTTGTCACTCCATCTAATGGGCTAGCTACCATGTAATGTATATTACAGTATTACCTGAACACAGGTATCTCCCATACATTGCTTCATATGGTGGATATTTGATTTATTTGAAAAATACTAAGGTTGCCAACTCACTCTTGCCGGGAGAGTTGGCTAGGGGCTTAGCTCTCGGTGTATATTTCACAGTACTCGAACAACCCGGGTTCGATACCCGCCGGCACCGATGAAATTGTTTATTGAATTTTTAGGTGCTGATTTACCACGAGAAAATATCGTGAGGAAACCTGCATGTCCGAGAAACAAGAACAAAAATTTTTCGAAAATGTAAAGTTTGCCAAAACGCATTGGTGCAGCACGTCGGACATTTCCTTGCCCTAAAACCCTCTCAGATATGAGAGGAGGCCTGTGGGTCCTATATATAGGCTTACAGACTAAGACAAAGTTAAATAGTTAAAGGCTATACCTTTAACTATTTAACTTTAAATAAAAAAACTGCGGTTGCTAACCCGCCAAGAATGGCAACTATGGTAATTTCTCCCAATGGGACAATAGATTGAAAGGGGGTGGGGGTCTATGTGCAGCAGTGGATTTTTGATTGATTGTAAGAAAATAATGAATAAATAAAATTATTGATTCGTAAAGAAATTAAGCGAGGGATATTTAATTAAGATCACTGTCTGTGGATCCGCTGGTCACGCGTTAATTGGAAGGACGCAAGGCGATAGATATCAATAAATTTGCCTTCTCTTTATTCTGCTCCGTTATAACTTTTGTTCTTTATTTCTTGTTTCTGGAATAAAGACACACATAATAGGATTTTTTTTCAATATATGTAGATTACAATAATACTTATTAAAAGTCATTTATGTATTTACCACTAGTTCGGAAAAGTTCTAGTGAGAACCGGCAAACACTTCTTTAAATATTCTAGAAACATCATAACGTTTAGAAACATCATGGCGGTGATCACCTCATTTTCAGGGGTTATTATCAATAAACTATCCACATTGATTACTTTTTTATGAGGTTATATAATACATTAATTTACTTATTTATTTTAAATAATTTATTTTAGTTTACGATTTATCCCTAACATATTGTGCGTACTACATGCTGCATACATACATACTGCATGCTCATTCGTCGCCCAACTAAACCGTTCCGAGTTCAAATCGTTCCCTTTTTAAAAAGGCTCTCGCAAACACAGAGCTGCAATTCGGCCGCGATCCCACGTGGCTTTGGTAACGGCTGGTTCATACCCAGTGAGCGATCGCTTCAAATAGCATAATCCTTATTAAAACAATTTTCGCCTAGTAAAAATTTTATACGTTTCAAAAGATAAGTCGTGCATATTTTTAGAGAGACAAAACAAATTCAATACTAAACTATACAGTTTGTATAACATCGCCCAATGTTTTTGGTTATTATGTCATCATCATATCTAGATCAAGTTTTATTGAAGTCCCAACACCAGTAAATTTCACTATAAAAATGATTCTTCTAGGCACTATGAGTCTGTTAATCTGTCATAGTTTATTTTATAACTTTTAAGTGTGGATTACTTTTCATGTTAAAATAAAGAGGAAAAAATTGCATCTAGAGGCACGGCCCAACACTCAAATTGCGTGTTAAGGTGGCACAAGTCGCGGGCTCGAACTCATTGGTGGGCGCGGCCAAAAAGCACGTTGTCTCACCTGTCTGTGTGACTGTCTGTGACACCGCAGCTCTTGAACGGGTGAACCGATTTGAATGCGGTTTTTTTTTAAATTTAAAATCAGGTTTTCTAGCGCTGGTTTTAGGACATGTTTTATCGAAAATATACTTGACTATGATTCAACAAAATCTGTTCAACCGTTTGAAGATCATCAGCTCCCTTAATTTCGAGGGTATTTTAAATGTTCAATTTAATATTATTGCGGATATAATTTTTCTAGTCTTAAAAATGTAATAAAATGATAGTACTTAAAGTGTAATAATTTAAGGTGTTGAAACTTAAATAATAATTTAAGTTGGTCCGTGGCGCAGTGGCTTCTCTATGCGTCTCGGCGCTGAAGGCCGCGGGTTCGACTCCCAAACGAAACTAGTATTTGAATGGCTTACAAATAATTCTTTCTGAATTGTATGTTTGTTCTTGTGCAGTTTATGTATGTGAATTACCTCGTAAAGGAGAAAATGGTAGAGCATGGATAAAGTTTTTTAAGAAAGAAAAAGAAAGTGATTTGCTGCATTCTTTCCCATTCTTTATAAGTCTCTCCTGTTGCAGGGAGGAGTTAACTTAATCCTCATGCTAAGCAGTCGTATTGACGATCTGTTAGGAGGGCCGCTCTGAAGGTGTTTTTAAAAAAAAACTTTTACACCCAATCCCAGAAGTTCTTTTAGTTTATTTCCCCAATATTAAATTAATACAAAAAATGTACAAAAAAACCGCGAACGGCGTGTGCGATATGCACTTAATATGGGTTGGAACTGCACTGCCTCGATTACCTCAAACTCTAGGCTTTTATAGTAAATATAATAATCGAGTCAGCGCTTTTATCTAACTAGGGTTGGACATAACATCTCCCCCCTTTTGACGGAGCTTATCCTTCTTTTAAATAAGGGATGAGCAGAGTCTTTCAAACGATACAGTGAGAGAAAAAAAATGATTTGAATACAAAAATAATTAAAAAAAATAGTAAAATAGAATTGTTTCAATTATTTGTTATTATTATAAAATCAAATTGAATTGATACAAAAGCATAGTAAAATTAAACTATTCTTAAACAATATCTTCACAAAATTATAAGAAATTATTTATTAACATTATGAACTAGTAATATAGTATTTTTTATAAGATTCAGTGAATAATGAAATAGTAGAAGATTCAGTGTATTAATGCTAAGATTTAATTTTTATTTCAAATACAAACATTTAGTAATATTAATATTTAAGACACCGTGTATAAAACAAAATATAAACTTATATTCTAATGTAACATGAAGCCTTATGAAATAAGTATAGTAAAGTAATATAGTTTTTAGTTATTACATAAGTTTCGATTTGATAAGTGAAATTTACCAAATGTTCTTTTCATTTGGTTTTTCACTGGCATATTGGGTAAGGATATAGAATCTTTTCTATCATCGTCTGATGATGAAATTTCAGTTAACTCAATAGAATTACTAACCTTTGATTCGTGTTTAACAATCCGTCGTGTATTGCACTGATTAAATATTTGTATGCAACGGCAAGAATCATTATTTTTCTTAATAGAGCAACAAAATATTCTATAGGAAATATATAAAATTATGCAAATAATCAAAAAGTATGTAAATGATGAATAGTATTTACCATATTTTATTATGTGAGATTGTTCTTGAACTCTATTGATCTCATTTTCTAAGTTATTTAAGGAATGGTAAGAATATTTCAGAGTTTCCATATCTAGGCTAGTTAAAGATACAGTATATAAGTATGGAATTGATTTATTTAAAATTTCTTTATTACAACAATCGTCTTCTGTAATATTAAAGTTTAAATTCATTTTATTTTCGATTTTAATAGATTTAGTTGTAGATGGCATTAATTGAATTGTCTTAGGGAAACCAATACAGCTTTCGTTTAAACTTAGGATACCTGTTCCTAAAATAGTGAAATCTTGTATTATATTATTACATTTTATAGTTAATTTACATTTCTCAGACTGTACATAGATAAACTTATTATTATTTATTTTATACCATACATCAATTTGTCCATATAAAAGTTTGGAGTTACATTGAAGTGGTAAAGATAACGTTACTTCGGTTAACAATTTTGTTTCACAACATGGATTCTTTATTGTAGAAAATATAGAAATTAAAGGACATATAGAATAATCATTATTAATAATATTACAATCGTTTAAATTATCTAGCAAACTATAACTAAGTCTATCTTCTGTTATTCCAAGATAAGGCTTGGTAGGTTGGATTAGAGCAAAAGAGTTAGGATTATTAGGATTATGAGGGGTTGGTAAAGGTATGCATTTGTATAAGGTGAACTTTAAAGAAGAAATCAGTGGTATGCGTAATATGAAAATTATTCTTCTATTATAATAAAAAGATGTGAGTTTTGAAATATCTATCAAAGTGTGTATGTTTTCAATCGTCAATGGTACTGGAAACTCTAATCGCTTATTTATATAATTACTCTGTTTTAAAAGCTGGCGAAATAAGTTCGTAGGAGCTATTACACTAGGATGTAGAATGTTTGCTTTAGAAAATAAGATAGAGTTTAGTACATTATCCAAGAAATTAGAAATAGTGGCTAAAGAGCTTTCTATTATATTAAGTAAAGCATATATTTTAGAAATATGTGATAATTGATTATTATTTCTGACAATTTGGGATAATACAATATTTAAAGAATTTATTTGAGAATTTAATTTATTTTCATTCATATTTAATTTATATATCGTTGAGTTAAATATATTAATAGAAGATTTAATTATGTGAATATTATCCTTCATTAATTTTAAAAGTTCGGATTCGCTATTTTGACAAGCGCTAATGGCTGCATCGTATTTTCGCGCATCATCAGCATCTAAAGTTCCAAAAAAGAATTTCAAAATTTCTCCACCGAATTCTAAAGCTCGTTTATGCCTTGTTTGTTCCTCGGTAGGGATTATATGCGAAAGAGATTCGAATTTAGCAAAATTAGAATTTAATAATACTTCAATAGGACTTATGATATCATTACATTCAACGAAACCATGGAGTTGGAAGTTTTCGCAGAGCGTTGCAGTTTTAATTATAAGCGAATGTATATTCTCTAGATGTGGCTTAACTGATACTACGTCTATATGAGTTACAACATTCCAAAAATCATTATAAAAATTAATTGTAGTTATTTGATCGAAATAAATACCTGGACTATTATAAATAGGTAGAATTTGAGTTTCAGCGTTGAATTGGTGGCTTATGGCCCTGAAATAGAGTGAAATTGAGGATGAGCTGGTTTTATTTCATTAACATGGTATTTCATGTGCTTACGACCTATGAGAAGGGTTACGTTATGTTTGCCATTTAATTTAATAATTTTATAAGGACCTTTCCAGATAGGAGATAAGGCTTTGCGAAGTCTGTGGTGGCATTTTAAGTAAACCATATCGCCTGTTTTGTAGGATATGTCTGTACTATTTTTGTCATAATAATTTTTTGATGTTTCTTTATTTTTTATTATGTGTTCTAATGCTTTTTGTCGCCTAAAGTTCATGCGGTATTGTAATGCGCGGATATATTCATGATAAGTAGTGTCATTGCTCGTATTATATAAAGAATTTGGTATTGTGGGTTTATGCCCATATAGCAATTCATAGGGTGTATATGTGGTAGTGGTATGAGGGGTAGTGTTGTAAGAGAATACTGCGGTTGCTAAGTAACAATGCCAATCATTTTGATTTTCATTAACGAAAGATTTCAGGTATTCCTTGAGTGTAGCATGACTACGTTCTAGGGCACCGTTTGTTTGGGGATGATAGGGGGTAGCATATAAGGGTTTTATTCTAAATATTTGAGTTACCTGTTTAAATAATTCCGATGTGAAACATGTGCCGAGATCTGTTAATATTGTTTTAGGAATTCCAAATAATGAGATAAAATGAACTAGTGTACGAGCTACTTCATCACTGCTGGAAGTTATCATTGGGTATACACATAAAAACTTGGTTAGGTCATCTTGTAGAGTTAATATAAATTTAAAGTTTTGCAAGCCGGCTTCGGGTAGCGGACCGACTATATCTAAAGCTAATCTTTCGAATGGTTTTGTACTTGTGGAGGTTATCACCATTGGAGCCTTATTACATGATCTCAGTGGTTTATTTACTTGACACAATTTACAATTTTTTACGTAATTTTCTATATCAGAACGCATGTTTTTCCAAAAATATAGATCCTTTAAACGATTTAACATTCTTTTAATTCCGGGGTGACCAGCAATTGTTGAGTCGTGATTTTCTTTGAGAATTTGTGGAACTTCGGCAGGAGTAGGGTAAATAATTTGATTTCGGTATATATGAATTTTAATGTTAGTATTATGAAATATGTAAGCAATTATGTTGTATATTTTCGTATAGGATAGTTTAGAGAACGGGTCAGCAAAATCGGAAATGGCTAAGTCAGTGATTTGACTATTTTCTGTTAATATATTATCGCGTAGTTGCATTAGTAAATTGTATATATTTCGGTATGTTAACTCTTCGAAATGGTGAATTCTCGTATATAAGAAATAGTATATTTTATCATTTTGCTTAACGCAAGAGATAGTGTATGGTTCTCGTTCTGAGTTTATTATACCTTCAGGATTTTGTAGCTGAGATAGAATATTTTTACAATATGGAGTAGATTCATCAAAATCGAGAGATACGGGGCAAACAATATTATTTAATTTAGAGAGGTGTAACGCTTCTTGATGTTCTTCGATTACAGTATTTGTAGAAATGGATCTAGTAAATTGTTCTTTAAAATAAGATTCGTATTTGAGTTTGTTAAGGACTACATTTGAATTTAAGGCGTGAATGGGTATGCGTGAAAGAGCATCGGCGTTTGAATTTTGTTTTCCTTGCTTATAAAAAATTTCATAGTCATATTCCTCTAACTTGAGGCGCCAACGAATTAATCTACTTCCTGGATCCTTGACATTAAAAAGCCAGACTAAAGGTCTGTGATCAGTGACTATTTTAAACTTATTACCATAAATATAGGGTCGGAATGTTTTTACGGCGAAGAGTATAGCTAAACATTCTTTTTCTGTTGTTGAGTAATTGCCTTCCTGTTTATTTAATGTTCTTGAGGCATATGCGATCGGTTTGTCTTTTCCGATAGGGCCTTGCGATAATACTGCGCCGACAGCATAATTACTGGCGTCTGTGGTGACAATGAATGGTTGAGAAAAATCGGGGTATTGAAGTAACGGGGCTGAAGTTAGTTTTTCCTTTAACAAATTAAAAGCTTGGGTTTTTTCTTGTGCCCAATTAAAATTAACATTTTTTTTTAACAATGACGTAAGGGGTTTTGTAATTTTTGAGAAGTTATCTATGAATCGGCGGTAGTAACCTACTAGACCTAGAAATGATTTAATTTCCTTGGGATTTTTGGGAATAGGGTAGTCGGATACTGCCTTCACCTTGTCAGGGTTAGGTGTGACACCTTTGTCGGTTATTACATGACCTAAATAAGTGACTTCGTGTCGAAGGAATTCGCATTTGTCTGGTTGTAGCTTTAAATTGAAGTCTCGAAACCTATCAAAAACAAGACGTAATTTTTCCATATGACTTTGAAGATCGTGGCTGTAAATGATGCAGTCATCTAGGTAGACGAAACAGTGGAGACCTTGGAGACCAGAAAGGACGGTATTCATGAGACGTTGGAACGAATTTGCAGCACTTTTTAATCCAAAAGGCATGCGAGTGAATTCAAAATGACCGGAAATGCCATTTATATTGGTTACAGTAAAACCAGTCTTTTCAGCATCCTTAGGATTGAGAGGAATTTGATGGAAGCCGGAAACTAAATCGAGTGTCGAAAAACATTTGGAATGCCCTAATTGATCTAATATATCGCTAATTAAAGGAATGGGGTAAACTTCGTTTATGGTCGCATCATTAAGTCGCCTGTAATCTATAACAATGCGCCATTTCTTTTTGCCCGATGCGTCCATTTTCTTAGGCACGACCCATACTGGGGCGCTCCACGGAGATATTGACGGCTTAATTATATTTTGTTTTAACATCTTTTTTAATTGTGCGTCTACTTCGTCTTTATGACATTCGGGAAAACGATATGACTTAACATGAATAGGATGGGTGTTTCCTGTGTTGATTGAGTGTTGGATCGCGTTTGTACATGTGAGGTCATCTCCTTCAAGATAAAATATGTCTGAGTATTGTAAGCAACAATCTAATAAGAGTTTTTTCTCCTCTGAGTTTAAATGAGAATGATGAATTTGTTCGCAGACGCGTTGGACACGATTAGAATAAGTTGTAGAAATAGTATTTATATTATTACAAGATTTAAAAGATTTGGAATACTCTTTAAAGTCAATTGGTATTAAGTTAACTTTGAAATTTTTTGTTTTAATTTGCGATTCAGTTGTGTTTAAAACCGAAACATTAACTCTTTTATTCGCTTTTAAAGTTACTAGGCAGTTCGCTAAATAAACACCATTACAAACGGTTTGATCTAGTATGAGTGCATCCTTAAGGTGACGCAACTCGGACGGGTCATTTGACACGGAGCATTCGATAACAGTTTCGCTACGCGCTGGTATAGTGTATGTAGGTTCCGAAAAGTGGATAGGCACAGATATAGAATTTTTGAAACAAAGTGAATAAGTATGATAATCAATGTTTACTTTAAAATAACTGAGAAAGTCACTTCCTAATATTCCGTCATAATCAATATTAATATCGTCGGATGTGACATGAAATTTATATTTTATGGAAAAATTATCTAAAATAAAATCTAACAGTAATGTTCCTAATGTTTCATTGCAAGATTGAGTGCTGTTTATACCCTTGAGTTTTACGATTTCATCAGAAAGCTTAAAGTTTCCATTTAAACTCGATTTTTTTATAATAGAGACACTTGCGCCTGTGTCGAGTAACAATCGTAGGGGTTGAACCGAAAAATTCGACCTAAAATAAACATGAGGTAGTGATGTTTTCTTGTTCGATGTGTTCATGCTATATGTTGGTATTTCACCTTTATTATTAATTGAATTATCAGTGGGATTAGCATGACTCGAGATTCCTTTTTGAGATGTATATTTTGGATAAGAGATAGTATCATTATGAGAGACAGAATTAGTATAAGAATTAGTGCAAGAATTAGCATTAAAATTATTTCTAAGACTCTGATGTTGATTCAGAGGTGTCCTGGGATAATTTTCCCGAGGTAATAAATAATTGGTGCTATGACTTTGACTATGTGTCAAAGATGGACTCGGATGCTGTTCCCGAGGTGTAGAATTAGAATAAGAAATAGTATTTTTTAAATTACATGATTTAGTAGGACTCGGCGGCATTTGACGTCGCTGAAATGTATTGTAAGAATATTTTGTACGATAATTATAACTAAATTCGTTATCATTATATATAGGCTTAGTATAAGATTTAGTATAAGAATTAGTAGAATAGTAATAATTATTTGTGCCTTTAAATGCTTTCGATTTCGGTAGGCACTTTTCCGAAATCAGATTTAGTTTAAATCTTCGTTACTAATATCGGCATTAGAGGTAGAAGGTTGTGCGTCACATAAATGCATATTATTTCTATTAGGTGCATGCGCATTGGGACTTGGTAACGTATTCGTCGTGCGAGTGTCTGGTTGCATATTATGACGAAGGCTATTGTTATATTGTCGCTTTCGACATTCGTTTATCATATGTCCCGGACTTTTACAATAACTGCATATTTTAATAGGATTTTTGCTTGAAATATTATGAAAATTAGAATGAGGGTTATTATTTTGTGGATTAACGTAATAAGCTCGATGAGATTGTTTTTTCTTATGATTATAGCAGTTAGAAGAATCATGACCAAATTTTTGACATATAGGACACTGTTTATAAGATTTGGAAGATATTTTGCTCAGAATAAATAGTTTTTCTTCTTCTATGGCATGCGTAATTGCCTCGCTTAAATTTTTCGGGTTTCGACATCTAACAATATATCCGTAATTAGAATTTAGACCTAATATAAATGTGTTGAGGGCTAAATCCTCCATAGCGGCAATTCTTCCTATTAGCTCGGACTTATTCTCGCAACTGTAATGTATGTCGGATTGTAATCGCGTTAAACAAGATTCGATTCTAAGTGAATATTGCATTACTGTTTCCGAATTTCCTTGCCTACAATTTTGGAGTTCAATTAAAAGGTGTGTGGAGTGCTTCTTCTCGCCAAAGGTAGTTTTTAGAAATAGTTTTAATTCATCCCAATTATTAAACGTTTTTAGAGAGCACGCGATTTGAGCTTTTCCTTCTAACTGGGATATGATATAACGATATAAAACTACTTGCTGTTCCGAGTTCGCGAGTGCTATGGCGTTATCACAATTTGTGAGAAAAGCCGGAAGTGATTCTCTATCACCATTGTAAGGTTTGATGAATTTTACAAGGACGGATAAGGGAATTTTGTCGGACATTTCTATTTCTTCTGGTTTGTCCTTTAAAGTTTTAACCTTATGCATATGGAATTAGAAAGATTTAGTAGTTAGTAAATACAAAATTGGTAAAATGAGAATATTATTGTACACGACAAATGACAAAAGAATGTAAGGAAATAGAAGAGAAATAGTATAAATTTATAGCTGAATTAAAGTTACCTAACTTACAATATCACAATCACTACGGTGTACATTGGTTGCTATGCCGGTGTCGTGTTGCGATGACGTGTAGCGGAGTCGCGTTGCCGTGAGACCCAGGGAGTCGTTTGACGGCGGCGTCCACGTGGTTGTGCGATGGGAGTGCAGCAGCTCAGGGCAGGCTTACACGCTGGTGGTGTAGACTAACAGCCTTGATGAACTTCGGGTTGACGATGGTGTCCCAAGCTCGTGGGGTTGAGACCTCGTTGGTGCTTTGATGATGCAGGCTCACACTCGTGGGGTGGAGACTTACTGTCGATCTTTCACTTCAGAGTTTCCCAGGATTCGGATGCCACGCTACTGATGTACCGGTAGACCTCACGACATCCCACTTCTGACACCAAATTTGTTAGGAGGGCCGCTCTGATGGTGTTTTTAAAAAAAAACTTTTACACCCAATCCCAGAAGTTCTTTTAGTTTATTTCCCCAATATTAAATGAATACAAAAAATGTACAAAAAACCGCGAACGGCGTGTGCGATATGCACTTAATATGGGTTGGAACTGCACTGCCTCGATTACCTCAAACTCTAGGCTTTTATAGTAAATATAATAATAGAGTCAGCGCTTTTATCTAACTAGGGTTGGACATAACAGATCGTACTGGAGCTGAACATCCAATGCCGCTGCCCGTCTACGTTCTGGGTAATTGGTCGTGCTATCATATACCACCGTGTAGCGGCGGTGTTGGAATATCCACTGCCTCATGTCGTCCCGTGGGTGTCGTGGGAGGTGGCAGGGAGGAACTGGAACATCTTGGTGGACAGCAACATCTTCTGATAGTAACCAAAAATAAATAAAAAACTGTAGCCTTGGTAGCTCAGGGGTTAAGCGCTTGCTGTAATGTTCACAATACTCGAACAACCCGGGTTCGATACCCGCCGGCACCAATGAAATCGTTAATTGAAATTTTAAGTGCTGATTTACCATGAGCTCAGTGGTGAAGGAAAACATCGAGGAAACCTGCATGTCCGAGAAATAATAACGAAAATTCTAAGACGTTAAGTTTTGCAACACGCATTGGGGCATCGCGGCGGACATTTCATTGCCCTAAAACCCTTTCAGATATGAGAGGAGACCTGTGGCTCGTATTTATACAGACGATGGTCATATATATACTCGTAATATGCTTTAACTTTAACTTTTCAACTTTTAATAAAAAACTGCGTTTGCGAACCCTCTTGCCACGAATGACAACTATGGTAATTTCTCCCTTTGGGAGAATCTATGGTGGAGGCTTATGTGCAGCTATGCACTTTTAATAGGCTGTAATAATTTAGCGAATAAATACAACGATTGATTCGTAAAGAAATTAATCGAGGTATATTTAATTACGATCACCGTCTGTGGTTCCATTGGACACGCGTTAATTGGAAGGACGCAAGGCGAAAGATATCAATAAATTTGCAGTGTCTTTAATCTGCTCCCTTATAACTTTTGTTCTTCATTTGTTGTGTCTGAAATAACTCGGATAACTTACTATTTACAGGCTAGAAGCGAATAGGATGTGTTTTCTTTTAATATAGATTAAAATAATACTTCATCATCATCATTATCATTACAGCCCTTCACAAGTTCACTGCTGAACATAGGCCTCCCCCAAGTAATGCCACAAAGCACGGTCCTGAGCCACCTGCATCCATCGACTTCTTGCGTGTCTTCTGCTCGAAATTGTTCATTAGTATGTTTACCTGGGACAAATAGTCAGACTATTGATTAGATTCAACTCGGGTGGGCAGCGTTCGGGAAATTACGACACATCTTCTGGTCAGGTATACCTCAAACTCTGAAAACTAGATTGTACAACCAGTGCTTGTTGCCAGTGATGACTTACAACATAATACTTATTGATGAGACAACAGATACCTGATAGTTAGTGGTTGCTATGGCCTATAGACATCTTCATCTATCCTCGATTACGAATCAAAATGCAGAAGCGTTGTCAGCCGTAAGGACTTAGATGGAAGGCCTCTTTTCCAGTAAAATGTTTCTCTAGTTCTCTACACTCACCATACACAACACAGCAGCATTAGGCTACTATTTTACGCGATTATTCTGTAAGAGCATGGTTCTTCCTCATTCGTGCACACATTCGTGCTACAACTATACAACTATTTTAGCTCCAGAATGGCTCTACCACGTCCACCTAGGCTGAAAAGAAGTCCTATAAGTTATTTTGATAGTCCTCGTACTAACCTTTACTCGACAGGGTTCTCATTCCAATAATGACTAAGTCTAGATTTATACTTTATACCATTCTCTAATTATCAGTTCTATTAAAGTTGCTAAAATTTACTTCACACACATCCGCTCAATAAAATTAAATGATGTGTCTTACCCAGTTTGAAGAGCACTTCCCGTCCTCCCTCAATTGCATGCACTAATCCCGTCACCACTAATCTCAGCACCACTACTCCCAACACCACTACACTAGGAAAGACACACCATCGACGATAATACGACACGTGTGTCGTCTCTACACGAGGCATCCCCAGATTATATAAACGCCAGTAGCCTTATTGTTTAAATCCGTTTTTCGACCACAGACGTGTACTACTTCTAACACAAGCATTTTAAGCTTACGTGGAATGGTAAATGAGAGTTTTGGTAATGTTAATATACGATTTTCAAATATATTTTTAAAACAAATTAACCTATTATTACTGTCATGACTGCAGGGAATCAACTGCTGAGTTCCGTTTTTAAGTTGAAAAAAGCCTATAGTACAGTTTGTTACCTTTACTTTTGGTTGCAACGATCCATGGGCATAATACATCATTGCAGTCGAACGAAAGTCAACTTTTGATTCGCTCAATTTTTGATTTGATTCAAACTATAATAAAGGATAATTATTCCATATTCAAAATAGAGATATTTGCCATAGCATCCGTAGTTTTTTAATTATAATTATTTAGTTGTTGGCTAGAAGATGCTGCAACCTTGTCCTATTCCAGTTTTCTTCTGCCACCTCTCTGTTACGATAACGTGGGCTGATGGATTCTATTACACTGCATCTTATATACTATCTTTATAATATCGTATTATCTTTATAATATATTAACATAATATAATAAATTTGAAAAAAGTCGATCGTCGAAAAAGAATAAATAAATAAAATTTTGGCATAATGCGCAGTGGCCGCGGAAATTCAGGCGATTGCCGTCGATTTCACAGTACGCTAGAAGTCGGGATTCGATCCCCACTGGCATCAATATAATTGTTAATTGCAATTTTATGTGCTGTTTATTTCAATCCCTGCGGTGCAGGAAACATCGTAAGGAAACCTGCATCATAAGCAAAGTGAAGCGCGACCCACTGAGATATTATAGACTACGAATAACTGTTTACTTTAACTTCTCATAAATAAATAAAAAATAATGAAGAAATGATTCGCCATTACTGGCATCTTATGCCGTAGTAAACGTGTTCCTTTCTTAGGAGTTATGAAAATATACTGTATTCAATTTCCAGCTGACGTTAATTTTCCAAGCTTATAGTTTCGAAGTAAATACACGTGAGCGTGTTTAACATAACTGTTGCGATATTTGAATATACAACTCAAATAATAGCACTGATTCGGCGTATGTGATGCTTCGGCTGACCTTTTACGTACCTTTCACTTAAACTAAAACTAATTTATACGAATGTTTTTACATTTAATTTTATATTTCAGAAATTGTTGTGACTTGGATTAAGAAAGTTATGCTTTGGTGTTTTGGTCTTGTAGAAAGAATGAACGAAAAAAGTGTGAGAAAGCAAATTTATGTAGCGTAAGTAAACGGCAGAATCGACAAGAAACACTCTAGAAGAAATATTATCGACCAAATTGGCGATATATTGATGATGGCCTATATTAAGAGTACCCTTAACCGAAGAGCGGGTATGCGGAGTGTGTCAGGTGTGTCAGAATCTTTAGTACGTAGTCTCTGCCTACCCCTCTGTGTGACAGGCGTGAGTGTTAATGTTTATTTTTATAAATCTTATGTGATAAAGTCACTATAAAGCTGAAATAAGTCTGCACTGTGATGCGATTATTTGGATTTAATAGAGTTCTAAAACATGTATGATGATGAAGTCGGTTGTACAAAATTTTTGATTTTACTAAGTACTTGTTTAAATGTCCCACCGGATTTCTTGCTGATTCTTCCCAGGACATAGGTATTTTCACTTTCAATGGTAAGTTAAACATAAGAATGACTTTCAACAAGTATTATTTATAATTTATATTGAATTAAAAAGATTCTTTTATGTTTCTATTTGTTTAAGAATATAGTAAATTAAAAATTTAGAATTCAAAAAAATTAAAAATAATAAGAAAAGTAAAGAATCAACCTATAGATGTCATATTGTTTGGGCATACGAAGATTCCTAATTTTGATAGGGTTTTGGAGCAGAAAATAGTCCACTGCCCGCTTCAATACCTGTGAATGGACTCTTTAAATTCACAAAATATTTAAATTTAAATTCTCAAAACATACAGGTTTCCTAACAATGTTTCATAAATTATTAACCAACATTTTTTGTTTGTATTTCCACAGGTTTCGATGGGAATCGAACTCTGGTCGATCATGTACCAATGAAGAACGAGCGTGTATCCCCTAAGCTACAAAACATCATAAGAAATAATACAGAGCGGGGAAAATAAAAGATTAATATATTTGAGATAAAGAAAGCAGAAACGAAAATCTAATAGTATATTAAATCAGATTACAGAAATAGGTGGGTTTCTGCCTGTGGTCATTGAATTAACAAAATAAATGTTGAATCGACAGTAATTTCTTTTAATTTTTAAATTATTATTTTTCGTCTTCATTACATACATCAATCTAATATGTGTTTGACCGTATGGCTCATTAGTCAGAGTATATGCATATAGCGGCAGGTTATATGGGTCCTCAGGCAAATCAGCCATTTGCATCTAGGATACGGCATGGGTACCGTTCACAACTTAACTTTTTACACCTAGTAGATCGCATGGGTAGGTTCCACTCTGTTAACTATTGCCGCCATCTCCAAAATAGAATTTTTGACTGTTGATAAAGGGAAATTATGACCTGACCCAGAGCTCGATAGAAGACAGATATTTCGATATTATAGACAGAAATTTCAATTTTATTTATAAGTTTCTCTTAAAACCGAATCTATACACATCTAGTGTATAGATTCGGTTTTAAGAGCATATTCCTTTTAATATAATTATACACACGTTGTAATTTTTTATAGAATAAGGGTGACAAAAGAGCATACATTCCACCTGATAGTAAGTGGATGATGTGACCTGAAAATATCTGCATCTTTCCTCGATTAAGAAATCGAAAGGCGTAGTCACACCTGAGGACTACAATGGAATGCCTCGTTTCCAGTCAAGAGGGTCCCCAGATGTCTAATGTCCCCATACGCAAAACAACGGCATTAAGCTGCTATTTTACGCTGATATTCTGTGAGAGCTTGGGCATGGCATTCCCTGGTCGTGCCGACTCATTCGTGCTATAACCATAATATCACTTTAGCATGACTCCACCATATATAAAAAATCTGTAATAAATAAATTAATAACTTAATTGATGACGTATCTGCATCCACTGCTTTTAAGTACGCGGTCTTAACCAATAAGTGTCTTTCGCGTCGCGTTCTTTCGTCTTATACTCAGATACTTTTTAGTTTTTTTTTTACCAAGTGGAATTTTAAGAACAACATCTAACCAAACCGATGTATACACACTATAGACAATACCGATGTGACCCTCCGGTCATCGAATATGATTTACGTGAATATTACAAGAATAATAAAAATTTGAAAAAGACATTACTATAACCAGATGTGCGATGCAAAGGCCAGATTCCAGATGTAATATATAGGAAATAGGAATTGAATAACAGGGGCTAGAGACGAGATTACATTTGCAAAAAATTGTATCTGTCTTGTGAGAGCGAAAAGTTTTACCTTTTAAATTTTAACCTCCTTAGAAAAACACTTTTTTAATTTTAAATAATGAAAATTTCAATTTATCTTTTTAATGTAAAGTTAAATACCTCAAGGCCAACATCATAGACTGTATTGGGGTTTCTCGGTAAATATTGTTCTGTGTATCTCGTCTCATTGACGGTACTTAGCTGATACAGTGACGTCTTATGTTCACGTGAACACTACACATTTAATTTAAACTAGACAGGGAACAGTCTCCTCGTGACCATGGGTGCTGTAAAGTACCTACTCGAAACGTCAGGAATATAAAATAAATTAATATCCGCGATGAAATCTTTAAACGCAAGTTTCACTTAGTTGACAGCTTTTAAATTTGAAAAGTTCATTTTTTAGGTTTTCTAGGGGTGGCTCAGATATTTTTTATCAAAATCCGTTCAGCCGAATAAGGATCATCAACTCTTTTAGTTTAGGGAGATTTTAAAATGTTCAATTTAAATCATATTATTCGATTTCTATGTACCTTAGTACCTATCTATTTTCTATTTTATATCTGAAACCATATTTTTTTTAAAGTTGGTAAAAATTACCTTGCCTATATTCGCTCAATGAAAAAAATGAATTGACATAGAGAGCAACGATGATTGACATAGATAGCAAGCTGTTAGACATCCCATCCTAGTCCGTAGAGTTATTGAATATAGGGTATGAAGTTGGCAGCAGGTGTCCGTGAACTACAGTAGCCACTGCTGTATAGTGATTCTAAAAAAAATGGTGCCTTAACAAGTTTGAAGAGTAATTCCTGCCCTTCCTCAATTGCGTGCACTATCCCCGTCACCACTAATTACAACACCGCTACTCCCATCACCACCACTACACTAGGAAAGACACACCACTGATGATAATACGACTTGTGTTTCGCCTCTACGCGAGACACCCTCAGCTGAAGTAGCTGACTGCTCAGCCATCGTAGAGTTGACCATACTTTTTGATTAAACTGTTAAAGAGCAGCAAGCTACTTGATAATCCCTGAAGGTCTAAGCAGAGTACAAAAATACTAGGGACTCTTAAAAAAAAGTTTAACAAACGCATTTATTATTATTATTATTACTGAGTTTTTACACGCACATCTCGTCGGGTATTCCTAAGACTTGAAAACAAAATTATATAACCAGCGCGTGTTGCCAGTGATGACATATGGATCTGACACGTGCTGCTTTACTGCTGACCGTATGAGGAAGCTCAAGGTCGCTCAGTGAGCTAATCAGAGGTTTTTTTTATATTATGTTAAGAGGATACCTTGAAAATGAATCTCGGTTTTGGAGGCGTGGCTTATTCCTTTGTTGGTGAAGTTCACGGATAACTGAGGGAGTGTCGAAATGAAAGTGATACAGTAACTTCATAATATACAAATAATGAGATAGCTATACCGAGCACGCGCTCGGAAAAAAACTAAGTAAGCGCCAAACATTTTTTTAACAAAACTTTGTTGTGGATTAAAAAATGGTTTATGAGAACTAAGATATGATTATTTGCCTTAAAAATAATTCTATGAACTTATTCGTCACAATATTGTGGTGTCATGGAGAAATGTAACTAATTAGAGCCTACTTTGCAATTTTATTCTATCGAGAAAATTACGTTATCGTGTTTCCTTTTATGAAATCGAAGGTCATAGAGTCAAAAATCATGTACCAAAAATTTGCTTCATAACCTATAAAACTTAACAAGACGTGTGAAATAAAAAAAACCACCAAATTTTCGCGGTATCACCTTAACTGACCTCATTAAAATGTGTTGCAATGTGTGCACAACTCAGAACCGGAAATTCTAAAGGTGTTAAGATGTTGTTATTTTATATTGCTTTTATAGACTGCAGCGCCGTGAAATGTAAATGAAGTGATACATAGTACCTTTATGTATGTAATCTTTCTGTTCTACATTTTAGTTTGCGTACTAGCCACAAGGTTTTATTTTGAAATTCAATTTTGAGTTAACGCAATGAGCCGGCGCAGAAAACTGCACCAGATTTACTGAGTTCACTCAAGTAATTTCGCTGAGTTACCCGTGTCTAATGCAAGCTGCATATACTTACCATTAGTATACTCTCATTGGAATCACCATATAACAGTGGCTACTGCAGTCCACGGACACCTGCAGCCAACTTCATACCCTATATTCAATAGCTCTAAGGACTAAGATGGAATAATCCATTCTTCTTTTTTATTTAATAGCTCTAAGGACTAAGATGGAATAATCCATCTTAGTCCTTAGAGCTATTGAATATAGCGTATGAAGTTGGCTGCAGGTGTCCGTGGACTGCAATAGCCACTGTTATATGGTGATTCCAATGAGAGTATACTAATGGTAAGTATATGCAGCTTGCATTAGACACGGGTAACTCAGCGAAATTACTTGAGTGAACTCAGTAAATCTGGTGCAGTTTTCTGCGCCGGCTCATTGCGTTAACTCAAAATTGAATTTCAAAATAAAACCTTGTGGCTAGTACGCAAACTAAAATGTAGAACAGAAAGATTACATACATAAAGGTACTATGTATCACTTCATTTACATTTCACGGCGCTGCAGTCTATAAAAGCAATATAAAATAACAACATCTTAACACCTTTAGAATTTCCGGTTCTGAGTTGTACACACATTGCAACACATTTTAATGAGGTCAGTTAAGGTGATACCGCGAAAATTTGGTGGTTTTTTTTATTTCACACGTCTTGTTAAGTTTTATAGGTTATGAAGCAAATTTTTGGTACATGATTTTTGACTCTATGACCTTCGATTTCATAAAAGGAAACACGATAACGTAATTTTCTCGATAGAATAAAATTGCAAAGTAGGCTCTAATTAGTTACATTTCTCCATGACACCACAATATTGTGACGAATAAGTTCATAGAATTATTTTTAAGGCAAATAATCATATCTTAGTTCTCATAAACCATTTTTTAATCCACAACAAAGTTTTGTTAAAAAAATGTTTGGCGCTTACTTAGTTTTTTTCCGAGCGCGTGCTCGGTATAGCTATCTCATTATTTGTATATTATGAAGTTACTGTATCACTTTCATTTCGACACTCCCTCAGTTATCCGTGAACTTCACCAACAAAGGAATAAGCCACGCCTCCAAAACCGAGATTCATTTTCAAGGTATCCTCTTAACATAATATAAAAAAAACCTCTGATTAGCTCACTGAGCGACCTTGAGCTTCCTCATACGGTCAGCAGTAAAGCAGCACGTGTCAGATCCATATGTCATCACTGGCAACACGCGCTGGTTATATAATTTTGTTTTCAAGTCTTAGGAATACCCGACGAGATGTGCGTGTAAAAACTCAGTAATAATAATAATAATAAATGCGTTTGTTAAGCTTTTTTTAAGAGTCCCTAGTATTTTTGTACTCTGCTTAGACCTTCAGGGATTATCAAGTAGCTTGCTGCTCTTTAACAGTTTAATCAAAAAGTATGGTCAACTCTACGATGGCTGAGCAGTCAGCTACTTCAGCTGAGGGTGTCTCGCGTAGAGGCGAAACACAAGTCGTATTATCATCAGTGGTGTGTCTTTCCCAGTGTAGTGGTGGTGATGGGAGTAGCGGTGTTGTAATTAGTGGTGACGGGGATAGTGCACGCAATTGAGGAAGGGCAGGAATTACTCTTCAAACTTGTTAAGGCACCATTTTTTTTAGAATCACTATACAGCAGTGGCTACTGTAGTTCACGGACACCTGCTGCCAACTTCATACCCTATATTCAATAACTCTACGGACTAGGATGGGATGTCTAACAGCTTGCTATCTATGTCAATCATCGTTGCTCTCTATGTCAATTCATTTTTTTCATTGAGCGAATATAGGCAAGGTAATTTTTACCAACTTTAAAAAAAATATGGTTTCAGATATAAAATAGAAAATAGATAGGTACTAAGGTACATAGAAATCGAATAATATGATTTAAATTGAACATTTTAAAATCTCCCTAAACTAAAAGAGTTGATGATCCTTATTCGGCTGAACGGATTTTGATAAAAAATATCTGAGCCACCCCTAGAAAACCTAAAAAATGAACTTTTCAAATTTAAAAGCTGTCAACTAAGTGAAACTTGCGTTTAAAGATTTCATCGCGGATATTAATTTATTTTATATTCCTGACGTTTCGAGTAGGTACTTTACAGCACCCATGGTCACGAGGAGACTGTTCCCTGTCTAGTTTAAATTAAATGTGTAGTGTTCACGTGAACATAAGACGTCACTGTATCAGCTAAGTACCGTCAATGAGACGAGATACACAGAACAATATTTACCGAGAAACCCCAATACAGTCTATGATGTTGGCCTTGAGGTATTTAACTTTACATCAAAAAGATAAATTGAAATTTTCATTATTTAAAATTAAAAAAGTGTTTTTCTAAGGAGGTTAAAATTTAAAAGGTAAAACTTTTCGCTCTCACAAGACAGATACAATTTTTTGCAAATGTAATCTCGTCTCTAGCCCCTGTTATTCAATTCCTATTTCCTATATATTACATCCGGAATCTGGCCTTTGCATCGCACATCTGGTTATAGTAATGTCTTTTTCAAATTTTTATTATTCTTGTAATATTCACGTAAATCATATTCGATGACCGGAGGGTCACATCGGTATTGTCTATAGTGTGTATACATCGGTTTGGTTAGATGTTGTTCTTAAAATTCCACTTGGTAAAAAAAAAACTAAAAAGTATCTGAGTATAAGACGAAAGAACGCGACGCGAAAGACACTTATTGGTTAAGACCGCGTACTTAAAAGCAGTGGATGCAGATACGTCATCAATTAAGTTATTAATTTATTTATTACAGATTTTTTATATATGGTGGAGTCATGCTAAAGTGATATTATGGTTATAGCACGAATGAGTCGGCACGACCAGGGAATGCCATGCCCAAGCTCTCACAGAATATCAGCGTAAAATAGCAGCTTAATGCCGTTGTTTTGCGTATGGGGACATTAGACATCTGGGGACCCTCTTGACTGGAAACGAGGCATTCCATTGTAGTCCTCAGGTGTGACTACGCCTTTCGATTTCTTAATCGAGGAAAGATGCAGATATTTTCAGGTCACATCATCCACTTACTATCAGGTGGAATGTATGCTCTTTTGTCACCCTTATTCTATAAAAAATTACAACGTGTGTATAATTATATTAAAAGGAATATGCTCTTAAAACCGAATCTATACACTAGATGTGTATAGATTCGGTTTTAAGAGAAACTTATAAATAAAATTGAAATTTCTGTCTATAATATCGAAATATCTGTCTTCTATCGAGCTCTGGGTCAGGTCATAATTTCCCTTTATAAACAGTCAAAAATTCTATTTTGGAGATGGCGGCAATAGTTAACAGAGTGGAACCTACCCATGCGATCTACTAGGTGTAAAAAGTTAAGTTGTGAACGGTACCCATGCCGTATCCTAGATGCAAATGGCTGATTTGCCTGAGGACCCATATAACCTGCCGCTATATGCATATACTCTGACTAATGAGCCATACGGTCAAACACATATTAGATTGATGTATGTAATGAAGACGAAAAATAATAATTTAAAAATTAAAAGAAATTACTGTCGATTCAACATTTATTTTGTTAATTCAATGACCACAGGCAGAAACCCACCTATTTCTGTAATCTGATTTAATATACTATTAGATTTTCGTTTCTGCTTTCTTTATCTCAAATATATTAATCTTTTATTTTCCCCGCTCTGTATTATTTCTTATGATGTTTTGTAGCTTAGGGGATACACGCTCAATCTTCATTGGTACATGATCGACCAGAGTTCGATTCCCATCGAAACCTGTGGAAATACAAACAAAAAATGTTGGTTAATAATTTATGAAACATTGTTAGGAAACCTGTATGTTTTGAGAATTTAAATTTAAATATTTTGTGAATTTAAAGAGTCCATTCACAGGTATTGAAGCGGGCAGTGGACTATTTTCTGCTCCAAAACCCTATCAAAATTAGGAATCTTCGTATGCCCAAACAATATGACATCTATAGGTTGATTCTTTACTTTTCTTATTATTTTAAATTTTTTTGAATTCTAAATTTTTAATTTACTATATTCTTAAACAAATAGAAACATAAAAGAATCTTTTTAATTCAATATAAATTATAAATAATACTTGTTGAAAGTCATTCTTATGTTTAACTTACCATTGAAAGTGAAAATACCTATGTCCTGGGAAGAATCAGCAAGAAATCCGGTGGGACATTTAAACAAGTACTTAGTAAAATCAAAAATTTTGTACAACCGACTTCATCATCATACATGTTTTAGAACTCTATTAAATCCAAATAATCGCATCACAGTGCAGACTTATTTCAGCTTTATAGTGACTTTATCACATAAGATTTATAAAAATAAACATTAACACTCACGCCTGTCACACAGAGGGGTAGGCAGAGACTACGTACTAAAGATTCTGACACACCTGACACACTCCGCATACCCGCTCTTCGGTTAAGGGTACTCTTAATATAGGCCATCATCAATATATCGCCAATTTGGTCGATAATATTTCTTCTAGAGTGTTTCTTGTCGATTCTGCCGTTTACTTACGCTACATAAATTTGCTTTCTCACACTTTTTTCGTTCATTCTTTCTACAAGACCAAAACACCAAAGCATAACTTTCTTAATCCAAGTCACAACAATTTCTGAAATATAAAATTAAATGTAAAAACATTCGTATAAATTAGTTTTAGTTTAAGTGAAAGGTACGTAAAAGGTCAGCCGAAGCATCACATACGCCGAATCAGTGCTATTATTTGAGTTGTATATTCAAATATCGCAACAGTTATGTTAAACACGCTCACGTGTATTTACTTCGAAACTATAAGCTTGGAAAATTAACGTCAGCTGGAAATTGAATACAGTATATTTTCATAACTCCTAAGAAAGGAACACGTTTACTACGGCATAAGATGCCAGTAATGGCGAATCATTTCTTCATTATTTTTTATTTATTTATGAGAAGTTAAAGTAAATAGTTATTCGTAGTCTATAATATCTCAGTAGGTCGCGCTTCACTTTGCTTATGATGCAGGTTTCCTTACGATGTTTCCTGCACCGCAGGGATTGAAATAAACAGCACATAAAATTGCAATTAACAATTATATTGATGCCAGTGGAGATCGAATCCCGACTTCTAGCGTACTGTGAAATCGACGGCAATCGCCTGAATTTCCGCGGCCACTGCGCATTATGCCAAAATTTTATTTAATTTCAGCAATATAGTTATGTAATTTCAGCAATTTATGTAAAAATGACTTGTAAAACATTTCAGGTTGATTGTACGTGCTAAAAAGGTGAATTCTGTGTTATTTTTATGTGAAAATTCCTGTGTATAAGTGAAATAATGATAGTTTTGTATAAGAAATTTAAAAGTGTTTTAAATAGTGAAATAAATAGAGAAAAAGTAAATTAAACTATTGTATTAGTTAACATATGTATAAATTCAAGTGGGAAACATTGTTTTAACTTTCTGTGTTAAATATTTAAGAAGTTCGGATTTTGAATTTGTGATTAAAATAGGCATGTTTTGTTTTATAAATTAAAGGATTTTTGTGATACGAAAAAATTATATATATCATGGTGTAGATATTGTTTTGTGCTATCTAAATAGATAACTTGTATTTGTGTATGATTTATGTGAATAAAGAAATTAAGTGAAACTTGAGAGAGTAATAGTACAAATTCATGTTGCTAAGTTGCGCAGGCACGCGAATGGCGCGGCTCACTTTCGCGTATAGCTCTGGGGGTAGCTTAGTGAACAGGTTTTATTGCAATTCGTTCGGGGAAATAGTTCGGGAATCAAACCAGCAGTCAATAAGATGAAGAAAGAAAAAGTGTAGGGAAGTGATAGGGAAAAGTGATTACTCTCTCACGGAACGGTTTGAAGATAATTGCTGTTTTATTCCCAAGAAATTCATCCCTCAAAGTTATACAGTCCACATCGAAGAATTAAGGCGTCGGGACCGGGACGACTTCGGAAGACCCGTAATCCCCGTCTGAACCTACTTGCTGAAAAAGAAAGAGGTTATCGCCCTAGTGTGTTACTCCGTTGCGGAGATCACATACGTTGTTCCCGAACCCAACGTAGGCGTTATAGGAGGCCGGATCGAGAGAAGCCTCGATTCCTCCCTTCTGTTTCTTTATCGAACGTTCCAGCCCGTCTGGTTCGTTTTAAATTGGTCCTTCCGAACCTGTTTCCTTTTCAATTGGTCCTTCGAGCCGGATTAAATGGACCACCCGAACCCCGCCAGCTGGATCAAGGAACCAGCTGTGGACTGCTGGTTGTGGAAAAAAGAAGACCTTCGGAGCCGAGTGAAGATCAGCAACCGAAGGAAGCCGGAGGTTTGAGCTGAAGCAATAGGACCAAAGGCCAGAAGACCAGGACGTCAGCGCTGAAGGACTGGACCTGGAACTACCGGAAGAAAGAAAACCGGGATTGCGGCCGGGGGCGTGTGCTCGCATGGGGCACGTATCGCAGCCGGGCGCAGGTGTCTTGTGAAGGCACTCATCGTGGCCAAGCAGGGCTTGGCATTTTTCCTGTCGGACGACCGTGTCTGGCATTTTCCTGTCGGGCAAGCGTGCTCGGCATTTCCTGTCGGACGACCGTGTCCGGCATTTTCCTGTCGGATCATCAGGGTGCTGGAAGAAGCATCCACCGCTGCTGCTGCCGGGCGAGGGTGCTCGTGGGCACCTGACTGCATCGCGGCCGGAGGAGGGCGCTTGGACGAGGCGTCACCGGCAACTGGGCGGCGAGCACAGCATACATCCCGACCACCTAACGGTGCCAAACGGTTGGGCTCTGGCACAACACCTTCGGGTGGAGCAGTTCTCTCGAGCGAGACTGCGCTTGCACTACCGCTCGACTGTTTCGTCATATTCTTTGGCGGGACAGTTCCTAAACCTTTCCTCCATTCCATTCCTGCACGACTCCATCCCTGGACGGCTCACCTCAGTAGGCCCCGTCCAGGATTGATAGGACTGATAGGGCTGTTAGGGTGGTAGTAGGGTTGTAGGGTTGGGAGATAAGGGGGGGGAGGGGTAGTGGTGTTAGGTTGGGGTGTAGAAGGGTTGTAGGTAAGGGGTTGTAGGGACCGTACGGACAGTTAGGGACCGTAGGCCAACAATCACCTTCCTGCAAGATGAAGAAGGCACAAGACCAGACAGGGAGAAGCGAAGGGAGCAGGACAAGGACAGGACTCTCAAGAAAAGCTAAAGAAGCGGATCCATCTGGAGCGACCACAGCTACTGCGTCAAATGGA
Organism: Parnassius smintheus behrii; assembly: GCA_036936625.1. Lineage (NCBI taxonomy): Eukaryota > Metazoa > Arthropoda > Insecta > Lepidoptera > Papilionidae > Parnassius > Parnassius smintheus. The sequence goes on from JAUPFT010000025.1 coordinate 30,885,239, forward strand.
GCAACTCCTTCAAGTGGAGCCACCACCGACACGTCCACATGCACGTGGGACACAGGGACGTCCGTGGCAACGACAAGCAACAGGACGGACACCAGTGGTACGCAGGCCAGCACCGCACAACAATCCGTTATATCCAGGAGTGAAACGGTGGTCGAAAAAGTAGGTCAAAGGACCGAAGAAGCGGCATCGTCAAGGACAGTAATCGGGCACACTAGTGATAAAGGGTCACAAAGAGGTAGTAGGTCATCACGATCGGCGAGGCTGAAAGCCGAATTAGAGGCGCGGATTAAATTCGAACGCTCAGAGCTCGAACGAGCACAGGCAGCTGCTGCCTTGGCTAAGTCTCAATTGGAGTTGGCACGACTCAACCGAGAAGAGGAGATCGACTCGAGTGAGGATGATGAAGAGCGGAATACTCAGGTGGAACCTTTCGTAAGGAGTTGGGTTCAGCAGACCATAATGAGCGCGCCGGTTAGTGTAGCACAACCCGATGTTACTGATAAGGAAGCGTGTAAAGGATCACGCCGCAAAGGGGCGGAGATCGAGCGCAACCAAGGAAATGCACAGAAAATACACGCGAGTGAGATGTCAGAATTGACCGAAGCGATTGTGAGTGCAATAAAGATAGCGGGAAAAGACAAGTCTTCCCAGCTTCATTTCCTCCAGGAATTACCGGTGTTCGATGGAGACCCGGGTGAATGGATAGTTTTCAAAACGGTGTTTGAAGACACAAGAAGCCAATTTTCAGGGGTGCAGAATGTCGCACGCCTTAGGAGGGCATTAAAGGGCACCGCTAAGGAAGCGGTTAAGTCGTTGTTGTTTACTTTGTGTGAACCGGAAGAAATAATGAACGCTCTCGAAAGAAGATTCGGTAGGGTTGATATGCTCATTCTAGCCGAAATCGAGAATGTAAAGCGTATGCCAAGATTGGCAGAAGATTGCCGGAATATAGGATCTTTTGCAAGTCGTATTACGAACGTGGTTGCCACGATACAAGCGTTGAATCAACCACAGTATTTGTACTCACCGGAGTTAGTGAGCCGCATAGTGGAGAAGCTCGGAACTATGATTAAATTTAAATGGTTTGAATATCGAGCTCAGTATCCTTTGGAGCCAGAGTTACAGAAGATGGCCAAGTTTTTAAATTTATTAAGTGAACAATTTGGAGCGTCCTTAAACAATGAAAATGCGCCTGAAAAAAGGAAGCGTCCTGAATTCAGGAAGCAAACTGTACACACTGCAAAGGGGGGTGTACGCAGATGTGCCGTGAGCGAGCGCTATATGCGCCAAAGTAATTCGAGCGAGCGTCTAGAACGCCGAAATAGTAAAGGGCACAACCGACAAGTGGTTATGACAACCCAGGATAAGCCTGTAAGTCGGGTAACACATAAGTGTGTTATATGCAACAAGGAGCACTCTATAGTGAGTTGTTACAAGTTTAAGGACATGAATATTCGCGAGAAATGGGAAGCGGTCAAAAAAGCGAAAGTATGTTTCCAATGTTTGTCACCTAACCATAGGAGGTTAGAGTGCAAAGCGAAAAAATGTGGTGTAGAGGGATGTAGAATGTCACATCATCGAATGCTACACCGATACCCCAATGAAAAAACCTCGCCATAAGGGGACGGGGGGGGTAAAGATGCTCAGATTACAACTGTTAGTACAGTGAATGCACTGGCATGTGCATACTTAAAGATTATACCGGTCGAGTTGTATGGACCTAGAGGAAAGGTCAAGACAACAGCTCTTCTGGATGAGGGATCGACCATGACACTCATAGAGGAGTGGATGGCTCAGAAATTAGCGCCTCGCGGACGTAAAGAGGGATTACGTATCGAAGCCGTGGGAGGTAAGCGAATTAACGACGACAGTTCGTATCGCTTAAACGTTAAGATAAAAGGCATTTACTCGAGCGACTTAGAAGAGATAAGTGTACAAACAATTAAGTCACTTAACCTTTCTCCTCAGTCGGTAAGCCGAGAATTATTGCAACGGTGTTCTCATTTGACACCGATTAAGGATGAGTTGATGTATGAGAGGTCCAAACCTACCATATTAATTGGTCAGGACAATTGGCATCTCATAGTTACTCGTGAATTAATTTCGGGAGGTAAGAACCTACCTGTAGCATCGCTCACCAAACTTGGATGGGTTTTACATGGTCACATATCGGGTGGTATTAAACCGATCAAGATCGTTAACCACATTTCCACCAAGAAGGAGGAAGATATGGATAAATTGATCAAGGATTATTTTAGTTTGGAATCTCTGGGAGTGTCGGCTAGAAAGCCCGCGAACGACCCAGAAGAACGAGCTTTAAGTATTTTGAACAAAACGGTACGTCGTATACCTAATAATAGGTACGAGACTGCTTTGTTATGGCGCACAGACAATGAGTGCATGCCGTCGAATAGAGCGCAGGTTGAAAGTCGCCAGTTGAATATTGAAAAAAAGCTCGACAAAAATAGCGAGTTGAAGAAGGAATATGAGAAGCAAATTGAAAATCTCATCGTTAATGGTTACGCAGAGAAAGCGAACCATATTCCCATTTCCCCACGTACGTGGTACCTTCCTCACTTCGCAGTGACTCACCCACAAAAAAGGAAAATAAGGATAGTTTTCGACGCCGCCGCAAAGACGGGCGGACGTTGTCTCAATGATGCATTGTTAACCGGACCGGACTTATTGAAGTCGTTGTTCGGAGTTCTGCTACGATTCAGAGAAGGAAGCGTGGCAGTAATGGCAGACATTAAAGAAATGTTCCTGCAAGTGAAAATCCGGGATGAAGACAGGGATAGCCTTCGATTCTTATGGCGGCACAATCGTGACGCGCCACCGGAAGAGTATAGAATGACGTCACTCATATTTGGAGCGGCATCATCACCATGCATCGCTATATATGTAAAGAATAGGAATGCGCAGGACAACGCACATATCTATCCAGAAGCAGCTTCCGCTACGGAAAGCAATTTTTGTATGGATGACTATCTACAGGCATTTCCCGACGTGACGACGGCCGAAAGGATAGTAAACGATATGTATGAATTACATAAACATGCTTCTTTCCAACTGAGGGGATGGGCTAGTAACCGACCCGAAGTTTTAAGTAAAATGGAAAATAAATATAAGAGCGACAGTGCTTCGCTGGGAGATAAAGAGCACACAGAGCGCACGTTAGGTTTGATTTGGAATATCAAACGGGATATAATAAGTTTCTCCACAAGTCTTCGTAACACACCGGAAGAGGTGATGGAAGGTTTACGACCGCCTACGAAGAGGGAGATAACTAGCGCTGTGATGTCAGTCTTCGATCCTTTGGGACTCGCATCACCCATAACGATTCAAGGGAAGTCGCTGATCCAGCAAGTATGGAGGACAGGCATCTCTTAGGATGAAGAAGTTTCACACGAATTACACGTGTTATTTTAAATGGATATCGGAAGTGAAGAAATTAGGTCATTTAGAGGTACCTAAACCCGTTGCTGAAGGCATCGGCAAGGGGGAGTTACACACTTTCACGGATGCTAGTGAAAAAGCATACGCTGCCGCGGTGTATTACGTCACCACGGACGAGCTAGGAATAAGGCGGATTACGCTGATCGCCGCAAAAGCAAGAGTAGCGCCGTTGAAACCAATTTCGATTCCAAGGCTTGAATTGCAAGCAGCTCTTATGGGCAGCAGGCTGGCTGCCTCGGTTAGTGAAGAGAGCAAGTACGAGATGTCCGAGAGAGTATTTTGGACAGACTCACGTACAGTGTTAGCGTGGATTAAGTCAGATCCTCGCGCCTTTAAACCATTCGTTGCTCATCGATTGGCTGAGATCGAAGATCACAGTAAACCATGTGAATGGCGATGGGTTCCAACGTCACAAAATGTGGCAGACGACGCCACTAGAAATTTTCCTTCCACCTTCGATGTAAGTCATCGCTGGTTTCAAGGACCTGAATTCCTCAGGAAAAGTCCTGATTTATGGCCCAAGCAAGTGGACACCATAAAAGGCTTAGAAACAGGTGAAGAAAAATCGCCAAAGGGCGTAAATGCGTTAAGAAAGCAAGAACCGTTAAGTCTACCCGACTACGGACGATTTAGCAGCTTTAAGAAATTCCTTGGGGCAACGACACGCACCTTACAAGCGGTAGAAAAATTCAAGAGTTTAAGAAAGTCGGTTAAAGGACCCGACGACGCAGCCGAAAAGTCGGTTATGTGTTCCAACAAAGTTTTAGCAAAGTCGGTTAAAGGACCCGATGGCGCGTTGGACATAGCGCTCTTGAAAAAAGCGGAATTATTAATTTGGAAGTTCGTTCAAGACGAGTGTTTTTATTCGGAAATAAAATGCTTGAAAGCAGGCAAAAGTGTTGAAAGAAGTTCACGCTTAAGTAAATTATCTATGGAAATAGGAGAAGATAACTTACTCCGTTTAAATGGACGTTTACCTTTCAAGTCTAATTTGACCGAGGAAAGTAGAAAACCTGTCATATTGGACGGTAAACACGAAATCGTTAAAATGATGATTAGAGAAGTTCATCATCATTTTGGACATGCCAATCACCAGACGGTGATGAATGAGGTGAACCAGAAATTTTATGTCTTGAACTTACGTAATGTAGTACGTAGTGTGTCACATCATTGTCAGTGGTGCAGGACATACAGGTCAAAACCGCAGAACGTGCCACAAGGAAATATTCCTCTGGAGAGAATAGCTCATCATGAACCACCTTTTACATGCTCAGCTGTGGATTATTTCGGTCCTATGAGTGTGACTATAGGAAGGCGACACGAAAAACGTTGGGGTGTTTTATTCACGTGTCTGACCACCAGAGCAGTACATCTGGAATTAGCAGCCTCGTTGACACCAGCGTCAATGATAATGGCGTTGAGGCGATTTATCGCCAGAAGAGGAAAACCAGCCGTTATATACAGCGATAACGGGACAAATTTCAAAGCTGCGAATAAGGAATTATTGAAAGCATGCGAAGAATGCCATGAGGGCATGAAAAATGAGTCATTTAAGAAATACATTAAATGGAAATTTATACCTCCGGGAGCTCCGCACATGGGTGGCGCCTGGGAGAGGTTAGTAAGATCGATTAAAATTGCGTTGACCGCTACGCTCAGAGAAAGGAGCCCACGAGAGGAAATTCTACATACGTTGCTTTTAGAAGCAGAGCACGCAGTAAATTCCAGGCCTCTGGTAACATTCAGTATGGATAGTCCTGAAGAGGGTTTGACACCCAATCATTTTCTTCTGGGACGCTCATGTGGTGATCGACCACCTGGATTATTTCTAGAGCGGCATCTGACGGGTCAACTCAATTGGAAAGCTGCACAGAGGTTAGCCGACCATTTTTGGACAAGGTGGCTGAAGGAATACATGCCTACCTTAATACCGCGAACAGGTAATAACGGAAAGTTCATGGAACCTAAAGAAGGCGATATTGTTTTGATAATAGATCATTCGTTGCCACGAAATACGTGGCCGAAAGGCAAAATTAGTAGAACGTTACCGGGACCAGACGGTCACACCAGAGTGGTTGACGTCATTACTAGCACAGGTATCTTGAGGAGACCTACATCCAGAATAATAGTCCTGGTACCCGCGACGCCTCCCAAATGATGGTGCTAACGCACGGGGGGGAGATTGTTGGCGACGCGCCTATAAGAATGTTTCAGTTTATTAAGTCAACCGATGACGAATAACTTTCAAAGACTTATTGTCCAATTAAAATGTTCTGATAAGAAAATATTTAGTTAAATCTTAAAGAAATGTCCAATTAATGGTATGAAGGTCTTGGGTTCGACTCCCAGGCCGGACTAGTTTACTGTTTTCTAAGTAATATCTTTCAATAAATTCATATAGGGAATTTTATGTTATAAATTACGTTACCGGATTTGTTCCCCGGTTGAAATCGTCTTTCAAACGATGTAAATTCAAAGGAATATTAAAGTGAAGTTAGAGATCGGATTGGTTCCCCGGTCGAGATGATCACTCTGTGCACAAACAGAATTAACGGAAGTTAATTGCATAAGTATTGTCTTGTATAAGTATGATATGTTTTGTACGAAAACAAATGCCTATTTGTTATGATCGATTAATGAAAACATTCACTTGTATTGTTATCTGATAAGAAGCATGATAACTGATAAGAATCTTATCAGAGATAGTTTCCTACTGTTTGAAAATTATGTAGAAGCACTTACTTATTTAATATTGTTAAAATTAAGTGTATTTCAGACTTTCATTTTTTCTGATAGCCGAGAGCCGTGCAAAGTTAGTTGTTCAAATAGTGTGAGTTCACGGAAGCACGCTGACCACGCCCCTAGGAGGCCGAATATGTAAAAATTTAAAATGTTTGTAATGTCAGAAATTTATGTAAAAATGACTTGTAAAACATTTCAGGTTGATTGTACGTGCTAAAAAGGTGAATTCTGTGTTATTTTTATGTGAAAATTCCTGTGTATAAGTGAAATAATGATAGTTTTGTATAAGAAATTTAAAAGTGTTTTAAAAAGTGAAATAAATAGAGAAAAAGTAAATTAAACTATTGTATTAGTTAACATATGTATAAATTCAAGTGGGAAACATTGTTTTAACTTTCTGTGTTAAATATTTAAGAAGTTCGGATTTTGAATTTGTGATTAAAATAGGCATGTTTTGTTTTATAAATTAAAGGATTTTTGTGATACGAAAAAATTATATATATCATGGTGTAGATATTGTTTTGTGCTATCTAAATAGATAACTTGTATTTGTGTATGATTTATGTGAATAAAGAAATTAAGTGAAACGTGAGAGAGTAATAGTACAAATTCATGTTGTTAAGTTGCGCAGGCACGCGAATGGCGCGGCTCACTTTCGCGTATAGCTCTGGGGGTAGCTTAGTGAACAGGTTTTATTGCAATTCGTTCGGGGAAATAGTTCGGGAATCAAACCAGCAGTCAATAAGAAGAAGAAAGAAAAAGTGTAGGGAAGTGATAGGGAAAAGTGATTACTCTCTCACGGAACGGTTTGAAGATAATTGCTGTTTTATTCCCAAGAAATTCATCCCTCAAAGTTATACAGTCCACATCGAAGAATTAAGGCGTCGGGACCGGGACGACTTCGGAAGACCCGTAATCCCCGTCTGAACCTACTTGCTGAAAAAGAAAGAGGTTATCGCCCTAGTGTGTTACTCCGTTGCGGAGATCACATACGTTGTTCCCGAACCCAACGTAGGCGTTATAGGAGGCCGGATCGAGAGAAGCCTCGATTCCTCCCTTCTGTTTCTTTATCGAACGTTCCAGCCCGTCTGGTTCGTTTTAAATTGGTCCTTCCGAACCTGTTTCCTTTTCACATGTTTACCATTAGTTTTCTGTTTAGTCTATTACCTAACTTATTTTTAGCTCTAAATAAACTAAAATGTAACTATTTTTGAATTTGCATGACAATTATACGTACGACGTACCATTATGTTAATATCTTTGGACTACCATGTTTAAAGCAAATCAAAAAATTCTGATTTCTGATTTCACTAAGTATCTTCAAGCTCTCATTTACAACCCTACCTTTATTAGAGATTACCTACGAATCTTAATCTAACTTGGGCCGCGAAACTCCCGTTGGTGAACATTGAGAAACCCTTTTAAATGTAAAAGTCTACCGTAGCTCCATTTTAATACGGAATATGTGCTAATAGTATCAGAACTTTTTTGGTCATTTTGTAGGTAATTTTCTAATTGATGTCGAGTTATGTCACAGATTAATACATAGTTTACCAACAGATACATCACTCCCATCCAAAAGCGAAAACACCTACGCTATAATAGCCTACAAAATCTTAATAATAATATCTGCTTCTCGCAGCGAGAAGAAAATGTACCGTAAGTACGCGCACCAAGAGTCGAGATTGTGTTGCCCGCCGTGCAACTCACGTGCAAGCACGTCATCGCACGAATGCGCTAGCGTTGTACCAAGGTTGTACCTATGATGATTATTGTCTTCGATCAAATTGTAATAAAACGAATGTTGCGAAATACATACACACTAACAATATTTCTTATTTGTCATCAAATATGTTTGCGTTTTATAAAATGATTTATACATTTTTTTTCCTCCTCTGAATTCTCGGTTATTAAATTTTATCGTTGAAGTTTCCTAAATCACGTAAATAATTTTAATAAATAATCATGAGGAAAACAGGAGCAAAGCAGAGGAAAAACAATGGTTTGTAAAATCTGCAACACGGTGCTGCCAGGCCGGTTCATTATGATGTTTTCAAAATTATTTTATGTTATTGGAGAATGATCTTTCCAATTCTTCAATATAATTATTAAACGGTTCTGGTGGGAATTTTAACCCACCATAAAAAGATGAATCTTTATTATAAAGCTTTGAAATGAGTACACAGTGTTGTTTCGTCAACATTAGAGTTCTCCGGTAACAAAGCATTGAAGCTAGTGCAGTTATGTTTTTTTAATCACTTATGTAATAAATACTTTAATACATAAGTCAACGCAAAAAAGACAATTTTTATTTGTTTTTTTTTTACTTTTACACCCATCCACTGCACAATAATTACATGATTTTGCCATTTCGACGAGTAAGCGCGGGAAGCGGTGGTTGCGGCAGCCTAATGTCGGTTGTATCGTGGATGATACGCACTACGCAGAGCGGTAGGCATATAACGCGTGGCCTAGAGCGAGTGACGGAGGCCTGGTTATGTAGCCAATTTAAAAAGTTTTTTGCTATTTTAAATAAATTACATTCTAACTTTACATTATGAAGGAGCTACCGGAAGAAATTCAGAACATTATTGCTGCCACGAGATCCCACAGGGCAAAACCATTTTTAAATGTTTTAACTAAAAAATATACAGTCGGGTGTTTCTTATACTACTTTCGCCAAAATACAGGATAGTTTGTTGGTGAATACATCATCCACTTACCTTCTATTTACCTACTGTTATAAAAATCTTAGTCTTGAATTTAAAATTTAAAGTAGAAAATTTAAATTAAATCTTAGCAGTGTTATTTACATATCTCATCATTTTTAAATTTATTAATAATTACACATATTTACATTTAAAAAAAAAACTACACGTATAATTATCTAGCAATCGTTCTTTCAACTTCTTTTTAAATATTTCTCTATTACCACTATCGTCTGCAGAAAATATCTCACTATAAATACGTGGTACTAGATATTTTTCGTCCTCTTACCGTAATAATTGTTTAATCTGAAATTTAATTCTTTTTAAATCATAAAGTGATAATAGATTTATATAAAAGTCAATATATTTTGTTTAGCGTGTATTATTTATTAATTTTCGTAAGCATAATTCACTAATTCATTACATCCTATAAAAATTCCATTATTGAATACGAGCCTCCCCTATTCATTACTCATAGGGGGGGGGAGTCTCAGCCGCAGAGGCATTCTTTATTATGTTTAGTTATGAGGAAGATGCTGCTGCCCACCTGCTGCTTCAATGTCCCTCCGGCAACTCTCACGACACACATGCAATGACAAGGGGGAGTTGATATGACGACGCCACTACAAAGTGAATATCCTTATAAGGTGTGAAATTGAAATCCTTGACATCCTTTTAATCTTAGAATTTGGGTGATGTAAAAGGAGATAGAAGGAATATAAAAGGTTTAAGCTTTGAGATAGGCAACGGTGTTTTCCTGACAAAAAGTTTCACCAAATACGTTTATATATCTTCAACCTGAATCTTAAACGGACTTATCTTCATTTATGGATTTTAAATAAATTTGGGACAAATTCGCTATCAAAGGTGTGGTTGTAATAAACGTGGTAGAGCCATGCTGCAGCTTCACTATAGTTGCAGTACGAATGGCTCGCCTCGACCGGAGAAGTATCACGCTCTCGCATAATACCAACATAAACAAGTCCAGATAACCGAAGATACTTTTTACTGATAACGAAGCATTCTATATTAGTCCTCAGGAATGGCAACACACCTATATTCTAATTCTTAATCGAAGATAGATGAAGGTATCTTGAGCCATAATATTTACTTACCATTAAATGGAATGTCTGCTTGTTTGTTACTCTTATTCTATTAAATATAATAAATTAAAAAAAACGTAAACTTTTAGACGTACTAAAATTTCTTTAAATTATTCTCAGACTCAGAAATTAAAGGACCTAATACAAAATCTGTATCGTCATAAATATACAATACTTAAATAGAACATATTCATTGATTCGAAATTTGAATTTATTACTGCGTAATAGCGCTTGGAGTTGAAAGGATGGCGTAACTTCTCGTGCCTACTTCCTGACATAAAGATCCTAAAATAGGTACTCGTATTTTATAAACGTCCTCTTTACTGTCGTATGCACTGCACTACCTTACTTAATATTTATGATCCTGAGTTTCATGCTTATTTCTCTACCGATATTCGGTACTCGGTCTAAATAATCTATCTGTCTAAATAATCGGTCTATCTAAATAAACAATTATTACATACTGACCATTCTACTTACGTATAATAATCTATAATAATTAATAACAAAAACTAACCGCGCAGGCGCAATGCGCGTTTATACCAACTGCGTAAGCGCGACTCTACTATTCCCGCGCATGCGCGAAGACATAGAATAGCGCACAATTTTTGTTTGGAATAGCTTCTCTAGTACCATGGGCGTGCAACTTAGAACATTATTTTGAGAACAAAATGATATTTTTTTGTGCTGCCATCTACATTCCAAAGCACTAGACTAAATTAGACGCACCATTGCCACTACGCAGTTAATGGCGGTCACTGATAGTTGAGGTTAATTTGATATTAATATTAATTTCAAGTTATTCTGATTTCTCGTTTGCTTATATGCTTTCTTGTATTATAATAAATATTTGCGACCCAGTGTTTTTATTAATGTGTGCAAAAATGTCAAAAATGTGAAGAAGAAGAAAAATGGCAATGTGTTTTTAAATGTTAGCATAATTTCCATTTTTTATTCACTTGTAAACAGCTAATATCTAAGAAATTGAAGGTTCAAGGTACCTCCACGGATTGCCTCATAGGTACTATTTGCCATAGCTGCCACGCTTGGCAGGCGGGTTATTGCCCATCTCCTGTTTCAGTTTCCCTCTCTCGCCTCGGAATTAATGATAATATTTTATTATTCCAGATGTTTTACACTATTTTCCGAAACCAGAATACCTCACTAGAAAGGTTTCAGCAGTTGAAAAGGATAGCTGGAACATCTAAAATATAAAACCGATCGTGAATTTTACTATAACTACCGCATTTGCGATCGGCACTTTGAGGACCGTTTTCTATATCCTCGAACTAAAAGACCTTGGTAAGTCTATTAAAAACTTTCTCATTGTCATGTTAATTAGCAATTGTTTTAGCAGTGCAGACTAAAGAAATTCACTTTCATGATTGTAATATTAGTAAAGGTGGGCAAGCAAACTTTATGTTTTTACTTATTATAGGTATGTCAGTGTATAGCTTGACTGCGACAACTACTACAACCCCACCTGATGGTCAGTGGTTATAAAGCCATAGATAGTAAAGCACTGTCTTATCAATAACTAAAGGATAAGATTGGATAGGATAGGGGTAGGAATAAATTCCGTTAAAGTAAATGTTATTGAAGAACTTGAAAATAAATATCACGATTGGCACAATATCTACACAGACGGATCAAAGAGTGCTAAAGTTGCAAGGTGCAGCTTTTTTCGACCCATATCAAGCAGTTTCTAAATCTTATAAAGTTACTAATGACATTTGTATTATGACCCTTGAACTCATTGCAATATCCGAAGCCCTAAAGTATGCTGCAAGCTATAACTGAAACTAAATTATTATATACTCGGACAGGAAAACTGCTATCCAACATTTGGCTCGATCTGCCTCTGGAATCGTAGGTGTTTCGAAAGCCTATTGCATACTTTCCCAAATAATATATCAGTTCAGTCTACGCGACACATGTGCAAGAGTGCAGTGGATTCCAGCACATATACCAAATATTGGGTAATGACAAGGCAGATAGATTAGTGAACTCTGCTTGTATAAATGGTGTAGAATATAATATTGACCCTTGCTTCTCAGAAGTACTACCAAAATTCAAAAATTAATGTCATAACAAATTGAAAGAATTTTTCAATGAACGCTCTAAAACGAAAGGTGTTTGGTACAAAACAATACAGAGTGAACCACCTCGAATACCTTGGTTTGTAGATACAAAATTAAAAAGAAATGCTATTAAATTAATATTTAGAATATTTAGAATAAGAACAGGTCACATTCCATGAAAAAGATTTCTTATTTGATGAAAAGAACTGATTACACCTAATGTGAAACTTGTGGAGTAATAGAAAACTTACATCACTTTTTGATGGAATGTGAACGGAAACTAGGGGAAAGGGAATTATTTGGAAGGACATATAAGATAAATGTGGACAATATAGGTATTACGCAGGGCATCCTACATGCCCCCACCTTGGATATTGCATTGAGTATGTGCAGATTAATAGCAACGTATAGATTTTAATAGGATTGACATGTTAACTAACAAAAATCCCTAAATAAAATAGGAATAAAAAGCTTATTCACTTTTAAATTAAAGACAATGGTATGTCAGTGTACAACTTGACAACAACTACTACAACTCCACCTGGTGGCAAATAGTTATAAAGCCCTAGATAGTAAATTAATAATATTTTAGATTTTTAGGGTTCCATATTTACACACAACAAGGAAACCTTATAGTTTCTCCATGTTCATCTTAACGCAGTTTTACTCAGAGACACTAAGTGTTACAAATTTGTAATTTTGCATAGTTTATAGGCATTAATCATGTCTACAAAACTGTGAAATAAAATCTTAAAAACATTTTTAATTTGGGTACACCTCCTATGCAGGTAAATGAATGATGATTATTTTTACCCATATATTCAATCCTGTAAGGTATTGTTGGATAGGTATTTCAAAAACATTACGAGTATGGAAGAACACCTTTACGATTCAGGGGTTTGTTTCCGAAATATTAAACTTTAAAGTCGTATTTTTCATTAGAGTCATGTGTCTCCTCTGCCAACTAAACTGCTATTTTTGGAAATGTGGAAATTATACTCAATAGTAGCATTGAAGTTAAAAGGAAAACTATCGCATCAAATTAGAATTAACAAGTTAACGGATTTTTAACGAGTAATAGTCTACCATTTTTTACGTGGTAAAGCCATGCTGCTGTTATATTAGTAGTATAGTTATAGCACGAATGGGTCGGCTCGACCGGGGAGGGACCACGTTCTCACAGAATACCAGCGTCAAATGGTAGCTTAATGCTATTGTGTTTTGTATGGTGAGTGTAGAGATCCGGAGACCCTTTTTACTGGAAACGAGGCATTCCATCTTAGTCCTCATGGGTGACAACGCATCTGCACCTTGATTCGTAATCGAGGACAGATGTAGATGTCTAAGGGCCACAGCAACCACTTACCATCAGGTGGACTGTGTGCTCGTTTGTCATCATATACTATAAAATAAAAAAATAAATACCAACTTATTAATTGAACTTGGATTGGTAAAAATTTCGTTACAACTCCATAGAAAATGACATAAAACTAGCTGCATTATAACTTTGTATTGTTATTGTGAACTGTAAGAAATAAACATTTTATGAAGAAATCTTACTATTTTCGTTTATTTTTTAGTTGGTAGATATTGTTGTCTCAATCAAAGTATTCATACAATCAAAAAGCCTGATACAGTTTCATTCGTAATACTCTTGGTTTATACGGGCGACCCTCAGGATAAATCAGGGCAGTTGTAGTAGATTACCTAATCGGTATAGTTTTCGATTATTACTTATGACATAACTTTAAACAATTTTTAATAGAAAAAGCATATATCATAACAAAAATACATGTGGAGTGTAACTTAATCTTTTTGCAAATTGTAAGTATTTGACTGCTTTATGCACACATATTAATCGCACATATCGGCATTTTTCAAGGAGCACTATTTTTCATTTTTAGGTTTTAATGATTATAATGATAATACATTAATTTATTCCTTAATACTATAATAACACTTGACTGCCTCGTTGGTCTAGTGTCATAAATGCAATTTGGTCATGAGATCCCGGGTTTGAATCCCAGGTCGGTCCAAAATCTGTTTTTGGGTATTTCTATCAAGAAATTCTCAACAGTTTTAAATTTTTAAGTTAGAGTTAAGAAATTGGAAATAATAATAATGACCAGTGCTTGCGCATACACTTTGGGCACTATATAAATTGGTCTGGAGGACATTATTATTATTATCATTATATATGTGGTATGTAGCAGTGAATAAAGCAAGCCCAATAAAGAAAGTTTTGTGTTACTCATATACTTTCACCACTATTACAGGTTTACATGCTGAAGGATTAGAAATGGAACCCACACCACATATACTGAATGTACTTCACAAGATTCTGCCAAGTTCACATGATAATACTATAAGAGGTATTTAATTTATTTTTTAAAGGAGAGGGGGTGGTGATCAAGCAGCTCACCTGATGGTAAGTAACTATCACCGCCCATGAAGAACTACAACACCCAGGGGCATTTACAAAAGAGTAGGTTCTTTTCTTGAAAGATCAAGTTGTATTTGTCCAGTAAATTCTCTGGTGGTCATACATTAATAATTAGTAATTACTGTAACTATATTCTATTACTATACCAGTAAGTTTTCCGTGTGATAAGTTAAAGATTACTATAATAGTAACAACTACGACTAATAATGGTTCAAATGTAGAAAGCGGTTACAACTCTTGTATTTATAACTTCGAAAGGAGGATGGCCAAATTTCTATAGGAGCTGGACTTTTTTTTCATGCCCAAAAAAAAAACTATAGTTAGATTGGTTTGTTTTTATGTTGTAAACACAATCACGTTTAAAAATAATATTTAAATAGCCACGATTTTTTATAATAACGTCAACAATATTTTTAAGGCTGAATCAACAAATACCTCTTACTTTTTTATTTATTGACCATTTTGTTAAAATATAACATTGGTTTGTCAAAATTACAATCAATGCAAATGATATTACATTACATTAGATTATTAAAATTACAAATTAAAATACATCTACATTTACGTGTCAAGCAAGTCAAAAAATGAACTTTTCATATATTCTTCTATATTGTAGAAAACGTGATTCAAAAAGTATGTTTTTGTCAATTGTCGAAACGCGTTTAATGGAAGTCTTTATTTCTAAAGGCAATTTATTGAAAAACCTTGCTTGGCCGCTTTATCCGACTGCGATGTAGCCTAAAAGTGTAAGTGTTAAGTGAGGGGGGGGGGTAATTAGCGTTATTAATCAGTGTTTAGCAGTGGTTTTAAAAAAAATGATGACAATTTATATTATTATACAGGTTAGGTTATTTTCCAGGTACATTGATTACAAGAAGGCGTACAGATGTGAAAATAAAAAAAAATTAACAAAATCATGATTTTAAAAAGCAAAATTAAAAAACAAAAATGTCAAATAAAAGCAGCAATGAAAATGGCGAAGACTAAAATTGTTTCCATATCTTTTTTAACTTCCTTAAATCTCATTGTAATAGGTAAAACTTTGTTTCACAGCATATATGTTCTGAATAATGTTTTAGACACTTTTTATAAAATCTTTGATTAAAGGAATTAAATAAAATCAAACAAAAGTGACTAACTTCAGTCAGTCAGTAATACCTGCAGCTCTCTTGGGGTAATTAATAATGTTTTGAAAATAAAATCAAAACAAAGTTGTTACAGACAAATATTTATTTAACATTAATTATTAATTTTTCAATTGTAAAGACTTACTTGCACAAAATCTTAGACCATCTGATACACGTTGGTTAAAATTCGTGCTTTACTCTTAAATTTAGGTATTTTGTCAGGTTACACTGAGGTATCTGTCAGCTTACATGTCCATCATTCAGTAGTTCATTTTCTCCGCATTAATATCTAACTGTAATTATTATTTATGCTCCCATTTAGCAGTCTACTATGTCATGCCTGTAAATCTTAATTCTTCCATAAGTGTAGGATCAAATAAAGAGAATTGTTTCTTATT
This sequence comes from Parnassius smintheus behrii, assembly GCA_036936625.1. NCBI lineage: Eukaryota > Metazoa > Arthropoda > Insecta > Lepidoptera > Papilionidae > Parnassius > Parnassius smintheus. Next base: position 30,901,297 of record JAUPFT010000025.1, read on the forward strand.
TTAAATTTCAAAAGCATTATTTCTGCCTTTGTTTTATTAACTTAATTATTGCTTACTTTGGTGTTAATTGTAAATTGATCATAAACACCATTTAATCATGTTTGTTATAAATCTTTATTATATATATTTATTATATACTATTATATATTTTTAACTACTGCCAGAGTAGCATTTTTGCAAAATCTATAACAAATTGATAGCTTATTATAGCCTTTTTCTCCTTTATCATCAAACCAAAACATATTCATGGTCATATTTTCACTCTTAACATCCTCAGTCTTCAAAACCTATGACAATTGCATTGTAATGTAGTGCGGAGAACACTAGCATTTCATCAAGCATTAAGAAACACAAGAAATCTGCCATACTCAAGCTTAGTTCTTTCATTTGCCTAAATATAATTGGGTTTATACTTGGTTCAATTAGTATTTAAGGACATTTTTAATGTCCATCTTGAGGACAAAGTGAACAATTTCCTTAAGAATCTATATCTTTTAAGGCTTACATATTGAAAGCGCTAAACAATTTGTCTTTAAAAAACATTATACTGTACTAACTGCATATTTAGGAATATGTGGGTGTGCATAGTCAAAGATATCAGAGTTTTAGTCAATTTTTTTCTTGGTATTATTTTGTTGCTTTATGTAGTCTTTTCCACAATTTATTAGATTTATTATAAATTCAAATATTCTTTTTAAAGTTGTATTATGTATGAGTATGTTATGTTATAATATATAAAATGTTCATTTTGTTGAAAAATAGTATATTGATTACACATGTAAACAATGGTAAAGTGGGCATAAGAAGTCACTTGTAAATTATTTGTATTTTTAAAAGGTGTAGTTGTTACACACATTTAAAAAAATAGTTATGTTACTAAAATATGATAACGTTATCAAGTACATATTTTAAAGATTAATAATGCTGCTCCAAAATGTATCTTTTTACATTCAAGTAAAGATGCACCACTATTAACAATTAATTGATACTAATTCATGAAATTTTGGAAGAGGAGCAAAGCTTTGGAAAGGATTCAAATACTAATATGCTCTTAAATGGGTTTAGTCTTGTGAATACCACTGTTTTTCTCGGTATTACTATTGGGCTCATGCAACTAACATTGAAGCCATACTTGTTTTGTAAAATAGAGCCGACGTATGGACAATTAATATCTTAAATTGTAAAGAGTCCCTTAGAGAAAAATTTTATGAAATAACCCGCATTATAATTATGAACATAAATAGCTTTCATAATATATAATAAGAATAGAGATGTTCATACTTTAAACACTAGGAATAAACATAGCTTTTAATACCAGTTACTAGACTCCATTGAACCAGTAGTTCTTTTATGGGGCAATGTAAGATCATCAAATGTAGAAATGTAGAATATAGAAGCTTTAACAACAAAATCCCAGAAAATGTTACAAAATTTGTCGTTTAACAAGTTTAAATGTTTTATTAAAGGAAAAATGTACAAAAATGTTTTATAATATCAAAGAATACATCAATAAAAATAACCTCTAGGAATGAGGTGATCGCCACCATGCTTGTTCTATTAAAATTTATTTAAAAAATAGAAACAAAATTATTGTAAAGTGAAATATGTTTTAAAAAGAGTCGAACCAGTTGTAAATAAAACATGACATTCAATAAGTTTTATGTAATAATCTATATTGAATAAAAATTATACTATGTATTCTATTCTCTGTAATATATCAACTAACCAGTAGGGACATTGTATAAAGAAATCAATTGATATTGGCAAATATTGGTAAATTTAACACATCTAATGTTAATCAATAATTAAGCCAAGAATTTTTAAACAATAAACATTTTAAAAATAACCGGTTTTGATTTTTGTAGCAGAAACTAACAATTAGCACAAGAAACATAAACAACTATTAATTACATTGCAGCACTTGTGCAATGTAATTGATGGTTGTATATAAAATATAAAATAAAAATTGTAAAGTGCAAGTAAAGGGCGAGCTTAAAGCACTTTTTATTTAGCGCCGTCTGTTATTCTAAGCACGTATCAATAACGAAAATAAAACTTGAGTCGCACATCTTTCTCTAGTATATACGCAGTAATCTATGCCTCTTGTACTGAAGTGTACAAATGATTAAAAAGAAATATGTTACATATTCTTTTTTTAAATATGTTTGTATTTTTTTACGCATATCGTATAAAGCCAGTAATATTTTCACAAGGGAAATCATCACTTATCGTGTTCACGAATAGAAATAAACTTGTGGCGACATGATTTAATAATCCCCTCCATTCCTTGAACGACCAATTAAATCAGAAAAATCGAAACCCTTTAATGATGCGTATTGTTTTAAATTTCATTCGTTAGTTAGATTTTAAAAGTTGCGACGATTTTTAAATGTTTTACTAAATTATAGACATTATACGCATAAACATTTATACGTAACAGCCTATAAAACTGCATTGCTGAACAAAGGTCTCCTCGTATACTGCCTCATAAGGGGGACTTTTTCTGTAGTAGCAAATGGGTTGGCGAAAGTTTTTTTTTATTGTGGTCAGGAAGACGCTTCTGCCCATCTCCTGATAGTTTCCCTCTGTCGCCTTACGACACCCACGGGATGATATTAGCCACCACACGGTTTATAACCGACAATTATTAATTAAAGAATATTATTATTATTTATTGACTTGATAATACTTTACCTCTATAAAGGGATTTTCTCTTGCATCAATTAATGCTGCTGTGTTCCATATGGTGAGTATAGAGAATTAGAGACCGTTTTTACTGGAAACGACGCTGCTGCCCATCTCCCAATTAGTTTCTCTTTGTCGCCTGTTACGACACCCACGAGCTGGTGCAGTGGGTATTCTTCCACCGCCCTACACGCGTATCATTATTGATTATATAAATTTATCTTTACACCAACGCGGAAAAAACTGACGAAACTTTTAATCAATACTTTATAAGAAAGTTCCTAGTTATAAGGTAATCAATTGCGAAATTACAATTATATCGAATCAGTTTGCAGAGATAAGATTAATAATGGTTTTCGTTCGTACGAGTAGCACGATCTTTATAATTAGGAAAATGAACATGCCTTGACGAGGTCTATTTACTTTAACGTCCAACGGTTTATTTAAAAAGGCTGTCGAATGTTTATAGGAGAAGGGTGACAAACGAGCACACGGTCCACCTGATGGTAAGTGGTTGCTGCGGCCCATAGACATCTACAGCTATCCTCGATTACGAATCAAGATGCGTTGTCACCCGTGAGGACTAAGATGAAATGCCTCGTTTCCAATTAAAAGGGTCTCCGGTTCTCTACACTCACCATATGAAACACAGCAGCGTTAAGCTGCTATTTTACGCCGGTATTCTGTGAGAGCGTGGTCCTTACCTGGTCGAGCCGACCCATGCGTGCTGCAAGCATATTGCTATTATAACTGAGGTATGGCTTTACCACGTATAATCTTATCACGTTTAAATTTATATTTCCACTGACGCAAGAAAAATATTGCCGTAATTTTTAATCCACATTCAAATTATTTCAAATAAGTTTGTGGAGATAGTATTAATGGTCTTTTTTATTCCAAGCATAATCTTTATTATAAGGAAAATTAACAGGCCTTGACGAAATCTATTGTTTGAAATTTTACGTCTGACGGTACGTTTAAAAAAGGTTCTCGAGTCGGAGTCGGTCGGCAGCCTTGGATCGGCAGGCGAAGTGCAGGGTGTCCCCCCACTAGATGGAGTGACGACCTGGTAAGACGTGCAGAAAGTCGATGGATGCAGGTTTCTCAGGACCGTGTGTTGTAGCATTACTTGGGGAAGGTCCATGTTCACCAGTGGACTTGTGAGGGCCTGTAATGATGATGATGTGGTATCTATCCAGACACACCTTCTTGGGCGGAAAAAGTAGTCCCTTAAATGTAATAGATGGATTGTACGTACGTTTGCTTGTACTTGCTGCTGTAACAAATGTAAAATTAGAATTTTTATAGAATAAGAGTGACAGAAGAGCACGCAGTCCACCTGACGGTGAGTGGATGCTGTGGTTCATAGACATCTACATCCATTCTCAATCAAAAATCAAAATACAGAATGCGTTGACAGCCCTGGGGTCTAAGATGGAATGCCTCGTTTTCAGTAAAAAAAGTCTCTGGTTCTGTGCACTCACTACACGAAACACGGCGGAATCAAACTGCTATTTCATGCTGGTATTCCATGAGAGCGTGGTCCTTCCCCGGTCAAGCCCATTCGTACTATAAACACAAGATAACTTCCGCGTGAATCTACCACGTATGTTTAACTGCTTGTTACATGTTCAACCGTCAGTAAATCCCCAGAGTCCTATCTGTGAATTAGCTGCAGTAGTGGTTTTTCTTTAGCACTTTGCGTCTTATGACCTTACTTTAGCAAAATCCTCCCTAAACAACGTGGTTAAATAGAAGTACGAGTGAGATATCATTTTTACCGTGGCAGCCTAAGAGAATACATTCACTACCCTATCTCATCCCGTGGATGCCGCAAGAGCTGACTAAAGAAATTTCCCGATATATTTTGTGAGCCCTGCATAAGTGACGGAAGCAGCATCTAAGGACGTTTTTTCCATTTTGGTTTTTTGGTTTGGTTAAGTGTATGTCCATTTGGTTTCCAATCCTATCACCAAATATATGGATTACTGTAAGCTTTCCCTACTGGGTATACAAAATTTCAAAGTACAACAGTGGTCTATTCACAGACTCATGACGCTAACTTTAATCATGCTACAAGAACATTTTTAAACAAGTTTAGACTCTTCAGCGCAGTAGTTAAGGCTACATGCCAAGAGTCCGAATTCCGTACGGATCAAGTATTTCCATGACTTAAAATTACATGTTACACTACCTCCACGATGCGGGAAAAGCTCCTATTATTAATAGGATATTAACAGTCTGTATAGGTTTCCCGCTGCTGGGTGACCTCCTCTCACTTCCAAGAGGGTTTGAAGGCAAAGAATTGTTCGCCGCGCTGCCCCAATGCGTTTAGGCGGACTCCATATTATGTCTTCGAAATATTTTTTATTTTATTTCTCAGTCATGCCGGTTTTCTCACGATGTTTTCCTTCACCGCTGAGCACGCGGTAAATCAGCACTTAAAATTGCAATTAAAGATTTCATTGGTACCGGCGGGGATCGATCCCGGGTTGTCCGCGTACTGAGAAATTTACAACGAGCGCTAAGCCCCTGAGCCTTGCCTATTATATAAACGTTACCTTTACCTATGGTAAAGGTAACGTTTATATAAAACTTCTTGATTTTAATTTCATAAAAATGTCTAGATTAAGACTTATTTAACTCATTCAGCTCATATTACTGTATTATATATGTCGGTTGAAGCGGTTGATCAGCACGGGAGTCATCCTCAGAAAACATAATGTGTGGGCGCAATAGGGTCACGAGCAACAAACAAAGTAATCTAGATCACGTAACTAATTTAATTGGTACAAAACACAACGAGTCGTGCGACGGTTCCTAGCACGCTGTGGTCCGCTCGACACCTAGCACCGAAGTGCCCTGCCGGCCCGCGCGATCCTCCCAGCTAGACTCCGTCGAAGGGTTGGGTCACAACACTTCCGCCTCGTTGTCAAGTCAGCAAGTGAAATATAAAGAAAGAACACTCAACGGTATTGCACGTGGGGTCATCACTAATTGACCGGTAGCGACCCCTTTTGTAATTTTTTTTGTTCCTCGCAAACCAGACGCCTCGCATTTATAACGCAGAGGTCCACCAGAACAGTGAGTTCATAGAGTATTCTTTGTGCGGATAAAGTATTTAATGGACAAAACTCATTTTTGGTTATTTATTTTATTATATTAACTTCTCCCGCCCCTTTGCTAGCGTGAATTAAGTGTTCTATGTACTGTTAAAAAAGTAAAATCAACTACACAAGAAAAAAAAATTATTTCATAATCGACAGATGTTGCCGTGCTCATTTTTTTTTGAAATCGTTAGCGGGTATTTCGTACTCGTGTATCGTGGAGGCAGTTTACAAACACAAATTGTACGATATCCAGACCATGAACAATTATTTGCAGGTCATACAAATATTTGTTCTATAAGGGATTCAAACCCGCCGCTCTCGGCTTGCAACTCAACTGCTACGGAGCTGCCACTTATAAGTTGTGCGGGTGCCATTGCAATTTATGAAATAAAATATTTTCACATGGACCCTATCGTCAAATATTGATCTCGTGGGGGCAATAATATGAGACCACAACCATGTTTTGTTTTCAAACAAAAAGTAATAAGCATTAAAATCGGATAACTTGATACAAAATTATGGCTGAACTCACATAAGAAATATGTCATCAATATATTGAAGAACTAAACTGGTAATGCATGTTATAAAAATATTGTTCACACTTAGCAGAAGTCAGTAATCATGCGTCACTTCCGCAGACCCCTAGCAATGTTTTGTCCATTTGTAATCGGGTGTCCGTGGCCGAGCGGGACCCACTGTGAGGGGGAGCGTTCTACGCACACTAAGACTCACAGATAGATAGGCGGAAATGCATACTGTGAGAAAAATTTGTTAAAACTACTTTTACAGATTTTATCGCATTTAATTTACATGAGTTTTTATTCCCGACGTTTTGGGTGCTTTCCAGCATCCATAGTCACAGGTGACTGAGGTGATTGACGTCCAGCAGCACCCATCTATATTCTATATTGAAATTAGGATGTTTTTCACGTCAGTCACCCGTGACCATGGGTGCTATTAAAACCGAAATGTCGAAAATTAATCATTTGTTAATTAAACGCGATGAAATCTATATCAATAGTTTCATCCAATGGTAATCCATGTACTAATGGCATGTAAGTTACTCCCTCAGCTCAATATAAGCTGTAATTTTTTTCAATATAATGGACACACGGATGTATAACTTACTGCTGAGTAAAAAAAAATGAAGGAAATGATGATAGACAAAATTTGTACTCAAAACACCTCACTCGACTTCAGTTACATCTTATAGATTCGTTAATCTAAGTTGTTCGTGCGCTCCTTCCTGCTATGAGAAAAGTTTCGATGAGCCATTTCTTTGCAAATTAGCGATCTCTGGGACACTACATTTTTGTGCCATTCATGACATTATGAGTGTTAACGTTCAAGCGTTATGAGTAAAGTTTTAATCTTTATTATCGATGTGGCATTAACAACATGGCTGTCGTGCCCTTATTGCAATACACTGACATTAAGCGGTTGTACCTTACGATGTCAAAGAGTAATAAATACTAAGTACAAGGTACTTAGGTATGGGTATGTACTACTGATTGTATATATTTATTTAGAAAAATGAAACAGTGGAATCCGTCTATAGTTTAATGTCTAATCTCAACCACACGTCGAAATAAAGTATTTTGAAACCGTGATATAGATCATACAATAAAAGTTTTTTTTGGAGTTTATTGGAATTTACTTCTTAATCAAATCTAATGATCGAAAATCTTTTTGATATATATCGCACGGTATGATGGTAGTAAATGGATGGTAGTAAAATCAAGCGTTAACATAATTTGTAACACTTATTGGTTTGGAGAAGTGAATAATGTAATATAAGACATATAATTTTATGTAATATAATTTACTTCATATATTTTATTAAATTCATGTAAATAAATATATCGGTTTATTTATTTAATTTCTTTGTCTTTTGTATTTATTTTAATACCATTGTTTTTCAGGAGTAAACTCCAGTCACGTGTCGGAGCTGAGACGCACAATTTTTAAAGTATAACTTTATGCAATAAAGTAACATTTTAATCAAAGTATGTTTTACTTAAACCGTTTGGCGGTACAGGACTATCCATTACGCCATATTGTTCCGAGGGTTTCGTAAGAGTTGACAGAGGGAAGTTGAAACAGGAGATCAGCAGGGCAGCAACATCCTCCTGATAACGAATCAAAATAATAAAAAACTGCGGTTGCCAACTCGCTTGCCAAGCGTGGCACCTATGGCAATATCACCCCATGAGAAAATCCATGAGGGAGGCAAAACGAGGCATTCCAGCTTAGTCCTTATGGGTTACATAGCAACTGCATTATGACTCTTAATCACTGATAAATGTAGATGTCTATAGGGCTTAGTATATAGAGACGACGCCACTTGCCATCAGGTGGATTGTGTGCCCGTTTGTACCCACATTCGATAAAAAAAGTACGAAGGTCGACCGGGGTAGGACCACGCTCTCTCAGAACACCACTGTAAAGTCCGGAGACCCATTCCAATGGAAATGAAGCAGTCCGTCTTAGTCATCATGGGTGACAACGCATCTGTATTTTAATACATGGTAGAGTCACGCTGCAGCTATATTATGGTAGTAGCACGAATGGGTCAGCTCGAACGGGGAATGACCATGCTCTCACAGAATATCAGTGTAAAATAGCAGCATAATGTATTTCGTATGGTGAGTGTAGAGATCCGGAGATCCTTATTTACTGGAAATGAGGCATTCCATCTTAGTCCTCGGCGGTGACAACGCATCTGCATTTTGATTCTTATCGAATGTTATATAATCGAGGATAAATGTAGATCTCTATGGTCCATATCATCCATTTACCATCAGATGGACTGTGTGATCATTTGTCACCCTTATTCTATAAAAAAATACATCTGTAGCTTTCTTTTTATATAGTAGGCTGAAGGTGACCTTGAACTGCAGTGGCTATTTATCATCAAGCGGACTGTGAGTTGATTTGTCATTTTAGTAATAATAAAACCTTACAATGGGAGAATAGTTTTATGGCCGATGAAGAAAAAGAATACGTTTTACTGATGGGACGAAGAGAAGTGATATATTCACTCACGCCACCATCACAACGCAAAATGGAGGTATAATTGTTCAAAATATCTTAAACGCGAAGCGGAGAAGTTAGGCTTTACCGTCGACCGTTCCCGCTTTTAATAAATTGGGTGTATCATGTTTATACTACATACGTTATTAGGGTCAACGGAGAATATACCAAAAATGAAAATAATTTCATGTTTAATTTTACTCCCTTTCCCTTTCATTCCGCTGTAGTGTAGTGTAGTCCCCACGTTAATATAATGTTATAAGGTAGAATAATTGGGCAGTATAATCAAAGATCTAGAACAAGTAACACGTCTCCTTCTCATTGGCACCTTTGCTATATCACACCGCGAATATTTTGACCTCCCTTCGTAGCACAGCGACTAATCGTTTCACTGTGGCGTTACGAGCCTGCTCACGGTCTCCCCTACACCAGGTAAGGAGCGCTGGAAGGAAGGCCCGACGACGTAGGAGTTATTGTGCCGTGAGCCCCAGAAGGGGGAGAAAGACGTAAAACTGGGACAAGGAACAGATTAAATATTTGTAGAGAGTACAAGACAGTGCGCGCGGGAAAGAGACACGTGCAAGTACCGTGCTCTTTGAGTACAGAATATAAATATGTACTAAAATGATAAATTTTATTGCTACTTTGCTTTGTCTTCCCCATAGAGCCAAATATTTTATGTGTAGTGTATGTACTACACACCATTTATATTGATATTTGTGCAGTATGTGTGTAATGATTTCTTATATTTACGCGAACACTATACATTGATTAAAACTACTTTTACGGATTTTATCGCGTCTTATTTATTTTATTTTTAATACCCGACGTTTCGGGTTCTTTCCAGAACCCATGGTCACGGGGACTGAGGTGACTGACGTCCCGATAAAAGTTAACCCGGAGTACCTTCAGCTTTTTAATTATTGTCGTTGGTCCGATCTACACAGAATGAACTAACTGTGTTTTGAAGTCTTGCAGTGGTATGATTGGGTTTAGTTTTAATTTTATTAATTATAGGATCCCAAGCAGGTGAATGAAACCATGGTTAATTTTGATGTTCAGTCTCTATTTACATGCCTACCTGTTGAAGACTGCATCTCAATTATAACTAGGAAACTAGATGAAAATAACATGCCACCAGAATATGCAGTACTACTAAGACATTGCCTTACATCTGGCTATCTATTGTGGAAGGAAGAGTTTCACAAGCAAGTAGATGGTGTTGCAATGAGCTCACCTGTATCTCCCATTGTCGCCGATATATTCATGCAAGACTTTGAGGAGAAAGCCTTCCTTACTGCACCTGTCACCCCAAGGTTCTACAAGCGGTACGTAGACGATACTTTCACAATTTTACCATCAGACAAAGTAACTGCATTTTCAGAACATCTTAATTCCATAAACTCTAAAATGTCTGATGAATTGTCCCTGGCCTGGATGTGTACCGTTACCGTTACAGCCAACTAAATGTCACCACTGAACATAGGATTCACCATAATTTGGCATAGTTACCGCGCTTGGCCAGTGGGTTGGCAACAGCAGTGTTTTATTTTGGTCGTTATCAGGAAGACGCTGCTGCCCATCTCCTGACTTGTGACCTTCGGGTCGATATTGGGTACTGGATATTCTTACACCGTCACTACAAGGACTGAATGTTTGGTTATGTGCAATTTATGTACTCGTATGCAAGATGCCTTCAAGATACAGGAGAACATCATAGCGTGGATGTAAAGTTTTATCAAAGTAAAAATAATGTATGGTAAAAATTTTAATCAGGATTCGTGGTTGCTTAAAAGCCAAGACGTGCATTAACTTTCGTAGCAATATAAAAAGTTAAGTTACATAATGATTTCGTACATTTACGCGAACACTAAACATTCAATCATCTTTGGAAGGGATCATTGGAAGGTGTACTTTAGCGAGGAGATGTATCAAATCTAATGTAGTGACGAGGGCGATCCTGTATCAGATTTGATAGACCACCAATTCTCGCTAAAGAACACAGATTCCTTCCAAGGATGATTGGCGAGGCTATTGAAATCAAAAAACATCCTTATTTCAATAGAGAAGATGGCTGGGCGCTAGCATCTGCTTGGGATCCTATAACTAATAAAATTAAATCCCAATCCAAGCATACAACTACAACACTTCAAGATACTATAAGTTCATACTGTGTAGATTTGAACAAAAAAACAAAATAATTTTAATTTGAGGGTAACCGCGGTTAACTATGACATCTAGTTGTTGAACACCTCTATCCCCCCCTCCCCTCCCCCCCCCCCCGTGACCATGGGTGCCGTAAAGTGCTCGAAACGTCGAAAATATAAAAAAAGTTAATATATGCGATAAAAATCCATAAAACTAGTATTATTCAAAGTAAAGTTACAGCCTTTATTCATCCCACTGCTGGGCACAGGCTTCTTCTCCTTTCTGAGTGGTTTATGAAGCAATAAGTTCGCCGCGCCGCTTCAGTGAGTGTTGGTGGACCTCACCCATCATTGAAATACTTTATATCTTTAGACATACAGATTTCCTTGGGATAATTTTCTTTACCATTGAGCACATGGTAAATGAGTACATAAAATTCCAACTAAGAATTTTATTGGTGCCATCTGGTGAGGGTATCGAACGCGGGTAGTTTGCGTATGTGTAATTATATGCGCTTAACACTTGAGCTAACTACGTTTCAAGCGTCACGTCGTACTGGCCTTAAATTTTATAGTGCATGCTTATTCTGATTTTTTATTGAACCTTGAAGACAGTATAGGAAAGCATTATCTGCCAGAGAACCTTAAATAACAATAAGAAGACGGTAGCAGAAAATATATAAAAATATCATAAAACGTAAATGTATACATACATATTTAATAATACCTCAGATAATAAAATAACCGTGACGTATATACAGACAATTTTTTTATATAATAAGGGTGACAACCGATTACATAATCCACCTAATGATAACAAGATGCTGTGGCTCATGGATCACCCCTGAGAACTAAGATGTAATGCCTCGTTTCGAGTAAAAAAGGGTTTCAGGTTCTCTACACTCACCAGTCAAAACACAGCAGTATTAAGCGGCTATTTCACGCTGGTATACCGTTAGAGCGTAGTCCTTCCCCGGTCGGAGCGAATCAATCATGCTATAACCATAATACACACATAGAATACACACATAAACACAAATATATAATAACAAGACAATATTATGATGAGTTCGACTATATCTGTCATTGATAACGGTTATGTTACTATAACACTACCATTACCATTACCGGCTCATCAAAACTCCACTGCTAAGCGAAGGTCTCTCCCACTAATTGCCTCACTCAGTTGCCGCAGACAGCACGCGCTGCAGGCGAGCTGGCGGACCGCTATTGTTTATTAATATGCTGCGCTGTTATCAGTAAGCTGCTACTGCACATCTTCTGTTGCATGTTAATCTGTTTGCTCTTGCGATACAACTGCGATGATGTGGGCTAGTGGATATACTTACTAGATTGTGAGAAACTATTATCCATTAAAATTTCCTTTAAGCAAATTAATATATAAGCATTTCGACAGCGTGCGCCGATCGAAGCACTTATCTCGGACGGTAATAAATTTGCGCCTGTCAGCCATGGTTCCACCTTGTACTGTTACCGTTAAAAGGATGTCTTATCTTCACTTATGGATTTAAATGATAGAAGTTTTGACGCCTCCGTAGAGCAGTGGCTTAGCAATGAGTTACTGCGCTCAGGGCCGCGGGTTCGAATGCCGCACGAAATATGTATTAAAATGACCTACAAGTCATTGTTCCGGGTCTGGATGTTTGTCTTTGTACATTTTTTAGCAATAAATATAGTTGAGGCGTCTGCCTGTAATAATAAATGTTGATTCATTAGTATGCTATTAAGGGTCGACCCACACGTACCACAAGCACACCACATCGCAGCGACAAAATGTGGTCACGTGTGAATAATATCGCTGCAGCTTTTTGCAGTTACGTTGTGGTTGCGTAACATCACTAGTCACGGCGACGACGCAATGTTGTGTTTGCGACGTGGCCGGCCGCTAGTTCCGTGTGGTTCCGTAGTGGTTGCGCTGTGGTCGGCATCACTCACGCAGTCGATAATGACGGCAAAATGTAGTACATGTTAGTCGTACTATTCATTTCAAATACAAAATGCACCCGTTCGTGTATTGTGGTTATGGTTGTGGTTGTGGTTGTGGTACGTGTGGGTCGACCCTAAGAGATCAAAAACAGTTTTAAAATTTTTGTCTGTCTGTCTGTCTACTCGGCGTAGTCTTCGGATTAGCTGAACCTCTTATGATAAAAAAAATACGAGAATATAAAGAGCAATGCCATTAACTTGAAGCTTTGAAAAAAAACACAGCCGCGACGGGTGGCTAATTGACAATAAAAATATGTCTTCTCACAAAATCAAAATGTAAAATAACAGCATAAAACGTGTATCAAATGGGACTTGTTAAATGTTTTCTATTCAGAGACAGTAAAAAGGAGCTGAATAGGAGTCGAAAGAAGTTTTTGCTTCAAAAGTTTTTAAATCAAAAATATACATCCCTAATTTATTTCTTTAGGATACAGACACAATATTTGTAACACTGCTCGTAGCTCGTCGCGTCATTTACGCCCGCTATTCAATTCCACTCTCGGGTAAATCACGTTCCGAATATTTTATTTTACACTTTCATACACAAAGTAGTACATATTAGACTTAATTCTATAGGGAATTCTCTCCCAGTCAACCACTAGGCCAAGCAGAAATAGACATATAGGAGGCGGTGCAGCACTAATGAATGTTTTATAAGGTAAATTACTACGCAACTAGATAGTGACACCTCCGTCTCTTTTACCAGTTTTAATTGTATTTCTGTAGCTTTTTGAATATTTGTTAACTCAGCTTGAAAACTTATCTTCTGGTGGGTTGTGAGAAATGAAAGTGATCTATAAAAATAATTTAATTATTTAGAGCAATGTGTATTTTATTTTACAACTACCGCCAAAAAATATTGCATGCATAATTTCCTTTTCTCATTCTATTTTGCTCTATACGGCCATATTGTACAGATTTAAAGATTTAATCATAAATTTGCGTGTTTTTTAATACCGGTGATAAAATAGGAGGAAATATCTGTGATGTAGTTCAATTAGTATTAAAAAAAACTAGGATAAAAAACTAATATTTTTTTTAAAATCAAACTCGTATCGCCATGTACCGGAAAGAGCAGAGTAACATTTGTCAGCCCAGCGAGTATTTCTATAAGACATTTGCACAAACATGGATCTAGTTCGGGAAGTAAATTATCCACAAAATAACCTAAAGGCCTAGGGTTTATTTGCAATAAAATAGAATTACATTAGACCTTTGCAGTTAACGTTCACAAACGACTGTTTTGCGGCCGAAGTTTAATTGAGATTTGAAGCCAGATCTAACTACAGGTTAAATAAGGAAGGGTTAAAATGAGAGGGATTTTTTCCGCTTACAAATTAACGACAAGAATTAGTCGCACAATTTCTCTTTAGATTCTTTCTAAGTTTTTTAACGTAAATGTTAGGGTGAGAAATGAATACTCAGTTCAATCGATGGTAAAAAAAGAAGAAAGAACACGTTTATTTAATAAAAACTAATTATAGAAAAAAGACGAAACTATATCTTAAAGATAAGTCAATACACTTAAAAAAGCCCGTGCTGCAGCACTACAGCTGAACAAGTAATAGATGGCTGGGCTCTGTTGAGTCTGGCCGTTGTGACCGCAACTCCATCTGAAGCACATACGCAGGAATTACACGACGCAATTGCACGCCTCATAACGTGGAGCGGTTGAGGTGGTGCTTTACTCCCGACACGTCAAGGTCAAACAATTCTGGGTTATTAATATGCCTTTATCATAACCATATTACACTTAAACGATAATATGAGTAGGCCTATATCAAAAAAATAATCTAATTTATACATCTTATATTTTCTAAACAATCATTTTATATTGATACTTAAAAAAAACCGATTGAAAAAATTACGTGGACGACCGGAAGTCTGTACGCTGATTTTATTATATAGCTCCCGAACAAATTGACGTATCGAGATCGAGTTTTTTTAGCTTCAGAGTTACATCAACTGGTTGTCCCTTTAACATAATATTAATATCCTAGTACGCGTAGTTTGTTAATAAAATGATTTTTATTTCTATAAATGTACCTTCTACCTAGTGATTTCCATTTGATTTTTAATTTTGATTTTGATAAATTTATTTTTTTAGCCTTTGATAGACAGAGGGCAAAAGTACCATACAGCCGATTTTAAACTTTCTGTAATCGATTTATTTTAATAAAAGTTTTGCACGCCTCATAATGCTAAGCGGTTCAGGTATTTCTCTCACATGAAAACGATGGCACGCACCACTTAATCCAGTCAAAATGAGATAGAACAATCTTTTTTTCCTTTAGGTGACACTATCTGTTAAAATAAGGGAGCGCAAAATTTGGAACACGTAAATAATATATTTTAAAAGTCAGGGATACATTTTTTTTTCATCACAATTAATTAAACGTAATGAGGCGTGTACTTCTGGATTTTGCAAATGTTAAACTCTTTATTCTCCTTTTTGCATATCCGTAGGACATAGAACCCACTTTGCTTCACTGCTCGCAAAGAAGCATGCTAACCCTGTGCTGCTGAGAATTTTTTGACAGAAAAACCCAATAACTAATTTTGACGCGCGCGGGATTCAAACCCGAACGAGGCGTTACGTCCCGAATAATACAAAGAAGCTCACTTGTGCCTGTGCAAAAGGCTGAAAAGTTTGGTTACTAAAGTAAAGTCATCAAAAAGCCTTTTAGCGCTCCACGTAGCGTCGTATGTTTCTTAAAACTCTAATTTGGTAGAGCCACGATGCAGCCATATTATGGTTGGCAAGAATGGGTTAGCTCGGCCAGGCTCTCACAGAATATTAGTGTGAAATAGCAATTTAATGCTGCAATGTTTCATAACAAAAACAAAGCAATCCATCTTAGTCCTTAAGGTTGTCCACTGCTGAATATAGGCCTCCCCCAAGGAATGCCACAAAGCAAGGTCCTGAGCCACCTGAATCCATCGACTACCAGCACGTCTTACCAGGTCGTCACTCCATCCAGTGCGGGGTCGCTCTACACTACGCCCACCGGTACGAGGTCGCCATTCGAAAACCTTTATTCCCCAACGGTTGTCGGTTCTTCGAGTTATATGGCCGGCCTATTGTTAGTTTAGCTTACTAATCCGTTGGACTATGTTGGTCACTCTGGTTCTACTGCGGATATCCTCATTTCTAAGTTTATCACAAAGAGAAACTCTTATTTCAGAGAGGGGTTTTTAGGGTAAGGTAGTTAGTGTTCGCCGTGCTACCACAATGTTGCGTCGTGTTAACCGCATTTCACATATCTTCGGAATTATTTTAATTTTTAATTTCCCAGGCGTGTCAGGTTCCCTCTCGATGTTTTCCTTTACTGATAACCACGTGATAAATCAGCATTAAGAACTGCAACCGACAATGTTTATTGAAAGAAAGAACTATTTATTTTATCAACACATTTAAAACAAAGAAATATACAAAATCAAGGGGCAAAAATATGCACGCGTTAACAAATAAGAATGCAATGCAGCCATAACAAACATATTCGTATATAATAGTAATAAAATACATATTAAAAACATCACATCGTTATATATTGTCTCAATACATTGTAGTGCATTACAGAAATTGAGCTAGCTCCAGTAAGTTATAAAATACTTGTGTGACTACTTGTGAAACTACCTGGCTGCTTCCCTTAAAGCTTCATAATATAGTACTGAGACCAATTCATACAAAATACAGAGAAATAAAGTTCAAAAGTGAAAATTTCTTTCTTTCTTTGCCCCGTGAATGTTGTTCAGCCCCCGACAGATGCTTGTGCATCCACTTGACGCTGTGGATTTCCTCCTCCCCAGATACGGTGAGGCTGCCACGGCTCTTATCGGTTGGTACCCAGTAGTCTTCTACTGGCGGTGGACTCCCCGCTTACTTATGGATCGGCCAGACTGAAGTGAGATCAGGTGCGGGACCAACGACTTTACGTACTTTTTGAGGCAAGAGGGTGAACCACCGCTAAATTCACGACTTTTCGATAAACATGAATGCCACAAAGAATTTCATGACAGATAAATTCAATAACTGTTTTTTTATCCAACCCGGGATTGAAACACAGCAACTATTGATTAGCAGTCAATTTTACGATCACTAGACCATCAAGGCTGTCAAAACATTCGATGATTGGCATTTTGATGTCAACATCTGTTACCACACTCCCTCTTCGTAAATCACGTTTAGACTATATTACACTTTGTCAGAACCTTGCACTCTGTGATATTACATGTCATATGTTTTAAAGATAACTCGATATTTTAATATCAGTACCCGGTTGACCGAGCTTTGCTCGGTATTTTTCGCTCGGTTTTTTTAATTCGTGTGTTTTGGAAATTATATTTAGATACAAATTACATACTGATGAAATACGAATAATATTTTTTGATCTTAGCGACATAATAGAAAAAACTGAACTGGTTATTTGAATAAAAAATCATGAGTGCAATTAGTTTAATTTAAATTTTCGTGTTTTTAAAAAATACTAAAAAAGGGCTCGAAAAAATAGATTTTTTCAAAAAAGAAAGGAACATGAAAAACAATTAAAAAAAGTCGATCGCTCGGTCTGGGTTCGAACCGGGGTTTTATGATTCTGTGACCGACCATTATACCAATTAAGCTATTTATAACCACTAACAATCCGTCAAAATTTATCTTCTTATTCTAACGATATTGTAGCACTTTTTCATTGCCTAAAAACACTTACAAAAAGACATATTCTAAAAATAAATCCTAGCTAGATCGATTTATTATCCCCGAAACTCCCTGGACACTAAATTTTATGAAAATCGTTGGAGCCGTTTCAGAGATCCCGATTATATATATATATATATATATATATATATATATATATATATATATATATGTATATATATGTATATATATATATATATATATATATATATATATATATATATATATATATATATGTATATATATGTATATATATATATATATATATATATATATATATATATATATATATATATATATATATATACAAGAATTGCTCGTTTAATAGTATAGGATTCGATTGTCACCCTTTGAGATGCAGTAGTTTTTTTTTTTAGACTAAGGATACATATAGGTCACAGAATAATACAATATATATACAGATATAGCACAGTCTATAAATGTTATACTGTGGATATAGGTTGTACTGAGTAGTGGCGGTGCAGGTATATCCACTACTCCATATCATCCAGTGAGTGAAACCAAAAATGCAGTAGTTTTTTTTTAGACTAAGGGTGCATAAAGGTCATAGAATACTATAATACATACATAGATATAGGTTGTACACATCATCCAGTGAGTGACGTAAGAGGCGACGGAGGGAAACTAATCAGGGATGGGCAGCAGAGTCTTCCTGATAACGACTAAAAATACCAAGTGGCAACTGTGTCTTATATCTCCCCTGTGAAGCATTCTATGGCAGAGGCCTGTGTTCAGCAGTGGACTTTAATATCGGTTAAGGATTACAAACGAGCACACAATTCACCTAATGGTAAGTGGATGCTGTGGCCCATAGACATCTACATCTTTCTTTGATTTAGAATCATAATGCAGATGAGTTTTTACCCGTGAGGACTAAGATGGAATGCCTCGTTTCCAGTAAAAAGGGTCTCCGATTTCTACATTCACCATATCGTACGCAGCAGCACTAATTGATACCGAAGAAAATCCCTTGATGTAGTTGTAATATCAAGGGATTTTCTTCATCATAAAAGCCGGATAGGGGATAAATTCTATAATGCTGCGAAATACCAAAGAATTTAATTCAGTCATTGCATTAAAATTTTTTTTCATTGGTTTGCTGTAACATAGAATATTTTTGTATTGTAATATCTTTTTATAGGATACGAGTGTTAAACGAGCGCACAGTCCATCTGATGGCAAGTGGTTGTTGTGGCCCATAGACGTCTACATTTATCCTCGATTACGAATCAAAATACAGATGCGTTGTCACCTGTGAGGACTAAGATGGAATAAAAAGGTCCTCCGGTTCTCTACACTCGTCATACAAAACACAGATGCGATAAGCTGCTATTTTACGCTGGTATTCTGTATGAGCGTGGTCCTACCCCGGTCGGGCTGACCACGTATAAGTATGTCTATATACGAGTATCCCACTTATGACAACAATATTCAACGATTGGAAATTATTCCAAGGAAGTTGATTTGCAGACTTTCATACGTTGCTGGAGTGCATTAAACTATAAGGGGTAATGAGGAAAGACTCGATTATTTCTCTCTAAAAGCCAGCGTGCAGCATGGTATTTCTTTACAAGCTTTTTTTGGATGATTGATTAATTGAGTGATTCTTAATGGTGCCATTTACTGTCCTGAATCACTTTCCCTAGTTGAAATTACTTATTTCAAAATTATCCCAAACCAATCACACCAGACTCGGGTGCACACATATGCCCCATCACTTGTGCCAAGAAGAAGGAAAACTATGATAAGAATAGCCCCATATTACTTGTCGTATCCAAATATAATCGGCTTTTTAAAAAGGCAAACATACACGTAGATATCTTTTCAGACAGTGTTAGTCAATCTCAAGTAAAGATTGAAAAGAATATCGAGTTTTTTTATAGAATATCTGATGGTATTCCATGAGAGCGTGGTCGTGCCCCGGTCGAGCCGACCGATTCGTGCTGCAACCACAATGTAGCTGCAGCACAGCTCTACAACGTATGTGAAGATTAGAGAAACAGATTGCCACAAATCACGGTCCTTAACCACCTCCATGCTTTGACTTCCTTCCTTTCTTCCTTCCTTCTACGAGTAACAAGACGCAAACATTAATATTATTATAACTTTACAGCTTTTATTTTTATTTCTCTAAAGTATAATCTTTTTTAAAAACTTAAATCTTAAACTCAATTTAAATATTTGTTTTTAATTAAAATCATTGCATTAATGTTAGTGTTATACTCACCTCCAACTTAAGTTTCATATGTACTTAGTTGGTAAGTACGTACATATACATACATAAACATTCACGCATGTCACCCAGAGGGTTGGGCAGAGACTACAGACTTCCATTTGGCACGATCCTGACACACCTCTCTCGCCTCCTTCACATCCATACACCTACGCATACATGCTCGTCGGTTAAGGGTACTCCTAATTTGGCCCGTTTTCAATAAATCTCCAATTCGGTCGATAAATTTTCGCCTAGGACGTCCCTTTCCGATTTTGCCATTCACTTCTGCAACATAAATTTTCTTTGTCACTCTTTCCTCACTCATTCTTTCCACATGACCAAACCACCGAAACATTCTTTTCTTAATCCTGGTCACAACATCATCTTGCAAACAACACTCTTCTCTTATTACACAATTTCTTACCCTGTCATTCAGATTCAGCCCTAACATACTCCTTAACGACCGCATTTCTACTGCTTTCATTCAACTCTCGTGCTTCTTCTGCCACACCCAACTTTCACTACCATACGTTAAAGTAGGGACCAACACAGCATTGTGAATTTCCATTCGTGCCTTTTTCGACACATTTTGACTCTTCACAATAGAGTGTAGGGCCCCATTTATACTATTTTCTGCATTCACTCGTCGTTCTATATCCTTAACACATCTCCCATCCCTGCTGAATACGCAACTCAGATATACAAACTCATCTACTTGCTCGATCAACTCCCCTTTTATTCTTATTTCACATATCGTCTTACTTTCTTCTCTTTCAAAAACCATAACTTTCGTCTGACTTGCGTTCACTTTCATACCCCTTTCTTTTAATGATCTGTTCATTGATGTAACCATCATTTGCAACTCGGCCACCGACGACGTAAGAATAACTTGATCATCGGCGTACAAAAGGCATTTGATGGTTAACTTTCAAATTTTTCAAACAACTGTCCATAAATAGGTTGAACAGCCACGGGGAAGCCACACAGCCCTGTCTGACACGTTTATGGATGCCAAACCAGTCCGAGTAGACCCCGTTGATCCTAACACAAGCACTAGAGTCCCTATAAAGCGACTCCAATGCCTGTATCAAGCCAGCGTTCAACCCAAATGAATTCAGTGTTTGCTCTATCCACTCTGTCATAGGCCTTTTCCAAGTCCATGAACCCACAAAAATCCTTTTAGTTTTTGGCCAAAAACTTTTACGCGATCATGCGTCGTACTTGGTAAGTCTAAGCAAAAAAAAAAAATAAAAAAACAATAATTTCCTTTAATAAATAAATGTCGCGTAATGTGGTGGTGTAAGAACTCCAAATCTACCCCATAGCGTCCCGTGGCTGTTGTAAGACGCGACGGAGGGGAACTATCAGGAGATGAGCAGCAGCGTCTACCTGACAACAACTAAAAAAACTGTTGCCAACCCGCCTGGCAAGCGTGGCAATTATAGAAAATGTCCCTCTTATGGGGCAATCCATGGGGAGGCTTTTATTCAACAGTAGACTATAATAGGTTGTTATGTCTAAAAGTTCCATAATGTAGTAAACCATTTAAAAATGGTCGTAATTTTTAAAATCTACCTAACGAATGAAAATTTAAAACAATAGGCGTCATTAAGGAGTTTCGATTTTTCCGATTTAAATTGTCTAGCAAGGAATGAAGGCGATTATTAAATCATGTCGCTTCAAATTGATTTGTGTTCGTGAACATAATAAGTGATAATTTCGCTTGAAAATATAACTGGCTAGTAATATATAAAAATTACAAACATATTTAAAAAAAGAATATGTAACATCTTTCTTTTCAATTATTTGCACACATGTACATGAGGATTTATCTCTGGGTGTCATATCTTTGGTGTAATATATTATTATTACGTTTTATGATAATAATTAATTAGTTATTAATATTAAGATATGTAACCTTATATTGATACATCTAATAATAGCTATGAAGTAGTAGTGTAACATTGTTAATTACAGTAAATTAAAGAAAATTTATAAAATGGTATGAAATATTACTAGCTGTTTAATTTTGTAATATATAAAATTACGTTCTATACAAAACCTTTTCTCGAAGTTTACATATCCGCTTATATATCTAGATGTGATAGTTTTAGTGTGGGTGAAGGTAAACCCCTCACAATGCGTCATGCTTGGCATGGACGCCCGATTGCATAAGGGCAAAACATTACCAGGAGTCTGCGGAAGTGACCTATGATTACTGACTTCTGCTAAGTGTGAACATTACATGATCTACTACAATTGGGTTTATGCAATAAATTGATGAAATCTTATTTTTTTATATAAAAGGGTAACAATTGAGCACACAATCCGCGCAGAAATCGAACCCGCGGCCTCAGCGGTGCCATGGAGATGTGTGTCATGGATTACTTTTGTTTAATTGGTTTAGTACTGTGACCAAACATTCTGTCGGAACTGGTATAACTAATTTGATAAATAATCAGTGCATAAAATGTTTAACTAACAATTCAGTGTATGTATTATGATTATAAGAGAATATACTAATTGGGGTGTATGAGTGTGTGCGTTAATTACGTTACGTATTGTTTAAGTCAGAGATTGAGATCTGATGACGGGATGAATAAAAGGATTAAATTGATTATGCAAAGAAATTTTCACAACATGTAAGAGACAGCTCCGAGGTGCAGTGGCTTAGGATTGAGTTGCGGTGCGGAGAGCCGGTTCGAATCCCGTACGAAACAAATATTTATTCTTACGGACCTACAAATACTTATTCTGAGTTTAAACGTTTGTCCTTGTGCAATTTGTGTAAGCTGCCTCCACGATACACGAGCTCATGCTAGCTGATGCTTTTTTTTTAATCTTTACTTTGTCAACAGCTTTAGATGATTATATTATTTTTGTTCCTATGTAGTTGATTTCACTTTCTTTAACAGTTTAAAGAGACTAAATGCACGCAAGCAAAGCGGCGTGAAAATAGGGCATAATACTACGATATTGATTAAAACTACTTTTACGGATTTTGGAAGAATGGTGGTGGATTCACCGTTTAAATATCGGTTTGTATGGGTCTTTTTTCTATACACAGTGTGACCTATGGTGTCGTTAGGATTTAGGATGACTAACTAAGCGGATAGCTAAGGAATTATTTACCTCTAACTCTAAAGTAAATTGAATTTTAGCGTTTATGGAATAAGATGTTCTAAAAAGGCAGTTACTTTGTCTGATAGTAAAATTGTGAAATTGTGTTTACGTACCGCTTGTAGAACCTTGGAGAAAGCTGGAGACACTCCGAGTTAACACTAAAATCGGGACGTCAATCACGTCAGTCGCCCTTGACCATGGGTGCTGGAAAGTACGGGAATTAAAAATCCAATAAACGCCATAAAATCCGTAACAGTAGTTTAATCAATGTGAATTCATTATAATATGATATTTTAATTAATAAACAAAAATGAAATTTACCTCTCAAATACATTATCCACACTTTTTGAATTGGCTGTTCAAGTGGACCTCTGCGCTATAAATTTGAGACATCTGGTTTGAGAGGAGCAAAAAAATTACAAAAGGGGCCGCTACCGGTCAATTAGTGATGTCTACGAGGCTGGGTGCAGTACTGTTGAGTGTTCGTTCTTTATATCTTGCTTATGCGTATAATGCAGTAATATGAGCTGAACGGGCTACAAAGGTCTTATATAATGTAGACGTTTTTATGAAATTATATTTTACAGGACGCTAGCAACCCGGGTTCAATCCCCGCCGGCTCCAATGAAATTATTAATTGCAATTTTAAGTGCTGATATACCACGCGCTTAGCGCTAAAGAAAAAGACCGCGAGGAAACCTGCACGAGTGAGACATAAAAAAAATCGAAGGCATGTGAAATCTGTCAAAACGCACTGGGCAGCGCGGCGGACGCTTGTTTGCCCGAAAACCAACTTAAAAGTGAGAGGAGGCCTGTGCCCAGTAAATTTACTTTACTTATTACCATAGGAGCTTTTCCTGCAACGTGAAGGTGGTTTAAGACATAATCTTAGGTCATAGAAATACTTGATCCATACGAAATTCAAACTCTTGAGGTGGATCTACGCTATACGAGCCGAGCACGAGCGGAGCATGTGTCGAGCACAAATTCAAGTAGTGTGGACCGACTTACAAGCCTCGAACGAGGGCGCTTCGAGCGTTTGGTTCATGCTCGACTGTGCTCCGCCCATTGTCGGGTTTTTGACGAACACAAAGCAATTTGCATCGCATGCATTGATTTGCATGTTGTAGGCTCATTGTACATCTACACTCGACACGGCGAGTAGAGCTGTTCAACTTGTGCCTAGCTCGTGTTTGGCTCCTCTAGCGTAGACACAACTATCCACTTCGAACGCGTTGCGCGCGGCCACTGCGCTGAAGAGTCAAAAGTCGTTTAAAAATGTTGTTGTAGCATAATTAAAGTGGTCCTCGAGAGTCTGTGAATAAACCACTGATGTACTTTGTATTTTTGCATAGATGGTAGGGCTGTACACATCATCGTTGGAGCCACACGCAAGTGTGAGTAACGATCCAAGAGCAAGTCTTACCCGACACTATTCCGATGATAACCCGGATGTCAGTCTGAGCGAGATTAGAATAGCTCTCTAGCACCTTAAAAACGGCAGGGCCCCAGGCGAGGATGGAATAACAGCGGAGCTTCTGAAAGCGGGTGGAACACCGGTACTTGAAGTCCTTCTGAAGCTATTCAATTCCGTCCTCCATGGTGGCACTACTCCGGAGGCGTGGAGCATGAAGTACGGTGGTCTTGTTCTTTAAAAAAGGCGACTACGCGCTCTTGAAGAACTACAGACCGATTTCCCTTCTGAACCGCGTCTACGTGCTGTTTTCGAGAGTCATTACGAATCGTCTCGCACGCAGACTCGACGACTTCCAGCCTCCCGAACAAGCTGGTTACCGAAAAGGCTTCAGTACCATAGACTACATACATACCCTGCGGCAGTTTGTACAGAAGACTGAAGAGTACAATCTGCCACTTTGCCTGGCTTATGTGGACTATGAGAAAGCCTTTGATTCCGTCGAAATTTGGGCGGTGCTACAGTCCCTTCAGCGGTGCCAAGTTGACTGTCGGTATATCGAAGTGCTGAAATGTTTGTACAGTAGGGCTACGATGGCTATCCGAGTACAGAACCAGAGTTCAAAACCTATCCAACTGCAGAAAGGTGTAAGACAGGGTGACGTTATATCCCCGAAACTCTTCACCGCCGCGTTGGAAGACGTTTTCAAGCTACTGGACTGGAAAGGATACGGTAGTAACATCAATGGCGGGTACATCACTCACCTTCGATTTGCCGACGATATAGTCCTTATGGCAGAATCGCTGGAGGACTTTGGCACTATGCTCAATGACCTCATTGGTGTCTCCCAACGGATAGGTCTTAAGATGAACATGGAGAAAACAAAGATCATGTTTAATGTCCATGTCACACCTATGCCGGTAGTTGTTGACGAGTACGTTTACCTGGGACAAATAGTCCGACTAGGTAAGTCCAACTTCGACCGAGAGGTCAAGCGACGGATTCAACTCGGCTGGATAGCGTTCGGAAAATTACGACACATCTTCTCGTCAGGTATACCACAATCTCTGAAAACTAAAGCGTACAAACCGTGCGTGTTGCCAGTGATGACTTACAGATCTGAGACGTGGTCCTTCACTGCTGGCCGTATGAGGACGCTCAAGGTCACTCAGCGAGCTATGGAGAGGGCTATTCTCGGAGTTTCTCTGCGTGATAGACTCAGAAATGATGATATCCGCAGTAAAACTAGAGTGACCGACATAGCCCATCGGATTAGTAAGCTGAAGTGGCAATGGGCCGGCCATATAGCTTGAAGAACCGATAACCGGTGGGGAAGAAAGGTTTTCGAGTAGCAGCCTCGTACCGGTAGACGTAGTGTAGGGCAACCCCCCCACTAGATGGAGTGACGACTTTGTAAGACATGCAGGAAGTCGATGGATGCAGGTGGCTCAGGACCGTGCTTTGTGGCATTGCTTGGGGGAGGCCTACGTTCTCCTTGTCTTGTGAAGGGCTGTAATAATGATGATGATAGATGGTAGGGCAAGGTTACAGTAATCGCTTCGTTTGGTTAGCTTAGCCTTAGATGCTGCATTCGTCACTTATGCAGAGTCCACAAAATCTACCTTTAAATTTCCTTAATTAGCTCTAAAGATATCAAAGGAATGAGACGGGTGATGAATGCATTCTCTTAGGCTGCCAACATAGGTAATTTTCTTTCTAATAAATCATCTTGTTTAAGGATGAATATGCCAAAATAACAATGTTATAGGAGGAAAATTGCTAAAGGAAAACCACAACCCCACGCGGTGCTCTCAGCTAATTCCTAGATAGGTATCCGGGCATATACTGATGGTTGGGCATCTAACAAGTAGGTAAACATATTACGTGGTATAGTCATGCAGCGGCTCAACTAGACAAGGATCACGTTATCACAGATTACCAGCATGAAGTAGCAGTTTAACGCTGCTGTATTTCGTGTGGTAAGTTCAGAGAACCGGAAATATTTTTTACTGAAAACGAGGCATTCCATCTTAGACCTCAGGCTGTCAACGCATTCTGCATTTTGATTTTTAATTGAGGATAGATGTAGATGTCTATACTTTGGAATTCAGTTACCATCAGGTAGACTGTGTGCTAATTTTTCATCCTTATTCTATATAAAAATTCTAATCTTTTGTTTTTATGAACTTCTTTTCTACCTAGGGGATCCGTTAAGGTCAACCACACTCTTGACTATATCTGTCTTTAAATACCAGTGTTTGCACTGCTGTGTTTCAGTCCGAAAGATATTGAGAGCCAGTATAATCGCAGGCTGAGATATATTCCATCTTAGTCTTCAGAGGTGACAACGCATCCTTAGCTTCCATTGTATGAAGTTTTTTTATGGAAGAGGGGGCAAACGAGCATACGGCTCGTAGTTGGTAAGTGATCACCATCGCCCCTCGGCAAGATCAGGGTAATCGTCCGTGCATTGCCGGCCGTATGGAAAATTGTAAAGGAAAGTAAACTCAAGTAAAGATAGCTGCAGGTATCCATGGACTTGGGAAGTAGAGAATAGTCCTCTCCTGAGAGGAGCCGCCGTGGAACAGCAAGTGCTGGTGGGGCTGCAAATGTGTGAGAAAGCGTTTCTGTGGCCCTGTCAATATGCGGATAAGGTGGAACTCCATAGGGTTTTAGTTGGCGCGAGTTCGATACAATCCATCCTTGCAAGGTGGGTATGCGTAGGCATGTCCTCGTGTTAAAAAAACGGCTGCCATGATAAACAATCTGAATGAGGCGAACTATTGGAACACTTATATAGGTAATACTAAATTTCAAAATAAACATATTAGGTTTCGTTGGAAAAATCTAAAAAGGAGCTATCTGCAGTACAGGATTTAGAAATTTTAAATTACCTGAGGTTAAGATACCTGTGTTCTCTGTAAGTTATAGTGAGTGGCAGACATTTAGAAATTTATTTGTGGGTTTAATACAAAATAATAAAACTAAACGGTGCGCTGAAATTAAATTAGTTAAAAGGGTACTTAACTGGAGATGCAGAACACCTATCAAGTCCAATATAACCCGTCCTTGCCCCCATGAGGCGGTTATACGTAGTCTTTTAAACCATGTAAATAAAAACGGGTGTTCATGGACTGCAGAAGCCACTTATCATCAGGTTGACTGTACCTTCATTTGACACATTAGTTATACAACAAGTGGTAAAATTGAAAGAAAATGTAATGTAATTGAGAGAACATCATTAATGTATTCGAAGTCAATTTAATATGCATTATTAAAGATAACTCAAAACATGTGGTCAGACCTTGATTAAATTTATATGAGATCACACGAGAAGCACCAACTTTTAAATAAAAAAGAAACATCAAAATCGAATAACCCAAATAAAAGTTATGAAGTACACATAAAAAAAAACATACAGTCGAATTGAATACCTCCTTTTTTTGAAGTCGTTAAAAAAGATATGTTCTACCATCCGTTAGATAAATTACTTATATAAGTGCCAGAAATTTAAATCAATTCCATTTTATTTATTGCCTGAATTTAGTACATAATATTACGAACTTAAGTAAAAAAGTAAAGATACAGCCTATATACGTCCCACTGCTGGGCACAGGCCTCTCCTCATTTCTGAGAGTGTTTTAGGGCAAGGAAGTGTCGTGTTGGCGAACTTCACGTCTTCGAAATATTATTTTCTGGTTTTTCAGACATGCAGGTTTCCTCACGATGTTTTCCTTCACCGCCGAGCACATGGTAAGTGAGCACTTAAAATTGCAATTAACAATTTCATTGATGCCGGCGGGGATCGAACTCGGGTTACTTGCGTACTGTTATATTTACAGCGAACGTTAACCATCTGAGCTACCAAGCCCCATAATAATATTATATGCAACAGAATGAAGTACATATATATTATTATGATGTTATTAGTTGATAATGAGATCTTACATACTACCATAATAATGGCGTGCAATATCTTTACTTAAACACTAAGCTATTATTATCATTACAATTTAATGAAATAATTAAGTGATAATAAGTATTTAAATAATTAAATAATCATGATCAGGTAGTAATTAATTACATGTTTGCATTTATTTACTTAACAGTGTGGTTGAAAACAAAAACGTCTCGTTATTTAAGAACAGAAACTCTTCATATAATATCAGCGTTGGATGTATTATATTTTATCAGCCATGTGCTTTTTGCAATAACTTACGACCTTACAGCTTTAATATTTAACTCTGTGACGATTTAATGTTCCTTAACTCTTTGAGGTTTAATTATGTCATCATTGCTCCTTTTAAGGTGACAAGCGAGCACACAGTCTAGCCGATGGTTAGTGGACGCTGTGGACCATGCTGTGGAGATCTACATTTATCCTCGATTATAAATCAAAATGCAGATGCGTTGTCACCCCTGAGGACTCAGGAGGAGGAGGAGGAGAGTTCTCTACCCTCACCAACTGAAACACAGCAGCATTGAGCTGTTATTTCACGCTGATATTCTGTGAGAGCGTGGTAATTCCTCGGTCGCGACGACCCATTCGTGTTACAACCAAAATATGGCTGCAGCGTTTCTCTACCACGTACCAAGGCTTACTGATCAGCTGGCTATGTCAGTAACTTACTAATCAGCTGGCTATGTCACTAACTGTTGTTCTTTCACGGATATCCTCGTAACGGACTTTGTCCTCTAAAGAAATTTATGAAATATTTAAAACAAGAAAAGTTGTAGTTTATTTCTGTATGAACTGACGGCTCCGTGGCTTCACAATAAGTTACAGTGCTAAGGACCGCGGGTTTGAATACCGTATGGAACAAGTATATGTATACAAATAATTGTTTTGGGTCTATATGTTTGTCCTTGTGAAAATTATGCATGACAAAATCCTAGTGTGGGGGTGTAACGTTAAAAAAACTGTCAGTCGTAGGACTGCACGTCAGAAGTTAAAATCTCTTAGCTTAACAAACTTGGAAACATTATTCTGAGCGTGAAGGTCACGCATTTTTACGCAAGTTATCACTTCAAAAACAAATTACAAAAAATGGCTATAAACGATATAACTTTATAAAATAAGCCAAAACTACATGTCACGGCTTCTAATCCTTATCGAAACACACCCTTGACATTCATTCCCTTGAGTTCCACCCACGCTGTCCATTTCGCACTTATCTGCGGTCAAGCAGCCGTCCTATCATAACAAGACGTGTGATGAAGTACAGACGTATAGAAAAGTTAATCCATTTTGTTACATCCATTTGAGTGTTGGGCCGTGCCTCTAGATACAATTCTTTTCCTCTTTAGTTTAACAAGAACAGTTATCTAGTCTATAGACTATGAGAAAGCGTTCGATGCCGTCGAAATTTGGGCTTTGCTA
This sequence comes from Parnassius smintheus behrii, assembly GCA_036936625.1. Classification (NCBI taxonomy): domain Eukaryota; kingdom Metazoa; phylum Arthropoda; class Insecta; order Lepidoptera; family Papilionidae; genus Parnassius; species Parnassius smintheus. The sequence goes on from JAUPFT010000025.1 coordinate 30,931,128, forward strand.
CAGTCCCTTCAGCGGTGCCAAGTTGACTGTCGGTATATCGAAGTGCTGAAGTGCTTGTACAGTAGGACTACGATGGCTATCCGAGTACAAAACCAGAGTACGTAAACTATCTAACTGCAGAGAGGTGCAAGACAGAGTGATATTATATCCCCGAAACTCTTCACCATTGCATTGGAAGACGTTTTCAAACTACTGGACTGAAAAGGATTCGGTATTAACATCAATGGCGAGTACATCCCTCACATTCAACTTGCCAACGATATAGTGGTTATGGCAGAATCGCTAGGGGATGATCGCACTATGCTCAATGGCCTCAATGGTGCCTCCCAACGGATAGGTCTTAAGATGAACATGGGCATATCAAAGATCATGTGTAACGTCCATGTCACACCTATGCCAGTAGTTGTAGGGAGCACTAAGCTTGAAGTTGTTGACGAGTACGTTTACCTGGAACAAATAGTCCGACTAGGTAAGTCCAACTTCGACCGAGAGGTCAATGGCAATAAAAAAAATCATATCCTATCGATTCTAGTCTGTAAAATGAAAGTTATCCGAGACTTTATTTCAGACAAAACAAATGAAGGACAAAACTTATAACGGCGCAGATTAAAGACACAGCAAATTTATTAATAGCTTGCGCCTCGCGTCCTTCCAATTAACGCGTGTCCAGTGGATCCACAGACGGTGATCTTAATTAAATATCTCTTTTTAATTTCTTTACGAATCAATAGTTTTATTTATTAATTAATTTATTACAGTCTATCAAAAGTCTACAGCTGAACATAGAACTCCCCCACCCCCATAGATTACCCTAAGGACGGATTTTGTCCAAGTTGCCACGGTTGGTGCGTTAGCAACCGAAGTTGTAATTGTTGTCATCAGGAACATGCTGTCCGTGTTCTGCTTCAGTCTCCCTCCGCCGCCTCTCACGACACCCACGGCACGATATGGGGCAGTGGATATTCTTACACCGCCACTACACGGTTAGTATTTTTATTGTTGTCATCAGGAACATGCTGTCCGTGTTCTGCTTCAGTCTCCCTCTGCCGCCTCTCACGACACCCACGGCACGATATGGGGCAGTGGATACTCTTACACCGCCACTGCACGGTTAGTATTTTTATTGTTGTCATCAGGAACATGCTGTCCGTGTTCTGCTTCAGTCTCCCTCTGCCGCCTCTCACGACACCCACGGCACGATATGGGGCAGTGGATATTCTTACACCGCCACTACACGGTTAGTATTTTTATTGTTGTCATCAGGAACATGCTGTCCGTGTTCTGCTTCAGTCTCCCTCCGCCGCCTCTCACGACACCCACGGCACGATATGGGGCAGTGGATATTCTTACACCGCCACTACACGGTTAGTATTTTTATTGTTGTCATCAGGAACATGCTGTCCGTGTTCTGCTTCAGTCTCCCTCTGCCGCCTCTCACGACACCCACGGCACGATATGGGGCAGTGGATATTCTTACACCGCCACTGCACGGTTAGTATTTTTATTGTTGTCATCAGGAACATGCTGTCCGTGTTCTGCTTCAGTCTCCCTCTGCCGCCTCTCACGACACCCACGGCACGATATGAGGCAGTGGATATTCTTACTCCGCCACTACACGGTTAGTATTTTTATTGTTGTCATCAGGAACATGCTGTCCGTGTTCTGCTTCAGTCTCCCTCTGCCGCCTCTCACGACACCCACGGCACGATATGGGGCAGTGGATACTCTTACACCGCCACTACACGGTTAGTATTTTTATTGTTGTCATCAGGAACATGCTGTCCGTGTTCTGCTTCAGTCTCCCTCTGCCGCCTCTCACGACACCCACGGCACGATATGGGGCAGTGGATACTCTTACACCGCCACTGCACGGTTAGTATTTTTATTGTTGTCATCAGGAACATGCTGTCCGTGTTCTGCTTCAGTCTCCCTCTGCCGCCTCTCACGACACCCACGGCACGATATGAGGCAGTGGATATTCTTACTCCGCCACTACACGGTTAGTATTTTTATTGTTGTCATCAGGAACATGCTGTCCGTGTTCTGCTTCAGTCTCCCTCTGCCGCCTCTCACGACACCCACGGCACGATATGGGGCAGTGGATACTCTTACACCGCCACTACACGGTTAGTATTTTTATTGTTGTCATCAGGAACATGCTGTCCGTGTTCTGCTTCAGTCTCCCTCTGCCGCCTCTCACGACACCCACGGCACGATATGGGGCAGTGGATACTCTTACACCGCCACTGCACGGTTAGTATTTTTATTGTTGTCATCAGGAACATGCTGTCCGTGTTCTGCTTCAGTCTCCCTCTGCCGCCTCTCACGACACCCACGGCACGATATGGGGCAGTGGATACTCTTACACCGCCACTACACGGTTAGTATTTTTATTGTTGTCATCAGGAACATGCTGTCCGTGTTCTGCTTCAGTCTCCCTCTGCCGCCTCTCACGACACCCACGGCACGATATGAGGCAGTGGATATTCTTACTCCGCCACTACACGGTTAGTATTTTTATTGTTGTCATCAGGAACATGCTGTCCGTGTTCTGCTTCAGTCTCCCTCTGCCGCCTCTCACGACACCCACGGCACGATATGGGGCAGTGGATATTCTTACACCGCCACTACACGGTTAGTATTTTTATTGTTGTCATCAGGAACATGCTGTCCGTGTTCTGCTTCAGTCTCCCTCTGCCGCCTCTCACGACACCCACGGCACGATATGGGGCAGTGGATACTCTTACACCGCCACTACACGGTTAGTATTTTTATTGTTGTCATCAGGAACATGCTGTCCGTGTTCTGCTTCAGTCTCCCTCTGCCGCCTCTCACGACACCCACGGCACGATATGGGGCAGTGGATACTCTTACACCGCCACTACACGGTTAGTATTTTTATTGTTGTCATCAGGAACATGCTGTCCGTGTTCTGCTTCAGTCTCCCTCTGCCGCCTCTCACGACACCCACGGCACGATATGGGGCAGTGGATATTCTTACACCGCCACTACACGGTTAGTATTTTTATTGTTGTCATCAGGAACATGCTGTCCGTGTTCTGCTTCAGTCTCCCTCTGCCGCCTCTCACGACACCCACGGCACGATATGGGGCAGTGGATATTCTTACACCGCCACTACACGGTTAGTATTTTTATTGTTGTCATCAGGAACATGCTGTCCGTGTTCTGCTTCAGTCTCCCTCTGCCGCCTCTCACGACACCCACGGCACGATATGGGGCAGTGGATATTCTTACACCGCCACTACACGGTTAGTATTTTTATTGTTGTCATCAGGAACATGCTGTCCGTGTTCTGCTTCAGTCTCCCTCTGCCGCCTCTCACGACACCCACGGCACGATATGAGGCAGTGGATATTCTTACTCCGCCACTACACGGTTAGTATTTTTATTGTTGTCATCAGGAACATGCTGTCCGTGTTCTGCTTCAGTCTCCCTCTGCCGCCTCTCACGACACCCACGGCACGATATGGGGCAGTGGATATTCTTACACCGCCACTACACGGTTAGTATTTTTATTGTTGTCATCAGGAACATGCTGTCCGTGTTCTGCTTCAGTCTCCCTCTGCCGCCTCTCACGACACCCACGGCACGATATGGGGCAGTGGATATTCTTACACCGCCACTACACGGTTAGTATTTTTATTGTTGTCATCAGGAACATGCTGTCCGTGTTCTGCTTCAGTCTCCCTCTGCCGCCTCTCACGACACCCACGGCACGATATGGGGCAGTGGATATTCTTACACCGCCACTACACGGTTAGTATTTTTATTGTTGTCATCAGGAACATGCTGTCCGTGTTCTGCTTCAGTCTCCCTCTGCCGCCTCTCACGACACCCACGGCACGATATGGGGCAGTGGATATTCTTACACCGCCACTACACGGTTAGTATTTTTATTGTTGTCATCAGGAACATGCTGTCCGTGTTCTGCTTCAGTCTCCCTCTGCCGCCTCTCACGACACCCACGGCACGATATGGGGCAGTGGATATTCTTACACCGCCACTACACGGTTAGTATTTTTATTGTTGTCATCAGGAACATGCTGTCCGTGTTCTGCTTCAGTCTCCCTCTGCCGCCTCTCACGACACCCACGGCACGATATGGGGCAGTGGATATTCTTACACCGCCACTACACGGTTAGTATTTTTATTGTTGTCATCAGGAACATGCTGTCCGTGTTCTGCTTCAGTCTCCCTCTGCCGCCTCTCACGACACCCACGGCACGATATGGGGCAGTGGATATTCTTACACCGCCACTACACGGTTAGTATTTTTATTGTTGTCATCAGGAACATGCTGTCCGTGTTCTGCTTCAGTCTCCCTCTGCCGCCTCTCACGACACCCACGGCACGATATGAGGCAGTGGATATTCTTACTCCGCCACTACACGGTTAGTATTTTTATTGTTGTCATCAGGAACATGCTGTCCGTGTTCTGCTTCAGTCTCCCTCTGCCGCCTCTCACGACACCCACGGCACGATATGGGGCAGTGGATATTCTTACACCGCCACTACACGGTTAGTATTTTTATTGTTGTCATCAGGAACATGCTGTCCGTGTTCTGCTTCAGTCTCCCTCTGCCGCCTCTCACGACACCCACGGCACGATATGAGGCAGTGGATATTCTTACTCCGCCACTACACGGTTAGTATTTTTATTGTTGTCATCAGGAACATGCTGTCCGTGTTCTGCTTCAGTCTCCCTCTGCCGCCTCTCACGACACCCACGGCACGATATGGGGCAGTGGATACTCTTACACCGCCACTACACGGTTAGTATTTTTATTGTTGTCATCAGGAACATGCTGTCCGTGTTCTGCTTCAGTCTCCCTCTGCCGCCTCTCACGACACCCACGGCACGATATGGGGCAGTGGATATTCTTACTCCGCCACTACACGGTTAGTATTTTTATTGTTGTCATCAGGAACATGCTGTCCGTGTTCTGCTTCAGTCTCCCTCTGCCGCCTCTCACGACACCCACGGCACGATATGGGGCAGTGGATATTCTTACACCGCCACTACACGGTTAGTATTTTTATTGTTGTCATCAGGAACATGCTGTCCGTGTTCTGCTTCAGTCTCCCTCTGCCGCCTCTCACGACACCCACGGCACGATATGAGGCAGTGGATATTCTTACTCCGCCACTACACGGTTAGTATTTTTATTGTTGTCATCAGGAACATGCTGTCCGTGTTCTGCTTCAGTCTCCCTCTGCCGCCTCTCACGACACCCACGGCACGATATGGGGCAGTGGATATTCTTACACCGCCACTACACGGTTAGTATTTTTATTGTTGTCATCAGGAACATGCTGTCCGTGTTCTGCTTCAGTCTCCCTCTGCCGCCTCTCACGACACCCACGGCACGATATGGGGCAGTGGATACTCTTACACCGCCACTGCACGGTTAGTATTTTTATTGTTGTCATCAGGAACATGCTGTCCGTGTTCTGCTTCAGTCTCCCTCTGCCGCCTCTCACGACACCCACGGCACGATATGGGGCAGTGGATACTCTTACACCGCCACTGCACGGTTAGTATTTTTATTGTTGTCATCAGGAACATGCTGTCCGTGTTCTGCTTCAGTCTCCCTCTGCCGCCTCTCACGACACCCACGGCACGATATGGGGCAGTGGATATTCTTACACCGCCACTACACGGTTAGTATTTTTATTGTTGTCATCAGGAACGTGCTGTCCGTGTTCTGCTTCAGTCTCCCTCTGCCGCCTCTCACGACACCCACGGCACGATATGGGGCAGTGGATACTCTTACACCGCCACTGCACGGTTAGTATTTTTATTGTTGTCATCAGGAACATGCTGTCCGTGTTCTGCTTCAGTCTCCCTCTGCCGCCTCTCACGACACCCACGGCACGATATGGGGCAGTGGATACTCTTACACCGCCACTGCACGGTTAGTATTTTTATTGTTGTCATCAGGAACATGCTGTCCGTGTTCTGCTTCAGTCTCCCTCTGCCGCCTCTCACGACACCCACGGCACGATATGGGGCAGTGGATACTCTTACACCGCCACTACACGGTTAGTATTTTTATTGTTGTCATCAGGAACATGCTGTCCGTGTTCTGCTTCAGTCTCCCTCCGCCGCCTCTCACGACACCCACGGCACGATATGGGGCAGTGGATACTCTTACACCGCCACTGCACGGTTAGTATTTTTATTGTTGTCATCAGGAACATGCTGTCCGTGTTCTGCTTCAGTCTCCCTCTGCCGCCTCTCACGACACCCACGGCACGATATGGGGCAGTGGATATTCTTACACCGCCACTACTCGGTTAGTATTTTTATTGTTGTCATCAGGAACATGCTGTCCGTGTTCTGCTTCAGTCTCCCTCTGCCGCCTCTCACGACACCCACGGCACGATATGGGGCAGTGGATATTCTTACACCGCCACTACACGGTTAGTATTTTTATTGTTGTCATCAGGAACATGCTGTCCGTGTTCTGCTTCAGTCTCCCTCTGCCGCCTCTCACGACACCCACGGCACGATATGGGGCAGTGGATATTCTTACACCGCCACTACTCGGTTAGTATTTTTATTGTTGTCATCAGGAACATGCTGTCCGTGTTCTGCTTCAGTCTCCCTCTGCCGCCTCTCACGACACCCACGGCACGATATGGGGCAGTGGATATTCTTACACCGCCACTACACGGTTAGTATTTTTATTGTTGTCATCAGGAACATGCTGTCCGTGTTCTGCTTCAGTCTCCCTCTGCCGCCTCTCACGACACCCACGGCACGATATGGGGCAGTGGATATTCTTACACCGCCACTACACGGTTAGTATTTTTATTGTTGTCATCAGGAACATGCTGTCCGTGTTCTGCTTCAGTCTCCCTCTGCCGCCTCTCACGACACCCACGGCACGATATGGGGCAGTGGATATTCTTACACCGCCACTACACGGTTAGTATTTTTATTGTTGTCATCAGGAACATGCTGTCCGTGTTCTGCTTCAGTCTCCCTCTGCCGCCTCTCACGACACCCACGGCACGATATGGGGCAGTGGATATTCTTACACCGCCACTACACGGTTAGTATTTTTATTGTTGTCATCAGGAACATGCTGTCCGTGTTCTGCTTCAGTCTCCCTCTGCCGCCTCTCACGACACCCACGGCACGATATGGGGCAGTGGATATTCTTACACCGCCACTACACGGTTAGTATTTTTATTGTTGTCATCAGGAACATGCTGTCCGTGTTCTGCTTCAGTCTCCCTCTGCCGAGAGTAAGTAGCCTAGCCTAGGAAGATGCTACTGCCTGAGAAGTAAGTAGCATCTTCCTGATATTCCTACTTTTTATGGCGTATCAGAATTATACATTATATAATATACAATATATTATATTATTAAATGAAGATATTTGATTACAAATTGTTTATTAACAGGCAAAAGTAGCTCGCCTACAATATAATAATAGTAATAATACTACACGCCTACAATGCACGCCATGCTGACCTGTTATTGTTAACACAACATTTAGTTTTTAGTTCTAGAATAGAAATATTTTAATTTAACAAATATTGTATGTCTTCTTAATTATTCTTAATAAAATAAATAACCCGATAAAATACTACGGTGGAACCGTCCACCCACCTTCCAAACGTGGCATAAAAGTAAAAAAAGTAAAGTTACAGCCTATATATGTTCCACTGCTGGGCACAGGCCTCCCCTCATTTCTGAGAGGATTATAGGACAAGGAAGTGTCCGCCGTGTCCTCAGACATACAGGTTTCAAGCTGCCGAGCACGTGGTAAATCAGCACTTAAAATTGCAATTAACAATTTCTTTGGTGCCGGCGGGGATCGAACCCGGGTTACTCGCGTTCTGTTAACGTGGCATATATGGCAAAATTCCCTTCAGTAGGTAATGTATGGGTGAGAGAAATTTAGCCCACTCAGAGACTTTTAACAAAAAAAAATCAAGAGAATATGCTGCAACCATCCTTACTGTGCCTGAAGTCGGACAGCTTACGTACATTCTACTCATTCTGATGAAACCGATAGACCTACCCAACCAATACCGTCAAACGGCTTCAATTCTTATTTTTATAGCAAAAGGGTAGCAATCGAGCACACAGTCTACCTGATGACAAGTTGCCGCTGTGTCATCATCATCATCATCATCATTACAGCCCTTCACAAGCCCACTGCTGATCGTAGGCCTCCCTCAAGTAACGCCACAAAGCACGGTCCTAGCCACCTGCATCCATCGACTTCCTGCATATCTTACCAGGTCGTCACTCCATCTAGTGGGGGGTCGCCCTACACTACGCCTACCGGTACGAGGCTGCCACTCGAGAACCTTTCTTCCCCATCGGTTATCGGTTCTTCGAGCTATATGGCAGGCCCATTGCCACTTCAGCTTACTAATCCGTTGGGCTATGTCGGTCACTCTGGTTTTACTGCGGATATCCTCATTTCTGAGTCTATCACGCAGAGAAACTCCGAGCATAGCCCTCTCCATAGCTCGCTGAGCGACCTTGAGCGTCCTCATACGGCCAAGCCGCTGTGTGGCCCATAGTTATTTACATCTATCCTCGATTAAGAATCAAAATGCAGATGTGTTGTCACCCCTGAGGACTAAGATGTAATGTCTCGTTTCCTCGCTGTGAGAGCGTGGTCGTTCCCCGGTCGAGCCGACCTGTTCATGCTATAACCATAAAGTAGATGCAGCATGGCAGTATCCCCTTAAAGTTCTCCGTTAAAAAGCTACTTATACTAAACCTTTAGGGATTTAAAAAAAAACTACGTCAATTTACTTGAATTCATATTTATTAATGAAATTAAATTCAAATTTTTACAGTTATGATGTTTTCGGTCAGAAAAAAATATAATTCTCTATAGTAAAACAACACAATTTGTATGACAATAAATAAATGACTACTAACCTGGAAACCCCATACAATATAGGTACGTGCTTACAAAGCATGCACTCGTAACACGTATACAATTCAAACTTGTTCAGTGGAATCTGTAGGTAAATTACTATGCAATCTCCGAAAGGGTTAATTGACAACCTCGAAAAGTCAGAGTCGGTCTTGAATTAACGTGTTTAATTAATGTTTATAGTGTTTCGGAAACCACCAATAGCAAGGTACAATATGAAACTTTGACTGTAGCAGCTACACTAAATTATTTCTGTATTTATTTAATATTGAAAAATTGCCGTGATATGTAGAACAATTATATAGTCAAACAAAATATATTTAACAGGTATTAGAAGGTGGTAAAGCTCACTGATTTAGCTTAATTCAAACTTATGTTCTCTTGCCTTGTAAACATCCACCATATCGTTTTCGGATGGAAAGACAAACAAATTATTCCACTCCTTTTCTGTACTTTGTTTGAAGGCGTGAAGAACAAAAGAGAGTCGCCGAGAACCTGGGTGTCCGCTGATGGAAAGGGAAAGAAGAATTAAATTTTTTTAATTGTTCGTGTGACAGAGTAGCGCTGTACACATATTTTATATATATACACCATAGATTACTGTATTTATACTAGAGATAGATATGCGACTCAAATTTAATTTTAGTTAAAGTTCGGGTATTGCCTAATAAATGGCGTTAAAATATTGGTGCTTCGGGCTCGCCCTTTATTTGCACTTTAATATTTTTATTTTATACCACCACTAACTACATTGCGCAAGTGCTGCAATGTAATTATGGGATTTGGGATCGAGTTATCTTGAGATTAGTATGGATTTATTTAGATTTATTACGAAGTATTGTGTGATGTAGTGATGAATTCGATATAATATTAAATCACTTTATATTATAAAAAAAGTCCCCCGCCGCGTCTGTATGATAAACTCAAAAACAACTGAACGGATTTTCTCCAATAGACGGAGTGATTCATGAGTAAGCTTTGCAAAATCTAGTACAAGTATAAAATGTAATGCACGCCGAAAGTAGAACGAAAATTTGAAAATTAAAAGATTAAATACCGAATAATAGTAATAATATTTTTTCTAAATAAGAAAGTAATTTAATACTGTTTTTTATTTACACTCATATTTACAACGAAAACTAATTATAGTCGCAATCTATATCTATTTACAGACACGGTTTTTGCCAAATTAATATTGTTCTAATTCGTATCGACCCTGGAGGTCCTGGAGCAAAAAGAAAAAAGGGCAGACCAACAGCTCGCTGGGTCGACGACATACCAGAAGTAGCAGGAAGAAACTGAGTGGAAACAGCTACCGACAGGAAAAAATGGAGGCAACTGGAGGAGGCCTATACCCGAAAGGGGCCATGACATATTTAGCTTATAATATTTATACTTAATGTACTTTTTTCTAACGATAACCGATGTTTTGGATTAATAAAGGCTTTATTATTATTATTAATATCGTTCTGGTATTCTTGCGATTATTTATTATTTCTACGCTCTTTAAAATACATGTATACGTAATACACAATTTCTTTTGATTGTCGTCCAATCGGTTTGCTTGCTCATCTTCGGATCGTAATCTCGTGTGCGTCTAGTACACAAGTAACCGTTGCAAGCGACCACCGGCGACTGGCGCTCTTGAGTCTTGAGCATGACCACGCGGCGTGCTCGCTCGCCCTCCCGCATACCGCTCGCTTCCCCTTTGAGGCCGTTTTACCTCGTCCTTGCCAACCCCTGTAGCCCCACGGGCGCGGACTGCACGAAGTTGACAGCCTATAGTAGTTGTTTATGTTTCTTGTGGTAATTGTAAGTTCCTACACAAAAAATAAAAAAAACAGGTTATTTTTAAAACGTTTATTGTTTAAAAATTCTTTGCTTAGTTATTGAATAACATTAGATGTGTTAAATTTAACAGTATTTGCACAATATAAATTGATTTCTTTATACAATATCCTTACATTTTTTTTATTAAATATAGATTATTACATAATACTTATTGGAAATCATGTTTTATTTACCACTGATACCACTGTCCTGGGAAGAACCAACAAGAAACCCGATGTGACTTTTTAAACATATTTCACTTTACAATATCATTTTTTAAATAAATTTTAATAGTACATACAAGCATGATTGCGATCACCTCATTCCCAGGAGTTATTTTATGTATTCTTTTATATTATAATAACACTTTTTGTACACTTTTCCTTTAATAAAACATTTCAATTTGTTAATTGACAAATTTTGTACATTTTCTGAAATTTTGTTGTAAAAGCGTATAATACATTGCCCCATAAAAGTACTACTGACTCAGTGGATTCTAGTAACTGGTATTACAAGCCTATTTTTGGTCCTAGTGTTTAAAGTATGAACATCTTTATTCTTATGAAAGCTATTTATAACACTTTTTGTATATTTTCCTTTAATAAAACATTTCAACTTGTTAATTGACAAAATAGTAGTAGTAGTAGTTTAAATTCAATTTAATAAAAAAGATTATTATATACATTTTGGAGCAGCATTATTAATCTTTAAAATATAAACTTGATAACGTTTTCATATTTTAGTAACATAACAAATCTTTTTAAATGTGTGTAATAACTACAATTTTAAAAAATACAAATAATTTACAAAAGTGACTTTCTTATGACCACTTTACCATTGTTTTACACGTGTAATCATTATAATTTTTTATTACAAAACGAGCATTTTATATATTAATATAACATACTTACTACAACTATACAACTTTATAAACTATTTGCGAAATTATAATGAATCTAATAAATTAGGGAATTTTGATAGTCAAAGATAATCAAAGTTTTATTCTACACCCACGTATTCCTAAATATGCAGTTAGTACAAGTATAACATGCATGTCGTGGAAGATGATAAAACTTCGAAGACAAATTGTTTAGCAATTTCAATAAAAAGAAAAAAGCCTTATAAGATATATATTTTTAAGGAAATTGTTCACTTTGTCCTCAAGACGGACATTAAAAATGTCCTTAAATAAATACTAATTAAACCAGGTATAAACTTAATTATATGTAGGCAAATGAGAGAACAAAGCTTGAGCATGGCAGAGTGCTTGTGCTTCTTAATGTTTGATTAGATGATAGTGTTCTAACTACATTACAGTACAACTGTCATATGTTCTTAAGACTGAGGATGTTAAGAGTTAAAATATAACCATAAACATGTTTTGGTTTGATGATAAAGGAGATAAAGCTCATATTAAGTTACCAATTTGTTATAGATTTTTGCAAAAATGCTACGATGGCAGTAATTAAAAAAAGTATATATTAAAAGATTTATAACAAAAATGATTAAATGGTGTCTATGATTAATTTACAATTAACACAAAAGTAAGCAGTAATTAAGTTAATAGGACAAAAAAACAGCAAAAATGCTTTTGAAATTTAAAATTAGAAATAATTCTCTTTATTTGATCCTACACTTATCGAAAGGGGAAATTTTATTTCAAAATAATTAAGATTTATACGCATGACATAGTAGACTGCTAAATGGGAGCATTTAAAATTAATTACTCTTAGATATTGATGCGGGAGAAAATGAACTACTGGATGATGGACATGTGAGCTGACAGATACCTCAGTGTAACCTGATAAAATAATACCTAAAGTAAAGTACGAAATTTAACCAACGTCTATTAGGTGGTATTAGACTTTGTACAAATAAGTTTTTACAACTGAAACATATTAATAATCCCAAGAGAGCAAAGATACTGCATATATAACTGACTGACTGAAGTTAGTCATTTTTGTTTGTTTTTTTTTAATTCCTTTAATCAAAGATTTTATAAAAAGTGTCTAAAACATAATTCGGAACATATGCATATGCTGTGAAACAAAGTTTTACCTATTATGAGATTTCAGGAAGTTAAAAAAGAGATGGAAGTGTGTGCCATCATTTTAAACAGTTTTTTAAACTTTTGTGCTGTCTTTTATTTGACGGAATATTATTGGGTTTAGACCTGGTTTCAAAGTTATTTTTAAGTACATCCTGCAATGTCCTCTTTGAGGGCAAGGTAAATAATTTTCTTAGAAAATTATAGCCTTTGGGACTTCTTTTATAAATTGACAAAGGCAATAATTTTTCTTCAATATTAAAACGCCTTCCACGGCCTCCTTTATTATGCTGAGTTAATTGCATATTTAGCAATATCTGAGCAGGCTTTGATAATGTTTTCAAAACTTTTTGAAATAATTGCAACTTCTGCTTTATAATTATATAATGTATATTTACAATATGCCAGTAGAATGCTTTTGAAATTAAGGGTACCCTTAACCGACGAGCATGTATGCGTAGGTATATGGATGTGGAAGAGGCGAGAAAGGTATGTCAGGATCGTGCTAAATGGAAGTCTGTAGTCCCTGCCTACCCCTCTGGGTGACAGGCGTGAGTGTTTATGATTATGTATGTAATGCTTTTGAAGCTGGCTCGTTGCTGCAATGTGCACAGTGCGAAAAAGTAGCATTCCTACTGCATGGCTTGTGGACCAGTGATAACAAAATTTTGAAGTTACATCTGCAAGAGTTTTAACCACTTCCCACATTTGAGCCAGAAGCGGTTTGTCTCAGAGTCCTAGTTACTTCAGATGCAACGAACACAAGGTACAACCATGATTAATCATTTCCTAGAATTGACTACAGGAATAATTTCAGTCAACTGCCTACCCCACATGCTATTTACCTTGTGCGTTGTGAGCCAGGTTTAGATATACCTATAGCCTTTATACTTGTTTCGTCTATGAAAAGATTCTCAGCATATGACATCCTAATGTCGTACTTCTTATTATCATAGTAAATTCCAGCAAACTTACTGGTATAGTAATAGAATATATATATTTAAGAATTTGTCAATATTATACTACCACCAGAGAATTTTCCAGACCGATACAACTTGGGACTTTCAAAAAATTTCTTTTTTGAAGGCCGGCAATGCATCTGTAATTCCCCTGGTGTTGTGGTCCTTCATGGGCGGCGGTAGTCACTATCAAATGAGCCACATATTTGTTTCCTCCCCCCCCCCACACCCTAAATAAATAAATAAATAGGTACCTCTTATGCGATTCATGCGTAAACTTGTACCAGAAATTTGTGTAGAAAATACATCTGGTATTTGTGACGTGGGTTCAAATTCCGTTTCTGCATGTATACCTGTAATAGTAGTGAAAGTATATGAGTAACACATAACTTTCTTTATTGGGCTTGTTTTATACACTGCTACTTACTATATATTATAATTATATTAAATCCGTAAATGAAGATAAGTCCGTTTAAAATAAATTTGGGACAAATTCACTATCCAAGGTGTGGTTGTTGTGATCGTGGTAGAGCCATGCTGCAGCTGCACTATAGTTGCAGTACGAATGGGTCGCCTCGACCGGAGAAGTATCACGCTCTCACACAATACCAACATAAAAAGTCCAGATAACTGAAGATACTTTTTACTGATAACGAGGCCTTCCATAATAGCCCTCAGGAATGGCAAAGCACCTATATTCTAGTTCCCAATCGAGGACAGATGAAAGTATCTTGAGCCATAATATTTACTTACCATTAAATGGAATGTGTGCTTGTTTGTTACTCTTATTTTATTAAATATAATAAATTAAAAATACTTAAAGTTTTAGACGTAATATTTCTTTAAATCATTCTCAGACTCAGAAATTAAAGAAGAACTCAATACAAAATTCTTTATCACTATAAATATACAATACTGTTGGCGACGCGCCTATAAGAATGTTTCAGTTTATTAAGTCAACCGATGACGAATAACTTTTCAAAGACTTATTGTCCAATACAGATGTTCTGATAAGAAAATGCTTAGTTAAATCTTAAAGAAATGTCGAATTAATGGTATGAAGGTCTTGGGTTCGACTCCCAGGCCGGACTAGTTTACTGTTTTCTAAGTAATATTTTTCAATAAATTCATATAGGGAATTTTATGTTATAAATTATATTACCGGATTTGTTCCCCGGTTGAAATTGTCTTTCCAACGATGTAAATTCAAAGGAATATTAAAGTGAAGTTAGAGATCGGATTGGTTCCCCGGTCGAGAAGATCACTCTGTGCATAAACAGAATTAACGGAAGTTAATTGCATAAGTATTGTCTTGTATAAGTATGATATGTTTGTACGAAAACAAATGCCTATTTGTTGTGATTGATTAATGAAAACATTCACTTGTATTGTTATCTGATAAGAAGCATGATAACGAATAAGAGTCTTATCAGAAATAGTTTCCTACAGTTTGAAAATTATGTAGAAGCACTTGTTTATTTAATATTGTTAAAATTAAGTGTATTTCAGACTTTCATTTTTTCTGATAGCCGAGAGCCGTGCAAAGTTAGTTGTTCAAATAGTGTGAGTTCACGGAAGCACGCTGACCACGCCCCTAGGAGGCCAAATATGTAAAAATTTAAAATGTTTGTAATTTCAGCAATTCATGTAAAAATGACTTGTAAAACATTTCAGGTTGATTGTACGTGCTAAAAAGGTGAATTCTGTGTTATTTTTAGGTGAAAATTCCTGTGCATAAGTGAAATAATGATAGTTTTGTATAAGAAATTTAAAAGTGTTTTAAATAGTGAAATAAATAGAGAAAATGTAAATTAAACTATTGTATTAGTTAACATATGTATAAATTCAAGTGGGAAACATTGTTTTAACTTTCTGTGTTAAATATTTAAGAAGTTTGGATTTTGGATTTGTGAGTAAAGTAGGCATATTTTGTTTTATAAATTAAAGGATTTTTGTAATACGGAAAAATAATGTATATCATGGTGTAGATATTGTTTTGTGCTATCTAAATAGATAACTTGTATTTATGTATGATTTATGTGAATAAAGAAATTAAGTGAAACGTGAGAGAGTAATAGTACAAATTCATGTTGTTAAGTTGCGCAGGCACGCGAATGGCGCGGCTCACTTTCGCGTATAGCTCTGGGGGTAGCTTAGTGAACGGGTTTTATTGCAATTCGTTCGGGAAAATAGTTCGAGAATTAGTTCGGAAAAATAAGAAAATCCTTCGGGAAAAGTGAAAACCAGCAGTCAAGAAGAAAAAGTGTAGGGAAGTGATAGGGAAAAGTAATTACTCTCTCACGGAACGGTTTGAAGATAATTGCTGTTTTATTCCCAAGTAATTCATCCCTTAAGTTATACAGTCCACATCGAAGAATTAAGGCGTCGGGACCGGGACGACTTCGGAAGACCCGTAATCCCCGTCTGAACCTACTTGCTGAAAAGGAAAGAGGTTATCGCCCTAGTGTGTTACTCCGTTGCGGAGATCACATACGTTGTTCCCGAACCCAACGTAGGCGTTATAGGAGGCCGGATCGAGAGAAGCCTCGATTCCTCCCTTCTGTTTCTTAGTTTCCGATCCGTTGTGTCCTTTTCAATTGGTCCTTCGAGCAGAATTCCTTTTCAATTGGTCCTTCGAGCCGGATCCCTTTTCAAATACTTATGTAGAACATATTCATTGATTCGAAATTTGAATTTATGACCGCGTAATGGCGCTCGGAGTTGAAAGGGTGGCGTAACTTCTCGTGCCTACTTCCTGACATAAAGCTCCTAAAATACTCGTATTTTAAAAACGTTCTCTTTACTGTCGTATGCACTTCCTAATTTAATATTTATGATCTTGAGTTTCATGCTTATTTTTCTACCATTATTCGTTATCGTAAAGAGATGTATTTACGCAGTAGATCCTAGCAAAAGACGCACATGCAATTCCCCTAGTCAATTAATATTAGGTGAGCCGCATGCTCGTTTGCCCCCCCCCCCCCTGTGGAAAAGTATCAGTAATGGCTGCAACACGAGTAGGGCAGCTAGACTGAGAAGCGTCTCTTACACAGAATGCCAGCTTAAAGTAGTGATATAGTGCTGTGTTACATATAGTACGTGAAGATTGACCATTTTTTAATAGTAATGAGTTTATAAACACTCCATGTTTGGCTTCTACTTCAACTCATGTTTTACAGAATTAAAGAATTTTAGGAGCCTAAATAAAAGTAAATTTATTAATAATTTAGCTATTTTAACTTTAATATAATAAAATTATATATAATGATAATGGGATGTTTTATTTGCCTAATTTTAATTCCCGACGTTCATGGTGCTTTACAGCACCAATGGTTGGGAGGAGGGGGGGAGGAAGCAGCGATTATTGACGTCCCGATAACTAGTGGTCCGATAAACAAAGAATGAGCTTACTGTGTCCTGAGGTTTTGCAGTGATATTAACTGGATTTAGTTTTATTTATATTAATTACTCTTTATTGAAATTAAACGCAGTGCAGTGTTCACTTAAATATAAGATATCGTTATAAATTTTATAATTATTGTTATATGTACATGCTATTTTAGTGACTCATTATTTAATTTATTTTTATTTTATTTTGTTTTCTTTATTAAATAACATGTCCAACTATAAACAAAAACTATTTTGTTCAAAGCAAATAAAGTTATTTACTGACTATTCATTCAGAACAAGGGTGGTAAACGAGCTACCTCTATCATCAAATAAGAATTAAAATGAAGATGAATTCACCCATGAGGACTAAGATAGAATGTCTCATTTCCAGTAAAAAGGGTCTCCGGTTCTCTTCACCTACCATACGAAACACAGCAGTATTAAGCTGCTATTTCACACTGGTGTTCTGTGAGAGCGTAGTCCTACCCCGGTCGAACCAACTCAATTCATGTTTCAGTTATGTTTAGTAAGCATATTTACAGCGTGGCTCTAACGTTATACTTGATATTACTTACATATTATTAATAAAAAATGTCTCCATTCCTCTTCGTATACGAAGCCAAACTTTACTGTCCTCTGTGGAAATTACCTACATTGGTTTGTGTAGGTCGCCTCGTCTGCAAAGACTCGATTCGGTGATTTATCGTAAGCTCACCGGTAAATGAAAATATTACGAGGAACCGAGATATCTAAGAAATAAAAAAATACAATATTATACATATTCAGATAGTCTTACTATTGCGTTTTTTTATTATTTTTTACGTACGTTTTATATTTCTAACAAAACTAAGATTACCATTTGACTTTTTTTTTCCTGCATTAATTACTTTTTCAACTTTAAATGTGCGTTACATTTTATTTTATTTTACGTGTTAAGTTGGCCTATAGGTATGATATGTCTGTACTAAAAATTAGATAAATCAATTCTTTATGTAATTTATTTTGTACAATAAAAAAGAGAAAACGTGAAATCGAAAAATACGCAACGTGACAGCTGGCGGACATATTTCTGCTCTAAAATTTTCTCAGAAGTAAAAGCAGGGCCCGGCGGTACGACGTTCCGACTGTTTCGTTGATCTAGTAGTAGTAAATGCAACTGCTGATCACGCGCTCCCGGGTTCAATTTTCGGCTAAGGCCAAAATTCTGTTGCTAGATTTTTCCGTCGAGAAATTCTCAACAGCAGTCCGGAGTCTAGAGTCGTCATTGTTTTATCCCCGTGCCTCGGAAAGCATGTAAAACCGTTGGTCCTGCACCTGATTTCTCTACGGCCTTGTCGGATTGCCGTCCCATGTCATTATGACAGAGAGGGAATAGAGAGTGCACGTACACTAGGACACACACTTGTGCACTATGATCCTGTTCTACGCAGATGGTTAGTCTCCGTTGTGACCCGCCACCGTGATCGAAATTCGATAAGGAGAATGTTGTATTTTATTTGACAGAGCCATGTTAGTTCAAGGGTTAAACGCCTGCCGTAATTTCCACGGTACGCTAGCAACCTGGGTTCGATCCCCGCTGGCACCAATGGAATGTAATTAGCAAAATTGCAACCAACAGCTGAGTTTATTTCAAAGGCTTACTCAGTCTTAATTACATTTTTTTAATGTCCTACTGGGTTTCTTGCTGGTTCGTCCCAGGACAGAAGTATATTCTGAACCATGTGCAAATTAAACTTAAGAGTGAGTAGTTACGATGTACCAGTTCTGGCTCACTTGTAGAGAGGTTGTACCAGTTCTGGCGCACTGAGTCAGAAGTTGTACAAGTACGACGTTCGATATAAAATACATATTGCAAATAAACACTCAGCCGTACATTAATAGAAGACAACGAAATTCGACATGATTTGGTCAAAATTAAATAACCTTAATTTATGAATAAATGTAAAGAGTAAGAAGTAAATAATGTAACTTTGAATCAAAGATAATTTACCCTTACCAAAAATACCTCGGACGTCAAGACCGATATAAAAAGTGACAGCGGTTGCTAGAAGTATGATATAATTGCAATTCTAAAAAAAATCTACGTCTAATAATCTCTAAGAATTCAAAAGATATCACTTGACTAACAAATGTGACACCGAGGCGACTCTACAAGTGATCCAACTTTGTTGATTTTTGATGTTCCTCAACGGAAGCCCACGCGAGCGAAGCCGCGGGTAAAAGGCTAGTCTCCCATATATTTCTTCATAAGGGGGATATTTTCCACAGCCGCAGTTTTATTATTTTGAGATATTGTTAGGTAGATGCTGTTGTCCGTCTTTTTTTGTATTCCAGCTGATGGTGAGAGGGATGCTTTGGTTTTTAGTCATTTGAACCAAAATGCAGACGCGTTGTTAGCCCTGAGGACTAAGATTGAATGCCTCGTTTACAGTAAAAAGGGTCTTGGTTCTCTACAATCACCGTACGAAATTCTATTTTTTCCTCTGTCAACTCTTAGGGCACCCACGGGATAATTATGGAGTAGTGTATCCTCTTAGATATTGAGTATTATAATTTTAATGGGCCTAAATAAATTGTATCCATTTTTTAAATGTTCATTTCAATATTAATAAAACAAAAACTTATCTAAATGAAACTGCAATAACATACAATTTACGAGTACACGCTGCACAGAGGGAGAATGAAATTTTCGAATTCATTACATACTTGAATAACGTTTTTAAATTTTTTATTTTATGTTGCTTTATATAGTGTGGTACGAAGTTATGACGAAGACATTTATCTATCAGTTTCCGAGTGATTTCTAAGATAGTTCAAGAAAATACTGAAAAATTTCATCAAAATTAACCCTCTGGGTTTTGTGTTGTACACAGTATTCTGTGAAAACCGTGGTAGCTCGGAAGAAACACAAGCAGATTTTTTTAGTCAATATAGATTATCAATAATACTTATTGAAAGTCACTCTAGTAGTTACGATGTACCAGTTCTGGCTCACTTGTAGAGAGGTTGTACCAGTTCTGGCGCACTGAGTCAGAAGTTGTACAAGTACGACGTTCGTCGATTCACGATCCTAAAAAAAAAAAAAAAAAAAAAAAAAAAAAAAAAAAAAAAAAAGGTTTTGGCATGCTCTGATCACGAATCTGCGGTCCTGCGGTCCATTTTTGCGTAGGATGCACGGTTCCGGAGATGTGCAGATCAATTAACTCTTATCTAATTGATATCCGCTTCGAGCCTCAACCGTCATTAGCGCTCCATTGTCCTTATCTACTTATCTATTGTTGATTGACTACCGTCATTATCTATTATTCGTCGGCGTGTGGGTCGGCTTATGCTATTGTATTATACTCCTTTGTTCCTATCTACACTAATCTGACTCATTAATAAAACACATTACCCAATTTTGTTAAAATTTTTATTTATAAAATACAAAATCTTATTACTTATTATCTATAAAATAGGAGCGAAACATCTCACCCACTAAAATATCGTTGTACAATGTGTTCCCTGTAAATATACTCGTAAAACTATGCATTGAACATCCCTGAAACTTATATAGCAAATACATTAAGCAATATTCGCCACAAACTGAAGTCCACTCATTCTGAATCCTATCAACATTCCAGTTCCATCTTTTACAATTTCTTTTAAAAAACTCTAGATGATATCGTACAGGTGCCCGTCCGAATGAATCAAAATATTGACCGACGTCATTCGTATCGATATATAAAGCTACCCAATGTGACCCTGGTTTATCATCTGTATCCAAATTGCATATTACCTAGTCAGGTCATAAATTCTATCACATGTTTAATATAAAATAATTGAAACAAGTTTATTCATTATGTAACCATTTATATACCAAAATGAACTTAACAAAACATAGATTCTTATGACACTATAGTTTATTCAAAACGACCTCCGTAATTTTGAATACAGCCTTCAATCTGCGCAGCCAGTCGTCTATCTCACCACGAACGAGGTCCATGTAATATCGGCGGCTGCCTTAATTAAAGATGTCTTGAGTGACTCGAAATTGGGATGAGGCTTTGAGCACGCCTTTTCCTCCAAGCGTTACCATATCTTGTAATCTAACGAATTCAAATCTGGACTGGTCTTTGTGTCGGATGAAGTCGATTTCACGCACCGCCAGCCAGTCTTTTTTTTTTGTTTTTAAAGAACGTTCCCTCCACACTAGGTTTTTCTCCTGTATCGTGGGGGCAGTTTACAAACACAAATTTCACAAGGACAAACATCCAAACTCGGAACAATTACTTGTAGGTCGTACAAATACTTGTTCCGTGCGGGATTCGAACCCGCAACCCCCAAGCGCAGCCACTCATTGCTAAGCCACTACGCCACGGAGCTGTCAAAAGTCTTGTGTGCTCTTCGCTCTATGAGCTGACGCCGAATCTTGTTGGAATACCCAGTGCCTGTAATAACAGGAACATGGTATGAGAAACAGGTTACACAAGGTTCGTCAGGACTGTATTTTGATACACAACTGCATTCGTTTTTAACCTTTCTCACAAAAATGTACCTCTGTTAAGCCCCAATAAGAAACTCCCAACCACACCATGAGCGAGGATGGAAAATGACCCCGTTGGACACGCGGAATACGGTTGCTCGCTTCTTCACTACTGTGTGCGTACACCTTATCATTTTGTTTGTTGTAGCTCTCTTCTACGGTAAAAAATTTTTCATCCGAAAAAAGAATTTCCCGATATTTTTTTCCCGCGTACCGCTTCAACAAAGCGCGGCATCTCTTCAGTCTCAGATCCATTAGACGAGCATTCAAACGATGTCCTGTTTTTCTTCGATATGCCCGAAGCCCTAAGTCTTCATTTAACGCCGTGGTTCTGCTTAACCCCATCTGAAGGGCCAACAGTTTCTGCTTACGTTTGGGATTTCTTTGAATTCGCACCTTTACAGCTTTTATCACTGCTGGAGTCCTAACAAATCGAGGGCGACCACTTCTTGACCTGTCATCTACACTAGAGTCTTCATTGTATCGTTTGATGGTACGATAAACGAATCTTTTGGTTATATTCAAATTTTCAGTATATCAAAAAATTTAATTGGCGCGTAATCGCAACTGCAACACGGTCTTTTTTAAGCGCCCACTCCATATGTAAAATGAGTAAAATTCTAAAAAGTATACAGTTTTATTTTCATGAACAATTCGAATTCAATAAACTTTTTTGTGGCCAGCATTCTAAAAGAAAAGTTTTTACTGTGTGACAATACTTATGACCTGACTAGGTATATACGTTGGTACGTGGGTGTACATGGGCAGTCAGTGAGTAGCACATTATTTTCTAGACTGGGGTGAATCTTTTTCAGATGTTGTTGTACATCTAGTGTATCCATGATATTACTGCTATTAGTAGATTACTACAGTACAATCTACTCAATGACTAACATAGGAATGATCAATTATGTGATTTCTAAATATTAAATTGCATTTTTTCTGTTATACGAGTCATCAATACACTGAATAAGACGCAACACGAAGAATGTGAGATAAGGTTGTTGACGCATAAAGTTGTTATCAATTCTACTGTAGAAATTCTTTAGATTAGAATTATTACTTACTGGTACTATATAAGACCAAGCAACTGCAGTCATGGAGTTAGTGTATGGTCGTTTGACCGCAGTGTATCTATCAATAATACATTTGTGTTACTTCAACGCATCAAAGGCCATAGATGTAAGTGTTTAATCTATTGACAAACTTACTTTTCTTGCTGTTATTTTTTTACGTGTGTATGATTTTGAACGACAGGCCTGTTGGTCTAGTGGTTAGTGACCCTGACTGTTATGCCGGAGATCGTGGGTTCGATTCCCACCCAGGACAAATGTTTGTGTGATGAGCACGATCATTTGTTCTGTGTCTGAGTGTAATTTATCTATAATATTTATGTATTTAGAAATATATAAGTATGTTTATCAGTTGTCTAGTACCCATAACACAAGCTCTGCTTAGCTTGGGACTAGATGGCGTTGTGTGATAGTTGTGGAATATTATTATTATTATTATTATTATTATTATTTAGTGTTAACAAATTATATTTAAATATTTTGTGTGTGTATATGATTAAGCCGTGGTAGCTCAGATGGTTAGCGCAAGCTGTAAATTTTACAGTACGTAACGCGGGTTCGATCCCCGCCAACACCAATTAAATTGTTAATTGCAATTTTAAGTGTTTATTCTATTGACACACTTACTTTTCTTTCTGTTATTTTCTTACGTGTGTATGATTTAGTGTTAACAAATTATATTTTAATATTTTGTGTGTGTATATGATTAAGCCGTGGTAGCTCAGATGGTTAGCGCAAGCTGTAAATTTTACAGTACGTAACGCGGGTTCGATCCCCGCTAACACCAATTAAATTGTTAATTGCAATTTTAAGTGTTTATTCTATTGACACACTTACTTTTCTTTCTGTTATTTTCTTACGTGTGTATGATTTAGTGTTAACAAATTATATTTAAATATTGTGTGTGTGTATATGATTAAGCCGTGGTAGCTCAGATGGTTAGCGCAAGATGTAAATTTTACAGTACGTAACGCGGGTTCGATCCCCGCCGACACCACTTAAATTATTAATTGCAATGTTAAGTGCTGATTTATCACGTGCTCGGCGGTGAAGGAAAACATCGTGAGGAAACCTACACGTCTGAGAAAATTTCGAAGGCATGTGAAGTTCGCCAACACGCATTGAGACCGCGCCGCGGACATTTCCTAGCCATAAATACAAAGACAATAGCAGAAAGTAAAAAGTTAAAAAATACTTTTTTAACAATGACAGTCATTAGTTGATCATTAGTGAATGTGATTCTGTTTTCTTAAATTACAGGAAGAAAAGAGCAGAAGGAAGAAATGGGATGATGGGAAGTAATGAAGAATGAATTGTTATGTGAAGTTTGTTGGAACAAACATATTTTAGTCACGTGTAAATACTTTTAACATTTGGGTTCAAAATGACACAAAATCTAAAAAATATTAGATACATCATCGACATGGACGGATTTTACATTACATATCCTCATAAACATTTTCAATGTAGAGAAATGGCTATTCTAGACGTAAAACTATCTAATAAAAATGATTCGTTTATCGATCATTATTTGTTTCGGCCAAGTTGTCCTTTCAATTATTTGTCGCAAAAAGACAAAAAAACTGTTCGTTATTGTGAAATACACGTGCACGGCATTCCATATTTTGATGTGACCGAAGAATTAAAATGTGCCTACAAACAAGAGAACATCATTCCCATATTAAATTGGTATATTAGAAATTTGTGCAAAGACGAAGTGATCGCATACAAAGGTGGTTCAACAGAAAAACAATTTTTAAAAATGTTGACGACGAATGATAGAATTTTTAATATTGAAGAATACAAATGTCCAAAATACAATGATTTGGTAAATGTCATAAATTTAAACAAACGTTATGTGTGTAATAATCATGTATTTGCAAAAAATAATCACAAAATTTTACATTGTTCTTGTGACGAAGTGTGGGTTTTTTACAAGTGGTTATTGCTTGAAAATAAAATTTTAAATTAATCATAAATTTTGTTTGATTTCCCAAAAACATTAGTTATAGTATACTATATAATACAAAATTGGTTCAACAGAAAAACAATTTTTAAAAATGTTGACGACGAATGATAGAATTTTTAATATTGAAGAATACAAATGTCCAAAATACAATGATTTGGTAAATGTCATAAATTTAAACAAACGTTATGTGTGTAATCATATATTTGCAAAAAATAATCACAAAATTTTACATTGTTCTTGTCACGAAGTGTGGGTTTTTTACAAGTGGTTATTGCTTGAAAATAAAATTTTAAATTAGTCATAAATTTTGTTTGATTTCCCAAAAACATTAGTTATAGTATACTATATAACACAAAATTTGTTCAACAGAAAAACAATTTTTAGGAATGTTGACGACGAATGATAGAATTTTTAATATTGAAGAATACAAATGTCCAAAATACAATGATTTGGTAAATGTCATAAATTTAAACAAACGTTATGTGTGTAATAATCATATATCTGCAAAAAATAATCACAAAATTTTACATTGTTCTTGTGACGAAGTGTGGGTTTTTTACAAGTGGTTATTGCTTGAAAATAAAATTTTAAATTAATCATAAATTTTGTTTGATTTCCCAAAAACATTAGTTATAGTATACTATATAATACAAAATTGGTTCAACAGAAAAACAATTTTTAAAAATGTTGACGACGAATGATAGAATTTTTAATATTGAAGAATACAAATGTCCAAAATACAATGATTTGGTAAATGTCATAAATTTAAACAAACGTTATGTGTGTAATCATATATTTGCAAAAAATAATCACAAAATTTTACATTGTTCTTGTGACGAAGTGTGGGTTTTTTACAAGTGGTTATTGCTTGAAAATAAAATTTTAAATTAATTATAAATTTTGTTTGATTTCCCAAAAACATTAGTTAAAGTATACTTTTTTACGTGGTATTTTTACGTGGTAGAGCCATGCTGCAGTTATATTAGAAGTATAGTTGTAGCACGAATGGGTCGGCTCGACCGGGGAAGGACAATGCTCTCACAGAATACCAGCGTGAAATAGTAACTTAATGCTGCTGTATTTCGTATGGTGAGTGTAGAGAACCGGAGATCCTTTTTACTGGAAATGAGGCATTCCATCTCAGTCCTCACGGGTGACAACGCATCTGCATTTTGATTTGTAATGGAAGATAGATGTAGATGTCTATGGGCCGCAGCAACCACTTACCATCAGGTGGACTGTGTGCTCGTTTGTCAGCCTATTCTATAAAAAAAAACCTATTCTATAAAAAGAAGAGATGCCGCGCTTTGTTGAAGCGGTACGCGGGAAAAAAATATCGGGAAATTCTTTTTTCGGATGAAAAATTTTTTACCGTAGAAGAGAGCTACAACAAACAAAATGATAAGGTGTACGCACACAGTAGTGAAGAAGCGAGCAACCGTATTCCGCGTGTCCAACGGGGTCATTTTCCATCCTCGCTCATGGTGTGGTTGGGAGTTTCTTATTGGGGCTTAACAGAGGTACATTTTTGTGAGAAAGGTTAAAAACGAATGCAGTTGTGTATCAAAATACAGTCCTGACGAACCTTGTGTAACCTGTTTCTCATACCATGTTCCTGTTATTACAGGCACTGGGTATTCCAACAAGATTCGGCGTCAGCTCATAGAGCGAAGAGCACACAAGACTTTTGACAGCTCCGTGGCGTAGTGGCTTAGCAATGAGTGGCTGCGCTTGGGGGTTGCGGGTTCGAATCCCGCACGGAACAAGTATTTGTACGACCTACAAGTAATTGTTCCGAGTTTGGATGTTTGTCCTTGTGAAATTTGTGTTTGTAAACTGCCCCCACGATACAGGAGAAAAACCTAGTGTGGAGGGAACGTTCTTTAAAAACAAAAAAAAAAGACTGGCTGGCGGCGCGTGAAATCGACTTCATCCGACACAAAGACCAGTCCAGATTTGAATTCGTTAGATTACAAGATATGGTAACGCTTGGAGGAAAAGGCGTGCTCAAAGCCTCATCCCAATTTCGAGTCACTCAAGACATCTTTAATTAAGGCAGCCGCCGATATTACATGGACCTCGTTCGTGGTGAGATAGACGACTGGCTGCGCAGATTGAAGGCTGTATTCAAAATTACGGAGGTCGTTTTGAATAAACTATAGTGTCATAAGAATCTATGTTTTGTTAAGTTCATTTTGGTATATAAATGGTTACATAATGAATAAACTTGTTTCAATTATTTTATATTAAACATGTGATAGAATTTATGACCTGACTAGGTAATATGCAATTTGGATACAGATGATAAACCAGGGTCACATTGGGTAGCTTTATATATCGATACGAATGACGTCGGTCAATATTTTGATTCATTCGGACGGGCACCTGTACGATATCATCTAGAGTTTTTTAAAAGAAATTGTAAAAGATGGAACTGGAATGTTGATAGGATTCAGAATGAGTGGACTTCAGTTTGTGGCGAATATTGCTTAATGTATTTGCTATATAAGTTTCAGGGATGTTCAATGCATAGTTTTACGAGTATATTTACAGGGAACACATTGTACAACGATATTTTAGTGGGTGAGATGTTTCGCTCCTATTTTATAGATAATAAGTAATAAGATTTTGTATTTTATAAATAAAAATTTTAACAAAATTGGGTAATGTGTTTTATTAATGAGTCAGATTAGTGTAGATAGGAACAAAGGAGTATAATACAATAGCATAAGCCGACCCACACGCCGACGAATAATAGATAATGACGGTAGTCAATCAACAATAGATAAGTAGATAAGGACAATGGAGCGCTAATGACGGTTGAGGCTCGAAGCGGATATCAATTAGATAAGAGTTAATTGATCTGCACATCTCCGGAACCGTGCATCCTACGCAAAAATGGACCGCAGGACCGCAGATTCGTGATCAGAGCATGCCAAAACCTTTTTTTTTTTTTTTTTTTTTTTTTTTTTTTTTTTTTTTTTTTTTTTAGGATCGTGAATCGACGAACGTCGTACTTGTACAACTTCTGACTCAGTGCGCCAGAACTGGTACAACCTCTCTACAAGTGAGCCAGAACTGGTACATCGTAACTACTAGAGTGACTTTCAATAAGTATTATTGATAATCTATATTGACTAAAAAAATCTGCTTGTGTTTCTTCCGAGCTACCACGGTTTTCACAGAATACTGTGTACAACACAAAACCCAGAGGGTTAATTTTGATGAAATTTTTCAGTATTTTCTTGAACTATCTTAGAAATCACTCGGAAACTGATAGATAAATGTCTTCGTCATAACTTCGTACCACACTATATAAAGCAACATAAAATAAAAAATTTAAAAACGTTATTCAAGTATGTAATGAATTCGAAAATTTCATTCTCCCTCTGTGCAGCGTGTACTCGTAAATTGTATGTTATTGCAGTTTCATTTAGATAAGTTTTTGTTTTATTAATATTGAAATGAACATTTAAAAAATGGATACAATTTATTTAGGCCCATTAAAATTATAATACTCAATATCTAAGAGGATACACTACTCCATAATTATCCCGTGGGTGCCCTAAGAGTTGACAGAGGAAAAAATAGAATTTCGTACGGTGATTGTAGAGAACCAAGACCCTTTTTACTGTAAACGAGGCATTCAATCTTAGTCCTCAGGGCTAACAACGCGTCTGCATTTTGGTTCAAATGACTAAAAACCAAAGCATCCCTCTCACCATCAGCTGGAATACAAAAAAAGACGGACAACAGCATCTACCTAACAATATCTCAAAATAATAAAACTGCGGCTGTGGAAAATATCCCCCTTATGAAGAAATATATGGGAGACTAGCCTTTTACCCGCGGCTTCGCTCGCGTGGGCTTCCGTTGAGGAACATCAAAAATCAACAAAGTTGGATCACTTGTAGAGTCGCCTCGGTGTCACATTTGTTAGTCAAGTGATATCTTTTGAATTCTTAGAGATTATTAGACGTAGATTTTTTTTAGAATTGCAATTATATCATACTTCTAGCAACCGCTGTCACTTTTTATATCGGTCTTGACGTCCGAGGTATTTTTGGTAAGGGTAAATTATCTTTGATTCAAAGTTACATTATTTACTTCTTACTCTTTACATTTATTCATAAATTAAGGTTATTTAATTTTGACCAAATCATGTCGAATTTCGTTGTCTTCTATTAATGTACGGCTGAGTGTTTATTTGCAATATGTATTTTATATCATTGGCCTATTGAATATTGATTGGCACTATAAAATAGTTGTTTATATTTTTACTAATCCATCAAATAGAGATAAAAACTTACATCGGATAACTTAATACCAAAGGTAGCTAGTGAAATTAATGCTATGCCGATATACACCCAATAAGTATAGTTACTAAAAGTTTCTCTTTTAATCACATTTTTGTATACACAGTATCCAGTATAACCGTTTAGTTAGTTATTTTGCTAAACGTGGCAATTACGGTAAATCATCCTGATAATAGCCGGATATTTAAAGTTTTTGAACCTGCAAGAATAAGTAGTATTCAGTAGCATTATATTTTTAATCTTATCAGTTTGTTATTATTAGTTTATTTAGCAGTATATAGATGGCGCTAATTTAAGATAAAAAGAAAACTATGAAAGCAAAAACTCTCAAGTTATGTAAATGTGACCAGATCGTGGACTTGATCATAATAATGTCACTCACGCTCACCAGATGGCGCTAGTTGATACTAGCGTGAATTTTTTTGTTACACAATGTCATTTAATTGATAATTTAGTTTTTAATAAGACTTTATCGTTTTCTAGAGTTGGTATTATATTAATACACAAAACAATGTCTCTGTAGTTGTTCTTTAATTTTTTGCGCATTATTAACAATTTTTTAGATTTTTCTTTTTATAGAAATATTTGTGATTTAGTTTATATATTTTAAATCTAATTAATTGAAAATATAAGTAATGGTACAGAAAGAAACATAAAACATTACAATGTTTGAACAAATTAACTTCCCACTATGAATTTTATTAAATATTACACACTTAGACCATTCAACCCAAATGGTATAAGATTACATCTCATTTTAAGTGGCGCCGTCCTGGTGGTAGAAATAGTCATGGACGCAAGATGCAAGATGCCAAAATCATTAGAATATTATGAAAAACCAATGTTGGATTTAGTTGTTAATTTCTTCAAACAATGTTTATTCATCGATTTGGTCAAGCCTTATCCATGATATGGCCGACAGACAGTGTTAAATTTCACGAAATGGCATAATTTCATGTGATGATTAAATACCTATTCATGTTAAAATCAATTCCACGATCTGGCCACGACGTTCACAAAAATATAATTAAAAAAAGTATAAGTGTAATGAGAATTTTGCAATAATCGCAGGCAAAACAATGTTAATCAATTCATTACTATATATTAGTTATTTAACTAAAAACTATCTGAGGTATTTTATCAGGTTACACTGAGGTATCTGTCAGCTTACACGTCCATCATTCAGTAGTTCATTTTCTCCCGCATTAATATCTAACTGTAATTATTATTCATGCTCCCATTTAGCAGTCTACAATGTCATGCCTGTAAATCTTAATTCTTCCATAAGTGTAGGATCAAATAAAGAGATTTGTTTCTTATTTTAAATTTCAAAAGCATTATTTCTGCCTTTGTTTTATTAATTATTGCTTACCTTGGTGTTAATTGTAAATTGATCATAAACACCATTTAATCATGTTTGTTATAAATCTTTTATTACATATTTTTTTAATTACTGCCAGAGTAGCATTTTTGCAAAATCTATAACAAATTGATAGCTTATTATGGCCTTTATCTTCTTTATCATCAAACCAAAACATATTCATGGTCATATTTTCACTCTTAACATCCTCAGTCTTCAAAACCTATGACAATTGCATTGTAATGTAGTGCGGAGAACACTAGCATTTCATCAAGCATTAAGAAACACAAGAAATCTGCCATACTCAAGCTTAGTTCTTTCATTTGCCTAAATATAATTGGGTTTATACTTGGTTCAATTAGTATTTAAGGACATTTTTAATATCCATCTTGAGGACAAAGTGAACAATTTCCTTAAGAATCTATATCTTTTAAGGCTTACATATTGAAAGTGCTAAACAATTTGTCTTTAAAAATTGTATTATCTTACACTACATTCACATTTTACTGTACTAACTGCATATTCAGGAATATGTGGGTGTGCATAGTCAATGATATCAGAGTTTTATTGAATTTTTTTCTTGGTATTATTTTGTTGCTTTATGTAGTCTTTTCCACAATTTATTAGATTGATTATAAATTCAAATATTCTTTTTAAAGTTGTATTATGTATGAGTATGTTATGTTATAATATATAAAATGTTCATTTTGTTAAAAAATAGTATATTGATTACACATGTAAACAATGGTAAAGTGGGCATAAGAAGTCACTTGTATATTATTTGTATTTTTAAAAGGTATAGTTGTTACATACATTTAAAAAAATAGTTATAATAATAAAAAATAGTTATAATATGTTACTAAAATATGATAACGTTATCAGTACATATTTTAAAGATTAATAATGCTCCCCCAAAATGTATCTTTTTACATTCAAGTAAAGATGCACCACTATTAACAATTAATTCATACTAATTCATGAAATTTTGGAAGAGGAGCAAAACTTTGGAAAGGATTCAAATACTAATATGCTCTTAAATGGGAAGGAGTTTAGTCTTGTGAATACCACCGTTTTTCTCGGTATTACTATTGGGCTCATGCAACTAACATTGAAGCCATACTTGTTTTGTAAAATAGAGCCGACGTATGGACTATGGACAATTAATATCTTAAATTGTAAAGAGTCCTTTAGAGAAAAATTTAATGAAATAACCCGCATTATAATTATGAAAATGTAATGTATGTAGGTACATAAAAACATAAATAGCTTTCATAATATATAATGAGAATAGAGATGTTCATACTTTAAACACTAGGAATAAACATAGCTTTTAATACCAGTTACTAGACTCCATTGAACCAGTAGTTCTTTTATGGGGCAATGTAAGATCATCAAATGTAGAAATGTAGAATGTAGAAGCTTTTACAACAAAATCCCAGAAAATGTTACAAAATTTGTCGTTTAACAAGTTCAAATGTTTTATTAAAGGAAAAATGTACAAAAAGTGTTTTATAATATCAAGGAATACATCGATAAAAATAACCTCTGGGAATGAGGTGATCGCCACCGTGCTTGTTCTATTAAAATTTATTTAAAAAATACAAACGAAATTATTGTAAAGTGAAATATGTTTTAAAAAGAGTCGAACCAGTTGTAAATAAAACATGACATTCAATAAGTTTTATGTAATAATCTATATTGCATAAAAATTATACTATGTATTCTATTCTCTGTAATATATCAACTAACCAGTAGGGACATTGTATAAGGAAATCAATTGATATTGTGCAAATATTGGTAAATTTAACACATCTAATGTTAATCAATAATTAAGCCGAGAATTTTTAAACAATAAACATTTTAAAAATAACCGGTTTTTATTTTTGTAGCAGAAACTTACAATTAGCACAAGAAACATAAACAACTATTAATTACATTGCAGCACTTGTGCAATATAATTGATGGTTGTATATAAAATATAAAATAAAAATTGTAAGTAAAGGTGCAAGTAAAGGGCGAGCTTAAAGCACTTTTTATTAAGCGCCATCTGTTATTCTAAGCACGTATCAATAACGAAAATAAAACTTGAGTCGCACATCTATCTCTAGTATATACGCAGTAATCTATGGAAAAACAACAGAAAATATTCACTACCACCGCAAGCTCAGAGCCAAACAAAAGTTCCCTATATATAAAAAAGTACTCTGTGAACAAAAGTAACAAATGATTTGAGTGACGTTTTTAGTTTTTAAACTAACGTTGACATTTCCGCTTTGTGGCCTGTATAAAACATTGATAATCGATTGTGAAATCGATTTATTAATTTATTCAGTCAATTTATTTTTACGACTATTTTGAAACGTTAAGGTGTCACGAAGGGACCATTGTTTAAATAAAAAGTTTCTTAAACTTACCTAAAGAAGAAAAGACTTAATCACTTTTTATTGTCTTTTTTCTATTTTTGTATTAAAATCGATTAACTAACTTATTTCATCTGGCAGCATTGTTTAAAAATAAAAATAACGGAAGTCAGTATTATTCTTATTAAATATTTAATTTCTTTTGCCATGATAAAACCGCTTAATATTTCATTATTAACTACAAAAAAACTTCAAAAAATATTGATAAATATTTCACTTGTGTAACGTTTGGCCGAAATTCGCCCGTCTCCTTTAATAATAGTGTTGTGATAAATAACAATCTACTTAAAATAATATTTTTTTTCTAATATTTTTTGGTACAGTAGATTGGCAGCAGAGTCTTCCTGAAAAGAAATGAAAATAATAACAACTGTGGTTGCAGCCCGCTTGCCAAGCGTGGCAACTGTGGCAAAATTCCCCTTAGGAGGCAATCTATGGGAGAGGCTTATGTTAGCTTTTATAGACTGCAATGGAAGGATAGAAGGATGGAGAGTTTTCTTTTTAAATAACTGAAGTGACAAACGAACCTACAATCTACCTGATGGGTAAGTGGTAACTGCAGCCCAGGAATACCTGCAACCAATTTTCAACAATGAAAGGT
This sequence comes from Parnassius smintheus behrii, assembly GCA_036936625.1. Classification (NCBI taxonomy): domain Eukaryota; kingdom Metazoa; phylum Arthropoda; class Insecta; order Lepidoptera; family Papilionidae; genus Parnassius; species Parnassius smintheus. Next base: position 30,964,551 of record JAUPFT010000025.1, read on the forward strand.
TGTCACCTCTGAGATTTTTTTATAGAATAAGAGTGACGTACGAGCACACAGTCCACCTGATGGTGAGTGTATCCTGTGGCCTATAGACATCTACATTTATACTCGATTAGGAATCAAAATGCACATGCGTTGTCACCTTTGAGGACTAAGATGGAATGTCTCGATTCCATTAAAACGGATCTACGGTTCTCTACATTCGTCATAAGAAAAACAGCAGCATAAAAGATGACTCACGCAGTCGCAGACGTGTCGGCAGTAGCACGGTCAACTAATATTACATATATTACATATATATTTTGTATGGACACACTCACGCTATTGATTACGCGATTGACGGTCGAACAACGGACAACGCTCGGCAACAACTTGGACCCGGCTTGTAGTTGAAGATTTATCAGATTCATCATCGTCCAGAGCGATCGCCATAGCCACTAATTCCAGATCGTCAAAATTCAACATGATTGTAGTCTAGTTACAACACTATATTTGCTCGGACGAGTATACTGCATCATGGCATATCGGTAATTGCTCGGTCGAGGTCCATCTATATAATTACGGGCACGCTGTCAGCTCTGTGACCGTGCTACGGACGACATTCGGCTCGGACCCGACTTGGTCTAGCGTGAGCCATACTTAAATCTGCTATTTTACGCCGGTATTCTGTGAGAACGTGGTCCTTCCCTTGTCGAGTCGACTCATTCGTGCTACAATAATAATGTAGTTGCAGCGTGGCTCCACCACGTATTACATTTAGATGGAATGCTTTACAACTTGTAATTATTCTGCTTCTCTATATCCTTGAGTCCGGTACATAGCAAAGCCCGCACTCCTGATAGAATATAACCATTTAAACTATATTGGGATTGTGATATTCCTTAGTCTTCTCAGATGAGGAAAGAATAACTTGATGATATTCCGGAATACCGCCGCTAAATTCGCTTTTTATATTTGAATTTCTCAGCTTTTCTTTTCTTTACGAAGTTGAATCAATTAAGTAATTCACTGACACCTTTTACATTCCGGACACGATCTTTGCAAACCAGGAAAATAAATGAGACTCTGCAGACGTTCTATGGTTTTAAATGTTCAGTCTAATATTTTCTTGTTTAAATCGGATACGATGTTTTGTAAGAAGTATTTACAAAAACACCAAATATTTTAACATTATTGAACAGGATTATATTTAATACTATAGATATGCCACAGTTACGCACGAGTGATTTCTGGATCTAGACAACTGCACCACCTACCTTGTCCGGTTGTGGATCTAAACTATCTTGGAACTCAATCAAACACAAAAAAATACATCAAAATTGGTCCAGCCGGTTCGTAAAGTACGTATTTGAATACGAATAATAACACCAATATGTAAAAAATTCACGGATAATTTACGATATTTCAAACTTTTTTAATTTTTTAATCATCAACTGATTGTCATAGCCGGTGATGAAAAGTCTTACAAGGAGTTCAGTCACATACACACGGACAGAAGAATTATATGTATAAAAAGATAAAGACAATAAATATGTTAAGATTTACACCATATAATTTTCCATGTTCATATATTATGTATCGAATACATCTTAATTTGATTTATAATTTATATAAAAGTTAATAACGATAAAAATAACGTTAACATCATTTATAATAAAAAAATAATTAATTTTATTTCGTTTTAAAAAGTACATGCCTTAAAAATATTTTTAGGATTATAGAAAGTCGTAAGCCTGAAAAGTATGAAAAAGCGTTCTCTGGTTTTTCTTTACCGCTTTATTTTATTTTAGTCTAAAATGCGACTTATTATGAAATAATGTTCTCATATAGCACGCGGTCTATCCAATGAACGACATGTAATGTAACGTGCTACGAAATATAGCGTGCTGCAAAACTTAACGCGCTTGCAGGCCTCCCACACGCTTTCTTATAAATAGCGCGCTATAACACAGCGTATTTAATAGCGCGTTAGAAATTTATAGTTTATAGTCTGCAGCGTGACTAGCATGCTATTGGTTTATAGTCGTTTTGAACAACTTTAATCCATTGTGTCGGTGCAGTGCGAGAACTTGAGCATAGGCGAGCTGCATAAATTAAAATACGACGGTACAACTTGAATTCGTGCATTCATAATTCATAATTCTTTATTGCATGTCACAAAGTATAAACATATGACACCTTGTATGGGCGTAGCATATTAAAACAGAGTTTAAATTTTAATTAATATGGAATTCATTTACATTTCATTCAAATTACAGTATTTATAGTACACAATGTATAAATTATATTCTAAATTGTCAGACTAAATAATACGCACATATTTATTTTAAAATTTAATTTCAATAAATATTATATGTCAACTGATCATTCGTCATTTATATTATGTAAATAAAGTTTAAAAATTTTGATGAAAAACATTAACAATGTCAAATATGTAAATAGAAATAAAGAAAATTGTCAAATAATTAAAATTTATTTATAATTTATCATTTAAATATTCATTCAAACTGTAATCTGTTTTTACAATAAGCATTTTCTAAGTACTATTTCAAATTTACAACACTGGAGGACTTTTATTGTAGATATTAGGTAAATGGTTGTAATCATCACATAACGATATATTATTGTTTAAATGTGTCTAAAACATTGAAGTAATATGTACTTACGTACTAGAGCAGCCATCTCAAACAAAAAATGTGCGCTACTCTGTGTTCGTGCGGTTGGTTTTTTTTATCATAGAATAAACATAGGTAGAATGATCCGTAGGTAATAGTAGATCATATTGTTAAATAGGTAAATTATATCGAGAACAATATTTAAATTTTGTCATTTATTTTGTATATTATATTTGCTTATTTAATATAATATAACATAATATTATATCACAATTACATTTTAATGATATTTTTATCTGAATATTTTAAGAGGCATCTGTGTCAAATATAAAAAAACGTACTAAATGTGTGTTTAACAAAACTTATTAACATAACATTTAAATTACAAATATATTCATTTAAATTAAAATAAGAGTCGTTCATAAATGCTGGGCACGCGAGAGTTAAAAATGGACGAATTTATTCCACTTTACTTTGATGTGGAAACCTAAAAATAAAATAAAAGAATAATAAGCAGATTTAAACATGAAAAATTTAGCCTAATTATAATAACTTATATATGTTTCTACAAAATAATGTGTATAATAATATATTCGTCCTATACTTAAGTACCCACAGAAATGTCGTATCTGAACATATTAAATTCATAATCTATATTTCATGACACGAGATGGCGTCTTAGGAATAATTTGTTTTATTATTAATCTATAATACTTTTTTGGTTGGTTGGTTGGTTTTTACTGACATTTCTTGAATTATTTGTGCAATATCTAAGTACACACGAGGGCATATGTTTATGAAGAGATTTTTTTTAAATCAACACAACACGTGACAACTCTACAAGCGCCTAGCGAGTGACTGATAAAAGTGCGGTGTATGCACCGCAGTTGAGTGGAACAGAGTAGCTGAATGCAGTGTCGCCTCTAGTACGTAGTACATAATAGCTCAATGGTCTAAAATGAAGACATTTTGTTAGTAAATATTACAGTGACATATTATTGTCATGTATTTAGAAAAATGTAGAGATAAGCATAGAGATGCCATATCAGTTGTCAATGTTAAATATGCCCAAAGCTATAATAGATGGCACCACAAATATAATTGTATTACGCTATAGCTGCGCTATTGCTACACCTTATAGGTGTTGGATGGTTTCGAATAAATGAGTCAAAAGTGAAGTAAAAGTGCAGTGTTTAATTTAGTAGTGTAGAAGCGTAGTGAAGTGAGTTAGTCGACATATGGTGCTGAAACCCGGGAACTGGACATAATCGTGAGTAGAGTGTGTAAGCAGTGACAAGCTGACAAGTGTTATGAACTTTAGACTTCATTAGGAACGGTGGTGATATATATATATATATACACCTATACGTCCCTGAAACGACCAACAGGGTTTTTGTTACATACTGTATATATATATATATATATATATATATATATATATATATATATATATATATATATATATATATATATATATAAGTTCTGAACAGAGTACGACAAAGTTTTTTCCATTGATTGAGCGGATAAACTTAGTGATTGCCTTATTACAAAAATGGAATCGCTTATTTTAAGCCAGGAAGACAAATTGGATCATCTTCAAAGAGGTTTTACAAATTATAAAAAATCACCGAAAGAAAGAATAACACTGGATTATATTGAAGCAAGATTAGAAAATCTAGAGAGGTTAAATACTAACTTTTTAACTGTACATGCGCAAATATTATAGACAGTTAAAAGGGAGGAAAAGGATACCATGGATTATTTCAAAAACGACATATACATACAGTTTGAGGAGATATATATAGAGTATAAAACAAAACTTAAAGACAATTTACGAACAAAAGTTTCACAAGAAAAGAGCTCTATCACAGAAATAACTCAACAACCTTTGCCATGTGAAGTAAAATTACCTCAAATAAAATTACCTGTGTTTTCTGGTGGCTATGAAGAATGGCAAACATTTTATGATTTATTTCGTTCACTAATCCATAACAACGCCAAATTAACGCCCGTTCAAAAGCTCCATTACCTTAAAAGTAGCTTATCTGGTGAACCAGAGAGTTTACTGAAGACTTTAGCTAGGACTGATTCTAATTATGAAGAAGCCTGGAAACAATTAACACGCCGTTATCAAAATAAAAGATATATTTGCAATGAAATTATGAAGCAACTATTTTCGCAAAGATCATTAATACATCTGATTCATGTATCATGACATTTGTTGTATCCAATAATAGCTAACGGTGTTAAGCTATTATTGGATACAACAAATTCTTGTTTGAAAGCCTTGAATAATATTGAAGTTAAGGTGCAGACTGGGACGTCATCATTAATCACTTGGTTTTAACAAAATTAGACCATGAATCGAGAAGACTGTAGGAGGTACAAGTTTAACAACTAGAATCTGAAAAATTACCGTCCTGGAATTATTTAGCAAATTTTTTTGAATCCAGATTCCGAGCACTCGAAATGATTGATACAGGAAAAAGTGTCACAAAAATGTCTAATAATAGCAACCTCAAATAAACTCATAAACAAAAATCGTTTCATGCAACTATATCAGAAGAAAAAAAGTATTGAATAATAATTGTACAATGTGTTCAGGACAACATTTACTATATCAATGTAAGCAGTTTGGAAAGCAATCTCCGACCGAAAGAATAGAATTTATTCAATCACAAAAACTTTGCTTCAACTGTTTATCACCTACTCACAATGTAAGACAGTGCCATCAAGCCACATGCTGTCGACGATGTGGCAGACGGCATCACACACTGCTCCATATTGACAGATTCAACGACTCCAATAACAACATGAACAAGAGCCCTGAAACGAGTCAAACACGGGAATCAAAAAATCAATCGGAAGTTGAGAAAAAGATGGTAGCTCATTTTGCAAAGCAAGAGGATGAAATTAATGTTTTACTGGCTACGGCAATTGTCAAAGTCAAATCAACAAATGGCTACTCTCAAATAATCAGATTACTGATTGATCAAGGCTCTGAAGCATCTTTTGTAACCGAAGCTACCGTACAATTACTAGGTCCTCAACGCTTCTCAGTTAATAGTTTAGTATCAGGCGTTGGTGACGGACAAATGAGAGTCAAGCATATGGTCCAACTAAGTTTAGAATCACTGCAAAATCCTGAGTTTTCTGTTCAAGTGAATGCCTATGTAGTGAGTACCTTGACATCGTTTCTACCGTCTACTGAAACCAAAATCCTAAACTGGCCTGACATTGAAAACTTGCCCTTAGCTGATCCAAAATATGGTTAACCTGCAAAAATAGATATGATTCTGGGTGAATGATGAATCATGATGAATCAAACACCCATCTTAACACGGACCCATCGCTCAGAATACTCATTTGGGATTGGTTTTGTCCGGTCGAACTCATCAAAAGCCTCAATCAAATCCTCGATTTATAAGTCTACATATCCAAGTAAAAGAAGATCAACTCTTGAAGCAGTTTTGGGAGATAGAACGAGAGCCGGATGAAATTAAAAGGAAACAAACAAGGAACGAAATAAAATGTGAAGAATTCTACGAAAAAACGACAGTCAGGGATGCTGATGGACGGTATGTTGTCCGCTTGCCATTCAACAGTCTTAACCCAGAGTGTCTAAAAGGAAAGTCACAAGAAATAGCAAAGCGGAGATTCATGTCTTTAGAAAAGAAATTATTAAAGAATCCAAAACTGTATGAAGAATATAAAAAAGAAATAAACGATTACTTAATACAAAATCATATGACCATAATTAAAAATAATTATGAAATAAATAAAGAAAAGTCAATGTATTTACCTCATCATCCAATAATTCGTGAAGATAAAGAAACTACAAAACTTCGAATTGTATACGATGCATCCTGCAAAGGTGTTAACAACATATCTTTAAATGATGACCTACTTGTCGGCCCTAAACTTCAGCAGGATCTTCCTCATATTCTGTTGAGGTGGCGTTTACATCCAATATGTATAGTAGCTGACATCAAGCAAATGTCGATCCATCTCGAGACGGCGAGGCCGGCTCTGCTCTTTCTGACCGAGACGCAGGTGTCCTCTCCGGCTGATGTTTCGTATCTCTCCTACCCGGGGTACAAACTGGAACACTCCTTTGTGCCTCGGGCTGGAGTTTGCGTTTACGTCAGAGAGGACATCTGTTCTTGACGCCTCGGCAGACTTGAAGGTTCGGACCTGTCCATCCTTTGGCTACGCGTAGACAGCGACGACCATCCGCGCGTCTACGGGTGCCTCTATAGGTCCCATAGCGGTAATGCCGAAACAGACCGACTCTTCGACCACGTCCAAATGGCTGCAGATTCGTTGCTACAGCAGATCCCCTCCGCAGAGATCGTGATCCTCGGCGACTTTAACGCCCATCACGCCGAATGGCTCGGTTCACGTTTAACCGATCATGCGGGGAGATCTGTTCATGATTTTGCCTTGGCATATGGTCTGACACAACTGGTTACTTCGCCTACGCGGATTCCAGATGTGGAGGATCATGCACCTTCCCTGTTGGACCTTCTGCTGACCTCTCACCCGGACGGATATCAGATTTCCGTCGACTCCCCTTTAGGCTCCTCGGACCATTGTCTTGTCCGGAGTGTGGTGCCACTCACGCTAAAATAGCGGTTGCATTCTGCAGGCTGCCGCCGTGTTTGGCACTATAGGTCAGCCGATTGGGATAAGATGCGGTCTTTCTTTGCATCCTACCCTTGGGGGCGGCTTTGCTTCTCGCCGGACGATCCCAACGTTGTTGCGGATTCTGTCGCTGATGTGGTACTTCAGGGTATGGAACTTTCTATTCCTTCCTCTGTGGTGCCCATTGGAGGCAAATCTCAGCCATGGTTTGGTCGCTCCTGTAAAATAGCATCATGCTATAAGCAGGAGTGCTACCAAGCCTGGGCTGACGCATCAACGTCCAGGGATGTAAACACCAGCGCTCTAAAAAAGAAGTATAATTCCGCCTCTAGGTCCTTCAAAAGAGTCATTGCCAAGGCAAAGTCAGAGCACATAGGCAGAATTGGCGAGAAATTAGTTCGTCTTCCTTCTGGAACCCGTGCATTCTGGTCTCTCGCCAAGGCTGTCCAGGGGAATTTCTGTCAGCGATCTCTTCCATCTCTGCACAGGGAGGACGACTCACTGGCTCACACCGCAAAGGAGAAAGCCGATCTTCTAGGCTCTTTCTTTGCGTCTAACTCGACTCTCGATGACGGGGGGAGTACGCCGCCGACCAACCCGCGGTGTGAGTGCTCCATGCCGGAAGTGAAGTTCACTCAGCGCTCGGTTCGCAAAGCACTCCTCTCCCTGGACATCCACAAGTCGAGTGGCCCTGACGAATCCCCCCAATTGTGCTGAGGACGTGTGCTCCAGAGTTGGCACCGGTTTTAACGCGTCTTTTCCGGTACTCCTACTCCCTAGGCGTAGTCCCAAAATCATGGAAGACGGCTTTCGTCCACCAGATCCTTAAAAGGCGACCGCTCAGACCCGTCCAACTACCGGCCTATCGCCATCACCTCCTTGTTCTCCAAAACAATGGAGTCCATTGTAAACTGCCAGCTCATGAGGTACCTTGAGGATCACCAGCTGATTAGTGACCGCCAATACGGTTTTCGCCGTGGTCGGTCAGCTGGTGATCTTCTGGTCTACCTAACTCACAGATGGGCGGAGGCAGTAGAGTCCAAGGGGGGGCATTGGCCGTTAGTTTGGACATTGCGAAGGCCTTCGATCGGGTTTGGCACAAAGCGCTTCTTTCGAAGCTCCCTTCCTATGGGCTTCCCGAGAAATTGTGCGATTGGATCACCAGTTTTCTTGCAGATCGGAGCATCAAGGTCGTTGTAGACGGTGCAAGCTCCGATTGTAAGCCTATTAATGCTGGTGTTCCACAGGGCTGCGTGCTATCGCCAACGCTGTTTCTTCTGCATATCAATGATATGTTGCAGACCCATAACATTCAATGCTATGCAGATGACAGCACTGGTGATGCTTTTTACACCGGCCGAGCCAATATTTCTCGGGAAAACGTCTCTGCGTGCCGGGATAAACTTGTGTCTGAAGTCGAGTCTCTGCTGGACAGAGTCTCGGATTGGGGGCGACTAAATCTAGTCCAGTTTAACCCCCAGAAGACACAAGTTTGCGCGTTAACCGCTAAAAAGAACCCCTTTGTCGTATCCCCTCAGTTTCAAGGCACTCCCCTTGTTGCCTCAGCCGGTATCGGAATCCTCGGCGTCGACATATCGAGTGACGTGCAGTTTCGTGGTCACTTGGAAGGGAAGGCCAAATTGGCCTCTAAAAAGCTTGGCGTGCTCAGCAGAGCGGGACAGTATTTCATGCCGGCACACCGCTTGCAACTTTACAAGGCGCAGGTTCGGCCGCATATGGAATACTGTTCTCATCTCTGGGCTGGGGCTCCCCAGTACCGGCTCCTTCCGCTCGACCGCATCCAGCGCAGAGCGGCTCGAATCGTCGACGACCGAGTGCTTTCCGATCGGCTCGATTCACTGGCACTGCGAAGAGATGTTGCATCCCTTTGTATTTTCTTTCGCATATACCATGGAGAGTGCTCTGAGGAATTGTTCGGATTAATCCCAGCCGCCAAATTTCGTGAACGCACTACGCGGCAAACGTCCCGATATCATCCACACCATCTGGATGCTTGGCGGTCCACCACTGTACGTTTCAAAGGGAGTTTTCTTCCGCGTACAACCTCTCTTTGGAATAATTTACCACCGGCGATTTTTCCGGACCGATACGACCTGGGGACCTTCAAGAAAAGAGCTTACTCCTTTCTAAAGGGCCGGCAACGCATCTGCAATTCCCCTGGTGTTGCAGTTGATCATGTGCGGCGGTAGTCACTTAACATCAGGTGAGCCACATGCTCGTTTGCCCCCTCTTCTATAAAAAAAAATGTACCGTCAAGTACGTGTAAATGGCGAAGACACAGACTTTCAGAGAATTTTGTGGAGATCAAATACTGATCAACCTATACAACATTACAAGCTATTGCGACTTACCTTTGGGACTGCTTGTGCTCCATACTTGGCAACGAAATCCATTCAACAGCTAGCTATAGACGAACAATCAAAGTATCCGATAGCGGCAAAAATAACATTATATGATTATTACGTAGACGATTTACTTACCGGTTGCGAATCCGTGGATGAAGCTAAAGAAATATATGACCAAATGATAAAGTTTATGAGTGTTTGCGGATTTATACTGCAAAAATGGAACACGAACTCTCAAGATTTATTGGAATACATCAAAGAAGAAAGTAAAGGATCAGAAGAATTACTTTTGAAAATTAATAACGATATGATAAAGGTGCTAGGTATAAGACGGAATCGGACAACGGACTGTTTCGAATATGTATTAAAATTATCGGATTTACCGAGAACAAGGCTTACGCACTTATTGGCCGAGGAAATACCAAATACTAAAGAAAATACAATAAAGAAGAAAAACAAAAAAAATACGCGTAGTGCGCACTTAATATTTTTAAATATCGTTTTAGTGGTTAAAGAAATTTATTTCCCAAAAGAGTATACACTTACTTACTGAGGAACATAAATGAAAAAAGTAAGTACTTTAAGTAGGAATAACATATCCGTGGATGTAATAAATATGATTATAAAATATTTAATTAAAAGTTAACTCAATATTAAAACACAAAAATTGTAAAACGCTGAACTTTTTGGATATTATATATATATGTATGTATATATGCTTAATATTATTTAAAAAAACACCGTAAAATATTATAGTTTCTTTTAAGATTAAGTATTAACAATTAGGGTGGAGAGCAGTGAAGTGTGAAACGATCCTTAATGAGAACTCAAGAGGGGCTCGTGTCTTGCTAATCAACGTGCTCTCATACGTGAAGATGACATAAAGAGAGTGAGAGAGAAATAGAATTCACCAAGCGATGGATACAAGCTTTGAATAAAACTAGGGCTTAGAGTTACATAACGTTTAATTTTTACTCATTCTTAATACTACGAGGCATAAGGGTTATATTCTACATTCACCAAAAGTATACAATGAAAAGATAATGTTTTGCTAGGTGGTAGTCGTCACTCCCTACTCAAGAGTCCGTCTGGGACAGCCCCATTTACCTACTTTTGTCGCCAAATAGTAGAGGGCATCAGGTTTTACGTGTTATTATAACGTGTTATAAATAATACTTATTGAAAGTCATTCTTATGTTTAAGTTACCATTGAAAGTGTAAATACCCGTGTCCTGGGAAGAAACAACAAGAAATGCAGTGGGACATTTAAACAAGTGGTAAAATCAATAATTTTGTACAACCGACTTCATCATAAATGTTTTCGAAGTCTATTAAATAATCATCACAGTGCAGACTTACTTCAGCTTTAGAGTGACTTTATCACATAAGATTTATAAAAGTAAACATAAAGATAAACACTCACGCCTGTCACACAGAGGGGTAGGCAAAGACTACGGACGATATATCGTGACACACCTGACGCACGCATACCTGCTCGTCGATTAAGGGTACTCTTGATCTCAGCCATCTTCAATATATCGCCAATTAGTTCGATAATCCTTCGTCTAGGGGGTCCCTTGCCGACTCTGCCGTTCACTTCTGCAACATGAATTTGCTTTCTCGCACTTTTCTCGTTCATTCTTTCTACACAAGACCAAACCACCGAAGCGTTACTTTCTTTATACTAGTTACAACAATTTCTAAAATATAGTTAAAGTTAAAGCATTCGTATAAATTAGTTTAATTAAAGTGAAAGGTACGTATGAGGTCAGCCGAAGCATCACATACGTCGAATCAGTGCTATTATTTGAGTTGTATAAAGATCGCAACAGTTATGTTAAACACGCTTACGTGTATTTACTTTGAAACTTTAAGCTTGGAAAGTTAACGTTAGCTGGAAATTGATATTGTAGGAAATTGATAAGGTGTATTTGTATAACTCCTAAGAAAAGAACACGTTTACTAAGTTGTAAGAAACCGGTAATGGTGAAGAATTTCTTCATTAATTTTTATTCGTTTATGAGAAGTTAAAGTAAACGGTTATTAACAGCCTATAACATCTCAGTGGGCCGCCCTTCACTTTGCTTATGAAGCAGGTTTCCTTACGATGTTTCCTGCACCGCAGGGTTTGTAGTAAACAGCATCTAAAATTGCAATTAACAATAATTATATTGATGCCGGTGGGGATTGAATCCCGACTGCTAGCGTACTGTGAAATTTGTGACAAGCGCAGAATTACCGCGGCCACTGCGCATTATGCGTATACTTTATTTATTTATTCTTTTTTGACAATCGACTTTTTTGGTTTATTATATAAGATTAATATATTATAAAGATAGTACCTATATAAGATGCAGATTGATAGAATCCATCACCCCAAGTTATCGTACGGAGAGGTGGCAGGAGAAAACTGGAATAGGACAAGGCTGAAGCATCTTCTAGTTAACAACCAAATGATTTATTTATGCATAACATTTAAAAAGAATAACCCACTTACATTATTGAATTTTAAATATTATTGACGATTGCTTTAAAATTGTATTGTAAGCATCTTCTAGTTAACAACCAAATGATTTATTTATGCATAACATTTAAAAAGAATAACCCACTTACATTATTGAATTTTAAATATTATTGACGATTGCTTTAAAATTGTATTTGTTACACGTGGTACAGCCACGCTACAGCTATATTATGATTGTTGTACGAATGGGTCAGCTCGACCGGTGAAGAAGTAGGCTGTCACGGTATACCAGCGTAAAATAGCAGCTTAATGCTGCTGTGTTCCGTATGGTGAGTGTAGCGCACCGGAGACCAATTTAATTAGAGATATAGCAATTCATATTGGTCTTCTGGAGTGACAACGCATATGCATTTTCAATTTTAATCGAGGGTGGATAATGTCTATGAGTTACAGTAAAATTTGCCTTCAGGTGGACTATGTGCTCGTTTGTCACTTGTAACCTACAAGAAATGAATTTTAAATAAAAGACATATATTAGGGTTCCCCCAATCTTACATGGAACCCATATAATTTAATTATCATCGTCTATTCTTAGAAGTCACAGCTTTTTCTATAAATTTTACGTTAACACAGTTTGGACAGCGTCACGCACACTCGAGCGGTCCAAAAGCGAGCTACTTGTATCTCGTTAAGCCAAAAGTGTAGCTAAAGATAGAAAATTGAAAAAAAAATGATAAACGTCTAACTCAACGCCTACACAGTTACTAACAGAATACCCCGTTAGTCGCTTTTTACGTCGCTCTAGGCAATAAACACTGATGGCACATTCTTTATTGTCTTCATTGTGGCTTGCCTTGGAAGAGGCCGGTGTTCAGCGGCGGACTTGTGAAGGGCTGTGATGATGGTGATTATAACATTAATAATACTCCGAGCGTGTTTCATCATGAATAATATTACTTATTAAACATATAAAAAATTAGTTAGCTTAAGAGAAAGAAGAAGAAGCTTTTAGGTATTAATTTAGACAAACATTGTAATTGGAAAAATCACAAAGATAAAGTTTGTTCATAAATACTTCATTCACTTACATCTACTCTAATATTATAAGAGCTAAATAGGGAAATTCCTTAAATTACTTCACAGATTACCGGCGTGAAGAAGCAGCATAGTGCGGTTGTGTTTCCTATGGTAGTTGACGAGAATTACAGTGACCCCTTTTACTGGTAACGATACATTCTATATTAGTCCTCAGAGGTGACAACACATCAACATTTGATTCTTAATTGAAGAAAGATGTAAGTAACCCACAGACACCTAAACCTGTTCCATGGACACAACACTCACCTTCAAGTGGGTTGTATTGTATGCTCGTTTGTATGCATTATTTTAAAAACTCGTTGATTTGCAATGAAAATTGATATTACTTAAACCGGAATCTTAAGAGATCACGATACAGAATTATGTATTAACTACGGCAAATAGCAACTTTGGATATTTGCCACAGCTGTCACGCTTGTCAGGTGCGTTGGCAACCGCAGTTTTTAAATATTTTAACAGTTAAATAAAGGCACTTGTGCACATTTTCTGACATGTTTCCCTCTGCCGCCTCCTACGACACTCACGAGACGACATGAGGCAGTGGATATTCCAACACCGCCACTACACGGTGGTATATGATAGCACGACCAATTACTCAGAACGTAGACGGGCAGCGGCAGTAGATGTTCAGTTCCGGTACAACGATCGTCAATACGACTGCTTAGCGTGAGGATTAAGTTAACTCCTCCCTGCAACAAGAGATACTTATAGAGAATGGGAAGGAAGTGCAGCAGCAGCAGCAGAACAATTTTATGAATTAATGTTTTGTTCAATACATTAAATGTTCTACGTTTAAAGTGAATAAAATTGTAAATTCATTTTAAAGTTCATTTGTTGTGAATTCTCGTTACGAGAAATAAAACGGAACAACAAATTATGGAAGGAAGCCGATAATAAATTTAAATATTTGTAGAAAATTAATGTATGTAAATACATGCATATATTATACATATATGCACACACACACACACACACACACACACACACACATATATATATATATATATATATATATATATATATATATATATATATATATATCCAGAAGGAGCTAAAGAAATTTTACTTCAGTCGTGTTTCGCCTAGTGCATATTTTCTTTGGTCGTGTAGTCATAAGCACACTCGCTTTTAGGGTTCCGTAGTCAACTAGGAACCCTTATAGTTCCGCCATGTCTGTCTGTCCGTCTGTCCGTCCTCGCTTAATCTCTGTGACTCTGAAATTTGATACCAATATGTGTATCAATCACGCCGACAAAGTGGTAAAATAAAAATTGGAAAAAAATGTTTTATCAGGGTAGCCCCCCTATGTCAAGTGGGAAGTGATTTTTTTTTTAATTTCAGCCCTAACGTGTTATATATTGTTGAAAAGGTATTTAAAAATGAATAGGGGTTTACTAAAATAATTTTTGATAATGTCAATAATTTCAGAAATAATCGATCCAAAAGTAAAAAACAATGTGCCCCCCCCCCCTCTAACTTTTGAAACATAAGTTTAGAAAATATGAAAAAATCTATAAAGTAGAACTTTATAAGGACTTTCTAGGAAAATCATTTTGAACTTGGATGGAAACAACAGTACCTACTACCGGGAGCAGTTGCAGGAGCGCGGAGCGCTGCTGGAGTGGACTTATTGTGACGGACGGGAAACTACGGAACCCTACACTGAGCGTGGCCCGACACGCTCTTGGCCGGTTTTTTTTAATTTGAGAATTAGTCCGCCATGCTGCCTCAGTGCGTGTTGGCTTTACATGTCTTCAAAACACTTTGGTTCTTCAGATTAATAAATTTCAATTAACAATTTCATTGCCAAGAATCGAACGAGGGTTGCTCGCGTACTATGATACTATTGACGAGCATAATATCGATATCGAGAAATGAGATTTATATATACATGTAATGAAATAATAATGAAATTTATATATGCAATAAAAAATATTAAGTAGCAGTTTTTTTTTCATTGGTGTATCACTTTATAAACAGCCCTTCACAAGTTCACTGCTGAACATAGGCCTACCCCAAGGTATGCCACAAATCACAGTCTTGAATCACCTACGTTCAACGACTTCCTGCATATCTTACCAGGTTGTCACTCCATCTAGTTAGAGGCTGCTAAATCTGATACAATAATCAAGGGCATTGATAAAAACCACTCAGATTTTTCGACGGTGCCTAGTCCTGATCAAGCCAGTCATATTTAATATATAGATCGAAGGTTTATTAATATAAACCCATTGAGTTACAATACCTATAGAGTCACAAACAGACAAATAAAATGTCCGCGCCAAAACTCGGCGCACGCTGCGAAGTGCGCAGAGTTTTTGTTTAGTTGTAAGGCGACCACAATCCTCGTACAACGTCCGCGATGCCAAAGTGTTCGGTGATTTCCTGCCCAAATAACAGCAGACACGTGCGAAAAAAGGATGGTGTTTCATATTTTAGGTAAGTATCATACCAAATTTACGTATTTATGTATCCACAGTGCATGTTTTCATTTAAATTTCAATAATTTTCATTTTATTAGCAAACTAAATCACTCACCGCCGACCGCGCGGCGCCGCGATAACGTGCCCTTGAGTGAATGATGATGACATTGCATACGAGCGACTTTGAACATTGTACAAGCAGGTTAACGTCTAAATTCGAGCAAATGTCATTTTGAACTATATAATATCAAAATATATAGGTATATGGAACGGCGCTCGGACATTTTTTGAGTATTGTCAGTTAGAGATTGTGACTCTATAGGTATTGTAACTCAATGTTATGATCGTAAAATTTACAAATACGCCCCACTCCTGGGCACAGTATTTCGTTCATTTCTGTGAGGGCTTTAGGGCAAGGAATTGACCGGCGTACTGCCTCAATGCGTGTTAGCGAACTTCAAAGGTCTTCAAAATATTTATATTTCTTAAGTGTACGTCATGAAGGTTTCCTCACGATGTTTTCCTTCACGGCCGAGCACAAATTTATTGGTGAATTTCATTTTTAAATATTTCATTGGTGACGGCGGGGATTGAATCCGGTTTGCTCGAGTACTGTGAAAATAACAGCGAGCGCTAACCATCTGAGCTACGATGAATCGTAAACAATACTCACAATTAAAAAGAAATGTAGTACGCTGCAGCAATATTATGGTTTTAGCACGAAAATGTCGACTGGAACGAGGCAGGACCGCGCTGTCACAGGATATCAGCATTAAGCAGCGGCTTAAGGCTGCTGTTTCGTATAGTCAGTGTAGAGAAGCAGTGACCCATCTTACAGGTGACGAGGCATTCCATCTAAGTTCTCAGACGTGACAACGCATATTCATTTTTGTCCCTAAACGACGACAAATGTGGAGGTCCATGGGCCTCATCATCCACTTACCTCACGTGGACGTGTGCTCGCTTGCCAACCTTATTCTATACAAGAAAATACGAATGTCATATGTATGTATATATATCTGGATATTCTCTATCACTTCGGCTAGGGTTCATATAAATCAGATTTTATATATTGAGGGTCCACAACTAACGTTGCGAATACGTCGTAAAATTTAAATGTAATTGATATTTTATTCATATTTTTCCGCTCCGTGTGTCCCTTGGAGAGAACTGGTGACTGGGGTTTATTTAAATGTATTGTACAATAATATACGTAATCAAAATTAATGTCACGTCACCTTTACAGCAGACTTCAATAAGATAAGTTTTTCAATTCGAGTTTTGAATGTAACTAATTAGATGACTAAGATTGTGATATTTTTAGTAGAGATAGTCGAATACTGCTGAAACTGAATAGAAGGCAAGGTACGTGGCGTGTTCGAAGTTTACCTGCACAAATCGTGAACCAAATGTAATTCTTTTGGTTACCAAATGTAATTTTATAGTTATAAAGTCCCAGAAAATATATTACTACTCTCTTTATTAGCAAGTTTAAATATTTAATGAAACAAAATCGTTTTAATAATGGAATTGCTGTTTCTAAAGTTAATTTTCTAAACAATTTATATAATCTTTAATATTGTATAATTTAATTTAAAAAATGTTTCGCTGAGTTTCTTGCTGGTTGATCCCAGGATAGAGGTTTTTTCAGGAACTAGTGACAAAAGTAAAAAATTACTTTCAATAAGAATTACATATAAACAATATAACGTACTGTGTTTAATTTAAAAAAAAGTTTCACTGAGACTCTTGCTGTTCTTCCCAGGATAGAGGTTTTTTTCGGAACTTATGATAAGAGTGAAAAATTATTTTCGGTAAGAATTACTTGTGACATATATTGAAAAAAAAATCCTTTCTATTCTATATATCGTATTGAGTCCTCCATTCTGTGCAGTTAATTCTCATAAATTTCAATTAAAGTGCACTGCGTGCATTAGATTGTTTTTAATTAAAATGAATTGATTAAGTTCGGCAAGCAACGGTGAAGTTCTTTATTCATCATCGGTTTGTAACAGCAATGCAAAATGCATGCCGTAGTCGTAGCCGGTCTGCGTATTTCACGTCGTACGTAACGTAACATTCCGTAGACAATAGCAAGCGCTCAGCAAGTTGTTTGGATCCTGGTTCAGCATCAAAACGTTGCCCAAATTGAAAACTCACCCCTAGCAAAGTGAGGGTCACCGTTTGGCTGTCTAGCGCCAGTTTGAATCATCACAGGCACCAGTGTGAATCACCACAGCTTCCTACTAAACGGGATGAGCATTACTGCAGATGTGCACTGTGAAAAACTGAACACAATGATGGAGAAGCTCGCACATCTCCAACCAGCTTTGGTCAACCACTCGTCGCTGCTGCACCTACACGATAACGCGACCTCATACTGCACAACAGACGGTCTTCAAGTTACAAGAGTTAGGGTTGGAAGCTCTCCGTCATCCACCGTATTTACCAGAACTTGCGCCCCCAGACTTCTACTTTTTCCAGATTTTGAGTAACTGTTTTGTGGGGAAAACATTCTACTATCCCAGAGGCAGTACAAAATGCCTTTGAAGAATTTGTTGCCTCCCGTCCAAGAAAGGCATCAGTAAACTGCCACTGCGTTGGCAGACACGATTCGATTGCATAGGCGATCATTTTGTTTAATTGAAATAAAAAATATAAAAAAAATCGTTAACTTATAAAGATCTAATATTAGAAAACTATTGTACAAAATGGCAGACCTACGCATTGACACACTGGATTATGCTGATGACCTTGTGATCATTGCGAGGGCCTTTTGCCAAAGTACTTTATCGTCAATAATACAAAGAGCCCTAAACACCATAAATAACTGGTGTGCGGATAACGAAGAAGGTTAAAATTTAAGAGGTAAAACTTTTCGCTGTCACAAGACAGATACCATTTTTTGCAACTCTAATCATGTCTCTAGCCCCTGTTATTTAAGTCATATTTCCTATAAATTACATCTGGAATATTGCCTTTGCATCGCACATCTGGTTTTAGTAATGTCCTTTTCACATTTTTATTATTCTTGTAATATTCACGTAAATCATATTTGACGACCGGAGGGTCACATCTGTAGAGAGTTTGGTTAGACGTTGTCCATAGAGTTCCATTTGGTAAAAGTATCTGAGTATAGCCGAAGGGTACCTCATTAGGTGGTCAGTACGTGGCCTTAACCATTGTTAAGACCACGTACTTAAAAATGGCGAAGTCATTACTTTATTTATGATAGACATCACTTACAAAACTGACACAATTCACACACATAACAATATGTAAAACAGGATAATACTAAATCAACACCAACAAATTACTAAACTAAATATGACATTTGTTAATAGGATAAGGGTATCAAAAGAGCACGCAGTCCACCTGATGGTAAGTGGTTACTGTGGCCTATATACATCTACATCTGTCTTCGGTTAAAAATCAAAACGCACATATAGCACCTGTAAGGACTAATATGGAATTTCTTGTTTGCAGTAAAAAGAATCACAAGAAAAATAGTATAGTTAAATGAATTACCCGCAAGAGTCAGCAGCGAGTGTGTTGAAATAATTAAACTCGAGGATGGTGGTCAAAATGGTTCCCCAGCGTAAAAACTGGGGTATAACTTCAGCGCTGATTTCGAGTGAAACCAATTTTCGTTTCAAGATGCAACAATAGAAAAATTGAGTAGAAATTACTGTTACTTTTGACTACAGCTATATTAAGGTTGTAGCAATGGATTGATGGATGGAACGACCACGCTGTCTCAGAATACCACTGTAAAATAGTAACAAATACATTTTTCCTAAGCTTCTATCTTTCGATTATACTGCAGCAAGAAATGTAGCATCAAGTTTAATATTTGGCTATTCTAATATTTTGATGTAAATATAAGTTGTAATGATTACGTGGGAAGAGCGAGACTCTCCCAACACAAGTATCTTATGATTACTTTCTGGGAGGATTCGGCAAACTAATTGTAAATTATTTAAGGAAATAAAACATTTTTATTTAATTAATTTATTTATTTGAATAGCAGCTTAATTTTATTAATGACATTGGACATCCGGGAACCCTCTTGGCTGGAAACGAGGCATTCCATTGTAGTCCTCAGGTGTGACAACTTTTTAATCGAGGATAGATGCAGATATTTTTGGGTCACAGCATCCACTTACCATCAGGTGGAATATGTGCTCGTTTGTCACCCTCATTGTATAAAAAATATAGCGTGAGTACAATGTGATTAGTACAAGCTTACAGAGTAATGGGAATATTCTCTTGTAACTGAATCTATACATTTATAAATAAAATTGAAGTTTCTGTCTATAATATCCAAATATCTGCCTTCGAGATCTGGGTCAGGTCATAATTTACCTTTATCGACTGTCAAAATTTGTATTTTAAAGGTGGCGGCAATAGTTAACAGAGTGGGACCTACCCATGCGATCTACCAGGCGTAAAAGGTTAAGTTGTCAGTGGTACCCATGCCGTATCCTAGACGCAAATGGCTGGTTTGCTTGTGGACCCCTATACCCTGCCGCAATATACATAATATATGTACTCTGACAAATGAGCCATACGTTCAAACACATATTACATTGACGTATATATCGACTGCCTCGTTGGTCTAGTCTAGTGGTTGTAGTAGTGCGACTGCTGGCCAAAAAATTAATTATTGAGTTTTTCCGTCAAGAAATTCATAGTAGTTGCCCGGAGCCAAAAAGTTGGCGGTGTCTCACCCCCGTGCCTCGGAAAGCACGTAAAGCCATTGGTCCTGCGCCTGATCTCTCTCCGGTCGTGTCAGTTTACCGTCCAATCGGATTATGAGAGTGAGGGAATAGAGAGTGCACCTGTGATTGCGCATACACTTGGGCACTATAATCCTGTCCTGCGCCGATGGCTAGCCTCCGTTGAGGCAGGCCGCCGTGGCCGGAATTCGGTCTGCAGGACATTAATACATTGATGTATGTAATTAAGACGAAAAATAATACTTTAACAGAAATGATTGTTGATTCAACATTTTTACTAATTAAAAGACCGCAGGCAGAAACCTACCTATTTTTGTAATCTGATCCAAAATATGTTTAATGTGCGTTTTTCCTTTCTTTATCTCAAATATATTAATCTTTTCTTTTACCTGCTCTGTACTATTTTTTATGAAGTCTTTGTAGTTTAGGGAATAAACGCTCGTCTTTCATTAGTACTTGATCGACCAGAGTTCGATTCCAATCGAAACCTATGGAAATACAAAAAACGACGGGAACTAAATACTCAACGGTCAACTATCGCAGAGTCTACATAATCTGAGGATGCCTCGTGTAGAGGCGAAAACCTGTCGTAATATCGTCGATGGTGTGTCTTTTCTATTGTAGTGGGGAATAGTGGTGCTGGGATTAGTACTGACGGGATTAGTGCACGCAATTAAGGGAGGTCGAGAAGTGCTCTTCAAACTAGGTAAGATACATCATTTATTTTTATGGATCAGATGTGTGTGAGGTAATTCTTACCAACTTTAATAGAATTGACATTAGAGAATGGTATAAAGTATAAATCTAGACTTAGTCATTAGCAGAATGAGAGCCCTGTCGAGGAAAGGTTGATACTAAGATTATCAAAATAACTCATAGCACTTCTTTTCTGCCCAGGTGGACGTGGTAGAACCAATCTGGACCTGTATTAGTTATATAGTTGTAGCACAAACGGGTCGTCTCGACCGAGGAAGGACCGCGCTCTTACCCAATACCAGCGTAAAATAGCAACCTAATGCTGCTGTGTTTCGTATGGTGAGTGTAGAGAACCGGAGACCCTTTTTACAGAAAAAGAGGCATTCCATCTTAGTTCTCACGGCTGACAACGCATCTGCATTTTGATTGGTAATCGAGGATAGATGTAGATGAGTAAGGGTTACAGCAACCACTAACTATCAGGTGGACTGTGTTCTCGCTTGTCACCGTTATCCTATAAAAAAGCCGTCTTAATAGGTCTTTCTTCTCCTCTTACCTATTTCTGGCTTCAGCAGTGCACGGTCTGTTGTTCCGGTCTTAAGTGTATAGAGAAGATGTATAATTACGGACCGAGCGGCATTTAATGTTAGTCCTCAGATATGACAACGGATGTGTGATCTTGTTTGTTTTAAATTGGTTGCGGGAGTCTACGGGCTGCAGTAGCCAACTGCTATGACTGTAAGTTAGTTTGTAAACTCATTTTATAAAAAAAAAAACAGTAAAACAGACAGACCAGAGTCATGCGTATTATTCCTACTCGTATTGCTCTCACGTAAAGGCAATAATAGTAACTTACCCTTTTATGACTCTTGAAGGTTAAAAAGCCTGCCTTCCGACACCGCAGAATATGAATGTAATTTATGTAGGAATATTTCTCAAGGATTCGAGAAAAGATGTTTTTTTTATTAATAACATTTGAAAAGAATAACCCACTTACATTATTGAAATTTAAATATTATTGACGATTGCTTTAAAATTGTATTTGTAACACGTGGTACAGCCACGCTACAGCTATATTATGATTGTTGCACGAATGGGTCAGCTCGACTGGTGATGAAGTACGCTTTCGCGGTATACCAGCGTAAAATAGCAGCTTAATACCGATCTGTGTTTCCTACGATGAGTGTAGAGAACCGGACACACTGGAGACTAGACAAATCATCTTGGTCCTCAAGGTGACAACACATCTGCATTTTGATTCTTAATCTAGAATGGATTATGTCTCTCGGTTACAGTACATTTTACCATCAGGTAGACTATGTGCTCGTTTGTCCCTTGTTACCTACAAGAAATGAAATTTAAATAAAAGACATACATTAGGGTTCCCCCATATAATTTCATTCATTACATGGAACCCATTTTATTTCATTATCATTGTCTATCGTTATGTATCACAGTTTCTTTTAAAAAATCACGGAGTCAGAGTCCAAAGAACGAGCTCACGTTTAGCCAAGAGTGTTTTGTTTATAGGTAGGGTTTTTTCTTTTTAAAAAAGAATATTAACAATGCTATAAACATTACTAATATTCCCCTTAACCACTCGTGGTAAGCTTAAATTGCTTGTGTTACGAGTGGTTCACGCCAGTAGTCGAATGGCGGATTCGAACCCACGACCTTTTTGAGTTCGCGGTCCGCGCCCTGCCATTAGGCTACCGTCGCTTCGACAAACAAGTTGCTGCGACCTATAGACATCTACATCTATCCTCGATTACAAATTAAAATGCAAATGCGCTGTCACCCCTGAGGACTAAGATGGAATTACTCGTTTCAAGTTAAAAGGGTCTCCGGTTCTCCACACTCACCATACGAAACACAGCAACGGTAAGCTACTATTTCACGTTGGTATTCTGTGAGAGCGTTGTCTTTCCCCGGTCTACTATACTACTAATATAACTGCAGCAAGGCTATACAACGTAAAAAACCTACCACGTGTAGCTAAAGATAGAAAGTTGTAAAATAAATTATAAATGGCTAGCTCAACGTTTACTCAGTTACTAACCCAATCCTGCCCAATACCCCGTTAGTCGAGACTTAGTTGGCACATTCTTTTTTATATGCCACATAAATATGGGGTTCTATAAATCCCAGAGAAACATGAGGCTACTTAAGAATTAAATAAATATTTAAAAGTATTTTCTTAGATGCAGATCGTATTACTAAATATACATAGATAATAATAAGATATACCTTAATGTGCATTTTAATTCTGCATTTACAAATCATTAAAATGCATCGTAAATATTGAGACTTAATGTAACATTTATAATGGCATGACGTGCAGGAAGTCGATGGATGCAGGTGCTCAGGACCGTGCATTGTGGCTTGCCTTGGAAGAAGCCGATGTACAGCGACGTACTTGTGAAGGGCTGTGATGTTGGTGATGATGACATTAATAATACTCCGCGCGTCTTTATTTATGAATGATATTCCTTATTAAATATATAAAACAATTAGTTAGCTTAAGATCCGCGTAAAACAACAAAATTATGTAATTGTATACATACTGGGAAACTTTAAGAGGAAAGACACACCATTATTGTTAATTTATCATAACGTATTATCGAGACAGGGACAGTGCACGCGATTGAGGGAGGGCAGGAGGTGCTCTTCAATCTAGTTAAAAGAAAACTTTATATAATGACGCGGATATTACCTAATTTGTTTTTAGTATCTTTGTGTGCGCGGCGGACATTTCCTTGCCCTAATACCCTCTAAGAAATGAGAGGAGGCCTGTGCCCAGCAGTGGGACATATAAAGGCTGTAACTTTACTTTACTTTTATTGAAATGTTACAAATCTCTGTTTAATTTAAATAGGACCACCGTAGAGGTATTAGCCAAAAAGCCATCTAAATGAAATCAGCTGTTTCCGAAAAATAGGCGAGAATATGTAAAAAAAACCATATGCGTCGAATACATAATGTCCACATTTTTCGAGCTCGTTTAAAAATTTAAATAATACCAAATTTTATTATGCGGCAAAATCCAGAGGGAATGCATATTGCATACTACCTACATACCTTTGGAATTAAAAGGGTGTCGTGCCTTTACATTTACAATCTTTTTTTTTTTTTTTTTTTTTTTTTATATTTTTATTTGCATGTCACAAAGTATAAAGTTGGAAAATCTACTTCGGGACGTTACGGCTTTTAAGTACCCATATTTTATAAATGGTTCTATGCTGTCTTACGCACGTATAACATTTCAAATTTGTGAACTTTACACCAGTTAGGTAAAATTATTACAAATTATATACTCAGATTGAAATTTACTCTGTTATAAATATACATGATATTGCATTTAATAACACTTTGTTTTGTTTCTTATTTAACTTTAGGGCATTAAGATCTGTTTCGAGGGCAGACGGAAAAACGGACAATAAACTTTGAGAGCATGATATTCGATATACGATACGATTTCAAATATTAATCTCTGTTCCACATAGAGAATATAACCAGTGGTTATATAGTCTTTGCTGTTTCAGTCCTGCTACTGCCACTGAGAGTTTCTTGACAAAAGAACCGAATAAGTGATTTTGTCCCGACCCGGGACCACTTGATCAACGTCGGGCTTATAACGCTAGACCAACTAGGTGTTCAATAAATTGAAATATCAGTTAAGTTATTATTATTTTCTATATCCTTATTAATATTAGAGTACCCGGATGACCAAGCTTTGCTCGGTTTTTTTGGAAATTACATTTAGTTACAAATTACATATTGACGGATAATATTTTTTTTATCTTATTGACATAATTGAAAAAACTTAACTGGTTATTTAAATAAATATCATGAGTGCAATTAATTTAATTAAAATTTTCGTATTTTTAAAAATACTAAAAAAGGGCTTGAAATAATAGATTTTCTCACAAAAGAAGGGAACTTGAAAAAAAAAGGAAAATAAAACGGACCGAAGGCAGGACGCGAACCAAGGCATTACGGTTTCGCGACCGCTCGATATACACTTGAGCTATCACGATCATTAACATTGTGTCAAAATTTAACTTTTTATATTGTAGCAGTTTTTCATTGCCTGAAAACACGGACAAAAAAACATTTTCTAAAAATAAATCCTAGCTAGATCGATTTATTGCCCTCGAAAATCCCTGGACACAAAATTTCATAAAAATCGTTGGAGCCGTTTCCGAGATTCCGATTATATATATATATATATATATATATATATATATATATATATATATATATATATATATATATATATATATATATATATATATATATATATATATATATATATATATATATATATATATATATATATATATATATATATACACAAGAATTGCTCGTTTAAAGGTATAAGATATTGTCATTAAATTAATTTTATTTAATCCTTGATTCTTCTTTATCTTTAATGTTCGTAAGATACTAAAATGAGTAAGAAAAACAAATAGGAAATTTAACTATTCTCCATTTTTCTTCTAAGATTTTTTCCTATATTATGGATACAGTTTGGAAACACAAATTGGGTATGAACAATCATCCAGACCCAAATCAAAGACTAATTATCTGTAGGCCATACAAGTACTTGCTCCGTGCGGGATTCAAACCCACGTCCCTCAGCGCCGCAACTCAATGCCAAGCCACTGCGCTATGGAGCCATCACCGGGTTCTCAATAAACGTACACTATGTATTCTTTAAGCTTTGATAACTAAAGAAGGGACAAATTAAGAGTACCCTGGGGATCAACGAGCATACATGCTTAAATATATGGATATGTGGCCGTGGAAGGAAAAGCGAAGATCTCCTACCGAGTGGTAGTTCGGAGCTATTTTATATATACTGTTTTACTTCGGAACTTTGATAGCGCGATTTAGGCTACGATGTGTTTCGCTTATCACTCCGCTGCTCAGGCCGGAGGTCGGTAGTGAGGTCCGATTGCCGGTCCGTCCTTAATGCCGGTGAGGAATGCGTATTGTGTCCGTAAGGGCAAGTGACGCCGCTGCGAACGATATACCGGTGTGTAATGCATAGTATGGCATATACTACGCACTTGCAAGTGATGCCAGTGAGAACTATCTACCGAAGCAAGTGCCAAAAATCTTCCTTATAAATCAGCGGTGAGTCCTTATGAAGACAAGTTGGACTAGCTTGTAGGAGCTGAAGACGGCAGAAGAGGATTCTCAGGAGTAAATGACAGTAGTAGGGTTTCTTGAAGATAATGACGAAGGCTAGAAGTTGTGGTTAAAGAAGAAGCCAGATAGCTGTGTCAGGCTAGTGTCAAATGCAAGTCCGTAATCTCTGACTATTTCTCTGCTTGGTGTTAACTTTAGTGCGTGTTGTTGCAAAGGCGTGTATATTATGTTTGTATATAGTATCGTGTAGTGGCGATGGAAATATATCCACTACCACATAATATCACCACGTTAATATCGTAAGAGGCGACAGAGGGACTGTTTCCCTCTGTCAACACTGTGTCACACTCTGGCAACAGCGTCTTCCCAATAACGACTAAAAAATAAAAGATACTGTGGTTGCCAAACCGCTTGCCAATACTTTAATAGGTTGGAACGGTAACGGTAATGTATTGGTCGTCCACTTTTCTGTATTTCTTATTTTCTGTCAAATCAATACACCATGTCACAAAAGGTTGTTCATCTATGAATTACCGTGTCTCTCCCACCCTGTACTACGGAATGCGGTGACGAACGTAAGCGACAAAAATGTATAGGGAGTGAGACGCTATTCTAAAATTTAGTGTCCCTGACTGGTTTTCCATTTGTCCTAAAAACAGAATTTAGTATAATAATGAAATTGTTAATTGCAGTTTTAAATATTTATTTACTACGTGCTCGGTGGTGAAGTAAAACATCGTGAGGAATCCTGCATGTCCGAGAAATAAGAAAAAAATATATTTAGAAACATGTGCGTTAGTTCGGCAACACGCTTTGGGGCAGCGCAGCCGACAATTCCTTGCTCTAAAATCCATCTCAGAAACGAGCGGAGGCCTGTGCCCAGGAGTGAAACTGCAGGCTGTAACTCTTAACTTTAAATTAATTTTATTTAAAAAAAGTCCTTCTGGGTTTCGTGCTACCCAGGACAGAGGTTTTTTTCGAACCAGTAGTAAAAGTAAGAAATGACTTTCAATGAGAATTACATATAATAAGTAATCTCTATATTGAAAAAAAAATGATTCTATTCTATATACCGGATGAATATTTCGTAAGAAATAAGTACAATGTGGTGAGTGAACAAAAGAAGTCGATGGCATAGATATTTTAAAATTTTTGACTTTGTAATAAAAAAAGCAATGGAAAAATTACGAAACTCGAATCAAGTGCACCCTACTTTAGGCGTGGCAAGTTTATGTCGTCCTTGACCTTGAACCGCCCGTTAGAAAAGACGTTTAGTTAAAATTAGTAGTTTTTTATAATAATGTCCTTCAGACCGAATTCCGGACAGGACAGGATTATAGAGCGCAAATGTATGCGCAAGCACAGGTGCACTCCCTATTCCTTCTCTCTCATAGTGCGATATGACGGTAATTCGACACGACCGGAGCGAGATCAGGCGCAGAACCAACGGCTTTACTTGCTTTCCGAGGCACCGACGAAGCAGTCAATGTTATAAGAAACATTTGTTAAAAACAAATTTCATAATTTAGGACGAAAAAAATAATTTTGTTAAATATCTATGCCCATGGCTTCTTCTGTGTTCATACTATTTTCTTGGGAATGAGCTGTTCGATACCAAGGTATTATTGATTTGTTTTGTGTAGTTAATGCTGTTTTTACTGGAAATGAGGCATTGCATTTTAGTCCTCACGCATCTGCGTTTTGATTCTTAAACGAGAAAAAATGTAGATGTCTATGGGCCACAGCATCCATTTACGGACTGTGTGCTCGCTTGTTACCCTTACTGTATAAAAAATGGTGTAACATAATATTATAATATGATCATAAACTGTTCTGTTTTATAAAAAGTCCTGCTGGGTTTCTTACTGGTTGTTCCCAGTACACAGTTACTTTCCAAACATTGATAAATTAAACATAAAAATGACTTACAATTAATATTTTTTATAATCTATATTGTAAATAAAAAATATTTTGATTTCTTACACTTCCACTATAAATTCCGTGTTAAATAATATCTATAGGCAAACAATAAATATGGGCAAGGTAACAGTCTAAATTAAATGGGACTTTAAAATAAAGCTATTCAAGTACGGAGAATTGGAAATATGTTCAAAGATATGCAAATTAAACATAACTACGAGGGGTGATCAAATTGCTCAATGATGCGTAATCCGTCGCGGAAGTTCCATGCAGGAATGGTAGTCGGGAATTTATTAAAAGTAAAAAGCCGTATGTAGGCTGTTCCTTACACATAAACAATATGCAGTCAGTATAATAATATTTTAACGTAATAGAGCCATGCTGCAGCACTGCAGGGTTTGGCTCGACCGGGGAATAGCACGCTCGCACAGAACACTAGCTTGAAATAGAATTATGCTGCGGTATGTCGTATGCTGACTTTACTTGTAACGAGGTACTTCAGGCGCATTCGATCTTAAAGTCAACCAAATCTAAGAAATACATTTTGACAGCTGTCAGACTTATTGCACCAAGCATGCCAACCGAAAAATGGGAATGTACAGTATTAGATTCTTAAAAAAATCGATATCGATTATTTAGAATTGGTAATCATTTACAGTTTGATTTGAATAATACCAGAATATATTAGAAACGAATAATTTAAAACACAAGATTTATCAATTTCTTCGTATTTGTTGTTCCTGCTTATTTCTAGAGGTAAAGTTATGAAATTTTTCTCGAAAAAATGTTGAGTTTTCATTGTTTAGATTAATTAGTAAGTATTTAATTTTCAATAATGCAGTCAAGATTAATTGTCTCTTTCTTCGTATGGTGAGTGTAGAAACCGAAGACCCTTTTTACTGGAAACGAGGCACTCCATCTTAGTCTTTACGGGTAACCACTTACCATCAGGTAGACTGTGTGCTCGTTTGTTACCCTATCCTAGAAAAAAAAGTGGCTTAACAAAGAGTTGCAGCGTTGATGGCCGCGGGTTCGAATCCCGCAAGGAACAAGTAGTTGTATGGCCTACAAATAATTGTTCCTGGTCTGGATGTTTGTCCTTGCGAAATTTGTATGTGTATACTGCCTGCACGATACAGGAGATAATGGTAGTACGGAAAAACTTAAAAAAATATATTGTTTTTATTTTCTTAACTTGACTTTGATTTTGTAGAATATGTTGTTCCTTGTGCTTTGTAGCACCTCTTATGGGAGGCCGATGTTCAGCGGTGGCTCTGTTATGATAATGATGATATTTTTTCCTGATTAAGCAATGTTTTACTTTATCATCATCAGCCAATACTTTTGTAACAAGTGGTAAACGGACATACGGTCGCTGTACCAGACGTAGCCATCTCAACTACGTCTGGCCTAAAGATATGATATGGCGTAAGAGATAATATCGTCATCTATCGGAAGCCATAAGGTTCTTTACGTTAAGTCCCACAGGACGCAATGGGGCGATGGAGACTCACACGCCACCACGACACATCAAAATCAAAAAATAATTCTGAAAAAAAAAACTTCATACGATATTTCTGACTTTTCCCTCGGTCACCACTCAACTATTCGTGGCAGAGCAACGCTACAGCTATATTATGAATGTAGTACGAATGGGTCGCCTCTACCGGGGAAGGACCACGCTCTTACAGAATATGAGCGTCAAACAACAGCTCAATATTACTGTTTCGTATGGTAAGTGTATGTAAGAGCCGTGGTAGCTCAGAGGGTTAGCGCCCGCTGTAAATTTCACAATACGCGAGCAAACCGGGTTCGATACCCGCCGGCACCAATGAAATTGTTAAATGCAATTTTAAGTGCTGATTTACCACGTACTCAGTGGTGAAGGAAAACATCGTGAGGAAACCTGCATGTCTGAGAAATAAGAAAAAAAAATATTTCGAAGACATGTGAAGTTCGCCAACACGCATTGGGGCAGCGCGGCGGACTATTCCTTGCCCTAAAACCCTCTCAGAAATGAGAGGAGGCCTGTGGCCAGCAGTCGGACATATATAGGCTGTAACTTTACTTTACTTTACTATGGTAAGTGTAAAGACCCGGATACTCTTTTTTACTGGAAACAACGCATTCCATCTTAGTCCTCAGGGGTGACGACCCATCTGCGTTTTGATTCTTAATCGAGGATAAATGTAGATGTCTATGAACCACAGCATCCACTTACCATCAGGTGGACTGTGCGCTCGTTTGTCACCTTTATTCTATAAAAAAACTGTACTGCACTGAACAATGTGTTTTGACTACTAATAATCATCATTAACATTATCATCATCATCATTACAGCCTGTTAAAAATCTACTGCTTCACAGAAGTCATCTCCATAGATTAGATAGGGAGAATATTTGCAAGAAGATTTAAAATTAACAGGAAGAGTCTTCTACCCATGCAGTGTTTCAATTTCTCCCAGTCGCTTCTTACGACACATACGGGATGATATGAGCTAATGCTTTCTGTTACGGAACGTTGAAGTCTAATACGTTTGATTAAAAAAATTTAAACCTACAAAAATATAACGAATGTGTTAATTAATAAATCTTTGCTAAATTTAATTTCTTCAAGAGGGAGGAAAGGATGAACAGCTGGCGGGGGAGACTGGCGGGGGAGACTGGCGGCGGGTATTGTTTGCTTTTAATTTGTGCCATTCATTTTCTATTTGTAGCGGCGCTGTCATCGCACCAAAGTGAAATACACCGAAGCCTAAGTCACGCTATCAACATTCCGAATCATAAACAGTATATATAGAACATCTCCGAACTATCACATGGAGTATTGGCCGCTCCCCGGGCAGAACACCTTGCCCTGCGGGAGATCTCCCTTTTTCCTTCTACGGCCACGGTGGTGACCCCGACGTGATCTGAACACGCAACCAAACACCTTCGGAAACCCCGGGCAGAACTATCACTCGGAGTGTTGGCCGCTCCCCGGGCAGAATACCTTGCCCGGCGGGAGATCTCCCCTTTTCCTTCCACGGCCACAGTGGTGACCCCGACGTGATCTGACAACGCAACCAACCTCCGGAAACTTTAAGCTTCATCATCGTCATAAAGTACCCCACCCATTCGCTCCCAAGCAGATATCGTCTGCAGTCTTCGTATCCTGCAGGCCATCTAGCTTCACAAGGTTCATCGCAGCACTGGAATAATAATGCTTCCCGTTCCTTCAAGCTACTCTCTGCGCTATACAGTGTTCGGCACGGCTCTGAGCCTTACTGCTCGCCTCTGCTTCACGGCACTCTTGCAGATTACTTGCCTTCTTCTCGACTCACCGCAGACTACAAGCCAATCTCCTGGCACTTGCACATTCGTCGGCAACGAGGCTGCACTATCGACCTCCAGTCTGAGCAGGGGGGTGATATAGCGGCGCTGTCGTCGCGCCACAAGTGAAATACACCGAAGCCTAAATCACGCTATCAACATTCCGAATCATAAACAGTATATATAGAACATCTCCGAACTATCACATGGAGTGTTGGCCGCTCCCCGGGCAGAACACCTTGCCCGGCGGCAGATCTCCCCTTTTCTTTCTACGGCCACACTATTCATTAATCTTCCTTTTGACTTGTTGAATATTTCTGATAATTTAAGTTGCCATATATCTTTTGTGTTTTTTTTTTCTAAAATGTCAGTTTTTCAGGAGCGTTTTAATTTTTTTCTCTTCTTTTTATTATAGGTTGACAAAAGAATATAGAAAACTCAATGGTATGTAATATTTGATCTATATCTATGAAATTGCTGTTTCATATAAAATAAGTTAACATAATTATTTTCTATGTTTTTTACAAAATAATCACCTACGCAATCGAATCATCCTTGCCAACACAGTGGCAGTTTATTGATGCCCTTCCTGAAGAAAGCAGCGGGACGGGAGGCAACAAATTCTTCAAAGGCATATTGTACTGCCTCTAGGGTATTAAAGGCGCAAGGTCTGATGAGTACGGTGGATGACGGAGGGCTTCCAACCCTAGCTCTTGTAACTTGCATATCGTTTGTTGTGCTCTATGAGGTCTGGCGTTGTCGTACAGGATCACCTGGGATGAGTGATTGACCAAAGCTGGTTGGAGTCATTCCATCATTGTGCTTACTCATCCCGTTTGGTGAAGCTGTGATGATCCACACTGGTGCCAGACATCCAAACAGTGACCATCACTTTGCTAGAGGTAAGTTTGTATTTAGTGCATTGAACCAGGATACAGCCAACTTGCCGAGCGCTTGCTATTGTCAAATATAAGGTATTTTTCATCGCAGGTAACAATTCGTTTTAAAATTCCTTCGTTTGTGTGCCCGTTGAGCAGTGCTGGCTATAATTGAGTGCGTTGGGCATCCATTTATCAAGTTTTGTCAAATTGTCCCTTTTACCCTGCAAATTTGATGCAAATGAACTAATATTGTTATGATGCAAACAACAAAAGCTGCTGCTAATTCAGCCGTAGATTGGGTATCACCAGTTTCCACAATCGCGCCTTTAATTCGTCATTGTCGACCAAAGTTTTCGGACGACCACGGGGTTCATTTTTGAGGTCGAAATTTTCAGAACGGAAGCGGGCAAACCAATAACAGGTGGTGTGTTCGTTTTTAATATTCGCTCCGTAAACGTCGCGTCGTTGATGTTCTGCCACGGCGGTACTCATATACCATATTTACTCGACTTTGAATCGTATCTATGATGACGTAAAAGATTTAAATTAGATGAAAACATAACGCTAATCATTAAACATATGACTAATTTTGAAAAATGAATTCCATGTTTTATAAAATAAAATTAATTTTAAATTAGAATTTCTAGTCAAAGAAAAATTATTTCGATTTGAAATAGTCAGTACTGTAGAATGGCAATTTCACAGGTAAAGCATTCATGTAAAAAGAACCTATTATTTACATGAATACTTGGAAACACTTGGAATAAAATTAATTTTACGGAATTTATCACGTTAATTTTATTCCCAACATACAGACCAACTGAATGTCAGTGGATACATTTGCCTGTGATTACATGCTTTATCCAACTATACACCCATTTTTTATAGAATAAGCGATTAACGAGCGCACAGTCCACGTTATGGCAAGTAGATGCTGTGGCCCACGGACATCTACATTTATCCTCGATTAAGAATCAAAAGAAAGATGCGTTGTCACCCCTGAGGACTAAGATGGAATGGCTTATTTCCAGTATAAAAAGGGTTTCCGGTTCTCTACACTCACCATACGAAATACAGAAGTAATAAACTGCTATTTTAAGCTGGTATTCTGTGAGAGCCTTGGTCCTTTTCCGTCCTATTCGTGCTACAACCAATATATGACTGCAGCGTGGCTCTACAACATATACCCATCACAGCAGTCCACTGCTAAACGTAGACCTCTCACATATATTGCTTCTGTAGGACTTAGATTGCCACGCTGGTAGGTGGTTTGTTAGCGGCAATTTTTTTCTTATTTCAGGTTGTAGTCATCAAAGGTGCCAACTCATCTGTCACATCTTTGTTTGAAGGTGCTTGCAGGTGTCCATGGGCTGTAGCAGCCACTTACCATCAGGTGAACCGCAAGTTTGTTTCATTCAGTTTCATAAAAAAAAGAGGGATTTAGGGAGAATTTAACTTAATTGTTACGTTACGTACGACGTAAAATACCCAGACGGGCTACGACTACAACATGCATTTGGCACCGCTATTTTCAACCCACATATCGGAAGGTTAAGCCAATTCCTATAATACGGCTCTATACGATACGATGATAAATAAAGAACTTCACCATTGCTCGCCGATCTTAACCAATGAATTTAATTAAAAGCAATGTTTTGCACGTTGTGTGCTTTAATTAAAATTTACGAAATATATCTGCACAAAATGGAAGACGCAGTACGTTATATAGAATAGAAAATAATAATACAAGTTGTTTTTTCTGCAAATTTTATTGCGTATATATATATGTCATGTAGATCGGAGCGTTTTTGTTGGATTACTGTCCGTAACAACTTTTTACTAGCCTGATTTAAGATCTTAGCGTTTCCTCGAATGTCCTTTTTGGTTGATATTTTGACACGCGTAGGAATGAGATTATGGTCTCGTCATCTCTTCAAATTTAAGGCTGTTAGATATCTTGCGCGCTTGCTTGAGGGCTAAGATGGAATGCCTCTTTTCCAGTAAAAAGGGTCTCCGGTCCTGCTATTTGACGCTGGTATTCTGCGAGAGCGTAGTTCTTCCTCGGTTGAGCATACCCATTCGTGCTGCAACAATTAATATAGCTGCAGCGTGGCTAATACATATTTAATAGGATCATTTTTATTCAATATAGACATTATGTATTACATGTAATTCTTATTGAAAGCCATTTTTTTTGCTTTTATAACTGGTTTGGAAGAATACCTCTGTCCTGTGTAGAACCAGTAAGAAACCAAACTGGACCTTTATTATTATATTATTTACGTATGCGGACGCTCAAGGTCGCTCAGCGAGCTATGGAGAGGGCTATGCTCGGGGTTTCTCTGCGTGATAGACTTAGAAATGAGGATATTCGCAGTAGAACTAGAGTGACTGATATAGCCCAACAGACTAGTAAGCTGAAGTGGCAATGGGCCGGCCATATAGCTTGAAGAACCGACAACCGATGGAGAAAATATATTCTCGAGTGGCAGCCTCGTACCGGTAGGCGAAGTGCAGGGCGACCAACCACTAGATGGAGTGACGACCTGATAAGACATGCAGCTAGTCGATGGATGCAGGTGGCTCAGGACCGTGCTTTGTGGTATTCCTTGGGGGAGGCCTATGTTCACCAGTGGACTTGTGATGGGCTGTGATGACGATGATGATATTATTTTATGTTATATTACTGTTATACTAAATTCTGTTTTCAGTATAGGTGGAAAATCAGACATAGACTATAAATTTTAGAATAAGCGAGGGGAAAACCATAGATATATCGATCTCTATACATTTATTTATTGCTTACGTTATTAGGTTCAATAACCTTTTGCAGCATGGTGTATTGAGTTAACAAAAATTAAGAAGTACAGAAAAGTGGACGACCAATACATTACTGTTACCGTTGCAGCCTATTAAAGTACTGGCAAGTGGTTTGGCAACCGCAGTTTATTTTTATTTTCAGTCGTTATCAGGAAGACGCTGTTGGCCATCTCCTGTCTCATTTTCATTGTCACACAGTGGTGACACAGGGAAACAGTCCGTCTGTCGCCTCTTGCGACATTTACGTGGTGATATTATGTGGTAGTAGATATTTTTCCACCACCACTACACGAGATATACAAACATAATATACACGCCTTCGTAACACCAAGCAGAGAAATAGTCAGAGAATACATTTTTTTGACGGCATTTGGCAGTAGCCTGACACACCTATCTGGCTTCTTCTTTGACCACAATTTCTGGCCTTCTTCACTATCTTCAAGAACTCCTACTACTACCATAAACTCTTAAGAATCGTCTTCTGCAGTCTTCAGCTCCTGCAAGCTAGTCTAAGTTATCTTCATCTCGACTCACCGCATATTTATAGGGCAGACTTCTGGCACTTGCTCCGGCACATAGTTCTTACCAGCATTACTTGCAAGTGTGTAGTACTGCATGCATTACGCACTGACATATTGTTTGCATCAGGGTCACTTGCCCTTACGCACACAGCATGCATTCCCCACTGGCATTAAGGACGGATCGGCAATCGGACTGCACTGTCGATCTCCGGTCTGAGCAGGGAGGAACGAAACACACCGAAGCCTAAATCACGCTATCAAAGTTAATATATATATATATATATATATATATATATATATATATATATATATATATACATATAAGTACTGAATTACTTATATGTGTATATAAGTAATTCAGTACTATGTTAAAAAAGTTAAAGTTACAACCTGTATGTACTACTGTTGGGAACAGGCCTCCTCTGATTTCTGAGAGGGTTTTAGGGCAGGGCAAGGAATTGAAGATGGGGCAGATTAAGAGTATCCTTTCTTCCCCAATGATTGTAGTTTCTACGGTATTAGTCTATTGAAGTTTACACTTCGAAAACTTTTCTTCTCCAATAGTTTTAGTTTCTTCGAGCTGTAAGACCGGCCCATTACCACCATGCGTTTATAATAGCTTAGTATAACTCCAAACCGACATTTTAATTTTAATTATTATAGTAAAAAGGTTGTCTGGAAGAAATCACTTTCAGTGATAAACCGCCTATTGTACATACTTTAATTAGTTTTAACTATATTGATGTTTCTGTATTGTGGTGTACAAAAAAAATAAATAAATAAATAAATAAAAATGAAAAGAGAATGGGATTTTGGAGCCTGAAGTTAACAAATTGGTTTATACTTAAAAAAAGAGCTTTATTTTTCTGAATAATAAAATACAAAAAACTGATTCTTTTTATAATTTAGAATTCGAAAAACATTTATTTATGTACACACAAAGTAATGTTACAATAAAAAATAAAAAGGATACTTTGTACAAAGGCGCTACTTATTTCATACCTATTGAAATTTATTCCAGCAGGCCTGATACTGGACAGATTCAAAGAGAAGCAGATTTAGTGTGCACTCTCATAATAAATTTTATTATATTAATATACTCACCAAAAATAAAATAAAGATAATAAAAACCTTACATACATCCATACATACAGACATACATATACAAAATAATACAATATATATATATATATATATATATATATATATATATATATATATATATATATATATATATATATATATATATATATATATATATATATATATATATATATGCTCGTTGGTCCGGGGTACTCTTAATTTGTCCCTTCTTTAGCTATCAATGCCTAAACGAGTTGTGTATGTTCATTGAAAGCTCGGTGATGGCTCCACAGCGCAGTGGCTTGGCATTGAGTTAAGGCGCTTAGGGACGTGAGTTCGAATACCGCACGGAGCAAGTACTGTTTCGATGTTTATTCTTACTCATTTTGTGTCTGCAAACTGCCTCCACAATACAGAAAAAAAAACTTTCAGTGAGTGTTAACGTTTTAAAAATATTGAGAATAGTGAAATTTTCTTGCTTTTTCTGACTCATACGAACTTTACGAACATTAAACATAATGCAAAATCAAAGATGAAATAAAATTAATTTTGTGACAATTTCTAATAATAATAAGAATATAGAAAATAATTATAACTTAATTGATATTTCAATTTATTGAACTTCACGTTGGTCTAGCTTTATAAGCCCGACGTTGATCAAGTGGTCCCGGG
This sequence comes from Parnassius smintheus behrii, assembly GCA_036936625.1. Lineage (NCBI taxonomy): Eukaryota > Metazoa > Arthropoda > Insecta > Lepidoptera > Papilionidae > Parnassius > Parnassius smintheus. Next base: position 31,001,952 of record JAUPFT010000025.1, read on the forward strand.
TCGGAAAAATATCACTTATTGAGTTCTTCTGTCAAGAAACTCTCAGTGGCAGTAGCATACAAAAAGTGAAACAGAGATCAAGTTCCTAATTTATCAAAAAGATTGTTGATCCCTTTCGAACTCTCGAAGGTCCGTTAATGCCCTGAAGTATATGTATAACAAAAAAAGGTTATTAAATGCAATAACATATGCATTTATTACAGAATAAAATTTCACTCTGAATATAAAAAATTATTTAGGGAAAAACCTTACAGGCGTAAGTTCCATACATTTGAAATGTTATACGTGCGTAAGACAGCACAGAACCATTTATAAAATATGGGTACTTAAAAGCCGTAACGTCTGGAAGTAGGTGGTAAAGGCACGACACCCTTTTAATTCCAGGGGTATGTAGGTAGTATGCATTCCCTCCGGAGGTTGCTGAATAATAAAATTTTATATTATTTACATTTTTAAACGAGCCCAAAAAAGGTGGAGATTCTATAATCGACGCGTGTATTTTTTTACATATCCTCACCTATTTTTCGGAAACAGCAGATTTAATTTTGATGGCTTTTTGGCTAATACATCTACAGTGGTTCTATTTAAATTAAAAAGAGATTTGTAACATTTAAATATTTATATTTTAATGTACACGAAGAAATCTGATCACGTTTCCTCGCTGAATGGCTATACTTAGCCTTTGAGCAAGGAAAGACCCAGCCTTCTTATCACCAGCGGAAACAAATCGCGGATACAGTTCCTTTAGGAACTTCACTACACGTGGACTAAATGGACCAATAGTTTCAATAGCAAATGACACAAATATGAAGTCCTCTCTTATAGACTCCAACTTGCGCCACATATTTAGTTCAGCCGTCTCTGATGCCGCCTCAGCTCTGAACTAACTAGCTCCATGATTTTATTGCAACTGCGGTCATGTCTTCAACTTGTGATATTGCGAAGTAAACTCATATATGTAAAAAGATCAACGATTAACTAAAAGTGAAAACATACTGTAAAAACTAATTTCCATAGTAGCCTCAGAATCCTGAGCCTTAAACTTTTGATACAATATGTCTTAACAAGGACTTCGGAAACTATTTATTTTTATTTTCTTCTTTGAAAAAAAAATTGAAAGGGTTTGCTTTTTGTTAAAAGTACAACTTTTGTTGAAAAATTGTAATGAGTAACGTACACGTCACATCTATGTCGGTAGTTGTTGTGAGCACTACGCGTAAGTCTGTTGACGAGTAAGATTATTTTAGACAAATCCAACTCTGTAAATCCAAATTTAAGTCCTCCTCTAAGTCGTTCGAGTAAATGCCTTTTATCTTAACGTTTAAACGATACGAACTGTCGTCGTTAATTCGCTTACCTCCCACGGCTTCAATACGTAATTCTTCTTTACGTCCGCGAGGCGCTAACTTCTGAGCCATCCACTCCTCTATGAGTGTCATGGTCGATCCCTCATCCAGAAGAGCTGTTGTCTTGACCTTTCCTCTAGGTCCATACAACTCGACCGGTATAATCTTTAAGTACGCACATGCCAGTGCATTCATTGTACTAACAGTTGTAATTTGAGCCTCTTTACCCCCCTCGTCCCCTTGCGGCGAGGTATTTTCATTGGGGTATCGGTGTAGCATTCGATGATGTGACATTCTACATCCCTTTACACCACATTCTCACTGCACTGCACTCAATGCACTCTAACCTCATATGGTTAGGTGACAAACATTGAAAACATACTTTCGCTTTTTTAACCGCTTCCCATTTCTCTATTATTCATGTCCTTAAACTTGTAACAACTCACTATAGAGTGCTTCTTGTTACATATCCTATACCCTTAAACGAGCAATTCTTGTATATATATAAATATATAATAGGAATCTCGGAAACGGCTCCAACGATTTTCATAAAATTTTGTGTGCAGGGAGTTTCGGGGGCAATGAAAAAAAAAATCCCCAGAGTCCCATCTGTGAATTAGCTGGACGTAATTACACTCAGTTGTGGCTTATCTTTAGCAATTTCCCTCTTATAGCATTCCTCTTTCTTTTTTTTAGTTAGGTGTTCACTTATTTGTAATGTATTTTTTATCAATCTGCTTTATCAAAATGATTTATTTTTTAATTGTAAGTGTGTAATTAAGTCTACCTATAGGAATACTTAAACATAATGTTTGTTTTGAGTATTTACTGCTAATTTGTTAGGAAATGGCCAAATAAATATCTCTTTCTTTCTTTCTTTTCCTTCTTTCCTTTCTTTTAGCATTATTCCCCCTAAACAACACAATTAAAAAGAAATACAGTGAGATATTGTTTTAACCGTATGTTAGCAGCCTGAGAGAATACATTCACCACCCTGTCTCATGCCGTGGATGCCGTAAGGGCTGACTGAAGACATTTCCCGACAGATTTATTGGGTGCTGCATAAGTGACGGAAACAGCATCTAAGGACGTTACGTTTGGTTTACAATCCCATTACCAAATGTAGCGATTACTGTAACCTTTCCTTACTACGTATACAAAAATCCAAAGTACAGCAGTGATTTATTTACAGACGAGGACAACTTTAATCACGCTACAATAACATTTTAAACAAGTTTCGATTCTTCAGCGCAGTAGTTAAGACCACCGCCGCGCGCAATGCGCCAAGAGTTCGAATTCCGTACGGATCAAGTATTTTCATGACCTAAGATTATATGTAAAGTCACCTCCACGATGCAGGAAAAGCTTCTATGATAAATATTAAAGTAAATTTACAGCATACATACATGTCCCACTGCTGGGCATAGGCCTACTCGCCCTTCTAAGAGTGGTTTATACCAAAGAAACGTTCGCCGCGCTGCCCCAATGCATGTTGGCGGAATCCTTCGAAATATATTTTTTTATTTGTCAGTCAAGCAGGTTTCCTCACGATGTTTTCCAGTAATGCTGAGCACGTTGTAAATCAACACTAAAATTACAATTAACAATTTCATTGTCGCCGGCGGGGATCGAACCCGGGTTGTCCGCGTACTGTGAAATTTACAACGAGCGCTAAGCTCCTGATTTTAATTTAATGAAAATGTCTAGATTTAGAACGATTTAGCTCAGTCAGCTCATATTACCGTATTATATAAGTGAATATAGAGAATATAGAAAGAATAGAGAAGAAAGAACACTCAACAGTATTGCACGTGGGGTCCCAGCCTCGCAGACATCACTAATTGACCGGTAGCGGCCTCTTTGTATTTTGTTTTGTTACTCTCAAACCAGATACCTTAAATTTATAACGCAGAGGTCCACTTGAACAACGAATTCAAAGAGAATGCCTTGTGCGGTTAAAGTATTTAATGGATAAAACTCATTTTTTGTTATTGATGTAATATAATTTCCATGTTACTTAGGTCCTATGCTTTACAATAAAATAAATAAAATTCTACAAATCTACTCGTTTAACAAAATAAATATCAATGTAAAAAACTACTATTATCTTGGTTAAAAACTCTAAAACTGAAAATTTCTTGATCACTTTGAAATAATATTATGTACAAAAGAATAATATAACTTTGTACTAAAAGAACTTTAATTATAATATTTAAAATTATTTCACTTTTATAGCTACTTTAAAACTATATTTAATTAAGTCAAAATGTAATTTTAAAAAACTATGAATTAAATAATTATATAATGTGTACATGACTGTTAACTGTTGTATGTTGTGTAACTTTTGTTAAATACCTGTAGAATTACTAAAGTTATAATACATCATATATCTCTGCAATATTTCATTGTAACGTATCACCAAAAAAAATTGTTCTTTGACTTGTGATAACATAATCATTTATTGCATTATAAATTAAGAAGTAAAAAAAGTTCCTATAAATCGTAGTCTAACCTTTCATATTACGCATAATAAGTTAGTGTGACTGTAAACGCAAAAAAGTGGTAATGTACAAATTCACAAATGAATTTGTAACGTAATAGGTATATAGATTAAATGAATCATAATATGCCGTATACTTTTATAACTGTAAACAATGATGCATTTGGAAGTGACTAGTGTCTAAGATACAGGCTCGGCCTAGTTTAGACGCCAGTGCATAAAATTGTATAGATAGGTTATAACTCATACCATTTATTCAAATGTCTTAGGATAAATAATGTAATCCTTACGTTGTGTCGATAAAATTATTATTTGGGGTATCTATATAGTTTTCTCATCTGGTTGGGTTCTATAAATTTCTGGTTTATTGCGTAGGTTCTTTAACGCTATAAATTCGTCTTTGGGAAGATTCGGTTTAGGCACCGAACATCGACGTAACATAGATGAAATGTCTTGACGTAGCGCCTCCAAATCTTCTTTCCGCAAATTGTTTTTAAATAAACAGTCCTCGGCACTACAGATAATTTTTCGTACGGTAATTTGCGGGGTGTAATAGCAAAGTTGAGGCCTTTGGATAAAACCCTTATTGTTGCATCATCCAGTGTTTGTTTTGACAGATTACAGAGCGCGATTAATCTATGATCTGTGTTTGTCAATGGTGCTTTTGGTTCTGGCATTGATTCAGATGTTTGACATTTGACTTGTTCGTTAATTTTTGATATTTTTTTCTATATGTTTGTTTTTGCATTCGTTATATTTACTAATTTCACGTTTATTTAATGTTTCCATGCAAAAATTATAGGCAAATGTCGTTACAACTTTCTTTAACAACTGCAAGACTTCAAGATACCATAAGTTCATACTGTATAGATCGGAACAAAAGTTAAATTTTAATCTATGGTAACCGCGGTTAACTATGACATATGGACGTTGAACATCTCAGTCCCGCCCGTGACCATGAGTGCTGTAAAGCGTTCGAAACGTCGGGTATTTAACAAGTTTAATATACGCGATAAATTCCGTTAAAACTAGTATTATTTCAATGTATAGTGTTCGCGTAAATATAAGAAATCATTAGGAAAGGGAAAGGAACCGGCGGACGATGCGGGCGGTATCGAGGAGCACTGCCTTCTGCATTTGAGCCCGAAGCGGTCCGTCACGGAGTCCCAGTCGCCTCAGATGACCCGAGAGGCTGACTGTGGAATAATTTCGGCCGGCAGACCACCCCACATATCGGTCACCTCGTGAGCTAGGTCCAGATATTTTGTTCGTTTATCTGTTTCGGCTTTCACGAGGTTCTCGTCATACGGAATGGTAATGTCGGCCAAAAATATCCTTGACTGTGCCCGGTCCATCAGCACAATATCAGGCTTATTCGCGAGAATAGTCCTGTCTATGATGGTCTGGTCCCAGGAGAGCCTGGCGCGGTCATTTCCGAGCACGGCTTCCGGTAAGTACTTGTAATACGGCAATTTCCGGTCCACGAGACCGTATTTCAGAGCGAGCTCCTGGTGTAGAATTCTGTCTACTAGGTTGTGCCTGTGCAAGTACTCAGAATTAGAAAGCGCCGAACAACCGGAAATGACATGCCTAAGTGACTTACCGGGATGGCGACAAGCTCGACAGACGTCTACGGTGCCATCCTTTAGGATGTATCTCCAATAGTTGTTGGTCTTAATAACCTAATCCCGTATTGCACAGACATAACCCTCGGTTTCCCCAAAAAGGCCACCGAAACGTAGCCAGTTGAGGGAGGCGACTGTATCTACGAAGGGCTCATGTAGAACCCTGTAGTACCTCCCGTGGAGCTCCTTCTCCTTCCATACGGTCTCCCGGTCGGAAATACTTTGTACTGCCGGGTCCTATAAATAAAAAATAAAAATATCAATTTCTTTGCAACTTTCCGCTAAACATTACAACACGATTTCCGCAAAGTAACGCCTGATTCTATCAATTATCTGCCGGGTCCTGCCATTGCTCGTTGGCTAAGGATAGAAGGGTAAGTCCTAATATATATATATATATATATATATATATATATATATATATATATATATATGATCTGATCGTGAGGAAACCTGCATGTCTGAGAAATAAAAAAAAAATACTTCGATGACATGTGAATTTCGCCACTCCGCCAAACACTCACTGGGACAGTGCGGCCGATATTTCTTTGCCCTAAAACCATCTGAGACATGAGAGGAGGCCTATGCCCAGCTGGGACGTATATAGGATGTAACTTTAACTTAAACCAACACAATATTTTGCTATTTATACATGGTAGGCGTGGGTCTAGTTGGTCAGTTATATTATGATGGTTGTAACTCAAATGGATCGTCTGGATCGGAGCAGGACCACGCTCTCACAGAATACCAACGTGAAATAGCAGCTTATGTTGCTTGTTGTGTTTTGTTTGGTGATTGTAGAGAACAGGAGGCCCCTTATCGCGGAAATGAGGTTTTACATCTTAGTTGCCTGTGCCCAGCAGTGGAACTTCTAAAGGCTGTAAGTTTAACTTTTGTATATAGAATAAGGGTGACGAACGAGCACATAGTCCCCTGATGGTAAGTGGATGCTGTGGTCCTAGACATCTACCTTTATCCTCGATTGAGAATTTTTTAATATCATTACTCATATAAAAACACACGTTTACAGTAATAATAATCATCGCCAAACTGTGCAATAGTTTCTTGGCGATAATGGCGCTCTTTTTTTTAATTTTATCTATGTTTTATGTTACATACTTATTTTACAATATTGTATGTATGTATTTCATTACAATATATAGGTATATTATGGGTATATTAAATTATAATATATATTTTTTTCTTCAATTCCAGCATTGGACTTTAGTATTTAGGATTAGAATAAGGACTAGTTTGCGCAAAAACACAGGTGCACTTTATTATCCCACTCTCACAATTAGATGAGGTGAGAATCCGACACGAACGGAGAGATCAGGCACAGGCTCAACGTCTACTTGCTTTTCAAGTCACAGGGGTGATACACCGCTTTCCTACTCCAGCTGCTACTGAAAATTTCTTAACAGAATAACTCCATAACTGATTTCGGTTCGACCCGGGATTCCAACGCGGAACCACATGATAAGCAGTTACGCTTAAAATCTTTAGACTAACAAGTCAAACAAAAGGCTATGTAAATATTGCGTGTTACATCGTGTAACGTTTCTGTCTCGCTCACTCACCCCCTTTCTGTTCTCTTCACTTCTTTTTAAGATGACATAGATTAGTGACAAGTTCCCTTTGAACACTTATTAGGGATCGCTTCCACACTTCAGTAACTTTCCTTTCTTTATGGTAATACATTTAAGGTTAAATACTCAGACGAAATAAATATTTCGTCTGAGGTTAAATATAACGTTTAAAAGTTTAAATTATATCATAAAAGATTATTACAATGTAATAAATTTAAAAAATAACGATAACCTTATAGTTAAGGATGCGAATTGCAAGCTCAGAAAGTCGTGGGTTCGAATCCGCTTTTCAACTGCTATCGTGAATCACTCTTAACACAAGCGTTTTAGGTTTACTTGCAGTAGTTAACAGGAGTATAGCAATATGAATAGCGTTACTAATAAACTTTTTACAAAAAGAACTTTTCTTTCATTTATTCTTTCATCACTACCTGTTAAAGGACCGCTAACAATTAAAAAAATACGTTATAATGTTTAATTCCATTAACACATATTACGTAGTATAAACAACGATACAACATACAACGAAAATGTAAAATCCAGGAGTTAAGGCAAAAATTTGTGGGAAATCTGGAACCTAAATTAAGCCGAAGTCTGTATTTTAATGCACCAGGTCCCCTAACTTATACAAAGATGTATAAACAGGTGAGTTAAAAAATTTTGTTTTTACAAAACACACTAGTGTGGGGCATAGTGCGTGCGGGCGTACGTATGTTTATGTGTAGGGGGAGAGGAGTGGTGTGTGAACGAGTAAGTAAAACATAACTTATTTTTTATAAATAATTAAAGATTTGCTATAAAAATTATTTAGTCTGTAATATTATGTTAAAATATTTATTTTTTGCTTAACAAATCTCTCCCCTACAGATTGCTTCATAGGAGAGAACATTATGAAATGTTAACTGCTAACAACTGTGCTCGTGATCCTGATGCGGTTAATAATATTTGTCCATATCCTGTTTCAGTTTCCCCTCTATTACCGTTAAGGACACTCACAGGATAGTATGAGATATTTGATCTTATGCCGCCACTGCACGGCAGACGTGTAACGTTCCATAACTACTCGTATTACAGCCAACTAAAGTCCATTGCTAAACGTAGGCTTCACCCATAAGTTCAAAATGGCAACCATGATCAGGACGATGCTGCTACCCATCCAATGTTTTAGTTTTCCCTGTATCATCTCTTACGATAGCCACAGTATAATATGGGACAACACTGATTTTCAGATCAAAATCACCCCATATCGATAGATTTTCAGATCCAGTTTGCTCATTTTCACTCGTTGTAGCACTTATATCGTCGTCCGTCAGTAAGTTTCGCATTATCGGCAACAAGTGCCTTTTTGTGTTCGTTAAAGCCACATCGTCCGAAAAAGCCACATCTTTATACCGTGGATCTAAAAGTGTACACATTGCTATCGCCGTATTATGACGAATATAACCAAGCCTTTGAACCAATCCTTCCTTTAATTTACATAACATGCCAAGGACGGGAGCGTGCAAATTTCTACCAGATAGATTGTCACATATGGACTTTAATCTTGAAGTAAGCACTAAGGCAGTGCTCGCGGTTAAATAATTTTCTTCGCTCATAACATTGCTTACTTGATAAAAAAACTTGGTTTTTAAAACTCAGCATATTTGCTCAATGCATTCCCATTCTTTATATGTGATTAGAGGCTACGAAACGTTCAATCGGCATCTTTCCAACATTAAAAAAGTAGAATTCCACCTATTGGGAACTGCTTTAACAGCGGTTTAAGGCGATTGTATATTTTGGTTGTCAAATTAATTTTTTAAAAGTTTTTCTTTTGCGTGGCAACTTTTTTTGAAAAAAGTCACTGTTTTCGTTACTTTCTCCAAAGTACTTTTATATAGATATAAGGCACCCTGTACAATTAAATTTAATTTATGTTCGTAGCAGCAAAATGGTCCCAGTTTAATAATGTACACGCTCTTAACATATTGGCGGCATTATCCGATACAATAAAATTATTTTTTGAGATATTCCCCGCGCTTCTCCTATTGCCTCTAACTCTTGAGCAATCCTGGCTCACGTATGGTTCCCATCCAGGAGATCGCATTGCAACAAAACAGATTTATTTTCTAATTCATTGGAAAAGAAGTGTGCTGTAACTCTCAAATACTGGTCCAAAGTTCTAAATGACCAGCAATCAACTGTTAAGCATACACTTTCCGCGTTTTATTTAACAAAATTTTTAAAATATTGCCTTCGTTCTTCATAAAACGCCGACAACATGAAGAAGAAATTGTCTTCCTGCTTGTTACTTCATATGATGGATTTAAAGCACGTACAAACTCTCTAAATACAAGGTTATCTACGATTGAAAATGGTTGACAATCGTAGGCTATTAATTTTATGAGACACTTATCAATTATTTTTTTATCTCCTGGTCGAAGTTTCTTGGGTAGGTAAGATGACATCATGTGTTGAACCTTATTCGCCGGCTCATTAGCTGACTAAATGCCCACACCAGCATCACCGATATTACCACCACCACCATCGTCATTACCACCACCTTCCCCAGTATGTCCACATACGCCACTATCACCAAGTACACTACCATCCACAACAACATTTCTACTAACATCGGTAACAACAGTTCTCGGAATTCCTTCACCGTAACCACTTTCACCAACTGTTCCATGCGTTAAATTTGAATACACGCTAAGATGTTTTTACTTCAAGGGTGTTTTTAGATTACTGGTTGAGCCTTTATACGATAAAGTTTTTACAATAATTACATATTGCCAATTTTTCAAAATGGTCCCACAGCTGTGTGTGACGTCTCGGCGTGATAAAAATTTAAAAAGAAAAATTAAAATCTTCACTAAAATCTTGTATTTTTGAACATTACACTAAATAATACAATATAAGTAATACAAAAACAAATTTCAATAAATCTTTATTACATTCCCTAGTATATATTTCTACAACTTTTTATATATTCCTTAATATATTGATATCCCAAATCCCTTGTAATATTTTGGTGAAAAAGTGAACTCTAAATAAAATATTAAACTGACGCGCTTCACTCAAATTAACACCAACCAATATTTCAGCCAATAGCGTATTAACAAACTCCATAAAATTAACATCAACCAATAACGTATCTTATATACGTAAAAACTGCGGTTGCCAACCCGCTCGCCAAGCGTGGCAACTATGGCAAATATCCCCCCATGAGTAACGACGCAAACAAACGTCCCCCAGTCCCCGGCGGCCCCGCTATTCCTGGCTACGGTGGCGACCATGGTAACGGCGGGGCAGGGGGTGCTAAGAATCTCCGGTGGAGGTTCGTTTGCCACCTACGGCGACTCGACCTGGCAACATATAACGCACGCACCCTGAGGACTAACGAGAAGATACTAGAGTTGGAAGAAGAGGTAGACAAGTTGCGCTGGCATATTATTGGGTTATCCGAGGTCCGAAGATCGGGGGAGGACACGGTAATCCTCGAGTCCGGCAACTTGTTCTATCACCGGGAGGGCGACCATCTGTCTCAAGGAGGTGTCGGATTTATCGTCCACAAGTCTCTCGTCAACATTGTAAAGATTGGGAGTGTGTCGACGCGGGTCGCGTACCTGATACTCAGAATCACCGAACGGTATTCGCTGAAGGTCATACAGGTTTACGCACCAACCTCGGCACATCCCGATGAGGAGGTGGAGGAAATGTATGAGGATATTTCCAGAGCCATACATTCCTCCACAACCCAATACACGGTGTTGATGGGAAACTTCAACGCAAAACTAGGAACAAGAGAAAGCGGTGAGCTGAAGGTAGGGAAATTTGGAGTAGGGCAACGGAAACGTAGGGGCCAGCAGCTGGCCGACTTTATGGAGAAAGAGGGACTCTTTATGATGAACTCTTTCTTCCAGAAGCGGCCCCACAGGAAGTGGACCTGGTCGAGCCCCGACGGTTCGACAAAAAATGAGATTGACTTCATTATGACGACCAGGCGCCAACTGTTCAGTGATGTCACATTGATCGAAAGGGTGAAAACACACAGATCACACTCTTAATCTTATGGCTGTTAGACGGGAGATGAGGCTGCAATCGTCAACAGATTTGACAGCATACAGGCAACTGAACAGACAGATCTCCAAATGCATGCGGCGAGACTTACGCAACTTTAATACTGCTCGTATTAAAGAAGCGATCGAGCGGAACCAGGGCTCCAAAGTCTTTGCCAGAGATCTGTCTGCCAGTAAGAGCCAACTGTCGAAGCTGAAGACTGAGTGTGGCAGCATCGTTTCTGGGACACCTGAGATTTTGAGTGAGATTGAGAGGTTCTATGGGCAGCTGTACACATCATCGTTGGAGCCACACGCAAGTGTGAGTAACGATCCAAGAGCAGGTCTTATCCGACACTATTCCGATGATATCCCGGACGTCAGTCTGAGCGAGATTAGAATGGCTCTCCAGCACCTTAAAAACGGCAGGGCCCCAGGCGAGGATGGAATTACAGCGGAGCTTCTGAAAGCGGGTGGAACACCGGTACTTGAAGTCCTTCAGAAGCTCTTCAATTCCGTCCTCCATGGTGGCACTACTCCAGAGGCGTGGAGCAGAAGTGCGGTGGTCTTGTTCTTTAAGAAAGGCGACAACGCTCTCTTAAAGAACTACAGACCGATTTCCCTTCTGAGCCGCGTCTACGTGCTGTTTTCGAGAGTCATTACGAATCGTCTCGCACGCAGACTCGACGACTTCCAGCCTCCCGAACAAGCCGGTTTCCGAAAAGGCTTCAGTACCATAGACCACATACATACCCTGCGGCAGATTGTACAGAAGACTGAAGAGTACAATCTGCCACTTTGTCTGGCGTATGTGGACTATGAGAAAGCCTTTGATTCCGTCGAAATTTGGGCGGTGCTACAGTCCCTTCAGCGGTGCCAAGTTGACTGTCGGTATATCGAAGTGCTGAAGTGTTTGTACAGTAGGGCTACGATGGCTATCCGAGTACGGAACCAGAGCTCGAAACCTATCCAACTGCAGAGAGGTGTAAGACAGGGTGACGTTATATCCCCGAAACTCTTCACCGCTGCATTGGAAGACTTTTTCAAGCTACTGGACTGGAAAGGATACGGTATTGACATCAATGGCGAGTACATCACTCACCTTCAATTTGCTGACGATATAGTCCTTATGGCAGAATCGCTGGAGGACTTAAGCACTATGCTCAATGACCTCAATAGTGCCTCCCAACGGATAGGTCTTAAGATGAACATGGACAAAACAAAGATCATGTTCAATGTCCATGTCACACCTATGCCGGTAGTTGTTGGGAGCACTATGCTCGAAGTTGTTGACGAGTACGTTTACCTGGGACAAATAGTCCGACTAGGTAAGTCCAACTTCGACCGAGAGGTCAATCGACGGATTCAACTCGGCTGGGCAGCGTTCGGGAAATTACGACATATATTCTCGTCAGGTATACCTCAATCTCTAAAAACTAGATTGTACAACCAGTGCGTGTTGCCAGTGATGACTTACGGATCTGAGACGTGGTCCTTCGCTGCTGGCCGTATGAGGACGCTCAAGGTCACTCAGCGAGCTATGGAGAGGGCTATGCTCGGAGTTTCTCTGCGTGAGACTCAGAAATGAGGATATCCGCAGTAAAACCAGAGTGACCGACATAGCCCAACGGATTAGTAAGCTGAAGTGGCAATGGGCCGGCCATATAGCTCGAAGAACCGATAACCGATGGGGAAGAAAGGTTCTTGAGTGGCAGCCTCGTACCGGTAGGCGTAGTGTAGGGCGACCCCCCACTAGATGGAGTGACGACCTGGTAAGATATGCAGGAAGTCGATGGATGCAGGTGGCTCAGGACCGTGCTTTGTGGCATTACTTGGGGGAGGCCTATGTTCAGCAGTGGACTTGTGAAGGGCTGTAATGATGATGATGAAGATGATATAATATTGTTCTCCAGACCACATTTCGAATAATATGCTGCCTGCATGCTGCCTCTATAAAAGGCAGCGCCACCCAGCGACAGGCCCATTTTGGCCCGAGAGCCGTCGACGCGTAGACATCGTGTTAATAGTGATTGATTGCGTGACCGACATTTTTCATTTTATTTTTAGATTTGCATTTAATTATTAGAAAATAGCCTATGCCCAGTTTTGTTTTCAAATTATTTGATTAAAAGTTTGTTTGTGATAATTTTTTTTTAAAAATTGAATCGTTATTTCATTTACAAATATATATATATATATATATATATATATATATATATATATATATATATATATATATATATATATATATATATATATATATATATATATATATATATATACGTGTATATATACAAAATATAGTGTACGGCGCTACTCTGTCACATGAACAATTAAAAAAATAGTTAATTTTTAAAAAAAAATGAATAAATTGAGTTACATATTTTAATTTTTCCTCCCCCTTCCATCATCGGACACCCAGGTTCTCGGTGAGTCTCTTCGGTTTGTCCTTCACGCCTTCAAACAAAGTACAGCAAAGGAGTGGAATAATTTGTTTATCTTTCCATCCGAATACACTGTAATGACTAATGCCGGGTTTCTATATTAAAACACGATTCGTTTTATATGAGCCGTTTTGCAGTAAAGAAAGTGCATGAAAACCATTTGTTGAAAACTAAATACATGTTCAACTGTTTATGAGTATAAGTTTATTTATTTTAAGTCATCCTAAGTTCCATAATAATAGTTTGTAATATAAACCGTTTTATATGCAACTCATATGCAATAAAACGGATCGTGAAGGGGAACGAAACATTTGGATATAATAATTGGACATTACCCAATGATTTCTTATATTTACGCGAACACTGTACATTGATTAAAACTACTTTTACGGATTTTTTCGCGAAAAAATCCGTAAAAGTAGTTTTAATCAATGGACATTACCCATTTCCACACTAGAGCAGGAGAAGTTCATGACCAGCTGTGAACGTTTACGGAACGATGAGGAATTATTTATTGTTTATTTCTTAAGATAAGTTACCTTCTCACTAGAATTTTCTACTGTCACGTGGAGGCAGTTATTATACATAAGTTTCACAAGGAGAAGCATCCAGACCCGGAACAATTATTTGTAGGCCATAGACCATGACACATGACCGTGTAGTGGCGGTGCACGAACACCCACTGCCCCTTGTCATCCCGTGAGTGTCGTAGAGACGACAGAGGGAGACAAATCAGGAGATGGGTAGCGGTGTCTTCTTTATCACAACTAAAAATAAAAGAAACTGCGGTTGCCGACCTGCTTGCCGCGCGTGGCAACTGTGGCAAACACGGAAGACATAGTTTCAGCATTGAACTTTAACAGGCTGTAGCGGAAACGGTATAAAAATACTTTTGTCGTGCGGGACTTGAGTCCGCGCTCCTCAGCGCTGCAACTCATTGAGAAGTCACTTCGTCAAATAGTCTGGTGGCGCCAAAACGCACATTTAGTAGATTATATTAGCTGTTAGTATTTCACGAAGGCAACCTAGTCACTTTTACCATTTATTGACCATCCGTTTCCAGATTCGAACCCAGAAACCATTAGCGTCACCATTTTGTGGTCATTCGTCCCGGATTCGAAATTAGCAACCCATACACTCCACCATAGCCATTAACGAAGAATAGAGAACTTCACTATAGCAAGCAGATCTTAGCTAATTAATTTTCACATCTTTAATTAAAAGCAATCTAATGCACATTGTGTACTTTAGTTTTAAACCCCGACGTAAGCAGAGATGTGTGTGTTATGTGTTTAACGTGTATATATTATGTGTCTGTGTGTGTGTCTCTGACATCGTAGAGCTCCAAAACCAATGAACTAATACAGATTTAAGTTTTTTTGTTTGAAAGGTGACGTTATCGAGAGTTTTCTTAACTTTGTATAAATAAAATATTTGTAGCTGTGTGAAGATCATCAGCTCTTTTTGTTTCGGGGGTTTTCGAAATTCATTGATTTACGTAATTTATTGGCACAGAATGGAGGACAGTATGATATAAAAAATAGATTACATGTACTTAATTCTTACTGAGTCATTTTTTTACTTTTACCACTTCGGAAAATACCTCTGTTCTGACAAGAACCAGCAAGAAACCGAGACGGACTTATTTTTAAAGTAACGTATGCAATATGAAAGGTTATACAAACTATTTAAAACATTTATTTTTAAAACAGCTTGAAAGCGGCTACCTCATTTCCAAGGGTTATTATCAACAGTTATTATATAATAACATATTCAAACTTGGTAATAAAGAGACCGTGTGTATTTTCTGGGACTTTATAACCATAGACTTATATTTGGCAACCAAAGAATTACATTTAGGTCACAATTTGTGCAGACGACCTATTAACACACCCTCTACCACGCCTTCTAGTCAGTTTTAGCAGCAATCGAACGAGTAAGGACGTCTCTCATACTACAATTTTTTATTTAAAACATTTACTAATTAATAGAGTTAGGCTTTACTTTGCGTAGACGAAGTAGACTTTGCGGTGGCTGACTGCTTAGTCTACTTCACATCAGGAGCAATACACGTATATTATCGACGGTGATGTATTTTTCCAAGTGCAGTGGTGTTGAGAGTAGAGGTGCTGGGATTATTGGTGACGGGGATAGTGCACGCTATTCAGGGAGGTACCCTCGGAACTAGATAAGACAAATTGGTTTATTTTATTACGCGGATGGTGCCTAGTTGATTTTTTACATCGTAGTAACGGTAATACTAGTTAAAGTTTCGTAGAATTTCGAAGTAAATACAAACAGTATTGTGATGTTTTTTGTGACTAGTATATTAAAGAGTTCTTTTATGACCCCCCTTACGAAATCCACTTAATAATCGTTAAAATAAAATTAAGCCGTGGTAGATCAGATGGCTAGCGCTTGTTATAAATTTCACAGTACGCGAGCAACCCGGGTTTGATCCCCGCCGACACCAGTGCAATTGTTATTTGCAATTTTAAGCGTTGATTTACCACGCGCTCGGCGGTGAAGGAAAACATCGTGAGGAAACCTTAAAAAATAAGAAAAGAATATATTTCGAAAATATGAAAAGTTCGCCAACACGCATACGTACACGCACGCGTGGGCGTCGCGGTGGACACTTCCTGACCATAAAACCCTTTGACAAAAGAGAGGAGGCCTGTGCCCAGCAGTGAGACGTATATAGGCGGTAACTTTAACATTTTCAGTTTTATAATAAGACTACACAATTGACAAACACATCGCGTTAATACAAAACAAAACCATATTATGCTCTAATTGAGAAAATTCTTTTTTATTGAAGTCGGCTAATAATGTGGCGTCATATTCATTTTGATTTACTATATCACTGTTCAGTACATGTAAATAATCCCCACTTCCCAGCTCTCTACATGGGACACACGGAACGGAAAAATATCGATGAATAAAATATCAATTACATTTAAATTTTACGACGTATTCGCAACGCTAGTTGTGGAGCCTCAATATATAAAATCTGATTTATATGAATCCCAGGCGAAGTAAAGTAAAGTAAAAGTAAAAGTAAAATATACTTTATTGTACACCAAGGAACATATTACATTATTTATATATTTAAAGGGACATTGGTACAACAGGCGGCCTTATCGCTAAAACAGCGATCTCTTCCAGGCAACCTTAGGGCAGAGGATACTATTTTAAAGATAGCGGAAGGGGTGTACAGAATATGATAAAGAAAGATAAATAGAAGAACATAAATGATTAAAGAAAAAGAAAAAAAAATGAATGACGACAGGTAGTAACTTAAGAGGAAAGGTAATAAAGTTTTAATTTATTTTTAAATATAGGCTCTTCCTATATTAGATTTTTTAATATGTAAGGGGAGAGAATTCCATAGTCGTATAGCGGTAACCGTAAAAGAATTAGAATAGAAGGAAGAGGAATGTCTAGGGGTACTTAGAAGGAGATTATTTTGAGATCGTAAACTACTTAAATATATAAATCAGTCTTTCAAATAAGAAGGAGTGGTCGGATTGAACAGAATGCAGTAAAGAAGATGAAGAATGTGAGTATTCCTGCGAAGACGAATCGGGAGCCACTTGAGCTTATGGCTGAATTCGGATATGTGGTCATACTTTCGTAACCCAAATATAAACCTTATGCAATAATTTTGAAGCCGCGAATTATATAGAGAACATACAGAAATGCATACATACATATACAGGCATACTTTTTAATATAATAAGGGTGACGAACGAGCACACAGTCCACCTGATGGTAAGTGGTTGCTGTGGTCCATACACATGAAGAATATTTAGAATACTTGGTCAACCCTGAGGGTTACAACGTAATTATCAGCAAAATGAGCTTCCGGTTCTTTACACTCACCATACGAAATACATCAGCATAAATCTGCTATTCCACGCCGCCGGTATTCTGTGAGAGCATGGTCTCACCTAGGACGAGCCAACCCATTCGTGCTACAACTATAATATAGCTGCAGCGTAGTACATTTCTTTTTAAACACGAATACTGTTTATGATCATAATTATTCTAAATGCAAACCTGCTGTATTCACGTTAAAATCCGTACCCGGTTAACCGAGCTTTGCTCCGTATTTTTCGCTCGGTTTTTTTTTATTTCGTATGTTTTGGAAATTATATTTAGGTACAAATTACATACTGATGAAATACGAATAATATTTTTTGATCTTAGCGTCATAATAGAAAAAACTGAACTGGTTATTTGAATAAAAAATCATGAGTGCAATTAGTTTATTTTAAATTTTCGTGTTTTTAAAAAATACTAAAAAAGGGCTCGACAAAATAGATTTTCTCAAAAAAGAAAGGAACTTGAAAAAAAAGTTTAAAAAGTCGGTCGGTCGGTCTGGCCTCGAACCAGGGTATTACGATTTTGTGACCGCCCGATATACCAATTAAGCTATTTGTAATCATTAATACTGTCAAAATTTACCGTCTTATTCTAACGATATTGTAGCAGTTTTTCATTGCCTAAAAACACGGACAAAAAGACATTTTATAAAAATAAATCCCAGCTAGATCGATTTATTGCCACCGAAACTCCCTGCACACAAAATTTTATGAAAATCGTTGGAGCCGTTTCCGAGATTCCGATTATATATATATATATATATATATATATATATATATATATATATATATATATATATATACAAGAATTGCTCGTTTAAAGGTATAGGATAAAAATATGATTCTATTAAATATGACTGATTCATTTGGACTAGGCACTCTCGACAAATCTCAGTGGTTTTATCATGTTTGCATTAGTTTTGGCGGTCGCCTACTAAGTGGAGTGATGAACTGGTAAGAAATGCAGGAAGTCGATGAACACAGGTCGTTCAAGACTGTACTTTGTGGCATGCAAAGGGGAGGGCCTATGGTCTGCAGTTTAATTGTGAAAGACTGTTTGTAAAGTGATATTGTACTAATGAACACAAAATGTACTACTTAACATATTTTATTACAATGAAAGCTCAGGGAGAAAGCGCTCGCCGTTAGTCTCCCGAACAATCTGGATTCGATTCTCGCCGGCAGTGAATTTGTTAATTGCAGTTTTTTATCGAATAAATGTAACGTCCTCCAACAAACACTGGCTCAGTACGTCAGACTTCGGATTTAGATTCTTAAATTAAAAAAAACACGTTTATTTAATAACAATAAAAATACTACCCATGTGCAGTGTACGAATATCCACTGCCCCATATCGTGCCGTGGGTGTCGTGAGAGGCGGCAGAGGGAGACTGAAGCAGAACACGGACAGCATGTTCCTGATGACAACAATAAAAATACTAACCGAGTAGTGGCGGTGTAAGAATATCCACTGCCTCATATCGTGCCGTGGGTGTCGTGAGAGGCGGCAGAGGGAGACTGAAGCAGAACACGGACAGCATGTTCCTGATGACAACAATAAAAATACTAACCGTGTAGTGGCGGTGTAAGAATATCCACTGCCCCATATCGTGCCGTGGGTGTCGTGAGAGGCGGCAGAGGGAGACTGAAGCAGAACACGGACAGCATGTTCCTGATGACAACAATAAAAATACTAACCGTGTAGTGGCGGTGTAAGAATATCCACTGCCCCATATCGTGCCGTGGGTGTCGTGAGAGGCGGCAGAGGGGAACTGAAGCAGATGATAGGCCGAATGTTCCTGACAACAACAAATATAACTGCGGTTGCTAACGCACCATTTGTGGCGATGTGAACTTTTGATAGACTGTAATAAATTGATTAATAAATAAAACGATTAATTCGTAAAAAAATTAAGCGAGGGTATTTAATTAAGATCACCATCTGTGGATTCGTTGGACACGCGTTAATTAGAAGGACTCAAGGCGAAAGATATTAATAAATTTGCTGTGTCTTTAATCTGCGCCGTTATAACTTTTGTCCTTCATTTGTTGTGTCTGAAATAAAGTCTCGGATAACTTTCATTTTACAGGCTAGAATCGATTAGGATATGATTTTTTTATTGCCGTTGACCTCTCGGTCGAAGTTGGACTTACCTAGTCGGACTATTTGTTCCAGGTAAACGTACTCGTCAACAACTTCAAGCTTAGTGCTCCCAACAACTACCGGCATGGGTGTGACATGGACGTTACACATGATCATTGATATGCCCATGTTCATCTTAAGACCTATCCGTTGGGAGGCACCATTGAGGTCATTGAGCATAGTGCTTACATCCCCTAGCGATTATGTTATTACCACTATATCGTCGGCAAGTTGAAGGTGAGGGATGTACTTGCCATTGATGTTAATACCGAATCCTTTCCAGTCCAGTAGTTTGAAAACGTCTTCCAATGCAATGGTGAAGAGTTTCGGGGATATAACTCTGCAGTTGGATAGGTTTCGAACTCTGGGTCTGTACTCGAATAGCCATCGTAGCTCTACTGTACAAGCACTTCAGCACTTCGTTATACCGACAGTCAACTTGGCACCGCTGAAGGGACTGAAGCGCCGCCCAAATTTCGACGGCATCGAACGCTTTCTCATAGTACACATACGCCAGGCAAAGTGGCAGATTGTACTCTTCGGTTTTCTGTACAATCATCCCATCTAGGTGAAGTTTTATTGAAGTACGAATTAATTTCACTGTAAAAATTTTTCCTCTAGGCAATATGAGTCTGTAAATCTGTCTCACTTTATTTTATAACTTTTTGAAACGTTTGGATAACTGTTCTTGATTCTCAAATTGATGTAACAAAATGGATTAACTTTTCTATACGACTGTACTTCATCACACGTCTTGTTATGATAGGACGGCTGCTTGACCGCAAATAAGTGCGAAATAGCCATTTTTTGTAATTTGTTTTTGAAGTGATAACTTACGTTAAAATGCGTGACCATCACGCTCAGAATAATTTTTCCAAGTTTTTTAAGCTAAGAGGTTATATATATATATATATATATATATATATATATATATATATATATATATATATATATATATATATATATATATATATATATATATATATATATAGTATTTCTATAATATCTTGTTACAATATTGTATTTTAAATTGTAAATTTTGCGTGTGCCTATAACATAATAATACTTAGCGTGAAGAACGAACGAACAAGTGAGCAGAGATTTATAGACGTTATCATGAGAAACGGATATTAATACTATATATTTTGTGGCCCTGAAAAGAGCCTTTGAAAATAGATTTTAATCGTCTTAATTGATGATAAAATACACCAGCTTACTTGGAACTGGTGTATTTGGTGACTGCCTTCGTGCCCTCACTGACGGCGTGCTTGGCGAGTTCACCGGGCAACAGCAATCTCACAGAGGTCTGCACTTCCCGTGAAGTAATGGTCGAACGGTTGTTGTAATGAGCCAGGCGCGAGGCCTCTGCGGCTATGCGTTCGAAGATGTCGTTAACGAACGAGTTCATTATGGACATCGCTTTACTGGTTATACCAGTATTGGGATGCACCTGCTTGAGCACTTTGTAGATGTAGATGTCGTAACTCTCCTTCCTCTTGTGCTTCTTCTTCTTCTTATCGGACTTGGGGATGTTTTTCTGAGCCTTGCCAGACTTCTTAGCGGACTAGACTTCTTAACTTCTGACGTGCAGTCCTGAGAGAGACTGAGAGTTTTTTTTAACGTTACACTTCCACACTAGGATTTTGTCATACATAATTTTCACAAGGACAAACATACAGACCCGGAACAATTATTTGTATACATATACTTGTTTCATACGGTATTCAAACCCGCGGTCCTTAACACCGTAACTTATTGTCAAGCCACGGAGCCGTCAGTTCATACAGAAATAAACTTATATAGTGTTTAAAAAATTTATGCACTTACACAACTTTTCTTGTTTTAATTATTTTATAAATTTCTTTATAGGACAAAGTCCGTTACGAGGATATCCGTGAAAGAACAACAGACATAACCAGCTGATCAGTAAGCCTTGGCACGTAGTAGAGAAACGCTGCAGCCATATTATGGTTGTAACACGAATGGGTCGTCGCGACCGGGGAAGTACCACGCTCTCACAGAATATCAGCGTGAAATAGCAGCTCAATGCTGCTGTGTTTCAATTGGTGAGTGTAGAGAACTAGAGACTCTTTTTGCTGGAAACGAGGCATGCCATCTTAGTCCTCAGGGGTGACAACGCATCTGCATTTTGATTTATAATCGAGGATAAATGTAGATCTCTATGGGCCACAGCATCCACTAACCATCGGCTGGACTGTGTGCTCGCTTGTCACCTTAAAAGGAGCAATGATGACATAATTAAACCTCAAAGAGTTAAGCAACGTTAAATCGTCACAGAGTTAAATATTAAAGGTGTAAGGTCGTAAGTTATTGCAAAAAGCACATGGTTGACAAAATGTAATACATCCAAAGCCGATATTATATGAAGAGGGTATTGAATAGGGTGGCAGATGCTCGCACAAGGCTTTATCGTGTTTCTGTTCTTAAATAATGAGACGTTTTTGTTTTCAACCACACTGTTAAGTAAATAAATGCAAACATGTAATTAATTACTACCTGATCATGATTATTTAATTATTTAAATACTTATTATCACATAATTATTTCATTAAATCGTAATAATAATAATAGCTTAGTGTTTAAGTAAAGATATTGCACGCCATTATTATGGTAGCATGTAAGATCTCATTAACAACTAATAACATCATAATAATATTATGTACTACATTCTGTTGCATATATTATTATGAGGCGTGGTAGCTCAGATGGTTAACGTTCGCTGTAAATATAACAGAACGCAAGTAACTCGGGTTCGATCCCGCCGGCATCAATGAAATTGTTAATTGCAATTTTAAGTGCTCATTTACCATGTGCTCGGCGGTGAAGGAAAACATGGTGAGGAAACCTGCATGTCTGAAAAATCAGAAAAAAAATATTTTGAAGACATGTGAAGTTCGCCAACACGCATTGGGGCAGCGCGGCGGACACTTTCTTGCCCTAAAACACTCTCAGAAATGAGGGGAGGCCTGTGCCCAGCAGTGGGACGTATATAGGCTGTATCTTTACTTTTTTACTTAAGTTCGTAATATTATGTACTAAATTCAAGCAATAAATAAAATGGAATTGAATTAAATTTCTGGCACTTATATAAGTAATTTATCTAACGGATGGTAGAACATATTTTTTAACGACTTCAAAAAAGGAGGTATTCAATTCGACTGTATGTTTTTTTTATGTGTACCTCATAACTTTTCTCTAGGTTATTCAATTTTGATGTTTCTTTTTTATTAAAAAGCTGATTCTTCTCGTATGATCTCATATAAATTTGATCAAGATCTGACCACTAGTTTTTGAGTTATATTTAATAATGTGTATTAAATTGACTTCGAATATATTGATGTTCTCGTTTTAATTAAATTGATGTCGGTTGTACATATTTTTTAATTTTACCACTTGTTATATAACTAAAGTGTGCAACGAAGGTACAGTCGACCTGATGATAAGTGGCTTCTGCAGTCCACGGACACCTATTTTTATTTACATGGTTAAAATACTACGTATACCCGCCTCGTGGGGGCAAGGACGGGTTATATTGGACTTGATAGGTGCTCTGTATCTCCAGTTAAGTACCCTTTAAGGTAATTTAATTCATGTCAATCATCATTCATTCATCAGCGCACCGTCTAGAGTTTTATTAATGTGTATTAAACCAAATACAAATAAATTCCTAAACGTCTGTCACTCACTATAATTTTCAGAGAACACGGGTATCTTAACCTCAGGTAACTTAAAGTTTCTAAATCCTGTACTACAGCTAGCTCCTTTTTAGATTTTTCCAATGAAACCTAATATGTTTCTTTTGGTATTTAGTATTACCTTTATAAGGGTTCCAATATTATCGTTTGCCTCATTCAGATTGTTTATCATGCCAGCCGTTTTTTTAACACGAGGACATGCCTACGCATACCCACCTTGCAAGGATGGATTGTGTCGAACTCGAGCCAACTAAAACCCTATGGAGTTCTACCTTCGCCGCATATTGACAGGGCCACAGAAATGCTTTCTCACACATTTGTAGCCCCACCAGCACTTGCTGTTCCACGGCGGCTTCTCTCAGGAGAGGACTACTCCTTCCCAAGTCCATGGACACATGCAGCTATCTTTACTTGAGTTTACTTTTCTTTACAATTTTCCATAAGGCCGGCAATGCTCGGACGATTACCCTGATCTTGCCGACGGGCGATAGTGATCACTTGCAATGGATGAGCCGTATGCTCGTGTGCCCCCTCTTCCATAAAAAAAACTTCATACAATGGAAGCTAAGGATGCGTTGTCACCTCTGAAGACTAAGATGGAATATATCTCAGCCTGCGATTATACTGGCTCTCAATATCTTTCGGACTGAAACACAGCAGTGCAAACACTGGTATTTAAAGACAGATATAGTCAAGAGTGTGGTTGACCTTAACGGATCCCCTAGGTAGAAAAGAAGTTCATAAAAACAAAAGATTAGAATTTTTATATAGAATAAGGATGAAAAATTAGCACACAGTCTACCTGATGGTAACTGAATTCCAAAGTATAGACATCTACATCTATCCTCAATTAAAAATCAAAATGCAGAATGCGTTGACTGCCTGAGGTCTAAGATGGAATGCCTCGTTTTCAGTAAAAAATATTTCCGGTTCTCTGAACTTACCACACGAAATACAGCAGCGTTAAACTGCTACTTCATGCTGGTAATCTGTGATAACGTGATCCTTGTCTAGTTGAGCCGCTGCATGACTATACCACGTAATATGTTTACCTACTTGTTAGATGCCCAACCATCAGTATATGCCCGGATACCTATCTAGGAATTAGCTGAGAGCACCGCGTGGGGTTGTGGTTTTCCTTTAGCAATTTTCCTCCTATAACATTGTTATTTTGGCATATTCATCCTTAAACAAGATGATTTATTAGAAAGAAAATTACCTATGTTGGCAGCCTAAGAGAATGCATTCATCACCCGTCTCATTCCTTTGATATCTTTAGAGCTAATTAAGGAAATTTAAAGGTAGATTTTGTGGACTCTGCATAAGTGACGAATGCAGCATCTAAGGCTAAGCTAACCAAACGAAGCGATTTCTGTAACCTTGCCCTACCATCTATCATCATCATCATTACAGCCCTTCACAAGACCACTGCTGATCGTAGGCCTCCCCCAAGCAATGCCACAAAGCACGGTCCTGAGCCACCTGCATCCATCGACTTCCGGCATGTCTTACCAGGTCGTCACTCCATCTAGTGGGTGGTCGCCCTACACTACGTCTACCGGTACGAGGCTGCCACTCGAGAACCTTTCTTCCCCATCGGTTGTCGGTTCTTCAAGCTATATGGCTGGCCCATTGCCACTTCAGCTTACTAATCCGTTGGGCTATGTCGGTCACTCTGGTTTTACTGCGGATATCCTCATTTCTGAGTCTATCACGCAGAGAAACTCCGAGCATAGCCCTCTCCATAGCTCGCTGAGCGACCTTGAGCGTCGTCATACGGCCAACAGTGAAGGACCACGTCTCTGATCCGTAAGTCATCACTGGCAACACGCACTGTTTGTACACTTTAGGTTTCAGAGATTGAGGTATACCTGACGAGAAGATGTGTCGTAATTTCCCGAACGCTACCCAGCCGAGTTGAATCCGTCGATTGACCTCTCGGTCGAAGTTGGACATACCTAGTCGGACTATTTGTCCCAGGTAAACGTACTCGTCAACAACTACCGGCATAGGTGTGACATGGACATTAAACATGATCTTTGTTTTGTCCATGTTCATCTTAAGACCTATCCGTTGGGAGACACCAATGAGGTCATTGAGCATAGTGCCAAGGTTATCCAGCGATTCTGCCATAAGGACTATATCGTCGGCAAATCGAAGGTGGGTGATGTACTCGCCATTGATGTTAATACCGTATCCTTTCCAGTCCAGTAGCTTGAAAACATCTTCCAACGCAGCGGTGAAGAGTTTCGGGACCCCTTTACTCGATACACCTTTCTGCAGTTGGATAGATTTCGAACTCTGGTTCTGTACTCGGATAGCCATCGTAGCCCTACTGTACAAACATTTCAGCACCGCCCAAATTTCGACGGAATCAAAGGCTTTCTCATAGTCCACGTAAGCCAGGCAAAGTAGCAGATTGTACTCTTCGGTCTTCTGTATAATCTGCTGCAGGGTATGTATGTGGTCTATGGTACTGAAGCCTTTTCGGAAACCAGCTTGTTCGGGAGGATGGAAGTCGTCGAGTCTGCGTGCGAAACGATTCGTAATGACTCTCGAAAACAGCACGTAGACGCGACTCAAAAGGCAAATCGATCTGTAGTTCTTCAAGAGCGCGTAGTCGCCTTTCTTAAAGAACAAGTCCACCGGACTTCATGCTCCACGCCTCCGGAGTAGTGCCACCATGGAGGACGGAATTGAAGAGCTTCAGAAGGACTTCAAGTACCGGTGTTCCACCCGCTTTCAGAAGCTCCGCTGTTATTCCATCCTCGCCTGGGGTCCTGCCGTTTTAAGGTGCTGGAGAGCCATTCTAATCTCGCTCAGACTGACGTCCGGGATATCATCGGAATAGTGTCGGGTAAGACATGCTCTTGGATCGTTACTCACACTTGTGTGTGGCTCCAACGATGATGTGTACAGCCCTACCATCTATGCAAAAATAGAAAGTACATCAGTGATTTATTCACAGACTCACGAGGACCAGTTTAATTATGCTACAAGAACATTTTTAAACGACTTTTGACTCTTCAGCGCAGTGGCCGCGCGCAACGCGTTCGAAGTGGATAGGTAGGTCTATGCTAGAGGAGCCGAGCACGAGCTAGGCACAAGTTGAACAGCTCTACTCGCGGTGTCGAGTGTAGATGTACAATGAGCCTACAACATGCAAATCGATGCATGCGATGCAAATTCCTTTGTGTTCGTCAAAAAACCGACAATAGGCGGAGCACAGTCGAGTACAAACCAAACGCTCGAAGCGCGCTCGTTCGAGGCTTGTAAGTCGGTCCACACTACATGAATTTGTGCTCGACACATGCTCCGCTCGTCCTCAGCTCGTATAACGTAGACCCACCTCAAGAGTTTGAATTCCGTGCGGATCAAGTAGTTTTATGACCTAAAATCATGTCTTAGTCCACCCCCACGTTACAGGAGAAGCTCCTGTGGTAATAAGTAAAGCAAACTTGCTGGGCACAGGCCTCCTCTCACTTTAAAGCGTCCGACGCGCTGCCCAATGCATTTTGACAGATTTCACATGCCTTCGAATTTCTTTTATGTCTCACTCATGCAGGTTTCCTTACGGTCTTTACCTTTAGCGCTAAGCACGTGTTATATCAGCACTTAAAATTACAATTAATAATTTCATTGGTGCCAGCAGGGATTGAACCCGGGTTGCTAGCGTTCTGTAAAATATAATTTCATAAAAATGTCTACATTAAGACCTTTGTAGCCCGTTTAGCTCATATTACTGTATTATACGCATAAGCAAGATATAAAGAATGAACACTCAACAGTACCGCAGGTGGGGTCCCAGCCTCGCAGACATCACTAATTGACCGGTAGCGGCCCCTTTT
This sequence comes from Parnassius smintheus behrii, assembly GCA_036936625.1. Lineage (NCBI taxonomy): Eukaryota > Metazoa > Arthropoda > Insecta > Lepidoptera > Papilionidae > Parnassius > Parnassius smintheus. The sequence continues at coordinate 31,029,090 of JAUPFT010000025.1, forward strand.
GTAATTTTTTTGCTCCTCTCAAACCAGATGTCTTAAATTTATAACGCAGAGGTCCACTTGAACAACCAATTCAAAAAGTGTGGATAATGTATTTGAGAGGTAAATTTCATTTTTGTTTATTAATTAAAATATCATATTATAATGAATTCTTATATTTACGCGAACACCACACATTGATTAAACGACTGTTACGGATTTTATGGCGTTTATTGGATTTTTAATTCCCGTACTTTCCAGCACCCATGGTCACGGGCGACTGAGGTGACTGACGTTCCGATTTTAGTGTTAACTCGGAGTATCTCCACCTTTCTCCAAGGTTCTACAAGCGGCACGTAAACACAATTTCACAATTTTACCATCATACAAAGTAACTGCACTTTTAGAACATCTTATTCCATAAACGCTAAAATTCAATTTACTTTAGAGTTAGAGACGCTTAGATATCCGCTTAGTTAGTTAGTCATCCTAAATCCTAACAACACCATAGGTCACATTGTGTATAGAAAAAGGACCCATACAAACCGATATTTAAACGGTGAATCCACCACCATTCTTCCAAAATCCGTAAAAGTAGTTTTAATCAATATCGTAGTATTATGCCGTATTTTCACGCCGCTTTGCTTGCGTGCATTTAGTCTCTTTAAACTGTTAAAGAAAGTTAAATCAACTACATAGGAACAAAAATAACATAATCATCTAAAGCTGTTGACAAGGTAAAGATTAAAATAAAGCATCAGCTAGCATCAGCTTGTGTATCGTGGAGGTAGTTTACACAAATTCTACAAGGACAAACGTTTAAACTCAGAATAAGTATTTGTTTCGTACGGGATTCGAACCGGCTCTCCGCGCCGCAACTCAATCCTAAGCCACTGCACCTCGGATCTGTCTCTTACATGTTGTGAAAATTTCTTTGCATAATCTATTTAATCCTTTTATTCATCCCGTTATCAGATCTCAATCACAAACACACGGAGCTAATATAAAGAGGAGACGGCCTAAGCGACTGTGCACTGTGATTCTAACTAGGTCCTGACGTCATCACAGTGGGCGTGGCTTTAGTTAGTATACTGTCAGCGTTCCTCCCGTGCGCATCGGTGTCGAAAATTGCAAATCAGTGTATTTTCGTATTATTAAGAAGAAAAGGATGAAGTGTTGTGTTTTATCGTGTAAAAACTACTCAGATAGACGCTCTGATGCTATGGATGGTATCACATTTCATGTGTAAGTAATTATATATCTAATTTCTTAAAATAATTCTAGAAAGATCTCTTTGCATCGGCTTTCAAATATAATTAAATATATTCGATACTAGATGGCAGCACTTTGTGTCGTGTGAACTAAAAATATAAAGGTAGGTAAGTCGAGCTCAGTATCGGTAAAACAATCATACGTAGGTGCTGAAATTGTTTTTTTTGAAGTTGGTTTCAGTCCTAAAGAATTTTTAATCGCCAAAATATTACCTTTATAGATTTTGTAATCATTTTGTAAACAGGTCGCCATCTACCGTCAAGTAAAGGAACACTCAAAAATAAAATAAAAAGACAGGGCCGTAATTAGAATCCAATTATGTTACCCAGTTACCCACGTCTTAAAATGAAGGTAATATTACTTAGGCTGATTTTTTACGAAAGGTCTACAATGTATATAAATACTTAAATATTTAGCATTTTGTAAAAGTCAACCTTCAAGAAATATTAATTTTATCCTTAGTAAAATAAAGTCTTCTTGAAATTAAATATTTTATGTACAGTATTCAGTCTCCTTGAAACTTTTCTTAAGAAAGACAACTATTAGAACGGTTGTAGTTCAGTTAGTTAAAAAGCTCACCTAGGTTATTTTATTTACTTTATGTTCTAGATTTCCATCCGAAGATAATATTAAACAGCAATGGATAGCAAAAATTAACAGAAAAGACTGGACTCCGACAAAATATACAAAGATTTGTTCGTGCCATTTCAATGATGACGACTTCACAGTTACAAAAAAAGGCTTTAAAAAATTAAAGCAGGGAACTTTACCCAGTATTAATCTGGATATATCGGTTCGTTTGGATGCACTTCGTATTTTACTAGTTTTCTTATTTTGGTAGAAGGAGTTAATTTCATATTGTTGTTTTATACTTTATATTATAGATTAAAAGAAAATTACCAGAGCCCTCAATATCACCACCTAGGCCTACCACAAGTGATTTAACCCGGCGAGCATGAGTTTAAAAAAAGTTACATCGAGAATGTGGCAGGGTGGGACATACCCATAATTTAATGTACCATATTTAAGTTCTTATTATTATTATTCTTACTTTGATGATTTTATTATGTAAAATAATGAATAATTTAATAGAATTTAATGAAACAAGTTCTTAATTGTGAAATAATTATTATATAATCATGTTTTTCATAAACTTTGTAATTAAAGAAACAAAAGTTTAAGGACTTACAAAAATTTATAATTTAACAAAAATTTTATTCTTTGGAGTGTAAATCAACTTAAAATTAAAACATAATGAGAAAAACTTATTATTCATTTTTTTTTTCAATTAAGAATTATAATTAATCACAACTGTCGAGATCAGCACAATTTTAGCAAATACATTTTGCGTGCTCCATACACATGGGCTTGGCATAAGCATTGCAGGAATATTTGGTTTTTCTATCCTTCTTGTATGGACAATCCTCACATCTGACATATCGCCTGGGTATATTCACATGTCTAGGCGAGGGCTCACCGAACTGTTTTAAGATTCGCTGGCGGATGTAGCTTAGAATATGCTTTTTGATTTTCTTGAATGTAGGTGTTCGTAAATCATGAATTTTAAAAAAAAATATTAATCACGAAAAAATTAAATTACGAATGAATTCCGTTCTCTTGATTGTGACGTTTTTGTTTGCTCGATATAAGTAAATATAATGCAAGCATTGATAGCTGCCATGTTCAAGACACCATAGAATAAAAAAGTATAAATGAATGAACAACAAATTTATATACTAAAATCATCAAAAAAAACTAATAAAACAATCATAATTAATGATCAAATCATTACGTAAAAAATACGTCAAAAATTGAGGCAGGGTATAACATACCCCATAACTAGAAAGAAGAAGCTAAAGCGAGAGATAGAACAACTTCGATGGAAATCGAAAAAAGATGGGCTAAAGATCAAAAGACTTCAAATGAAAGTTAAACGTTTGAAAAAGAAGGTGCTTATATAGTGACACTACTTTCGCTTCACATACAACTTTAAGATGTTTCTTTTTCTAAATGTAATACGCTTTAAGTATGTTTCGCTTTTGTTTTAGGTTCAAAATTTAACTGCCTTCATTACAGAATTGGAAACCAAACATCTTTTACAGGGAGAGGATTCCGAAATTTTATCTTCAATAAATGTAAAGTTGAAAGACTTAGGTGGGCGTCAGTAGTATACCGACACATACATACGACATAATAGTCCAGCCGTTAGTCAGCGTGAAAAAATAACACATTTGCAGTACATAATTAGCGTGGGATAAGGTCAAGGAGAAAGAAAGAACACACAAACCTTTGCTTTTATAATATTAGTGAAATTATTAGGATTATTGTTATAGTAGGAGTAGGACTTTTTTTCATAACAATATCGGTATTTTAATTTAGAAAAAAGATGTAATTACAAGACGATTCACAAAATTAATCTTGAAATAAATACTCCCTGGTACGAAATTTCTGAGTACGTCCCCTTATATCCCACACCAAGCGTAAGGTAGCTAAACTACATTGCAACATCGATATGGAACGATGCGAGTAGTTTTACTATTTACCGGTAGATGGAAAACAGTTAAGTGGGCGGTGGTGCTTGCTGTACACCTTGTTTAATTTATGTTGGGAATTAAAACGGGTACCGGATGACTGGTGTAAAGCAGTTATAGTACCAATATATAAAGGAAAAGGGTCACAGCAGGACTACAAAAACTACCGCGGTATCAGCTTGCTTAGTATTGTGGGTAAATTGTATGCTAAGGTGTTAATTGAAAGAGTTATGAAAGAAACTGATGGAAAAATTTGGGATGTGCAAGCGGGTTTTAGAAAGGGAATGGGGTGTACAGATCAAGTCTTTTCCATGCGCATGATTGCGAAGATGTTTTTGGCCAAAAACCAGAAAGTTTTTTGTGCATTCATGGACTTGGAAAAGGCTTATGACAGAGTGGACAGGAATGTGTTATGGCAAACACTGAACTCATATGGGTTGAGCGATGGTTTGATACAGGCATTGAGGTCTCTTTATAGGGACTCTAGTGCTTGTGTCAAGATCAAAGGGGTCTACTCGGACTGGTTTGGCATCCAAAAAGGTGTCAGACAGGGCTGTGTAGCTTCCCCTTGGCTGTTCAACCTATTTATGGACCGGTGTTTGCAAACTTTGAAAGATGAAGAATGTGGGTTAAGAATGGGCGAGTTAACCGTCAAATGCCTTTTGTATGCCGATGATCAAGTCATATTTGCGTCATCGGCGGCTGAGTTGCGAATGATGGTTACATTAATGAACTGGGAATTAAAAGAAAGGGGAATGAAAGTGAACGCATGTAAGACGAAAGTGATGGTTTTTGAAAGAGAAGAAAGCAAAACGGTATGTGAAATAAGAATAGAAGGAGAGTTAATTGAGTAAGTGGATGAGTTTGTGTATTTGGGATGTGTATTTAGCAGGGATGGTAGATATGATAGGGATATAGAACGACGAGTAAATGCAGGGAATAGAGTGAATGGGGCACTATACTCTATTATGAAGAACCAGAATGTGTCAAAACAGGCACGTATGGTAATTCATAATGCTGTGTTAGTACGTACTTTAATGTATGGTAGTGAAAGCTGGGTGTGGCAGAAGAAGCACGAAAGTAAAATAAATGCTGTAGAAATGCGGTCTTTAAGGAATATGCTAGGGTTGATTCTGAATGACAGGGTGAGAAATTGCGTGATAAGAGATAAATGTGGTATGCAAGATGATGTTGTGACCAGGATTAAGAAAGGAATGCTTCGGTGGTTTGGTCATGTGGAAAGAATGAATGAGGAAAGAGTGACAAAGCAAATTTATATGGCAGATGTGAACGGCCGAGTCGGGAAGGGACGCCCTAGGAAAAAGTTTATCGACCAAATTGGCGATATTTTGAAAATGGGCCACGTTAGAAGTACCCTTAACCGACGAGCATGTATGCGTAGATATATGGATGTAAAAGAGGCGAAAGAGGTATGTCAGGATCGTGACAAATGGAAGTCCGTAGTCTCTGCCTACCCCTCTGGGTGACAGGCGTGAGTGTTTATGTATGTATGTATGGGCGGCGCTTAATACCCCCTCACCCCGCAAATTGTCACACCTTGTTACATAGTGAAATCTAAATATAACACCTGCTCTTTATATTTACTCCGTGCTCTCACATATACAATACGTAACGTAATTAACGCACACCCTCAGACACACCAATTAGTATATTATGTTATAATCATAATACATTCACTAAATTTTTAGTTAAACATTTTTATGCACTCATTATTTATCAAATTAGTTATACCAGTTCCGGAAGAATGTTGTGGTCACAGTACAAATCCACGAACGCAAAGACTTTCGAAATAAAGTTCATTTTTATTTATTTTTATAGAATGACAGAATTAGTAATAACACAAATAAAACTGCACTCTTAAAAGTCTTATTGCCTTAACTTACGGTCCATTTCAGTTTGTTTTGACTGTACAGATTTAGTGTGACTGTAATTTACGTAGTTTTAATTATTTTTGGGATAAAAAATTACCTATATTTTAAAAATGATAGGAATCGATTCAGTAAACGATTCTGAACAAAATACTTTCTCAAAGTGCGTTAATTATGTTACATGTTGTATATGCCTCATATGGGACCATTAATAAGGTAAGGTAAAGTACCTACTAAGGTACCCGTTCTAACAAAAGAATAATTGAAATCGGACCACTTGATTAAAAATTATCGTTAAACACAGCTAAATATACCTATATTATTATTATTCATTAATTTTATAAGCATCTGTACACATTGTATATATGTATATATGGGTGTATATTTTCAAATATATCTTAATATATATAAATTAGGTGTCACGTTGTTTGTCCGCGATGGACACCTAAACTACTTAACCGATTTTAAGTAACCGAGTGCATTTTGGTCCAACTTGAGAGATAGGATAGTTTTTTTGCCCATTGGTGACCTATAGTTTTTTTTGCGAATTTAAGGATTTTTAATAGGACATGACAAAGGGTTATCGAAAAGGGCAGAACAACGTCTCCCTGGCAAGCTAGTGTTATATGAGTATTGTGTATTTAAGTAGTATTATACACTTTGTATCAGTATTATTCGTTGCACCTGCCGACAATAGCCTTTGGAAGTCCAGGTTGACTGGCAGAGAATACCAAATGGCGTTAAGTCCGTTAACTTTAGGGTGTTACATTTAAGCTTTTTAAATAAAAAAAATATTCTGGTAAATCGAGAACTTCCATTTCTTTTTTTCGTCGTTTAAAAATAAAAAAGCATGTAATATTATGTATACTTATTATTTATGTATTAGTAGTAGTAAAAAGGTACGCACTAAGTTTGCCCACTAAACTAAAGCAATTAAACAAAACTAATCCAAGACATACATCTCCTTGGCACCGCTGAGGCCGCGGGTTCGATTTCTGCACGGATTGTGTGCTCAATTGTTACCCTTTTATATTAAAAAATAAAATTTCATCTATTTATTGCATAAACCCAATTGTAGTAGATCATGTAATGTTCACACTTAGCAGAAGTTAGTAATCAAAGGTCACTTCCGCAGACTCCTGGTAATGTTTTGTGACGCATTGTGAGGGGGTTACTTTCACCCACACTAAAACTAACATATCTAGATATATAAGTGGATATGCAAACTTCGAGAAAAGGTTTTGTATAGGATGTAATTTTATATGTTACAAAATTAAACAGCTATTATTAAATTAATTAGCTATTATTAGACGTATCAATATAAGGTTACATATCTTAATATTAATAACTAATTAATTATTATCATAAAACGTAATAATAATATATTACACCAAAGTTATGACACCCAGAGATAATTCCTCATGTACTCATGTGTGCAAATAATTGAGAAGAAAGATGTTACATATTCTTTTCTTAAATATGTTTGTAATTTTTATTTATTACTAGCCAGTTATATTTTCAAGCAAAATTATCACTTATTATGTTCACGAACACAAATTAATTTGAAGCGACATGATTTAATAATCGCCTTCATTACTTGCTAGACAATTTAAATCAGAATGACGCCTATTGTTTTAAATTGTAATTCGTTAAGTAGATTTTAAAATTACGATAATATTCAAATGGTTTACTACAATATGGAACTTTTAGACATAACAACCTATTAAGTCTACTGTTGAATATAGGCCTCCCCATGGATTGCCTCATAAGAGGGACATTTTGTATAGTTGCCACGCTTGCCAGGCGGGTTGGCAACAGTTTTTTTAGTTATTGTCAAGTAGACGCTGCTGCTCATCTCCTGATAGTTCCTCTCTGTCGCCTCTTACGACGCCCACGGGACGATATGGGGTAAAGTTCTTACTCTGCCACATTACACGACAATTATTAATTAAAGGAAATTATTGTTTTTTTTTATTTAGACTTACCAACTAAGTATATATGAAACACAGCTATATTTTGTTATAATACTATATACATGTACTTAAGGTAGGTGAGTATTGTACGTATGTACTTCGATTAACAATACCAACTAGATAACGGGTCACGTCATACGTGACGTGTCTATATATAATTATATATAGACAATCACAAAAGAAATAGAATCTGTTTCTCTGATCTTCCCATACGTGGTAGAGCTACGCTGCAGATACATTGTGGTTGCAGCACGAATGGGTCGGCTCGACCGGGGCAGGACCACGCTCTCATGGAATACCATCAGGTAACTGTGCGCTTGTTTGTCACCATTATTTCATAAAAAACTCGATATTCTTTTCAATTTTCACTTGAGATCGACTAACACTGTCTGAAAAGATATCTACGTGTATGTTTGCCTTTTTAAAAAGCCGATTATATTTGGATACGACAAGTAATATGGGGCTATTCTTACCGTAGTTTTCTTCTTCTTGGCACAAGTGACTCGGGTGCACACATATGCGCCTATATGTGTGCACCCGAGTCGATGGTTGAGGGATGATTTTGAAATAAGTAATTTCAACCAGAAAAAGTGATTCAGGGCAGTCAATGGCACCATTAAGAATCACTCAATTAATCAATCATCCAAAAAAAAGCTTGTAAAGAAAGACCATGCATTATGGTGTAACGATTTTAGAGAGAAATAATCGAGTCTTTCCTCATTACCCCTTATAGTTTAATGCACTCCAGCAATGTATGAAAGTCTGCGAATCAACTTCCTTGGAATAATTTCCAATTGTTGAATATTGTTTTCATAAGTGGGATACTCGTATATAGACATACTTATACGTGGTCAGCCCGACCGGGGTAGGACCACGCTCACACAGAATACCAGCGTAAAATAGCAGCTTATCGCTTCTGTGTTTCGTATGACGAGTGTAGAGAACCGGAGGACCTTTTTACACGAAACGAGGCATTCCATCTTAGTCCACACGGGTGACAACGCGTCTGTATTTTGATTCGTAATCGAGGATAAATGTAGACGTCTATGGGCCACAACAACCACTTACCATCAGATAGACTGTGCGCTCGTTTAACACTCGTATCCTATAAAAAATTATTACAATACAAAAATATTCTATATTACAGCAAACTAACGAAAATAAAGAGCCTTTAATGCAATGACTGATTTAAATTCTTTAGTATTTCGTAGCATAATAGAATTTATCCTCTATCCGGCTTTTATTTTTAACTACATCAAGGGATTTCTTCGTGTCAATTAATGCTACTGCGTACAATACGGTGAATATAGAATTCGGAGACCCTTTTTACTGGAAACGAGTTGTTGTAGGTGTGGAGTTTGTTGTTATGTGTATAGATAAATAATGTTCAACACTTCGTACACTAACACATTTATTGCACAGAAATACAAAGTCACACCACTAATTATATAGTCAGAAGGAGAATGCAACCCTTACAAGAAGAAACAAGCTTATAGATATAAAAAAAGCGAAGAGAAGCTTAAGAGAAATGAGTTAACAGGATTTAGTACAAACGTAAATATTTTAATAACAAGCGTCCGTAAGCTAAAGCGACAATCTCTCTCCGACTACGTAATTAACTACGTACTACGTAACTGACTGATCAAGGTTCAAGGAGGCGTTGCGCTCCCGCCAACCGCTTGTAGCCGTTGCCTCACGAGATAGCACCTTATATGGTAAAGAATCGATGACACCACCGGGATCGAACCTATGAGCGTCGGCCTACTGGTAAGTATGATGTTGTGTTATTTGCGTTGTATTGTTAAATGCGTGTGTGCATGTGTGAATGTATATTTATGTTATATATTATGTATGAGTTGCAAGTTCCCCACAGAGTCATTCCATCTTAGTCCTCACGGGTGAAAACTCATCTGCATTATGATTCTTAATCGAGGATAGATGTAGATGTCTATGGGCCACAGCATCCACTTACCATTAGGTGAACTGTGTGCTCGTTTGTCATCCTTAACCGATATCAAAGTCCACTGCTGAACATAGGCCTCTGCCATAGAATGCTTCACAGGGGAGACATAAGGCATAGTTGCCACTTGGTATTTTTGGTCGTTAGACTCTGCTGCCCATCCCTGATTAGCTTACCTCCGTCGACTCTTACGTCACTCACTGGATGATATGGAGTAGGGGATATACCTGCACCGCCACTACACGGTACAACCTATATCCACAGTATAATATTTATAGACTGTGCTATATCTGTATATATATATTGTATTATTCTGTCACCTATATGTATCCTTAGTATATAAAAAAAAACTACTGCATCTCAAAGGGTGACAATCGAATGATATTAAAATATCGAGTTATCTTTAAAACATATGAGATGTAATATCACAGAGTGCAAGGTTCTGCAAAGTGTAATATAGTCTAAACGTGATTTACGAAGAGGGAGTGTGGTAACAGATGTTCGAGCAAGACGTTTGCGTGTTAATATTCTTAAATGATAATATAATTTCGGTTGAAATCAAAGTGCCAATCATCGAATGTTTTGACAGCCTTGATGGTCTAGTGATTGTAAAATTGACTGCTAATCATTAGTTGCTGGGTTTCAATCCCGAGTTGGATAAAAAAAACAGTTATGGAATTTTTCTGTCATGAAATTCTTTGTGGCATTCATGTTTATCGAAAAGTCGTGAATTTAGCGGTGTTTCACCCTCTTGCCTCAAAAAGTACGTAAAGTCGTTGGTCCCGCACCTGATCTCACTTCAGTCTGGCCGATCCATAAGTAAGCGGGGAGTCCACCGCCAGTAGAAGACTACTGGGTACCAACCGATAAGAGCCGTGGCAGCCTCACCGCATCCGGGGAGGAGGAAATCCACGGCATCAAGGGGATGCACAAGCATCTGTCGGGGGCTCAACAACATTCACGGGGCAAAGAAAGAAAGAAATTATCACTTTTGAATCTTATTTCTCTGTATTTTGTATAAATTGGTCTCAATACTGTATTATGAAGCTTTAAGGAAAGCAGTGAAATAGGTTCACAAGTATTCACACAAGTATTTTATAGTGTTTACAAAATATTGAGACAATATATAATGATTTGATGTTTTTATTATGTATTTTATTATTAAATACGAGTACGTTTGTTATGGTTGTATTCTTATTTGTTAACGCGTGCATATTTTGCCCGTTGATTTTGTATATTTCTTTGTTTTATATGTGTTGATAAAATAAATAGTTGTATGTGTCTTTCTTTCAATAAAAATTGTCGTTTCCAGTTCTTAATACTGATTTATCACGTGGTTATCATTGAAGGAAAACATCGAAAGGGAACCTGATACGTCTGGGAAATTAAAAATTAAAATAATTCCGAAGATATGTGAAATGCGGTTAACGCGACCCAACATTGTGGTAGCACGGCGAACACTAACTACCTTACCCTAAAAACCCTCTCTAAAATGAGAGTTTCTCTTTGTGATAAACTTAAAAATGAGGATATCCGCAGTAGAACCAGAGTGACCAACATAGCCCAAAGGATTAGTAAGCTAAAGTAACAATAGGCCGGCCATATAGCTGGAAGAACAGTAGTTACGATGTACCAGTTCTGGCTCACTTGTAGAGAGGTTGTACCAGTTCTGGCGCACTGAGTCAGAAGTTGTACAAGTACGACGTTCGTCGATTCACGATCCTAAAGAAAAAAAAAAAAAAAAAAAAAAAAAAAAAAGGTTTTGGCATGCTCTGATCACGAATCTGCGGTCCATTTTTGCGTAGGATGTACGGTTCCGGAGATGTGCAGATCAATTAACTCTTATCTAATTGATATCCGCTTCGAGCCTCAACCGTCATTAGCGCTCCATTGTCCTTATCTACTTATCTATTGTTGATTGACTACCGTCATTATCTATTATTCGTCGGCGTGTGGGTCGGCTTATGCTATTGTATTATACTCCTTTGTTCCTATCTACACTAATCTGACTCATTAATAAAACACATTACCCAATTTTGTTAAAAGTTTTATTTATAAAATACAAAATCTTATTACTTATTATCTATAAAATAGGAGCGAAACATCTCATCCACTAAAATATCGTTGTACAATGTGTTCCCTGTAAATATACTCGTAAAACTATGCATTGAACATCCCTGAAACTTATATAGCAAATACATTAAGCAATATTCGCCACAAACTGAAGTCCACTCATTCTGAATCCTATCAACATTCCAGTTCCATCTTTTACAATTTCTTTTAAAAAACTCTAGATGATATCGTACAGGTGCCCGTCCGAATGAATCAAAATATTGACCGACGTCATTCGTATCGATATATAAAGCTACCCAATGTGACCCTGGTTTATCATCTGTATCCAAATTGCATATTATATACGTTGGTACGTGGGTGTACATGGGTAGTTTATTGGCAGCATAAACATTATTTTCTAGAGTGGGGTGAATCTTTTTCAGATGTTGTTGTACATCTAGTGTATCCATAATATTACTGCTATTAGTAGATTATTACAGTACCAATCTACTCAATGACTAATATAGGAGTGATCAATTATAGTGATTTCTAAATATTAAATTGCATTCTTTGTGTTATACAAATCGTATTTGAGTCACCAATACACTGAACAAGACACGACAGGAAGGACGTAGGAATGTAGAGATAAGCAACAGAATGTAAGGTAAGCTTGTTGACGCATAAAGATACTATCAATTCTACTGCAGAAATTCTTTAGATTAGAATTATTACTCACTGGTACTATATAAGACCAAGCAACTGCAGTCATGGAGTTAGTGTATGGTCGTTTGACCGCAGTGGATCTATCAATACTACGTTTGTGTTACTTCAACGCATCAAAGGCCATGGATGTAAGTGTTTATTCTATTGACAAACTTACTTTTCTTTCTGTTATTTTCTTACGTGTGTATGATTTAGTGTTAACAAATTATATTTAAATATTATGTGTGTGTATATGGTTAAGCCGTGGTAGCTCAGATGGTTAGCGCAAAATGTAAAATTCACAGTACGCGACCCGGGTTCGATCCCCGCCGGCACCAATTAAATTGTTAATTACAATTTTAAGTGCTGATTTACCACGTGCTCAGCGTAGCCCTAAAACCCTCTCAGAAATGAGAGGAGGCCTATGTTCAGCAGTGGACTTTAATAGGTTGTAACTTTAGCTTTTTTAACTTTTATGATTAAGTGTTAACAAATTGATATTAACATGATAACTGTGTTGTTGCAGAAATCATTGAGCTTCGATGAAAATACCTATAAACAGTATTACTACTCGCCACTCTCCCCTCAAGAAGAGAGTGATGACATCGTCATTAATAATAACACATGCGATGGTGGAAAAAGAAAATCGCAATCGATTGATCATTTTTTTGAAGCTGAATCAAAAATAAAAAAGAGGAAGCTGTTATCATCAACCGTAGCACGAGCCGCTAGAGATGGTGTATCATACATTTCTACTAATTCTGACGACGGAGACCAAGCGACGCATCTCATCAAAATTGAAATGTACGATATGAAGAAGCTATCCAAGATTCCAACTACTGATCATTGGAAACATGCTTCCACGAGGATTAAATATTACGTAAAGACTAATAAGGATAGCATCTACGACAACACAAACGCCCTCGTATACAATATTACAAAGACAATAGCAGAAAGTGAAAAAGTTAAAAAATACTTTTTTAACAATGACAGTCATTAGCTGATCATTAGTGAATGTGATTCTGTTTACTTAAATTACTTCCGTGTACTCATTATATTCTATTTCTAATCCTTTGTTAGACTTAAATATCGGACATTATTTGAAATTTGGGTATCAGTTGGTCTACCAACACTGAACTGTTACTTACTCTGCTACCTATTTTCTTCTTTACTATAAGGATGGCAAACTTCAGTGAAGTGTGCACCAGTGCTTTCTTCTCCACAACCATGGAAGAGAATACGGAACTATTCAACAGCGAATTAAATCAGGAGTTGTCTAAAGTTTGTGATGAAATGGAGAAGGATCAACTGTTCGATTCATCGTATGATGATGAGTTGTATAATCACTGTGCGATGGTTGAAACACAGTTTAAGTAAGTAAAATAAACATTCATTTCGATCATAATTTACACAATGTCTTGTACAGTTTTTAATAAATTTAAACATTTTAGTAGTCAACCACTACAACTTGGAAGAGGAACGAAGCGAACGAGCAGCAAAGAACCCAAGATCATCAAAAAACCAACAACGGAAGCAGAAGCGCCTACCTCTGCAGGGAACAGTATCAGTAACGATGATCAAGTGGAATGTCTAACGTGTCATATATTTATCAAGAAACGGTATTTAGCTAATCATTTTAAAAGTAATGTTCACAAAAATAATCTTTTAAATTCACATAATTCTTTATCAAACGTTAGTGTTATTGAATCTGCTTTTGGAAATAGGATTTTAACTTATAAAATCAAGAGTAGAGTAGATAGTTCGACATTGGTAAATTTTGAAACTCCTGAACTATTTTTAAATTCTATTAAAGATGATATTTTATTTTTAATACAAGAGTGTATTCATCAACACATAATTTTTAAAGTAAACTTCATATTGCATGCTGATTTTGTTCAACAAACTAAAGATATTCATGATACGTTCGATTTTCAAACGCTTAACTATATTATTTGTCAAGGAGATGACTTAAATATTTTTTTTTCATCTTTAAATGATACAATTACTACTAAAATTAGTGCATTTGAAAAAAAAAAGATAGTGGATGGAGTCTAAAAAACATAAAATCTATAGACATGAATGTTAATAAATTTAACCCCCTACGCGTTACTTCATACATATATCTTCCTCGTGACATAAAATTAAAAAAGGCTGTTATAAATGTAAAAAGCAAGGATTATTTTTGTTTTAAATGGGCGTTACTCTCGGCGTTATATCCCGTAAACAAAAACGCGGATCGTGTATCATCGTACGTTAAACATGCAAATAAACTTAAATTTGATGGTATTTCCTTTCCAGTTAAAATTTCTGACATAGCAAAAGTAGAGAAATTAAATGATATTAGTATTAATGTTTTTGGGTTAGAATATAATAAAGAAAAACGATGTAATTCTATAGTAGGTCCATTATTTTTAACAAAGTGTCGTAAAGATAGACATATCAATTTATTATTTTTTTCCAAGGATACAAAAAATCATTATTGTTACATAAAAAATTTATCGCGGTTAGTTAGTAAACAAATTTCAAAAGACGGTCACATCATGTACATTTGCGAAGCATGTCTACTTCACTTTCCATCTAAGGAAAGTTTAAATAACCATGAACAATACGATTGTGCCCACATTTGTACAGAATTACCAAACAGTGAAACTTTTAAAAAAAAGAATTGGTTTGGTCAACCTATTTCAAATGATAAAATTAAATTTGATAGTTATGAAAAAAAGTTGAAGATACCATTCGTAGTTTATGCTGATTTTGAAGCATTTTTAAAACCAATAGAATCATGTTCTAACGATCCTTCCAAACCTTTCACACACAATATTCAGAAACATGAAGTACATAGTTTTGGTTATTATATTAAATGTTCATATGATGATAAATTATCAAAATATGTAACGTATTGCGGACCCAACTGTGCACAAGTGTTTATGGAAAGTTTATCTAACAATCTCAAAGAAATAAATAGACTTCAAAAATATCCTCCACTTCCGCTAACAAATGAAGACAAAAACCAAATTTCAAATGCAACCATTTGTCATATTTGTGAAACAGAGTTAGCAGAACATTTTTATGATTTTGATTGGTACACCGGTAGTTTTATAGGTGTTGCTCACGAATCATGTAGCTCGAAGTTCAGAAAACCTCGTTATATACCAATATTTTTACACAACCTTAGTCACTATGATGCTCATTTTATTGTTCACGCGTTAAACTTTTGTGATGGTGAAGTCGAAGTTATCCCTCAAAATAAAGAAAAATATATATCCTTTTCCAAAAAATTAAAAATGAATAACCACGAAATTATATTAAGATTCATAGATTCATTTAAGTTTTTATCATGTAAATTAGAAGAATTGGCCAAAAATCTCAGTAATGATCAATTTCAGGAATTACGTAGAAATTATCCTAATGATGAAGATTTCTTTCGTTTAAAACGGAAAGGCGTTTATCCATATGAACTTATGACTAATTATGATAGTTTAAGCCTAACATCGCTCCCCGAACAAAAATTTTTTTATAGCTCGCTCACAGATTCCCATATTTCAAATGATGATTACAATCATGCTAAAGATGTTTGGAAACACTTTGGGTGTTGTAATATGCTAGATTATTCAAACCTGTATTTAAAAACAGACGTTTTACTTTTAACCGATGTATTTGAAAACTTTAGAAAGTTATGTATTAATACTTATGATTTAGACCCTGCCCATTATTACACAGCATCCGGTTTAAGTTGGGAAGCAATGTTAAAATATACAAAAATAGAATTAGAACTTTTAACAGATTATGAGAAAATTGCATTTATTAGATCAGGTATCAGGGGTGGTGTATCTCAATGTAGTAATCGTTATGCTAGAGCTAATAACAAATATATGGAGGATTATGATGCAGGGAAACCAAATTCATATATCACATATTTTGATGCCAACAATTTATATGGTTGGGCTATGTCTCAATGTCTTCCTACTGGTGGATTCGAATGGGTAAATCCGAATACAGAATTTAATGTGTCTGAGACATCGAACTTCGGTTTTATTTTAGAAGTTGATTTGGAATATCCAGATGAACTTCATGATTTACATTCGGACTTTCCTTTATGCCCCGAAAACATTTGTGCAGACAATATTAATGAAAATAAACTAGTCCCAAATTTAAATAATAAAGATAAATATGTAATTCATTTCAGAAATTTAAAGCAGTGCATAGAAATGGGGGTTAAATTAACTAAAATTCATAGAGTTTTAAAATTTAAACAGTCTCGCTGGTTGAAGATGTACATAGATCTAAACACAAAATTAAGAACGTTAGCAAAATCAGATTTCGAAAAAGATTTTTATAAATTAATGAATAATTCAGTCTTCGGAAAGACTATGGAGAATATTGAAAAAAGGGTTAACATAAAATTAGTTACACACTGGGAGAACCAGGGCAAAGCTTTAGGTGCTCAAGATCTAATCGCTAAACCACAATTTCATAGTCTTTCAGTATTTTCGGAAAACCTAGTTGCGGTTCAGTTGCGAAAAACAAAGTTAATATATAACAAACCAATTTATTTAGGGTTTTGCATTTTAGATATTTCAAAAACATTAATGTATGATTTTCATTATAACTATATGGTTAAAAAGTTTAGTAAAATCAAATTATTGTATACAGATACGGATAGTTTAATATATCATATATTTACAGATGATTTTTACTCTGATATAAAACCTGACCTTTCATCATACTTTGATACCTCAGCTTATGATGCAAATAATATTTTTGAATATCCAAAATTAAATAAAAAGAAATTAGGTTTTTTTAAAGATGAAAATAATGGTAAAATCATGAAAGAATTTGTGGGTTTACGATCCAAAATGTACGCTTTTAACTTAGAGAATAAGACTATAGCCAAGGCAAAAGGCGTAAATTAATGTATCACTAAAAAGATGACCATGGATAATTATAAGTCTTCTCTATTTAATAAAAAAGTGCAATATTATAGTATGCTTAGATTTAAATCAATTAAACACACAATTTTTACACAAAAATTAAATAAGATTGGTTTATCATATAATGACACAAAGAGGCATATTTTAGATAATAATATTGAAACATTAGCTTGGGGTCATTATAAACTGCGTTATGTAAGTGTTGATAGTTTTTAATTTTATGTCTGCATGTAAATAAAATTTGTATTGATTGTAAAATAATGATAATAGTATAATATGACGTAGAGTTTATTACATATTTAATCGTTGTTTTATTGTAAATAATTTAAGTTAATTGTTGTTTATATTTGCGTGTGTGTGTGTGTGTGTGCATTTATTTGAGATTGAGTTGATTGTAAAATTATGATGTACTAATTGTGTTAGAAATAGTATACAGATCATTCTGTTTTATATAATGTTTGCAATATATATTAATTGTTAACACCAACACTTTCATTTTTTATTTCACCCCTTAGAACTTTAGACGTGTATAATGTTTCACTTTATCCATCCGTTTACTGCCATTGTGGCGGGGCCAAGTGGATGTGGGAAGTCAAATTTTGTAACAAATTTCATAAAATCAGTTACAGAAATATGTAATTGTGATTTTAATCAGATCACATGGTGCTTTGATGAAATGCAACCTTTATATAATTTACCAAATGTTAACTACCATCAAGGAATTCCAAATGTTAATATGTTTGACGGTGAAAACCCACATCTTGTTATTATTGATGATCTAATGAGAGAGTCTGATGGAAGAATTGTGGATATATTTACAAAAGATAGTCATCACAGGAATCTTAGTGTATTTTATTTAACACAAAATTTATTTCATCAGGGTAAAGGGCAAAGAGACATATCCTTAAACTCAAGTTATATAATATATTTTAAAAACCCTCGAGATAAAACTCAAATAAGATATTTAGCACGACAAGTGTCACCAGATAACCCAAAATTTATTGAAGATGCCTACAGGGATGCAACTCTAGAGGCGCATGGATATTTAATGGTAGATTTAAAACAGAATACCAATGATTTTTGTCGTATCAAGACAAATGTCTTCCCATTTAATGGTTTCTGCACAGTCTACGTCCCCACAAAAGAGTTTAAATACACCAAGAATCAAACATTTCAAATCATTGCTAAATGATGCATCGTCGACTCACAACGCATAAACATTTGCTAAACGCTTTGCATACGCTTAAACCAAAATATCAAAGAGCATTACTTAAAACGTGTGATGAAGAAGAAATTAACTGTATTTGTGAGTGTATTCATAACGTTTTACAAGGAAAAGTACCTCTTAAAGATTAAGATAAACAAAAATTGAATAAACACAAAAATATACTCCGTCAACTAGTGCGTAAGTGTAAACATAAACTAAGAAAAAATATAATTATACAAAAAGGAGGGGCTTTCTTACCAATAATATTAGGTGCAATATTGAGTGGATTAGTGAGTGGACTAGCCAGTTAACATGGAAAATGCAAAGAAAATGATACTTATCGAACCTGGATTGATTGAAAAATTAAAACAAGAAAATAAGGTTAATACGAGTAGTAGTTTATCTCGATTAGATATCGAAATGCAAAATATTATGAATAGTAAGACGGAAGACCGAAAGAAATGGATGTTATATTTACAAACACTGCAAAGATACCTTCATTTTACCGAAGAGGATCGTCAACCACTCAGATTACCAATTTATTCTGATACATCTAATGAAGATTCAAACGAGTCTAAAATTGGTTTTAAAAATAAAGATAGAGATCTAAAAACTTCAGTTGATGCTGAATCTTTGTTGGAGGAGAATCGATCCATCAAAAGTAAAGAAAATGTTGAAAATCCACTTTACACACCAGCTCAAATACTCAGTTTAATACCAAAAACTTATAATAAAAAAGGACAGTTATTATTAAACTTAGTTGAAACAAGTAGAGGTAAAATACATTGGGATAATGAAGGTACAGTCACAATTGATAATGAAAAAATTCCTGGAAGTAATATTGTTGATTTAATAAATGATTCACTAAGACCCTTAAAAAGAAGTGATCCAGTAGGTTGGGATAGATTTGCTGAAGCATTAAAAAATATTAAAGTACCACTTACTTATATTGGAAATCCAAAGAGATGTGAGTTTATTAACCAACTTCAAGCAAAAGATCTGAACAAACCCTCTGAGATTGAATTTCAAGAGTTTTCTACACCGAGCAGTAGAGATAAAAAGTCTACAACTAAAATACGTAAAAGGCTTGAGTGGGAAAAATGGACCCCGTACTAGAAGAAATTAACAGGATTTATTATGATCCATCTAATCCCGCTGGTTTTGGTAGTATTGATAAATTATCAAAAGCCATGAAGGGTAAAATGAATAAAAAGCAAGTAAAGGAATGGTTAAAATCACAAGAAACATACACATTACATAAACCCATTCGAAAAAAATTCCCGCGTAATAGGTACATTCTATCAAATATTAATGAACTGTGGCAAGCTGATTTAAGTGATATGCGAACTTATTCTCAATATAATGATGGTTTCAAGTATATACTTTGTGTTATTGATGTATTTAGTAAATATGCTTTTGCAAGACCAATGAAAAAGAAAAACTCAGAAACAACTAAAGAATGTTTTGAAAGTATATTTACTGAAAGTAATTTAACACCTACTCACATACAATCTGATAAAGGTACAGAATTTGTTTCAAAAGATGTACAAAAATACTTTAAATCCAAAAAGATTAATTACTATACCACTAACAATCCTGACATTAAGGCCAGTATTGTTGAACGATTTCAAAGAACACTAAAAATGAAAATGTGGCGTTATTTCACTCATAATAATACTTATAGATATATAGATGTTTTACAAGATTTAATATACTCTTACAATCACAGCTTTCACTCTAGTATTAAGATGTGCCCATGTGATGTAAATTCCAACAATATTATGACAGTTTGGACTAATCTTTATGATAGACGGTCAAACAAACTTTCTTTAGAAAATCCTAAACCAAATTTCAATGTGGGTGATTATGTTCGAATAACTAAATATAAACATGCTTTCCAAAAAGGATATGAATCAAATTGGAGTGATGAAATATTTATTATATCTTCAATAATTGATAGATCTCCATGGGTTGTTTATACAATAAAAGATATACAAAATGAACCAATAGTTGGTACTTTTTATGAAAGAGAATTACAGAAAATCACTTACAACCCCACCTCACAATATAAAATAGATAAAATAATTGACACTCGTTACTCAGGTAACAGAAAAGAAGTATTAGTGAAGTGGAAAGGTTATCCAGATAAATTTAACAGTTGGATTTTAGCTTCTAGTTTAAAAGAAATATGAATAAAGAAAGTTTTTATTTAACTTTGCTCAGCAATAGTTCAATGGAATACTTTCCTGATAACAAGACCACAAATTTTTCAACGAAATTACCGAAAGCTATTAAATTAGAAGGTGAATGGTCGGTTGGAGTTGTCGAGTTTCAATATCCATGTACCATGTTTACTGTTCAAGATCATGAAAATGTTATATACATTACAAAATCTATGTTAATGCCTAATGAAGATAAACCATCCACAGTGTACTACAAAAAACATATTCCAGCTACCAACTATGATAACGTTGAGCATATTTTAAGAGTGTTAAATGGTATCGGAGAGAACTTGAAATTTCGCTATGATGAAATAACAAAATTTGTGTCTATTTCTGTTTTGGATAAAAACATAACATCCGTAACATTATCACCCAAATTAAGTTTACAACTAGGTTATGAACCAAATAAAAATCTCCTAGAGAGAAATTTTGGAAAGTGTCCTGCTAATTTACACTTAGGGTTACCATCTCAACTCTTTCTATATTGTGACATTATCGATCCTCAGATTGTGGGTGATGTTATGACTCCTTTACTAAGAGTCATTTCATTAGATCCTACAAAATACATTTATGGTGCAAATAAAATGCACGTTTTCTCTCAATTTCACTACTTACCTGTTATGCGAAGAGAGTTCGATACGCTGGAAATAGTTATAAGATCGAGCACAGGACAAAAAATACCATTCCAGTTTGGAACCGTGTGTATTAAACTACATTTCCGAAAATTATAATAATGAATTCCCTTCGTGATCATCATAAATGTCCATATGAAAATTATTATACACATCAAGCTGGGTCAGGAGTTGGAGTAATTTATAAGGGTGCACCATACCAACGCGGTCATGGTATTGGGAGCTTCTTAGGGGGGTTATTTAGATCAGTTTTACCTTTACTTTCAAGTGGTGCTCGAGTGATTGGTAAGGAGGCATTAAGCGCTGGAGTAGGACTCTTATCGGATATGGTTCAAGCGCGTCCTATGGAAGCCTCAATAAAAGATCGTCTAAAGCAAGTTAGTACGAATTTAAAACGAAAGGCTGATGAGAAAATTGATCAATTTAACATGACAGGATCTGGGTATAAAACTAAAAGAAAACGATTGACCTCGTTCATTCCACCATTAACTGCTAAAGTGAAAGCTGCGAAAAAACTTGGTCTAAAACCAAAAAATAACAAAGATATATTTTCAAATTAAATATGTCTTTACTTCATAATCATTCTTGCGAGTGCGTTAAGTCAGAATTGGATTTGTTTGCACTACCGTCTACACAAACTAGCATTGAAAATGGATTGTGGATTCATTATAAACCAATTTCATCTCTTGGTGATGATGGACCTATCGAGTTTTAAGTTCCTGGGACAGGCGATGACTACATAGATTTGTCTCATACATTACTCCACATAAAGGCAAAAGTATTAAATCAAGATTCAACTAACTTGATATCTACTACAATAGTAGCACCTGTAAATAATTGGCTGCATTCACTTTTTAGTCAACTTGATGTTTATTTAAACCAAAAACTTGTATCACCACCTAATAATACCTATGCATATCGAGCATACATGGAAACCCTTTTAAACTATGCTCCTGCTGCTAAACAATCTCATCTTACTTGTAGTCTTTGGTATGATGATACAGCAGGAAAAATGGATTCTACGGATGGTAAAAACATAGGATTTATTAAAAGACAGGAATTGATTAGTGAAAGTAAGGAAATAGAAATGATTGGTCATCTTCACGGTGACATTTTCAACCAAGATAAATTTTTAATTAATGGTGTTGAAATGAGTGTTAAATTGGTTCGATCTAGAGAGAGCTTTAATTTAATTGCTGGGTCAAACGATGTAAAGTTTAAAGTTTGCATTACGGATGCAACTCTTATTGTTCGACGAGCACGAATTAATCCAAGTGTATTACTCGCACATCAAAAAGTTTTAGCTTCTACCACTGCTAAATATCCTATTACTCGAGCTGAAGTAAAAGTTTTAACAATTCCATCGGGTGTTCAAGGAAAAACTCTTGATAATATATTTTTAGGGCAGGTACCCAAAAGATGTATAATTGGATTTGTGAACAATTCTGCATTTAATGGTTCCCTTACTAAAAATCCATTTAACTTTGAAAACTATGGTATTAATTCTTTCAGCTTATATATTGATGGTCAACAAATACCTTCAAAAGCTTTGCAACCATCTTTTAATAATAGCATATTTACATCAGCATATCATACTCTATTCTCGGGAACTGGTATTCACTTTCTTAATGAAGGAAATGGAATCTCTTGTGAACAGTATGCCAAAGGTTACTGTCTATTAGCATTTGACTTAACTCCTGATTTATCAGCCAACTCATCAGCTCATTGGAATCTCATAAAGCATGGTAGTGTAAGATTAGAAGTACGATTTGAATCCTCACTAATACAAACAATTAACTGTATAGTTTATGCTGAGTTTGATAATATTATTGAGATAGATAAAAACAGAAATGTTACAGTAGACTATAGTAGTTAAGGTTATAATATGTGTTGTGTGATAGATTTTATGAGTTATGTGTAATGCATTTTGTGTGTATGTAACTATGTGAAACATTATAAAATTAAATAAAACAAATTGTATGCAATATATTATTTTTTTATTTCTTTATAAATATTCTATTTAATGTAATACAAAACTCTGTTCGAGTTTAAATTTTACATAAGCATACTGACTAAACCACTGAACATGCTGCTGCCAAGGATCATCATCATCTTCCCAATCTTTTAAGCCACCACCACAATGGAAACACTTGGTCCTGTCTGCATGGCCAGTATAAAAGAAACCGGCTTCTGCAAGATCTTCAGGTTTCTGTCGCATAACGAGAGGCCAGTTTTCGAAACTGAGCAACCGGCTAGATTTTGAACTGAAGAATGGATATTCAGCTCTTGAGTACTGCATATTCTTCTCGTTTTCATCTCCACTCAGTGTTGTAGTTTTGTTCTTCAATGATGTGTTCTGTACACGTATGCCACACTCATCTCTTTCTTCTGCTCTTGTCTTCCTGTAATTTAAGTAAACAGAATCACATTCACTAATGATCAGCTAATGACTGTCATTGTTAAAAAAGTATTTTTTAACTTTTTCACTTTCTGCTATTGTCTTTGTAATATTGTATACGAGGGCGTTTGTGTTGTCGTAGATGCTATCCTTATTAGTCTTTACGTAATATTTAATCCTCGTGGAAGCATGTTTCCAATGATCAGTAGTTGGAATCTTGGATAGCTTCTTCATATCGTACATTTCAATTTTGATGAGATGCGTCGCTTGGTCTCCGTCGTCAGAATTAGTAGAAATGTATGATACACCATCTCTAGCGGCTCGTGCTACGGTTGATGATAACAGCTTCCTCTTTTTTATTTTTGATTCAGCTTCAAAAAAATGATCAATCGATTGCGATTTTCTTTTTCCACCATCGCATGTGTTATTATTAATGACGATGTCATCACTCTCTTCTTGAGGGGAGAGTGGCGAGTAGTAATACTGTTTATAGGTATTTTCATCGAAGCTCAATGATTTCTGCAACAACACAGTTATCATGTTAATATCAATTTGTTAACACTTAATCATAAAAGTTAAAAAAGCTAAAGTTACAACCTATTAAAGTCCACTGCTGAACATAGGCCTCCTCTCATTTCTGAGAGGGTTTTAGGGCTACGCTGAGCACGTGGTAAATCAGCACTTAAAATTGTAATTAACAATTTAATTGGTGCCGGCGGGGATCGAACCCGGGTCGCGTACTGTGAATTTTACATTTTGCGCTAACCATATGAGCTACCACGGCTTAACCATATACACACACATAATATTTAAATATAATTTGTTAACACTAAATCATACACACGTAAGAAAATAACAGAAAGAAAAGTAAGTTTGTCAATAGAATAAACACTTACATCCATGGCCTTTGATGCGTTGAAGTAACACAAACGTAGTATTGATAGATCCACTGCGGTCAAACGACCATACACAAACTCCATGACTGCAGTTGCTTGGTCTTATATAGTACCAGTGAGTAATAATTCTAATGTAAAGAATTTCTGCAGTAGAATTGATAGTATCTTTATGCGTCAACAAGCTTACCTTACATTCTGTTGCTTATCTCTACATTCCTACGTCCTTCCTGTCGTGTCTTGTTCAGTGTATTGGTGACTCAAATACGATTTGTATAACACAAAGAATGCAATTTAATATTTAGAAATCACTATAATTGATCACTCCTATATTAGTCATTGAGTAGATTGGTACTGTAATAATCTACTAATAGCAGTAATATTATGGATACACTAGATGTACAACAACATCTGAAAAAGATTCACCCCACTCTAGAAAATAATGTTTATGCTGCCAATAAACTACCCATGTACACCCACGTACCAACGTATATAATATGCAATTTGGATACAGATGATAAACCAGGGTCACATTGGGTAGCTTTATATATCGATACGAATGACGTCGGTCAATATTTTGATTCATTCGGACGGGCACCTGTACGATATCATCTAGAGTTTTTTAAAAGAAATTGTAAAAGATGGAACTGGAATGTTGATAGGATTCAGAATGAGTGGACTTCAGTTTGTGGCGAATATTGCTTAATGTATTTGCTATATAAGTTTCAGGGATGTTCAATGCATAGTTTTACGAGTATATTTACAGGGAACACATTGTACAACGATATTTTAGTGGATGAGATGTTTCGCTCCTATTTTATAGATAATAAGTAATAAGATTTTGTATTTTATAAATAAAACTTTTAACAAAATTGGGTAATGTGTTTTATTAATGAGTCAGATTAGTGTAGATAGGAACAAAGGAGTATAATACAATAGCATAAGCCGACCCACACGCCGACGAATAATAGATAATGACGGTAGTCAATCAACAATATTTTTTTTTTTTTTTTTTTAGGATCGTGAATCGACGAACGTCGTACTTGTACAACTTCTGACTCAGTGCGCCAGAACTGGTACAACCTCTCTACAAGTGAGCCAGAACTGGTACATCGTAACTACTAAGAACCGA
This sequence comes from Parnassius smintheus behrii, assembly GCA_036936625.1. NCBI lineage: Eukaryota > Metazoa > Arthropoda > Insecta > Lepidoptera > Papilionidae > Parnassius > Parnassius smintheus. The sequence goes on from JAUPFT010000025.1 coordinate 31,054,860, forward strand.
CAACCGTTGAGGAATAAAGGCTTTTGAGTGGTGACCTCGTACCGGTGGGCATAGTGTAGAGCGACCCCCCACTAGATGGAGTGACGACCTGGTAAGACATGCAGGAAGTCGATGGATGCAGGTGGCTCAGGACCCTGCTTTGTGGCATTCCTTGGGGGAGGCCTATGTTCAGCAGTGGACAACCTTAAGGACTAAGATGGATTGCTTTGTTTTTGTTATGAAACATTGCAGCAGTAAATTGCTATTTCACACTGATATTCTGTGAGAGCCCGGTCGAGCTAACCAATCCTTGCCAACCATAATATGGCTGCATCGTGGCTCTACCAAATTAGGGTTTTAAGAAACATACGACGCATGGAGCGCTAAGAGGCTTTTTGATGACTTTACTTTAGTAACCAAACTTTTCAGCCTCTTGCACAGGCACAAATGACCTTCTTTGTATTATTCGGGACGTAACGCCTCGTTGGTCTAGTCTACGTAAGAGCAACTGCTAGTCATGTGATTCCGGGTTTGAATCCCGCGCGCGTCATAATTAGATATTCGGTTTTTCTGTCAAAAAATTCTCAGCAGCACAGGGTTAGCATGCTTCTTTGCGAGCAGTGAAGTAAAGTGGGTTCTATGTCCTACGGAGACGCAAAAAGGAGGATAAAGAGTTTAACATTTGGAAAATCCAGAAGTGCACGCCTCATAACGTTTAATTAATTGTGATGAAAAAAAAATGTATCCCTGACTTTTAAAATATATTATTTACGTGTTCCAAATTTTGCGCTCCCTTATTTTAATAGCTAGTGTCACCCAAAGGGAAAAAAAGATTGTTCTATCTCATTTTAACTGGATTAAGTGGTGCGTGCAGCGTGCCATCGTTTTCATGTGAGAGAAATACCTAAACCGCTTAGCATTATGAGGCGTGCAAAATTTTTACAAAAATAAATCGATTACAGAAAGTTTAAAATCGGCTGTATGGTACTTTTGCCCTCTGTCTATCAAAGACTAAAAAAATAAATTTATCAAAATCAAAATTAAAAATCAAATGGAAATCACTAGGTAGAAGGTACATTTATAGAAATAAAAGTCATTTTATTAACAAACTACGCGTACTAGGATATTGATATTATGTTAAAGGGAGAACTAGTTGATGTAACTCTGAAGCTAAAAAAAAACCCGATCTCGATACGTCAATTTGTTAGGGAGCTATATAATAAAATCAGCGTACAGACTTCCGGTCGTCCACGTAATTTTTTCAATCCGTTTTTTTAGGTATCAATATAAAATGATTGTTTAGAAAATATAAGATGTGTAAATTAGATTATTTTTTTGATATAGGGCTACTCATATTATCGTTTAAGTGCAATATGTTTATGATAAAGGCATATTAAGACCCCAAAATTGCGTGTCGAAAGTAAAGCACTTCACCTTAACCGCTTCGCGTATGTGCTTCACATGGAGTTGTGGTCAGGACAGCCCGACTCAACAGAGCCCAGCCATCTTTTACTTGTTCAGCTGTAGTGCTGCAGCACAGGCTTCTTAAGTGTATTGTCTTATCTTTATGATATAGTTTCGTCTTTTTTTTCTTACCATCGGTTGGACTGAGTGTTCATTTCTCACCCTAACATTGAAAGAAACTTTGTAAGAACATAAAGAAAACCTCTGCGACTAATTCTTGTCGTTAATTTGTAAGAGGAAAACATCCTGCTCATTTTAATCCTTTCTCATTTAACCTGTTGTTAAATCTGGCTGCAAATCTCAATTAAACTTCGGCCGCAAAACAGTCGTTTGTGAACGTTAACTGCGAAGGTCTAACGCAATTCTATTTTATTACAAATAGACCCTGGGCCTTTAGGTCATTTTGTGGATAATTTACTTCCCGAACTAGATCCATCTTTGTGCAAATGTCTTATAGAAATACTCGCTGGGCTGACAAATGTTATTCTGCTCTTTCCGGTAGATGGCGATACGAGTTTGATTTAAAAAAAAATATTAGCTTTTTATCCTAGTTTTTTTTTAAATATTAATTGAACTAAATCACAGATATTTCCTTCTATTTTATCACCGGTATTAAAAAAAACACGCAAATTTTTGATTAAATCTTTACATCTGTACAATATGGCCGTATAGAGCAAAAAAGAATGAGAAAAGGAAATTATGCATGCAATATTCTTTGGCGGTAGTTGTAAAATAAAATACACATTGCTCTAAATAATTAAATTATTTTTATAGATCACTTTCGTTTCTCACAACCCACAAGAAGATAAGTTTTCAAGCTGAGTTAACAAATTTCAAACAGCTACAGAAATACAATTAAAACTGGTAAAAGAGACGGAGATGTCACTATCTAGCTGCGTAGTAATTTACCTTATAAAACATTCATTATTGCTGCACCGCCTCCTATATGTCTATTTCTGCTTGGCCTACTGGTTGACTGGGAGAGAATGCCCTATAGAATTTAGTCTAATATGTACTACTTTGTGTATGAAAGTGTAAAATAAAATATTCGGAACGTGATTTACGCGAGAGTGGAATTAAATAGCGGGCGTAAATGACGCGACGAGCTACGAGCAGTGTTACAAATATTGTGTCTGTATCCTAAAGAAATAAATTAGGGATGTATGTTTTCGATTTAAAACTTTTGAAGCAAAAACTTCTTTCGACGCGTTGGGCTATTTTGGGATGGTGAAAAAGTATATAACTCGCGTGACTGTCAAACATTTCTTTTATGGGAAAAGGGTGACAAGCGAGCACACAGACCACCTGATGGTAAGTGGTATCTGTGTGCCATAGATATCTACATCTATCCTCGTTTGCGAATCAAAATGCAGATGCGTTGTCAACCTTGAGGCCTAAGATGGAATGCCTCTTTTCTAGTAAAAAGGTTCTCCGGTTCTCTACACTCACCATACGAAACACAGCAGCGTTAAGCTGCTATTTGGCGCTGTTATTCTGTAATTGCGTGGTCCTTCCCCGGTTGAGCCGACTCATTCGTACAATTCGTACATACAACTATACAATTAATATAGCTGCAGCATAGCTCTACCACGTAAAAGACGCTCAGATACCATTAACTAATAATCATTATTTTTCCTGTAAAACAGGACAATAAATGAAAATTTTATTCCTACAAAATATTTCTTAACAACCTTAGAAGTTTTAAATTCAGACGTGTAGTCCTACGACTGGTAGTTTGTTTAATGTTAAGAGAGTGTAATAAGCGTAAAATAAATGCGCAACGCACAAGTAATTGTGGGAAAGCATAGTGATGTAGTTTGACTCCAGCCACCAGCCATTATTACAAAACAACCTAGGACGGTAGTGGAACGCTATAACTATTTCGTGGCTGTAGAATGAGTCAGCTCGACCGAGAAGGATCACGCTCTCACAGTATACTAGCGTAAAATGGCTAGTTATGGGGAGGGATATAAAGAGGAGGCCTATGTCCACTAGTGAACTCCTAACAGGCTGTGACGGGTAACGGTATAATAATATCATGTTATTAATTTTATTCAAACAAATAAGTTAATGTAGGATATTTATATTTTATTTAAATATCGACTTTGTTGAACGAGTTTAGGTCGTACTATGTTAGACAAATGTTGTCATTGTGATCTATATTTTTTAATTAATTTTAGCCAGTGTTTGACCGCAATCCCACATAGTGGTAAGACCTAGATGGTAAATCGCACTGTCTTAGTGCAACAAAAGAGTGAACGACTCTTGGCTTGAAGAAGCCCAGATTGTATTCGGACGCATAGACAATCGCCATCATACTATTTAGCTCCTTTTTACTGTCTCTGAATAGAAAACATTTAACAAGCCCCATTTGATACACGTTTTATGCTGTTAATTTACACTTTGATTTTGTGAAAAGACATATTTTTATTGACACCTAGCCACCAGCCGCGGCTGTGTTTTTTCTCAAAGCTTCAAGTTAATGGCATTGCTCTTTATATTCTCGTATTTTTTATCACAAGAGGTTCAGCTAATCCGAAGACTACGCCGAATACGGCACACAGACAGACAAAATTTTAAAACATGTTTTTGATCTCTTAGGGTCGACCCACACGTACCACAACCACAACCACACCATAACCTTAACCACAACACACGAACGGGTGCATTTTGTATTTGCAATGAATATTTCAATTAACATGTACTACAGTTTGCCGTCATTATCGACTGCGTGAGTGATGCCGACCACAGCGCAACCACTACGGAACCACACGGAACTAGCGGCCGGCCACGTCGCAAACACAATATTGCGTCGACGCCGTGACTAGGGATGTAACGCAACCACAACGCAACTGCAAAAACCTACAGCGATATTATTCACACGTGACTTAATTTTGTCGCTGCGATGTGGTGTGGTTGTGGCACGTGTGGGTCGACCCTTAATAGCATACTAATGAATCATTGAAATGAAACATTTTAATATTACAGGCAGACGCCTCAACTATATTTATTTCTAAAAAATGTACAGAGACAAACATCCAGACCCGGAACAATGACTTGTAGGTCATTTTAATACATATTTCGTGCGGCATTCGAATCCGCGGCCCTGAGCGCAGTAACTCATTGCTAAGCCACTGCTCTACGGAGGCGTCAAAACTTTTATCATTTAAATCCATAAGTGAAGATAAGACATCCTTTTAACGGTAACAGTACAAGGTTACAAGGGTACAAGGAACCATGGCTGACAGGCGCAAATTTATTACCGTCCGAGATAAGTGCTTCGATCGGCGCATCCTGTCGAAATGCTTATATGTTAGTTTGCTTAAAGGAAATTTTAATGGATATTAGTTTCTTACCGTCTAGTAAGAATATCCACTAGCCCACATCATCGCAGGAGTATCGCAAGAGGAAACAGATTAAAGTGAAACAGAAGATGTGCAGCAGCAGCTTGCTGATAACAGCTCGGCATAATAAACAGTTGCGGTCCGCCAGCTCGCCTGCAGCGCGGGCTGTCTGCGACGATTGAATGAGGCAATTAGTGGGAGAGGTCTTCGCTTAGCAGTGGAGTTTTGATGAGCTGGTTATGGTAATGGTAGTGTTATAGTAACATAACCGTTATCAATGACAGATATAGTCGAACTCATTATAATATTGTCTTGTTATTATATATTTGTGTATATATGTTTATTCTATGTGTGTGTGTGTGTGTGGTAGAGCCACGCTGCAGCGATATTACGGTTATAGCATGATTGATTCGCCCCGACCGGGGAAGGACCACGCTCTCACAGAATACCAGCGTAAAATATCTGCTTAATACTGTTATGTTTCCTATGGTGTGTGTAGAGAACCGGAGACCCTTTTTTTACTGGAAACGAGGCATTGCATCTTAGTCCTGAGGGTCGACAACGTATCTGAGTTTTGATTCTTTACCGAGGATAAATGAAAATGTCTATGAGCCACAGCATCTACTTACCATCTGATAGATTGTGTGCTCGGTTGTCAGCTTTATTCTATAAAAAATCTCTGTATATACATCCCCTTTATTTTATTATCTATGATATTATTAAAATATGTATGTATATGTTTACGTGTTATGATATTTTTATATATTTTCTGTTACCGTCTTCGTATTGTTATTTAAGGTTGTCTGGCAGATAATGCTTTCCTATATTGTTTTCAAGGTTCAATAAAGAAATCAGAATGAGAAGGCACTATGAAATTTAAGGCCAGTACGACGCTTGAAACGTAGTTAGCTCAAGTGTTAAGTGCATATAAATTTCACAATACGCAAACTACCCGCGTTCGATACCCTCACCAGATGGAACCAATAAACTTCTGAATTGGAATTTTATGTTCTGATTTACCATGTGCTCAATGGTGAAGAAAATTATCCCAAGGAAATCTGTATGTCTAAAGAAATAAAGTATTTCCATGATGGGTGAGGTCCACCAACACGCACTGAAGCGGCGCGGCGAACTTATTGCTTCATAAACCACTCAGAAAGGAGAAGAAGCCTGTGCCCAGCAGTGGGATGAATATAGGCTGTAACTTTACAACCTACATCAACCTACTTAACTTTTTTTATGTTCCCGATGTTTCGAGCACTTTACAGCGCCCATGGTCACGGGGGGAGGGGTGGGACAGAGGTGTTCAACGTCCAGATGTCATAGTTAACCGCGGTTACCCTCAAATAAAATTTTTTTTTGTTCTAATCTAAACAGTATGGACTTATAGTATCTTGAAGTGTTGTAGTTGTATGCTTGGATTGGGATTTAATTTTATTTATTATAGGATCCCAAGCAGATGGTAGCGCCCAGCCATCTTCTCTATTGAAATAAGGATGTTTTTTGATTTTAATAGCCTCGCCAATCATCCTTGGAAGGAATCTGTGTTCTTTAGCGAGAATTTGTGGTCTATCAAATCTGATACAGAATCGTCCTCGTCACTACAATATTAATTCATAGAAATCCTCGCTAAAGAACACCTTCCAATGGTTCCTTCCAAAGATGATTGAATGAGTAGCGTTCGCGTAAATGTAAGAAATCATTATGTAACTTAACTTTTTTATTGCTACGAAAGTTAATGCGCGTCTTGGCTTTTAAGCAACCACGAATCTTGATTAAAATTTTTACCATACATTATTTTTACTTTGCTTCTTAAAAACAAAACTTTATATCCACGCTATGATTTTCTCCTGTATCTTGAAGGCATCTTGCATACGAGTACATAAACTGCACATAGAAAAACATTCAGTCCCTTCGGTGACGGTGTAAGAATATCCACTGCCCAATATCGACCCGAAGGTCACAAGTCAGGAGATGGGCAGCAGCGTCTTCCTGATAACGACCAAAATAAAACAGTGCTGTTGCCAACCCGCTGGCCAAGCGCGGTAACTATGGCAAATTATGGGGAATCCTATGTTCAGTGGTGACATTTAGTTGGCTGTAACGGTAACGGTAAACATCCAGGCCAGGGACAATTATTTTTGGCCATCCATACACATTTTCTGTGCCGTATTCGAACTCACCACCTCCCATGGTCCCACCGACCCTCAGGTAATGCGAGACGAATCTCGGGAGATGCGCGCGGTAAGAAAGAAAGAAAGAAAGAACCATTTATTTGATGATCACACTTTACACACAATTTAAGAAACTTAAATATAAATTACAAGAGGCATAAAATATGCATGCGCAGGTGTAAGACTGATTGCGTATTAAAAATTATTAATAAGCAGAACATGCATGATGTTAATTAATAATGAAAAAACCAAATAAAAAATTGAAGAAAGAATTTAAAGATAAAATATGACATCAAATAGGTCTCCAACTCAACATGATGCTGCAAAGGCAGCGCTGGCACGGTAATAACACTATAATATCACCGTGGCGCTGGGTTTAGGTCGGAACCTTGTGACTTCACTGACGAGTCGGTGTGTGAACCTTGAATTACGCGTAACTACAACTTATAGACTAAAAGTAATTAGGCATTGGGTTAAAGAGTAGTGCTAACGAACACAGTTAACAGACACATACTGATTAAAACTACTTTTACGAATTTTATCGCGTTTTGTTTATTTTATTTTTAATACGCGACGTTTCGGGTGCTTTCCAGCACCCATGTTCACGGGGGACTGAGGTGACTGACGTCCCGATGTCAAAGTTAACCCGGAGTACCTTCAGCTTTTTAATTATTGTCTTTGGTCCGATCTACGCAGAATGTAATAACTGTGTTTTGAAGTCTTGCAGTGGTATGCTTGGGTTTAGTTTTAATTTTACTAATTATAGGATCCCAAGCAGGTGAATGAAACCATGGTCAGTTTTGATGTTCAGTCTCTATTTACATGCCTACCTGTTGAAGACTGCATCTCAATTATAACTAGGAAACTAGATGAAAATAACATGCCACCAGAATATGCAGTACTACTAAGACATTGCCTTACATCATCGATCACTAATGGTTTTTATTAGTGATCGATGCCTTACATCTGGCTATCTATTGTAGAAGGAAGAGTTTTAGAAGCAAGTAGATGGTGTTGCGATGGGCTCACCTGTATCTCCCATTGTCGGCCGATATATTCATGGAAGACTTTGAGGAGAAAGCCCTCCTTACTGCACCTGTCATCCCAAGGTTCTACAAGCGGTACGTAGACGATACTTTCACAATTTTATCATCAGACAAAGTAACTGCATTTTTAGAACATCTTAATTACATAAACTCTAAAATTCAATTTACTATGGAGCTAGAGGCAAATAATTCCTTAGCTTTCCTAGATGTGTTAGTCATCCGAAATCCTAACAACACCATAGATCATACTGTGTATAGAAAAAAGACCCATACAAACCGATTCTTAAATGGTGAATCTCACCACCATCCTTCTAAGTTAGCTACCGTAGGCAAACCTTTGTTACAGAGAGCACGAGGGATCTGTGACAGCAAACACCTGGCCGCCGAGCTTCATCACGTCAAGCAGGTTCTGCGCGACAACAACCTTCGGGTCCCGCGCCTCCGTCACAGTGACCGAGTGAAGCCGGCCACAGTCGAGCGTGTGCCTGCTGTACTACCATAATATGTCAGAGGTGTCACAGACAAGATTGGCTACATCTTGAAGCGAGCTTCTATTAGAATATTCTACAATCCGCCGAAGAAGATTAGTCAGTTCTTACCATCCGTCAAGTGTCATATTACTCTACAAGATGCAGGAGTCTACAAGCTTGATTGTGATTGTGGTCTCTCATATATAGGGCAAACAAAGAGATCAATTAGAACCCGCGTAAAAGAACACATAGCTGACGTGAAGCATCAACGTTCCGGGAAATCTGCAGTTTGCGATCATATCCTAGATGGCTTCATCCATTACATCAGATTTGATAGACCACAAATCCTCGCGAAAAAACATCGATTCCTACCAAGGATGATACGTGAGGCCATTGAAATTAAAAAACATCCTAATTTCAATAGAGAAGGAGGCTGGGTACTACCGCCTGCTTGAGATCCTATAATTAATAAAATTAAAACTAAACCCAAGCATACAACTACAAGACTTCAAAACACAGTTAGTTCATTCTGCGTAGATCGGACCAAAGACAATAATTAAAAAGCTGAAGGTACTCCGGGTTAACTTTGACATCGGGACGTCAGTCACCTCAGTCCCCCGTGTCCATGGGTGCTGGAAAGCACCCGAAACGCCGGGTATTAAAAATAAAGTAAATACAACGCGATAAAATCCGTAAAAGTAGTTTTAATCAATGTATAGTGTTCGCGTAAATATAAGAATTCATTACACACATACTGCACAAATATCAATATAAATGGTGTGTAGTACATACACTACACATAAAATATTTGGCTCTATGGGGAAGACAAAGCAAAGTAGCAATAAAATTTATGATTTTAGTACCTACATATTTATATTCTGTAGTCAAAGAGCACAGTACTTGCACGTGTCTCTTTCCCGCGCGCACTGTCTTGTACTCTCTACAAATGTTTTATCTGTTCCTTGTCCCAGTTTTACGTCATTCTCCCACTTCTGGGGCTCACGGCACAATAATTCCTACGTCGTCGGGCCTTCCAGCGTTTCTTACCTGGTGTAGGAGAGACCGTGAGCAGGAAATGTATCCCCAGGGCGAGGCCTTTCCATTGCGGTATTCGAACCGCAGGCTCGTAACGCCACAATCAAACGATTAGTCGCTGTGCTACGAAGGGAGGTCAAAATATTCGCGGTGTGATATAGGAAAGGTGCCAATGAGAAGGAGACGTGTTACTTGTTCTAGATGTTTAATTATACTGCCCAATTATTCCACCTTATAACACTATATTAACGTGGGGGCTACACTACACTACAACGGACTGATAGGGAAAGGGAGTAAAATTGAACATGAAATTATTTTAATTTTTGGTATATTCTCCATTAACCTTAATAACGTATGTAGTATAAAAATAATAAACCCGATTTATTAAGAGAGGGAAGAGTTACCTTGTCAGGTCGACGGTAAAGCCTAACTTCTCCGCTTCGCGTTTATGATGTTTTGAATAATTATACCTCCATTTTGCGTTGTGATGGCGGCGTGAGTGAATATATCACTTCTCTTCGTCAGTAAAACGTATTCTTTTTCTTCATCGGCCATAAAACTATTCTCCCATTGTAAGGTTTTATTATTACTAAAATGACAAATCAACTCACAGTCCGCTTGATGATATATAGCCACTGCAGTTCAAGGTCACCTGCAGCCTACTATATAAAAAGAAAGCTACAGATGTATTTTTTTATAGAATAAGGGTGACAAATGAGCACGTAGTCCATCTGATGGTAAATGGATGATATGGACCATAGAGATCTACATTTATCCTTGATTATATAACATTCGATAAGAATCAAAATGCAGATGCGTTGTCACCGCCGAGGACTAAGATGGAATGCCTCATTTCCAGTAAATAAGGATCTCCGGATCTCTACACTCACCATACGAAACACATTATGCTGCTATTTTACACTGGTATTCAGTAAGAGCATGATCCTTCCCCGTTCGAGCTGACCCATTCGTGCTACTACCATAATATAGCTGCAGCGTGACTCTACCATGTATTAAAATGCAGATACGTTGTCACCCCTGAGGACTAAGACGGACTGATTCATTTCCATTAGAATGGGTCTCCGGACTTTACAGTGGTGTTCTGAGAGAGCGTGGTCCTACCCCGGACGACCCTTCGTACTTTTTTTTTATAGAATATGGGTGACAAACGGGCACACAATCCACCTGATGGTAAGTGGCGTCAACGTCTCTATATACTAAGCCCTATAGACATCTACATTTATCCCTGATTAAGTGTCATTATGCAGATGCGATGTAACCCATAAGGACTAAGCTGGAATGCATCGTTTCGCCTCCCTCATGGATTGTCTCCATGGGTGATGTTACCATAGTTGCCACGCTTGGCAAGCGGGTATGCAATCGTAGTTTTTTTATTATTTTGATTCGTTATCAGGAGGATACTGCCCTGCTGATCTCCTATTTCAACTTCCCTCCGTCAACTCTTACGAAACCCTCGGAGCAATATGGCGTAATGGATAGTCATGTACCGCCAAACGGTTTAAGTAAAACATACTTTGATAAAAATGTTACTTTATTGCACAAAGTTATACTTTAAAAACTGTGCGTCTCAGCTCCGACACGTGACAGGAATTTACTCCTGAAAAACAATGGTATTAAAATATACACAATTGACAAAAAAAAGTAAATAAATAAACCCATATATTTATTTATATAAATTTAATAAAAGATATGAGGTAAATTATATTACATAAAATTATATGACATATTACATTATTCATTTCTCCAAACCAATAAGTGTTTCAAATTATGTTAACGCTTGATTTTACTATCCATCCATTTACTACAATCATACCGTGCGCTATATATCAAAAAGATTTTCGATCATTAGATTTGATTGAGAAGTAAATTCCAATAAACTCCCAAAAAAAACTTTTATTGTATTATCTATATCACGGTTTCAAATTACTTTATTTCGACGTGTGGTTGAGATTAGACATTAAACTATAGACGGATTCCACTGTTTCATTTTTCTAAATAAGTATATACAATCAGTAGTACATACCCATACCTAAGTACCTTGTACTTAGTATTTATTACTCTTTGACATCGTAAGATACAACCGCTTGATGTCAGTGTATTACAATAAGGGCACGACAGCCATGTTGTTAATGCCACATCGATAATAAAGATTAAAACTTTACTCATAACGCTTGAACGTTAACACTCGTAACGTCATGAATGGCGCAAAAATGTAAAGTGTCCCAGAGATCGCTAATTTGCAAAGAAATGGCTTCTCGAAACTTTTCTCATAGAAGGAAGGAGCGCACGAACAACTTAGATTAACGAATCTGTAAGATGTAACTGAAGTCAAGTGAGGTGTTTTGTGTACAAATTTTGTCTATCATCATTTCCTTCATTTTTTTTTACTCAGCAGTAAGTTGTACATCCGTGTGTCCGTTATATTGAAAAAACTGCCTTATATTGAGCTGAGGGAGTAACTTATATGCCATTAGTACATGGATTACCATTGAATAAAACTATTGATATAGATTTCATCGCGTTTAATTAACAAGTTATTAATTTTCGACATTTCGGTTTTAACAGCATCCATGGTCACGGGTGACTGACGTGAAAAACATCCTAATTTCAATAGAGAGTATAGATGGGTGCTGCTGGACGTCAATCCACTCAGTCACCTGTGACTATGGATGCTGGAAAGCACCCAAAACATCGGGAATAAAAACTCAATTAAATTAAATGCGATAAAATCTGTAAAAGTAGTTTTAACAAATTTTTCTCACAGTATGCATTTCCGCCTATCTAACTGTGAGTCTTAGTGTGCGTAGAACGCTCCCCCTCACAGTGGGTCCCGCTCGGCCACGGACACCCGATTACAAATGGACAAAACATTGCTAGGGGTCTGCGGAAGTGACGCATGATTACTGACTTCTGCTAAGTGTGAACAATATTTTTATAACAGGCACTACCAGTTTAGTTCTTCAATATATTGATGACATATTTCTTATGTGAGTTCAGCCATAATTTTGTATCAAGTTATCCGATTTTAAGGTTTATTACTTTTTGTTTGAAAAATAAAACATGGTTGTGGGCTCATACTATTGCCCCTACGAGATCAATATTTGACGGTAGGGTCCACGTGAAAATATGTTATTCCATAAATTTCAATGGCACCCGCACGACTCATGAGTGGCAGCTCCGTAGCAATTGAGTTGCAAGCCGAGAGCGGCGGGTTCGAATCCCTTATAGAACAAATATTTGTATGACCAGCAAATGATTGTTCATGGTCTGGATGTTGTACAATTTGTGTTTGTAAACTGCCTCCACGATACACGAGTACGAAATACCCGCTAACGATTTCAAAAAAAAATTAGCACGGCAACATCTGTCGATTATGAAATAATTTTTTTTCTTGTGTAGTTGATTTTACTTTTTTTAACAGTACATAGAACACTTAATCCACGCTAGCAAAGGGGCGGGAGAAGTTAATATAATAAAATAAATAACCAAAAATGAGTTTTGTCCATTAAATACTTTATCCGCACAAAGAATACTCTATGAACTCACTGTTCTGGTGGACCTCTGCGTTATAAATGCGAGGCGTCTGGTTTGCGAGGAACAAAAAAATTACAAAAGGGGCCGCTACCGGTCAATTAGTGATGACCCCACGTGCAATACTGTTGAGTGTTTTTTATCTTCTTATATTTCACTTATATGTCTGAGAAGTAGGAATGCTGACTTGACAACGAGGCGGAAGTGTTGTGACCCAACCCTTCGACGGAGTCTAGCTGGGAGGATCGCGCGGGCCGGCAGGGCACTTCGGTGCTAGCGGTCGAGCGGACCACAGCGTGCTAGGAACCGTCGCACGACTCGTTGTGTTTTGTACCAATTAAATTAGTTACGTGATCCAGATTACTTTGTTTGTTGCTCGTGACCCTATTGCACCCACACATTATGTTTTCTGAGGATGACTCCCGTGCTGATCAACCTCTTCAACCGACATATATAATACAGTAATATGAGCTGAATGAGCTAAATAAGTCTTAATCTAGACATTTTTATGAAATTAAAATCAAGAAGTTTTATATAAACGTTACCTTTACCATAGTTAAAGGTAACGTTTATATAATAGGCTAGGCTCAGGGGCTTAGCGCTCGTTGTAAATTTCTCAGTACGCGGACAACCCGGGATCGATCCCCGCCGGTACCAATGAAATCTTTAATTGCAATTTTAGGTGCCGATTTACCGCGTGCTCAGCGGTGAAGGAAAACATCGTGAGAAAACCGGCATGACTGAGAAATAAAATAAAAAATATTTCGAAGACATAATATGGAGTCCGCCAAAACGCAATGGGGCAGCGCGGCGAACGTTTCTTTGCCTTCAAACCCTCTTGGAAGTGAGAGGAGGTCACCCAGCAGCGGGAAACTTATACAGACTGTTAATATCCTATTAATCATAGGAGCTTTTCCCGCATCGTGGAGGTAGTTTAACATGTAATTTTAGGTCATGGAAATACTTGATCCGTACGGAATTCGGACTCTTGGCGTGTAGCCTTAACTACTGCGCTGAAGAGTCTAAATTTGTTTAAAAATGTTCTTGTAGCATGATTAAAGTTAGCGTCATGAGTCTGTGAATAGACTACTGCTGTACTTTGAAATTTTGTATACCCAGTAGGGAAAGCTTACAGTAATCCATATATTTGGTGATAGGATTGGAAACCAAATGGACATACACTTAACCAAACCAAAAAACCAAAATGGAAAAAACGCCCTTAGATGCTGCTTCCGTCACTTATGCAGGGTTCACAAAATAGGCTCAGCTCTTACGGCATCCATGGGTTGAGACAGGGTAGTGAATGTATTCTCTTAGGCTGCCACGGTAAAAATGATATCTCACTCGTACTTCTATTTAATCATGTTGTTTAGGGAGGATTTTGCTAAAGTAAGGTCATAAGATGCAAAGTGCTAAAGAAAAACCACTACTGCAGCTAATTCACAGATAGGACTCTGGGGATTTACTGACAGTTGAACATGTAACAGGTAGTTAACCATACGTGGTAGATTCACGCAGAAGTTATCTTGTGTTTATAGTACGAATGGGCTCGACCGGGGAAGGACCACGCTCTCAGAGAATACCAGCATGAAATAGCAGTTTGATTCTGCCGTGTTTCGCGTAGTGAGTGCACAGAACCTGAGACTTTTTTTTTACTGAAAACGAGGCATTTCATCTTAGACCTCAGGGCTGTCAACGCATTTTGCATTTTGATTTTTGATTGCGAATGGGTGTAGATGTCTACGGAGCACAGCATCCACTCACCGTCAGGTGGACTGTGCGCTCTTCTGTCACTCTTATTCTATAAAAATTCTAATTTTACATTTTTTACAGCAGTAAGTATAAGCAAACGTACGTACAATCCATCTATTACATTTAAGGACTACTTTTTCCGCCCAAGAAGATGTGTCTGGATAGATACCACATCATCATCGTTATAGGCCCTCACAAGTCCACTGCTGAACATGGACCTTCCTCAAGTAATGCCACAACGCACGGTCCTGAGAAACCTGCATCCATCGACTTTCTGCATGTCTTACCAGGTCGTCACTCCATTTAGTGGGGGACACCCTTCACTTCACCTGCCGATTCAAGGCTGCCACTCGAGAACCTTTTTTAAACGTACCGTCAGACGTAAAAGTTCAAACAATAGATTTCGTCAAGGTGTGTTGATTTTCCTTATAATAAAGATCATGTTTGGAATAAAAAAGACCATTAATACTATCTCCACAAACTTATTTGATGATTTACCACGTGCCCGACGGTGAAGGTAAGCATCGTGAACAAATCATAGCGGAATGAAATATCATAGAAAAATAAAATCAAGGTTAAACCTACATATCGGATGAATAAAAAAATGACACACGAAGTCCGCCCACATGCATATTTTATAGAACTGGGGGCAAGCGATGGACGGGTTACCTGATGGTGTCCACCGCCGCCCATAAACAATCGCAACACCAGGAGAATTGCAGATGCGTTTCGGCCTTTTAAAAAGGATTTCAACCTTTTTCTTGCTGTAGCGCTGCAGACATCTCCTTCCCCAATATTTTATTTCTTTTCAGAAATATGAGAAGGTCTGTGCACATCAGGGGACTTTTTTTATAGCATTTTGTGACAAACGAGCACACAGACCACCTGATGGTAAGTGGAAGCTGTGGCCAATAGACATCCACATTTACACTCAATTAAGGATGAAAATGTAAATGCGTTATCATCCCTGAGGACCAAGATGGAATGTATCGATTCCAGTAAAAAGGGTCTCCGGTTCTCAACAGTCACCATATGAAACACAGCATCATTACGCTGCTATTTTACGCCGGTATTCCGTGAGAGCGAGGTCCTGCCCCGGTCCAGGCAATGCATTCATGCTGCAACTATAATGTAGCAGCAGCGTGGCTCTAGCACGTAAAAGACGTATATAGACGTCGACTTTACTTTTTCCCAAACACATAATATGGCAAAAGAGAACACAAATTTTTGCATAACGCTCTTTAACACTCATTTCGCAAGTGAGTAAAAGGTCTTTAAAGCCCCGCACTTGTCTCTAATTAACAAGCAAATGGATCGCACCCTGATATTGAAAGAGAAGGATACCCATAATTTACAAAGTATAGCTGCAATTTCTTAATTTAGTTTAATGCTACCATAGTCTCAGGCTTGCCCAGGGTAGCTCAGTGTCTTAGCGACCTGAGGACTACCCCCGCGAAATACTAATCTACATTTATCATTAAAATGCTTCTGCACTGTCACACCTGAACACTAAAATGGAATGCCTCGGTTCCAACGATTTTCATAAAATTTAGTGTCCAGGGAGTTTCGGGGGCAATAAATCGATCTAGCTAGGATTTATTTTTAGAAAATGTACTTTTGTCCGTGTTTGCAGACCATAAAAAAAACTGCTACAATATAAGAAGGTAAATTTTGACTGTCTACTAACGATCGTAATAGCTCAGGTGGGATGGCGGTCGGGCGTGATATAGGAGTTCCATAATTCACGTCCCGTCCTGGGGCCGACTTTTTCCCCTTTTTTTTTCAAATTCCCTTCTTTTGTGAGAAAATCTATTATTTCGAGCCCTTTTTTTTAGTAATTTTTAAAAATAAGAAAATTTTTAATTAAACTAATTGCACTCATGATTTTCATTCAAATAATCGGTTCAGTTTTTTCTATTATGTCAATAAGATCAAAAAATATTATTCATGTAAGTAATTTGTATATAGGTAATGTAACTTCCAAAAAAAAAAACGAGCAAAGCTCGGTCATCAGGGTACTATAATATTAAACTCATAAAATTATGTTACCACAATCAAATCTTAACAAAATTAAGGCGCACTAATAGCGAACGACCTTGAGCGTTCGGTCCTATGCATTCCACGTGCTCTCGCTACAAATATAGTAGGTATTATCGTGTAAGAAATACGTCCAAATTTTAAAATATTTTCTTTTTAAAATCGAATTTTAGTCCTTTGAAAATATTAAATAGATCAAAATGTTCATTAATAAATTGCGTATCCATTAGTTTCAATCGCAAATTTAAATAATGCTTACTTTATGAGGGCACGTTATCTAGTTTAGTCTTAGTTAATTATTTCGCATTTCTGTGGTTTAGTTGTAGGATGATATATCAAGTAATGACTTCTTTAAGGCTACAGTCTTTTAAAGTTGACTCACATCGAATCATTAGCGCCACTTTGATTTCTTTTTTTACAGCAAATTATTGTTTCAGAGTAAAATATTTTGATAACACATAAATACCCAGATTATAAGTAATGGCTAAATTTTTTTTTTGGTTCATCTATGTGGTATATGTTAGATAAATCAAACGGTAAATAGAGCTCTCTCGCACCCAACGCAATTTCGAGCTTTGTTCGTGTACCATTATAAGGCAATCGATAATAAAAAGGCGAAATCTATTCAGCGCGTTAATAGCTAAACATCTTCATCTCCAAAATGCGCTGTTTCTTTTTTTCTAAATATCTTTCATTGTCTTAAATAAGAGGTCTCAATTTCGTTAAATTTCGCTGTTTTCGCCTCATAAAAAACTATTTGTTTCATAGCAATAGCTGAAAATATTTATGCTATAATTATTTTTTTCTCAAGGGCAGGTGTTTAATTAGACAAATATTAAAAAATAATAATTTAAACCACTTTATTTCAAAATTAATAATTATTTCGATCGACCTATAAAATATTGACTTTATAAACAATAATTGCGGGCAATATTCCTTAGTAGCCGGTAGCCGCTGAGCGGCTGTAGCGTTCAGACGTCTTGTCTGTGCCAAATTTTTGCACTTCCTCTCGCTCTAACATTCCTCTTTCTCTCTCTTTCCCTAATCTTGGTTGCGCATTGTTACGAATTGAAAGTTTCTCTACTTTATTATTTTTTGCATATAATTCTTTAAGGGTTTATAAATCATTTTGTATTTGTTTTATAACTTTTAATTTCGATATGGACCATAAACGTAAAAAATATGCTTGTACCAGAAAACGAAAATTGAAATCAAACGTTGAAGCAATGAACAGAAATAGAATTCAAAGGTAAGTTTTTTTGTGTTTCATAGTAAAATAGTTAACAACGTGCATATGTGTGAGCACTTGGTTAAATATTAGGTATATAATTAGGTAGGTACTTTTAAGAATAGTTTATAAATGAGTTGCATATTTGTACCCAGATTTTATTATAGTAAAATAGGTAAAACCTACATATTATGTAAGTTCTTCAAGGAAATATAGAAGTATTATACATTTTTGGATTGCACATGATGTTTTGTTTACAAGCGACAGTAGCCTAATGGCAGGGAGCGGACCGCGAACTCAAAAAGGTCGTGGGAGGAAATCCACGGCATCAAGGGGATGCACAAGCATCTGTCGGGGGCTCAACAACATTCACGGGGCAAAGAAAGAAAGAAATTTTCACTTTTGAATCTTATTTCTCTGTATTTTGTATGAATTGGTCTCAATACTGTATTATGAAGCTTTAAGGAAAGCAGTGAAATAGGTTCACAAGTATTCACACAAGTATTTTATAGTGTTTACAAAATATTGAGACAATATATAATGATTTGATGTTTTTATTATGTATTTTATTATTAAATACGAGTACGTTTGTTATGGTTGTATTCTTATTTGTTAACGCGTGCATATTTTGCCCGTTGATTTTGTATATTTCTTTGTTTTATATGTGTTGATAAAATAAATAGTTGTATGTGTCTTTCTTTCAATAAAAATTGTCGTTTCCAGTTCTTAATACTGATTTATCACGTGGTTATCATTGAAGGAAAACATCGAAAGGGAACCTGATATGTCTGGGAAATTAAAAATTAAAATAATTCCGAAGATATGTGAAATGCGGTTAACGCGACCCAACATTGTGGTAGCACGGCGAACACTAACTACCTTACCCTAAAAACCCTCTCTAAAATGAGAGTTTCTCTTTGTGATAAACTTAAAAATGAGGATATCCGCAGTAGAACCAGAGTGACCAACATAGCCCAAAGGATTAGTAAGCTAAAGTAACAATAGGCCGGCCATATAGCTGGAAGAACCGACAACCGTTGAGGAATAAAGGCTTTCGAGTGGTGACCTCGTACCGGTGGGCATAGTGTAGAGCGACCCCCCACTAGATGGAGTGACGACCTGGTAAGACATGCAGGAAGTCGATGGATGCAGGTGGCTCAGGACCCTGCTTTGTGGCATTCCTTGGGGGAGGCCTATGTTCAGCAGTGGACAACCTTAAGGACTAAGATGGATTGCTTTGTTTTTGTTATGAAACATTGCAGCATTAAATTGCTATTTCACACTGATATTCTGTGAGAGCCCGGTCGAGCTAACCAATCCTTGCCAACCATAATATGGCTGCATCGTGGCTCTACCAAATTAGGGTTTTAAGAAACATACGACGCATGGAGCGCTAAGAGGCTTTTTGATGACTTTACTTTAGTAACCAAACTTTTCAGCCTCTTGCACAGGCACAAGTGACCTTCTTTGTATTATTCGGGACGTAACGCCTCGTTGGTCTAGTCTACGTAAGAGCAACTGCTAGTCATGTGATTCCGGGTTTGAATCCCGCGCGCGTCATAATTAGATATTCGGTTTTTCTGTCAAAAACTTCTCAGCAGCACAGGGTTAGCATGCTTCTTTGCGAGCAGTGAAGTAAAGTGGGTTCTATGTCCTACGGAGACGCAAAAAGGAGGATAAAGAGTTTAACATTTGGAAAATCCAGAAGTGCACGCCTCATAACGTTTAATTAATTGTGATGAAAAAAAAATGTATCCCTGACTTTTAAAATATATTATTTACGTGTACCAAATTTTGCGCTCCCTTATTTTAATAGCTAGTGTCACCCAAAGGGAAAAAAAGATTGTTCTATCTCATTTTAACTGGATTAAGTGGTGCGTGCAGCGTGCCATCGTTTTCATGTGAGAGAAATACCTAAACCGCTTAGCATTATGAGGCGTGCAAAATTTTTACAAAAATAAATCGATTACAGAAAGTTTAAAATCGGCTGTATGGTACTTTTGCCCTCTGTCTATCAAAGACTAAAAAAATAAATTTATCAAAATCAAAATTAAAAATCAAATGGAAATCACTAGGTAGAAGGTACATTTATAGAAATAAAAGTCATTTTATTAACAAACTACGCGTACTAGGATATTGATATTATGTTAAAGGGAGAACTAGTTGATGTAACTCTGAAGCTAAAAAAAAACCCGATCTCGATACGTCAATTTGTTAGGGAGCTATATAATAAAATCAGCGTACAGACTTCCGGTCGTCCACGTAATTTTTTCAATCCGTTTTTTTAGGTATCAATATAAAATGATTGTTTAGAAAATATAAGATGTGTAAATTAGATTATTTTTTTGATATAGGGCTACTCATATTATCGTTTAAGTGCAATATGTTTATGATAAAGGCATATTAAGACCCCAAAATTGCGTGTCGAAAGTAAAGCACTTCACCCTAACCGCTTCGCGTATGTGCTTCACATGGAGTTGTGGTCAGGACAGCCCGACTCAACAGAGCCCAGCCATCTTTTACTTGTTCAGCTGTAGTGCTGCAGCACAGGCTTCTTAAGTGTATTGTCTTATCTTTATGATATAGTTTCGTCTTTTTTTTCTTACCATCGGTTGGACTGAGTGTTCATTTCTCACCCTAACATTGAAAGAAACTTTGTAAGAACATAAAGAAAACCTCTGCGACTAATTCTTGTCGTTAATTTGTAAGAGGAAAACATCCTGCTCATTTTAATCCTTTCTCATTTAACCTGTTGTTAAATCTGGCTGCAAATCTCAATTAAACTTCGGCCGCAAAACAGTCGTTTGTGAACGTTAACTGCGAAGGTCTAACGCAATTCTATTTTATTACAAATAGACCCTGGGCCTTTAGGTCATTTTGTGGATAATTTACTTCCCGAACTAGATCCATCTTTGTGCAAATGTCTTATAGAAATACTCGCTGGGCTGACAAATGTTATTCTGCTCTTTCCGGTAGATGGCGATACGAGTTTGATTTAAAAAAAAATATTAGCTTTTTATCCTAGTTTTTTTTTTAAATATTAATTGAACTAAATCACAGATATTTCCTTCTATTTTATCACCGGTATTAAAAAAAAACACGCAAATTTTTGATTAAATCTTTACATCTGTACAATATGGCCGTATAGAGCAAAAAAGAATGAGAAAAGGAAATTATGCATGCAATATTCTTTGGCGGTAGTTGTAAAATAAAATACACATTGCTCTAAATAATTAAATTATTTTTATAGATCACTTTCGTTTCTCACAACCCACAAGAAGATAAGTTTTCAAGCTGAGTTAACAAATTTCAAACAGCTACAGAAATACAATTAAAACTGGTAAAAGAGACGGAGATGTCACTATCTAGCTGCGTAGTAATTTACCTTATAAAACATTCATTATTGCTGCACCGCCTCCTATATGTCTATTTCTGCTTGGCCTAGTGGTTGACTGGGAGAGAATGCCCTATAGAATTTAGTCTAATATGTACTACTTTGTGTATGAAAGTGTAAAATAAAATATTCGGAACGTGATTTACGCGAGAGTGGAATTAAATAGCGGGCGTAAATGACGCGACGAGCTACGAGCAGTGTTACAAATATTGTGTCTGTATCCTAAAGAAATAAATTAGGGATGTATGTTTTCGATTTAAAACTTTTGAAGCAAAAACTTCTTTCGACGCGTTGGGCTATTTTGGGATGGTGAAAAAGTATATAACTCGCGTGACCGTCAAACATTTCTTTTATGGGAAAAGGGTGACAAGCGAGCACACAGACCACCTGATGGTAAGTGGTATCTGTGTGCCATAGATATCTACATCTATCCTCGTTTGCGAATCAAAATGCAGATGCGTTGTCAACCTTGAGGCCTAAGATGGAATGCCTCTTTTCTAGTAAAAAGGTTCTCCGGTTCTCTACACTCACCATACGAAACACAGCAGCGTTAAGCTGCTATTTGGCGCTGTTATTCTGTAATTGCGTGGTCCTTCCCCGGTTGAGCCGACTCGTTCGTACAATTCGTACATACAACTATACAATTAATATAGCTGCAGCATAGCTCTACCACGTAAAAGACGCTCAGATACCATTAACTAATAATCATTATTTTTCCTGTAAAACAGGACAATAAATGAAAATTTTATTCCTACAAAATATTTCTTAACAACCTTAGAAGTTTTAAATTCAGACGTGTAGTCCTACGACTGGTAGTTTGTTTAATGTTAAGAGAGTGTAATAAGCGTAAAATAAATGCGCAACGCACAAGTAATTGTGGGAAAGCATAGTGATGTAGTTTGACTCCAGCCACCAGCCATTATTACAAAACAACCTAGGACGGTAGTGGAACGCTATAACTATTTCGTGGCTGTAGAATGAGTCAGCTCGACCGAGAAGGATCACGCTCTCACAGTATACTAGCGTAAAATGGCTAGTTATGGGGAGGGATATAAAGAGGAGGCCTATGTCCACTAGTGGACTCCTAACAGGCTGTGACGGGTAACGGTATAATAATATCATGTTATTAATTTTATTCAAACAAATAAGTTAATGTAGGATATTTATATTTTATTTAAATATCGACTTTGTTGAACGAGTTTAGGTCGTACTATGTTAGACAAATGTTGTCATAGTGATCTATATTTTTTAATTAATTTTAGCCAGTGTTTGACCGCAATCCCACATAGTGGTAAGACCTAGATGGTAAATCGCACTGTCTTAGTGCAACAAAAGAGTGAACGACTCTTGGCTTGAAGAAGCCCAGATTGTATTCGGACAGATAGACAATCACCATCAAACTATTCAGCTCCTTTTTACTGTCTCTGAATAGAAAACATTTAACAAGTCCCATTTGATACACGTTTTATGCTGTTATTTTACACTTTGATTTTGTGAGAAGACATATTTTTATTGTCAACTAGCCACCCGTCGCGGCTGTGTTTTTTTTCAAAGCTTCAAGTTAATGGCATTGCTCTTTATATTCTCGTATTTTTTTTATCATAAGAGGTTCAGCTAATCCGAAGACTACGCCGAGTAGACAGACAGACAGACAAAAATTTTAAAACTGTTTTTGATCTCTTAGGGTCGACCCACACGTACCACAACCACAACCACACCACAACCATAACCACAACACGTGAACGGGTGCATTTTGTATTTGAAATGAATATTACAATTAACATGTACTATAGTTTGCCGTCATTATCGACTGCGTGAGTGATGCCGACAACAACGCGACCACTACGGAACCACACGGAACTAGCGGCCGGCCACGTCGCAAACACATTATTGCGTCGACGCCGTGACTAGGGATGTAACGCAACCACAAAGCAACTGCAAAAAGCTGCAGCGATATTATTCACACGTGACCACATTTTGTCGCTGCGATGTGGTGTGGTTGTGGTACGTGTGGGTCGACCCTTAATAGCATACTAATGAATCATTGAAATGAAACATTTTAATATTACAGGCAGACGCCACAACTATATTCATTGCTAAAAAATTTATAAAGACAAACATCCAGACCCGGAACAATGACTTGTAGGTCATTTTAATACATATTTCGTGCGGCATTCGAATCCGCGGCCCTGAGCGCAGTAACTCATTGCTAAGCCACTGCTCTACGGAGGCGTCAAAACTTCTATCATTTAAATCCATAAGTGAAGATAAGACATCCTTTTAACGGTAACAGTACAAGGTGGAACCATGGCTGACAGGCGCAAATTTATTACCGTCCGAGATAAGTGCTTCGATCGACGCATCCTGTCGAAATGCTTATATGTTAGTTTGCCTGAAGGATATTTTAATGGATGATAGTTTCTTATCGTCTGGTAAGAATATCCACTAACCCCCATCATCGCAGGAGTATCGCAAGAGGAAACAGATTAAAGTGCAACAGAAGATGTGCAGCAGCAGCTTTCTGATAACAGCTCGGCATAATAAACAGTTGCGGTCCGCCAGCTCGCCTGCAGCGCGGGCTGTCTGCGTGAGGCTATTTATGGGAGAGGCCTTCGTACAGCAGTGGAGTTTTGATGAGCTGGTAATTGTAATGGTAGTGTTATAGTAACCTAAGCGTTATCAATGACAGATTTAGACGAGCTTATTATATAATTGTCTTGTATTATATATTTGTGTATATGTGTGTATTCTATGTGTGTGTGTGTGTCTGGTAGAGCCATGCTGCAGCTATAGCATGGTTGATGGGGTAAGACCACGCTCTAACAGCATACCAGCGTAAAATAGCCGCTTAATACTGCTGTGTTTCGTATGGTGAGTGTAGAGAACCTGAAACCCTTTTTTACTAGAAACGAGGCATTACATCTTAGTTCTCAGGGGTGACAACGCATCTGCGTTTTAATCCTGAATCGAGGATAAATGTAGATATCTATGAGCCACAGCATCTAGTTATCATTAGGTGGATTATATGCTCGGTTGTCACCCTTATTATATAAAAAAATTGTCTGTATATACGTCACGGTTATTTAATTATCTAAGGTATTATTAAGATATGTATGTATATGTTTACGTTTTATGATATTTTTATATATTTTCTGTTACCGTCTTCGTAGTATTATTTAAGGTTGTCTGGCAGATAATGCTTTCCTATACTGTTTTCAAGGTTCAATAAAAAAATCAGAATGAGCAGGCACTATGAAATTTAAGGCAAGTACGACGCTTGAAATGTAGTTAGCTCAAGTGTTAAGCGCATATAAATTTCACAATACGCAAACTACCCGCGTACCCCGGTAGGACAGAGGTGTTCAACGTCCAGATGTCATAGTTAACCGCGGTTACCCTCAAATTAAAATTATTATTTTTTTTTCGTTCAAATCTACACAGTATGAACTTATAGTATCTTGAAGTGTTGTAGTTATATGCTTGGGTTGGGATTTAATTTTATTAATTATAGGATCCCAAGCAGATGGTAGCCCAGCCATCTTCTCTATTGAAATAAGGATGTTCTTTGATTTCAATAGCCTCGCCAATCATCCTTGGAAGGAATCTGTGTTCTTTAGCGAGAATTGGTGGTCTATCAAATCTGATACAGGATCGCCCTCGTCACTACATTAGATTTGATACAAATCCTCGCTAAAGTACACCTTCCAATGATCCCTTCCAAAGATGATTGAATGTGTAGTGTTCGCGTGTACGAAATCATTATGTAACTTAACTTTTTTTATTGCTACGAAAGCTAATGCGCGTCTTGGCTTTTAAGCAACCACGAATCTTGATTAAAATTTTTACCATACATTATTTTTACTTTGCTTCTTAAAAACAAAACTTTACATCCACGCTATGATGTTCTCCCGTATCTTGAAGGCATCTTGCATACGAGTACATAAATTGCACATAGACAAACATTCAGTCCTTGTAGTGACGGTGTAAGAATATCCACTGCCCAATATCGACCCGAAGGTCACAAGTCAGGAGATGGGCAGCAGCGTCTTCCTGATAACGACCAAAATAAAACAGTGCTGTTGCCAACCCGCTGGCCAAGCGCGGTAACTATGGCAAATTATGGGGAATCCTATGTTCAGTGGTGACATTTAGTTGGCTGTAACGGTAACGGTACGCATCCAGGCCAGGGACAATTCATCACACATTTTAGAGTTTATGGAATTAAGATGTTCTAAAAATGCAGTTACTTTGTCTGACGGTAAAATTGTGAAAGTATCGTCTACGTACCGCTTGTACCTTAGGGTGACAGGTGCAGTACGGAAGGCTTTATCCTCAAAGTCTTGCATGAATATATCGGCGACAATGGGAGATACAGGTGAGCCCATTGCAACACCATCTACTTGCTTGTAAAACTCTTCCTTCCACAATAGATAGCCAGATGTAAGGCAATGTCTTAGTAGTACTGCATATTCTGGTGGCATGTTATTTTCATCTAGTTTCCTAGTTATAATTGAGATGCAGTCTTCAACAGGTAGGCATGTAAATAGAGACTGAACATCAAAACTAACCATGGTTTCATTCACCTGCTTGGGATCCTATAATTAATAAAATTAAAACTAAACCCAATCATACCACTGCAAGACATCAAAACCCAGTTAGTTCATTCTGTGTAGATCGGACCAAAGACAATAATTAAAAAGCTGAAGGTACTCCGGGTTAACTTTTATCGGGACGTCAGTCACCTCAGTCCCCGTGACCATGGGTGCTGGAAAGAACCCGAAACGTCGGGTATTAAAAATAAAATAAATAAGACGCGATAAAATCCGTAAAAGTAGTTTTAATCAATGAATAGTGTTCGCGTAAATATAGGAAATCATTACACACATACTGTACAAATATCAATATAATAAATGGTGTGTAGTACATACACTACACATAAAATATTTGGCTCTATGGGGAAGACAAAGCAAAGTAGCAATAAAATTTATCATTTTAGTACATATTTATATTCTGTACTCAAAGAGCACGGTACTTGCACGTGTCTTTTTCCCGCGCGCACTGTCTTGTACTCTCTACAAATATTTAATCTGTTCCTTGTCCCAGTTTTACGTCATTCTCCCCCTTCTGGGGCTCACGGTACAATAACTCCTACGTCGGCGGGCCTTCCTTCCAGCGTTCCTTACCTGGTGTAGGGGAGACCGTGAGCAGGAAGGTGTTTCCCCAGGGCGAAGCCTTTCCATTGCGGTATTCGAACCGCAGGCTCGTAACGCCACAGTCAAACGATTAGTCGCTGTGCTACGAAGTAGGGTAAAATATCCGCGGTGTGATATAGCAAAGGTGCCAATAAGAAGGAGACGTGTTACTTGTTCTAGATCTTTAATTATACTGCCCAATTATTCTACCTTATAACTGTGCCGGACGGGCGAAACTCTCCGTAGTAAATGATGTCGAAGATACTTCGCGAGTCGCTCACGTCCTACACCTATAGGTTCCGGTGGGTACTTTCACCGCCGTCTTTGTGGGTGCCGCTGAAATATTGTGGACTGTGGTTCAAATCAAAATGCACGATTAACAAATACAAATAGCAAGGTAGTGGCCAGCGGTTCGACTGAATGATTAGTCGCGAAATTTTATAACTATAACTATCGATCACGGTTGTTAAACTACGGTTGTTCACTATTGGTTGGTCACTGTATATTTCGAAAGATTTCTTTAAATTGTACGGTGGTATCAAAGATCTATTGGTAGTAGCTGGTTTTCTAACACTACTGACTAGCAGCTATTATCAACTAAACTAGTTGATTTTATCACTTGTGTAACTGCGGATATCAGTTACCACTTTCACTATAATATGTAACTGCGAATATCAGTTACGACCTTTTTCGGCTAGCTAACACTTTCACGATATGTAACTGCGAATGTCAGTTACGACCTTTTTCGGCTAGCTAACACTTTCACTATTCACTATATACAGGGTGGGGCAGCATAACTTCCTTTTTTTAAAACCTAATAAAACACATTGTATGAATCGGAAAAATTTTATTTGGTTTTACAATGTAAGTACATACTTAAAGTTTTGTTTTATTTAGTTTTGAAGATCAAATCAGGTAGATGACGTCCCTTATTCTCTATACATTGAGTATACCGATTTCTGGTGTTTGTCATAACTCTTTGAAGCAGAGCAGGCGTTATGTTGGCAATTTCTTCCTGGATGTTGTTCTTTAAATCTTGTAGGGTCCTTGGACGGTTCACATAAACACGGGATTTCAAAAAACCCCATAGAAAAAAGTCACAAGGGGACAAATCGGGAGATCGGGCCGGCCACTGCAAATCGCCCCTGATTGAGATAAGGCGTTCTTGTAAGTGTTCTCTCAAAACAGCCATCGATGCTCTTGCAGTGTGTGCCGTTGCACCGTCTTGTTGGAACCAAATGTCTCCCAAGTCCAACGCATTCAGCCGGGGTAAAAAGAATTCCTGTAACATGTTTACATACCGGCCCGAATTCACTGTTACTGTGACTTCATTTTCCTCAAAGAACCAGGGACCAATAATTGCAGCTGAGGAAATTGCACACCACACTGTGACCTTAGGTGAATGCAAAGGCCTTTCATGCAATTCTCGAGGATTGGTGTCAGCCCAGTAGCGCATGTTTTGTTTGTTCACGGATCCACACAAGTGAAAATGTGCTTCATCACTAAAAAAACAATAGCGTCCTCAGGAACGACATCCAGAAGAATCTCACATGCGTTCCTGCGAGAATCGTAGTCACGTTTTGACAGTTCCTGTACAGTCGCCATCTTGTATGGATGGAAATGTAAGTCTTCATGGAGAATTCTCCGCACAGAACGACTGGAAAGTCCAAAGGCAGATGCATGTTTGCGCGCAGAACGCCGTGGTGATCGCAACATTGAAGCTCTGACTGCCTCAATGTTCTCAGGTGATCTAATGGGCCGAGGGACTCCAGTTCTTCGTTTTGTCACACTTGCAGTTTGTCTAAACGTAGTGACCCACATAACAATTGATTTTCGGTCTGGAACAGGGGCCAACGGGGCTAAATTAAAGCGATTTCGAAAGGCGCGCTGAGTTGCAATCACAGAACATCCGCGCGAAAAGTAAGCCTCAACAGCAAACGCACGCTCCTCACTGTTCCAACGCATTATGGCGACTGAGCTGTCTCGACTAAACTTTATAGCCCCCCCTCTCGAACGAGACCACTAGCGCTCCACTACGATGTCACCTGACCGAATGGCGCGCATTACAAATAAGGAAGTTATGCTGCCCCACCCTGTACTGCTACTAGTCACTTCAGCTACCACCGGATACCACTCACTTCACTTCACTGCCACTGGTAGTTCTTCACACTACTACTGGTACTGGGTCCCGAGCCCCTAAGGTAGACTTGGGCAATACTTTGCAGTGAGCCGCTTGCCATTTTCCGTTTGCCTCTTTATTGCATAAACTTTTCACTATACAAATGGCATAAATTGCAATATTTTCTATACAAAACTAATTGCTACACTAACATGCTACACATCATTAAATCGGTAGTCTGGCACTTCATAAGTATATCATAAAGGTTACTCAAAATATTAACATTGTAAAAAGTTATTAAACGAAATGTCCAAAATTTTCATAATATTTGGGTACATTAATTCTGTGATTTTTCTATAACTACGAAATGCGTTTAATTATACAAAAATATCCCTATACTTCTTTAATCTATAAGCCATATGCTAATTGAATGTCATATTTATAACTCTTTTAGAACATAAAATTATTTTCCTTATTTTAGTATGAACTATTACGCAGTTAATTAAAAACTTTCCACGATAAGACGCGCTGTGATTGGTCGACTTTTTGGTATATAATAAAAGTTGTTTATATCACTTGTTATCAAAACGACATTCTATACAAATATACTAAGAGTTATAAACATGCTAAATAAATATATTAATACACTTTTTCACTCAGTTTTGTTGGTAATTTCATTATTTATACAAAAAACAATATTCTTTATAACTTCGTTTCTTAGCGTTGTTAGGCCGTCGCGAACAATAACACTATATTAACGTGGGGGCTACACTACACTACAGCGGACTGAAAGGGAAAGGGAGTAAAATTAAATATGAAATTATTTTCATTTTTGGTATATTCTCCGTTGACCCTAATAACGTATGTAGTATAAACATAATAAACCCGATTTATTAAGAGCGGGAAGAGCTACCTTCTCAGGTCGACGGTAAAGCCTAACTTCTCCGCTTCGCGTTTAAGATATTTTGAACAATTATATCTTCATTTTGCGTTGTGATGGCGGCGTGAGTGAATATATCACTTCTCTTCGTCCCGTCAGTAAAACGTATTCTCTTTCTTCATCGGCCATAAAACTATTCTCCCATTGTAAGGTTTTATTATTACTAAAATGACAAATCAACTCACAGTCCGCTTGATGATAAATAGCCACTGCAGTTCAAGGTCACCTTCAGCCTACTATATAAAGAGAAAGCTACGGATGTATTTTTTTATAGAATAAGGGTGACAAATGAGCACACAGTCCATCTGATGGTAAATGGATGATATGGACCATAGATATCTACATTTATCCTTGATTATATAACATTCGATATGAATCAAAATGCAGATGCGTTGTCACCGCCGAGGACTAAGATGGAATGCCTCGTTTCCAGTAAATATCAAATTATGTTAACGCTTGATTTTACTATCCATCCATTTACTACAATCATACCGTGCGCTATATATCAAAAAGATTTTCGATCATTAGATTTGATTGAGAAGTAAATTCCAATAAACTCCCAAAAAAAAAACTTTTATTGTATTATCTATATCACGGTTTCAAATTACTTTATTTCGACGTGTGGTTGAGATTAGACATTAAACTATAGACGGATTCCACTGTTTCATTTTTCTAAATAAGTATATACAATCAGTAGTACATACCCATACCTAAGTACCTTGTACTTAGTATTTATTACTCTTTGACATCGTAAGGTACAACCGCTTGATGTCAGTGTACTACAATAAGGGCACGACAGCCATGTTGTTAATGCCACATCGATAATAAAGATTAAAACTTTACTCATAACGCTTGAACGTTAACACTCATAATGTCATGAATGGCGCAAAAATGTAGTGTCCCAGAGATCGCTAATTTGCAAAGAAATGGCTCCTCGAAACTTTTCTCATAGCAGGAAGGAGCGCACGAACAACTTAGATTAACGAATCTGTAAGATGTAACTGAAGTCGAGTGAGGTGTTTTGTGTACAACTTTTGTCTATCATCATTTCCTTCATATTTTAACTCAGCAGTAAGTTATACATCTATACACATAAATAAAAATGACGTGTGTGTCTGTTATATTGAAAAAACTGCCTTATATTGAGCTGAGGGGGTAACTCACATGCCATTAGTACATGGATTACCATTGAATAAAACTATTGATATAGATTTCATCGCGTTTAATTAACAAATTATTAATTACCGACGTTTCGGTTTTAGCAGAACCCACGGTCACGGGTGACTGACGTGAAAAGCATCCTAATTTCAATAAAGAATGTAAATGGGTGCTACAGGACGTCAATCAACTCAGTCACCCGTGACTATGGATGCTGGAAAGCACCCAAAGCGTCGGTAATAACAACTCATGTAAATTAAACGCGATAAAATCTGTAAAAATAGTTTTAATAAATTTTTCTCACAGTATGCATTTCCGCCTATCTATCTGTGAGTCTTAGTGTGCATAGAACGCTCCCCCTCACAGTGGGTCCCGCTCAGCCACGGACACCAGATTACAAATGGATAAAACATTGCTAGGGGTCTGCGGAAGTGACGTATGATTACTGACTTCTGCTAAGTGTGAACAATATTTTTATAACAGGCACTACTAGTTTAGTTCTTCAATATATTAATGACATATTTCTTATGTGAGTTCAGCGATAATTTTGTATCAAGTTATCCGATTTCAATGTTTATTATTTTTTGTTTGAAAAAAAAACTTGGTTGTGGTCTCATATTATTGCCCCTACGAGATCAATATTTGACGATAGGATCCATGTGAAAATATTTTATTCCATAAATTTCAATGGCACCCACACGACTTATGAGTGGCAGCTCCGTAGCAGTTGAGTTGCAAGCCGAGAGCAGCGGGTTCGAATCCCTTATAGCAAAAATTATTTGTATGACCTGTAAATAATTGTTCATGGTCTTGATGTTGTACAATTTGTGTTTGCAAACTGTCTCCACGATACACGAGTACGAAATACCCGCTAACGCTTTGAAAAAATTTTGCACGGCGACATCTGTCGATGATGAAATAATTTTTTTTCTTGTGTAGTTGATTTTACTTTTTTTAACTGTACATAGAACACTTAATCCACGCTAGCAAAGGGCCGGGAGAAGTTAATATAATAAAATAATAAAACAAATAACCAAAAATGAGTTTTGCTCATTAAATACTTTAGATGCACAAAGAATACTCTTTGAACTCGCTGTTCAAGTGAACCTCTGCGTTATAAATGTGAGGCGTCTGAGTCGTGCGAGGAACAAAAAAAATTACAAAGGGGCCGCTACCGGTCAATTAGTGATGACCCCACGTGCAGTACTGTTGAGTGTTCCTTATATTTCACTTATATGTCTGAGAAGTAGGAATGCTAACTTGACAACGAGGCGGAAGTGTTGTGATCCAAACCTTCGACGGAGTCTAGCCGAGAGGATCGCGCGGGTCGGCAGGGTACTTCGGTGCTAGCGGTCGAGCGGACCACAGCGTGCCAGGAACCGTCACACGACTCGTTGTGTTTTGTACCAATTAAATTAGTAAAGTGATCTAGATTACCTTGTTTTCCCGCATCGTGGAGGTAGTTTCGCACATAAAATCTTAGGTCATGGAAATACTTGATCCGTACGGAATTCGGACTCTTGGCGTGTAGCCTTAACTACTGCGCTGAAGAGTCGAAATTTGTTTAAAAATGTTCTTGTAGCATGATTAAAGTTAGCGTCAGGAGTCTGTGAATAGACCACTGTTGTACTTTGAAATTTTGTATACCCAGTAGGGAAAGCTTACAGTAATGCATATATTACCCATAACCAAACCAAAAAACCAAAATGGAAAAAACGCCCTTAGATGCTGCTTCCGTCACTTATGTAGGACTCACAAAATATATCGGGAAATTTCTTTAGTCAGCTCTTACGGCATCCATGGGATGAGACAGGGTAGTGAATGGATTCTCTTAGGCTGCCAACATACGGTAAAAATGATATCTCACTCGTACTTCCATTTAATCATGTTGTTTAGGGAGGATTTTGCTAAAGTAAGGTCATAAGAGGCAAATTGCTAAAGAAAAACTACTACTGCAGCTAATTCACAGACTCTGGGGATTTACTGACGGTTGATCTTGTAACAAGTAGTTAAACAAACGTGGTAGATTCACGCAGAAGTTATCTTGTGTTTATGGTACGAATGGGCTCGACCGGGGAAGGACCACGCTCTCACAGAATACCAGCATAAAAGAGCAGTTTGATTCTGCCGTGTTTCGCGTAGTGAGTGCACAGAACCAGAGACTTTTTTTACTGAAAACGAGGCATTCCATCTTAGACCTCAGGGCTGTCAACGCATTCTGCATTTTAATTTTTGATTGAGAATGGATGTAGATGTCTACGGACCGCAGCATCCACTCACCGTCAGGTGGACTGTGTGCTCTTCTGTCACTCTTATTCTATAAAAATTCTAATTTTACATTGTTTACAGCAGTAAGTACAAGCAAACGTACGTACAATCCATCTATTAGATTCAAGGACTACTTTTTCCGCCCAAGAAGGTGTGTCTGGATAGATACCACATCATCATCGTTACAGGCCCTCACAAGTCCACTGCTGAACATGAACCTTCCCCAAGTAATGCCACAACGCACGGTCCTGAGAAACCTGCAACCATCGACTTTCTGCATGTCTTACCAGGTCGTCACTCCATCTAGTGGGGGGACACCCTACACTTCGCCTGCCGATCAAAGGCTGCCACTCGAGAACCTTTTTTAAACGTACCGTCAGACGTAAAAGTTCAAACAATAGATTTCGTCAAGGCCTGTTGATTTTCCTTATAATAAAGATAATGTTTGTAATAAAAAAGACCATTAATACTATCTCCACAAACTTATTTGAAATAATTGGAATGTGGATTAAAAATTACGGCAATATTTTCTTGCGTCAGTGAAAAGATAAATTTATACGTAATAGGATTATACGTGGTGAAGACCATACTGCAGTTATAATAGCAATTAGCTTGAAGCACGCATGGGTCGGCTCAACCGGGTAAGGACCACGCTCTCACAGAATACCGGCGTAAAATAGCAGCTTAACGCTGCTGTGTTTCGTATGGTGAGTGTAGAGAATCGCCGACCCTTTTTATTGGAAACGAGGCATTCCATCTTAGTTCTCACGGGTGACAACGCATCTTGATTCGTAATTGAGGATAGCTGTAGATGTCTATGGGCCGCAGCAACCACTTACCATCAGGTGTACTGTGTGCTCGTTTGTCACCCTTCTCCTATAAAAATTCGAGAGCCTTTTTAAATAAATCGTTGGACGTTAAAGTAAATAGACCCCGTCAAGGCATGTTCATTTTCCTAATTATAAATATCGTGCTACTTGTACGAACGAAAATCATTATTAATCCTATCTCTGCAAACTGATTCGAAATAATTTTTATTTCGCGATTGAATGTCATAACTAAGAACTTTCTTTTAAAGTATTGATTAAAAGTTTCATAAGTATTTTCCGCGTGGGTGTAAAGATAAATTTAAAATATAATCGATAATGATATCGTGCAGTGGCGGTGTAAGAATATCCACTGCACCAGCTCGCGGGTGTCGTACGAGGCGACAAAGAGAAACTAATCTGGAGATGGGCAGTAGCATCATTTCCAGTAAAAACGGTCTCTAATTCTCTATACTCACCATACGGAACACAGCAGCGTTAATTGATACAGGAGAAAATCCCTTTGTAGAGGTAAAGTATTATCAAATCAATAAATAATAATAATAATAATCTTTAACAATAAGACGTTTATTTTTTTTAATAAAGAGGCTACAAAAATACTTTAAACTAAACTAATTTAAGTGGATTACATTTTTAGGTTGCCACAAGTATTAGGCATTGCACTTTACTATTGTACAACAATTTGTATCCTTTAATAGTATTCAGAAAATATTTAAAATACAAAAATTTACTGCAAAGTTCAGTCTAATTACAAACTCAGCTTGTATATGTTGTTTGTCTGGAGATTTTGAGTGTTGTCGGGAGTCTGGAGATAATTTAAAATATCGGAAGAATCCAGACGAATCCCGACCATCTCTCTGTCTCTCTTGTTTGAAGACGGCTGTTAATATCCATGGATATAATTTGGTTTTCACTTCTCTTTTAAAAAAATACCTTAATTAACATTAATTTCTTTAGTAGATAACAAGTTAGTTGCTCATTAAGATCATTTTTGTACATATAACATTGGGGAATCGCAAATGAATACGAAATAAATTCGCACAAGACCCAATTCGTAAAGACAAAAATAAACTTCGGAATCATACGCAAGAACGGATTCAATTTCAAGCCTAAATGTTGCAGTAATGGAGATTTAGAGTGGATACGGCTCTTTCTAGAAAAAAAATAAGCAGGAATATTGAAGGTCCTTGCAGATACATATAAGTCAGTGAATTTTTGTAACATTGAATAAATAAAAAATGCGAAGTCTGGAAAAAATTATTGTTTTTAAACAATGGAAAAATATTTAAATAATTAGTAATTATTTTACAGTAGCAATACACAAAGGATCTTATGCCAATTTACAATGCTAAGACAGCATTGTAAATTGATGTATGGTAGTGAGAGTTGGGCTGGGCAGAAGAAGCACGAAATTAGAATAAATGCTGTAGAAATGCGGTCATTAAGGAGTATGCCAGAGCTGAATCTGGATGACAGGCCAACTCCTCTTGATGACAGGCGTGAGAGTGTCTGTTTTTGCGTTATACAAGGTATTTGGAATATGCTTAATTTTGTTTTAAATATAAGATGCCATCAAAAACATAACTTGTAAAAAAAAACAGGTCTCGCCAATCAGTTCTTCTATCGTAAAAAGTTGTGATCCATGTAATACCAAGTTGGTTAATTTATTCAGTCGCTACTTAAGGGTCTTTCTGTCTTAAGTTATGACGTAATTAGCTAACATAACAACATCTTATTGTGAGTATTAAAAATCTTTTATGTTTTAAATAAATAGATTGACTTGGCCATCGCATGAAAACACAACGTATCTATTAGGTAATACATATTATATTAAATTAGATTGTTAAGTGCGATTGCCAAGTCAATCTTTTTCTGAAAATTTAGGCTTCTAGTTCTGTTACGGACGGCGAAGAAGAAATCGTCCGTCGCCCCGCATCGTACAATATAGTTATTAATTCGTATCTTCTTTAATTTCGTCGTAACCCTTGTTAGTTTAAAATAGCAATTATTATCAATTAAGTTATTAGTCAGACAGATGTCACAGTAATAAGCTTTCTTCATAGTAGTTCAGTTTCTCGCTTATAATAAAACATAAATACAGTCCACTTAGCTCTCATCACCTACAAGTTCTATCCACAACTGAGTTATAGTCGACTTGGCGGGGGCACTGCCGTGTCCCCTGATATTTGTCTTATTCAATATCTCTGATCAAACATTTTATTTTAATAATAATAAACTGCGCTGCCAACCTGCATGCGAAGCGTGGCGATTACGAAAAATCCCTTCCCTTTTTTTGGAGGCAATCTTTGGAGGAGTACATGTTCAGTAGTGCACTTTTATAGGCTATTCATCAATAACAGAATGGATGGATGGGTGTAGTAATATATTCATGTTTTGTTATTTAGACTTATTATTTACGCGAACATTACACATTGTTAAACTATGCAGGATTGGAACCCGTGACCCGCAATGCTGCAACCAGACACTGACACTGCGCTACCAATCCTTCCATGTAATGAAAAATAAAAATGTTTATATTGCGCCCCATTATCGCCACCGACAGATGAAATCATTAATTACAGTTTTAAGTGCTGATTCAACACGTGCTCGACGGTGTAGGAAAGCATCATGATCAAATATTAGAGGCAGTGGAAGAGCGTGGAGGAGCACGCTCTTACAGAATCCATTCGTACTACAACCATAATGTAGCTGCAAAGTGGCTCTCCCACGTATAAGACGTATACAGACGTTAACATTGATTTTACCCAAACTCATAATATGGCAAAAAAGAACGCAAATGTTTGCATAACGCTCCTTAACACTCATTTCGCAAGTGAGGAGAAGGTCTTTAAAGCCCCAACTTGTCTCTAATTAACAAGCAAATGGATCGCACCCTAATATTGCGAGAGACACCCGTCTATAATGTATCTATAATGTACAAAGTATAGCTACAATTTCTTAATTTAGTTTAATGTTACCATAGCCTCAGGCTTGCCAAAGGTAGCTCAGTGTCTTAGCGACCCGAGGTCGATCCCCGCAAAATATATTTGTTAATGGAAATGTTGCATTTACAATATGCAACAAACTAAGTCGTCATGCATTTAAACGTTTACTATCACACTTCCAAACAGAATAAGTGTGACCAACGAGCTCGTAGTAGTGATGGTAAGTGGATCCTGTGGCCCACAGAAATCTACATTTATCATAAAATGCTGAAGCGTAGTCACACCTGAAGACTAAAATGGAATGCCTCGGAATAATAAATACAAAGAATCTTCGTTGCTTGACTCTCGACATACGAAACACAGCAGCACTAAGCTGATATTTAACGCTGGTGTTCTGATAGAGCGTGGATATGTCTCAGTCAAGCCGAACTAATATGTTATATAGTACGTGCGGATGACGGGGTCATGTGATTAATATGGTCACTTTCTTATAACTCAAAAACTACAGCCTTGCTTGCATAGATGCCATGTTATACGATAGTTCCAGATGAGTAGATCGAATAATTAAGGGTAAAAAAGCGCGGCTTCATCGACGTAGTTAATATTTTATCGACTTTATTATGGCATAATATAGTTATTTTTTTTAAGTTGATTTTTCGAAGTGTTCCTAATCACTGATAAAACTTGTATGCTATTTTTTCCTTAATATATTAGTTATAGCACACTACTTTGTATTTTTGTCTCTGCCTTCTTCTTATTTTTTGGTCTTATAGGGCGGTAAAGCTTAAGGTGACTATAATATTACCCTCACATAGGTACCTTAATTGTGTTGTTATACCACGTACAAGACACACAAACATCTTGCTAAGGTAGCCATTTATGCCCAACAGCAGTGCGTGCACTGCTACGTTCAGGTCTGAAGGGTACAGATAGTCAATATAAATACACGCTGTGTACCACTCACTCTCAGTCTGTACTCATCTGTACTCTTCTTTGCTTAAAGCTGACTGCCTGTGACCATGGACTGCAGTAGCTTCTAACCATCAGGTGGAGAATAAGTTCTCTTGTCCATTCAGTTTTGTAAAAAATAACTTATTTTTTTGCTTTTCTTAAATTGTGGTTAAGTCAGGAGTTTTTGTATACGCAGCTTTTTTCTGAATGTCCCACACATGCTTAAGGTGCGTGTTTGAGCCGTTGATGTATATATTACACTAGATTAGTAATTACGATCAGATTTAGGTTCAATTTTGCCACTTTCCCGTCTTTGTGATTATCCCACATTAATAGACTATATTATAATTAATGAAGTAAGTTAATTTGTTACCTCTGATATTAAATATTTAGAAAATTATAATAAAAACTATGTTTTAAGGTTCATACAAAATAATAAATCATTCTTATTTTATTTTGTTCATTATATATTTTAAATATATTTTATTACCTATTTTATATTAATAATTTTATATACATTACAATTTTATATATTAATTATATTTTATTACCTATTATATATTGTCTTATATAATATGGCAGGATTGAAAGATGACCTTATCACAAAAATTAATAGGGGCGTACTCCAATGGTTTGGGCACGTTGAACGAATGAGTGAAGACCGAATGGTGAAGAAAATATATAGAGCGAAAGTAAATATTAAAAGGTGTCGAGGTAGACCGAGACTAACTTTCGAAGACCATGTGAGCAAATTGCTCGAAGAGGGGAGGGTCAAGAGTACTCGGATACCTAGACGTGCATGTATGAAGAAGTTAATGAACCTGAAAGAAGCGAAAGAGGTATGTAAGGATCGTGACACTTGGCGATCTGTTCTCTCTGGCTACCCCGTTAGGGATTGTGCGTGACGAAAAGTAAGTAAGTAAGTAAGTATTATATATTGTCTGATTTGTTAGTACAATAACAAATGCTTAAAAATATATTTTATTTCATCAGTTACGCTTACTTCTATTCATCTGATAAGAAAATATACTTTTTTTTAAAATAAAAACAATTAACTGCAGCTTAAAAAATACTCATTTTTATTGTGCTTTTTGGGTAAAATTTCATATAGTAAGCCACACGAATCCGCCATTGCATGTTTGTTTGTCTTTTTAGGGTTCCGTAGTCAACTAGGAACCCTTATAGTTTCGCCATGTCTGTCTGTCCGTCTGACCGTCCTCGCTTAATGTCTGTGACCGTTAGCACTAGAAAGCTGAAATTTGGTACCAATATGTGTATCAATCACGCCGAAAAGTGGTAAAATAAAAATTGGAAAAAAATGTTGTATTAGGGTAGCCCCCTGTTGGCGACGCGCCTATAAGAATATTTCAGTTTATTAAGTCAACCGATGACGAATAACTTTTCAAAGACTCATTGTCCAATAGAAATGTTCTGATAAGAAAATGCTTAGTCAAATCTTAAAGAAATGTCGAATTAATGATATGAAGGTCTTGGGTGCAACTCCCAGGCCGGACTAGTTTACTGTTTTCTAAGTAATATCTTTCAATAAATTCATATAGGGAATTTTATGATATAAATTATGTTACCGGATTTGTTCCCCGGTTGAAATCGTCTTTCCAACGATGTAAATTCAAAGGAATATTAAAGTGAAGTTAGAGATCGGATTTGTTCCCCGGTCGAGATGATCACTCTGTGCATAAACAGAATTAACGGAAATTAATTGCATAAGTATTGTCTTGTATAAGTTTGATAAGTTTTGTACGAAAACAAATGCCTATTTGTTATGATTGATTAATGAGAACATTCACTTGTATTGTTGTCTGATGAGGGGCTTGATAGCTGATGGGAGTCCTATCGGAGATGGTTTCCTACAGTTCGAAAATTATGTAGAAGCACTTATTTACCTAATATGGTTAAAATTGGTGTATTTCAGACTTTCATTTTTTCTGATAGCCGAGAGCCGTGCAAAGTTAGTTGTTCAAATAGTGTGAGTTCACGAAAGCACGCTGGCCACGCCCTTAGGAGGCCGAATATGTAAAAATTTAAAATGTTTGTAATTTCAGCAATTTATGTAAAAATGACTTGTAAAACATTTCAGGTTGATTGTACGTGCTAAAAAGGTGAATTCTGTGTTATTTTTATGTAAAAATTCCTGTGTATAAGTGAAATAATGATAGTTTTGTATAAGAAATTTAAAAGTGTTTTAAATAGTGAAATAAATAGAGAAAATGTAAATTAAACTATTGTATTAGTTAACATATGTATAAATTCAAGTGGGAAACATTGTTTTAACTTTCTGTGTTAAATATTTAAGAAATTTTGACTTTGCACTTGTGATTAAAATAGGCATATTTTGTTTAATAAATAAAAGGTTTTTGTGATACGAAAATATAATGTATATCGTAGTGTAGATATTGTTTTGTGCTATCTAAATAGATAAATTGTATTTATGTATGACTTATGTGAATAAAGAGATTAAGTGAAACGTGAGAGAGTAATAGAACAAATTCATGTAATTAAGTTGCGCAAGCACGCGAATGGCGCGGTTCACTTTCGCGTATAGCTCTGGGGTAGCTTAGTGAACGGGTTTTATTGCAATTCGTTCGGGGAAATAGTTCGGAAAATGTTCAAGAAATAAATAAGAAAATCCTTCGGGAAAAGTGAAAAACCAGCAGTCAATAAGAAGTATAGGGAAGTGATAGGGAAAAGTGATTACTCTCTCACGGAACGGTTTGAAGATAATTGCTGTTTTATTCCCAAGTAATTCATCCCTCAAGTTATACAGTCCACATCGAAGAATTAAGGCGTCGGGACCGGGACGACTTCGGAAGACCCGTAATCCCCGTCTGAGCCTACTTGCTGAAAAGGAAGAGGTTATCGCCCTTGTGTGTTACTCCGTTGCGGAGATCACATACGTTGTTCCCGAACCCAACGTAGGCATTATAGGAGGCCGGATCGAGAGAAGCCTCGATTCCTCCCTTCTGTTTCTTAATCGAACGTTCAATTTCCGTTGGTTCCTTTTCAATTGGTCCATCGCGGCCGATTGAGAGGATTCCCGTTTGTTCTTTTTCAATTGGAGCTTCGGAGCCGGATTAAAAGGACCACCCGAACCCCGCCAGCTGGATCAAGGAACCAGCTGTGGACTGCTGGTTGTGGAAAAAGAAGACCTTCGGAGCCGAGTGAAGATCAGCAACCGAAGGAAGCCGGAGGTTTGAGCTGAAGCAATAGGACCAAAGGCCAGAAGACCAGGACGTCAGCGCTGAAGGACTGGACCTGGAACTACTGGAAGAAAGAAAACCGGGATTGCGGCCTGGGGCGTGTGCTCGCATAGGGCACGTATCGCAGTCTGGCGCAGGTGTCTTGTGAAGGCACTCATCGTGGCCAAGCAGGGCTTGGCATTTTTCCTGTCGGGCGAGCGTGCTCGGCATTTCCTGTCGGACGACCGTGTCCGTCATTTTCCTGTCGGGTCATCAGGGTGCAAGAAGAAGCATCCACCGCTGCTGCTGCCAGGCGAGGGTGCGCGCGGGCACCTGACTGCATCGCGG
This sequence comes from Parnassius smintheus behrii, assembly GCA_036936625.1. NCBI lineage: Eukaryota > Metazoa > Arthropoda > Insecta > Lepidoptera > Papilionidae > Parnassius > Parnassius smintheus. The sequence continues at coordinate 31,096,280 of JAUPFT010000025.1, forward strand.
CCGGAGGAGGGCGCTCGGACGAGGCGTCACCGGTAACTGGGCGGCGAGCACAGCATACATCCCGACCACCTAACGGTGCCAAACGGTCGGGCTCTGGCACAACACCTTCGGGTGGAGCAGTTCTCTCGAGCGAGACTGCGCTTGCACTACCGCTCGACTGTTTCGTCATATTCCTTGGCGGGACAGTTCCTAAACCTTTCCTCCATTCCATTCCTGCACGACTCCATCCCTGGACGGCTCATCTCGGTAAGCCCCGTCCAGGATTGATAGGGCTGATAGGGCTGTTAGGGTGGTAGTAGGGTTGTAGGGTTGGTAGATAAAGGGGGGAGGGGTAGTGGTGTTAGGTTGGGGTGTAGATGGGTTGTAGGTAAGGGGTTGTAGGGACCGTAGGGACAGTTAGGGACCGTAGGCCAACAATCACCTTCCTGCAAGATGAAGAAGGCACAAGACCAGACAGGGAGAAGCGAAGGGAGCAGGACAAGGACAGGGCTCTCAAGAAAAGCTAAAGAAGCGGAACCATCTGGAGCGACCACAGCTACTGCGTCAAATGGAGCAACTCCTTCAAGTGGAGCCACCACCGACACGTCCACATGCACGTGGGACTCAGGGACGTTCATGGCAACGACAAGCAACAGGACGGACACCAGTGGTACGCAGGCCAGTACCGCACAACAATCCGTTATATCCAGGAGTGAAACGGTGGTCGAAAAAGTAGGTCAAAGGACCGAAGAAGCGGCATCGTCAAGGACAGTAATCAGGCACACTAGTGATAAAGGGTCACAGAGAGGTAGTAGGTCATCGCGATCGGCGAGGCTGAAAGCCGAATTAGAGGCGCGGATTAAATTCGAACGATCAGAGCTCGAACGAGCACAGGCAGCTGCTGCCTTGGCCAAGTCTCAATTGGAGTTGGCACGACTCAACCGAGAAGAGGAGATCGACTCGAGTGAGGATGAAGAAGAACGGAATACTCAGGTGGAACCTTTCGTAAGGAGTTGGGTTCAGCAGACCATAATGAGCACGCCGGTTAGTGTAGCACAACCCGATATTACTGATAAGGAAGCGTGTAAAGGATCACGCCGCAAAGGGGCGGAGATCAAGCGCAACCAAGGAAATGCACAGAAAACACACGCGAGTGAGGTGTCAGAATTGACCGAAGCGATTGTGAGTGCGAAGCGATAAAAATAGCGGGTAAAGATAAGTCTTCCCAGCTTCATTTCCTCCAGGAATTACCGGTGTTCGATGGAGACCCGGGTGAATGGATAATTTTCAAAACGGTGTTTGAAGACACGAGAAGCCAATTTTCAGGGGTGCAAAATGTTGCACGCCTTAGGAGGGCATTAAAGGGCACCGCTAAAGAGGCGATAAAGTCGCTGTTATTTACTTTGTGTGAACCGGAAGAAATAATGAACGCTCTCGAAAGAAGATTCGGTAGGGTTGATATGCTCATTCTAGCCGAAATCGAGAATGTAAAGCGTATGCCAAGATTGGCAGAAGATTGCCGGAATATAGGATCTTTTGCAAGTCGTATTACGAACGTGGTTGCCACGATACAAGCGTTGGATCAACCACAGTATTTATACTCACCGGAGTTAGTGAGCCGCATAGTGGAGAAACTCGGAACTACGATTAAATTTAAATGGTTTGAATATCGAGCTCAGTATCCTTTGGAGCCAGAGTTACAGAAGATGGCCAAGTTTTTAAATTTATTGAGTGAACAATTTGGAAAGTCCTTAAGCAATGAAAATGCACCTGAAAAAAGGAAGCGTCCTGAATTCAGGAAGCAAACTGTACACACTGCAAAGGGAGGTGTACGCAGCTGTGCCGTGAGCGAGCGCTATATGCGCCGAAGTAATACGAGCGAGCGTCTAGAACGTCGAAATAATAAAGGGCACAACCGACAAGTGGTTATGACAACCCAGGACAAGCCTGTAAGTCGGGTAACACATAAGTGTGTTATATGCAACAAGGAGCACTCTATAGTGAGTTGTTACAAGTTTAAGGACATGAATATTCGCGAGAAATGGGAAGCAGTCAAAAAAGCGAAAGTATGTTTCCAATGTTTGTCACCTAACCATAGGAGGTTAGAGTGCAAAGCGAAAAATGTGGTGTAGAGGGATGTAGAATGTCACATCATCGAATGCTACACCGATACCCCAATGAAAATACCTCGCCACAAGGGGACGAGGGGGGTAAAGATGCTCAGATTACGACTGTTAGTACAGTGAATGCACTGGCATGTGCATACTTAAAGATTATACCGGTCGAGTTGTATGGACCTAGAGGAAAGGTCAAGACAACAGCTCTTCTGGATGAGGGATCGACCATGACACTCATAGAGGAGTGGATGGCTCAGAAATTAGCGCCTCGCGGACGTAAAGAGGGATTACGTATCGAAGCCGTGGGAGGTAAGCGAATTAACGACGACAGTTCGTATCGCTTAAACGTTAAGATAAAAGGCATTTACTCGAGCGACTTAGAAGAGATAAGTGTACAAACAATTAAGTCACTTAACCTTTCTCCTCAGTCGGTAAGCCGAGAATTATTGCAACGGTGTTCTCATTTGAAACCGATTAAGGATGAGTTGATGTATGAGAGGTCCAAACCTACCATATTAATTGGCCAGGACAATGGGCATCTCATAGTTACTCGTGAATTAATTTCAGGAGGTAAGAACCTACCTGTAGCATCGCTCACCAAACTTGGATGGGTTTTACATGGTCACATATTGGGTGGTATTAAACCAATCAAGATCGTTAACCACATTTCCACCAAGAAGGAGGAAGATATGGATAAATTGATCAAGGATTATTTTAGTTTGGAATCTCTGGGAGTGTCGGCTAGAAAGCCCGCGAACGACCCAGAAGAACGAGCTTTAAATATTTTGAACAAAACGGTACGTCGTATACCTAATAATAGGTACGAGACTGCTTTGTTATGGCGCACAGACAATGAGTGCATGCCGTCGAATAGAGCGCAGGTTGAAAGTCGCCTGTTAAATATTGAAAAAAAGCTCGACAAAAATAGCGAGTTGAAAAAGGAATATGAGAAGCAAATTGAAAATCTCATCGTTAATGGTTACGCAGAGAAAGCGAACCATATTCCCATTTCCCCACGTACGTGGTACCTTCCTCACTTCGCAGTGACTCACCCACAAAAAAAGAAAATAAGGATAGTTTTCGACGCCGCCGCAAGGACGGGCGGACGTTGTCCCAATGATGCATTGTTAACCGGACCGGACTTATTGAAGTCGTTGTTCGGAGTTCTGCTACGATTCAGAGAAGGAAGCGTGGCAGTAATGGCAGACATCAAAGAAATGTTCCTGCAAGTGAAAATCCGGGATGAAGACAGGGATAGCCTTCGATTCTTATGGCGGCACAATCGTGACGCGCCACCGGAAGAGTATAGAATGACGTCACTCATATTTGGAGCGGCATCATCACCATGCATCGCTATATATGTAAAGAATAGGAATGCGCAGGACAACGCATATATCTATCCAGAAGCAGCTTCCGCTACGGAAAGCAATTTTTATATGGATGACTATCTACAGGCATTTCCCGACGTGATGACGGCCGAAAGGATAGTAAACGATATGTATGAATTACATAAACATGCTTCTTTCCAACTGAGGGGATGGGCTAGCAACCGACCCGAAGTTTTAAGTAAAATGGAAAATAAATATAAGAGCGACAGTGCTTCGCTGGGAGATAAAGAGCACACAGAGCGCACGTTAGGTTTGATTTGGAACATCAAACGGGATATAATAAGTTTCTCCACAAGTCTTCGTAACACACCGGAAGAGGTGATGGAAGGTTTACGACCGCCTAAGAAGAGGGAGATAACTAGCGCTGTGATGTCAGTCTTCGATCCTTTGGGACTCGCATCACCCATAACGATTCAAGGGAAGTCGCTGATCCAGCAAGTATGGAGGACAGGCATCTCTTGGGATGAAGAAGTTTCACACGAATTACACGTGTTATTTTGTAAATGGATATCGGAAGTGAAGAAATTAGGTCATTTAGAAGTACCTAGACCCGTTGCTGAAGGCGTCGGCAAGGGAGAGTTACACACTTTCACGGATGCTAGTGAAAAAGCATACGCTGCCGCGGTGTATTACGTCACCACGGACGAGCTAGGAATAAGGCGGATTACGCTGATCGCCGCAAAGGCAAAAGTAGCGCCATTGAAACCAATTTCGATTCCAAGGCTTGAATTGCAAGCAGCTCTTATGGGCAGCAGACTGGCTGCATCGGTTAGTGAAGAGAGCAAGTACGAGATGTCCGAGAGAGTATTTTGGACAGACTCACGTACAGTGTTAGCGTGGATTAAGTCAGATCCTCGCGCTTTTAAACCATTCGTTGCTCATCGATTGGCTGAGATCGAAGATCACAGTAAGCCATGTGAATGGCGATGGGTTCCAACGTCACAAAATGTGGCAGACGACGCCACTAGAAATTTTCCTTCCACCTTCGATGTAAGTCATCGCTGGTTTCAAGGACCTGAATTCCTCAGGAAAAGTCCTGATTTATGGCCCAAACAAGTGGACACCATAAAAAGCTTAGAAACAGGTGAAGAAAAATCGCCAAAGGGTGTAAATGCGTTAAGAAAGCAAGAACCGTTAAGTCTACCCGACTACGGACGATTTAGCAGCTTTAAGAAATTCCTTGGGGCAACTACACGCACCTTACAAGCGGTAGAAAAATTCAAGAGTTTAAGAAAGTCGGTTAAAGGACCCGACAACGCAGCCGAAAAGTCGGTTATGTGTTCCAACAAAGTTTTAGCAAAGTCGGTTAAAGGACCCGATGGCGCGTTGGACATAGCGCTCTTGAAAAAAGCGGAATTATTAATTTGGAAGTTCGTTCAAGACGAGTGTTTTTATTCGGAAATAAAATGCTTGAAAGCAGGCAAAAGTGTTGAAAGAAGTTCACGCTTAAGTAAATTATCTATGGAAATAGGAGAAGATAACTTACTCCGTTTAAATGGACGTTTACCTTTCAAGTCTAATTTGACCGAGGAAAGTAGAAAACCTGTCATATTGGACGGTAAACACGAAATCGTTAAAATGATGATTAGAGAAGTTCATCATCATTTTGGACATGCCAATCACCAGACGGTGATGAATGAGGTGAACCAGAAATTTTATGTCTTGAACTTACGTAATGTAGTACGAAGTGTGTCACATCATTGTCAGTGGTGGAGGACATACAGGTCAAAACCGCAGAACGTGCCACAAGGAAATATTCCTCTGGAGAGAATAGCTCATCATGAACCACCTTTTACATGCTCAGCTGTGGATTATTTCGGTCCTATGAGTGTGACTATAGGAAGGCAACACGAAAAACGTTGGGGTGTTTTATTCACGTGTTTGACTACCAGAGCACTACATCTGGAATTAGCAGCCTCGTTGACACCAGCGTCAATGATAATGGCGTTGAGGCGATTTATCGCCAGAAGAGGAAAACCAGCCGTTATATACAGCGATAACGGGACAAATTTCAAAGCTGCGAATAAAGAATTATTGAAAGCATGCGAAGAATGCCATGAGAGCATGAAAAACCTCCGGGAGCACCGCACATGGGTGGCGCCTGGGAGAGGTTAGTAAGATCGATTAAAATTGCGTTGACCGCTACGCTCAGAGAAAGGAGCCCACGAGAGGAGGTTCTACATACGCTACTTTTAGAAGCAGAGCATACAGTAAATTCCAGGCCTCTGGTAACATTCAGTATGGATAGTCCTGAAGAGGGTTTGACACCCAATCATTTTCTTCTGGGACGCTCATGTGGTGATCGACCACCTGGATTATTTCTAGAGCAGCATCTGACGGGTCAACTCAATTGGAAAGCTGCACAGAGGTTAGCCGACCATTTTTGGACAAGGTGGCTGAAGGAATACATGCATACCTTAATACCTCGAACAGGTAATAACGGAAAGTTCATGGAACCTAAAAAGGGCGATATTGTTTTGATAATAGATCATTCGTTGCCACGAAATACGTGGCCGAAAGGCAAAATTAGTAGAACGTTACCGGGACCAGACGGTCACACCAGAGTGGTTGACGTCATTACTAGCACAGGTATCTTGAGGAGACCTACATCCAGAATAATAGTCCTGGTACCCGCGACGCCTCCCAAATGATGGTGCTAACGCACGGGGGGGAGATTGTTGGCGACGCGCCTATAAGAATATTTCAGTTTATTAAGTCAACCGATGACGAATAACTTTTCAAAGACTCATTGTCCAATAGAAATGTTCTGATAAGAAAATGCTTAGTTAAATCTTAAAGAAATGTCGAATTAATGATATGAAGGTCTTGGGTGCAACTCCCAGGCCGGACTAGTTTACTGTTTTCTAAGTAATATCTTTCAATAAATTCATATAGGGAATTTTATGATATAAATTATGTTACCGGATTTGTTCCCCGGTTGAAATCGTCTTTCCAACGACGTAAATTCAAAGGAATATTAAAGTGAAGTTAGAGATCGGATTTGTTCCCCGGTCGAGATGATCACTCTGTGCATAAACAGAATTAACGGAAATTAATTGCATAAGTATTGTCTTGTATAAGTTTGATATGTTTTGTACGAAAACAAATGCCTATTTGTTATGATTGATTAATGAGAACATTCACTTGTATTGTTGTCTGATGAGGGGCTTGATAGCTGATGGAAGTCCTATCGGAGATGGTTTCCTACAGTTCGAAAATTATGTAGAAGCACTTATTTACCTAATATGGTTAAAATTGGTGTATTTCAGACTTTCATTTTTTCTGATAGCCGAGAGCCGTGCAAAGTTAGTTGTTCGCGAATGGCGCGGTTCACTTTCGCGTATAGCTCTGGGGTAGCTTAGTGCCGTTCACTTTTATTGCAATTCGTTCGGGGAAATAGTTCGGGGAAATAGTTCGGAAAATGTTCAAAAAATAAATAAGAAAATCCTTCGGGAAAAGTGAAAAACCAGCAGTCAATAAGAAGTATAGGGAAGTGATAGGGAAAAGTGATTACTCTCTCACGGACGGTTTGAAGATAATTGCTGTTTTATTCCCAAGTAATTCATCCCTCAAGTTATACAGTCCACATCTAAGAATTAAGGCGTCGGGACCGGGACGACTTCGGAAGACCCGTAATCCCCGTCTGAACCGACTTGCTGAAAAGGAAGAGGTTATCGCCCTTGTGTGTTACTCCGTTGCGGAGATCACATACGTTGTTCCCGAACCCAACGTAGGCGTTATAGGAGGCCGGATCGAGAGAAGCCTCGATTCCTCCCTTCTGTTTCTTAATCGAACGTTCAATTTCCGTTGGTTCCTTTTCAATTGGTCCATCGCGGCCGATTGAGAGGATTCCCGTTCGTTCTTTTTCACCCCCCAATATGTAAAGTGGGAAGTGATTTTTTTTTTAATTTCAACCCCAACGTGTGATATATTGTTGGAAAGGTATTAAAAAATGAATAGAGGTTTACTCAAATCATTTTTTGACAATGTCAATGATTTCGGAAATAATTGCTCCAAAAGTAAAAAACAATGTGTCTCCCCCCTCTCCTCAAACTTTTGAACCATAGGTTTAGAAAATATGAAAAAAATCTGAAAAGTAGAACTTTATAAGGACTTTCTAGGAAAATCATTTGAACTTGGATGGAAACAACAGTACCCACTACCGGGAGCAGTTGCAGGAGCGCGTGGATACCCACCTTTAAACTCATAAGTGGGAACACTTATTGTGACGGACGGGAAACTACGGAACCCTACACTGAGCGTGGCCCGACACGCTCTTGGCCGGTTTTTTATCTAATCTTAGCGACGGTATTGTTTTCGCAACATGTGTAAGTGAGACAGATTTATGTTTATTTAAAATATTTAGTAATTTCAAAGCTACGTCGTCGTGGTTGAATAGTGGTTACACTTTTTTCGACGCGCGGTAATGTGGTTTGCTTCTCTAGTTATATAACTCAATAAGTAAAGTAAAGTTACAGCCTATATACGTCCCACTGCTGAGCAAAGGGCTCCCCTCATTCTGAGAGGGTTTGTAAGTAACTCAATGGTTTGAACTAAATACCGCGCTAGCACAGACTAAATAATAGTGCTACGTAGCGCTAGTCTTCATTTGTAAGTTTTTAGGAGCTACTTACCTACTTGTTATTAAAAATATATACCAACTAATAAAAAATATATTAAGTTTCTACATAATCTAGATTCAATAATAACAATTCCAATTTTTGTTAAAGAAGTCATTACTTGGTGTATCTTCCTACAACTAAACCACAGAAATGCGAAATAATTATTGATAACGTGTCCTCATAAGTAAGCATTATTTAAATTTGCGATTGAAACTAATGGATACGCAATTTATTAATGAATATTTTAATCTATTTTTAATTTTTTCAAAGGACTAAAATTCGATTTTAAAAAGAAAATATTTTAAAATTTGGGCGTATTTCTTACACGATAATATTATATTTGCAGCGAGAGCACGTGGAATGCATAGGACCGAACGCTCAAGGTCGTTCGCTATTAGTGGCGCCTTAATTTTATAAAGATTTCATTGAGGTAACATAATTATGAGTCTAATATTATATTCGTTGTTTTGTATTCAATGTCTTTAAACTAAGTAAAAACTTTTATAATCCGTTACACTCGTAGTTTTTTTTTTAATTTTATCCAAAACCTCACCTGTCATAAAAAAAGTGTATTCAAGTATCCGAGTATAGACGGTGTTGACTTGATTAAAGTGAAACGACTGGTTAGCTAAGAGAGCACTTAAAACCATTTTCTTAGAGAGGTAAAATAGCGTGAATCACTTTAATACATCGAAATTAAAAAAAAAGTTACATCTACGCTAGGGCTATCTCCTAAATATTAAAAGTACAGACATCCGAACCCTGAGCAACTATTTGTAGGTCATACATACGGGATTCAAACCCGCGGCTTTTAGCCCTGCAACTCATTGCTACTTCGTGGAATTTTGCGAATAAACAGTAAATACTTTATTAATTTAGCCGCAATTTCGTTCGCGTATAACTTAAAAAAAACAGCAGGTATATTAGTGGTCTTTGGGCAAGAAGGTCAACTACCGGTAAATTAATTTAAACTCAGTTTTTTTACTGCTATTATCACGAAAACTATGAGCGATTAGGGATAAAATAAAAATTGAGAACATATCTTAACAATTTAATATATATATATATATATATATATATATATATATATATATATATATATATATATATATATATATATATATATATATATATATATATATATATATATATATATATATATTGTTGTGTGAATAAGTCAACTAGCGCCATCTAGTGTCAGGAACGAGAGCGAGGGGAGCTTTGCAGAGAATGACATCACAAATCTCTCAACCGACAGCGCCAGGTTTCTGGAAAGTCTATACTCGCACACTCGTCCCTTTGCGCGCATTTACCTGAATATTCGGGATGTTTGTTTGCTAATTTAAATAAAAAGGCGCTGCAAGATGAGATCGGGGCAGAGTTGAACTCGGCGACACAAGCGAAGCTTCGGAGCGGAATTAAGTGAATAAGTGTGTTTAATTATTAGTGTTTTTAACTTTAATTTGTATAAAGTAAATTAAAGTGCTAATTTAGGTAATTCTATCGGCAATTTTTATTGTCACGAACCTCAAGCTCGTAACAATTGGTGTCAGAAGTGGGATAAAATAATGCCGATTTTACCTAAGGAGGAAACGGAGGGTGTCCGTACCCGAAGTCAACGCCAGCAGGAGACGGACCAACGAAGATTTGGTGGTGCAACGCCGCAGACGTCGGAGGGCCAGCGGCCGGCAACGGACGCCGGTCCGTCCGTAGCTCCTGCATCTGCAGCACCTGACTTAGGTGCTCTGATGGTGATGTTGCAGGAACAGGCCCGCCGACAGGAGGAACAGGTCCATCGGTTGGAAGAACAGCTGCGGGGCGGACAGGATGAACAGGCCCGCCGACAAGAGGAACAGGACCGTCGGTTGGAAGAGCAGATGCTCCTCATGAAGGACCTTCACGCTACCTTCGGAAAAGATATACGGAAGGTGAAGGATAAGGTTGCTCAACATGACAACTGATTGTCGGAAGCTGAAACCCGAATCGATCAAGTAAACAATCGGGTTGACAACGTAATGGCTGACATGAAGAAAACGCTGGATGAACTCAAACTTGGGGATGGAACTACAGATCCCGTAGTAGCTTCAGCACCTTCGCTACGTGGGTTCAAGGTGCCACCGTTCGACGGGACTTCTTCCTGGTCAGCTTACAAAATCCAGTTCGAGGCTGTTATCAAAGCGAACGGCTGGAATAAAAGTCAGGCCATGACCGCTCTCACACTAGGCCTACGCGACCAGGCCTTAACAGTTCTGGAAGCTCTCGGTGAGGAAGTGACTTATGAGCAACTCCTTGAGGCATTGGAGGCGAGATATGGCGACGCTCACCTGGAACACGTCTTTCGTGCACAGCTTAAATATCGCGTGCAGCGCATCAACGAAAACCTGCAATAGTGGGCTCTAGAGGTGGAGAAGCTGGTGCGAAAAGCATACCGGTCTGTACCTGCACTCATTGAAGGGAACCTGGTGCAGACATTCATCGACGGCATCCGCGACCCGGAAGTCAGAGCTGCTGTGAGGCTCGGGCACCACGAGACGCTTAAGGACGCCTTGGCCCATGCACTGGAAGTGGAAGCCGTGCGGCAGGATCATCGTTCCCATCGCGTTAGGGAGGTTGCAGCAGCTACAGTTTGCGACCGCAACAAAGTATTAATTATTAATTTATAAGCCCAAGGTGCTATGGCTGTGGGGAAAAGGGCCATCTTCGATCCAGCTGCCCTAAGCGAACCCTAGAAAGGGAAGGTGAACGATCCCAGGAGGGTAGTGCGGCCAACAGCACCGCCCAGCAGCAGCAGGGAAACGAGTAAAAGCCAGAACTGCGGGGCGGGTGCTGGCTGATGTTAAAAGAGCCCCAAGGATCTCGATCTCACAAACCCATGATGGGAACAGTCTTATCATCAAGGGCGAGGTCAATGGAATGCCGTGTAAACTGGCCATAGACACTGGAGCCTCTCGTACGGTTGTTAGTTCCCAACTTATAAGTCAGTTCCTTGGGGACTCCGCATACAACCGTGAACGTATTAATTTGGTAACAGCCACCGGTCAGCTTATACCCGTCCGTGGAGAGAAGGAGATGGAGTTGAAGCTTGGCAACGTGATCTACCTGCATAATGTCATCGTGGCTGATATAATGGACGACTGCATCCTAGGCCTAGACTTTATGAGGAATAATTGTTGTGAGATCGACGTTAAGCAAGGTGTTTTGAAATGTGGACAGGAGGAACTTTTTATGGAAGGTGCGTTACCAGGAAACGTGTACAGCATTAAGAAGATTGTTCTTCCGCCGAGATCGGAAACGATTGTTCCGGTTAGTCTTCCCCGAAACGCTGGGCAAGCTCACCGTTGTGTACTTGTGGAAAGGGTAAACAATGACCTTCCATGGAAAGTAGCTCGAACCTTGGTCAGAACCACTGACATCTCAAGAATACGTGTGCTGAACCTTTGCGACCGGGAACAGGTTATAGAAAAAGGCACACTGGTTGGCACTTGTGAGGAAGTGGATTGGTTACGTCGGTGCCAATATATATCGAGTGGGACCCCCAGCAAGGATTCAGAAACGAGAGTGACCACACTTTTGGAAGACTGTCGCAGTGTTCTCTCCCCGAACGAATTGGTCAAGGCGAAGAAGTTGTTACTCCAGTACGCCGATGTATTCTCGTCAAACGATGCTGACATAGGAAAGACTGGCTTAGTTCAACACAAAATAAACACAGGAGAAGAATTGCCTATCCGTCAGCGGCCAAGAAGATTGCCGGTAGCACGTGAAAAGGAAGTGGAAACCATGATTGAGGGAATGGTGAAGGATGGTGTTATTGAACCTTCATCTAGTCCATGGTGTTCACCCGTGGTGCTGGTAAAGAAGAAAGATGGCAGCATGCGGTTCTGTGTTGATTACCGCCGTCTGAACGACATTACAAAGAAGGACAGCTACCCCTTGCCAAGAATTGATGACACGTTGGACATGCTTACAGGAGTGAAATGGTTTAGCACGCTGGATCTAAAACGTGGCTACTGGCAAGTTGAAATTGACCCTAAGGACAAGGAGAAAACTGCGTTCTCGACGGGAAAGGTTCTGTGGCAATTCAAAGTAATGCCGTTTGGGTTGTGCAATGCTCCAGCAGCGTTTGAAAGGCTGATGGAACTTGTACTTACCGGGCTAATTGGCGATGCCTGTCTGGTCTACTTGGATGACATCATCATCGTGGGCCGTACGTTTGAGGAACACCTTGAAAACCTGGGACGCGTGCTCATGAAGATTCAGAGTGCCAATCTCAAGCTGAGTCCGAAGAAATGTTCACTATTCAAACGGCAAGTCAACTTTTTGGGGTATGTAGTGTCGGAAGAAGGTATCCGCACGGATCCGGAGAAAATCGCAGCTGTCAAGGATTGGCCGGTTCCAAAAGACAAGACGCAGGTTAGAGCATTTTTGGGTTTGTGCTCCTATTACCGGCGATTTGTGAGGAACTTTGCAGATATAGCCAAACCTCTGCACAAGCTAACCGAGGAGAAGCGACATTTCTGCTGGGATGAAAGTTGCAATATCGCATTCCAGGAGCTCAAGGACCGTCTGTGCAAAACACCTATTTCGGGATACCCTGATGCAAGCAAAGAATTTATAGTTGACACAGACGCAAGTGATATATAGGACTTGGCGGTGTGTTGTCTCAACGTAATGGTGACCAAGAGTTCGTGATAGCGTACTTCAGCAAGTCGTTGTCAAAACCGGAAAGGAACTACTGTGTCACAAGACGCGAATTGCTAGCTGTGGTAAAGTCGTTGCAGCATTTTAGCAAATATCTTCTGGGGCGAAAATTTCACTTACGAACTGACCATGCTGCACTAAAATGGCTATTGCAGTTTAAAAATCCAGAAGGACAAGTTGCGAGGTGGATTGAACTACTGCAGGAATACGACTTTGAGATCGAACATCGCAACGGGAAATCTCATGGCAACGCAGATGCATTGTCAAGAAGACCTTGTCCTGAAGATTGCAAACATTGTATTAGGCGAGAGAGTAAGGAAGTGGTATCCGTGAGGATGCTCAGGGCAGACCACTTCAGCAACGAGTGGAAGGACAGCCTACAACGTGCACAGCAGGAAGATCCGGACATCAAGCCGATCCTGGAATGGATGAAGGCCAGTGCTCCCAAACCCAAGTGGAGCGACGTCTCAGCGATGAGTTCGACCACTAAAAGCTATTGGGCTCAGTGGGACAGCTTACTGCTTCAGGATGGAGTTCTGTGCCGTAAATGGGAAAATGTTCGGGTAGATAGCTGTCATTTACAAATGGTTGTCCCTAAAGCTAAAGTACCGGATGTTCTACAGCTGTACCATAATGATTATTCAGGAGGCCATCTGGGAGTTAAACGAACTCTACTGAAGATCCGAGAACGGTTTTACTGGGTCCACTGTCGAAACGATATCGAGGACTGGTGTCGCAAATGTACAAGTTGTGCGGCTGTAAAGGGACCTCAGACTCGTAGTAGAGGTGCATTGAAGTTGTACAATGTTGGTGCACCATGGGAGAGAATAGCCATTGACGTGGCGGGGCCGTTTCCGGAGAGTGAAAGCGGTAACAAGTATTTCATGGTTGTGATGGATTACTTCACTAAGTGGCCAGAAGTCTTCGCCATTCCAAATCAAGAAGCTTCAACAGTTGCAGATAAACTAGTTCATGAAGTCTTCTGTCGTTTTGGAGTAGCTTTAGAGATTCACAGCGATCAAGGAAGGAATTTTGAGTCTCAAATATTCCAGGAAACTTGCCGAGTTATGGGTACTCATAAAACAAGAACGACTTCTTATCACACGCAATCTGATGGAATGGTGGAACGATTTAATCAGACATTGGAGAGGTACCTAGCAAAAGTTGTAGACAATCGGCAACGAGATTGGGACAAGCACATACAACCGTTTTTGTTGTCATATCGAAGTTCTGTTCACGAAGGTACAGCAGTGACACCAGCTTTCGCAAACTTTGGAAGAGAATTACGGCTGCCTGCAGACCTGATCACCGGGATACCACCTGATGCCCCACGCAGTATAACCGGTTATGCAAATGACTTGCGGAACAAAATGAATGACATTTATGAGCACGTCAGACAATCGGGCCAGCAAATGTCTGAGAAAATGAAAACCCGGTATGACCGCAAAATGAAGAATAAAGGGTTCAACGAAGGTTCATTAGTGTGGTTGCACAATCCAGTCCGCATCAAAGGGAAATCTCCTAAGCTTCAAGCTAAATGGGACGGCCCGTACCGGATTTTTACCAGGATCAACGATGTGACCTACCGGATACAGAAAGGCGCAAGAGGGACTCCTAAGATCGTCCATGTGGATCGCTTGGCGCGTTATTATGGGACCGATAATGCTCGGGACGAGCATGTCTTAGGATGGGGCAGTGTTGTGTGAATAAGTCAACTAGTGCCATCTAGTGTCAGGAACGAGAGCGAGGGGAGCTTTGCAAAGAATGACATCACAAATCTCTCAACCGACAGCGCCAGGTTTCTGGAGAGTCTATACTCGCACACTCGTCCCTTTGCGCGCATTTACCTGAATATTCGGGATGTTTCTTTGCTAATTTAAATAAATAGGCGCTGCAAGATGCGATCGGGGCAGAATTGAACTCGGCGACACAAGCGAAGCTTCGGAGCGGAATTAAGTGAATTAGTGTGTTTAATTATTAGTGTTTTTAACTTTAATTTGTATAAAGTAAATTAAAGTGTTAATATAGGTAATTCTATCGGCAATTTTTACTGTCATGAACCTCAAGCTCGTAACAATATATATATATATATATATATATTAAATTGTTTTGTCGTAAAATGGTTTTGTAGTAAAAAAACAATTTTCTAGTGTGTATCGACGATAATATGTATAAAATTTAAACCAAAAAATTTCCTTTCAACGTTTTATTAACCCCCTACGAAAAAGTTGGGTTGGATGGATGGGCTATGTATGTCTGTAGTGAACCGATTTGGGTTCAAATTGTTTTACTTGAAAGCAGGTTTTCAAGCGATGGTTCTTAGAAGGGTTTTATCAAAATCAGTTCGGCTATTTGAAGATTATTGGTTTTTTTTCGGGGGTTTTAAATTTTTAAAATTCATGTAATATACTTGTAAACATATATCACATAATTGATAGCCTCGTTTGTCTAGTGGTTTTAGGAGTGCAACTGCTGATCATAAGGTCCTGGGTTTGAAGAAGTTGGCGGTGTCTCAACCCCATGCCTCGGAAGGCATGTAAAGAAGAAGGCACGTGCAGTCAATTTTCTAAAGTAACTGTATCCGCGATTTGTTACCGCTGGTTAAGGTGAATCCCTGACCAAAATGTTGCGAAAGTGCGTTTTTCAGACTCTATTATCTCATTAATTATGAAAAATAAACTACATCTAAAAGTACATTATTAATGTTCGATATCTTATCATCGCATTCCACGTTATAATTTATTTTTATGTGCTATAAATACATTTAAAATCAACTTTTAAAAATGACTAAAATTCTTGATTACATGCATCTGTCGCTAAACGCAACGCTCTAATCATTTGAGGATAACACTAATGGATAGATAATAAAAAAATCTATATTCTCCACGTTTTATTTAAATTTTAAGTTCGTTTTTTCTCTTTTAATTAAAATAATTCCGAAAATTGTGTGACTTCTATGATAAAGGGGCGTGCGCAGAGTGAGGGCGGCACTACGCTGTATCATGCGTTCGTAGGAGGTGGCCGCGTCGCTGGTCGCCGCGTCCGTATTTCGCCGCAAACATAATATTATTTGAGTACCTACCAACCGATGCGCTTACGTCACGGTATATTGTAACTCGGCCGTATCTTAGAAATAAATCTTACAGCCGTGCGGTACGTAAACATGCGATAGGGCTGTCTGCATCCAACATTTTTACATTTGCTCATTGATTTATGTGTTTTATAACTCAATGCATTTTCCTACCTTGTGTTTCCATTTAGTTTTATGATTGTACTTAAATATACTTTTTTATATAAACAAATATATAATAGGTACTCTGTGACTTGAATAGGAAGTGTTCAATAAAAATGCGAGTCGTTTTATGATTGGTAGATTTAATTAAAAAACCATGTTTATGTTTGAATAACAAATCGGTCTTATAAATTTGCGGCCGAAAAATATTTGCGCCTCGGCTGAGACGTACGAAATGCTTTATTATTAAAATTTTAAATATGAAAAATCCGCATTATAATATAAAGCTTAATTAAAAATTGTTTTGGGAAACATGGACAAGTTGAAGTAAAGGAATATCTTTTACTTGGTCATAGATACCTGCAGCTACTTTACAATTTATATGTTTGGTTTTAAATGAAGTTTGGATTTATTATTTTTTTTATTTCTATTCAATTTTTTGAAAGGGTCCTAGGAAAGGAATTATCCACCGCGCTGCCCCACTGCGTGTTGGCGAACTTTGCATGTTTTCGAAATATTTTTTTCTTATTTCTCAGACATGCAGGTTTCCTCACAATGTTTTCCTTCACCACTGAGCACGTGGTAAATCAACACTTAAAATTACAATTGGGTGAAAATCATTTAAAATGACCATTTTTATAAAATAATTTGTCCACGGGCATTATTTTATGATAAAATTCATTTAAATATGTGAAAAGTGCTTAATTATTGTCCTTTGCTATATTATCTAGCTTTATAATACAGCTTTATATATTAATTACCAATAGTAGAAAAATACTATTCCTTTTTTTTGTAACCAAGTCGAGTATTATCCATACAAAATAATTTGTCCTCTTCACGAGCTACGTTACAAAAATCATGAAAATAAATACACTAGCTACATTTATTAATTATTGGTGAATTTTCTGCTAAAACATAGTAAATTTCCATTGATTTAAATAAAAATTATTTTATTTGAATTATTTTTAATATTATAATTTTGGTAAAAAATTAATGTCCATTATTTTGTTCATTTTTGTTGTTCATTTTTCTAACAGTAAAATTTGACAATAATTGGTGATTAATAAATGGCAGCACTGCTCTTCTAACGAGCCAATGACATATAAGAAACGAACATGTGTCGGCCATTTTGTTCTCCAGCGAAAAAAGTGAACGACGCGTATTTCTTTATCGACGAGTAAAATTCCAATTTTAAATTATCAGTTTTGTTAAGTTTAACAAACAACGCAGGTAAGTGAGTACTTATATTTCATCGATTATTTAAAAAGGTTGCTACTGACCTTCATTGAAATGCAAGGTTGTTAGAACTCATTAAGGTTTCTGTTTGGCTTAAACATTTTGGCATTACTTTCAAAGTACGGTGGTTCATCATTTTTGTTATGATTTGTTACAATTTTTGGTTACGTTACAAAAATGATATAACAAAAATGAACTAAAGGCGCAATCACATTGCTGGTTTATATTGATAAGCAATTATTTTATTTAAAAAAAATTAAGTTAGGGGGTATTATTTTTAGAGAGTGGTTTAAATGTCTTTTTAATTTTTTGTGCAGTAAAGTTCAATAACACAGGTAGGTATGTACATAAACACTCACGCCTGTCACCCAGAGGGGTAGGCAGAGACTACAGACTTCCATTTAGCACGATCCTGACATACCTTTCTCGCCTCTTCCACATCCATATACCTACGCATACATGCTCGTCGGTTAAGGGTACTCTTAATTTGGCCCATTTTTAGTATATCGCCAATTTGGTCGACAAACTTCCGCCTAGGACGTCCCTTTCCGACTCTTCCATTCACTTCTGCAACATATATTTGCTTTGTCAGTCTTTCCGCATTCATTCTTTCTACATGACCAAACCACCGAAGCATTCCTTTCTTAATCCTGGTCACCGCATCATCATGCAAACCACACTCTTCTTTTATCACACAGTTTCTCACCCTGTCACTCAGATTCAGCCCTAAAATACTCCTTAGCGACCGCATTTCTACTGCATTTATTCTACTCTCGTGCTTCTTCTGCCACACCCAACTTTCACTACCATACGTTAAAGTAGGGATTAATACAGCACTGTGAATTGCCATACGTGCCTTTTTTGACACATTCTGACTTTTCACAATAGAGTGTAGAGCCCCATTTACTTTATTTCCTGCATTCACTCGTCGTTCAATGTCCTTATCATATCTCCCATCCCTGCTGAATACACATCCCAAATATACGAACTCATCCACTTGCTCAATTAACTCTCCTTCTATTCTTATTTCACATACCGTTTTGCTTTCATCTCTTTCAAAAACCATCACTTTCGTCTTACTTGCGTTCACTTTCATTCCCTTTTCTTTTAATGACCTGTTCATTAATGTAACCATCATTTGCAACTCGGCCGCCGACGACGCAAGTATGACTTGATCATCGGCGTACAAAAGGCATTTGATGGTTAACTCACCCATTCTTAACCCGCATTCTTCAACTTTCAAATTTTCCAAACAGCTGTCCATAAATAGGTTGAACAGCCACGGGGAAGCTACACAGCCCTGTCTGACACCTTTATGGATGCCAAACCAGTCCGAGTAGACCCCGTTGATTCTAACACAAGCACTCGAGTCCCTATACAGAGACTTTAATGCCTGTATCAAACCAGCGCTCAACCTAAATGCGTTCAGCGTTTGCCATAACACATCCCTGTCCACTCTGTCATAAGCCTTTTCCAAGTCCATGAACGCACAAAAAACTTTTTGGTTTTTCGCCAAAAACTTCTCCGCGATCATGCGCATGGAAAAGACTTGATCTGTACACCCCATTCCCTTTCTAAATCCCGCTTGCACATCCCAAATTTTTTCATCAGTTTCTTTCATAACTCTTTCAATTAGTACCTTAGCATACAGTTTTCCCACAATGCTAAGAAGGCTGATACCACGGTAGTTTTTACAGTCCTGCTGTGACCCTTTTCCCTTATATATTGGGACTATCACGGCTTTGCACCAGTCTCCCGGTACCCGCTTTAGTTCCCAACATAAATTAAACAAGGTGTACAGCAGGCCTGCCACCACGTCCTCTCCAGCCCTTAGCATTTCGAGTGAAACTCTATCATATCCGGCTGCCTTACCTACTTGCATGCTTTTCATTGCTTTCATTATTTCATCTATACTTATCTCCCTATCTCTTTCATCTTCTTTCAGAATTTCTATTTCATTTAGTTCACACTTCTCCTCACTCATAAATTCGCTTTCAAAATATTCCTTCCATCTCTTTAACCTCAACACTTCATCATTCAGGATACAGCCATTCTCGTCTCGTATCGCATTCAATCTAGGCTGTTTTGAAAGTCCCCTGGTATTTCTTACGAGTTTCCAGAACATTTTAATATTTGCCTGGAAGTTATCCGATATTCTTCTATCATTCCTATCCGTTCTTTCTTGCTTTTTCCTTTCAACTAATTCTTTTACTCTCTTATTTAAACGTTTAAACTCTGCCTTTTTTCTTTCATTCTCATCATTCTTACCGTCAGAGTTACCAGCTTTGGTCGCTAGTAAATCTAGCCATGCTCTCTTCTTTGCTTCAACTTCCATACGTACCTCATCATCCCACCATAACGTATTGTCTTTCCTTTCATTCGTTCTCTTACTAACACCACATACTTCGGTAGCTGCATCCACTAAACCTTTCTTAACATTATGCCACACATTTTCCAAGTCTAACTCATTCACACACAACTCATCCAAATTACTTATATTTTCTCTCAATCTGCATTTGTACTTGTCTTTCACATCTTCATCTTGTAACCTCTCAATTCTTATACGCTGTAACGAAGTGGTAGACACAGATGTCCTATGCCGCCAACGTCTGAATAAACCCCTAACTCGGCATAAGACCAGGTAGTGGTCCGTCCCTACGTTGGACCCCCGGTAAACCCTTGTATCCACCACTGCGCTCCTCATTCTTTCATCCACAGTTATGAAATCTATCATGCTTCTATCATCACCTCTTTCCCAAGTATACATGTGAATCTTCTTATGACGAAAGAAAGTGTTCGTCACAAAAAGATTCCTTTCCACGCATACGGTTAGGAGGCTTTCACCATTCTCATTTATACTTTCATCACCAAACGTTCCCAATATCCTTTCATAACCAAGCCTCCTCACCCCAACCCTTCCATTAAAATCTCCTAGCATAATAATATTTTCATTTCCATTACACTTCATTAACACCATCCTTACCATTTCCCAAAACTGCTCCCGGATATAAGTGGGCTTAGACATGTCTGGGGCGTAGACCCCTAACACAAACAACTTCTTTAAGCCCACTTTCATTCGTATCCATAGCAGTCTTGGGCTTACACATTCATACTCTTTCACACATTGGCTCATTCGTTCTGAAAGGATGATACCTACTCCCTGGCATGCCCGCTCGATCTCGTCTACACCAGACCAGTATGCGGTATACATGCCATGTGCAGTGACATCCTTCCCCTTCCTTTTCGTCTCATTTACACATAATAAATCTATTCCTCTATCATACATCATATCGCATACTTCATCCATTTTATCATTCATTGCCCCACATACATTCAAGGTAGCCAGACGGGCCTCTGCAATCCACTTTTCGCCTCTCTGGGAGACAGAACGTGACGGGTGGCGAACCTCGTCGCCGGTTTTCCTCCCGGAGATTCTTCGCACCCCTGCCCCATTAAAGGGGCGCCGGGAACTCGGGGCCATTTCTTTTACTTTTTGCCTCATGGTGCGAAAACTAGGGCGTGGCATATTTTACGCCGCTACCACACGGCGAGTAGCCGAGTCTGTTCTTTCGGCTTTGTCGCTCTTTTAGCACCACCCGGGGGAAACGTGTAGGGTGGGCCTAGGATTAGGTGGTCGAAGCCTACGGACGCGAGCGACTTATCCCCCCTATCCCGAAATTTATTATTTTTCGTTCAATATGTCGTTCCATTTTCTTATATTCCTGTTTGTTGGTATCATTGTCATTTGTTTGTCCATTAGTTGTTTATTTCATAGCCTATCAGTAATGACACTAATATTTGTTTGCCCGTGTTAGAAGCGTCCGTAACCAAGTGCAACTAAAGTAGCCTCGGTCGCTGATAATTTAACGAATGTTACACTGTTGACAGGTTTCTTTAGGTCACGATTGACACTTGTTTCACCTGATGGAAAAAAAATGACAAGGTTGATGGTGAAGCACGTTTACCAGAACATGTCATTTTGTATTCTAGTCTATTTGATTGTCTGCTGCCTGTTTATATTTTGTCCTTCACCTAGTTTGATTGTATGTCCAGTTGACTTTTTGTTGGTCCATTATTCTTTCATTAACTTTGTGTGTCCTCAATCGTCGTATTCGATTTCATAGCTCTCTGTTCATTTACGAATATTTTTCTTTCTATCTTTAGTTGTTTCTGTGCCTGTTTGCGATCAAAATATTTTTTTATCTTTTTAGGATGCCAATGACAGCAGCTGAACGTCAACGACTATATAGGCAACGTCTTAAAGAATTAAACCCAAAAAAGTTTGAAGAAATTCGTTTAAAAAATTTGAACAGAATTAAAAATAAATATGTGTCAGTTTCTAAACTAACAGAAAACCAAAAGTCTATAAGAAGAAGTAACTGGAGAAAGCTGAGGAAAAATCAAATGAAAAAATATGAGTTACAAGTTAAAACTAAAAAGAATATAAAAAAATATCAAAAATACTATAAGAAGCTAAATAAAGACAATGAAAAACAAAAACATATAATTCAAATACAAAGAAAACAAATACAAGCATTAGAAAAGAAAATCTATCGACAAAAAGTCCTTTTTAATTGTCAGATGTCTCCCTTAGAGCAGGAAAATCTTATAATTCACGCAAAGCCTCAAACGCCAAATTCAAAATTAAAAGCATTCGTCAAAACTATGGCTACTCCTTCAAACGAAGATAAAATGAAAATTAAAAAAGTTCTTCTAGAAAACCTCTTTATGACTGAATCAATAAAGCAAGAATACAAGAATAACAAAAAGGCGAAGAAGATTTTAAGGAATATTTTTACGTCACCGATTGTCAGAAAGTATAGAATGCATTCGCGATTGAGATGGGTCATCGGTTTAAAAAGTAGAATCCGCAATTATGCAAAATTTGGCTCCAGGAGAAACAGTGAATTAGCGAAAAAAATTCGGAACTTTTACCTGCGTGATAATGTAAGACGAGCTACGGCGGGAAAGAAAGAAACTAAGACTTTAAAAAACAGAAACGTCAGAAACGGTTTCTTCTTGACAGCATGACAAATTTACGTAAAAAATTTAGGGAAGATACTGGTATTAACGTGTCTATTGCCACTTTTCGTAGACAAAGACCTTTTTATGTTAGTTTAGTTAGAGTTACACCTCGACTGTCAAATCGTGAAACATGTGTTTGCAAAATTCGTGCAAACTTTGAGTTCAAATTTATGGCACTAAAAAAGCTGAAAATCTTTGATCCGGGTATGAAATTAATAAATATATTGGAAGAAACAGTATGCGACACAAAATCAAAAGAATGTATGTATTGTGAATGTAATATTTGCAAAACGACGTCTCCAACCTACAATTTCACTAAAGCTAAAAAATATGACAACGTTACCTGGGCAGAGTGGATCATGAAAGACGTTGAGTATGAAAAAAATGATGAGACTAAGAAAACTAAGAAAGTGGTAACTGAATCAAAAACAGAAATGCTGGAGATTCTTATAAATCTTTTTGAAAAAGAACTTACACAGTTTAAAGATTTTTTTAATATTTGGCACCAATATAACGTATACAGAAATCTCAAAAGCAGTCTTCAACACAACGAGGTTACGATTCTCTGCGACTTTTCTGAAAACTACACATGTAAAATGCATCGGCAAATACAGTCAGCCCACTTTGGGACGCAAAATCAAATATCATTACACACAAGTGTCATATACGTTAAAAGTTCAAAACCTCGCGCATATTGCACACTATCTGACTCAACAGATCATTCACCCGCAGCAATATGGGGATATCTGAGACCAATTTTGATTGATATCAAGAAAAAAGTTTCAAATTAATACTGTACACGTATTTTCGGATATCCCCGCCACTCAGTATAAACAGAAAAAGAATTTTTATCTGTATAAATTATATCTTGAGGACTTGAATTTTGAAAAAGGGACTTGGAACTTTTCAGAGTCTTATCATGGGAAAAGTGCTGCTGATGGTATAGGAGGAGTCATCAAGCGACTTTTGGATACTAAAGTATCCCATGGAATGGACGTTTCAGACACCTCAACAGCATACTCTCTACTGAAAGAAAATACTACTGTCAATCTTTTTTGTGTTGATGAGTTGGATATTATCGAGATAAAAAGTAAAAATCAAACAGCTTTCGAAAGCTTAGTGCCTGTTCCTAAAACAATGAAGTTTCACCAAACACAAGTCGAAACAGAAAACCACTCTAATGAAATAAATTACTGAGTTTTAAGTTGTTTTTGTAACGACTCAAGCATGAGAGGTTTTTGCGACTGTTTCAACAATAAAAGACATTGTCTGCTATCTCCAAGTCCGAGAATAAAACACCACCGGTTTCTTCAAAAAATAAACCAACTGTACCAATAGATATTTTTGGTGCTGTTGACTGTGATTCAAACTCCTCAGATATTTTCGATTTGCCACGTACTATTGGTACTACTAAAACTTCTAAGCGTAAAGTGCGGAGCAATCCAACGCAAATTATGACGCCTGTGGTTGCAGACCATACCTATGCCGCCGTGACAAATAAAGAAAATGTCGATCATCAACATAAAAATAACTGGAAAATATAAAAAATGCGGGAGCTGTGACTATATTATCCGATGTAAAAGTAAACTATGCAATTAGTGTTTTAAGGAAAATGATCAGCAATACAAAGCGGCAAAATGTGTCTTCTTGAAAGTTCAACAACTAATTCTGTATCATTAAAGAAAAAATTTTTTTATAGTTCTAGTGAAAGTGAATAGTGTTTCATATTGTTATTTTGTTAAATAGTTTTTGATACCTCTATAGTTCCTTAAACTGTTATTATTTCAATAAAAATTGTTTTCATTATGTTCATGACGACAGTAAATAGATATAATGTCGGGATATTTTTAGTTCCTATTGCAATAATTTTGATATCCTTAATATTATTTTTTTAAATGAGGTTATTATTAAAAAGTCATCACAGCTTTGATGTATGTAGCTTCAATACTGCGCATATAAAACTTAATAATGTCTGCATACGATTGTGTTAGCAAAGAGTGAATATAGAAATAGATTGTAAATTTTTTACCCTTTTTCCCAAGTCTGTAACGAAAAGAATGCTGTTGACAAATGTCTACTTTTTGCATCATTAATTTGTTTATGATAATTTTATCTAAGAATAATATTCTCAAAATGTAACTGATTATGTTGAAGTATTTGATCTCTTTTTTACTGTCCCGAAAGAAAAAATTGGTTTATAAGAAATACAATGTTTCTTATGATCTTATTTAGTTAATAAAAGAAAATAATAAAAGCATTATAAAGTGGTTTATTTCATAAATCTTGTACGTGATTAATAAATTAATAGTAATCCTTAGAGGAACTCGGAATTTCGCCCGCTGCCAATGGACGCGTATGTTCGTGTTGCTAAGTGATAACCAGTGTATATTGTGAAAACACCCTAATATTTCGTTTTTGTTGTTTTTTGTTACGTGTTTCATTTTTGTTACATTTTCATTTTTGTTTCATTTTTGTCACAATGGTCAATTTAAATGATTTTCACCCAATTACAATATTATTGGTGCCGACGGGGATCGAACCCGGTTTGCTCGCACACTGTGAAAATTTTAGCAAGCGCTAACCATCTGAGCTACCACGGCTCCTCTCCTCTCGAGCTAGAGACTTTATTTTATTTATCGTCAGGACTGTTGGTCTAATGGTTAGTGACCCTGACTGCTATGCCGCAGGTCGTGGTTTCGATTCCCACCCAGGACAAATGTTTGTGTGATGTAATTTATCTATAATATTTATGTATTTAGAATATATAAGTATGTTTATCAGTTGTCTAGTACCACAACACAAGCTCTGCTTAGCTTGGGACTAGATGGTGTTGTGTGATAGTTGTGGAATATTATTATTATTGTATTATTATTGTTGGGGTATCTGTATAGTTTTCTCATCTGGTTGGTTTTTATAAATATATAATTATAAATTAAAATGAAAAGATAAATATACATAAATATCAATAAAATAAAATAAATACAAAAAATACAGTGTTGGTAAAATCAAGGCAAACTTAGGGTAGGGTTGTCAATTATTATTTTGATAATAAAACTAGTGAAATTCCGCGGTTTTATATGCGCAAGCGTGAACGTAGTTAGAACATAATATAACCTTTATGTTTTACATAAATATCCTAAAAAACTTATTATTTTAATATTTTACTAAGTACCTATAAAATTAACAAGTTTATTGCATTTTTATTTGAGTAATTTTTTATGCAATTTCTTTATCTACGTCTATTTTTAGGAACCTTTATTTAGTCTGAATCATACATAACACTATATTACTGATTTACTTACTTATACGTAGTTTTCTTTTTTGCAGTTACAAATATCTTGTGAGGTTGAAAAAGGCAGTAATGAAAAAATAACAAGAATAATAATAATTGTCGTCAGCCACTTCTTTTCATAAAAATTTCAGATCATGGTCCATTAGGTTGCAGCTTTACCGAACCACAACTTATAATAATAATAATAACAGTAATAATATAATATTATTTTGTATTTATTTTATTTTATTGATATTTATGTATATTTATCTTTTCATTTTAATTTATAATTTTTATATATTTAAATATTTATAGAACCGAACCAGATAAGAAAATTATACGACTCCAACGATTTTAGCGACGAACGTCTGGATTTATTTTTAGAAAATGTCCTTTTGTTCATGTTTTCAGGCAATAAAAAAACTGCTACAATATAAGAAGGTAAATTTCGACAAATCACTAACGGTCGTTATAGCTATAGGCGTGATATCGGAGTTGAGTGGTTCGCGTCTTGGCTTTCGTCCCACTTTTTCCCTTTTTTTTTTCAAGTTCCCTTCTTTTGTGAGAAAATCTATTATTTCAAACCCTTTTTTTAGTAATTTTTAAAAATACGAAAATTTTAATTTTAAAAATTTTAAAAAAATATCTATTTAGTTACTAATGCTATATTTATTATTTTAATAATTACCTACCCAGTAGGTAAATATTAAAATAATAAATGTAGCATTATAAACAGTAAATCTCCCTCAAACTCAATTTACTAATATTGTTCCTAAATAAGGAATAGCAGATAAAAGATTAGTAGGTAATAACTATTGCTCCTCAGAATTATATTTGACCTCAAGGTAAAACATATCCTAAAATTCAGTAGCTAAATAAAATAATAATACCTACTATTCAAGTATATTTTCAATATGTAAGTAAATGAAAATGACAAAAATGAAGCACCATTAGCATGTAAAGTTCGAATAATTAATGTTTCGACAAATATTATAATTTACACTATAAATAGCTAATTCAATATTAGCAGTATAGTATATAGTTAAAAATAATCAAAATAGTCATTTTTATTAATAAGATAATATATTAGAATACATGATTCTAATATAATGCAACTAATATACCGAATAAAGAAAATTAAAATACATTTATCATTGTACGCCGTGTCTATTTCCATAGAATAGTTCATTGTCATTGCAAAAATAATACTACGTTCGTAGCAGTAGGTGGCGTCTTGAAGATTTCTTATGCCGGCTGTACACGCTCGTCGAGACACCACGAGACAGGCCTAGAGGAGAGCGTTATTTAACATAATCGGTTTCAGAAACTGAGCCTGATAATCGTATATCCAGTTTCGTGGTCATGGTCAAACTGATTATTTTACGTACGCAGTTGACACACACAATGACCGGCGCTCGCGTAAGCGTTTTGTTTTGAACAGATTATTATTAAGATGAATATAGGTACGTAACACGATATACGACTCGCACAACGAGAGTAAAGAGTTCCTTCGGGATAGGTAATGGCTTACACGCAAGATGTGGATCATAAAAATTATGTGATGTGATGGACAATAATACTTAGATACTTACATATTTTGTGACTATAAAATTGTACAAAAGTACTAATATTGACGATGTCGCGCGCGTATTATAATACCTATAAACTGTTATATATTCGTAATCATATCATAACACAGTTAAACTAATGTTATAATACCTATAACCTGTTGATATTTTCGTAATCATAATCTAACACAAACGCGAAACTAACCTACGCTATACTGTATTGTATACAGATGTATGTAGCGATGCCGGACACAAGCCGGACACAGTCAGGCTTTTTGTTTGCGTGTCCGGCCAAATTAGACGGTGTCCGGGCCTGTCCGGCATTTGTCAGGCTTTTTATATTTGACCATTTTTATATTTTTCATGTACTTAAATACATACTATTGCAATTATTGAAACTTATATTGTAATGAATATTGAATGATTAGTAATAAAGAACACCGATTCTTTTAATTTAAGATTTTATGGTAAACGATATAAGCATTGTTTTACTTTAAAAAATATATTATCGTGTTATACTAAGACAGAATAATTAAAGGGTCCGGCCTTTTTACCAAAAAGTCCGGCTAAGCTGGATGGTCTGTTCAGCTTTTCGGTTTAAAGACCTGGCAACCCTAGATGTGTGTAGCTCATGGCGGCTGAACACACTCGTCTCGTCGCCTTGTGTGCCTCTCGTCACGTAAAGGCTCGACACGAGAACACACCATGTACACACTCGTTGTATCATTTGAAGTTTGTACTCCATATGCCCGCTGAGATGGACCTAGATAAAACTGTTGCTGCGTTTTGCCTTTGAGCTATTATAATTTTTTACACATTTATTAAAAATAAAATTAATAACCCATTGCTAAGAAGGAGATGGTGGATAGTTTCTATTAATTTACCGTAACAGTACCATGTACAGTGAATAGAATAGTGTATAGCTTGCGGCTTGCTCCACGAAAGATAAACAGTGGGGTGCGGTATGAGGTACGGGGAAGCGAAACCATAGCAACGGGCGACGCGCTAGTCCCACGTAGTGTCTCCCTGCGTCCAGTCGACCGCGCACATACTTGTGTCGTCTTGCGTACTATCGATATCGAAAGTGTTAGCGACTACCTGTTATACAATATTTTAATATATATATAAACGTTTATTTCGGACATCATGATCCATATTATAGGTTAGTAACAATTTTTAGAGCTTATAACTAATGTTAGTAATTGACAATTGAAACATAACACATATAACATAAAACAAGGACAAACAGAAAAACCACACAAACAAATATGGCACCCGGCCCCGCCCGCAAGATGACTACTTGACTACGTGCAGCCGTATCCATCGAGCAAGCATCGGCGAGTCCCAACTATCTGCCAAAGCAAAGCAAGGTGTGAAGCGCAACGTTTACGCATTATGGCGGGGAAACCATCTACGTGAGCCTCCGCAAACATAGCAGAAGCGCTACAGAAACGCGGCAGCCCCATCAATACCCGGAACGCGTTATTGTATTGTACGCGAAGATCACTGTATGCCCTCTGCGTAAAGTTAACCCACAGACAGCACGTATAAAATTACTGACAGTAAGCCTTGAAAAGCGTAATCTTTGCTTCGTCAGTACATTTGGCAAATCTGTGGGCCAACATATTACAGCGGACAGACAGCGACCTCCGTTCCCTTTCAATATCCTGGTTGTCTTTCAGGTCATCTGTGATACAGTGGCCCAGGTACTTAAAGGTCTCAACTTTTTTCAAAGGGGTTCCACAGAGCTTAAAAAGTGGCACATTAGTGTATCGCTTGTGGTCCGGATTGAACATCATGAGTTTGCTCTTAACAGCATTATATTTGAGCCCCTGTGCCACAGCATAAGATTAGCATATAGTTAACATTTTCTTTAAGGCTGCACTTGATGGACTCAGCAGCACCATATCATCTGCATAACTTATGTTATTAATGCAAACTCCGTCTATGTGGCAACCGATACCGGTACTGCTGAGCTCATCAAGGAGCCTATTCATATATAAGTTAAAGAGCATAGGAGAGCTTAAACCACCTTGCCTCACGCCGCATTCTAATCTGTATTCTTCTGAGAGCGAGCCAGCCCATCTGACATTGTTCTTTTGGTTGCTATATCAGTGCTGAAAGAGCAATACAACTTCTTCGGGCAGGCTAGTCTCAGATCTCATCTTATCCCACATGCGTTAGTAAGCTACTAAGTCAAACGCCTTTGATAGGTCCAGGTAGCAAACAAACACAGGTGTCTTCCTTGCTGTGTAATACTGGACAGTCTGCTTGAGACACAAGATAGCACTCTCGGTAGAAAGACCTGGTCTAAAACCGAATTGAGCATCATTGAGCGTGATGTGCTTATCCAGGAACCCGTTAAGCAAACTGTCCAGTACCTTAGCGATCACAGAAGCAAGGGAGATGGGCCTATAGTTGGACACATCAGAGGCGTCACCAGTCCTGTTTTTTGGAATAGGAATAACAATAGTTCGCATCAATTTGTCAGGGAGATATGAATGCCCAATACACAAATTAAACAACAAGGACAGAACCCTTGGCAAATGAACTGCAGCATACCGCAGATGTTCAATGCTGAGGTGGCCATGCCCAGGCGACTTGCCTCTCACCATGCCCTTAATGACTTTAGCTACATCTTTGGCGGTAAAAAATACACTACGCTTCAGACTACCTGCCTCAGCATCAGACACCAGCGGCTCTGCCGGTCCCAGTGGTGATTCCACTCTAAAGTATTCTCTGAACACCTTAGCAATATCACTAGGATCACAAGCTCCCGAAACACTCACGGGAAGGCTCAACTTATGATTCATTTTATTGGTGGCTTTCCAAAACTGACCGAAGTTCTTTCTTTTGTGGTGTTCAGCTATTATGTCCATTTTTATTTGTGTCTGATTATTTTGACACCATTTTAATTTAGCTTTAAAAATGCGTCTCGATTCACAAATTTCGTTATATGCGTGACCAGAGCCGGGTCTGCCATGTAGTGACCAACTTTGAAAACAACGTCGAGCCCTCCCATGTGCCTCGCGAACGTGTTTGTTCCAACCAGGTAAGTATTTACCTTTTCGCCCCGTCCTAATACTATAACTACAGATAGCGATTTATTCAATGTACAGATAGCGGCCTCCGAAAGTATACACACAATATGTTCACACAATCTGTCAAGCGCTATTTTGTGTTGATGGTTACTACACATACTATTGCAACAATCCGAAAATTCTGCTGGAAAATCTATTAATTTTAACCTGGAGTTACATTCATTGTTATATTCACCAATTTGATCATCATCACGCTCTCCCCATATGATTTTATTAATACAATTATTTGACTGAGCTAATTTTGGTATTACAATATTGAAATTACACTCCATCAATACAGGAAAGTGATCGGACCAGTACGTGTCGTAAAGGACACATGCAGAAAGTACAGTACGCCTCGCCGCGGTCGTGATCACAACATGGTCCAGCCACCTTAAACTACCATGCGCTTCGCTCACAAAAGTATAGGTATCCGATGGTAACAAGTCTCTGTCTACACACGTCCATAATTGTTCAGAGCAAAATGACAATAGTTCTGTGTCAAAAGACTCACCAGGGTGCGCGTTGTAGTCCCCTAACATAAACACAGTTTCCACATTATGACTTTCAATAATAGCCGCCATCTCACTAAGACACTCTGTGAATTCCACTAGATTTTCTTTTTTATCTATCGGCATATACACTGAAAAGACTATAAAACAACGATCACTTAGCTCGATTTTAATCGCCGCAAGCCTGACACTTCTACACTTCATTACGGTTACATAAGGAAACACAGCTTTTCTCCAGAGAAGGGCCACACATCCGTATGGTCGCCCGCGTAACACTCCGTCCGCAGTATCGACAGCTGAGGTGCCCACGAAAGCGAAATCACTGTCGATGGTTTCTAGGAAAGCGAGGTCGTGTGACAGCAGCCAGGTCTCCTGTAGGGCGACCACGTCCGCTGAGCGACATAGCCGTCGCACACACTCCACTGATCGAACTACGTTCTTACAGTTAAAACTGACTAATTTGGTGCAACCTATTTTGAAAGTTGATTTTTCACCCCGGCCTTGACGGCGCTTCCTTTTTCACGATATTTGAAGTCAATAAAACGCCTGTAGGCTACTCCTTCCGGCCAAAAGTTTTCTGACATAAATACATTTAATTTATGTTTAGGTACAAATATTTTGTACGACTCGTAATCTTTTGTTATTTTCATTTTCATCTTTTCTACGTTGACGTCAAGTTTACTCTTTTTCTTTACGTAATCGGTTATGTCACTCACAGACACTCCCTTCGCCACATTATAAATGTATACCGGGACCTTAATCTCTGCCGCTCTGAAGTTGTCTCCAGGCTCTGAAATAGCCTTCCCTCTGTATCCAGAAAAACGATTACGCAACCTTTTCTTTTGAACCTTTATCCACTCATCACTACTTACTTCTGATCTCCAATTGCCTTCACGGACAATTTCTGACATAGACTTTGCATGCTCTTCACTACGTGTATTCTGTAAATTCGTTGCGAGTACATCAGCGTTTACGCTTTTATTAACCTGCAATAATATTGGGTCACTCGGTTTTATGCGTGCGGCGGCCGTGTGTTTCGCGCATTCGTCGGTGTTTACTTCCTGAGTTGTAGGCACCGGTGGCGGCGACTGACTCAACTGAGAATGTGCCGGGTGAGTCATCGTAACCGCTATCTCGGGTGATACACGCAACTTACTATTGTCGGATAGCGGCGCGATACGACTACCTTCAGATGACTTTAATTTCAATTCCATGTCCCGATATATTGATTCTCGTAATGAGATATCGTTTACATCATTAGGCCCTTCACTAGGTAAGGGAGGCAATCCCATAGGACCACTTTGGCACTCGAAGCTGTTTTGTAGGAAGCCTCCGCGACGCAAGTTAATGTTGGGCCCATAGTTATTTACCACCGACGTATCCTTAAGGATATTTACCTCAGACTTCAGCCGGTCTAAGTCCTCCTGCTTCGCACAGTCCTTCATAATCATGCTGATATCTCGTTGCATTTTGACTATGTGTTTTAGAATTCTCGTCACATCTACATGGTCCCATAAGACGGTAGGGAGTTTTTCAAGAGCCCTAGCAGTAAACACGGGAATATCTTCGGAATGTGTACTCCGTAGCAGACAGATAATATCGTCCAGATCCTTCCGAGCCCTGCCGTCCTTTTTTCGAGTATCTTTTCTCCGAACTATTTTCCGCGTCTTTTCCGGGATCGAATCAAACAACAAGTTCTTTGCCGTTTCAATATCACTTTCTGAGAAAGCACTCACACATATATTTATAAGACTTTCGTCGTCCATAACATCTTTCTTGTTATCGATAAAAGCTAGAGTCCCGTTTATTACAATGTTGCAGCTCGAACATTTCAACACCTTTGAGGATATTTTAAATCTTTTACACACACAACACGCACAACGGACAGCGCGACCGGGTAGATGCGCGAGCGTCGCACGACTGAGATTATATATATATATATATATACATATATATATATATATATATATATATATATATATATATATATATATATATATATATATATATATATATATATATATATATAAAGCAAATAATTATTCAATAAACCTGGCACTAAAGACTTAAATATTGATATCGGTATTAAGAGTATGAAATATTTTATGAGATTTGTAAAAATAAGCAGGATCTATTGAAAGATGACTGTAATCATGTAGGCAAAAAGAGAGGTAGTTGAACCTCCGGAAAAAACACATGTTTCTTCGTAAATTTAAGTACATATATATTTTAAATGAAATTAAAAAAAACACAATAACATCATTAAACACTGTATTTAATAAACTTTCTAACAGTGTATTACACTTCTTTATATATTATCATCAAAAAAAGTTAGTAACAATAAAATCACGTATGTCGTCTTGAGACAAAACAAAAATTACAAATACAAAATATTTTACTTCTTTAAAGTGTACACAAAATACAGAATATTATTTAGCAGCAATTAAAACCTAACGATTATATATAAGTGCGTTTTTGTGGAGACTTTTGGTGTGTAGTTTTAATGTCGACCTTTGACTTTTTACATATTAAAATGTCATAATACAGTTTGCATTTTTCTGCTTGATTATACATGCGCAATGGACGCTAAGTATAATACCTACGAGACCCTTTGACTCGAGCGCAAAAAACCGACACGCTTCCGAGAGCGTACGACGGCCACGAGACGCGACGCGACACGACGAGAGCATCCTGTACACACTCGTACTCGGCCTGTCTAGACATGGGTCGTAACGTCTTTTGGACGTAATCGGTTGTACGTAGTTTCGTGGATATGAGTAACTAGTTTCAAAACTGCTTATTTTTGTAATTAGTTACATCTGTATACAGTATAGCGTAGGTTAGTTTTGCGTTTGTGTTATGTTATGATTACGAAAATATTAACAGGTTATAGGTATTATAATATTAGTTTAACTGTGTTATGTTATGATTACGAATATGTAACAGTTTATAGGTATTATAACATGTGCGCGACATTGTCATTATTAGTACCTTTGTACAATTTTATACAGTCACAAAATATGTAAGTATTTAAGTATTATTGTCCATCACAACACATAAATTTTATGATCCACATAATTACACAAAAATTTACTTAATACAAAAAAATATTAATTATTTATTTACATTTATTATATATTTCTATTTGTGTACACTAAATATTTATATACACTTTTTTTCAATTCCATTTATTCACAAAGAAAACTATATATGTTATAATATTTTTTTAAAAAACGCAAAAAGTTTTAGTAACAATGTTAAATAACGCTCACCTCTAGGCCTGTCTCGTGGTGTCTCGACGAGCGTGTACAGTCGGCATTACGCGATATATTGTAGCGAGCGTAGATAGACCAAACGCTCAAGGTCGTTCGCTAGAGGTAAAGCCTTAAGACGGTTCCCCTAGCGAGAGACCTTGAGCGTTCGGTCCCATACAATCCACGCGCTCTCGCTACAATATATCACGGAAAAATACGCCCGAATATTTGGAATTATTTCAGTTAAAAGAGATAAGCGAACTTAAGAAATTAAATAAAACGTGTAGAATACATTGATATATTAAAAGGGGTTTTTTATATATCAATGGTAGAATATAGGTTTTTAAATTATTTATCCATTAGTGTAATTCTCAAATGATTAGAGCATTTCCTTTAGCAACAGATGCATGTAATCAATAATTTTAGTCATTTTTTAAAAGTAGATTTTAAATGTATTCATAACACATGAAAACCAATTAGAACGTGGAATGTGATGATAGGATATCGAACATTAATAATGTGCTTTTAGATGTTGTTTATTTCTCACAACTAATGAGATAATAGTCTCTGAAAAACGCACTTTTGCCAGGTTTTGGTCAGGGTACCACCTTAAGAAAGCTGGGTACTTCCTTGTTCAAGTGCTAAGTGTAGCCGTTCAGCGAGGAAACGTAATCAGATTTCTATTCGCACCCTACTGCGTGAAGAAGATTATGTATTATAATGTGTGTTATATCTATAAATGTGTATTATAATTTAAGTTTTTATTTTGGTAATAATTTTATTACATTAAGATATAAATATTTGATTGTTACAAGTCTCTTTTTAATTTAAATAGGACCACCGTATAGATATTCAGCTAAAAATCCATCAAAATGAAATCAGCTGTTTCCGAGAAATAAAGAATCTCCACCTCCTTCGAGCTCTCTTAAAAATGTAAATAATATCAAATTTTATTATGCAGCAAACTTCAGAGGGTTTTC
This sequence comes from Parnassius smintheus behrii, assembly GCA_036936625.1. Lineage (NCBI taxonomy): Eukaryota > Metazoa > Arthropoda > Insecta > Lepidoptera > Papilionidae > Parnassius > Parnassius smintheus. The sequence goes on from JAUPFT010000025.1 coordinate 31,131,242, forward strand.
ATACTTCCTACATACCCTTGGAATTAAAAGGGTGTCGTGCCTTTACTACGCTGTCTTATGCACCTATAACATTTTTACGCCAGGATGGTAAAATTATTTAAAATTTTATATTCAGAGTGAAATTTTATTCTGTAATAAATACATATAATATTGCATTTAATAACCTTTTGTTTAGTTACATGTTATATACTTTAGGTCAATAAGCTATATCTGTTTCGAGGGCGGACGGGAAAACGGACAATGACCTTTGAGAGTGCGATAGGGATAACCAACCTCTTTTGACAATTTTTGTCTTTTAATTACTAATCTCTGTTTCAGTTCTGCTACTGCCATTGAGAAGTTCTTGATAGAGGAAGCCAATAAGCGATTTTGTCTCAATCCGGGATCATTTGATCAACGTAGGGCTTATAACTATAGAGTAGACCAACAAGGTGTCTACTAAATTGAAATATCAATTAAGTTATTATTATTTTCTATATTCTTATTATTATTAGATATTGTTAGTAAATTAATTTAATTTAACCTTTGATTTTTCGTTATGTTTAATGCTCGTAGATACTAAAATGAGTCAGAAAAAATAGGAAATATCACTGTTCTCAATTTTTTTTTAAATTTTTAAACTCACAGTAAGATTTTCTCCTGTATTGTGGAGGCAGTTTGCAAACACAAATTGCGTAAGAACAAACATCCAACCCCTAATCAAAAACTAGTTATCTCTAGGCCATTCAAGTACTTGTTCCGTGCGGGATTCGAACCCACGGTCATCCGCGCTGCAACTCAATGCCAAGCCGTTCTATTGCATTCTACATACCGGATAAAATTTTCGTAAGAAAGAAATTCGATTTGTTAAGTGAACGAAGAAGTCTATAGCATAGATATTTTTCATTTTTTAAGCTTTTGACTCTGTAATTATAAAAAAGAGATTGAAAATTACGAAAATGGAATCATGTGCACCCTACTTTAAGCGTGGCAAGTTTTTGTCGTCCATGACCTTGAAACGTCCGCTAGAAAAGACATTTAGTTCAAAATTAGTAGTTTTTAGTAAGTGTCCTCCTGACCGAATTTCGATCACTGCGGTCATACTCAGCGGAGACAGGACAGGATTATATTGCGCAAGTGTGTACACAAGCACAGCTGTGCACTCTCTATTCCCTCACTCTCATAGTCCGATAGGACGGACGGTAATCCGATATGACCGGAGAGTAAACAGACGCAGGACCATCGGTTTTACGTGCTTTCCGATGCACCGGTGAAGCAGTCAATATTGTAAGAAATAATTTTTATAAATAAATTTCATAATTTAGGACGAAAAAAATAATTTTGTTACATATCTGCGCCAATGGCTTCTTCTGTGTTCACATATTACAAACTATTTACTTGGGAATGATTGTTCGATACCAAGGTATTACTGATTTGTTTTGTGTAGTTAATTGTGTAACATAATATTTATAATACGATTGTAAACTGTTCTCTGTAAAAAGAAGTCCTGCTAGGTTTCTTGCTGGTTCTTCCCAGTACAGAGGTACTTTCCTAAATAGTGATATATTGAACATAGATTTTTTATAATTTTTTCGACGAAAATTTTTTATAATCTATATTGTAAATTAAAAAAAAAACATTACGTTTTCTTACACTGCCACTATAAATTCCGTGTAAATAATATCTATAGGCAAACAATAAATATGGGCAAGGTAACCCAGTCTAAATTAAATGGGACTTTTAGATAAAGCTATTCAAGTACGGGGAATTGGAAATATGTTCAAAGATAGCAAATTAAACACAAATACGAGGGGTGATCAAATTGCTCAATGATGCGTAATCCGTCGCAGAAGTTTCATGCAGGAATGGTAGTCGAGAATTTATTAAAAGTAAAAAAGCCATATATACGTTATTCCTTACATATAAAAAATAAGATGTATGCACGCTCGCACAGAACACTAGCTTGAACTAGAATTATGCTGCAGTATTTCGTACGCTGAGTGATGAGAATCGCAGATATTTTGACTGGTAACGTGGGACTTCAGGCACATTAGATCTTAATCCTTAGGGGTGGGACAAAGTTTCTGAGTTTACGTTTAATAAGCTTTTGCGACACCCTCTTATCTTAGATTTACTTAAAGCATGAAAAATTCCGAAAGGCTTTTAAAACACAAGTAGTTACCCTCAACCTCTCTCAACTGTGTTTGAGCGCTTAATATCTCCCTAAATACGTCCTAATACGCGCAGTTTTTATCACGATATTTTCCTTGCCGCCAGGCACGTAGTCAAGTACGTAGTAAGTCAGTACTTTAGAAGGGCGAACTCCCAAACAAATTTTAGGTGACTTTTTTTCTTGCGTCTTCAAATGAATAATGTAGAGTTTAAAATCCTGAACATTTTTCTCTTCAGTCATACTACTGCAGGAAGTCAAAAATAAAGATATTCCAGTTTAAACGAAATACACATCAGACTAGGCTGTATGGTATAAAATGCCTTAATTGGCAAATCGTTGCAACAACAACTAGTCGATATAATTTTCATATATGTTTATATAGTATAATTACTATCATAGAGGGAATCCTTAAGGGAACGCATTAGTATATATAGAAGAGTTTTCTGAATAAAATACACGTGAAACTCGGCTGTATGGTATAAGACCTTTGCCTAACTTAACTAACGAATCGTAACAACCACAATAACTAGTCAATTAAGTTTTGAATTGTGTCTAATGATTTTTTTCCAGACTTCGATAGGCCGTAAGCTTGATTAGATAAAAAAAGAAAATTATTTTATTATTATCTGTAATAGTGACTTAGACTAGAATGAGACTTAGAAGACGCTTAATAATTCCATCATCAGTTATTTCGCCATTGTCATTTTAACCTCATTGGTGTCGGCGGTAATCGAACCCAGGTTGATCATGAACTGTGAAATTTGCTGCGAGTTTAAACTACCACCGCACTATATTAATAGGAATGGACACAGTGATGAGTTGATGTGGATATAAATATAAATAATATTACAGGTTTATTTAATTTCTAACTTCCTTTTGTTTTGACGAATGATGATAGCGTAACTGCATCACGCATGACTGTTTTGACCCATGGGTGACGTAAGAGGCCACTGTGGGAAATACGCAAAAAAACTTCAAGAAACAAGCTTACTCTATTGTAAGAGGGCGGCAATACCCCTGGCATTCCTTTGATGTTGCAGTAGTCGATACTTACCATCGAGTGAGCCGGAAGCCCCCTTTATCTGTAAAGAAATCCTTGTCGCTACTAGTAGGTGACGGTATAACAATCTCGCTTATGTGAGACTGCAAAGCCCAGCCGTATCAATGGTGCTCACATCTGGCGCTGCGTTCGTCAATCTCTCAGTCAAACGCCATGATTAAGTCAAATCTTCTCTAAACCAAGAGAGATCTATTTTGAACAGTGTGTATGTTATTTGTTAGTGTGTATATTCTTTCGTCAACCTGCAATAATAGAAGAAGAAAAAAAAATACCGCTAAAAACGTCACATTTTAGAAAAATAAAACACAAAAGTTATTGTGTTGAAATATGGCAACTTAAATTAGCAGAAATATTCAACAATTCAAGAGGAAGATTAATGAATACAAAAAGAGTTGCACAAATTAAAAGCAAACAATACCCGCCGCCGGAGTCTCCCCCGCCAGCTGTTCAACCTTTCCGCCCTCCTGAAAAAATTAAATTTCCCAAAGATTTATTAATTAACAGATTCATAATATTTTTGTAGGCTTAAAGAATTTTTAATCAAACATATTAAACTTCCACGTTCCGTAACAGAAAGCATTAGCCCATATCATCCCGTAGGTTTCGTAAGAGGCCACAAAGTCTCGGACTGGGAGCGACTAAATCCAGTTCAATTCAATCCCCAGAAGACACAAGCTTGCGCGTTTACCGCTAAAAAGAACTCCTTTATCGTACCTCCTCAGTTTCAAGGCACTCCTTAAGTAAAAGCTAACTTTAACAAATGTAAAACTTTCACATCGTGATAGCTTCAAAGTCGAGGCTTTAACTCTACACCCTATGTCTTAGTATTGACTACTGAAGCTGAATTATGTGGAAATGTTTTTATTATTTTCAGCTTTTAGAGGTTCACTTTTGAGTGATGCGGTAAATTCGTGGTCGTTCGAAAGAGATGGCCACATCGGCCTCTAAAAAGATTGACGTGCTCAGCAGAGCGGGATAGTATTTCACGCCGGTGCACTACCTGCAACTTTACAAGGCGCGGATTCGGCCACACATGGAATACTGTTCCAATCTCTGGGCCGGGACTCCCCAGTGTCAGCTTCTTCCATTTGATCGTATCCAGCGCAGAGCAGTTCGAATCATTGGCGACCGAGCTTTTTCTATACTCTCCCTAATATTTCCCCTATAGAAAAATCTGTGGAGAAGCCCTCCGTTAAGCTGTAGATTTTTTATAGTCTGTAATGTTGATGATGACGTCAATGATGATTATTAGTAGTCAGAAAACAGTGTTTAGTGCCGTAAAGTTGAGTGGTGACTGAGGGAAATGCCGGAAAGATCTAATTAGAATTATTTTTTCCTTTACTTTTTCAATAGAATAAGTTTGACGCACGAGCACACCATCCACCTGATGGTAAGTGGATGCTGTGGCCCATAGACATCTACATTTATTTTCGATTAAGAATCAAAATGCAGATGCGTTGTCACCCCTGAGAACTAAGATGGAATGCGTCGTTTCTCCAGATCTCTACACTTACCATACGAAACACAGCTGTATCAAGCTGCTATTTTACGCTGGTATTCGGTGAGAGCGTGGTCCTTCCCCGGTTGAGCCGACCTATTCGTACTATCACCATAATATAGCTGCAGCGAAGCTCTACCACGTATAAAAAGGCCTTTTTAAAAGTCTTTTTAAAAGGCTGTACATACACCTGCAATTCTGGCTCGTCAAGTACACTGTTCAAAATGGATCTCTCTTGGTTTAGAGAAGATTTGACTTAATCATGGCGTTTGACTGAGAGATTGACGAACGCAGCGCCAGATGTGAGCACCATTGATACGGCTGGGCTTTGCAGTCTCACATAAGCGAGATGGTTATACCGTCACCTACTAGTAGCGACATGGATTTTTTATAGAAAAAGGGGGCTTCCGGCTCACTCGATGGTAAGTATCGACTACTGCAACATCAAAGGAATGCCAGGGGTATTGCCGCCCCCTTAATATAGAGTAAGCTTGTTTCCTGAAGTTTTTTTGCGTATTTCCCACAGTGGCCTCTTACGTCACCCATGGGTCAAAACAGTCATGCGTGATGCAGTTACGCTATCATCACTCGTCAAAACAAAAGGAAGTTAGAAATTAAATAAACCTGTAATATTATTTATAGTTATATCCACATCAACTCATCACTGTGTCCATTCCTATTAATATAATGCGGTGGTAGTTTAAGCTTGCAGCAAATTTCACAGTTCATGATCAACCTAGGTTCGATTACCGCCGACACCAATGAAGTTAAAAGGACAATGGCGAAATAACAGATGATGGAATTATTAAGCGTCTTCTTAAGTCATCATTACAGATATTAATAAAATAATTTTCTTTTTTATCTAATCAAGATTATAGCCTATCGAAGACTGGAAAAAAAATCATTATACACAATTCAAAACTTAATTGACTAGTTGGTGTGGTTGTTACAATTCGTTGGTTAAGTTAGGCAAAGGTCTTATATACCATACAGCCGAGTTTCACGTGTATTTTATTCAGAAAACTCTTCTATATATACTAATGCGTTCCCTTAAGGATTCCCTCTATGATAGTAATTGTACTATATAGACATATATGAAAATTATATCGACTAGTTGTTGTTGTAACGATTTGCCAATTAAGGCATTTTATACCATACAGCCTAGTCCGATGTGTATTTCGTTTAAACTGGAATATCTTTAATTTCTGACTTCCTGCAGCAGTATGACCGAAGAGAAAAATGTTCAGGATTTTAAACTCTATAAGCGACTTAGGAGCTTGGTTCCAAAAATGGCGTATCGACGTAAACCCAGAGAAAAGCTCCGCCGTTTGCTTCGAAAATAAACGACGTCGTCTCACCACCACTCCACCAATCAGGATGTTAGGAACCCCTGTCCCATGGCAAACTAAAGCCAAATACTTTGGCGTCACCTTTGATGCAAGGCTCACTTTCGAGCCCCATATCAAGAAGGTTACTCGCACTGCACGATTTTACATGGGTAGGCTCAACAGCATGTTGGGCAGACACAGTAAAATGTCCCTCCGCAACAAGCGAACCCTATATAAGGTCTGCATACGACCTGTCATGACCTACGCGGCCCCCATTTTAGCACATGCTAAGCCCAAAGCTATAAATGAACTTCAAATAGTCCAAAATCTATTCTGTCGTAGGGCCACTAACTCGCCCTATTATGTCCGTAATGCCGACCTACATCGAGACTTAGAGCTCCAAACAATCCAGCAGTTCCTTAAATCACTCTCTGAGAGATTTTTCAAAGCCTCAGAATCCCACCTAAATCATCTCATTCGTGAGATAGCTGCATGCAGCCTCTATCCACACTCGCTATAGTGTGCGCAGACCGAGAAACTCTCTCTCGGACCCCCCCAACAAGCTTTCGGCCGACCTGAACTGCCTCCTGGCAGCTCAGGCCGAGCCTACATAACACATCCCTTAATCTGCCTTTGTTAGGCACTCTTCTAAGCGGCTTTTCGCCGCTTGCGCCCTCCTTTCTGCCAAGGAGGGTCGCGTTCGTATACGGCTTAGAGATCTCTAGTCAGATCGTTAAGCCAGTTCCTAAAAGGTTGGGTTTAGTGGGTAAAAGTCACCACATAACCACGCAGCCGGCTGCGTGGTTTGCTATGAGCATTCCCAACCTCCCTCCCCCGCTTTTCGGAGGGTTGCCCATATTTTATATAAAAAAAATCATGAAGTCCTCTCTTAGAGACTCCAACTTGCGCCACTTATTTAGTTCAACCGCCTCTATGATTTTATTGCAACTGCGTTTATGTCTTCAACTTGTGATGTTGCAAAGTGCACTCAAATAAGTAAAAGGATGGACGTTTAACAAAGAGTAAAAACAGACTGTAAAAACTCATTTCCATTGTAGCCCAGAAGTCTGAGCCTTAAATCTTGGATACAATATGACTTAATATCGACTATAGAAACTATTTCTAGTTTTGTTTTGTTTTTTGAAAGAAGTTCTTACTACTTAACTTTGTTGACGAGTAAAAATATTTTAGATAAATCCGACAAGGTTGACAGAGAGGTCAATCGACCAACGTAACTCAACTGAGCAATGATTTTTTTATTCTTTTACAGAATAATGGTAAAACCAAGCACAAAGTCCACTTGATTGTAAATGTGTGCTGTGGCCCATAGACATCTATTTATTTTCAATTAAGAATCAAAATGCGGATGCGTCGTCACCTTTGAGGACTTAGATATAATAACTCGTTTCCATTAAAAAGCTCTTCGAATCTCTACATTCACCATGCAAAACACAACATCAGCGTTAAGCTGCAGTTATACGCAAGTTATCTGTAAGAGCGTGGTCCTTCCCCGGTAGAGCCGACTCATTCGTGCTACAACCACAATAGCTGCAGCATGGCTCGACAACGATACAACTTACTTCGCAGCTCAGTTACGAACATTATACATAATGCCACATCAAAGACTAATTATAAAATTAAATTACCGATAATATCACTTCTTGCATGCTTAATTGATATTTCAATTTATTGGTGGCCTCGTGGGTGTAGTGGTTGTGAGCTCGACTGTTGGTCATGTAGTCGTAGGTTGAGACAAAATCAAAATCATGTGCTCAGTGGTAGTAATGATAACCCTCTCAGAAATGAGAGGCCTGTGCCCAGCATTGGGACGTATAAAGGCTGTAACTTTACATTTTTACTTTACAGTAGCAGCAGCAGATAAAAGATGGAACAGAGATAAATATTTCAAAGCAATCGAAAAATAAAGTTTTTTTTAAAAAAAATTATTTCATAAGATTATTATACCTACTCTCTCTATCCGGTAAGACTTGAGAGAAATTAAGCGTAACTACTATAGACTTATATAAGCCCAAAAAACTTCTATGTATTTATCCGTACTCAGCGTGGACACAATCCTTGTGAAGATAGGCTGCTTGACCGCAGATAAGTGAGTTGTATAAAGGACTTTTGAAGGGGAGTTATACAGACGCATGTTTGAAAAGAAAGAACAATACATATCGTTTGAGCTACTCGTATCATTTAATGTCCAACGACTTAGAGATACAGTCAAAAAGAAGTTCTTATTATAAACACATTATTACTTTAAGAAGTTGAGTTAAAAATTTCACGCAAGACAAACTAGGTAAATTTGTTTTTGCATACCGACTTTGGCCTATGTTGTAAAGATGGCTAATATATCTTTTAACTGTTAAAATAAACAGTTAAAAAATAACAAATTTTTTAAATAAATAAAACGAACCATAATTAATAAAATTATCAAGTCCATTGAAAACAATAGATCAATTTATTCGTCCGTTCGGTCGGCTTCTGTATTAGCCGATAGCCGAAACCCGTGTTTGTGCCATCTAGCGTATTCCTTACTTCTTATTACTACGAAATTATATAGACGCATGTTTGAAAAGGACAAAAAGTTTTGTTTGTGCGACTCGTATTATTTAACTTCCAACTACTTAGAGATACAGTTAAAAACCTCTTTTTATTTATAATATCATTGGTTAAAAAGAAGTTTTTGTTATAAACACACTATTACTTTAAGAAGTAGAATTAGAAATTTCACGCAAGTCAAACTAGGTAATTTTGTTTTTGCATATCGAATTTGGCCTATGTTGAAAAGATGGCTAATAATATATGTTTTAACTGTTAAAATAAACAGTTAAAAGACAAGAAATAACAAATTTATTAAATAAATAAAAAAAACAGATTTAATATTTTAAAAATGGCAAAAACTCGGCTGTCGGCTTCTGTAATATTAATTAGCCGATAGCCGAAAGCCGTGTTTGTACCATCTAGCGTATTCCTTACGTACTACCTTGAGAGTCAATTATTTTCGTTCGATAAAATGACTTTACCTATAGAATGAAGTAGATGGCGCTATTACAATTATATAAGGATTGCAATTTCATATACGAAAGGAAATATTCTTTAAAAATATTACTACATGTACTCTTTTGATTTATTTCATGAAAGTTTAGGCTTCATTTTGAAAAATAAGGATTGTAACAATTATTTGCTATATATTTAAACTTATATCTCATATTTCATGTTGAACTTGTGATTGAAAATTATCATATTAAATAATAAATCATGTCATGTGCCATTAAATCTTTTGAAGTGTTATTTTTATTAAACCGTACACAATTTTATTTTTAACACATAATATGGATAAAGCCATTGGCTGGATACGTTAGTGGTTGATGTTAATTTTATAGGTTTTGTTAAGGGGAAATATAATGTCAAACGGCTTAGCAAGATCCTTCGTTATGCTGAAAATATTGCAGCATTAATTTTGAAATAAATATATGGTAAAGTTGAGGATTAATGTTAGTGATTATGTTAGACGAAAACACGATTTCGTAAAATTTTCTCGATAGAAAAAAAATCCAAAGTTACCTCCAAAATAAACAATAAACCGCTGTTATTCATAAAATACTTTAAATAGGATCATGAAACTTTGCATACTAACTTAACTAACTATAAAGCAGTGCTTATGTTATTTACTTTTTTTAAAATACCATTATTTTCACTGTAAAAAGAAATTACCTAAACTATCGGCGTCTTGAGCTTGATCCTGTCGCCCCATTAGTATCGCTTAGGCTTTTGAAGGGAGAAGTTGTGTCGCTTACGATCAGAATATACATTACGCAACAGTACGACGTAAAATTAAAATGGGAAATAACCGAGATAAAAATAAGAAGCGACTGGATTGGCGCTAAGAAACAGGCATAAATATGATAAACCTAATGAAATAAGTGTCTAACAACCTTTCTACTTACAGTATTAGTGATTACAAACGTAAGCTGTGTGCTAAGCATCTGGGCTTTAAAGTACAGGAAGACACACCCATCTTTTTATCAGAGCACCTTACTTTGAAAGGATCTCGTCTACACTTCCTTGCCAGAGACCTGGTTAAGACAAAAGCATACAAATTCTGCTGGACTGCATATGGCAAAGTATACGTAAGAAAAGACGAATTTTCTCCTATAGTCACCATTAGAAGCGAAGAACAGGTACACCAACTTCTTATGGACAAATGACTAACCCCTTTGTTAAATTTTTTCTTACCTAATCTAAAATTAATTCCCTTTATTTTTTATTGATGTTAAAATTCTGTTTAATTATTTCAAAGGTGATCTATCACTTTTTATTTTTGTCAAAACTAATTAACTTTGTATATGTTACTTACACATCTTGCAGTTACTCACACTTTAATAACACTATTATGTATACACTACACATATTAAATACACTATCAAGAAAATACAATGGAAATGATAACTTAGTTCAGCTTAACGACATAAGTATAAATATATATAACTACACATATACTAGCAATTCAATCTTACATATTTCGTTCAGTATTAGAGAAGACGTCTATAGTAGGTAGAATATTAAATGAGTGAGACCTTACAAAATATAGAAGAAATAGACAATTTAAATATTGCACGTAATATTGAATGTGATACTTTAGAGTTTGCTACTCATTTCAAAAGAAAACAAAATGACCTCACTATTATCTCACAAAATATAAGAAGTATCTATAATAACTTCAATGACTTTCTAATAACTTTATCTAGCTTCGATTTTAAATTAGATGTAATTATTTTAACCGAATGTAGACTAGACAGTAACAAGCCTATCCCACAACTAACTGATTACCACTCCTACTCTACTACATACCAGCTAAACCAGAATGATGGGGTTACTGTTTATGTAAATACTTCATTAAAAAATAAAGTAAAAGAAATAAAACTGGCACAGGCGTCTTGTATTCAAGTAGACATATCAAATAATATATTCTTATGTATCTATCGCTCGCCATCAAATACAAATATAGATAATTTTTTAGCTTCTCTTAGTGCACATCTTGAGACAATATCAATGCATAAAAATATCATAATAGCTGGGGACATAAATATCAATATTAGACCTAAAAATATGGAGCCATCGCAAGAATATAAGAATAGAATAAGCTATCTTAACATGTTGGCAGAATTTGAAATACTTCCGGGACATGTGCTACCCACAAGAAACCTCAACTGTTTGGATCACTTTATGCTCAAAACAGACAGTAAAAAGGATCTGCCTTTCAAAGCAATATTACATACCACCATTACAGACCATTTTACCACATTTTTATGCTTATCCAAAATTAAATATAATCAATTTTCAAATAAAACTAAATCTATACTAGACTACGACAAAGCTCGAAAATATCTACAAGAAAGTAATCTGGCTAAGTTATTAGAATGTTATGACCCTAATGTATTAACTGATCTTCTTTTGCATAATATAGCTAATTCTATAAAAAACAATATTATTACTATTGAAATTCCGAAGAGTAAACGTATCATAAAACCTTGGATTACAACTGGTATTCTTAAGTGCATAAATAATAGAAATAAGTTACAAAAGAATTTAAGAAAAGACCCACACAATGAAATTTTAAAAATAACATACTTAAGATATAGAAATTACTGCAATAATTTAATTAAAAAGCTGAAAAGAAGACATGAAAGAGAACAACTTGCTAAATCAGTTTCAAATAATAAGCTTCTCTGGAAAAATATAAAAAATATAACAAACTCTAACCATTCGAAAAACCAAAACGCAGAATTATTAAATACTAAACCCACCCCTACCGAAGCAGCGAATTTTGTTAATGAGTACTTTGTTAACATTGGTAAACAACTTGCTCAACAAATTAAAGATATTGCCTTGCATGACTCATATAACCTTTCTGACACACTGCCTGCACTGGGAAATTCCTTCACGCTCCTTGACACAGATCATGATGAAGTGGATAGAATCTTGATGAGCCTAAAATCTAACAGTGCACCAGGTTGGGATATGATTTCAACAAAGTATTTAAAATTTGTAAGATATGAAGTCGTTCCTATTATAACTCACCTTGCCAACCTTTGATTTAATAAGGGGATATTCCCTAGCCTGTTAAAGCAATCTATTATTATTCCAGTACACAAGGGTGGAGATAGGACGGAAGTGAATAATTATAGGCCCATATCCATATTACCTTTTTAATTTTTAAATTTTGGAAAAGCTTATTAATAATCGTTTAGTAAATTTTTTAAATAAATATAATATATTGTCTCCTTCCCAATTTGGATTTAGAACGGGTAAATCCACAGAAGATGCTGTAACTTCTCTAAGCTCGCTAATAATTGAAGAAATTGATAATAAAAATAAATGTTTAACTGTGTTTCTTGATATCAAAAAAGCCTTTGACACCGTCTCTGTCCCTATCCTAGTAAATAAATTGGAAAAGGTTGGTATAAAGGGAGCACCATTAACTCTTTTTAAAAGCTATCTCTCTAATAGGAAGCAGAGAGTAAAGTTGGAACAGTACTTAAGTGAAGATGCAGAAATAACATACGGAGTTCTACAGGGAAGCGTTTTGGGCCCTACATTATTTCTTGTATATATCAACGACCTTTGTAGCCTAAAAATAAATAACGCAAAAATCTTCTCCTATGCTGATGATACTGCAGTCGTCTTCTCTGGAAACTCCTGGAAAGCTGTGAAAAATAGTGCTGAAAATGGAATGGTTCAAATAGCTACTTGGCAAAAATATAACTTGCTCTCGCTGAACACAAATAAAACTAACTATATGTGTTTCAGTATCTACAATAAAAATCAACCTGATGACAGATATAGTATAAGGGTTCATGATTGTTGTAACACCCAGGATAGAAACTGCAACTGCCCGATCATAAATAAAGTTACCCATACAAAGTACCTGGGTGTCATGTTGGATCAGAGACTGTCCTGGTACCCACAGCTTGAGTAAGTTGCTGGAAGAGTCAGAAAGTTGATTTGGGTCTTTAGATCATTAAGGCATGTGGTTCCAGGTAATCATAAAAAAAAATGGTGACCGGGAAACATCAAGAACAATTTTGAATGAGATATATATCGCCTTGGTTCAATCTGTCTTGGAATATTGCATTCCTGTTTGGGGAGGTGCGGCAAAAACTAAGTTTATAGAGGTTGAGAGAGCACAACGTGCGCTTATTAAAGTTATGAACTTCAAAAATATTAGATACCCCACGGAAAAGCTTTATCTCGATAGTGGGTTACTTTCGGTAAGGAAACTGTATATAAAACAGATCACACTCAAGAAACACAAAAATATACCCTACGATGCAAGTAAAAAAGAAAAAAGAAGAAAAAATAATGTGGCTTCAGTACCCCAAACTAAAACAAAGTTTGCTAGTACTCAATATAATAGTCGCTCGTCTCAAATTTATAATAAAATCAATAAAGAACTAGATATTTATTCGAAACAATATATCGAATGTAAAAAGATAGTACAAAATTGGTTAGAGCCACTTAATTATGAGAACACTGAGCTGCTTTTACTTACAGTAAAATAGTACACACACATACCCACACACTCACATACAAACACTTTCACGCGCAAGCACACACACACACACACACACACACACACACACACACACGCACGCACGCACGCACGCTTTCGCATACATATAACAAATATCATAATCTGAGGAAAAAAAACTGTAAATACTTCCTTTTAGTCTTTAAGTTTTTCTTTGTAATGTCATATTTCGTAATGTAAATAATATAATATATAGATATTGATATGGAAGAGCGGATTCACCTGGTACAGGCATTATTTGCTTAAAAGGAGAATCCGGCCACTAATGTCTGTAAACCAATTTCTATTTGCTGAAATAAATTCTATTATTATTTTTTTTTAACTTATCGGTACATAGCATACGACGCGCGGGGAAGTGGGGGCGAAATTAGAATTTGAGCTGACTTACTCTTTCCTCTTAATACGCTATTGGCTGAAATATTGTTTGTTGTTAATTTAACGAAGCGCGTCAGTTTAAAAATATTTTATTTAGAGTTTACTTTTTCACCAAAATATTACAAGGGATTTGGGATATCAATATATTAAGGAATATATAAAAAGTTGTAGAAATATAGGGACGGCAAATTGTTTTTATATTATATAGTATTATTTGGTGTAGTGTTCAAGAATAGGTACCAGACGGTCCCATAATGAACTGGCCTGATATAGTTCAACGCGACATGTCGCTACATGTTGTGTTGCATTAAATAGTACGTTTATCGTGCACTTAATATAAGAAACATGCATCGACATGAAATGCTTAGTCTTAGTTTAACAGGCATTTGAATAACGAGAGTCGCGTATTTTTTTTTAAAATGTCGAAAACTGAGTATCATAAAGTGTCATAAAGTTTCTGTTTAAAGAAAGTTTATCCCCTGCCCAAATAAAAGAACAATTGGATGGCGTGTATAAGGAGTCTGCCCCCTCCTATAGCACAGCGAAAAATTGGGTGAAAGAGTTTCGCCTCGGGAGAGAAATCGTAGAAGACTTTGGCCACGACGGTCGACCTGTGGAAGTGCTCACTCCCAAAACGATTGCTCTTATCGAAGAGGAGGTTCTGAGTGACCGCCGTTTGAAGATTAGAGAAATTGCAGCAAGGCTTGGGCTCTCCAAGGGCGTTCATCGCGCGATCCATGAACATCTTCACACGAAAAAAGTGAGTGCAAGATGGGTACCGAAACTTCTTTCAGCGGTACAGAGACAGGAAAGAGTGCGCTGCGCTTCGGAGTTTTTGGATCTTTGTGGCGAAAATCCAAAGACTGTAATCGAGCGGCTAGTGACTGGTGATGAAACTATGATCTTGTATTATGATCCACAAAGCAAGCGCGAGTCAATGGAATGGCGTTATAAGGGTGAAAAGCCCCCTAGAAAGGCAAAGGTGCAACAATCGACTAAAAAACTGATGTGCACAATATTTTGGGATTTTCAAGGCATTTTGATGGTGGATTTTAAAGAACGTAATACAGTCGTGAACGGCGAATATTACGCTTCTTTAATATATAAATTACGAGACAAGATAAAGAAAAAACGAAGAGGCAAGCTGTCTAAAGGTGTCCTGTTGCTCCATGACAACGCCCCTGTTCACACCGCTGGTGTTTCGAAGGATGCAGTTCGTCAATGCGGGTTCACAGAAGTTCAACATCCACCTTACAGTCCAGACACGGCCCCGTCCGACTATTATTTATTTCCAAATTTAAAGCGGGACTTAAGAGGAAGAAAATTTTCAAGCGATGAAGAGTTGCAGGCGGCCGTATTCAGTCATTTTGAGGATAAAAAATGTGATTATTTTTATAAAGGTTTAGAGATGTTGATTCACAGATGTCAGTAGTGTGTTAGTATTCATGGTGATTATATTGAAAAATAAAATTGGTTTCGTTTCATTTCCTTCATTGGTTCATAGTTAGGCCAATTCATTACGGGACCGCCTACGTACAAGATTTTAGTTAAGAGTTTAATTTCTCTTTTTAACTTTTTATCATGCCGAGACGTCACACACAGCTGTGGGACCATTTTGAAAAATTGGCAATAGGTATGTAATTATTGTAAAAAACTTTATCGTATAAAGGCTCAACTAGCAATCTAAAAACACACTTGAAGTTAAAACATCTTCGCGTGTAAATTCATATTTAACGCAAGGAACAGTTGGTGAAAGTGGTTACGGTGAAGAAATTCCGAGAACTGTTGTTACCGATGATTGTAGAAATGTTGTTGGGGATGGTGAAGATAACCTTGGATTTATAGAGTTTGCACGTGCTTTAAATCCATCATATGAACTACCAAGCAGGAAGACAATTTCTTCTTCATGTTACCAGCGTTTTATGAAGAACGAAGGGAATATTTTAAAAAATTTGTTAAAGAAAACGGAAAGTGTATGCTTAACAGTTGACTGGTGGTCATTTAGAACTTTGGACCAGTATTTGAGAGTTACAGCACACTTCTTTTCCAATGAATTAGAAATTAAATCTGTTTTACTGCAGTGCGATCTCCTGGATGGGAACCATACGGGAGCCAGGATTGCTCAAGAGTTAGAGGCAATAGGAGAAGCGTGGGGGATATCTCAAACAATATTTTTTATTGTATCGGATAATGCCGTACTAATAATTTACTGTGAATTATAATATAACGTAAATATTGGATTAATAAACCTTTAACTACGCCTAGCGTAATAAGATTTTAATTCTAAAGATTCCTGTACTAATCCGCCAATATAAATGAGAGGAAGCCTGTGACCAGCAGTGGGACGTATATACTGGATACTGGACGTGGTGGAGCCAAGCTACAGCTATATTATAGTTGTAGCACGAATGGTCCACCGGGGCAGGACCATGCTTTCACAGAATGTCGGCGTAATGCTGCTGTGTTTCGTGTGTTGAGTGTAGAGACCCTGAGACCCTTTTTACTAGAATCGAGGCATTCCTTTTGAGTCCTCAGGGGTAACAATGGATTTACATTTTGATCATTTATTAAGGATTAATCTGGGGGGTTTACGGGCCACAGCATCCACATACCAGCAGGTGTACTGTGTGCTCGCTTGTCACCCATTGATATAAAAATATAAAAAAATACAATATAAAAAATCTAAATATTGATTCAATTATTTAAAATTTTTGGTTGGGGTAATTAACTAAAATATTTAAGAAATCAATTAACACGTCTATGTAAAATATAAGCTTTATTCACCGTGTAATGACAATGTAAGAATATTTTTTATAGAATACGGTGACAAACGAGCACATAGTCCACCTGATGGTAAGTGGTTGCTATGGCCCGTAGACACCTAAATGTAAATACAGAATGCGTTGTCACCCGTGAGGGCTAAGATTTAATCATTTCCAGTAAAAAGGGTCTCCGCTTACTCACCATACGGAACACAGCAGCATTTTGCTACTATTTTACGCTGGCATTCTGTGAGAGCGTGGTCCTTCCCCGGTTGAGCCGACCCATTCGTGCTACAACTATACTACCAATATAACTGCAGAATGGCTCTACCACGTTCAAAATATATATATATATATATATATATATATATATATATATATATATATATATATATATATATATATATATATATAAGCTTTATTCTCCGTGTAATGGCAGTGTAAGTATGTCCACTATCCCATATCGTGCTGTAGGTGTTGTAAAAGCCAACAGAGGGAACGTGTAATGGCAGTGTAAGTATGTCCACTATCCCATATCGTGCTGCAGGTGTTGTAAAAGCCAACAGAGGGAACGTGTAATGGCAGTGTAAGTATGTCCACTATCCCATATCGTGCTGCAGGTGTTGTAAAAGCCAACAGAGGGAACGTGTAATGGCAGTGTAAGTATGTCCACTATCCCATATCGTGCTGCAGGTGTTGTAAAAGCCAACAGAGGGAACGTGTAATGGCAGTGTAAGTATGTCCACTATCCCATATCGTGCTGCAGGTGTTGTAAAAGCCAACAGAGGGAACGTGTAATGGCAGTGTAAGTATGTCCACTATCCCATATCGTGCTGCAGGTGTTGTAAAAGCCAACAGAGAGAACGTGTAATGGCAGTGTAAGTATGTCCACTATCCCATATCGTGCTGTAGGTGTTGTAAAAGCCAACAGAGGGAACGTGTAATGGCAGTGTAAGTATGTCCACTATCCCATATCGTGCTGTAGGTGTTGTAAAAGCCAACAGAGGGAACGTGTAATGGTAGTGTAAGTATGTCCACTATCCCATATCGTGCTGCAGGTGTTGTAAAAGCCAACAGAGGGAACGTGTAATGGTAGTGTAAGTATGTCCACTATCCCATATCGTGCTGTAGGTGTTGTAAAAGCCACCAGAGGGAACGTGTAATGGCAGTGTAAGTATGTCCACTATCCCATATCGTGCTAAAGGTGTTGTAAAAGCCAACAGAGGGAACGTGTAATGGCAGTGTAAGTATGTCCACTATCCCATATCGTGCTGTAGGTGTTGTAAAAGACAACAGAGGGAACGTGTAATGGCAGTGTAAGTATGTCCACTATCCCATATCGTGCTGTAGGTGTTGTAAAAGCCAACAGAGGGAACGTGTAATGGCAGTGTAAGTATGTCCACTATCCCATATCGTGCTGTAGGTGTTGTAAAAGCCAACAGAGGGAACGTGTAATGGCAGTGTAAGTATGTCCACTATCCCATATCGTGCTGTAGGTGTTGTAAAAGCCAACAGAGGGAACGTGTAATGGCAGTGTAAGTATGTCCACTATCCCATATCGTGCTGTAGGTGTTGTAAAAGCCAACAGAGGGAACGTGTAATGGCAGTGTAAGTATGTCCACTATCCCATATCGTGCTGTAGGTGTTGTAAAAGCCAACAGAGGGAACGTGTAATGGCAGTGTAAGTATGTCCACTATCCCATATCGTGCTGTAGGTGTTGTAAAAGCCAACAGAGGGAACGTGTAATGGCATTGTAAGTATGTCCACTATCCCATATCGTGCTGCAGGTGTTGTAAAAGCCAACAGAGGGAACGTGTAATGGCAGTGTAAGTATGTCCACTATCCCATATCGTGCTGTAGGTGTTGTAAAAGCCAACAGAGGGAACGTGTAATGGCAGTGTAAGTATGTCCACTATCCCATATCGTGCTGTAGGTGTTGTAAAAGACAACAGAGGGAACGTGTAATGGCAGTGTAAGTATGTCCACTATCCCATATCGTGCTGTAGGTGTTGTAAAAGCCAACAGAGGGAACGTGTAATGGCAGTGTAAGTATGTCCACTATCCCATATCGTGCTGTAGGTGTTGTAAAAGCCAACAGAGGGAACGTGTAATGGCAGTGTAAGTATGTCCACTATCCCATATCGTGCTGTAGGTGTTGTAAAAGCCAACAGAGGGAACGTGTAATGGCAGTGTAAGTATGTCCACTATCCCATATCGTGCTGTAGGTGTTGTAAAAGCCAACAGAGGGAACGTGTAATGGCAGTGTAAGTATGTCCACTATCCCATATCGTGCTGTAGGTGTTGTAAAAGCCAACAGAGGGAACGTGTAATGGCAGTGTAAGTATGTCCACTATCCCATATCGTGCTGTAGGTGTTGTAAAAGCCAACAGAGGGAACGTGTAATGGCAGTGTAAGTATGTCCACTATCCCATATCGTGCTGTAGGTGTTGTAAAAGCCAACAGAGGGAACGTGTAATGGCAGTGTAAGTATGTCCACTATCCCATATCGTGCTGTAGGTGTTGTAAAAGCCAACAGAGGGAACGTGTAATGGTAGTGTAAGTATGTCCACTATCCCATATCGTGCTGTAGGTGTTGTAAAAGCCAACAGAGGAAACGTGTAATGGCAGTGTAAGTATGTCCACTATCCCATATCGTGCTGTAGGTGTTGTAAAAGCCAACAGAGGGAACGTGTAATGGCAGTGTAAGTATGTCCACTATCCCATATCGTGCTGTAGGTGTTGTAAAAGCCAACAGAGGGAACGTGTAATGGCAGTGTAAGTATGTCCACTATCCCATATCGTGCTGCAGGTGTTGTAAAAGCCAACAGAGGGAACGTGTAATGGCAGTGTAAGTATGTCCACTATCCCATATCGTGCTGTAGGTGTTGTAAAAGCCAACAGAGGGAACGTGTAATGGTAGTGTAAGTATGTCCACTATCCCATATCGTGCTGTAGGTGTTGTAAAAGCCAACAGAGGGAACGTGTAATGGCAGTGTAAGTATGTCCACTATCCCATATCGTGCTGTAGGTGTTGTAAAAGCCAACAGAGGGAACGTGTAATGGCAGTGTAAGTATGTCCACTATCCCATATCGTGCTGTAGGTGTTGTAAAAGCCAACAGAGGGAACGTGTAATGGCAGTGTAAGTATGTCCACTATCCCATATCGTGCTGTAGGTGTTGTAAAAGCCAACAGAGGGAACGTGTAATGGCAGTGTAAGTATGTCCACTATCCCATATCGTGCTGCAGGTGTTGTAAAAGCCAACAGAGGGAACGTGTAATGGCAGTGTAAGTATGTCCACTATCCCATATCGTGCTGCAGGTGTTGTAAAAGCCAACAGAGGGAACGTGTAATGGCAGTGTAAGTATGTCCACTATCCCATATCGTGCTGTAGGTGTTGTAAAAGCCAACAGAGGGAACGTGTAATTGTAGTGTAAGTATGTCCACTATCCCATATCGTGCTGTAGGTGTTGTAAAAGCCAACAGAGGAAACGTGTAATGGCAGTGTAAGTATGTCCACTATCCCATATCGTGCTGTAGGTGTTGTAAAAGCCAACAGAGGGAACGTGTAATGGCATTGTAAGTATGTCCACTATCCCATATCGTGCTGTAGGTGTTGTAAAAGCCAACAGAGGGAACGTGTAATGGCATTGTAAGTATGTCCACTATCCCATATCGTGCTGTAGGTGTTGTAAAAGCCAACAGAGGGAACGTGTAATGGCATTGTAAGTATGTCCACTATCCCATATCGTGCCGCAGGTGTTGTAAAAGCCAACAGAGGGAACGTGTAATGGCAGTGTAAGTATGTCCACTATCCCATATCGTGCTGTAGGTGTTGTAAAAGCCAACAGAGGGAACGTGTAATGGCAGTGTAAGTATGTCCACTATCCCATATCGTGCTGTAGGTGTTGTAAAAGCCAACAGAGGGAACGTGTAATGGTAGTGTAAGTATGTCCACTATCCCATATCGTGCTGTAGGTGTTGTAAAAGCCAACAGAGGGAACGTGTAATGGCAGTGTAAGTATGTCCACTATCCCATATCGTGCTGTAGGTGTTGTAAAAGCCAACAGAGGGAACGTGTAATGGCAGTGTAAGTATGTCCACTATCCCATATCGTGCTGTAGGTGTTGTAAAAGCCAACAGAGGGAACGTGTAATGGCAGTGTAAGTATGTCCACTATCCCATATCGTGCTGTAGGTGTTGTAAAAGCCAACAGAGGGAACGTGTAATGGCATTGTAAGTATGTCCACTATCCCATATCGTGCTGTAGGTGTTGTAAAAGCCAACAGAGGGAACGTGTAATGGCAGTGTAAGTATGTCCACTATCCCATATCGTGCTGTAGGTGTTGTAAAAGCCAACAGAGGGAACGTGTAATGGCAGTGTAAGTATGTCCACTATCCCATATCGTGCTGTAGGTGTTGTAAAAGCCAACAGAGGGAACGTGTAATGGCAGTGTAAGTATGTCCACTATCCCATATCGTGCTGTAGGTGTTGTAAAAGCCAACAGAGGGAACGTGTAATGGTAGTGTAAGTATGTCCACTATCCCATATCGTGCTGTAGGTGTTGTAAAAGCCAACAGAGGGAACGTGTAATGGCAGTGTAAGTATGTCCACTATCCCATATCGTGCTGTAGGTGTTGTAAAAGCCAACAGAGGGAACGTGTAATGGCAGTGTAAGTATGTCCACTATCCCATATCGTGCTGTAGGTGTTGTAAAAGCCAACAGAGGGAACGTGTAATGGCAGTGTAAGTATGTCCACTATCCCATATCGTGCTGCAGGTGTTGTAAAAGCCAACAGAGGGAACTTGTAATGGCAGTGTAAGTATGTCCACTATCCCATATCGTGCTGTAGGTGTTGTAAAAGCCAACAGAGGGAACGTGTAATGGTAGTGTAAGTATGTCCACTATCCCATATCGTGCTGTAGGTGTTGTAAAAGCCAACAGAGGGAACGTGTAATGGTAGTGTAAGTATGTCCACTATCCCATATCGTGCTGTAGGTGTTGTAAAAGCCAACAGAGGGAACGTGTAATGGCAGTGTAAGTATGTCCACTATCCCATATCGTGCTGTAGGTGTTGTAAAAGCCAACAGAGGGAACGTGTAATGGCAGTGTAAGTATGTCCACTATCCCATATCGTGCTGTAGGTGTTGTAAAAGCCAACAGAGGGAACGTGTAATGGCAGTGTAAGTATGTCCACTATCCCATATCGTGCTGCAGGTGTTGTAAAAGCCAACAGAGGAAACGTGTAATGGCAGTGTAAGTATGTCCACTATCGCATATCGTGCTGCAGGTGTTGTAAAAGCCAACAGAGGGAACGTGTAATGGCAGTGTAAGTATGTCCACTATCCCATATCGTGCTGTAGGTGTTGTAAAAGCCAACAGAGGGAACGTGTAATGGTAGTGTAAGTATGTCCATTATCCCATATCGTGCTGTAGGTGTTGTAAAAGCCAACAGAGGAAACATGTAATGGCAGTGTAAGTATGTCCACTATCCCATATCGTGCTGTAGGTGTTGTAAAAGCCAACAGAGGGAACGTGTAATGGCATTGTAAGTATGTCCACTATCCCATATCGTGCTGTAGGTGTTGTAAAAGCCAACAGGGGGAACGTGTAATGGCATTGTAAGTATGTCCACTATCCCATATCGTGCTGCAGGTGTTGTAAAAGCCAACAGGGGGAACGTGTAATGGCATTGTAAGTATGTCCACTATCCCATATCGTGCTGCAGGTGTTGTATAAGCCAACAGAGGGAACGTGTAATGGCAGTGTAAGTATGTCCACTATCCCATATCGTGCTGCAGGTGTTGTAAAAGCCAACAGAGGGAACGTGTAATGGCAGTGTAAGTATGTCCACTATCCCATATCGTGCTGCAGGTGTTGTAAAAGCCAACAGAGGGAACGTGTAATGGCAGTGTAAGTATGTCCACTATCCCATATCGTGCTGTAGGTGTTGTAAAAGCCAACAGAGGGAACGTGTAATGGTAGTGTAAGTATGTCCACTATCCCATATCGTGCTGTAGGTGTTGTAAAAGCCAACAGAGGAAACGTGTAATGGCAGTGTAAGTATGTCCACTATCCCATATCGTGCTGTAGGTGTTGTAAAAGCCAACAGAGGGAACGTGTAATGGCAGTGTAAGTATGTCCACTATCCCATATCGTGCTGCAGGTGTTGTAAAAGCCAACAGAGGGAACGTGTAATGGCAGTGTAAGTATGTCCACTATCCCATATCGTGCTGCAGGTGTTGTAAAAGCCAACAGAGGGAACGTGTAATGGCAGTGTAAGTATGTCCACTATCCCATATCGTGCTGTAGGTGTTGTAAAAGCCAACAGAGGGAACGTGTAATGGTAGTGTAAGTATGTCCATTATCCCATATCGTGCTGTAGGTGTTGTAAAAGCCAACAGAGGAAACATGTAATGGCAGTGTAAGTATGTCCACTATCCCATATCGTGCTGTAGGTGTTGTAAAAGCCAACAGGGGGAACGTGTAATGGCATTGTAAGTATGTCCACTATCCCATATCGTGCTGCAGGTGTTGTAAAAGCCAACAGGGGGAACGTGTAATGGCATTGTAAGTATGTCCACTATCCCATATCGTGCTGCAGGTGTTGTATAAGCCAACAGAGGGAACGTGTAATGGCAGTGTAAGTATGTCCACTATCCCATATCGTGCTGCAGGTGTTGTAAAAGCCAACAGAGGGAACGTGTAATGGCAGTGTAAGTATGTCCACTATCCCATATCGTGCTGCAGGTGTTGTAAAAGCCAACAGAGGGAACGTGTAATGGCAGTGTAAGTATGTCCACTATCCCATATCGTGCTGTAGGTGTTGTAAAAGCCAACAGAGGGAACGTGTAATGGTAGTGTAAGTATGTCCACTATCCCATATCGTGCTGTAGGTGTTGTAAAAGCCAACAGAGGAAACGTGTAATGGCAGTGTAAGTATGTCCACTATCCCATATCGTGCTGTAGGTGTTGTAAAAGCCAACAGAGGGAACGTGTAATGGCATTGTAAGTATGTCCACTATCCCATATCGTGCTGTAGGTGTTGTAAAAGCCAACAGGGGGAACGTGTAATGGCATTGTAAGTATGTCCACTATCCCATATCGTGCTGCAGGTGTTGTAAAAGCCAACAGAGGGAACGTGTAATGGCAGTGTAAGTATGTCCACTATCCCATATCGTGCTGTAGGTGTTGTAAAAGCCAACAGAGGGAACGTGTAATGGTAGTGTAAGTATGTCCACTATCCCATATCGTGCTGTAGGTGTTGTAAAAGCCAACAGAGGGAACGTGTAATGGCAGTGTAAGTATGTCCACTATCCCATATCGTGCTGTAGGTGTTGTAAAAGCCAACAGAGGGAACGTGTAATGGCAGTGTAAGTATGTCCACTATCCCATATCGTGCTGTAGGTGTTGTAAAAGCCAACAGAGGGAACGTGTAATGGCAGTGTAAGTATGTCCACTATCCCATATCGTGCTGTAGGTGTTGTAAAAGCCAACAGAGGGAACGTGTAATGGTAGTGTAAGTATGTCCACTATCCCATATCGTGCTGTAGGTGTTGTAAAAGCCAACAGAGGGAACGTGTAATGGCAGTGTAAGTATGTCCACTATCCCATATCGTGCTGTGGGTGTTGTAAAAGCCAACAGAGGGAAACTGACACAGGATACGGGCAGCGGTGTCTGCGTAAAACAAAATAATTAAAGTGCGGTCCCCAACCCATCAAGCGTGGCGATCATGGCAAAACCATGAGATAATTTACTGGGACCCCTATGTTCATAGGTGGACTTTTAAAGGCTGTACTGGATGGACGGATAAGTGTAATTAGATTAATACAATGATATATAAACTTATATAATATTATTAAATTAGATAAGTTTATATAACTTATATAATATTTTATATAATACGTCATTGGATTAATAACTATAATTAAAGTTCGTACAATTTTTCTTTTCTACAACTTTGCAATGCAGAACACGTCTTGATATAACTTGAAAGTCAAATTCGGTGACTTCGCAATTACAAAACTTTTATTTGATGATGATGATGATGATGATGATGATGATGATGATGATGATGATGATGATGATGACGATGATGATGATGGTGATGATGAAGAAGAAGATGGTGGTGATGATGATGATGATGATGATGATGATGATGATGATGATGATGATGATGATGATGATGATGATGATGACGGAGAAGATATTGATGATGATGATGATGATGATGAATGACTATAATCCTTCATAAAAAGCCGTTGAGTTCGCGAAGAGTACAAAATGATTTCGCAAGGCACTGTTATTTTTAATGTGCCTACATTTACCAAGGAACTCCTTTAAATAATGTATAAGTTTCATAATTACCTAAAAATTTCTAATTGTTTTTTGTAAAGAAGTAATATGAACGTGTTATACGCAGTAGAGCCACGCTGCAGCTATATTATGACTGTAGCACGAAAGGATCGACTGGATACCAACTTAGCAGCATTGAGTGTGTGTGTAGTGAGTGTAGACAACCAGATACCATTTTTGCTTGAAACCTTTCTCCTAAAGTGATACCTATCTAAGAAAAATTCTAAATACTAACTTAGCTTACCAGACGTTCACTTTAATCAAGTCTATACCGTCTATACTCGGATACTTAAATAATAATATCTCTTTTATTATATGACAGGTGAGGTTTTGGACAAAGTTAAAATAAAACTACTATTTAGCATTATGGTTTATAAAAAGTTTTATTTTTTTTAAATACATCGAATACAAAACAACGAATATATTAACTCATATTATGTTACCTCAATCAGATTCTAATAAAATTAAGACGCAACTCCTAGCAAACGACCTTAATCGTTCGGTCCTATGCATTCCACGTGCTCTCGCTATAAATATTATGAATTTTGTTCCTTTGAATAAATTAAATAGATCCAAATGTTCATTATCAAATTGCCTATCCATAAGTGTCAATCGCAAACTGAAATAAAGCTTACTTTATGAGGAGATGCATGTTATAAATAATTATTTCGCTTTTCTGTGGTTTAGATATAGGGAAATTCATCAAGTGTTTTACTCTAATGAATTTGGCTGTTATTGAACTTAAAGTATGTAGAAATTCAATAGATTTTTTATTAGTTGATATATCTTTTTAATAACAAGTAGCGTAGCTCCTAAAAACTTACAAATAACGACTAACGCGGCATTTTGCTCAAACACGCACCTTAAGCATGTACAGATTGTAACGCTCTCCCCCCCCCTCTCTCTATATAATAAAAATTTTATAATATTAAAAATATCCCCTTTTTAATAACATTATATATGTGACCAGGATTAATAAACTATGTTTAGATCTTTCTAAATGATCTCTCTAAAGGTTTAATAATAGCCCGTTTGTAATCTTTTGGCGTGATCGTCTTAGTTAGGACCCTTATTTACGTTGTGTTTGTTTGTAACTTAGTTCTTTTAGGTGTCTTTTGGAAGAATGAATATTCACTAGAGCAATTGAAAGCTGTTGGTAGTGCCTTATAAGCTAAGTGAACCCCGTTCACGAAGACAGGGCTCGAAAAAGGTTAAGAACATAAACGTCTCTATTCCACTTGTATCAGGTTTACATTATTAATTTATTATCATTTATCCCTTCCCGCTTGGAAAAGGCTCACAATATATTTATACAAAAAATACCCGATACAAGGGCTTCGCTCTCCTACATTTATTTAAAAAAATGTAGGGGAGGTACACGGCCCCACACACGCCGTGCACGGTGAGTGCCAACCATTTTGATGCACTCCCCCCGAAGGGAACGCTAATTCGGGAACTGGACCGTAGTCCACAGCAAAATAACTGGCGAACCAGTAAAAGAGGCTTGGCCCCTTGTTAGTGCGTAAGCACAAACATCGACCGAAGTCGCGCATGTCAATGCGTGTAATCGCCATACAGAATACGAACGAATCCAGCCACAGTGAATGTACGTCACACGGTTTAGGCAAATAGGCACACTGGCCTTAAACCCTCCGTGAGCGCCACCACCTGCCAGACCGCCGCTCCTGCAGACGTGATGTAAGTGTATGGCATCACCACCTATTGCATGATCAGCACGGCTACTAGCCGCAGAGCGTGTCATGAGTCTACCGCTCACCTCAAGGGAATGGGGTCCCACGTTGTGCGGCTTTCGGCCGCAGCCTTGAGAGTCTCCTCAGATCCTCCCGCCAGCTACCACCCGCATGAGGTCGACACATATGCTCCACCAACCAATACAACGGCAGATATAGCCAAAAGGCAGTTATAAGATAAGAGTAATAATTCGCCATCAGAAAGGGTTTGTGTCACTGACGTTGAGTAAATGCATTTTCGATCATGTTTGTCTCACCCACCAACAAGTTGCCTTCAATCATTCAAAGGTGGGAAAGTTACAGAGATATAATATTATGTTGTTATATAAAACATCATGGAGGACAGACAGTCTGCAGCCCCGCAATGAAGGGACCCGACTTGGGCAAAGCTACTCAGGTGTGAGTCAAACCAAGACGCAGAGAGCGCTATTGAGAATAGCGTCCCACCAAACAACCATCGCAGAGACGCAATGCTGCAGAACGCAACAAGCATCAATACGACTACCGTCGGGCTTACACCATTCCAAGGTCCCCCATACATCCCAGCAGACATCACCACCCGTATACCTCCATCGACCAGAACCACAGAGAGCGTCGAATCAGGCGCAGCACACCCGTAGATCCATCACAAGACGCAATACCGCCCGTTGCAGTAAGCATCAATGCAACTATCATACGGATGGCGCCCCCTCACAACACACCCAACATGATCCCTATCGACTTTGGTAACAAAGTTGGTATTGTTGTTATATTAAAAATATCACCAACGTATCATAGTAGCACGCTACTAAGACGCCAATGAACAAAACTCCACGTATCATAGCGCTAATGCACTAAGACATGAAGCTGAGTATGCCTGTTACACTTAAAAGTGCTACCAAACACACTCAACATCCACATCCGAAAGATAGACGACGCATCGCTATGCGCTACGACGCCGCCCACAAACGGTATGGGTGTGCGATGTCCACGGGAAAGCCGTATTGCTACAACAAACCCGCTTACCACCGACACTAAGATGTCAATTGTATACCTCCATCGACCAGAACATCAGGAATGCGTCGAATCAGGCGCAGCACACCCGCAGATCCATCACAAGACGCAATACCGCAAGTAGCAGTAAGCATCAATGCAACTATCATACGGATGGCGCACCCTCACAACACACCCACATGACTCCTATCGACTTTGGCAACAAAGTTAGTATTGTTGTTATATAATAAATATCACCAACGTATCATAGTAGCACGCTACTAAGACGCCAATGAACAAAACTCCACGTATCATAGCGCTAATGCACTAAGACATGAAGCTGAGTATGCCTGTTACACTTAAAAGTGCTACCAAACACACTCAAAATCCCCATCCGAAAGATAGACGACGCATCGCTATGCGCTACGACGCCGCCCACAAACGGTATGGGTGTGCGATGTCCACGGGAAAGCCGTATTGCTACAACAAACCCGCTTACCACCGACACTAAGATGTTAATTGTATACCTCCATCGACCAGAACAACAGGAATGCGTCGAATCAGGCGCAGCACACCCGCAGATCCATCACAAGACGCAATACCGCAAGTAGCAGTAAGCATCAATGCAACTATCATACGGGCGGCGCACCCTCACAACACACCCACATGACTCCTATCGACTTTGGCAACAAAGTTAGTATTGTTGTTATATAAAAAATATCACTAACGTATCATAGTAGCACGCTACTAAGACGTCAATGAACAAAACTCCACGTATCATAGCGCTAATGCACTAAGACATGAAGTTGAGTATGCCTGTTACACTTAAAAGTGCTACCATACACACTCATCATCCCAATCCGAAATATAGACGACACATCGCTATGCGCAACGACGTCGCCCACAAACGGTATGGGTGTGCGATGTCCACGGGAAAGCCGTATTGCTACAACAAACCCGCTTACCACCGACACTAAGATGATATGTCTAGGACACATCGGTTAGCGAGTCCAAGTTTACCTCGGACCAATTGCTCGTGAAGCAGCACACACGCCACCATAATATTCCTTTTCAAGTCCCTAATAAGGACTAGTCATTTTGCTACAGTACTAGGAGCAGTCAGTCACCCGACCACCCCATACAATGCTTATGCATCAAGGAGTCCTCCTATAATATTGCTTTTGTATCATAGACCTTACTTTCATAAGTCATGTATATATAGGATTCGAACCCATGACCCTACTATTGTAATGCATATTAATCATAGAGACCTTCTATAGTATTGCTTTTGAATCATAGACCTTACTTTCATAAGTCATTCATATATAGGATTCGAACCCACGACGCTACTATTGTAATGCATATTAATCACAGAGACCTTCTATAGTATTGCTTTTGAATCATAGACCTTACTTTCATAAGTCATTCATATATAGGGTTCGAACCCACGACCCTACTATTGTAATGCAAATTCATCATGGAGACCTTCTATAGTATTGCTTTTGTATCATTGAGTTTAATATCATAAGTCCCTAATATAGGACTAGTCATTGTGCTACAGTACTTCAGGCAGTCGGGCTCCCGACCACCCCATATATATGTACAACTGCAGGTATGTATCTCCGGCACCTCATCCATACAAGACGTCTATACGTGAACACCTTCCATAACTTAGGAAAATTTTCTTTAATACATGAACTCCTTCAACAACTTAGAAAATTTCATCTATACGTGAACTCCTTCCACAACTTAGAAAAAATTTTCTTTTATACACGAACACCTTCTATGACTTAAACAATTTTTAACAAATTTTGTAATTATCTTATAAACGTTATTTAACTTAATTTTATAATATTTTTGACTTGTATTTCTATTATTTATCTTATTTTAAATATTTTTACAAGTTTTTTATAATAAATTTACTTATTACGAGAAACAATAATTTTGCCTTTAATTTGCTATGTTATTGGGATAATGTCTGAAATATATTAACTTTATGTTTATTAATTTAACTTTATTGCTTAATATATATGTTTTAAAACTATTTTTGACGCCCCTTAATATTGAATTTAATTATTAATAATAATATTGAGCCGTCACAAGATAATAGCTGCGTGTACAAGAACTCCAACACGAAAAACAATAATAATAAGTTATTAAACTATTGCATAGCTTCTATCGCGGGCCTTGAGCGCGGGGAGCGAATCCAGAAATTCCGTAACGAAAAAAACCTCACGCTCCCCACTCCGACGGGCACGGAGGTGTGGCGTTGAAAGCCGTGCATCGTCTAACGTCGTTTCAGTTCGGCAGACTTCGGCACTCGGCAGACTTCGGCACGGTGTTTGTGTGCGTGCGACTAGTCGTATGCGTGTACACTAGCTGCTAACTGAATGATAAAAATTCCTGAATAACCTACATGTATTGTAAGATATTAAAAATATTTTAAACAATATTAACTTCGCATTTATACAATAAGAGAAAAAAAATTGTTTTCTTATCGGTCACCACGCTCAAAAAGTGTAACTTGATTTAATATCAAAGACTTAACTGCATAAATAAAATAAATAATTAATTATAATTGCATACTACGCGTTCATTTCGAGTTTGCCGTCGTAGACCGTTACGACGTCACAGCTAACGGTACCGTAGACGAAAAAAGTCATCATGTTTATGTTTTTTAGTATTGATATTTTCAATAAAGTTAAATAATAACGTGTTCGATGAAATAAAATATTTTTTGAATGATGATGATGATGAAATAATAACGTGTTCGATAAAATAAAATATTTTTTATAGTTTTATTTTACATTTTTACTCATTGTAACAGAACAAATTAACGAATATCAACAGAAACAAAAACAAAAAATCAACAGTAACAAAAACAACAGCAAAAACAGTAACAAACTAGAGAACGTACGGGGGCATAAAAAACGGACGTAAATACACTTCAACGTTGCTATCGGTACTAAAAGGGCGACGCTTGAGGCGCGGAATGAGGGGGCGTGGCGGGAGGTAACGGCATTCTTGAAGTGAACGACTAACGTAACGTAAGTTGATAAAAAATGCTATGCAATAGCTTTACCGCGGCAGTCCCCGAGTGCCACACGTCTTTTTTTTAAACTGAATGGACGAGTGAACTCATTCTCTACCTGGTGATTAGAGGCTACTGCAGTCCACGTTCACATGCAGTCAGCTTCAAGTAAACAAGAGTACAGATGCGTCGTCACCTCTGAGGACTGAGATGGAATGGTTCACAGCGTGTACTTATATTGACTATCTGCAGCCTTCAGACCTGAACTTAGCAGTGCACGCAATGGTAACCTTAGCAAGATGACTGTGTGTGTCTTGTACGTGGTATAGCAACACAAAGGAGGTGCGTGTGGATAATATGCTCACCTTAAGCTTGCCGTCCTACAAGACCAAAACAAGGAAGAAGACATAGACAAAGATACAAAGTACTAATATATTAAGAAAAAAATAGCATACAAGTTTTATCAATGATTGGGGACACTTCGAAAAATCAACTTAAAAAAATTAACTACATTATACCATAGTAAAATTGAATAAATATTAACTATGTCGATAAAGCTGCGCCTGTTTGACCCCTTATCATTTGGCTTACTCACGTGGAGCTATCGTATAACATAGGCATCTATGCAAACAAGGCTGTAGTTTTTGAGTTATTAGAAAGTGATCATATTAATCACATGACCATGTCATCCTCACGTACTATATAATATATTAGCTCGGCTTGGCTGAGAAATATCCACGCTCTATCAGAACACCAGCGTTAAATATCAGCTTAGTGCTGCTGTGTTTCGTATGTCGAGAGTCAAGCAACGGAGATTCTTTGTACTGGAACCGAGGCTTTCCATTTCAGTCTTCAGGTGTGACAACGCCGCAGCATTTTAATGTTAAATGTAGATGCCTATGGGCCCCACATAACCACTTACCATCAGGTGGACTGTGTGCACGTTTGCCACCCTTATTCTATAAAAAACATAGTTGGATGTGTGTGATAGTGTAATTTTTTATGCCTGACGCTTTATTTCTTTGCATATAGTAATGGCAAAGTTTCTATTGATTGAATTTTGAATTTTGTTGAATTGAACTCGGGTTGCTAAGCCATTGAGCTATTCTCGGTAAGCCTAAAGCTAAGGTATTTAACAAAATTAAGAAATTGCAGCTATACTTTGTACGTTATTGGTACCCTTCTCTCGCAATATTAGGGCGCGATCCATTTGCTTGCTAATTAGAGACAAGTAAGGGACTTTTGAGACCTTCCCTTTCCTTGCAAAATCAGTGTTTAAGAGCGTTATGCAAATATGTGTATTCTCTTATGGGTTTGTTTAAAAGTAAAGTTAACGTCTATATACGTCTTATTCGTGATAGAGCCACTTTGCAGCTACATTATGGTTGTAGCACGATTGGATTCTATAAGAGCGTGGTCCTCCACGCTCTTCCACTGCCACTATTATTTGATCATGATGTTTCCCTTCACCGTCGAGCACGCGGTAAATCAGCACTTAAAACTGTAATTAACGATTTCATCTGTCGGTCGGGATAAACCTGGGGCGCAATATAAACATTTTTATTTTTCATTACATGGAAAGTTTGGTAGCGCAGTGTCACAGTGTCACAGTGTTTGATTGCAGCATTGCGGGTCACGGGTTCGAATCCTGCATAGTTTAACAATGTGTAATATTCGCGTACTTAAATAACAAATCTAAATAACAAAAAATGAATATATTATTACACCCATTCATCCATTCTGTTATTGGTTAACAGCATATAAAAGTGCACTACTGAACATGTACCCATCCAAAGATATCCTCCAAAGAAACAGAAGGGATTTTTCTTAATCACCACGATTCGCGGGCAGATTGGCATCGCAGTTTATTATTGTTATTAAAATAAAATGTTTTGATTAAAGACATTGAATATGGCAAATATCTGGGGGCACGGCAGTGGATAGAACTTGTAAGGGATGAGAGCTAAGTGGACTGTATTTATGTTTGTATAAGGGAGAAACTGAACTACTATGAAGAAAACTAATTACTTTTGACATCTGTCTGACTAATTACTTAATTGATGATAATTGCTATTTTAAACTAGCAGGGGTTAAGACGAAATTAAAGAAGTTGTGAATTAATAACTATATTGTACGGTGTAATAGAACTAGAAACCTAAATTTTCATATACCAAGCAGGCATTGTATAGAAACTGTATATTACAAATTTCATTCAATTTGAACCAGTAGTTTAGGAATTATAATAAGTCAATGTTTCTTAATTTTGTCATTCACTGACTGGGTAACATAGGTACAACATCTTATTGTGACCATATCAATATTAAATTCTTTTATGTTTTAAATAAATAGATTGATTTGGCAATAGTGAGATACGTTGTGTTTTCATGGATGTTTTCATGATTTGTATAGCAATATGAATAGCGTTATTAGTAATTTTTTTACAAAAATAATGTTACGAGCTTGAGGTTCGTGACAATAAAAATTGCCGATAAAATTACCTAAATTAACACTTTAATTTACTTTACACAAATTAAAGTTAAAACACTAATAATTAAACACACTAATTCACTTAATTCCGCTCCGAAGCTTCGCTTGTTTCGTCAAATCAACTCTGTCTCGATCGCATCTTGCGCCACCTATTTATTTAAATTAGCAGGAAGATCCGGAATGTTCAAGTAAACACGCGTAAGGTACCGAGAGTTCGAGTATAGATTTTCTAGAAACTTAGTTCTTCGGGTGGCGCTGTCGGTCGAGAGATCGGTGATGTCATTCTCTGCAAAGCTCCCCTCGCTCTCGTTCCTGACACTAGATGGCGCTAGTTGTGTCGACTGGAGCGCGTAGCAATAACTTTACTTTCAATAAGTCTTTCATCACAGCCTATCAAAGGCCACTAACGATTAAATAAAACGTTATAATGTTTAAATCTACATTATAACGTCGAATCTGCACCCGTCCTGACCGTGGATATTGTACTCGAATCCTAAGAAACCGTAATTGCCAACCCGCGTGCCAAGCGTGGGAACTAAGACAAATATCCCTCTCGTGGGAAATATATTGGAGAGGCCCATGTTCACCAGTGGACTTTTGTCCGTCTTTCAAATTATTTATTTATTTATGGTCTATCCTAATTGCACTCCCCTATAAAAATAAGTACCTGGATGACCGAGCTTTGCTCGGTTTTTTTTGAAATTACATTTAGATACAAATCACTAGGAATAAGTTAAAAAAATATTATTCATGTTTCATCACTATGATGAAACATGAATAATATTTTAACTTTTAAACTTGTTAACATAACAGAAAAAAACTGAACTGGTTATTTGAATAAAAAATCATGAGTGCAATTAGTTTAATTAAAATTTTCGTATTTTTAAAAAAATACTAAAAAAGGGCTCCAAATAATAGATTTTCTCACAAAAGAAAAAAACCTGAAAAAAAAAGGAAAAAGTTGGACCGAAGACAGGACGCGAACTAAGGCATTACGATTTCGCGACCGCTCGATATCCACTTGAGCCATTACGATCATTAACACAGAGTCAAAATTTACCTTCTTATATTGTAGCAGTTTTTCATTGCGTGAAAACACAAACAAGAGACATATAAATCCTAGCTAGATCGATTTATTGCCCCCGAAACTCCCTGGACACAAAATTTTATATATATATATATATTTCTTAGGCATTCTTTATTAGTCAACCCGTGCAATATTGTCCTTCAGACCGAATTTAGGTGTCGGCAGCCAGCCTCAACGGAGGTTAGCCATCAGCGCAGGACAGGATTATAGTGTCCAACGACAGGAGAGGGATCGCGCGCAGGACCAACGGCTTTACATGCTTT
The DNA here is from genome assembly GCA_036936625.1 of Parnassius smintheus behrii. Taxonomy (NCBI): domain Eukaryota; kingdom Metazoa; phylum Arthropoda; class Insecta; order Lepidoptera; family Papilionidae; genus Parnassius; species Parnassius smintheus. The sequence continues at coordinate 31,165,963 of JAUPFT010000025.1, forward strand.
CTGAGGCGCGGGGGTGGGACACCGCCAAATTCCCGACTCCGGGCAGCCACTGATAATTTCTCTACGGAAAAACTCAACAATCGATTTTTTGGCCCAATCAGGGATTCGAACCCAGAACCTCATGATCAGCAGTCGCACTACTGAAACCACTAGACTAACGAGGTAGTCAAAATGAATGTAGTAAACCCTTGTAGTGGTAAATTAAACAAGGTTATACGCATCTTTAATTTCAAAATGTATTTAGTATCAAAAATAAAATTAATTTTACAGATGTTTTCGCTTATAATTTTACTCCTTTTTTTATAAATGACGTTACAGGTGTTTTGCACTTCCCATGGTCACGGGTACACTGGGTCATACGAGCTGCAAAGCACCCGAAACGTCAGTTATTAAAAATAAGTAAAATTAAAGGAGGAAAAATTCGTAAAACTAGCTTTATTACCAGTTGTTTGATGTTCTTGTAAATATAACAAATCATTAGTTACACATCTGAAACAATAGATTGAAATCAGTGCCGTATGAGATTATGCTTATCTTTCTTTTTATCGCATCAGTTATTTTTTCTTGAACCGTATTTCAAATCAATTTTTGTTTTTAATATCTGCAACCACTTTGCGCCAAGAAATATAAAACAGAGTTAACTAGGTAGTTATTGTTATAGCCTATTAAAAGTTGTCCGCTATACATAGGCCTCCCCCTCAGGTTGGTTCATAGTTAGATAGCACGCTTCGCAGGCAAGTTGGCAACCCTCGTTATTGTTTTTTAGTTTTATTATAGGCAACCACGAGACTATATGGTAATGAATATTCTTATACCGCCACTACACGTTCTGAATAGATGCTAGATAGATGGATAGAAAGTTCTTTATTGCACTCAAACAAAACAGTTTGGTACAAAAGTGAACATGCCGATAAGGCATTCTCTGCCAGCTAACCTTTTATAATGTGGTGAGAGCTATGGGTAGTGCCGCAATAGAAAAAATAACTTATTTATTCGTACCATTCAAAACCTATTATATAATAATATAATGTATATTATGTTAGTACTTATGTAGTTATATATATATATATATATATATATATATATATATATATATATATATATATATATATATACAGAATGGCTATATATATATGTGTGTATTCTGTCTTCTTTATTATATATTCTGCATTCTGTCTTCTGGTAAGCCTTCTATGTGTCACTTAACTGTTATAAAAATTCCTCCTGAACAGCTGTTTTTCATCATTATCATTACAACTCTTCACGTCTTTTTATATAGGATAGGGTGACAAACGAGTACACTGTCAACCTGATGGTAAGTGGTTGCTGTGGCCCATAGATATCTACATTTATCCTCGATTACAAATTAAAATGCAAATCGTTGTTACCCGTGAGGACTTAGATGGAATAATGCCTCGTTTCCGGTAAAAAGGGTCTCCGGTTCTCTACAATCACCATACTAAACACAGCAGCATTAAGCTGCTATTTTACGCTGGTGTTCTGTGAGGGCGTGGTCCTTCCCCGGTCGAGCCAACCCATTCGTGCTACAACCATATTACTTATACAACTGCAGCATTGCTCTACCACGTGTCTACTGCTGAACATATTCCTCTCCAAAGAAATAAAATAACAACTAAAGTTTTACTAGTGGTAGGACTTCTTGTCTGATTTGAAGTCCGTCTGAGTAATTACCACTCTGTTGTCAACTACCGTCAACAAACAGCAGAGCTTGTACTACTGTCTGTATACTTACAGTCTGCGGGGAATCCCCACCTTGGACCTCAGTGTTGACAACGCATCTGTAGCTACGTTAGCCACATCGGAAGACCAAAATATCTGGACAAATTTTGAAAACGTTGGGGCTTTGGATACGAAGAGGCTCCAAAAATACTTTAAACTAAACTAATTTAAGTTCATTACATTTTTAGGTTGCCACAAATACTAAGTATTTGGCATTGGACTATACTATCGTCCAACAATTTGGATCCTTTAGTAGTACTCAGAAAATATTTAAAATACAGACTCGTTACTGCAAAGTTCAGTCTTATTACTAACTCAGCTTGTATATGTTGTTTGTCTGGAGATTTTGAGTGTTGTCAGGAGTCTGAAGATAATTTAAAATATCGGAAGAATCCACGCGAATCCCGACCATCTCTCTGTCTCTCTTGTTTGAAGATGGCTGTTGATATCCATAGATATAATTTGATTTTCACTTCTCTTTTAAAAATGCCTTAATTAACATTAACTTCTTTAGTAATTCCGAAGATATGTGAAATGCGGTTAACACGACGCAACATTGTGGTAGCACGGCGAACACTAACTACCTTACCCTAAAAACCCTCTCTGAAATAAGAGTTTCTCTTTGTGATAAACTTAGAAATGAGGATATCCGCAGTAGAACCAGAGTGACCAACATAGTCCAACGGATTAGTAAGCTAAACTAACAATAGGCCGGCCATATAACTCGAAGAACCGACAACCGTTGGGGAATAAAGGTTTTCGAATGGCGACCTCGTATCGGTGGGCGTAGTGTAGAGCGACCACCCACTAGATGGTGTGACGACCTGGTAAGACGTGCTGGTAGTCGATGGATTCAGGTGGCTCAGGACCTTGCTTTGTGGCATTCCTTGGGGGAGGCCTATGTTCAGCTGTGGACAACCTTAAGGACTAAGATGGATTGCTTTGTTTTTGTTATGAAACATTGCAGCATTAAATTGCTATTTCACACTAATGTTCTGTGAGAGCCCGGCCGAGCTAACCCATTCTTGCCAACCATAATATGGCTGCATCGTGGCTCTACCAAATTAGAGTTTTAAGAAACATACGACGCGTGGAGCGCTAAGAGGCTTTTTGATGACTTTACTTTAGTAACCAAACTTTTCAGCCTCTTGCACAGGCACAAGTGAGCTTCTTTGTATTATTCGGGACGTAACGCCTCGTTCGGGTTTAAATCCCGCACGCGTCAAAATTAGTTATTGGGTTTTTCTGTCAAAAAATTCTCAGCAGCACAGAGTTAGCATGCTTCTTTGCGAGCAGTGAAGCAAAGTGGGTTCTATGTCCTACGGATATGCAAAAAGGAGAATAAAGAGTTTAACATTTGCAAAATCCAGAAATGCACGCCTCATTACGTTTAATTAATTGTGATGAAAAAAAAATGTATCCCTGACTTTTAAAATATATTATTTACGTGTTCCAAATTTTGCGCTCCCTTATTTTAACAGATAGTGTCACCTAAAGGGAAAAAAGATTGTTCTATCTCATTTTAACTGGATTAAGTGGTGCGTGTCTTCGTTTTCATGTGAGAGAAATACCTAAACCGCTTAGCATTATGAGGCGTGCAAAACTTTTATAAAAATAAATCGATTACAGAAAGTTTAAAATCGGCTGTATGGTACTTTTGCCCTCTGTCTATCAAAGGCTAAAAAAATAAATTTATCAAAATCAAAATTAAAAATCAAATGGAAATCACTAGGTAGAAGGTACATTTATAGAAATAAAAATCATTTTATTAACAAACTACGCGTACTAGGATATTGATATTATGTTAAAGGGACAACCAGTTGATGTAACTCTGAAGCTAAAAAAACTCGATCTCGATACGTCAATTTGTTCGGGAGCTATATAATAAAATCAGCGTACAGACTTCCGGTCGTCCACGTAATTTTTTCAATCGGTTTTTTTAAGTATCAATATAAAATGATTGTTTAGAAAATATAAGATGTATAAATTAGATTGTTTTTTTGATATAGGCCTACTCATATTATCGTTTAAGTGTAATATGGTTATGATAAAGGCATATTAATAACCCAGAATTGTTTGACCTTGACGTGTCGGGAGTAAAGCACTACCTCAACCGCTCCACGTTATGAGGCGTGCAATTACGTCGTGTAATTCCTGCGTATGTGCTTCAGATGGAGTTGCGGTCACAACGGCCAGACTCAACAGAGCCCAGCCATCTATTACTTGTTCAGCTGTAGTGCTGCAGCACGGGCTTTTTTAAGTGTATTGACTTATCTTTAAGATATAGTTTCGTCTTTTTTCTATAATTAGTTTTTATTATATAAACGTGTTCTTTCTTCTTTTTTTACCATCGATTGAACTGAGTATTCATTTCTCACCCTAACATTTACGTTAAAAAACTTAGAAAGAATCTAAAGAGAAATTGTGCGACTAATTCTTGTCGTTAATTTGTAAGCGGAAAAAATCCCTCTCATTTTAACCCTTCCTTATTTAACCTGTAGTTAGATCTGGCTTCAAATCTCAATTAAACTTCGGCCGCAAAACAGTCGTTTGTGAACGTTAACTGCAAAGGTCTAATGTAATTCTATTTTATTACAAATAGACCCTAGGCCTTTAGGTTATTTTGTGGATAATTTACTTCCCGAACTAGATCCATGTTTGTGCAAATGTCTTATAGAAATACTCGCTGGGCTGACAAATGTTATTCTGCTCTTTCCGGTACATGGCGATACGAGTTTGATTTTAAAAAAAATATTAGTTTTTTATCCTAGTTTTTTTTTAATACTAATTGAACTACATCACAGATATTTCCTCCTATTTTATCACCGGTATTAAAAAAACACGCAAATTTATGATTAAATCTTTAAATCTGTACAATATGGCCGTATAGAGCAAAATAGAATGAGAAAAGGAAATTATGCATGCAATATTTTTTGGCGGTAGTTGTAAAATAAAATACACATTGCTCTAAATAATTAAATTATTTTTATAGATCACTTTCATTTCTCACAACCCACCAGAAGATAAGTTTTCAAGCTGAGTTAACAAATATTCAAAAAGCTACAGAAATACAATTAAAACTGGTAAAAGAGACGGAGGTGTCACTATCTAGTTGCGTAGTAATTTACTTTATAAAACATTCATTAGTGCTGCACCGCCTCCTATATGTCTATTTCTGCTTGGCCTAGTGGTTGACTGGGAGAGAATGCCCTATAGAATTAAGTCTAATATGTACTACTTTGTGTATGAAAGTGTAAAATAAAATATTCGGAACGTGATTTACCCGAGAGTGGAATTGAATAGCGGGCGTAAATGACGCGACGAGCTACGAGCAGTGTTACAAATATTGTGTCTGTATCCTAAAGAAATAAATTAGGGATGTATGTTTTCGATTTAAAAACTTTTGAAGCAAAAACTTCTTTCGACGTGTTTGGCTATTTTGGGATGGTGAAAAAGCATATAACTCGCGTGACCGTCAAACTTTTCTTTTATGGGAAAAGGGTGACAAGCGAGCACACAGTCCACCTGGTGGTAAGTGGTATCTGTGCGCCATAGATATCTACATCTATCCTCGTTTGCGAATCAAAATGCAGATGCTTTGTCAACCTTAAGGCCTAAGATGGAATGCCTCTGTTCTAGTAAAAAGGTTCTCCGGTTCTCTACACTCACCATACGAAAAACAGCAGCGTTAAGCTGCTATTTGGCGCTGGTATTCTGTGAGAGCGTGGTCCTTCCCCGGTTGAGCCGACTCATTCGTGCTACAACTATACAACTAATATAGCTGCAGCATAGCTCTACCACGTAAAAAATGCTCAGATACAATTAAATAATAATCATTATTTTTCCTGCAAAACAGGACAATAAATGAAAATTTTATTCCTACAAAATAATTCTTAACAACCATAAAAGTTTTAAATTCTGACGTGCAGTGCTACGACTGATAGTTTGTTTAATATTAAGAGAATGTAATAAGCGTAAAATAAATGCGCAACGCACAAGTAATTGTGGGAAAGCATAGTGATGTAGTTTGACTCCAGCCACCAGCCATTATTACAAAACCACCTAGGACGGTAGAGGAACGCTATAACTATTTCGTGGCTGTAGAATGAGTCAGCTCGACCGAGAAGGACCACGCTCTCACAGTATACTAGCGTAAAATGGCTAGCTATGGAGAGACTTCTGAAGGTGAGCCCTATGTCCACTAGTAGACTCCTAATTGCGACGTGTAACGTTATAATAATATCATGTTATTAATTTTGACATTGTTGAACGAGTTTAGGTCGTACTATGTCAGACAAATGTTGTCATTGTGATCCATATTTTTAACTAATTGTAGCCAGTGTTTGACCGCAATCCCACATGGTGGTAAGACCTAGTCTTAGTGCAACAAAAGAGTGAACGACTCTTGGCTTGAAGAAGCCCAGATTGTATTCGGACGGATAGACAATCACCATCAAACTATTCAGCTCCTTTTTACTGTCTCTGAATAGAAAACATTTAACAAGTCCCATTTGATACACGTTTTATGCTGTTATTTTACACTTTGATTTTGTGAGAAGACATATTTTTATTGTCAACTAGCCACCCGTCGCGGCTGTGTTTTTTTTTCAAAGCTTCAAGTTAATGGCATTGCTCTTTATATTCTCGTATTTTTATCATAAGAGGTTCAGCTAATCCGAAGACTACGCCGAGTAGACAGACAGACAGACAAAAATTTTAAAACTGTTTTTGATCTCTTAGGGTCGACCCACACGTACCACAACCACAACCACAACCATAACCACAATACACGAACGGGTGCATTTTGTATTTGAAATGAATATTACAATTAACATGTACCACATTTTGCCGTCGTTATCGACTGCGTGAGTGATGCCGACCACAGCGCAACCACTACGGAACCACACGGAACTAGCGGCCGGCCACGTCGCAAACACAATACTGCGTCGACGCCGTGACTAGGGATGTAACGAAACCACAACGAAACTGCAAAAACCTGCAGCGATATTATTCACACGTGACCTAATTTTGTCGCTGCGATGTGGTGTGGTTGTGGCACATGTGGGTCGACCCTTATTAGAATACTAATGAAACAACATTTTAATATTACAGGCAGACGCCACAACTCTATTTATTGCTAAAAAATGTACAATGACAAACATCCAGACCCGGAACAATGACTTGTAGGTCATTTTAATCCATATTTCGTGCGGCATTCGAATCCGCGGCCCTGAGCGCAGTAACTCATTGCTAAGCCACTGCTCTACGGAGCTGTCAAAACTTCTATCATTTAAATCCATAAGTGAAGATAAGACATCCCTTTAACGATAAAAGTACAAGGTGGAACCATGGCTGACAGGCGTAAATTTATTACCGTCCGAGATAAGTGCTTCGATCGGCGCATCCTGTCGAAATGCTTATATTATGTTAGTTTGCTTAAAGGAAATTTTAATGGATATTAGTTTCTTACCGTCTAGTAAGAATATCCACTAGCCCACATCATCGCAGGAGTATCGCAAGAGGAAACAGATTAAAATGAAACAGAAGATGTGCAGCAGCAGCTTGCTGATAACAGCTCGGCATAATAAACAGTTGCGGTCCGCCAGCTCGCCTGCAGCGCGGGCTGTCTGCGGCGATTGAGTGAGGCAATTAGTGGGAGAGGTCTTCGCTTAGCAGTGGAGTTTTGATGAGCTGGTAATGGTAATGGTAGTGTTATAGTAACATAACCGTTATCAATGACAGATATAGTCGAACTCATTATAATATTGTCTTGTTATTATATATTTGTGTATATGTGTGTATTCTATGTGTGTGTGTGTGTGTGTGTGTGTGTGTGTGTGTGTGTGTGTGTGGTAGAGCCACGCTGCAGCGATATTATGGTTATAGCATGATTGATTCGCCCCGACCGGGGAAGGACCACGCTCTCACAGAATACCAGCGTAAAATATCTGCTTAATACTGTTATGTTTCCTATGGTGTGTGTAGAGAACCGGAGACCCTTTTTTACTGGAAACGAGGCATTGCATCTTAGTCCTGAGGGTTGACAACGTATCTGAGTTTTGATTCTTTACCGAGGATAAATGAAAATGTCTATGAGCCACAGCATCTACTTACCATCTGATGGATTGTGTGCTCGGTTGTCAGCCTTATTCTATAAAAAATTTCTGTATATACATCCCCTTTATTTTATTATCTATGATATTATTAAAATATGTATGTATATGTTTACGTGTTATGATATTTTTATATATTTTCTGTTACCGTCTTCGTATTGTTATTTAAGGTTGTCTGGCAGATAATGCTTTCCTATATTGTTTTCAAGGTTCAATAAAGAAATCAGAATGAGAAGGCACTATGAAATTTAAGGCCAGTACGAAGCTTGAAACGTAGTTAGCTCAAGTGTTAAGCGCATATAAATTTCACAATACGCAAACTACCCGCGTTCGATACCCTTACCAGATGGAACCAATAAAATTCTTAATTGGAATTTTATGTTCTGATTTACCATGTGCTCATTGGTGAAGAAAATTATCCCAAGGAAATCTGTATGTCTAAAGAAATAAAGTATTTCCATGATGGGTGAGGTCCACCAACACTCACTGAAGCGGCGCGGCGAACTTATTGCTTCATAAACCACTCAGAAAGGAGAAGAAGCCTGTGCCCAGCAGTGGGATGAATATAGGCTGTAACTTTACAACCTACATCAACCTACTTAACTTTTTTTATGTTCCCGATGTTTCGAGCACTTTACAGCGCCCATGGTCACGGGGGGAGGGGTGGGACAGAGGTGTTCAACGTCCAGATGTCATAGTTAACCGCGGTTACCCTCAAATAAATTTTTTTTTGTTCTAATCTAAACAGTATGGACTTATAGTATCTTGAAGTGTTGTAGTTGTATGCTTGGATTGGGATTTAATTTTATTTATTATAGGATCCCAAGCAGATGGTAGCGCCCAGCCATCTTCTCTATTGAAATAAGGATGTTTTTTGATTTTAGTAGCCTCGCCAATCATCCTTGGAAGGAATCTGTGTTCTTTAGCGAGAATTTGTGGTCTATCAAATCTGATACAGAATCGTCCTCGTCACTACATCAGATTTCATACAAATCCTCGCTAAAGAACACCTTCCAATGGTTCCTTCCAAAGATGATTGAATGAGTAGCGTTCGCGTAAATGTAAGAAATCATTATGTAACTTAACTTTTTTATTGCTACGAAAGTTAATGCACGTCTTGGCTTTTAAGCAACCACAAATCTTGATTAAAATTTTTACCATACATTATTTTTACTTTACTTCTTAAAAACAAAACTTTATATCCACGCTATGATGTTCTTCTGTATCTTGAAGGCATCTTGCATACGAGTACATAAATTGCACATAGACAAACATTCAGTCCTTGTAGTGACGGTGTAAGAATATCCAGTACCCAATATCGACCCGAAGGTCACAAGTCAGGAGATGGGCAGCAGCGTCTTCCTGATAACGACCAAAATAAAACAGTGCTGTTGCCAACCCGCTGGCCAAGCGCGGTAACTATGGCAAATTATGGGGAATCCTATGTTCAGTGGTGACATTTAGTTGGCTGTAACGGTAACGGTAAACATCCAGGCCAGAGACAATTATTTTTGGTCATCCATACACATTTTCTGTGCCGTATTCGAACTCACCACCTCCCATGGTCCCACCGACCCTCAGGTAATGTGAGCCGAATCTCGGGAGATGCGCGCGGTAAGAAAGAAACAAAGAAAGAACCATTTATTTGATAATCACACTTTACACACAATTTAAGAAACTTAAATATAAATTACAAGGGGCATAAAATATGCATGCGCAGGTGTAGGACTGCTTACGTATTAAAAATTATTAATAAGCAGAACATGCATGACGTTAATTAATAATGAAAAAAAAAACAAATAAAAAATTAAAAAAGAATTTAAAGATAAAATGTAACATCAAATAGGTCTCCAACTCAGCATGATGCTGCAGAGGCAGCGCTGGTTTTCAGTTGGAACCTTGTGACTTCACTGACGAGTCGGTGTGTGAACCTCGAATTACGCGTAACTACAACTTGTAAACTAATAGTAATTAGCTAGTGGGCTAAAGAGTAATGCTAACGAACACAGTTATCACACACATACTGATTAAAACTACTTTTACGGATTTTATCGCGTTTTATTTATTTCATTTTTAATACCCGACGTTTCGGGTGATTTCCAGTACCCATGGTCGCGGGGGACTGAGGTGACTGACGTTCTGATGTCAAAGTTTACCCGGAGTACCTTCAGCTTTTTAATTATTATCTTTGGTCCGATCTACGCAGAATGAACTAACTGTGTTTTGAAGTCTTGCAGTGGTATGCTTGTGTTTAGTTTTAATTTTATTAATTATATCCCAAGCAGGTGAATGAAACCATGGACAGTTTTGATGTTCAGTCTCTATTAACATGTCTACCTGTTGAAGACTGCATCTCAATTATAACTAGGAAACTAGATGAAAATAACATGCCACCAGAATATGTAGTACTACTAAGACATTGCCTTACATCTGGCTATGTATTGTGGAAGGAAGAGTTTTACAAGCAAGTAGATGGTGTTGCGATGGGCTCACCTGTATCTCCCATTGTCGCCGATATATTCATGGAAGACTTTGAGGAGAGAGCCCTCCTTACTGCACCTGTCACCCCAAGGTTCTACAAGCGGTACGTAGACGATACTTTCACAACTTTACCATCAGACAAGTAACTGCATTTTTAGAACATCTTAATTCCATAAACTCTAAAATTCAATTTACTATGGAGTTAGAGGCAAATAATTCCTTAGCTTTCCTAGATGTGTTAGTCATCCGAAATCCTAACAACACCATAGGTCATACTGTGTATAGAAAAAAGACCCATACAAACCGATACTTAAATGGTGAATCTCACCACCATCCTTCACAGTTAGCTACTGTTAGCAAATCTTTGTTACGGAGAGCACGAGGGATCTGTGACCGCAAACACCTGGCCGCCGAGCTTCGGCACGTCGAGCAGGTTCTGCACGACAACAAGCTTCTGGTCCCGCGCCTCCTTCACAGTGACCGAGTGAAGCCGGCCACAGTCGAGCGTGTGCCTGCTGTACTACCATATGTCAGAGGTGTCACAGACAAGACTGGCTACATCTTGAAACGAGCTTCTATTAGAACATTCTACAAGCCGCCGAAGAAGATTAGTCAGTTCTTACCATCCGTCAAGTGTCATATTCCTCTACAAGATGAAGGAGTGTACAAGCTTGATTGTGATTGTGGTCTCTCATATATAGGGCAAACAAAGAGATTAATTAGAACCCGCATAAAAGAACACATAGCTGACGTGAAGCATCAGCGTTCCGGGAAGTCTGCAGTTTGCGATCATATCCTAGATGGCCCCCAACCATTTCATCAGATTTGATAGACCGCAAATCCTCGCTAAAGAACACCGATTCCTTCCAAGGATGATTCGTGAGGCTATTGAAATCAAAAAACATCCTAATTTCAATAGAGGAGATGGTTGGGTGCTACAATCTGCTAGGGATCCTATAATTAATAAAATTAAAACTAAACCCAAGCATACCACTGCAAGACTTCAAAACACAGTTAGTTCATTCTGCGTAGATCGGACCAAAGACAATAATTAAAAAGCTGAAGGTACTCCAGGTTAACTTTGACATCGGGACGTCAGTCACCTCAGTCCCCCGTGACCACGGGTGCTGGAGAGCACCCGAAACGTCGGGTATTAAAAATAAAATAAATAAAACGTGATAAGATCCGTAAAAGTAATTTTAATCAATAAGATTAGATATCAAGCTTAAAATATGTTTTAACAATTAGTAAATTGTCGTTTACAGAATGAAAAAATATGATCTGGTTGTAGAGTAAATATATTTATTATATATGGTATTAGCGACGCCATTTTGTCAACAGCGTGGGCGATGTCGAACGTTTTAGCTGGGGATTGAGGGGTTAAGGATTGCATTTTAAATTACCGTAGGTACAGTTTCTGTGTATTTTAAGTTCTTTAGGATTATAAAATGTACAGTAAAGTAAAGTAAAGTTACAGTCTATATATGTCCCGCTGCTGGGCACAGGCCTCCCCTCATTTCTGAGAGGGTTTTAGGGCAAGGAAGTGTCCGCCGCGCTGCCCCAATGCGTGTTGGCGAACTTCACATGTCCGCGAAATATTTTTTTCTTATTCCTCAGACATGCCGGTTTCCTCACGATGTTTTCCTTCACCGCCGAGCACGTGGTAAATCAGCACTTAAAATTGCAATTAACAATTTTAATTGGTGCCGGCGGGGGTTCGAACTTCGAACCCGGGTTACTCTCATGTGAAATTTACAGTAGGTACATGAAATGTAGGGGGGTGATGTATTCACCAACAGTTCGGCAAAAGTTGTATAAAGAAAAATAATAATAAATAAATAAAAATACTGGAAAGGAGGCTTTCCATCCATTTTATTAGTACTTACGGAGGACAATGCATTTTCAATTTGATTCGTAATCGAGGATAGATTTAGATGTTTATGGGCCACAGCAAGTCTTTGGGTCACAGCAACCATTTACTATCAGGTGGGCCGTGTGCTCTTTTGTCACCCTTCTTCTATAAAAAAAGTCGACAGCATTTTTAAACGAACCGTTAGACGTAAAAGTTAAAAACAATAGACCTCGTTAAGGCATGTTAATTTTCCTTATAACAAAGATCATGCTAGGAGTAAAAAAGACCATTAATATTGTTACGAGCTTGAGGTTCGTGACAATAAAAATTGCCGATAAAATTACCTAAATTAACACTTTAATTTACTTTACACAAATTAAAACTTAAAACACTAATAATTAAACACACTAATTCACTTTATTCCGCTCCGAAGCTTCGCTTGTCTCGCCAAATCCAATACTGCCCCGATCGCATCTTGCAGCGCCTATTTATATAAATTAGCAATGAAGCATCCGGAATATTCAAGTAAATGCGCGCAAAGCGACGAGTGATCGAGTGTAGATTTTCTAGAAACTTAGTTCTTCGGATGGCTCTGTCGGTTGAAAGATTTGTGATGTCATTTTCTGCAAAGCTCCCCTTGCTCTCGTTCCTGACACTAGATGGCGCTAGTTGACTTATTCACGCAACAATATTATCTCTACAAACTTATTTGAAATAATTGTAATGTGGATTAAAAATAAAGTCAATATTTTTTTGCATCAGTGAAAAGATAAATTTAAATTTAATTGATAATGATACCGTGTGGTGGCGATGTAAGAATATCCACTGCTCCATGTCATACCGTGCGAGTCGTGAGAGACAGCAGAGGGAGACTATCAGGAGATGGGCGTTGTTTCCAGCAAAAAGGATCTCCGATTCTCTATACGCACCATATGGAACACAGCAGCATTAATTGATTCAGGAGAAAATCTTTTTGTGGAGGTAAAGTATTATCAAATCAATAAATAATAATAATATTCTTTAATTAATAATTGTCGGTTACAAACAGTGTGGTGGCAGAGTAAGAACTCCACCCCATATCTTCCCGTGGGTGTCGTAAGAGGCGACAGTGGGAAACTATCAGGAGATGGGCAGCAGCGTCTTCCTGACCACAATTAAAAGAAATCTTTAGCCAACCCATTTGCCGAGCGTGGCAACTATAGAACAAGACCCCCTCCCCCTTATGAGGCTATCTATGGGGAGGCCTTTGTGCAGCAGTGGACATCGATAGGCTTATTATGTACAAATGTTCTATAATTTAGTAAAACATTTAAAAGTGGTCGCAATTTTTAAAATTAACCCAACGAATAAAAATTTAAAACAATAGACCTCGTTAAGGGGTTTCGATTTTCCTGATTTAATTGGTCTAGCAAGGAATGAAGGCGATTATTAAATCATGTCGCTACAAATTGATTTGTGTCCGTGAACATAATAAGTAATAATTTCTGTTGTGAAAATATTACTGGCTGGTAATAAAAAAATTACAAACATATTTAAAAAAGAACATGTAATGTATTTCTTTTTAATTATTTGCGCACATCGGTACAAGAGGATTTATCTGGTCGAAATGGTCGAAAATTTTAAAAGGTACCTAATGAATGAAATAAAGAGAAATAAATCAGGCGATGGGCAACAGCGTCTTCCTAATAACGACTTAAATAAGAAACTGCAACTGTGGGAAATAACCCCCAGATGGTGATCTATGGCAGGGGTCTATATTCAGCAATGGAATTTTATATTTGAATTTAATACCATTGAGCTATTATGTACTACGTAGTAGAGGCGACACTGCGTTCAGCTACTCTGTTCCATTCAAGTCCAACTGCACTTTAATCCGTCACTCGCTAGGCGCTTGTAGAGTTGTTGTGTTGATTTAAAAAAAATCTCTTGATAAAAATATGCCATCGAGTGTACTTAGATATTGCACAAATAATTCAAAAAATGTCAGTAAAAACCAAGGAATTACTTTTCACCGGTTAATAAGATACTTAATAAATAAAAAAGTATTATATATTAATTATAAAACAAGACGCCAGACGCCATCTCGTGTCATGGAGTATAGATTAAGCATTTAATTTGTTCAGATGCGACATTTCTGTGCATACTTAAGTATAGGACGAATATATTATTATACACATTTTTTTTTGTAGAAACATTTATAAGTTATCGTAATTAGGCAAAAGTTTTTATATTTAAATCTGCTCATCATTCTTTTATTTTATTTTTAGGTTTCCACGTCAAAGTCAAAGTGGAATAAATTCGTCCGTCTTTAACTCTCGCGTGCCCAGCGTTTATGAACGACTCTTATTCTTATTTAAATAAATGTATTTTGTAATCAAAATGTTAAATTAAGTTTAGTTTTGTTAAACATACATTTAGTATGTTTTTTATATTTGGCATAGATACCTTTAAAAATATTGAGATAAAAATATCCTTAAATTTTAATCATGATATAATATTATGTAGTATTATATTTTAAATAAGTAAATATAACATACAAAGTAAATGACAAAATTTAAAAATGTTTAAATTACCTACTGATCTACCTATGTTTATTCTATGATATTTGAAACGACAGTTTATTAAATGCGTGTTGACGTTTGATACGTCACGATGTAGCGGCGGTGTAAGAAAATCAACTCCGCCAGATCATCTCACGGGTGACGCAAGAGTGTCAAAGGCAAGCAAGCCGGGGGATGGACAGCGGCGTATTCAATCAAATAACAAATTAAAAAAACATAGTTGTGGTTGCCAACCCGTTAGCAATACGTGGCGAATATAGCAATCCTTCATTGCTGGCCGTATGAGGTCGCTCAGCGAGCTATGGAGAAGGCTATGCTCGGAGTTTCTCTGCATGATAAACTTATAAATGATGATATCCGCAGTAGAACCAGAGTGACCGAGATAGCCCAACGGATTAGTAAGCTGAAGTGGCAATGGGCCGGCTATATAGCTCGAAGAATCGACAGCCAATGGGAAAAAAAGGTTCTCGAGTGGCAGCCTCGTACCGGTAGGCGTAGTGTAGGGCGACCCCCCACTAGATTTAGTGACGACCTGGTAAGACATGTGGTAAGTCAATCGATGCAGGTGGCTCAGGACCGTGCTTTGTGGCATTCCTTGGGGATGCCTATGTTCAGCAGTGTACTTGTGAAGGGCTGTAATGATGATGATGATGTTGAGGTCTATTTTCAGTGAACTTTAATAGACTGTAACAGGAACGAAAAAAATTTGTTGTATTTGAACTTAGACCACGAAGACTAAAGTTTTTGATTTCACGCTGCTTGTATTTCTCTCACGTAAAAGCAATTACAATAACTCACCTACTTTTGAGCGTAGAAGGTTATAAAGCGATCTTTGCGACACCACAGAACGTAAATCATGTTTATTCGGCGAGATTTCTCAAAGTGTTAAATGAAACAGATAAAAGAAGGGGTGAAAGCACCATTTGTGCACAGTTATGCATCTGAAATTGTCTGCACACGGTGTTGTCGTACTGAAAACTGTCTGTATATCTGTGTTACTATATTATTATGCACTTTTTCGACTACTCAGAGACAGTAATAATAGTGATAACGAAATCCAGGAAAATATACAAAGTTTCTCTATTAACAAGTTTAAATATTTTACTAAACAAAAGCTGTATAAGAAACATTGTTATAATATTTATTATTATTTGGTTTTCGTTTGGTAATGAGGTGGTTGTTTCCAAGCTGTTTATTAAATAAGTTTCGTACGTAGTTTGCAAAACCTGTATTTTATTGTATAATTTTATCGTGGTTTTAGTATATATGTAACGTAGAGGTAGTTTACATACATAATTTTCACAAGGACAAACATACAGATCATTGTCAGTGGATAGTTACAGCTTATCAATCTTTAATCTCATTGTGTAATTGGAATAAATTATTTTAGATATAGGCGTGCATACATTTTTATTATTTATAACGAATGATTAAAACATACTTTAATTCTAATGTAAAATATTGAAATATCTATGGTAAATTATAATACCCAATAACTTTCAATAGTAATGCTTAAATGGCGTTGCAAAACGGCTGCGCTACGGCGTGGCCGCTGATCATGTCCAAATTAAGCAATGACCTACAAATATCTTCAAGTAATAAGATAAAAAGTATTGATTATATACTTTTTGAAATAAGAGTATTTCTTATTAACGATTTTTTTAAATAAAACGAATGCCGACCGATTTTGTGAATTAATTGTCTGCGCGTGTGAACTATTAGAGAAAACGACGAAACAAGTGCTTTGATGTTGATATAAACCTCAAGTTATTTTGATCGCTTAGGCGCCTTATGAACTTGAGTGGCTGTCGTCATCAACTGTCCGCTGGGTTGAGCTGTCGTCAAAATCTCCCAAGAGCTTCGCAATGTGACGCATCAGCATATTTTGAAGAAAAGAAAAAAAAGAGCGGGAACCTTGAAACTGGACCGATAAATCTATATGGATTGAAACTCATAAAGACTATATTATAAAGAAGACTTGGCTTTAACCTCTGTGCTTTTTGAAAATATGAAGAATTAAAGAAAATAAGAATTGGCTTCGGCTTTTACACTTCAAAATTCTATTTATTCAAATTAAAAAAAAGGCTGTATGGCTTAGTTCTTTTGCCTGCTATCTCAAGCGAATAATAAAAACAACAACAAAAACAAACTACAAATGTAAACAAACAGGGCAGTACCGAATTACGTTAACTGCAGCCGAAGGACCCAAAAAAAACCGAAACTAATATAAAATACTTTATTATAATATAAAAATTACAATATAATTATTACAACTAAAAAAGAAGTGAATCAGATCGATGCTAGATCTAGAATGAATTTTAATTATTACATTGAAATAAGGTAAAGTAATATTGCAGAGCTCCGATTGCATCCGTTGACGTCAATGCTCATGTTCTGCTGAGTTGCGCCTCGTGCCGCTGCAATGTATCGGGGTCGCTGCTGTGTAGGCTCTTTACCTATGAGGCTATGCTATAACTCCTCCACCCTCAGATCAGCAACTATTTTAGAACTTTAAGAGAAAAAGTTGCTGGTAATGTCTTTTCGACTTTTGTTCCTTTGGGGTTTTCATAGCTATGTTGGGTGTTATCCTGGGTCTGTTCTTGCTTCCTAGTCTTGTAGTAGTAACGAACTGAGATTATGATAGCGAATACTACTAGGCTCGATAACACGACGTAAAAGGGAATAGTAGTATGATATAAGGTTAGGGGGTGCATCTCTCGCAGATGAAGTGGTGGTTGCATCATGAGTTTGTCCTGGGCTGCGTGTCGTCCTTTCAGGTTGATTGTATTAATGCTGATTCGTGGTACTGCTGGGGTATCTTTTGCGCTTATATCCATTGGTATTTTCATTAGTTTCAGGGGATGGCCTTCTACTTGATCATTGATATTAGTGATGGTGAATTCTTGTGTTCGCAGGAAGCAATTGATTGGTATTGTGGCTAAGTAGCTGCCCTGTAATGTAGTAATGTCTTCAGGCCCGCATACTGTGTGGACCTTAGTTGGTTGAGGGAAGGAGATGGTATAGTGCTTGTCGTCAAGGCGTTCCATGGCTTCTTTTGATAGTGCGATGTCGGTTATCTTACAGGATTTTGCTATAGACTGATTGATGATGAGGTTCTGGATACAGTCGGATTGTGTTCGAATTTGGGTGTTTGTTTCCTTTTCGCATAGGTACCGATTACTCAACTTCGGACATTCTGTCTCCATGTACACGAATTTTTCTCTATTGGTTGCTATTAGAGGATAGGGTGGAATAATAGATTGGTGGTTTTTGTTAGGTACAATGGATAAACGGAATAGGTCGAAGGTGTCTTTGGAAATAACGGGGAATTTCAGAACAATTACTATTTGATTCTCCGTGAAATAATAACCTGACTTAATGATATCGTAATATTCTCTAGTCTCTAAATTTAATACATGTTCCTTATCATAAATTTGCCTTAATCTTACTAACATGGACTTAATTATTTTAACACTTAAGGTAGAATGGTGGGTGCTCGATGCACGACTAAATGCTAATATATTTTCTATCCTATTAAGCTCATTGAGCACATCATCGATATTTTCGGCTAAAATTGTTAGGAGTTGGGCAAACTTAGCATATTTGATGAGGCTACTATCTCTATAAGCGGCTCTATCTAATAACTGGATAAGTGTTGAGTTAATTTTGTTTTGATTTTCAATTATCTGGGATATTACACTATTGTGTTGAAACATCCACTCCTTACTAATGCTAATGTGACTATTGAATTCCGATTCGATCCTATCTTGGTTATCCTTTAAAACTTTTATAGCATTATTATATTTCGCGGCATCTAAATAATCTAAATTACCGGTTACGCTTTTGATTACCGAGCCTAAGCCGTCTACTAGACCTCTCTTAGTGCGACTAGGCTCTAAGCTATTAAGTTGTATTAATACTTTATCTAATTTACTATAAAGATAGTCCATTTGCAATTCGTACAGTAAGTTGGTGTCATTATCAAGTCGATTCTGGTAGTTTTGTAGCTGTTCCTGTAATAGGGTTACTTTGTCTCTGATGTCGTCAAGTTTAACATACTGAAGAAATGTGTGATAGTGAGTTATAAGAGTCGTTGGTCCAAGTCTAAATGGTAGTAGGCCTGGTCCGTCTTCAAGACATTCAAGTTTTATCTCCTGGGCTTCGATCGTCAGCATGGTCAGTACGGTCAGTAATTTTAGAGTCCTGTAACAATTCGACATTTTTAGGTACACGTTTAAGTCTAGACTTTCCTATCGGGCCGCGTTTCCTAGACGTATAAATGTGTATTGGTAAGTCAGCTAGAACGTGGTCATGGGTGTAACGTGGGGCCAATTTTTGTCGGCTAGCTAGGGGGTTTGAAATGAAAACTTGTTGGTTTGGTTGGTATTCAACTTCTGGTTCCCGTGATTTATTCCGATTATTTATTAGTGCCGAACGTTCGGATAAAGAACGCTCGTTAATTATCTCGTACACCATTTTCATTTGATCTCGATGTGTAAGTATATATTGTTGTAGTAGATGTTTCGTCAAGTCGATGTCGATTGGGTCTCTAGGGTTAAAATGTCCGTTGATAATATCATAGGGCCTGCATTTAGTGAAACTGTGTACAGAACTGTTATATCCTAAGATAGCATAAGGCATTAGGTTTACTACATGCTCATCTTTCTTTTGTAGTTTAAGGATTCGCAGATGTTCCAGTATAGTCGAATGGAAACGCTCTACGTTACCGATATCATTAGGACAGTGAGCTAATGTTTTATGATGGTTAATTTTATGGAGTTGTACGAACTCAGTAAATAGCTGGTTCGTAAATTCTGTCCCATTGTCGGTGACAATAGTAAGGGGAAGACCATGATGCGTACAGAAGGTAAGTAAGCTTTGCAAAATACTCAATGCTGTTCCGTCTCTTAAATGATATGCTTGAGCATATTTGGAGAATACATCTATAAATGTGAGATATTTTTCATTATGTACCGTGAACATGTCTATATGGATGATATCGAAAGGTTTGGTAGCGGGGGGAACGATATTGAATTGTGGTTTTATAGGTTTCCTATCGTATTTAGCCTGACCGCATATGGTGCACTCATTAATGTATTTCGTGATGTGTTCTCTCATTTTAGGCCAGTAATATCGTTTGGAAAGGGCAAGAAAACTCTCATTAATACCACGATGGTTGGTTTTTCCCTCGTGATAGTTCTTTATTATTTCTTGTTGTTGTAGATATTCTCTTACATTTTCTACTTCAACTTTAGTTAGGACAAGATTCATAGACGAGCTTCTGAATTTATCTTGTAGGATTAGAATGACATCATACATGCAAAGAGGGGGGTTAATTAGTAATCCGGTTTTGACTTTTGGGTTAACGTATTCTTTTATGGCGTTGACTAAGTCTACTTCCATTTCCGGTTGTCTTATCTGTACAACTGTTCGAGTATGTGTATCAAAAGGTTTAGTCACTATTGGTCGTCTTTTAATGTCGCCTACAATTGTTAATATTAGCTGTCTGTGGAATTTATTAATAGGTTCGTCGGTGATGGGGATTTCGAGAATCGGATTTTCCTGGCTTGTGTGGGCTGTTTGAGTAGTCGAGCCGCCACTAGGGGCTGTTCTTTCTGATGGGTTAGCTAACATAGAACAAGTTTCTTCGTTATATATTTCTACCCGAGAAAGAGCATCGGCATTGGTGTTATTTTTTCCTTTTTTGTATATGACAGAAAAATCGTATTCGCTTAATTTTAATCTCCACCTAGTAAGTCGCGAGTTTGGTTCCTTAAGATTCATTACCCACTGAAGGGGTTTATGATCAGTTAAGATTTTAAAAGTACGGCCAAATAGATAGGGTCTAAAGTACTTGGTTGCCCACACAATGGCAAGTAGCTCTTTCTCTATAGTGCTGTAGTTTACTTCGCTCTCATTTAGAGTTCTAGAAGCGTAACATACAGGTTTGTCTGATCCTATGGGTCCCTGAGATAGGATGGCTCCTATCGCTACGTTGGATGCGTCAGTTGTTAAGATAAATTCTTTATTGAAGTCAGGATATTGGAGGATTGGGTCGTTGGTCAAGAGAGTCTTGCATTTTTCGAAGCAGTTAATATAGTCTGCGTCAAGAGTTATTTTTCGTCCTTTCTTTAGACATTGCGTCAGAGGTTTAGTAATTCGAGCAAAGTCTGGGATGAACTTCCGATAATAACCTATAAGGCCTAAAAATTGTTTTTCTTTTGCGGTTTTGGGTAGTGGATACTTTTCTATTGCGGATATTTTGCTAGGATTTGGCTTAATGCCATCTTTACTAATTATATGCCCTAAATAAGCGGTTTCTAATTTAAGAAACTCGGACTTAGCCATTTGTATTTTAAAATTGGATTCCCGTTGTTTCTGAAATACTTTCTCAAGGTTTACCATGTGTTCTTGCAAGGAAGTGCTGAACACGATAATGTCATCTAAGTACACGAGACAAACTGTATTTTGGAGGTCACGGAGCACGTTATCCATGACACGCTGAAACGTAGATGGTGAATTCTTTAATCCCATGGGCGTCCGTAAGAACTCGAAATGCCCATGCTCAACATTGAACGCGGTTTTCGGGATGTCACTAGGGTTCATTTCAACCTGGTAAAATCCACTGGCTAAATCCAAAGTTGTGAAGTATTGGCAATTACCTAATTTGTCTAGTACATCTGATATATTCGGGATTGGGTATTTATCGTTAATGGTTTTTTCGTTAAGCTTCCTAAAGTCGACTACGAGTCGCCATTTGGTCTTGCCAGAAGCATCAACCTTTTTAGGAACTATCCAGATGGGAGAACTCCATGCAGATTCGGATGGACGAATTATACCCTGTTCTAACATTTTATTGATTTGTTGTTTAACTTCGTCTCTATGAATGTGAGGGTACCGATAGCTTTTAGTATATATCGGTATCTCATCAGTGGTTCGGATGCTGTGCTTTATTTTATTAGTGAATGTTAGTTGTTCGCCTTCTATATAAAAAACGTCAGCGTATTTGGCACATAATTGTTCTAAATTAGCGCGTTCTTCGACATTTAGATGGTCGGTGCGTAAACGTGACAATACTTCTTTGTAACGCGGGGTTGGTTGAACGTTATGAGAGGACTCGATGTTATACGTCTCGGCACATATTGGGCGGTCTAGGGAGAAAATTATATCATGCGGAGTCGGGTTAAATACCTCTATAATACCGCGGTTGTTTGACACCGATGTAAGGCATTCGTTTATGATGCAATTAGAGATGTACTGTTCACTAACTAAGGCTTCTCCATCATGGACGTTAATAGGTAGTTTTATCAATTTCGATGATTGGGATGGTATCACGTCCTCGTAAAAATTAACATTCCTAGAGTTATATATACATTAAGATAGGATTACTAGCTAATCGCGTTACAAGTAGTCTATCCCTTAGATCTATTCTAGCTTCCCATTTCTCTAATAAGTCGAGACCAATCAGGCCATCAAAGTAGTCGTGAAATTTATAAATATATAATTTAATACTATCAGGTTCTTTGAATTCGGAAAAGCATGGGACAGTTATCGAATAGTCGTTTCTAGTTGTAGCATGCACATTGGTTACCTCAAACGGATCATAATTTAAAGGTATGTGTGGAAAATATTTTTGTATGGCCTCCGGATTTATGAAGGACTGATTCGCCCCGGTATCGATTAGAAATTTTAACGGGGGGTTAGAAATACATATATATGGAAGCTGTCTCTGCGTATGTAAGTTAACTTCTATTTTGGCTTTTTTGAAGAACGAGCCTTTTGAAAATCCTGAGTTGTACTGCTTGTAGAAGGTTGACAGTCTACGTTATCGTGTTCATCTATCTCAGTCGCGTCTTGGTAAGGGTAATGCTGTGTGTCGTCACAGTCATAGGTCACAGTATTGGTATAGTCATAATTATCATCATAGTTGTAATAGTCGTATTGGTATTCGGGAGAATAGTAACTATTGTAATCCGCACATTCGTTAAAATTCATTTCCCTACTTTTGAAATAATTTGAAGGCGGTGGGTTACCGTATCTACGCCAATCGTGACCAGTCAGACCTGTTGGAGGCATTGGTTTAGGTACGTAATGGCTAACGCCACTCATAGGCTTCGGACCTGAGTCGTGGGGTTGATTCCTATTTGGTAATCTAAACATATTACTATGGGGTGTGTAATTAGGTGGCAAAGCACGGAACATTTGTTGAGTTCGCGTAGGCATGTTAAACTGTGATGGCACGTTAGGCCTAAAGGCATGTTGCTGTGGTACATGTTGAGGTCGCTGTAAATTGGGCATTGGCATCGGTGCAGGAAAACTGAATGGTTTTTGCAAAGGTAAGGTCATATGACTAGGTTGGAGAGGCTTAGTTGCTTGAGGTTTCCTCTCAGCGAAAGATTCACCGCGTTGTTGTAGGTACATGACATTCAGTTCTTCCTGTACAAACTCCAAGGCTTTTTCAACTGTATCAGGACGCATGCAACGTATTCGTGAGCCAAGTGGCTCCTTTAAACCGCGTACGAAAGCTTGCTTTGTTAAATTTTTATACAGTACACGTTTGGCTTCTATTGTAGTAGGCAAGGTTTCATGAAACGTAACATACGTCATGATAGTGCTGAATAATGTCTGACATCGTGCATAAAATTCTTGGGGTGAGCTGTTTCCTTGAGTAGCTAACGAGAGGTCATTGTAGAGTGCCGTTTCGTCTCGTTGGTCAGAAAAGTTATTGATTAACCTGTACGCCAAGCCATGCTCACTTTCGATCGCGCAATACCAACCTTACGCCCGCCAAGTAGTGATCGAATTAGATCAGAATTATGTAAACATGTCTACCTATGAAAAAACTATTTTTTCGTTTTAAACAAAACCAAAGACACTATGCAATAGATATTAGTATCAAAGACAAAGATATGCTCTTTTATTTTAAACCATAACCTGGCAATGTTTCTTAGAAAAAAAAAAAAAGAAATCACTCTGAACTTCCGGCGTTCCACGTGTCACTTTGATGAAGGTCCGTCCGTCTTTTTTATAGAATTTTATATTTGTGTCTGGACTAAAAACGAAAGTATTATACTTTTTTATATTCCTTGTAATATAGTCAACACGTAGATATGTAATTTGTGGTATAAAAAGTGAAAAGTAAATTGCCAAAAGTACTTCAAATTCCGAAAGGCCTGTTTTGGCGGGCGGGTTATAAATGTGTTATTTTTCAAATTCTCATTTATTTTTAGTGTAAAATGTAAGTAAAAATAGTTTTCCTACATATTTTGAAATAACATGACGTTGTATTTATTTCAAATTCACACGAACATATTTTAGAAATATTGTTCGAAATGTCACAGATAAAATATTATTTTATTTTTTTTTTTAATTTTTTAATATTTTAATATTTTGGTATGAGTAACGAATGGAAACACATAAAACATAAAATATACATATTTCCAAACAATTTCATATAAATTTCTCCAAAAACAAAGGTGTAGAATTCAAATTAGTAGTAATTTTGTCACTAAAATTGAAGTTTATACTACTATTATGCTATACAGTGTAATTTATATACTTTATTACAATTTCTAGCAACCAAAAATAATTTTATTCGATAGTTTATACATTCAACAAGACTTCCTGTAAGTTTTATCCATAAATATTGTCTCAAAGTGAAAATATAGCAAAATTTGCAATATTGCAAAAAATTTCCTAACCTAGAAATTTTCCCGCCAAAAAGGTCCCGAGTGAACGGGAGTGTAACATGGCGCGCGCTCGCTTGGCGTACAGGTAGGCTGTGCGTATGCCATGCCAGCTTTCAGGAATACCATTTGAATTTAAAGTGGTCGCGGCGGGTCCAGTTATCTTATTTAATATCCCATTAAGCAGACATAAGTTTGATAGTTCACTGCCGGGCTCATTACTTAGGTGTGCCGCACATATTTGGTCACATAAATTTATAAACCTAGTCAGTACATTAGGGTTACCGTCGAACTCTGGCACTGGGCGTAAAACCTTGAAAATAGTGTCAGGGTCGTGGGCCATTTTTGGTTCCTCGGTAATTATATCTAACTCTAAATAACAACCTAAATCCCTATTATAGTCTAAACTTTGTCTACGTGGCTGCCTACGCGATGTAGGTTCGCAGTGGGATGATTTCCTTGGATGGAAAATTTTGACGGGAAAGATTTACACTAGGAAAGAGGAAGCAACACTAGATAAAATTCTGGTGTACTTACATAGATTTCATCTCGGTTTTCTCGGGATCGATGTCTTGATGTATCCTCCTGGCTTGCAGTTGGTCCGTAGTAGATTCGGATACTCGGTTAAAGCTTGAAAGCTACGATAGTCTAACTAACTTTTGAGTATCCTACCGACTGCGCCAATTACGTTAACTGCAGCCGAAGGACCCAAAAAAAACCGAAACTAATATAAAATACTTTATTATAATATAAAAATTACAATATAATTATTACAACTAAAAAAGAAGTGAATCAGATCGATGCTAGATCTAGAATGAATTTTAATTATTACATTGAAATAAGGTAAAGTAATATTGCAGAGCTCCGATTGCATCCGTTGACGTCAATGCTCATGTTCTGCTGAGTTGCGCCTCGTGCCGCTGCAATGTATCGGGGTCGCTGCTGTGTAGGCTCTTTACCTATGAGGCTATGCTATAACTACCGCATTACCAATGTACAGTTGCGAATAAAAATTCATCAAATATAAATAAAAATGAACGTACAAGCAGTAATACGTTTAGCGCAGTGTTCCAGAATGGTGAATTTTGCAATTGACTCCGGGGCGAGTGTTCATCTTACCGCGAACGAAGAATAGCTGTCAAACGCGTCGCGGGATCTTATTAATAAATAATATTGTGTGGCAAACACAGATAAAGTACCTGTATTATGTACTGAATATGTGCAGATTACGACAAAGATGCGTGATTTTGAATACGATATTACAGTAGAAAGTGTATTATGCGTGCCGACGTTGACTACAAATCTGTTGCCTGTTAGTCAACTTAAATCAAAAGGAAATAAAGTTTCATTTAATAATTATGGTTGTCATTTTCAACCAAGCAAGAGTACCTACTGGTGGCTACAGCTGGTAACTTAACATGCCTGAATATTGTTCATCAGCTGCAGTGATTGTGTCCAGTGAAGTTTGGCATCGACGTATAGGTCATGTCAACAGCCAGTATTTGAATAAAATGCAAGATTCTGTACAGGGATTGACACTTGATAACAAGACCAAAATATCAAGGTCATCATGTGTCGCGTGGTGTGAGGGCAAGCAGAGCCGCTTACCTTTTCCCAAAGAAGGTAGCAGAAGTCCTGAATTGCTACATATTGTGCATACCGAACTCTGTAGACCAATGGAAAACCGATCTATAGTTGGTTTTAGATACTTTATGCTATTCATAGATGATTTTAGTTGTATGACATATATTGACTTTTTGAAAGCAAAAGATGAGACATTGAAATGCTTTCAACAGTATAGCGCAGAGGTTGAGAATCAACTTAATCGCCGCATAAAGATCTTGAGAAGTGACAATGGGACAGAATTCTGCAACAGCAAGTTTGTTGATTTTTTGATGTTGTATGGGATAGTATATCACAAAACAAACCCATACACACCTGAGCGGAATGGTCTCTCAGAACGATACAACCGGACTATCGTTCAAAGAGCCAAGTGTCTACTGTTCGATGCAGGTCTCGTGAAAAGTTTTTGGGCAGAGGTGGCACACACCTCAGTGTATTTTCAGAACAAGACTGTGACCACATCATTAAATTATAAAACACCTTTTGAGATATGGACGGGCAGAAAGCCTGATGTAAGTCATTTGCGTGTTTTTGGTAGTACAATCATGGTGCATGTGCCATAACAAAAGAGATTAAAGTGGGACAAAAAATCTGAAAAATGTATCCTTGACGGCTATTCCAATGATGTCAAGGGCTACAAGATTTACAACCCAAAGTCTTATATCATCACTACCAGTCGAAATATTATAGTATTGGAGAAGATAGAGACAGGAAATGTTCTCGAGGTACAGGAGAGTTGTTCAGATGAAGTGAATATGGTTCCAAGGTAGAAAAAGGTTTGAGACTTTTGGAAGATTCACTTGGATAATCACAGAACTTGAACACAAATGACAGCGGCAAACTGTACGTATATTGTGAAGATGATACGTTAGAAAGCTCTGAATCTGGTACAACAGACAGTGAAGACTCCATATTACTCAACAATGCCAACATAACGAGTGGTCCTCGACGTAGGCAACAGCCATATAGATATGGTTCTATAGGTGCTTGTACAGAAGATGACAACGTATTCATGGGTGAGTTATCGTTGCAAGAAACTTTAGAAGGTCCTGAGAAAGCACGGAGGTTAGCGGCAGTGCAAGATGAGTTACAGTCGTTTGAGGAAAATAGTGCATGGGAAATCGTAGATGTACCAATAAATCATACTATAGTGCAGTGCTAGTAGGTTCTGCGTAAAAAGTACGATAGTGAAAACAAAGAGTGTTACCGTGCTCGTCTAGTCGCAGGGCTTCACCCAAAATATGGTGTAGACTATACAGAAACATTTTCGCCTGTAGTGAGACACACAACTCTAAGATTATTATTTGCATTGTCTATAAAGTTAGGTTTAGATGTTAACCATTTAGATGTAAAGACTGCATTCTTGAATTGTGATTTAGAGGAAACCATTTACATGAGAATGCCAGATTGTTATAATAGTAGTAGTTCAGTTTGTAAAGTATTGAAACTTAAAAGGCTATTTATGGGCTTAAGTTTGATCAGTAATGGTTACAAAAGGTCAAAAGTAGAGCCGTTTATGTACATAAAGGATATTTACAAATATAAGACCATCGTAACAGTCTATTTCGACAATTTATTTATATTTTCCAATGATAAAATGGAAACTAAGAACTTGAAACAGATGTTATCTTATAAGTTTAGCATTAAGGACTTAGGTGAAGCTAAACAATGTCTTGGAATGAATGTTATCTTTAATAAAGATTTAAGATATGTTACTCTGACTCAAGAAACTTATATTGATCAACTTTTGAGGATATTTAGTTTAAGTGATTGTAAGACTGTTGACACTCCGATGGGTGTCAAACTAAATAATATAAACAAAGGTCAAGTAGAATATAAAAAATCATGTGCCCTATCAACAACTAATTGGTAGTTTGATGTACCTGTCAGTCTTAACTAGGCCAGGCATTAGTTACTCTATAAGTTTTCTAAGTCAATTTAATAATTGCTACACAAGGGAGCATTGGGAATACGCAGAGTATTAAAATATCTAAAACTAATTAAATGTTATGGAATAAAATATTGTAAAGAAGGTAATTCAGAAATAACAGGCTATGTAGATGCTGATTGGGCCTCTAACTCTATATATATATATATATATATATATATATATATATAGATAGTATACGATAGTAATCAAGGGAATGTAGAAAACAGAAACATGTAGCCCTCTCTAGCACTGAATCAGAGTATATTGGTCTATCTGAGGCATGTAGAGAAGCATTGTATTTGAAGGAATTACAATATGAAATAACTAATAAGATGTACACACTCAGTCTATTCAATGATAACCAGGGTGCACAGAAGCCGTGTGTAAACCCAGTCTTTCACAAACGTACAAAGCATATTGATATCAAGTATCATTTTTGTCGTGATCTAGTAAAAAAAAATTGTTAACGTACTGTATTTGCCAACAGCACGCCGGCTGACGTTCTAACTAAAACTTTATGTTCAGTAAAACATTATATTATAAATTTATGTTGCTTCTTGGCATAGTTTGTATCGAATAATTTTGTATAAAAATTGTTCGGTGAATATTGCGCTAAGTGGGGGTGTTATTCTGTGTCAATTTTGTATCGTCAATGTCACACATTACAAACTAGTAGCGCCCTCTGGTATAGAATATGTTATACTGTATGTTCTAGAAAATAAAGTTAGTTCTTGTTGGTAAGCCAACCCACGCGTTTAATTTATAAGAGGTAGATTTAAAAAAAATCCTTTTCAACTGACTGAATGAAGGAGGAGGTTTTCAATTCGTCTGTATTTTTATGTGTGTTACCTCAGAAATTTTTTCTATGTCAACCGATTTTGACGGTTTTTTTTTGTTTGAAAGCTGGTGCTTCTCATGTGGTCCCATATAAATTTGGTCAAGATCTGACCAGTTCCTTTTGAGTATATATATGTATATAATTGACTTCGACTACATTGATGTTCTCATTTTATTCCTGTTGTAATTTTTTTAATGTTACCACTTGTTTGTAGTCCAATATATTGACAGCGTTTCTGCGTGAGGCAAAGCTATGTATCTAATAATGATCTTTGAATAAAACTTCGATGGACATTGCCCCGTGCCCATGGCTGCTGGAGAGTACCCGAAACGCCGGGAATTAAAATCAAACGTGATAAAATCCGTAAAAGTAATTTCATTCAATGTGTAATGTTCGCGGAAATACAAGGAATCATTCATCATCTTCATCTTAGTCTGAGTACAGTTTTGGTTTTTAGTTACGTATATACTCGTATTAATACTCACGTTCGCATTATTACATACTACGCTCTCACAGAATAATATCTGAATTGGAGACCCAATTTACTGGAAACGAGGCATTCCATCTTAGTAATAAAAAGCTTGGCGTTCTCAGCAGAGCGGGACAGTATTTCATGCCGGCACACCGCCTGCAACTTTACAAGGCGCAGGTTCGGCCGCACGTGGAATAGTGTTCCCATCTCTGGGCTGGGGCTCCCCAGTACCAGCTCCTTCCACTTGACCGCATCCAGCGCAGAGCGGCTCGAATCGTCGACAACCGAGTGCTTTCCGATCGGCTCGATTCACTGGCACTGCGAAGAGATGTTGCATCCCTTTGTATTTTCTTTCACATATACCATGGAGAGTGCTCTGAGGAATTGTTTGGATTAATCCCAGCCGCCAAATTTCGTGAACGCACTACGCGGCAAACGTCCCGATACCATCCACACCATCTGGATGCTTGGCGGTCCACCACTGTACGTTTCAAAAGGAGTTTTCTTCCGCGTACAACCTCTCTGTGGAATAATTTACCACCGGCGATTTTTCCGGACCGATACGACCTGGGGACCTTCAAGAAAAGAGCTTACTCCTTTCTAAAGGGCCGGCAACGCATCTGCAATTCCCCTGGTGTTGCAGTTGATCATGGGCGGCGGTAGTCACTTAACATCAGGTGAGCCACATGCTCGTTTGCCCCCTCTTCCATATAAAAAAAAAGTTCTCACGGGTGACAAGTGACAACACGTCTGCATTTTAATACGTAATCGAGATTAGATGTAGATATCTATGGGCTACAGCAACCACTTACAATCGGGTGAACTGAGTACTTGTTTTTCACCCTATATATTTAAAAAATTAGGCAGTTTACAATTATTACTTAACAGAACAGTTCAAAATCCGTACATTATATATTGTATCCCAATCTTATTTAATAATTCAATCATTTGTTGCACGTAAATATTTAATATTGTAAAAACCAAATAATGATAATGAATATATTTAGTAAAGTAAGTATAGATTTAAATCTTACAGTGTCGCCACTGTGGTTTGCGACACCATGTACCATAGATACTTATATCTGGTGACGCCATTTGTACCTTCGAATCCGGCTCGGATGAAACGGGAAAATGGTGACGCTAATGGTTCCTGGGTTCGATTCCCAGGTGGAGCCAAAATCAATTATGCGAGATCAATTATATGTAGACTATCGTACACCATTACTGTGGAAAAAACAGCAGTGAATAATCTATATTTTTCCTTGCGTCCTTCGAGAAATACATGGAGCGGAAAATATTCTATGAACATCAATTGCATTCATTAAGTTTCACGACAAGCAAGCGAGATGCTGGTTTTGTACGTTTAACATGGAGATATTGGATCTATTTTAGAATTAATAATAATCAATAAATACTGATCAAAAGCCAACTACTGAAGATAGGCCTCCCCCAAGGAATGTCACAAAGCACGGTCCTACACCACCTGCATCCATCGACTTCCTGCATGTCTTACCAGGTCGACACTCCATCTAGTGGGGGGACGCCCTATACATATACCGGCACAAGGCTGTCTTTGCTGCTGCCTGTAAATTATTATAAAAATGTAATATACAGAGGTTGGTAAGTCTCGGCATCTGCTTCCGTCGACTTTCTCTGCATATTATTTTGCATATTATTAGCAGGAGTGACAGCTTTGTACCGGCAGGCGAAGTACATACAGTACTCCTCCTGCCGTAGTACTTTGTGACATTCCTTGGGGGAGGCCTATATTAAGCAGTGGACTTGTAAGGAGCTTTGATCAAAAATAAATGGATTTTGTATCAACGTTTATTATAGAATAAAAATCGGACCTTAAAAAGTGAAAAGAATAAAGTAATTTACACGATTAAGATAATGTTTTATTCCTTTTGTTTTTAAAGTCAGTTTTTTTACTATTTTTTAATTGTTTAATAAGTATTTTACCTCCTTTATTGTAGTCTAATATCACTGTCCAACTAATCAAATATTGCATCTAAAAGTAAATTAAAGTTACGGCATAAGCGTGTACGTCACATATATGTCCCACTGCTGGGCACAGGCCTCCTCTCATTTCTGAGAGGTTTTTAGAGCAAGAAAGTGTCCGCCGCGCTGCCCCAAAGCGTCTTAGCGAACTTCACATGTCTACGTAATATTTTTTTCTTACTTCACAGACATGCTGGTTTCCTCAAGATGTTTCCTTCACCGCCGTGCACGTAGAAAATCAGCACTTAAAATGGGATTGACAATTTCATTGGTGCCGGCGGGGATCGAACCCGGGATGCTCGCGTACTGTAAAATTTACAGCGAGTGCTGAGCGCCTGGACTACCACGGTAATAGTTATATAATACAATGCATCCCATATTTTGCCCAGTTGGAGGTAGTAAGTTATTAAAACTTTACCTGACGTATCCCATAGTCGCCTCTTTCGACGCAAACAGCGAAATGTGCGCAGTGGGACTCTTACAATGTTACCGGTCAACTGTCATGTACATATTAATATTTATTTCGTTCATCCATCCATTGCAGGCTATAAAAGTCCTTTATTGAACATAGCCCTTCACCATAGAGTGCCTCATGAGGGGGATTTTGCCACAGTTGCCACGCTGTGCAGGCGGGCTTGCAACCACAGTTTTTTTTTTAATTTTATTTTGAGTTGTCATCAGTAAGACGCTACTGCCCGCCTCCTGTTGTTGTTTCCCTCTGTCGCCTCTAGCGACACCCACGGGATGATATGGTGTTGTTAATTCTTATTTACATACATATAAAAAGCTGGTATACAACGAAGGTGAGTTTTAAATGACATCCATGGACTGACATAATAATTCAACCTAATTTCTAAATGTCAAAACCAGATGTGCCCTAAATCAGAACCCTCCTTTAAAGTCGGCATCCCTTTTAACTTATTCGTATATCAAAGCTGTATAGCTTCTACAATACCCTTATATAAGATAGCAATTCCTTTCAGCTCTATACGGGAAGTAGTAAAAATCAAATGAAATAATAATCATTCATAGGTACTAGTGTCGCGTCTGGTCGCAATACGTTCATTTAAATGGTTTAAGAGGTTTGAGTTAGCATGCACAAATGATAGGAAAATCATATGTGCATGCTAACTTAATATATCTATTTTAAAGGGAACGTACAGACATGATGTTTTGCACATCTATGGCACAACTATTTTGTATACGGGTGAAAAAATTACTCACAGTCCACTTGATGGTACGTGGATTCTGTGCCCCATAGACATAGACATCTACAGTTAACCTTATTTTAGCGATATTAATGTTTTTACTACGTCACATTTTTGCTTTAAAAACATATTAAGAAAAAATTACATATAACACAAATTTAACATTTGTTGCAACATTCTTTTATACAGTTTAGAACCTAGGTTTTTTTATGATACTATTGTTTTCTTTTCAACTCGTTACCAATTGTTTATACTAATATGGTATACGGTGTTCAATGTACATATACTATACCTACTCTTTTTCGATAGTAAAGTAAAAGTAAAGTTACAGCCTATATACGTCCTACTGCTGAGCACTGGCCTCCTCTCATTTCTGAGAGGGTTTTTGGGCAAGGAAGTGTCCACGCTGCCCCAATGCATGTCGGCGAACTTCACATGTCTTCGAAATATTTTTTTTTCTTATTTCTCTGACATGCAGGTTTCCTCACGATGTTTTTCTTCACCGCCGAGCACGTGGTAAATTAGCACTTAAAATTGCAATTAACAATTTCATTGGTGCCGGCAGGGAGCGAACACGGTTTGCTCGCGTACTGTGAAATTTACAGCGAGCGCTAACCATCTGAGCTACCACGGCTCCGCTTTTTTCGATAATACTTTTATAAATACCTTTGTACATTTGTTTGTATATTTTAATAAAGAAAATAAATAAAATACAAACCTCGATCAAGAATCAAAATGCAAATACGTTGTCACCCGTGAGGACTAAGATGGAATGCCTCGTTTCCAGTAAACAAGGATCTCCGGTTCTCTACACTCACCATACGAAACACGGCAGCATAGAGTTGATATTTTGTACTGGTGTTCAGTGAAAGCGTGGTACTTCCCCGGTCGAGTCGACCCATTCGTGCTACAACCACAGTACGAGTATTGCGTCAGGACGGATATAACACGTATAAAACCACCTTTAGAATAATATTTCATTCAACTTCATTTAGAATAAAATGCTTAAAAATGTACAACGTTTTTCGATATTCAAGTATTAATATAATAATGATACTCTGTAGTGCAGGGTTCAATCCCCGCACGGGACAACGTCATTTTTTCGGGTCATCATGTATTGTGTACTATCAAACTTTAGGAAACAAATTTAGATGCCGTGGTTATTATAGCTCCATCTATTAAAATGAAGTTTCAATCCTGACTCGACACAGCGCTGGAAGATTTCCAACTTGTCTACGCATTGAGTGTTTTACGTTAAGGCTACTTAGTCCTCAGAGACACAAATCATAATGTCGCTTCTCTTGCCAAACTCTTAAAGTTTCACAAAGCTGTAAAACATAGAAAACATAAGAAGCTAAACCTATGTTCCTATTAAATCCTAGAAGTAGAACCTGTTAGAGCCGTTAAATAAAGGTAAACGGTATAATAATCAAATAGGTTAATTCGCAGAATAGTTACAGTTAGATAATTGATTATTTTATGTGAGCTTTCGCGATTGTATGGCTTACACCCGCTCCCCGGCAGGTCCCGCTACCCGCCATCGTCTTCTTTGCTTTTTTTTATAGGATAGGGGGCAAACGAGCATGCGGTTTACCTGGGAAACACCAGAGGAATTGCAGATGCGATGCCGGCCTTTTAGAAAAGAGTTCCTTTCTTGAAGGAAGGAAAATTCGCCGGTAGTAAACAATTCGACAGAGAAGTTGTACGAAGAAGAAAACTTCTAGTACAACATACAGTAGTGGACCGCCAAGCATTCAGATGGTGAGGATGGTATCGGGAATTTTGACGCAATGTGCGTTCGTGAAATTAGGCGGCTGAAAATAATCTGAACCATTCCTCAGAACACTCCCCATGGTAGATACGATAGAAAACGCAAATGGATGCAACATCCCTACGCAGAGCCAGTGAATTGAGCCGATCAGAAAGAACTCTATCGTTGACGATTCGAATGGCTCCGCGCTGGATGCTGTCAAGTGGAAGGAGCTGGCACTCGGGGGCCCCGGCCCAGAGATGAGAACAGTATTCTAGAGAGGCCGAAATTGCGCTTTGTAAAGTTGCAAGCTATGTGCCAGCATGAAATACTGCCTCGCTCTGCTGAGCACGCTTAGCTTTTTAAAGGCCAATTTGGTCTTCCTGTCCAAGTGACCACGAAACTGCACACTATTCGATATGTTGACGCCGAGGATTCTGATGCTAGCTGAGGCAGTAAGGGAAGTGACTTCAAACAAAGGAGATACGACACAATGGTTTTTTTATCGGTTAACGCGCAAACTTGTGTCTTCTGGGGATTGCATAGAACTAGATTTAGTCGCCCCCAATCCGAGACTTTGTTAAGCAAAAACTCAACTTCAGACACAAGTTTGTTCCGGTACTCATTGTGTGAACACCATCGATAAACTGATCCAAAATATTTAGACATCCTTGATGTGAACTTAAAACAAGACACCATGGATTTTTTAAGGTCGTAGGGTGTCCTTTTTCCTATAGGACTTTATACTTTTAGTTTTAAGGTTATACTTCTTATCTGACACAATATGTTCGCCAACAGTGAATCCATTTATTCAAATGGTGGTAACGCATCAGTATTTTAATTCTTAATCGAGGATAGATTGAGATGTCAATGGATCACAACATCCACCCACATTAAGGTGGATCGTGTGGCGTTTGTCACACTAATTCCATAAAAAAGGGTTTATTTAGTTTATCCATCCCAAGAAATCCAATCCAGGGTGGATTTTCAGAAACGTGTGTTCGTTTATCCACCCCAGATGAGGTGCATAAACGGAATTCACTTTTGACTGTTGTTCCGCGTTTCCACCCCAAGTTCGACAGAAAGTATATTCATACTTTAACATATTATAGATAAATTTTTAATAGCCACAAACTTAAACAAAAATCATATTACGTACGTATATTAAAACCAAATTAAACCTCCTTGTTTTAAATAATAATAAGTAATTTATAAATTCTACAATACGTCCAAGAAATCACCAATATTGAGTACAATATATTTATTATTGAGTAGCGCAATTGTATATCATGTATAAATTCGTTTCTCAATAAAAGACATTTAAAACTGTGTCTAGTAGTGTACTATTTCCAATGAAAAATAAACAATAGTATATAATAGTTATATAACAGTTAACAACATTATATTTGTTAAATTTAAATACCTACTTCAATAAAATATAATTGAAATTAATTGCAGTAAACATCGATAGTAGTATAATAAGTCTATCGCAGTAAAATATTTTTTTCATAATACAATTAAAAATATTTCAGTTTCAATCTTTAAGCAAGAAGTCTTGAGCGTCTTGCGCCTTAATGCGTAAAATAATTTACTTCTTAAGGTGGAAAAGAGGGGAGCAATTTTTAATGGTTTGCTTTATTGAACTGAAGTAATAAACTAACAAACATATAACACATTTTACCTGATGGAAAGTGGACTGATTACAGAAAGAGGGTTACAGATGCGTTGTCACCTCTGAGGACTAAGATTTTCCATCTTAGTAGTTTGTGTTACACTGGCTCTCTACACCCTTCAGACCTGAACACAGCACTCACAGTTATTTGCTAGCAGAAATAAATTTATACACCTGTTATGTAACTGATAGGACGACATTTTAGTTGATAACTTAGATTTTTTTTATAACATTGGGTGACAAACGAGCACACAGTCTACCTAATGGTAAGTGAATGCTGTGGCCCATAGACATTCAAATTTTTTTTCAATTAAGAATCAAAATGTAAATGCGTTGTCACCCCTTTAGACTAAGATGCAATGCCTCGTTTCCAAATAAAAGTCTCCGGTTCTCTACACTCACCATACGAAACATTTTTAATGAATATTGTTGTATGTAATATTTTAAGAATACCAATTCTGTGAGAGCGTGGTCCTTCTCCAGGGGAGCTGATCCATTCGTGCTGCAAATATTATAGTATAGCTGCAGCGTGGCTCAACCACATCAAATGATAAAAATTTATGTCTGCCTTAGTCCCGAGACTTCGTGATAGCACTGCGTGAGTGCTGGAGACAGAAAGGACTGGAAGAGGACACCCGGGGCGAGCGTTAATAAAGCAAATGAGAGATTGCATTCCCGGGTTGCGTTGCATTCCGGACGGAGATCCCGGGTCTCCTCATATACGTTGATTGTGACCACCGTGGGGTTTAAGCTGGTGGGAGTTCGGCATAATTCGTTGCCCCCGCAGCGGGAAGTATCCACGAGGATTTTCTTGTTGTCATTGTTGTATCCCGCTACTAGCTCATCCTAGACTATTCGGATAATTAATTCGTGGAAACGAATTAATTATTATTATCAGCTATTAAATTAGTCTCAGTACAATTTATAGTTGATTACCTGTGATCCGTGTATTTTGTGATTGTCAATTAATTCTATTTAACTACCTTCCTACATATATATTGAAATATTTGTGATTTTGATGCTGCCGACATTCACTTGGTATGTTTTTTTTTGTTATCAATAAACAATAATTTTTTTTTGTAATGAAGTAAAAACTGATTTTTGGTTAGACCACAGGATACAAAATTTTATAGAGATTTTATAATGCTGAACTTCTTCATAGAAAAGTGGTCTGTAAATATAAGTTTTAATGGTTTTAAGTGCTGTGGGTGCGGTCGTATGCGACCGCTCGGGATTTGCCGGGCGCATGCGACTGCACGGGATTTTTATAGCACTTGAAGGGTTAAAAGGGCAACATATAAGTAATTACTGCATGCCTGGAGCATCATTCAGTGATATTATGAATAAAATTTTAACTAGTAAATTTAGCCCTAATAGTATATTAATAATTTTTGAAGGCAGACGAGGCAATATGAACAAACATACAGGATCAGGTTATTAAGTCCACCAACTGTCGGAGATACATCCAAAGAGATGGCGACGATAGTGGGTCACTTTGGCATATTATCTTCGGCTATTCAGCGCTTTCTGAGTACTTGCACAGGCACAACCTAAATACGGTCTCCTGGGCCGGAAATTTCCTTATTACAAGTATTTGCTGGAAGCCGTGCTAGTAAATGACCGCGCCAGGCTCCACTGGAACCGAGCCCTCATCACAGATAGGACTATTCTTGCGAATAAGCCTGATATTGTGCTGATGAACCGTACAGTCAAGGATATTTTTGGTTGACTTACCTTTCCGTACGAGGGCGACATTGAATGTTTTTAGAACTGGCCATTTGTAAACGACATAATAAAAAAATTAGTTCAAGTTTTGAAAATGGAACTCTGCCAATATTATAGTGTATGTATTTTATTAATTTGTCATTTGTTTACGATTTGGCGTCAAATTGAAAATTGTCTGTTTTGCTAAGCGTAATCCTAGGTCTATGGTTTTGCGTACAATGATTTTTTATGACTTTCGATGTCATTTAGGTCACCAAAAAGGTTATGATAGACTTTGATTGTTCTTTCATGATGAAGCCCCACCTCGTGCCACTCTTTACAACTGGTTTAATGAGTTTAAACGTGGTCGCACTAATCTCACCGATGATCTGCATGGGGGACGGCCTTCTATGGCGACGTCTGTAGGTAATATCAGTGTTGTGCGGGAGACCGAAAAAAGAATAATTTATTAGCAGCTTCGGACAAGCTTAGGCATCGGTATGAGTTAAGTGCACAATATCTTCCATGAACATTCAGCGGTCAAGAAGCGTTGTGCCCGGTAATTACCTCATAATTTGACAGAGGCTCTGTTGAAATAGTTAAAGGATTTAACGGAGGTGACTCAAATGCCGTGTTCGATATACTTACGGGGGATGCAAGCTGTATTTATTGTTATGATCATGAAACTAAGAGACAGTCAAATGTCTGAGTGTTTCCTTCCGAGCAGTTGCCAACTAAAATGAAGAGAGGTCGAAGCGTGGGCAAAAAGATGTTGGCCTCGTTTTCGGAAGGACAGGTCACAATAATTGTTTTAGAGGCTCGAAAAACAGTTACTGCAGAGTGGTACACTATTAATTGTTTGCTACTTGTCTTGGAAAAAGTTAAGGGAAACGAACCCGCAGTAGGATGCTCCTTCACCACGACAACGCCTCGTCGCACACCGCCAAGCAAACAATCGACTACTTGGTGACGTCAGACGTGGAATTTCTAGGTCACCTGCCCTATAGACCCGACTTCGCACCTTGCGATTTTAACTATTAATTATAGATATTAGTTAACAATTTCATTCAGGAATTGAACCCGGGTCGTCTGCGTACTGTGAAATTTACAACGAGCGCTAAGCCCCTGAACGTTACCTATGGTAAAAGTAATATCTTTAAAAAAATTCTTGATTTTAATTTCATAAAAATGTCTAGATTAAGATCTATTTAGATCAATCAGCTCATATTAATGTATTATATAAGTGAAATATATAGAATAAACACACAACAGTATTGCACGTGGGGTCATCACTAATTGACCGGTAGCGGACCCTTTTTTTGTTCCTCCCAAACCAAATTCCTCACATTTATAACGCAGAGGTTCACCTGAACAGTGAGTTCAAAGAGTATTGCAACATACACAGTCAAAACGCAATTAATAATTTTTGTAATTAGCGGGAATTGAGCCTTTTGAAGAGGACTATCAAATACAGCACACAATTGACAAAGATACCGAGTAAACACTCAAAACAAAATCAGTCGAACTAGAAAACTGATCATGAACTGTGATGATCCTAATGAATATACTCACGTCAAAAATTAACTCTATTCAAGGCATATCACACATCTTTCTATTCGTGCTACCTATGGGTCAACTACAAACAAAAGGCGTATAAAGCATTAAATGTGCAATATAATAATGCATTTAGAGTTCTGTAGGGGCTGCCACGCTTCTACAGTGCTTTAGGCATGTTGTTATAATGCGTAAAAAAGTCGCATCGCTACCAAGCAGAACAAGGAACAGCGCAAACAGTATTTTGGGGGAATAGCACAAACAGATGACTTACCTGTGCATGTGTGTGTGTGTGTCATTTTACCTCCATCGTCCACCTAGCTGTAGGTACGTTTATTTGTTATTGAAGTTTCAAAAACAACCTTATGGTATTCGTTCGTTTTAGTGTACAACCATTACCGAATCCATTCACATTTTCGTGAGTAACATACTGGTGACTATGGTGTATGCCAGATAGCTTCAGAAGCATCTTATGAGTTCCGATAGATGGCAGAATAACAATATCTTTTACATCAGTCGTAAAATAAACATGCGAAACGTCTTATACAGCGGTCGTCAATCTACCTGTTCAGTGCAACGATTTAGGTAAAAGTGCTTCGTACGACAGCAGAAGTCTTTGTCAAGCAGTGGAAGTTTAGTATTTAGAATTAGAATTAGGTACCAGTTTGTGCGAAAACTCAGGTGCACTCTATTATCCCACTCTCACAGTGAGATGAGGCGAGAATCCAATACGAACAGAAAGATATCAGGCACATCCTCAACGTCTACGTGCTTTCCGAGGCACGGGGGTGAAACACCGCCAACTTTACTCCTCCAGCTACTTCAATAACTCCAGAACTGATTTTGGCTCGACTCGGGATTCTTACCCGGAACCACATGATAAGCAGTTACGTTTAAATTCTTTAGACTAACAAGACAATCAAAGGACTACGTAAATGTAACACGCATCGTGTAACGTTTCTGTCTCGCTCACTCACACCCTTTCTGTTCTCTTCGCGTTTAAGATGACATTGATTAGTGACAAGTCCCCTTTGAATGCTTATTAGGGATCGCTTCCACACTTCAGTAACTTTCCTCTCTTTATGTTAATACATTTAAGGTTAAATATAACGTTTAATAGTTTTAAATATATCATAAAAGAGTATTAGAATATAATAATTTTAAGAATAACGATAGCTTTATAGTTAAGAATGCGGATCGCAAGCTAGGCAAGTCGTGGGTTCAAATCCGCCATTCAAACGTGAACCACTCCCAACACAAGTATCTTAGGTTAACTTGAAGTAATTAACAGAAGTATAGCAATATAAATAGCGTTATTAGTAAACTTTTTACAAAAATAACTTTACTTTCAATAAGTCTTTAATCACAGCCTATCAAAAGCCACTAACGATTAAATAAAACGTTATAATGTATAATTCTATTTACACATATTGGGTTGTATAAAAAGCAGTACAAGATACAATGAAAATGTGAAATCCGGGGGTTAAGGGAAAATTTGTGGGAAATATGGAACCTAAACTAAGCCGAAGCCTGTATTTTAATGCACCAGGTCCCCTGATTTGTACAAAGATGTAAAATGTTTTATACAAAGATGTAAAGATTTTTTTTTACAAAATACACTATAAGTGCGTGTGAGTGTGCGGGTATACGTGTGTGTATGTGTAGGGGGGAGGAGTGGTGTGTGAACATGTAATTAAACCATAACTTATTTTTCATAACTAATTAAAGATTTGCTATAAAAATTACTTATTTTGTAATTTAATGTTAAAATATTTACATTTGTTGAACAAATGTCGCCCCTACAGATTGCTTCATAGCGGAGAACATTATGGTATGATATCTGCCAACAACTGTGTTTGTGATGCTGATGCAGTTAATAATTGTCCGTATCCTGTTTCAGTTTCCACTCTGTCACCGCTCACAACACTCACGGGATCGTATGAGATAGATTTCCCATATAATTTGCCTTATAGGGGGGGGGGGGGGGGATGTTGCCATTTTGAATCGCCTCTTATGATACACCTACGGATAATATTGGACAGTTTATTCTATGCCACTGCGTTAATCACGTATAGCTTACACACATGAGGAACAGTGGAAAATAATAATAGAAAAGTTAGTTTGATTTTCGGGAAATAAAATACCGTCAACATGTATCTTATTTCATTGAGTGAATAAATTTTAATGAAATTGAAAAAAAAAACCGTAAAGTTATAAATTATATGATTAATGTTTAACTTTTAATAAAAATGAAATAGAATAAATTTTTTTATAAACCTCCTCAAGCATCACACACATCTATATATATATATATATATATATATATATATATATATATATATATATATAGTACCCGGTTGACCGAGCTTTGCTCGGTATTTTTCGCTCGATTTTTTTAATTCATGTGTTTTGGAAATTATATTTAGATACAAATTACATACTGATGAAATATAAATAACATTTTTTGATCTTAGCGACATAACAGAAAAAACGGAACTGGTTATTTGAATAAAAAATCATGAGTGCAATTATTTTAATTTAAATTTTCGTGTTTTTAAAAAATACTAAAAAAGGGGCTCGAAAAAATAGATTTTCTCAAAAAAGAAAAGAACATGAAAAAAAATTAAAAAAAGTCGGTCGGTCGGTCTGGGCTCGAACCGGGGTTCTAAGATTCTGTGACCGACCATTATACCAATTAAGCTATTTATAATCACTAACAATCCGTCAAAATTTACCTTCTTATACTAACGATATTGTAGCAGTTTTTCATTGCCTAAAAACACGGACAAAAAGACATTTTCTAAAAATAAATCCTAGCTAGATCGATTTATTATCCCCGAAACTCCCTGGACACCAAATTTTATGAAAATCGTTGGAGCCGTTTCCGAGATCCCGATTATATATATATATATATATATATATATATATATATATATATATATATATATATATATATATATATTTATATACAAGAATTACTCGTTTAATAGTATAGGATATATATATACACAATGGTTTTTACTTCAAGTCGCAGGTAAAGTGAGTTACTGTTATCGCCTTCACGTGACAGTAATGAAAGCAGCAATGAAACGCAAACTTGAAATTTTAACTGAACAACTGCTCGTATATCTGCCTACACAAATATGATATCAAATTGAACGTAATTGTCAATAAGTGTAAAAAATACGTAGATCGGACAAAAAAATAATAATAATTTGAAGTTGAGAAGAAGCTATAGCAGCCTACTGGCAGGGTGCGGACCGCGAACTCAAAAGGTCGTGGTTTCGAATCCATCTTTCCACTACTGTGGTGAACCACTCCTAACACAAGCGTTTTAAGCTTATCATTAGTGGTTAAAGGGAATATTCGTGATGTTGATAGCATCTGTAAGTAATATTTTTATTAAAAAAAAGTTAACCGTGGTTTACTACGACATCGGTACATCGAACACTTTAGGCCCGTCCTGACCGTCCTGACCGTCCTGACCGTCCTGACCGTCCTGACCGTCCTGACCGTCCTGACCGTCCTGACCACGGATACTGCACTCGAAACCTAAGAAACTGTAATTGCCAACCCGCGTGCCAAGCGTGGGAACTAAGACGAAT
This sequence comes from Parnassius smintheus behrii, assembly GCA_036936625.1. Taxonomy (NCBI): domain Eukaryota; kingdom Metazoa; phylum Arthropoda; class Insecta; order Lepidoptera; family Papilionidae; genus Parnassius; species Parnassius smintheus. Next base: position 31,208,753 of record JAUPFT010000025.1, read on the forward strand.
ATCCCTCCCGTGGGAAATCTATTGGAGAGGCCCATGTTCACCAGTGGACTTTTGGTAGCCTGTGATGAAAACTGTATTTTTTAAATACCACCTAAACAATCACCGTCCTTCAAATTATTTATTTATTTATGTTCTATCCTAATTGCACTCCCCTATAAAAATAAGTACCTGGATGACCGAGCTTTGCTCGGTTTTTTTTTGAAATTAAATTTAGATACAAATTACATACTGATGAAACATGAATAATATTTTTTTAACTTATTGACATAACAGAAAAAACTGACCTGGTTACTTGAATAAAAAATCATGAGTGCAATTAGTTTAATTAAAATTTTCGTATTTTTAACTTCCTTATTTTTAACTCACATGAGAAAGAAACTTGAAAAAAAAAGGAAAAAAAGTCGGACAGAAGACAGGACGCGAACTAAGGCATTACGATTTCGCGACCACTCGATATCCACTGGAGCTATTACGATCATTAACACAGAGTCAAAATTTACCTTCTTATATTGTAGCAGTTTTTCATTGCCTGAAAACACAAACATGAGAAGGGATCGCGCGCAGGACCAACGGCTTTATATGCTTTCCGAGGCACGGGGGTGGGACACCGCCAAATTCCTGACTCCGGGCAGCTACTGATAATTTCTCTACGGAAAACATCAACAATCGATTTTTTGGCCCGACCAGGAATTCGAACCTTGAACCTCATGATCAGCAGTCGCACTACTGAAACCACTAGACTAACGAGGTAGTCAAAATGAATGTAGTCAACCCTTGTAGTGGTAAATTAAACAAGGTTATACGCATCTTTCATTTCAAAATGTATTTAGTATCAAAAATAAAATTAATTTTACAGATGTTTTCGCTTATAATTTTACTCATTTTTTTATAACTGACGTTACAGGTGCTTTGCACTTCCCATGGTCACGGGTACACTGGGTCTTGTGATTTGCAAAGCACCCGAAACGTCAGTTATTAAAAATAAGTAAAAATAAAGGAGGAAAATTTCGTAAAACTAGCTTTATCACTAGTTGTTTGATGTTCTAGTAAATATAACAAATCATTAGTTACAAGTAGCTGTCGTCATATCCACACTATTCTATCTCTGTAAGCACATCTGAATCAATAGATTGAAATTAGTGCCGCATGAGATTATGGTTATGTTTTGAAATCTTTGTTTTTATCGCATCAATTATTTTTTCTTGAACGGTATTTCAAATCAATTTTGTTTTTAATATCTGCAATCACTTTGCGCCAAGAAATATAAAACAGAGTTAACTAGGTAGTTATTGTTATAGCCTAATAAAAGTTGTCCGCTATACATAGCCCTCCGCCTCAGGTTGGTCCATAGTTAGATACCACGCTTCGCAGGTAAGTTGGCAACCCTCGTTATTGTTTTTTAGTTTTATTATAGGCAACCACGAGACTATATGGTAATGAATATTCTTATACCGCCACTACACGTTCTGAATAGATGCTAGATAGATGGATAGAAAGTTCTTTATTGCATTCAAACAAAACAATTTGGTACAAAAGCGAACTTAATGCCGATAAGGCATTCTCTGCCAGCTAACCTTTTATAATGTGGTGAGAGCTATGGGTAGAGCCGCGAGAGGAAAAAAAACTTATTTATTCATACCATTCAAAACGTATTATACAATATATATATATATATATATATATATATATATATATATATACCACCATTCTGTCTTCTGGTATGCGTTCTACGTGTCACTTAACTGTTATAAAAATTCCTCCTGAACAGCTGTTTTTCATCATTATCATTACAACTCTTCACGTCTTTTTTATATAGGATGGGGTGACAAACTGATGGTAAGTGGTTTCTGTGGCCCATAGATATCTACATTTATCCTCGATTACAAATTAAAATGCAAATGCGTTGTTACCCGTGAGGACTAAGATGGAATAATGCCTCGTTTCCGGTAAAAAAGGGTCTCCGGTTCGCTACAATCACCATACTAAACACAGCAGCATTAAGCTGCTATTTTACGCTGGTGTTCTGTGAGGGCGTGGTCCTTCCCCGGTCGAGCCAACCCATTCGTGCTACAACCATATTACTTATACAACTGCAGCATGGCTCTACCACGTGTCTACTGCTGAACATATTCCTCTCCAAAGAAATAAAATAACAACTAAAGTTTTACCAGGGGTAGGACTTCTTGTCTGGTTTGAAGTCCGTCTGAGTAACTCTGTTGTCAACTTCCGTCGACAAACAGCAGAGCTTGCACTACTGTCTGTATACTTACAGGCTGCGAGGAATCCCCATCTTAGACCTCAGTGCTGACAACGCATCTGTAGCTACGTTAGCCACATCGGAAGACCAAAATATCTGGACAAATTTTGAAAAAGTCGGGGCTTTGGGTTCGATGTTGGAAGAAATAAATATTAACAATAAGACGTTTATTTTTTTTTTAAATAAAGAGGCTACAAAAATACATTAAACTAAACTAATTTAAGTGCATTGCATTTTTAGGTTGCCACAAGTATTTGGCATTGGACTTTACTATCGTCCAACAATTTGGATCCTTTAGTAGTATTCAGAAAATATTTAAAATACAAATAATTTACTGCAAAGTTCAGTCTAATTACTAACTCAGCTTGTATATGTTGTTTGTCTGGAGATTTTGAGTGTTGTCGGGAGTCTGGAGACAATTTAAAATATCGGAAGAATCCAGACGAATCCCGACCATCTCTCTGTCTCTCTTGTTTGAAGATGGCTGTTGATATCCATGGATATAATTTGGTTTTCACTTCTCTTTTAAAAATACCTTAATTAACATTAATTTATTTAGTAGATAACAGGTTAGTTGCTCATTAAGATCATTTTTGTACATATAACACTAGGGAATCGCAAATGAATACGAAATTAAGTCGCACAAGACCCAATTCGTAAAGACAAAAATAAACTTCGGAATCATACGCAAGAACGGATTCAATTTCAAGCCTAAATGTCGCAGTAATGGAGATTTAGAGTGGATATGCCTCTTTCTAGAAAAAAAGAAGCAGGAATATTGATGGTCCTTGCAGATACATATAAGTCAGTGCATTTTTGTAACATTGAATAAATAAAAAATGCGGAGTCAGGAAAAATATTGTTTTTGAACAATGGAAAAATATTTAAATAATCAGTAATTATTTTACAGTAGCAATACACAAAGGATCTTATGCCAATGTACAATGCTGTCTTAGTCCCTTGATGTATGGTAGTGAGAGTTGGGTGGGCAGAAGAAGCACGAAATTAGAATAAATGCTGTAGAAATGCGGTCATTAAGGAGAATGCTAGAGCTGAATCTGAATGACAGGCCAACCCCTCTTGATGACAGGCGTGAGAGTTTATGTTTTTGCGTTATACAAAGTATTTGCAATATGCTTAATTTTGTTTTAAATATAAGATGCCATCAAAAACATCGTATCGTAAAAAGTTGTGATCCATGTAATACCAAGTTGGTTAATTTATTCAGTCCCTACTAAAGGGTCTTTCTGTCTTAAGTTATGACGTAATTAGCTAACATAACAACATCTTATTGTGATCATATCAATATTAAAAATCTTTTGTATAATCTGTTGTTTTAAATAAATGGATTGACTTGGCCATCGCATGGAAACACAACGTATCTCTTAAGTAATACATATTATATTGAATTCGATTGTTAAATGCGATTGCCAAGTCAATCTTTTTATTTAAAACATAAAAAATTTATAATATTGATATGGTCACAATAAAATGTATGTTAGCCAGTCAGTGAGTAACAAAATTAAGAAATTTTGACTAATTAGGTATAATTCCTAAACTATTGGTTCAAATTGAATGAAATTTGAAATATACCTTGTCTATACAATGCCTGCTTGGTTTCTGAAAATTTAGCTTCTAGTTCTGTTACAGACGGCGAAGAAGCAATCGTTCGTCGCCCCGCACCGTACAATATAGTTATTAATTCGCATCTTCTTTAATTCGTCGTAACTCCTGTTAGTTTAAAATAGCAATTATCATCAATTAAGTTATTAGTCAGACAGATGTCACAGTAATTAGCTTTCTGCATAGTAGTTCATTTTCTCGCTTATAATAAAACATAAATACAGTCCACTTAGCTCTCATCACCTACAAGTTCTATCCACAACGAAGTTATAGTCGACTTGGCGGGGGCACTGCCGTCCCCTGTCTTATTCAATATCTCTGATCAAATATTTTATTTTAATAAGAATAAACTGCGCTGCCAACCTGCCTGCGAAACGTAGCGATAACGAAAAATCCCTTCCCTTTCTTTGGAGGAGTACATGTTCAGTAGTGCACTTTTATAGGCTATTAATCAATAACAGAATGGATGGATGGGTGTAGTAATATATTCATGTTTTGTTATTTAGACTTATTATTTATGCGAATATTACACATTGTTAAACTATGCAGGATTGGAAACCGTGACCCGCAATGCTGCAACCAAACACTGACATTGCGCTACCAATCCATCCACATAATGAAAAATAAAAATGTTTATATTGCGCCCCAGGTTTATGCCCACCGACAGATAAAATCGTTAATTACCGTTTTAAGTGCTGATTCACCACGTGCTCGACGGTGCAGGAAAGCATCATGATCAGATAATAATGGCAGTGGAAGAGCGTGGAGGAGCACGCTCTTACAGAATCCAGTCGTGCTACAGCTATAGTGTAGCTGCAGAGTGGCTCTACCACGTATAAGACGTATACAGACGTTAACATTAATTTTACCCAAACTCATAATATGGCAAAAGAGAACGCAAATGTTTGCATAACGCTCCTTAACACTCATTTCGCAAGTGAGGAGAAGATCTTTAAAGCCCTCACTTGTCTCTAATTAGCAAGCAAGTGGATCGCACCCTAATATTGCGAGAGACGGGTACCTATAATGTACAAAGTATAGCTGCAATTTCTTAATTTCGTTTAATGTTACCATAGCAAACAGAATAAGGGTGACTAACGAGCACATAGTACTGATGGTAAGTGGATCCTGTGGCCCACAGAAATCTACATTTATCATAAAATGCTGAAGCGTAGTCACACCTGAACACTAAAATGGAATGCCTCGGTTTTGAATACAAATAATCTTCGTTTCTTGACTCTCGACATACGAAACACAGCAGCACTAAGCTGATATTTAACGCTGGTGTTCTGATAGAGCGTGGATATTTCTCAGTCAAGCCGAGTTAATAGATTATATAGTACGTGAGGGTGACATGGTCATGTGATTAATATGGTCACTTTCTAATAACTCAAAAACTACAGCCTTGCTTGCATAGATGCCATCTTATACGATAGCTCCACATGAGTAAACTAAATAATAATGGGTCAAACAGGCGCAGCTTTATCGACATAGTTAATATATATGATGTTTATCGATTTATTGTTTATCGTAATTCTTATATTAAAAATATTAATTATCACAAACTCGTAAGTGATCGTTTAGTTAGACGTAAGTACGCTTTTCTAAACCATCATTAGAAAACCCGATCATGATGAAACAATTAGGTTTTGTTCACTTCAGCATTATTCTTACTACCTATTTATATTCAAGTTTGACCTTATTCATTAGGTATAGTAGGTTTTTAAAATTATACTTTTAGAGCACTTTATTCGAAATAAATTCAAAATGTGATTTAGATTAAAAAATATGCAACTGTTCATTAAAAATTCAAAAGATCGATTATAATCGATTGGGCGTCCCTAGTAATTTTTATACACCACATGACGTTTGGCGAAGATGGCGGCGACTAATGTTATAAGTCGAATAGAATATTTTTTTAATGTTCATTTTGGCATGCAGCTAGTCCGTTTTATAAAAGTATTTGCAACAAATATAATAAAATTTATTGCACAAGGTGATTTTGGATATTGATTGTCCTTTCATTCCTTTGTACAAAGTAGGGTCGTTACGCTGGTTTTCGGCCTTTTAGTGGATTTGTCAACTTCAAGGTAGAATAAAAAATAATTGCCATTATGGTGACCTAGTGCTGTTAATGTTAATTTGAAGCTTATATAATGTAGTTTTCATTTTTATAACTCATTGGTGCTACAAAACCAATATATTTTTATAATAATTTTAGACTTGAAAAGTATGCAAAACGCTAGTTTTCGGCCACAAATTTTAGATTTCGGCCTACAAGAATTTTATTTTTCGGCCACTTTATTAGAAGAGGTAGTTTTTTTCTTTTTGGGGGTGGTTTTGATATAAAAAATAACCTTGATTAATCATTTTTCTTTGAATCATAATCTAATAATAAACTATTGTAAATATAGCAAACAAATCTTCTCATTTACGAGTATGCATCCATCGACTTCCTGCATGTCTTACCAGGTCGTCACTCCATCTAGTGGGGGGTCGCTCTACACTACGCCTACCGGTACGAGGCTGCCACTCGAGAACCTTTCTTCCCCATCGGTTATCGGTTCTTCGAGCTATATGGCCGGCCCATTGCCACTTCAGCTTACTAATCCGTTGGGCTATTCCGGTCACTCTGGTTTTACTGCGGATGTCCTCATTTCTGAGTCTATCACGCAGAGAAACTCCGGGCATAGCCCTCTCCATAGCTCGCTGAGCGACCTTGAGCGTCCTCATACGGCCAGCAGTGAAGGACCACGTCTCTGATCTGTAAGTCATCACTGGCAACACGCACTGCTTGTGCACTTTAGTTTTCAGAGATTGTGGTATACCTGATGAGAAGATGTGTCGTAATTTCCCGAACGCTGCCCAGCCGAGTTGAATCCGTCGATTAACCTCTCGGTGGAAGTTGGACTTACCTAGTCGGACTATTTGTCCCAGGTAAACGTACTCGTCAACAACTTCGAGCATAGTGCTCCCAACAACTACCGGCATAGGTGAGACATGGACATTAAACATGATCTTTGTTTTGTCCATGTTCATCTTAAGACCTATCCGTTGGGAGACACCATTAAGGTCATTAAACATAGTGCTAAGGTCCTCCAGCGATTCTGCCATAAGGACTATATCGTCGCCATCGAAGGTGAGTGATGTACTCGCCATTGATGTTAATACCGTATCATTTCCAGTCCAGTAGCTTGAAAACGTCTTCCAATGCAGCGATGAAGAGTTTCGGGGATATCACGTCACCCTGTCTTACACCTCTCTGCAGTTGGATAGGTTTCAAGCTCTGATTCTGTACTCGGATAGCCATCGTAGCCCTACTGTACAAACACTTCAGCACTTCGATATACCGACAGTCAACTTGGCACCGCTGAAGGGACTGTAGCACCGCCCAAATTTGGACGGCATCAAAGGCTTAAAGAACAAGACCACCGCACTTCTGCTCCACGCCTCCGGAGTAGTGCCAACATGGAGGACGGAATTGAAAAGCGTCTGAAGGACTTCAAGTACCGGTGTTCCACCCGCTTTCAGAAGTTCCGCTGTAATTCCATCCTCGCCTGGGGCCCTGCCGTTTTTAAGGTGCTGGAGAGCCATTCGAATCTCGCTCAGACTGACGTCCGGGATACCATCGGAATAGTGTCGGGTAAGACTTGCTCTTGGATCGTTACTCACACTTGCGTGTGGCTCCAACGATGATGTGTACAGCTGCCCATAGAATCTCTCAATCTCACTCAAAATCTCAGGTGTCTCGGGAACGATGCTGCCACACTCAGTCTTCAGCTTTGACAGTTGGCTCTTTCTGGCAGACAGATCTCTGGCAAAGACTTTGGGAGTCCTGGTTCCGCTCAATCGCTTCTTCAATACGAGCAGTATTAAATTTGCGTAAGTCTCGCCGCATGCATTTGGAGATCTGTCTGTTCAGTTGCCTGTATGCTGTCAAATCTGTCGACGATTGCAGCCTCATCTCCCGTCTAACAGCCATGAGATTAAGAGTGTGATCGGAGAGTTTTTGTGTTCTTCTGCGGCGGGTCTTGCAGAACTTAGCTCCGACCGCATGGACAGTTTCCACGGGCTTGTCATTCATATCGTCCATTGCATTGCAATCTTCTAGGCACTGCAAGCGGTTACGTAACTCGAGCTGAAAAGTTTCAAGATTTTGGATTAGAGCACGAGGGGGACGGAGCGTTGACTTCATTAGACGAGACCTCTCCAACTTAACGTTTAGGTTCAGTGTGCCTCTAACGATTCGGTGATCATTTTATATGTCACTTTTCGGCCACTTAATTTATTAACTTTAACAATAAAGTATTATAATAATCAATGTCAAATAACTGTATTAGGTTTTTATATAGTGAAATATAAGCATAATATTCAGTAATTTTATTAAATACAGCACGAAACTAACTTTTGAATGGAACGCGCGCCACTATTTTTTTTCCGTTAACAGTTAATTTTTTTACCGGTTACGGTTTAATTAAATGTATTATCTATTGCATGTCTTTATTCTTTATTTAATGGTACTGAAACTAATGTTTCACTAGTTTGTAGAGGTGTACTAGTCTGTTTTGTTGGAATATCAACCCACACATTTTCTAAAGTTTCAGAGATTTTGTTTGTTATCATCGTTGTAGTTATAGTGGTATCGTCGTGGTCATTTGAGTCGTTATTGTTAGTCCTGTTGTCGTTGGTAGGCTTATGTGAGTTTGGAGTACAAGAACATCATATAACGATACTAAGGAACCAATATCCAAATAAGTTCCTGACAAATACAGTGTTGAAATTTTGTTAGAATACTTTTATCTTGGTCCGTGTTGCACAGACTTTCTGGAGACTTAAATATACTTAGCTTAAGAACGCTTCTTATTGCCTAATTGGAGAATTAGGTCTTCGTTGGCCTGTCTGTGTGGAAAAATATTGATCTGAGTAGACTTTTGTTTCAATTTCCTTATCTCATTCACTATAATAGCAACCTTTATGCATTTTTTCTGTCAAAGTTGATTTAAAGTGTTTCTATTCTTTTCTTGTGGAAACTAAGTCTGCGTTAGTTTTTTTTTTAAATATTTATTCTTTCCTTCAATTATCACCGATTCCAGGGTTTTCTGGACTCATTTTGATTAATCCACTGCATTGAAATCTATTTAATAAAGACCGAATTTTCTGAAGCTATTTACTTATTATATTTCTTTGGAGGAGCCATCTGAAGAAAAAAATTCTTATCGAATCTTCTTCATAAAACGCAATGTGAATGAAACATTTCATGAAATGGCCGAAAACGTTAACTAAAACAGCATTCTATTTTCCGCCGCCTTATTCTTTCATTCAATTTATAAGTTGGCCGAAAACTAAATAATTATTTTAGAGTAAATCTATTTTGCGGCCACGACCGAAATGGGTATTTTTGTTTCATCTCTAAATATTCAAATTGCAGTACTTGGTGGCCGAAAACTGAAAGTTAGTGTCTACGCACTGCCGTCCATAAGCAATAATGCCGTTATCTCGCATCTGGTCGATTTTCGTTTTTTGATGTCACCATAATCAGAAAAAAAAACTTTATCTTTCTGTCTAAGGAGTATTTTTCTATTATTTATGGATCCCGAGATAGAAAAAAGAAAAACATCGTTAAGTTGCCTTCTTTGATATGTTTACTACGCTAAAACGCAGGAAAGCAACATTATTAAACTAAAAAGTGACTAAGGGCTGATAATTTACCTTTTTCCCAGAGTGTTTTCCATCAGTTGCATAACTAAATTGCCGTTAATAGAATTTTCTAGTCTATTATGGGTTTAAAGTACTTTAACGGTTTTATAGTTCTACTTTGTTTCAAATTACAGTGTTCTAAATCAAATGCTAAAAAGCCGTTAAATGAAAATACTAGACAAAAATGTCGCTAATATCACTTAGCGGCGTTTATGCGTAGTACTTAGATGTGTTTTTATTAAGAGATTTTGTAGTAAACACGCCAATAACGGCATTATCAATATGAAATATAAATACTTTGCTTATCACGTCGATCACATAAATGCAGTTATCCCTCATACTACACTAAAACGCGGTTATGTACGGTGAATCGCTCGCTCTCGATCCGCGGTCTCCCGAGCTCTCTCTCTCTCGATTGATGAAGCAGTTCACTAAAGTTTAACGGGAAGGACGTGTCATGCACCGCATTCTCGCCAATTGTTACGATGGCTGACAACTACTCAAGGTAAAACATTATTTAATTACGATTATTATTTTTGCCGGTTTAGTAAACAATACAGATAGGATAAACATTAATTGTATGTCGGTCCAAAAAGTTTCGGTCTCGTCACGCAAACAACTTTTTTTCTGCTTCATTTTGAATCTGTAATGTATTAAAGGTATTAATTTAAATGATATAAAATAAATTACACTATTAATCTACATAAATGCTTTCGGTAACTAGCACATTTTACTGGATAAGTGTTAATACTATACTGTTCAAAATAGCTTCGCAAATAACTAAGTAAATGTTTTCTATTAAAATAAAAAGATATAATGGTTACATTTCGTCGTCCTTATTAACCAATTATATCCATATATAATCTTCCTACAACTAAACCACAGAAATGCGAAATAATTATTGACAACATGCATCTCCTCATAAAGTAAGCAATTTATTTAAAGTAGGCAATTTATTAATGAACATATTGATCTATTTAATTTTTTCAAAGGACCAAAATTCGATTTTATAAAGTAAATATTTTAAAATTTGGGCGTATTTCTTACACGATAATATTACATTTGTTGCGAGAGCACGTGGAATATACTCAAAGACGTGGAATGCATGTGACCGAACGCTCAAGGTCGTGCGCTTGGAGTAACGTCTTAATTTTATTAAGATCTGATTGAGGTAAGCATATGAGTTTATATATTCGTTGTTTTATATTCGATGTATTTAAACCAAATAAAACCTTAAATAAACCATAACGCTAGTAGTTTTATTTTAATTTTGTCCAAAACCTCACTTATCATATAATAAAAGAGATATTATTATTCAAGTATCCGAGTATAGACAGTATAGACATGATTAAAGTGAAACGTGTGGTTGACTAAGTTAGCATTTAGAGTTTGTCTTAGATAGGTATCACTTTAGGAAAAAGGTTACAAGCAAAAAGGATCTCCGGTTATCTGCACTCACTACACACACAATGATGCTAAGTTGCTATTTCATGCTGCTATTCTGTGAGATCGTAGTCCGTATCCAGTCGACACATTCGTGCTACAGCCGTAATATAGTTTCAGCGTGGCTCTACCACGTATAACACGTTCATATTCCTTACAAAAACAATTAGAAATGTTTACCTAATTACGAAACTTATACATAATTCATGGAAGTTCCTTTGTAAATGTAGGCACATTAAAAATAACGACTGCGCCTTGTGAAATCACTTTGTACTCTTCGCAAACTCAACGGCTTTGTAAATGTCCTTTATCTTTAATTAAGGTTTCTAATTGCGAATCGGCCGAATTTTGACTTTCAATTTATATCAAGACGTGTTCTGCATCGCAAATTTGTAGAAAAGAAAAATTGTACGAACTTTAATTAAATATAGTTAATAATCTTATTACACTTATCGGTCCATCCAGTACAGCCTTTATAAGTCCACCGATGAACATATACCTCTCGGTACATTATCTCATGGTTTTGCCATGATCGCCACGCTTGACGGGTTGGAGACCGCACTTTAATTATTCTGCGTTGTTAGTAGGGAGATACTGCTGCTCATCTCCTGTGTCAGTTTCTCTCTGTTTGCTTTTACGACACCCACGGGACGACATGAGATAGTGGATACTCTTACACTGATATTACACGTTGAATAAAGCTTATATCTATATATTTTGTACGTGGTAGAGCCATTCTGCAGTTATATTAGTATTATAGTTGTAGCACGAATGGGTCGGCTCTACCGGGGAAGGACCACGCTCTCACAGAATGCCAGCGTAAAATAGTAGCTTAATGCTGCTGTGTTTCGTATGGTGAGTGTAGAGAACCAGCCACCCTTTTTACTGGAAACAAGGCATTCCAATTTGGTCTTCATGGGTGACAACGCATCTGCATTTTTATTCGTAATCAAGAATAGATGTAGATGTCTATGGGCCGCAGCAACCACTTACATCAGGTGGACTGTGTCATTACACGGTGAATAAAGCTTATATTTTACATAAACTTATAAATTGATTTCTTTAATATTTAAGTTAATAACCCTGACCAAAAAAATAAATAAATAATTGACTCGACATTAATATATTTTTATAGCGTTGGGTGACAAACGAGCACACAGTCCACCTGATGGTAAGTAGATGCTGTAGTCTATAGACATCCACATTTATCCTCCATTAAGGATCAAAATTTAAATACGTTGTCACCCTTGAAGACTAAGATGGAATGCCTCGATCCCAGTAAAAAGGGTTCCCGGTTCTCTACACTAGCACTACAATACGAAACTTAGCATCACGCTACTATTTTACGCTGGTATTCTGTGAGAGCGTGGTTTTTCCCCGGTCGAGCCGACCCATTCGTGCTACAACTATAATATAGCTGCAGCGCGGTTCATAACGTATAGAAAATATAATTATTGAAAATAAATTTACAATAGCAGATTAACGCTGCTGTTGGGTACGGCATGGTGAGTGTAGAGAACCGGAGACCTTCTTAGTGGAAACGAGTTATTATATGCACCTACATTTTAATTCTTAATTAAGAATGCAAACTACCCTTATAATTAAAAGGGTGTCGTGCCTTTGCCACTTAATTCCGGACGTTACGCCTTTTAAGTACCCATATTGTTACTTATATGATATATAGGGCCTTTGAGCGTGCGGTAGGGATAATCAACTTATTTAGACATTTTTTTTTCTCATTTTAATCCCTATTTCACTTTTTGTCCGCTACTGTCACTAAGAATTTCTTGTCAGAAAAACCCAATAAGTAAAAATCGATGTCTATGTTTATAAGTGATTTTATCCCAACCCGGGACCACTTGATCAACAGTCGGGCTTTTATCTATAGTCCAGCGAGGCAGTCAATAAATTATATTATCAGTTAACTATCAAACGGGTGATATATTAATTTTATCTTTGAAGTTGCATAATGTAAGTTAAGTGTAAGTAACGAAGTTCAAAGTTCGCAATATAAACACACAATTTTATTAAGTTCCGATTACTAAAGATAGGCCAAAGTAAGAGTGCCCATGATCGACGAGTATGTACGTGGATACATGAATGTGAAAAAATCCATATAGGTGTAAATATATCTGGATCGTGCCAAATAGAAGTCCTTACATTCTGACTACCTCTCTTAGTGACAGATGTTAAAATTTATGTACATTATGTACTTTGATAATTAATAAGTGGCTCAACTATAATGGTAGGACAGAAGTAAAGAGATCAGGCGCAGGATCAAAGGCTTTAGGTGCTCTCCAAAGCACGGAGATGAAATGTCGTCAACTTCCTGGCAGATAAACTTAATAACTGATTTTGGCCTAACCCAGGATACGAACCCGGACCCTCACGATCAGGAGAAGAGATTAAACGATCACTAATCCAACGAGTAGTCAATATTATTAGAAGCATTTATTAATAGATCAATTCTATAACTTCAGACTAAAAAAAAATAACTTTGTTACTTGTAAATATGTACACTGTTTTAATATGTACACTATTTTTACTATTTGTAAAAAAAACTAACCGGTGTGTTGTATATACTCAAATAAGCGTGGTAGAACAAAATGCAGGCGTAGATCGTAGATCAACACGACCGTGTACAGACCATAACATTTTCGTCACAGCCTATCGAAAGTTCACTACTGAACATAGGCCTCCCCCATAGATCGCTTTATAAGAGGGATATTTGCCATATTTTTAGCTGTTATCAGGTAGACGCTGCTACCCATCTCCTGGTATGTTTCCATCTGTCGCCGCTTGTGACACCTAAAAGATGATATGGGTAGTGAATACTCTATATGGATGATAATGTCCGCTGGGAACATGGATACCAAGCTATTTCTAATTTGTTTTGTGAAGTTAATTGTTTCTATACATGGTTGTAGCATGAATGGGTCAGCTCGACCGGGGAAGGACCGCACTCTCACAGAATACCAACGTTAAATAGCAGCTTGATGCTGCTGGGTTTCGTACGGCTTGTGTAGAGAACCGGAGACCCATTTTAATGGAATCGAGGCATTTCATCTTAGTCTCAGTGGTGACAACGCATCTACATTTTAATCCTTAATCGAGGCTTAATATAGATGTCTATGGGCCACAGCATCCTCCTACCATCAGGTTGACTATGTGCTCGTTTGTCACATAGTCAACACAACATAATAAACAAAAACATAATCATATCATATAATTGTAAGCTGTCCTTTTTTCAAAAATATTGTGAAATAAATAAATAAGTATTTTTCAAATCAGTTGTAAATTCAATATAAGAATGGCTTTCAATGAGTAATTTTTATAAACTATAATGAATAAATAACGAATATTCCTATTTCTTACACCGCTGCTACACGATCCATCTTAGATTTGCCAGTTTTGTGACCTTTCTCCTATAAAAAAACTTTTAAAAATAACAGTTATGAATTTTCAACGACAATCTTCCGCTGATATTAACTTTTTAAATATTGATATAAACAGAAACTTTTTTATTCAGTATGGATAGTCCACCACTGCACGTTTCACTAGGAGCTTTCTTCCGCGTACAACCTCTCTGTGGAATAGTTTAGCACCGGCGATTTTTCCGGACCGTTACGACCTGGGGACCTTCAAGAAAAGAGCTTACTCCTTTATAAAAGGCCGGCAACTCACCTGCAATTCCTCTGATGTTGCGGTTGGAATTGGGCGGCGGTAGTCACTTAACATCATCTGAACCGTATGCTCGTTTGCCCCCTCTTCCATAAAAAAATAGTATTATAAAAATTATTTAGAATTACTTGTAACTTTTTTAACCTTTTTTTTCGTGGTAGAGCCATACTGCAGCTATATTAGTAGTACGGTTGTAGCACGAATGGGTCGACTCGACCGGGGAAGGGCCACGCTTTCACATAATACCAGCGTAAAATAGCAGCTTAACGCTGCTGTTTCGTATGGTGAATGTAGAGAACTGTAAAACCCTTTTTACTGGAAAAGAGGCACAAAATTTCGTCAATGCCATGGTACCATTGGGACTGGAAACCGGCAGATGCAATTTTGGTAGCGTAAGAGTTCGTCTCAGCCACTAAATGTGATATTGTATGTGTGTAATGTGGTCTAAAATATCATCATCCCAAAAAGAACGTAAAGCATCATATATAGCTATAAAATAAACCTAAATATAGACTTTCGGAAGACGTGAGCAGTGGTAGCTCAGAGGATTAACGCTCGCTGTAAATATAACAGAACGCGAGTAACCGGGGTTTGCAAGGGCAGTTTTTTTATTTAAAGTTAGCAAGTTAAAGTAACAGCCTATATATACGACTCACACGCCTCTTCTCATATCTGAGAGTGTTTTAGGGCAATAAAATGTCCGCCGCGCTGTCCAAATACATGTTGGCAAACTTAACGTTCCCGAAAAAATGTTGTTTTATTTCTCGAAAATTCATGTTTCCCCAAGATGCTTTTTTTCACCTTAATCTCTTAACGTGAATACAGTAGGTTTGCATTCAGAATAATTATGACTGTAAACAGCACTCGCATTTTTAAAAAATGTAGTGCTATGGTACAGATATATTATGGTTGTAGCAAGAACGGGTCGCCTCGACCGAGGTAGGACCATGATCTCACAGAATACCAGCGTGAAATAGCAGATTAATGTTGATGTATTTCGTATGATGAGAAAGTAAAGTATAGTATTTTTCATATTCTTAATATCTGTGGGCCACAGCATTCACTTACCATCAGGTAGACTGTGTGCTCGTTTGTCACCCTAATTCTATTAAAAAGTATTCCGGTATATGTACGTATTTATTTCTGGATGTTCGCAATCAATTCGGCTAGGGTTCATATAAATCAGATTTTATATATTGAGGGTCCACAACTAGCGTTGCGAATACGTCGTAAAATTTAAATGTAATTGATATTTTATTCGTCGATATTTTTCCGCTCCGTGTGTCCCTTGTAGAGAGATGGCGATTGAAGATTATTTACATGTAAGTATATGGGAAATTAAAATGAATGTGAAGTCATCTTATTAACCGACTTCAATAAAAGAAGTTTTGCAATTAGAGCATATGTTATTGTTTTGTATTAAAGCATTATGTTTGTCTATTGTGAAACGATTTAGGTGAGTTTTTTTTATAAAACAGTTTGTAATTTTATTATCCTCTCAACTGCGGACGTCTAACACTTGGACACGAAAATATCTCCGTTGACTGCGTGTGTCCAAGTACTGGACATTTTTTACCCGCTCTTTTAATGTCGAAATAAAGCATTACGCACTATGTCTAACTTACTCTACCATATGTCGATGTGTACAGGATAAAAGAGATTACCATAAAAACCCCACAGCTTATACACTTTAGTAGGATTTTTTATATATACCATCTTAATGCCGCATCTGGTCCGAACTACATTCTACATCTGTGTAAGTTGATTTTTGGTTCTTGTAAGCTTACTATTAATGCGTTTTATGATAAAAAATTGTATTGTAGCCTATGGTTTTGCGCATAAAATCCTGTAAAAAATAGATTTAAAATTAAATGAAAATAAAATCGAAGTATTAAAAAAACTTTGTTTCATCGAGAAATATGACAATTTTGTCTTTATTCAATATTTACTTACACTTATTACTTTGGGACTTTATTTAATTTATGTACTCGTTTATAGGAAATTTCATAGAGAATTCAGAAATGTATACATATTATAGTATTTGATACACCAAAATAAAGAAATTTGCGTTTAAACGGATTGCGCCCAATGCACCGTCAATTTTATTAAACAGCTCCGCAGTCAACGGAGTATGACGGTTAGAGTCTCCGCAGCTGAAAGGTTATAAAAATTAAATAGTTAAAATACAGCCTATATACGACTCACTGCCTGGCACGGGTCTCCTCTCATCTCTGAGAGGGTTTTAGGGCAAGGATGAGTCCGCCGCGCTGCCGCATAAGTACGTTTTTCTTATTTCTCAGACATGGAGGCCTCCTCATGATGTTTTCCTGCACCGCCGAGCACGTGGTGAATTAGCACTTAAAATTGCAAATAACAGTTGCATTCACGGAGCAAATACAAAGTTTCCTCCGTGATTGCATTGGCACCGGCGGGGATCTAACCCGGGTCGCTCGCGTACTGTGAGATTTACAGCGAGCGCTAACCTTCTGAGCTACCACGGCTCAATTCTATTCTAAAGATATTTGTATATTAAAACATATACAGCCAATTTTTATTTAAAAGATAATTATACTGAAATATATTTTTACCGACTGGAAAAAATAGAGTGTAAATAGAAATAGAAAATAACGGGTAAATAGAATAGAAGCCTATGCCACTGATATTTTTCTTTTTTTTCTTTTACATTCACATACAATACAGTAAATACTATCTACTAATTGGATGCGTATTATTTTAATTTCCATAGTTTTAATTAATTATTTACTTAGTTCAAAAATTTCGTTTCATTTTTTAGTACAAAACTTTTATTTCAAATAAGTAGTATTAAGTGATAGATCAATTTCATAATAGGTTAATATAAAGGAACAAAAAATCGTAAAATGTCAGTGTCGTCATAGACTTCTGTCCCGTTCACCTGTTACACCCCATTTTTTCCAAACTAGGCACACATACAGCAAGGTTTTGGGTCTTTCAGTGGGTCTAGAAAGGGTTGGCAGAGGGAAACCAAAATCATCACACTTTCCTGCTCATATAAATATAGGTTGAGGAGCAGGGGCAGCAGTAGATTACCGAAGGTTTCGTTACATGTTCATAGTTATGTAAAAAATTACGCGTAGTATATGACAAAAGCTATAACCACGTACTTACACGCAATATAATATGTTGTATATCTTATTAAATGAACTAAACCATCTTCACTCAAAACTACTCCAGTCTGATTTGGACCCCAAATTCCGAATACTACGACTAAGTAAGCAAACATGATGATCACAATTCATATGATTGTTCCGGTATGCTGCCGGTGTAGATCGTAGACATAATAGAAGCAAGAACGCTGGTACACACAACACTATGCCACTATGCATTTAAGAAAGAACTCTTTGATATACTAGTCACAAAAAACACCGAAATACAGTTTGTATTTTCTTCGAAATTCTACGAAAATTTAATACTAACGATGTAAAAATTAACTGGCCAACATCCGCGTTGTAAAATAAAATAATTTATCTTAACTAGTTTCGAGGGCATCTCCTGCCCTCCCTGAATTGCGTGTACTATCCTCCTCACCATCAATGCCAGTACTACTACTCCTAACAACACTGCACTTGGAATAACACTTCACCGTCGATAATACACTTATTTCGCCTCTACATGAGGCATTCTTGTGTTAAGTAGACTAAGCAGTCAGCCACCGCAAAGTCTACTTCGTCTACGCAAAGTAATTCCTAACTCTATTATTTAGTAAATCTTTAACATAAAAAAATTGTAGTATGAGAGACGTCCTTACTCGCTCGGTTGCTGCTGAAACTGACTAGAAGGCGTGGTAGAGGGCGTGTTCAAAGTTCATCTGCACAAATCGTGACCTAAATGTAATTCTTTTGGTTGCCAAATATAATTCTATAGTTATAGAGTCCCTGTTAATATACAAGGTCTTTTTATTATCAAGTTTGTATATGTTATTACATAATAACTGTTGATAAACTGAAACCAAACATCCGACTCCGTCTTTGTAATAGTCTTGTCTTGTCACATTTGCATTTTTGCGACTTGGTATATGGTCCTTGCCTCTCACAGAAAACCATAGGGAGAATACAAAGGGTTCAAAATGCGTGTATGCGCTATTGTTTTGACATACCTAGGACTAACCACATAACTCCTAATAATATTTTAAGTATGAGTTACACCAAAAAATTAAAATATGCTTGTTTCGTACACTCATTAAATAATTCGCAATGTCCTCATTACTTATATGAAAAATTATCTCCAAAATGTCGACTAACACGTTTGAGACGAAGGGGTAAACTATTATATATACTTCCAACTTGTAAGCGTGTTAAAGCAAAAGGATGTTTCAAATATGCTGCCTCCAAAATTTGGAACAACATACCTCCTCCTTTGCAAGAGATCGTAAATACAAATTTATTTAGAAAGAAATGTAAAGTATGGTTACTTAAACAACAAAAGTTGGAGGCAGGTATGAAGTATTATATAAAACTACAGACTTAATTCTTACTAATACCATTGAGAGTCGTTGAAGTTTCTGGTAGGCCCAGAGGCGATTGTCTCCTTTACCTACTACTTACTAAATTTGCATAGCACATAGGAATAAACATTTTAGTCTATTCTTTAGTTGTATTACGTCAATGCCAAACTTAGGTTAATATACTGTGTTTTTAAAATAGTCGGCTGTGGCAGAATACCAGCGGTGACCTAAAATCATCACATAGCTGAGTCACAGGCCAGTTTGTCTCATTACTGTTATGTTACTATATGTTTCTAGGTTAAGTTTGTGATGATTTCTATTTGTATTTTTTTAATAACATGTGTAAACTGAGACAAATAAAAAGCTTTATTATTATTATGGGGTATCTATATAATTTTCTCACCTGGTTGGGTGCTATAAATATATAATTATAAATTAAAATGAAAAGATAAATATACATGTATATCAATAAAATAAAATAAATACAAAATCTACATAAATAAATAAGATCCAACCAGATGGGAGCCCTCGGCAGGGGAGACCAAACGGCCGAGGGTTAGGGGGAAAGGGAAAGAAACCGGCGGACGATGCGGGCGGTATCGAGAAGCACCGCCTCCTGCATTTGAGCCCGGAGCGGTCCGTCACGGAGTCCCAGTCGCCTCGGATGACCCGAGAGGCTGACTGGGATTAGCCCATTCGCAGAGACGACTACAGGAATAATTTCGGTCGGCACACCACCCCACATGTCGGTCACCTCGTGAGCCAGGTCCAGATATTTTGTTCGTTTATCTGTTTCGGCTTTCACAAGGTTCTCGTCATACGGAATGGTAATGTCGATCAGAAATATCCTTGACTGTGCCCGGTCCATCAGCACAATAACAGGCTTATTCGCAAGAATAGTCCTATCTGTGATGATGGCCCGATCCCAGTAGAGCCTGGCGCGGTCATTTTCGAGCACGGCTTCCGGCAAGTATTTGTAATACGGCAATTTTCGGTCCACGAGACCTTATTTCAGAGCGAGCTCCTGGTGTAGAATTCTGGCTACTAGGTTGTGCCTGTGCAAGTACTCAGAGTTAGAAAGCGCCGAACAACCGGAGATGACATGCCTAAGTGACTCCCCGGGATGGCGACAAGCTCGACAGACGTCGACAGTGCCATCCTTTAGGATGTATCTCCGATAGTTATTGGTCCTAATAACCTGATCCTGTATTGCACAGACAAAACCCTCGGTTTCCCCGAAGAGGTCACCGAAACGTAGCCAGTTGAGGGAGGCGGCTGTATCTACGTGGAGCTCATGTAGAGCCCTGTAGTACCTCCCGTGGAGCTCCTTCTCTTTCCATACGGTCTTCCGGTCCGAAATGCTCTGTACTGCCGGGTCTTGCCGTTGCTCGTTGGCTAAGGATAGAGGGGTAAGTCCTTTATCACTAGAAATGACGTCATTATAGAATGGATCATCCGATCTCGCCAGGAAGTAATGACGGAGGCTGCACACTTCGCGATTATGCATGGTGAGCGCGCTCAGGAAGCCACGCCCACCATGCTTTCGCGGCAAGTACAGCCTCATTACGGACGATCTCGGGTGATGCATCCTATGGGACGTCATTGTAGTGCGGACTTTTCTATCCAGGGCGTTAAGTTCAGTCTGACTCCACCTGAGTATGCCAAAGGTATACATGAGGACAGGCCCACATATAAGACACATTCATATAACCCAACTGTTATATGCATGTGTCTTATTCACACCGAACAAAAGGCTGTTAAGCAATTTGGTCAAGCGTGCATAAAACACGTCGCAAACTGACTGTTTCATACCAGCCTCATCGATACCGATGTTCTGTGACATACCCAGGTATCGATATGTTTCAGCCTCGGAAAAGGCCCTTAAGTTGACGGGCATAGATAAGTCTATACCCTCAAAGTTACGAGTAGCAACCCTTCCCCCTTCAACATGGATGACCACACACTTATCCGTCCCCAGCTCCATTCTAATAGAATTGCTAAATTCACACGTGATGTTTAGCAATTCCATAAGATGGGAGCGACTGGAGGCGAATAATTTGAGGTCATCCATATAGAAAAGGTAGGTCACTTTTGTACCTCCTTTCCGATGCTGAAATCCCCTCCCGGAGCTCTCCAGTAAAGTACTGAGAGGGTTCAAAGAGAGGCAGAACCAGACTGGACTCAGACAGTCGCCCTGGAATATATCCCTTCTTATCCTTATGCGGCTTTCCGCAGCCGTCATCCGCTCGCCTAGATGACAGAGGATCGTACTCCACTGCCCCATACACTGCTCGAGGAAGTCTCGAACTGTACAGTCAGTCTTGTACAGCTCGAGGAACCTCTTTAGCCATGTATGGGGCACCGAGTCAAATGCCTTTCTGTAATCTATCCAGGCGGCGGAGAAGTTCCGACGGTTGCGATTCACCACTTTGCCAATGACCACGTCAATGAGGAGTGGTTCCTTGGTTCCACGACCGCCGCCCCGACATCCATTTTGAGCGCGCGACATCACTTGATTTAAGTCCAGGTGACGAGCGATTCTCGCGCTCAAAATGGATGTTAGTGTCTTGTATATGGTCGGTAGACACGTGATGGGGCGGTATTTGCTCGGGTCTGTGGCACCCTGATCTTTAGGAACCAAATGAGTGATCCCAGTAGTGAAGAGGCTTGGGAGCGACTTCTAGTTGAGAGCCTTTTGGAACTGTCGGGCGAGCACAGCGTAACACACCATGAACCCCTTCAGCCAGTAGTGATGCAGCCTCTCAATAATTATTATTATTATTAATAATAATAATAATAACCCCTGGAAATGAGGTAACCGCTTACAAGCTGTTTTAAACATAAATGTTTTAAATAGTTTGTACAACCTTTCGTATTGTATACTCTTCTTTAAAAATAAGTCCGTCTGGGTTTTTTGCTGGTTCTTCTCATGGCAGAGGTTTTTTCCAAAGTGGTAAAGGTTAAAAATGACTTTGGGTAAGAATTAACTGTAATCTATTTTTATATCGTACTGTGTCCTCCATTCTGTGCTAACAAATTGCGTAAATAAATGAATTTCGAAAACCCCCTAAACAAAAAGAGCTGATGATCTTTAAACAACCAAAAGCATTTTATTTAAACATAGTTAACAAAACTCTCGATAAAGTCAGCTTTCCAACAAAAGAACTTAAATCTACTACTTAAATCTAACTGATTCATTGGTTTTAGAGTACACATATACACACGTTAAACACAAAACACACACCACCGTTTACGTCGAGGTACACCATGAACATTAGATTGCTTTTTATTAAAGATGTGAAAATTAATTAGCTAAGATCTGCTTGCTATAGTGAAGTTCTCCATTCTTCGTTAAAGGCTATGTGGCGCAGCAGCTTAGCAATGAGTTGCAGTGCTGGGGATCGCGGATTCAAATCCCGCACGGGAAAAGTATTTGTATTCCGTTTCCGTTACAGCCTAATTAGTCCACTGTTGAAAATATGTCTTCCCGTACATTGCCACATACAGGGGATATTTGCCACAGTTGCCACGCGCGGCAAACAGGTCGGCAACCGCAGTTTCCTTTATTTTTAATCGTTATAAAAAGACACTGCTGCCCATCTCCTGATTTGTTTCCCTCTGTCGCCTCCTACGTCACTTACGGGATGACATGGGATAGTGGGTGTTCTTGCACCGCCACTGCACGGTCCTGTGTCATGGTCTATGGCCTAAAATAATTGTTCCATGTTTGGATGCTTCTCCTTGTGAAACTTATGTATGTTAACTGCTTCCAAGTGATAGTAGAAAATCCTAGTGAGAAGGTAACTTTTTTATGAAATAAATAATAAATAAATCCTCATCGTTCCGTAAACGTTCTCAGCTGGACATGAGCTTCTGCTGCTGAAGTGAGAAGTTGGCTTATGCCCGATTATTTAAGAAACGATTCGTTCTCCGCAACGATCCGTTTTGTTACACACGAGATGCATATAAGTAAGTTTATACATATTACAAACTATTTTCAGCAGCTAAAGATGACTTAAAATGAATAATCTTATACTCATAAACATTGGACATGTATTTAGTTTTCAACAAATAGTCTTCATGCACTTCCTTTACCTCAAAACGGCTCGTATAAAACGAATCGTGTTTTAATATAGAAACCCGGAATTAGTCATCACAATCGACAGGTAAATTAATGCAGTATCAAACGTCTCACACGCCGTAGCCCTGACGGGTCTGGATATTTAACGTCGTACGTTATATGGCGATTAAGAAAAATCCTCCCTTCCCTAGAATGGGGTAGGCCCATGTTCAGCAGTGGACTAATGAATCAACTAATGAATAGTCTCGACTTGACGTTGCAGAGCTACGCTGCAGCTATATTACTCGTGGTAAGAATGGGTAGGCATGACTGGGTTAGGACCACGCTCTCACAAAGCACCAACGTCCAATAGCAGCTCAATGCTTATTTACTTTTTTATGTTACGTTAGGTGAGTGTAGAGGACCGAGGACTGACCTGGGGACTTCTTACTGGAAATGAGGCATTGTATCTTAGTACTAAAGGGGTGACAACACATGTGCATTTTGATTCGTAATCGAGAACGGATGTACCTAGATGTCTACGGGCCACAGCATCCACTTACCATCAGGTGGATTTAATACTCGATTGTCACCTTTATTCTATAAAAGAATACATTATGTTTTGTGTGTTATTTTTTCAAGATGCGATAAAAAGGAGACAAAAAACGAAAAAAATACTGAAAAATATATTTTAGAAAAGAAAACATAAAAGGTTATTGTGTTGAAATATGGCAGCTTAAATTATCAGAAATATTCAACAAGTCAAGAGAAAGATTAATGAATAGAAAATGAGTTGCACAAATTAAAAGCAAACAATACTCGCCGCCAGAGTCTCCCCCGGCAGCTGTTCACCCTTTCCGCCCTCTTGAAGAAATCAAATTTCACAAAGATTTATTAATCAACAGATTCATTATACTTTTTTAAAGTTTTTAAGAGATTTTTATAAAACATATTAAACTTCCGCATTTCGTAATAGAATCCATAAGCATATATCATCCCGTAGGTTACGTAAGAGGCGATAGGGAGAACCTAAAACAGGAAATGGGTAGCATCTTCCGGAAATTACTACTTTTCACTGTGTATTAGCATTAATTAATATTATAATTATATTATTTCATCATCATATTTGATTATAAATTGTTTATTTATAGGTAAAAGTAGCTCGAACACGATGCACGCCGTAATAACCTATAGTTAGCACAACATTTAGTTCGTAATCCTAGAATAGAAATATTGTAACATAACAATTAATGTATGTCTTGTTGGTAATTCTTAATAAAATAAATAAACGAATAACAATACAATGGCGGCTGTGGCAAACATCCCCTTCAGTAGGTAATGTATGGGGGAGAGGAATTAAGCCCACTCCGAGACAAAACAAAAAAAAACAAGAGAATATGTGATTGTTGCAACCATCCTTACTGTACCTAAAGCCGGCCGGCTTACGTATGTAGGTGTGCCGCGCACACACATGTAAACTTCGCAACGTTGTATTGTAACTATATTATGTAGTGAATAAGATTTTTCAGGCAGTCACTAGTTGCCCGCCAACTGTATGGCACGTTCCGCTATAATAAATATATATTAGTAAAAGAATTCACCTTTCATTATGGTCACCAATAAGCACCCCTACGGAGTCAGCTCCTAAACGTACATCCTACTTATTCCCATGAAACTGATAGACCTACCCAACCCATTCCATCTAAACGGCTCCAATTCTTTTTTTATGTTGTTTAATGCGTTGTCACCCCTGAGGACTAAGATATAATGTTCGTTTCCACGCTGATATTCTGTGAGAGTGTGGTCCTTCCCCGGTAGAGCTCACCCATTCGTGCTACAACTATAATAACTGCAGCGTGGCTCTACCACGTATAAATTTCCCGCACAATATTACTTAATATGTAACTCGTAGGGATTTAAAAAAACAGCTAAGTCAATTTACTTGAATTCATTTTTATTATATTTTTTTATAGAAGAGGGGGCAAACGAGCATGTGGCTCACCTGATGTTAAGTGACTACCGCCGTGTATTAATTTCATTCAGTTCAAATTTTCACAGTTATGACGTTTGTGGTCAGAAAAACTCGTCACTCAGCGTACGTACAATACACTGCAGCATAATTATATTGAACACTAGTGTTCTGTGCGAGCTTGCACATTCCCCGGTCGAGACAACTTATGCAGTGCTGCAGCGTGGTAACCAATGTCTAAGATATGTTTCTACTAGGTTAAAACACCATTACATGCCATCTTTATGTTTTGTTTATATGTGGGAAACAACACTGCATACGGCCTTTTTGAAATAAATTCCCTCCATGAGACCTCCGCGACGGATTACACATCATTGAGCTATTTGATCACCCCTCGTTTTTGTGTTTAGTTTGCATATCTTTGAACATATTTCCACTTCTCCGTACTAAATCTTATTCGGCTTATTTAAAGGTCACATTAAATTTTGATTGGGCCACCTTCCCAAATGTATTATTTGTGTAGAACAAATCTAGTGGCGGTGTAAGAAATAGGTATAGAAATAGTAATTTTTTATTCTTTTACGTGGTATTATTTTTTTACGTGGTAGAGCCTTGCTGCAGTTATATTGTTTTATTTATTTATTTATTTATTTAAGAAATTTATGATTACAAAGATGAATAGGTAAACATAAACTCATTAGAGTTTTTCCGTACACCATTGCTGTCGACACATTATTCTAATTAATACTTTATAATACATTACATTACCAAAGTTACATTAATATTATTACCAACTTAAATTAGGTGCATTAAATGTTATGTTTCTAATTGACAAAACTATTTATGGGTACAAAAATACAAAATAGTCTTAGGCGATGAGCGTAAAATCACATGGTGAACTTATTACATTCTGTGAATAATCGTGACACAGGAACATATATTTTTATAAATTTATAATAAGATAATATGCTGGTAAAGTAAACCAATAATATAGAACGAGAATTTGTTTAAAGTGTTACGAGTATTTAGTAAGAGTTAATTGTATATAAAAAATTTTTAGTTTATATTTTATGTTTTTACGTGTAATGACGTCTTTCTAAGATTTCGGTAACTGATTGATTAGATTAGGTATAACATAGTTTAATGTTCTTTTTCCGTATAAATATTAGGAGTATAGTTGTAGCACGAATGGGTAGGCTCAAGCGGGGAAGGACCACGCTCTTACAATATCGCAATACCAGCGTCAAATAGTAGCTTAATGCTGCTGTGTTTCGTACGGTGAGTGTAGAAAACCGGAGACCCTTTTTACTGGAAACGAGTCTCTCCATCTAAGTCCTAGATTCGTAATCGAGGATGGATGTAGATGTATATGGGTCGCATCAACCACTTACCATCAGGTGAACTGTGTGCTTGTTTGTCACCCAATCCTATAAAAAAATCAATATAGATTATTAATAATACTTATTGATAGCAATTCATATATTTAACTTACCGCAGATTTGAAAAATACTTATTAATTTATTTTATAATATTTTTGAATAAAGAACAGCTTACAATCTTATAATATTATGTTATACAATTAACTACACAAAACAAATGAGAAATAGCTTGGTATCAATCACTTAATTCCCAGAGGATATTATCATCCATACAGACTATCCACTACCTTTTCACCTTTTACGTGTCACAAGCAGCGACAGATGGAAACATACCAGGAGATGGGCAGCAGCGTCTATCTAATAACAACTAAATGTGAAAAACCGCGGTTGCCAACCCTCTGGCCAAGCGTAGTAATTATGGAAAATATCCCTTTAATAATACAATCTATGGGGAAGGCCTATTTTCAGAAGTTAACTTTCGATAGGCTGTGACGGAAATGTTATGGTCTGTACACGGTCGTGTTGATCTACGATCTGTGCCCGCATTATTGCTCTGCCTAGTTTATTTGAGTATACAATATAGCGGTTAGCTTTTTTAACGATAGTAAAAATAGGGTGTAATATGTGAACACAGTAGAAGCCAATGGCGCATATTTACAAGTAACAAAATTATTATTTTCGTCCTAAATTATAAAGTGCATCTATTAATAGATGCTTCTAACAATATTGACTGCTCGTTGGTATAG
Organism: Parnassius smintheus behrii; assembly: GCA_036936625.1. Lineage (NCBI taxonomy): Eukaryota > Metazoa > Arthropoda > Insecta > Lepidoptera > Papilionidae > Parnassius > Parnassius smintheus. Next base: position 31,236,091 of record JAUPFT010000025.1, read on the forward strand.
TGATCGTAAACTAGATTGCTGGTCATGAGGTCCCGGGTAAGAATCCCGGGTCGGGCCAAAGTCAGTTATTAAGTTTTTCATTCAGGAAGTTGACGGCGTTTAATCCCCGTGCTTCGGAAAGCACGTAAAGCCTTTGGTCCTGCGCCTGAATCTTTATCCAGTCGTGCGTATTACAGCCCCATCGGACTTTGAGAGTGAGGGCAAAGAGAGTGTAGCTGTGCTTGCGCGTACACTTGGTTGACGTTCGGTATGGAGGGTATTATTAATGAAAACTGCGGTGTTCAGTCACTATTCACATGCCTACCTATTGAAGACTGCATCACAATTATAACTAGGAAGCTAGAAGAAAACCACATGCCTGCAGAATATGCAGTTGTACTCAAATACTGCCTCACATATGGCTATCTATTGTGGAAGTAGGAGCTCTACGAGCAAGTAGATGATGTGGCAATGGGCTCACCTGTAACTCCCATAGTCGCCAACATATTCATAGAGGACTTTGAGGAGAAAGCCCTTCTTACTGCTCCTGTAAATCCAAGATTCTACAAGCGGTATGTAGGCGACACTTTCACAATTTGACCATCCGACAAAGTAACTGCAACGTTATACCACCTTAACTCCATAAACTCTAAACTAAAATTCACAATGGAGTTAGAGGAAAATAATTCTTGAGCTTTCCTAGATGTTTTATTCATTCAAAATTCTCGTAACACTATTGGTCACACTGTGTATAGGAAAAAGACCCATACAAACCGATATTTAAATGGTGAATCTCCCAAATCTTTGTTTCAGAGAGCACAAGAGATCTGCGACAGAATACAGCTGGCCGCCAAGCTTCAGCACGTCAAGCAAGTATTGCAAGACAACATGCTTCGGGTCCCGCGCCTAAGTTACAGTGACCGAGTGTAGCCGGCTACAGTTGAGCGTGTGCCTGCTGTACTACCGTATGTCAGAGGAGTCACAGACAATGTTGGCTACATCTTCCGTTTAACATACTACAAACCGCCGAAGAAGATAAGTCAATTTTTACCATCCATCAAGTGTAATATTCCTCTACAATATGCAGGAGTGTATAAGCTAGATTGAGAATATGGTCTGTTTTACATAGGTCAAACAAAAAGATCTACAAATACCCGCGTGTAAAAACATATAGCTGACGTGAAGCACCGGTGCTCCGTGAAGTCTGCAGTCCGTGAACATGTTCAAGATCATCCCCACCATTACATCAGATTTGATAAACCACAAATCCTCGCAAAAGAACACCGATTCCTACCAAGGATGATACGCAAGACTATTGAAATAAAAAACATCCTAATTTCAATAGAGAAGATGGATGGGTGCTGCCATCTGCTTGGGATCCTATAATTAACAAAATTAAACCCAAACCCAAGCATACCATTGCAAGACTTCAAGATAATGTCAGCTCGTTCTGCGTAAATCGGACCAAAAATTAATATTCAAAAACTGAAGGTAGCCGGGCTAACTATGACATTGGGACGTCAAACATCTCAGTCCCCCCCCCCCCGCCCCGTGAACATGGGCGCTGTAAAGCATCCGAAAAATCGGGAATTAAAAATAAGTTAAAATAAATTATTAAATTGTAGTGTTAGCGTAACAAGAACTACTTAACTTACTTCAAGTAAAAGTTTTATCACGTGAACTTAAAGTAGGGTGCAAATGTCTCTTAATTTCGTTAATTTCAAACGCTGTTTTTTTTTCAGAGTAAAAAAGCTTACTTTTTAAAGAAATTAAAAATATCTGTGACAGATATTTTTAAAAATATCTGTGACAGATATTTTTAATTTCTGCGATGATTTAACACATCCTATTTTTTCCTTTCGACTAAAAGTCACCCGGTATATTTCCAGGACAGGTGGGAAATCAGGCAAAGCCACTAAATATTAGATTAGCGTCCACGAAGACACATATCGCTATCTCTACTTTTCTTTATCACTTATGTACGTTATTTGTTACCACATTACGTAGTACAGGATGAGAAGAGAGACAGTAATTTTGTAGAAAAAATATTAAGTTAAAAAAAATCATAACCCCTGAAAAAAAAAGAGCTGATAATCTTCAAACCACCAGACAGATTTTCTTGAAACATAGTTAATAATACTCTCGATTATGGCACTTTTTAAATGGAAAACACTTCATCAAAATCGGTTCATACGTTGAGGAGCTATGATGCCACAAACAGACACACAGGTATACAGATTCACACTACATGCTTATAACACCCCTCTGTTTGCGTCGGGGGTTAAAAAAGCTGTTGCGACATGGTGTATTGATTTGACAAAAATTGGAAGTGGGTACATAGAAGTACGATCAATATATTATTTGTAGAAATTAGAACTTTATCCATCAATCCATACCAGCCTATCAAAAGTCCACCGCTGAAAGTTCTCCCTTTTAGAGGGGGTATTTGCAACAACAGCCATGCTGCACAGGCGGGTTGGTAACCGCAGTTTGTTATTTTATTTTGAGTTGTCATCGGGCAGACGCTGCTGCCCGTCTCCCGTTTTTGTTTCCCTCTGTCGCCTCTAGCGACACCCACGGGACGATATGGCAGTGTTAATACTTATGTACATACATAGAAAAAGCTGGTATACAACGACGATGAATTTTAAACGACATTCATGAACTGACATAATAATTTCAACGTAATTTCTAAATGTCAAAACCAGATGTACCCTAAATCAGAACCCTCCTTTGAAGTCGGCATCCCTTTTAACCTATCTCTTCGTATATCAAAGGTGTATAGCCTCTACAATACCCCTCTATAAGATAGCAATTCCTTTCAGCTCCATACAGGCAAGAGTAAAAATCAAATGAAATGATAATTATTCATAAGTACTAATGTCGTGTCTGGTCGCATTCGACCATTTAAATGGTTATCAAGATCATCGTATGTGCGTTAACTTATTATACCTGTTTAATGGGAACATGCAGACATGATGTTTTGCACATCTATGTCACAAATTTTTTATAGTATATGGACGACAAATGAGCACATATTCGACTTGATGGTACGTGGGTGCTGTGGCCTACAGACATCTTCAGTTAACCTCGATTAAGAATCAAAATGCAAATATGTTGTCACCCCTGAAGCCTTACATGGAATGCCTCGTTTCCAGTAAAAAGGGTCTCCGGTTCTCTACACTTACTATACGAAACTATACGAAACACAGCGGCCTAGAGTATATATTTTGTGCTGATGTTTTGTGAGAGCACGGTCCTACCACGATCGAGCCGACCCATTCGTGCTACAACCAAAATACGAGTATAGCGGCAGCGTAGCTATAACGCGTATAAAACCACCCTTAGAATGATATTTCATTCAACTTCTTTTAGAATAAAAAAGTTAAAAAATGTACAACGTTTTTCGATATTCTAGTATTAACATTATAATGATACAGCTTTGTGGTACAGGGTTCAAATCCCCACACGGGACTACGTAAACTTTTTCGGGTCATCATGCAATGTCTTTCAAACAAATTAGCAGCTTAGTACCGATGTGTTTCATATGGTGAGTGTAGAGATTTGGAGACCCGTTTTACTGGAAATCAGACATTCCATCTTAGTCCTCAGGGGAAACAACGAATCTGCATTATGATTCTTAGTCGAAGATAAATGTAGATGTCTATGAGCCACAGCATCCACTTACCATTGGGTGAACTGTGTGCTCGTTTGTCACCCTTATTCGATAGCTTAGATTTATGATTGCGTTGGTCCCGAGACTTCGTGATAGCATTGCGAGGGTGCAGGAGGTAGAAAGGACCGGAAGAGACACCGGGACGTACTTTAGCGCAAAGCGAGAGATTGCGTTTCCCCGTTCCACGTTGAGTGTGAGCACCGTGGGGTTTTAGCCAGAAAGAGACCGGCATAATTCGTTGCCCCTGCAGCGGAAGGTATCCATGAGGATTTTCCCACGATTAAAAAGGTTTATGGTTACGTTATATTTCTTAGTCCACTCAAAAGGGTCACTAAATAAACTTTTGATAAATAGTAAAAAACCGACTTCAAATAACTAAACTGGATAAAATAATTTCTTTCACTTAATGGCTTCTGAAGCCGGAAGCTTTAATTCTTCTATACATATACAAAGAAGCCTTAAACCCTCTCAGAAGTGAGAGAAGGATTATGGCCAGAAGTTAGTCGTATATAGGCTGTAACTTAATTTACAGTCCTAGAACCGACTTCAGAAGCTATTATTTCAAATAATGTCATTATTTTTTTAGTTAGTTAAGAGGTTCTTCCATATATTGCTTCATAAGGGGGATATTTTCCACAGCCGCAGTTTTTATTATTTTGAGATACTCGTATTGTTAGGAAGATGCTGTTGTCCGTCTTTTTTTGTATTCCACCTGATGGTGAGAGGGATGCTTTGGTTTTTATTCATTTTAACCAAAATGTAGATGCGTTGTTAGCCCTGAGGACTAAGATTTAATGCCTCGTTTACAGTAAAAGGGTCTTGGTTCTCTACAATCAACATACGAAATTCTATTTTTTCCTCTGTCAACTCCTAGGGCACCCACGGGATAATTATGGAGTAGTGTATCCTCTTAGATATTGAGGATTAACCAGCCTTAACAAATTGTATGTCCATAGTATAGCATAGTATATATAGTATAGTATAGTGTCCATTTTTTAAATGTTCCATTTTTTAAAAGTTTTTAAATGTTTAAAAAAAACAAAAATGTATCTAAATAAAAAAGCACACGCTGCACAGAGGGAGAATAAAATGTTCGAACCCGATACATACGTGAATAACGTTTCTATATTTTTATTTTATACTGCTTTATATCGTGTGGTGAGATGAAGATATTTTACTGCTAGTTTCCGAGTAGTTTCTAAGATAATTCATAAAAATATAGAAGAATTTCATTAAAATATTAACCTGCTGGGTTTTCAGCTGCTAAGACCGGAGGTCTCTTATTAACCAGTGGTTCATAAATAAAATTCTTTTGATAAGTATTTCGTGAAACCCAAAGTAACTCGGAATAAACATAAGCATATTCTTTTTTAGTCAATATAGATTATCAATGATACTTATTGAAAGTCACTCTTAAGTTTAATTTGCACATGGTTCAGAATATACTTCTGCCTTGGGACGAACCAGCAAGAAACTCAGTAGGACTTTAAAAAATATAATTGAGGCTGAGTAAGCTTTTGAAATAAATTCAGCAGTTGGTTGCGATTTTGCAAACTTATTTCCATTTGTGCAGGCGGGGATCGAAATACGATACGAACCGCTTACCCCTAGAGCTAACATGGCTCTCTCAAATAAAATACAACATGCTCCTGATCGAATTTCGATCACGGTGACGGGTTACAATGGAGACTAACCATCTACGCAGAACAAGATCACAGTGCACAAGTGTGTGTCCTAGTATACATGCACTCTCTATTCCCTCACTGTCATAATCACACGGGACGGCAATCCAACAAGGCTGTAGAGAAATCAGATGCAGGACCAACGGCTTTACATGCTTTCCGAGGCACGAGGATAAAACAATGACGACTCTAAAATCGGGACTGCTCCTAAAAATTTCTCGACGGAAAAATCTTACAACAGAATTTAGGCCTTAACCGAAAATCGTACCCGGGCCCGAGCGCATGACCAGCAGTTGCATTTACTACTACTAGATCAACGAAACAGTCGGAACGTGGTACTGCCGGGCCCTGCTTTTACTTCTGAGAAAATTTTAGAGCAGAGATATGTCCGCCAGCTGTCACGTTGCTTATTTTTCGATTTCACGTTTTCCTTTTTTATTTATTTATTAAAAAGCAAACATATTTTTCTAAAAAATACATGAATATTTGATTTATTTAATTTTTGGTACATATGTATCGTACCTATAGGCTACCTCAACATGTAAAAGTAAAATAAAAAGTTAACCCACATTTAAAGTTGAAAAACGAATAAAAAAATTAATATAATGCACGAAAAAAAAAACAACAACTCAAACGGTTATCTTAGTTTTGTTAAAAATAAAAAACGAAAGAATAACAAAGTAAAAACGTAAAACGTTCTGTATATGTAATATTGTACATTTTTTTTATTTCGTTAAGGGGATATAGTAAGTCAGCTCAAATTCTAATTTCGTCCCCACTTGCACGCGCGTCGTATGCTATGTACCGACATGTTTGTAATCACTAATACTGTAAGTAGAAAGGTCGTTAGACACTTATTTCATTTGGTTTATCATATTTACGCCTGTTTCTTAACGCCAAGCCAGTTGCTTCGTATTTTTATTACGGTAATTTCCCAATTTAATTTTACGTCGTCCTGTTGCGTAATGTATATTCTGATCGTACGCGACACAACCTCCCCGTTCAAAGGCCGAAGCGAAGTGACCGTGCGGCAGGAATCACGCTTCAAAAGGCCGATAGTTTAGGTAATTTCTTTTTACAGTAAAAATAATGGAATTTGAAAAAAAGTAATAATAATAATAATAATAGTAAATTTTATTGCCTCTAAAACACACAGTTACATTCACGTTAAAACAAAAGAACATTATATTTATTTGAGACAAAAGGAGACGGCTCAGCTTTGTCTGTAACGAGATACAAATCTCATACAGAGCTGTTTTTCAGCCGCTCCCTCCTCCCTGAGGTGTTGTGCGGGAGTCCAAAGTAGCAGGCTCCACATTTACCTGGCTTATATTTTTAAGCTATGTACAAAGTAATTAAATATTATATCAATATAAAATATTTTTTTAATTAAAAGAATATTATATAAATATTAAATAAATAACATAAGTACTGCTTAATAGTTAGTTCAGTTAGTATGCAAAGTTTCATGATCTTATTTAAAGTATTTTATGAATAACAGCGGTTTATTGTTTATTTTGGAGGTAACTTTGGATTTTTTTTCTATCGAGAAAATTTTACGAAATCGTGTTTTCGTCTAACATAATCCTTAACTTTACCATATATTTATTTCAAAATTAATGCTGCAATATTTTCGGCATAACGAAGTATCTTGCTAAGCCATTTGAGATTATATTTCCCCTTAACATCTTGGTTTCTCATGATAGTTTTATTTACCGCTGAGCTTGTGATAAATCACCGAATAGAGTCTATGCCGAAAAGGTGACCTTCATAAACCAATGTAAATATTTTCGCACAGAAGCCGGTGAAATAGCAGTTTAATGATGCGTAGGATATGATGAGGAATAGAGACCATTCTTATTAATAACATGGCATTCCATTTCAGTCCTCAGGGGTGACAACGCTTTTGTATTTTAACAGTTTTATTCGATTCATATACGTGGGGTCACTTAACGTCAGGCAGACTCGTCGTTTGCTGTCGTCTTTAATTTCAAAAGCTACAAATTATAAAGTTATAGTTCAAGTTATGACACGTCCTACTGCTGGAAACAAGCCTCCTTTCATCTTTGAGAAGGTTTAAGGGCAGGAAAGTGTCTGCCGGAATTTCCTAATATTGATAATTTAATTTAAAAAAAAAACCGGAGACCCTTTTTACTGGAAACGAGGCATTCCATCTTAGTGCTCACAGGTGAAATCATTTTAATTTTAATTCTTATTCGATGATAGAGGTAGATGTGGACTACTTGCTCATTTACCAGACTTATTCTGAATGGATAATGAATAAATAAAATTATTTATATTATTTAATAAAGCAAACAAAAGAGCGAGCAAATAATAATAATTTAAAAAAATATAACGTTCTTATATTTACCCGAACACAGCACATTGAAAAAAATACCTTTACGGATTTTATCGCGTTAAATATTAGTACCCGGTTGACCGAGCTTTGCTCGGTATTTTTCGCTCGGTTTTTTTTTTAATTCGTGTGTTTTGGAAATTATATTTAGATACAAATTACATACTGATGAAATACGTATAAATAATATTTTTTGATCTTAGCGACATAACAGAAAAACGGAACTGGTTATTTGAATAAAAAATCATGAGTGCTATTATTTTAATTTAAATTTTCGTGTTTTTAAAAAATACTAAAAAAAGGGCTCGAAAAAATAGATTTTGTAAGAAAAGAAAAGAACTTGAAAAAAAATTAAAAAAAGTCGGTCGGTTGGGGCTCGAACCGGGGTTTTACGATTCTGTGACCGCCCACCATACCAATTAAGCTATTTATAATCATTAACGGTCTGTCAAAATTTACCTTCTTATTCTAACGATATTGTAGCAGTTTTTCATTGCTTAAAAACACGGACAAAAAGATATTTTCTAAAAATAAATCCTAGCTAGATCGATTTTTTATCCCTGAAACTCCCTGGACACTAAATTTCATGAAAATCGTTGGAGCCGTTTCCGAGATCCCGATTATATATATATATATATATATATATATATATATATATATATATATATATATATATATATATATATATATACAAGAATTGCTCGTTTAATAGTATAGGATTTCGTTTAATTTCAATGGAAAGGGAGGCTGCTATTCACACGTCCATTGCAGGACACAGGCCTGCCCCAAAGATTATCTCATAAGGGAAATATGAATATATGCCATAGTTGCCACCCTTGGCAAGTGGGTTGGCAACCGCAGTTTTACGTCGTTAGTAGGAAAACGCAGTTGCCCATCTCCAGGTTTATCTCCCTCTGTCGCCTCTTACTTCACCCACATTCATAGATCATAAGATTATCAACGATTTCAATTTCACATACTTACTTTGTAGTGACGTCGTCCTATCCACTCCCCCATATCACTGCGTGTGTCGTGAGAGTTGCCGGAGGGACATTGAAGCAGCAGGTGGGTAGCAGCATCTTCCTTACAACTGAGTGTACCTATGAGTAAACAATAGGGGAGGCTTGTGTTCAATAGTCGACTTTTTACAGGATGTAAGGAATTAGTAAATAATGCTTACGAAAATTAAAAAATAATACGCGCGAAACAAAAAATATTGACTTTTATATAAATCTATTAATACCTTACGATTTAAAAAAAATAAAATTTCAGATTAAACAATTATTAGGGCAAGAGGGCGAGAAAATATCTAGTACAACGTATTTATAATGAGATATTTTCCGCAGACGATTGTGTTAATTAAGAAATATTTAAAAGGAATTTGAAAGAATGATTGGATAATTACATGTGTAGTGTTAATTAATATTCATGTGTAATAATTAATGAATTTAAAAATAATGAGGTATGTAAATAACACTGCTAAGTTTAAATTTAATTTTTCTATTTTAAGTTTTAAATCTAAGATTAAGATTTTAATAACAGTACGTTAATAGATGGTAAGTGGATGATGTACTCGCCAAAAAAATACCCAGCAATTTGGCGAAAGTAGTATAAGAAACACCCGACCGTATTTTTATGTGATAAAAAACTTAAAAAAGATTTGCTCTGTGGGATCCCGCGGCAGCAGTTATTATAATATATATTATTTTTATATATTATTTTATATATATTATTTTTATTGAATGAAAGAATTAGTAATAACACAAATAAAACTGCACTCTTAAAAGTCTTATTGCCTTAAGTTACGGTCCATTTCAGTTTGTTTTGTCTGTACAGATTTAATGTGACTGTAATTTACGCAGTTTTAATTATTTTTGGGATAAATTATTACCTATATTAAAAATTATAGGAATCGATTCAGTAAACGATTCTGAACAAACTACTTTCTCAAAGTGCGTTAATTATGTTACATGTTGTACGTATATGCCTCATATGGGACCACTAATAAGGTAGGGTAAAGTACCTACTAAGGTACCCGTTCTAACAAAAGAATAATTGAAATCGGACCACTTGATAAAGAAATATCGTTAAACACAGCTAAATATACCCAGATTATTATTATTCATTAAGTGTATAAGCCTATGTACATATTGTATTATATGTATATATGGGTGTATATTTTCAAATATATCTTAATATATAAATTAGGTGTCACGTTGTTTGTCCGCGATGGACTCCTAAACTACGTAACCGATTTTAAGTGACCGAATGCAGTTTGGTCCAATTTGAGAGATAGGATAGTTTTTTTGCCCATTGGTGACCTATATTTTTTTTGCAAATTTAAGGATTTTTAATAGGACATGACAAAGGGTCATCGAAAAGGGCGGAACAACGTCTCCCTGGCAAGCTAGTGTTATATAAGTATTGTATATTTAAGTAGTATTATACACTTTATATTAGTATTATTGCACCTGCCAACAATAGCCTTTGTCAGTCCAGGTTGACTGGCAGAGAATACCAAATGGCGTTAAGTCAGTTAACTTTAAGGTGTTACATTTAAGCTTTTTAAATAAAAAATATTCTGGTAAATCGAGAACTTCCATCCCCCTTTTTTCGTCGTTAAAAATAAAAAATCATGTAACATTATGTATATTATTTACGTATTAGTAGTAGTAAAAAGGTACGCACTAAGTTTGCCCACTAAACTAAACCAATTAAACAAAACTAATCCATGACATACATCTCCTTGGCACCGCTGAGGCCGCGGGTTCGATTTCTGCACGGATTGTGTGCTCAATTCTTACCCTTTTATATAAAAAATAAGATTTCATCAATTTATTGCATAAACCCAATTGTAGTAGATCATGTAATGTTCACACTTAGCAGAAGTCAGTAATCATAGGTCACTTCCGCAGACTCCTGGTAATGTTTTGCCCTTATGCAATCGGGCGTCCATGCCAAGCGTGATGCATTGTGAGGGGGTTACTTTCACCCACACTAAAACTAACATATCTAGATATATAAGCGGATATGCAAACTTCGAGAAAAGGTTTTGTATAGAACGTAATTTTATATGTTACAAAATTAAACAGATAGTAATATTTCATACCATTTTATAAATTTTAATTAACAATGTTATACTACTAGTATATAATCATAGCTATTATTAGACGTATCAATACAAGGTTACATATAACTAATTAATTATTATCATAAAACGTAATAATGATATATTACACTAAAGTTATGACACCCAGAGACAAATCCTCATGTACTCATGTGTGCAAATAATTGAAAAGAAAGATGTTACATATTCTATTTTTAAATATGTTTGTAATTTTTATACTGTACTATACTGTTATAATATACTGTTGAATATAGGCCTCCCCATGGATTGCCTCACAAGAGGGACATTTTGTATAGTTGCCACGCTTGCCAGGTGGGTTGGCAACAGTTTTTTTAGTTGTTGTCAGGTAGACGCTACTGCTCATCTCCTGATAGTTCCCCTCTGCCGCCTCTTACGACACCCACGGGACGATATGGGGTAGATTTGGAGTTTTTACACCGCCGCATTGCACGACATTTATTAACGAAAAAAATATTTTTTTTTATTTAGACTTACCAACGAAGTACATATGAAACACAGCTATATTTTGTTATTATTAATACTATATACATGTACTTAAGTTGTAGGTACAACACTAACATTAATGCAATGATTTTAATTAAAAACAAATATTGAAATTGAATTTAAGATTTAAGTTTTTAAAAAAGATTATACTTTAGAAAAAAATAAAAATAAAAGCCGTAAAGTTATATTAATATTAATGTTTGCGTCTTGTTACTCGTAGAAGGAAGGAAGGAAAGAAGGAAGGAAGTCAATGCATGGAGGTGGTTAAGGACCGTGATTTGTGGCAATCTGTTTCTCTAATCTTCACATACGTGGCAGAGCTATGCTGCAGATACATTGTGGTTGCAGCACGAATCGGTCGGCTCAACCGGGGCAGGACCACGCTCTCATGGAATACCATCAGGTAACTGTGTGCTTGGTTGTCACCATTATTCCATAAAACACTCGATATTCTTTTCAATCTTTACTTGAGATCGACTAATACTGTCTGAAAAGATATCTACGTGTATGTTTGCCTTTTTAAAAAGCCGATTATATGTATTTGTATACGACAAGTAATATGGGGCTATTCTTATCATAGTTTTCCTTGTTCTTGGCACAAGTGATGGGGCATACGTGTGCACCCGAGTCGATGGTTTAGGGACGATTTTGAAATAAGTAATTTCAACTAGAGAAAGTGATTCTGGACAGTCAATGGACCATTAAGAATCACTCAATTACTCAATCATCCAAAAAAGGCTTGTAAAGAAAGACCATGCTGCACGCTGGTGTAATGATTTTAGAGAGAAATAATCGAGTCTTTCCTCATTACCCCTTATAGTTTAATGCACTCCAGCAACGTATGAAAGTCTGGGAATCAACTTCCTTGGAATAATTTCCAATCGTTGAATATTGTTTTCATAAGTGGGATACTCGTATACTCGTGGTCAGCCCGACCGGGGTAGGACCACGCTCACACAGAATACCAGCGTAAAATAGCAGCTTATCGCTTCTGCGTTTCGTATGACGAGTGTAGAGAACCGGAGGACCTTTATACACGAAACGAGGCATTCCATCTTAGTCCTCACGGGTGACAACGCATCTGTATTTTGATTCGTAATCGAGGATAAATGTAGACGTCTATGGGCCACAACAACCACTTACCATCAGATGGACTGTGCGCTCGTTTAACACTCGTATCCTATAAAAAATTATTACAATACAAAAATATTCTATATTACAGCAAACCAATGAAAAATAAAGAGCATTTAATGTAATGACTGATTTAAATTCTTTGGTATTTCGCAGCATAATAGAATTTATCCTCTATCCGGCTTTTATTTACTACTACATCAAGGGATTTTGTTCGGTATCAATTAATGCTGCTGCAAACAATATGGTGAATATAGAAATCGGAGATCCTTTTTACTGGAAACGAGTCATTCCATTTTAGTCCTCACGGGTGAAAACTCATCTGCATTATGATTCTTAATCGAGGATAGATGTAGATGTCTGTGGGCCACAGCATCCACTTACCAATAGGTGAACTGTGTGCTCGTTTGTCATCCTTAACCGATATTAAAGTCCACTGCTGAACATAGGCCTCTGCCACAGAATGCTTCACAGAGAAGACATAAGGCACAGTTGCCACTTGAAATATTTAGTCGTTATCAGGAAGGCGCTACTGCCCATCCCTGATTAGTTTCCCTCAGTCACTTCTTACGTCACTCACTGGATGATGTGTACAACCTATATCTATGTATGTATTATAGTATTCTATGACCTTTATGCACCCTTAGTCTAAAAGAAACTACTGCATTTTTGGTTGACAATGGAGTGATATTAAATTATCAAGTTATATTTAAAAAGTACGACATGTAATATCACAAAGCTTAAGTGGCTGACGAAGTGTAATATAGTCTAAACGCGATTTACGAAGAGGGAGTGTGGTAACAGATGTTCGAGCGAGAATTTTGCGTGTTAATATTCTTAAATGATAATATATTTTCGGTTGTATTCACAGTGACAATCATCGAATGTTTTGACAGCCTGGGTGGTCCAGTGATCGTAAACTTGACTGCTAATCATTAGTTGCTGGGTTTGAATCCCGAGTCGGACCAAAAAAACAGTTATTAAATTTTTCTGTCTTGAAATTATCCGTAGTATACCTGTTTGTCGAATAGTCAGGGAAGTAAAGTAAAACCATTGCTGCTGCATCTGATCTCTCTCCGGTCGTGTTCGATTACCGTCCCATCGGATTATGAGAGTGAGGGAATAGAGAGTGCACCTGCGCTTGCGCATACACTCTGACACTTTAATCATGTCCTGCAAAGATGGCAGTAATATATTCATGACGGCCGTTGAGACTGGCCGTCATGATTATATTATAAAGAAGAAATAATAGAAACATATTATAGTTGTAGCACGCATGGGTCGGCTTGACCGGGGAAGGACCACGCACTCACAGAATACCAACGTAAAAGGGGAAATATAATGTCAAATGGCTTAACAAGATCCTTCGTTATGCCGAAAATATTGCAGCATTAATTTTGAAATAAATATATGGTAAAGTTGAGGATTAATGTTAGTGATTATGTTAGACGAAAACACGATTTCGTAAAATTTTCTCGATAGAAAAAAAATCCAAAGTTACCTCCAAAATAAACAATAAACCGCTGTTATTCATAAAATACTTTAAATAAGATCATGAAACTTTGCATACTAACTGAACTAACTATAAAGCAGTGCTTACGTTATTTACTTTTTTTAAAATACCATTATTTTCACTGTAAAAAGAAATTACCTAAACTATCGGCGTCTTGAGCTTGAATTCTGTCGCCCCGACCCCGCAGTGTTGCCACCTTAGTGGATTTTCCACTAAATCTGGTGGTTTGGAACCCCCTTTTAGTGGCAAATTTTTGCTTTTAGTGGCTAGTGGTTTTTTTAGCGGATTAGAAATTTTATCATAAATTATAAGAAACGAGTCGTTTCATATAAATAGCCATTTCAAACGTCTATTTAGCCATATTTTATACTTTCAAAATATAAACCTATATATTTTTAGGAGTATATTTTACTACGCAGGCAACACCAATTCATTTCCAAAGACATTGGATTGGAAAGCATTCACGGGGGTTCCCCGTTAAATATATTTAGTATAAGGCGACTAATAAAAAACGATGGAATGCAAGGGCGAGATCTATCTGTATCTCACTCTCCGGAATACTAAATAGTTGAGAGGGATATAATTTCCGCTTTCTATTCTATTTGACAGCATTTTACAATATTTAGTCCAATGTTTTTGAACTCGGTCACGCACGGTTACTCGGATTCAGTGCGTTGTTGATTGTTTTTATTTCGTTTTGCGATTACACATTTTTAAATGAAAATATTATTCATACGACGCTATGCCGAAACCTCAATATTCCCAAAAATTTTGGGATTCTTGGCTTCAAGATCCCGATTTAAAAGAATGGCTTCAAGCAGTTGAAAGTACCACTGGCCAAGTAGCAAAATGCAAGTTTTGTGGAACGATATTAAGAAGTCACTACGGAGATTTAAAAACACGTGCTCTTTCGAAAAAGCACCAACAAAATAGAAAGGTAAATTATAGCTTTGTTTTTGTTATTTATAACGGTTCGAACTTGGTCAATTAATGAGGTTGCATTTAAATTTTTCTTATATATTTCATTATTTGTTTGTAGGTTATCACCAAACAACCTAAGCTGACATTCAAAAAGGAGTCTACTGTTAATAAAAAGAAATATGAAGCCAGAGTTGCATTATTTACAACAATGCATATAAGTGTACGAACAGTTGATCATTTAGGAGAAGTTATTAACTATAGTCATGAAAAAGAAATAAATAAAATGCAGATGCACCGAACTAAGTGCACGTATGTAATAAAAAATATTTTAGCATCTCATTTTACAGAACTTATAAAAAACGACATTAAAGATCAACCATTATAGTTTATTAATAGATGAATACACATATATTGCTGTACAAAAATATTTGGGTTTAGTTATAATTTATTACAGCACTACACATGAAAAAACAGTTTCAACTTATTTGGACCTTGCTGAACTCGACGCATGTAATGCTGAAGGTATTGTTTCTGTCATAAAGCGGACGCTTAAACATTTCGACTTGCGAATTGAAAACTTAATGGGTATTGGTACAGATAATGCTTCGGTGATGGTTGGCGTAAATAATGGAGTTTTGCCCGATTGAAACAAGAAATACCGCACTTACTTTTGGTACGTTGCTTATGCCACTCCTTGCAACTGGCTGTTTCAGCAGCAGCAAAGGAATTTCTTCCGCGAAATCTTGATTTTTTAATTAGAGAGACATATGATTGGTTTGCTCGCTCGTTTTCCAGACAAGTTATCTATAAAGAGCTATACAAATCCATCAACGATGGACAGATGCCTCTTAAAATTGTTCAAGCCTGTCAGACTAGATGGTTATCCATAGAGTCTGCTGTGTCGAGAATTTATACGCAATGGCAGGAGTTTAAAACTCATTTTTCGATTGCCAAGTTGCACGAAAGGTGCCACACGTCAGAGCTATTGCACTCTATGTATGCGAATGATATAAACTATGCATATGTATCATTTATTTATCCAATTTTGATTGATATAAACAGAGTTAATAAAATGTTTGAGTCAAAAAATACGGACCACATCTTATTGTACGGTGAATTAACAAACTTGATTGATACGCTTGTCACCAAAGTAACGTTGCCTACACATAAGATAGATATCTTTACTCAAAATATTCGTGACTATTTGGACCAAAGATGCTACCTGGGATTCCGATTCGAAAAACAGATTCAAGAAATGAAAGAGAAAGGGACGTTTTCCACGGGAAGAGGAAGAAGTATTGCGGAATAGGTGCATATAGTTTATAGTTTGTCTGATTGACGAAATAAAAAACAGGTTGACAAAATATTACTATCATGAAACAAATATCCCGTATAAGTGTCGAAAAAGCCCTGCATCACAAAAAAGAAAATCTGGTTGATATAATGGCAAAATGTAACAAGTACAGAATTAGTTGCAAAAATTGACGATCAATGGCAGCAAATTCATTTACTGAGATGGAATGAAACAAAAGATACAAAAAATTTTTGGAGCAAAGTCTTGAAATTCAAAGATGCACAAGGCGTTGCTCGATTTCAAGAATTAGCAACATTTGCGATTACACTTTTGGTATTGCCACATTCGAATGCCGACGTGGAAAGACTTTTTAGTAGCATGAATATTATAAAAAACAAGCAGCGAAACAGAATGAAGCTAACTCTTTTGAAATCAATTCTAAAAATACGCTACGATATGCAGTTAATGGGAAAGTGCTACAATAATTATGAAATTCCTTTAAATCTTATAAAACAAATTGGGACGAAGGAGTCATATCAGTCTGATAAAGATAACAGTAAGGCTGAAAATGTAAATGCAGATTCATCTGAAGACGATTTATTAATGTAAATAATATAATAATAATAATAATAATAATAATAATATTCCACAACTATCACACAACGCCATCTAGTCCCAAGCTAAGCAGAGCTTGTTTTATGGGTACTAGACAACTGATAAACATACTTATATATTTCTAAATACATAAATATTATAGATAAATTACACCCAGACACAGAACAAATGATCGTGCTCATCACACAAACATTTGTCCTGGGTGGGAATCGAACCCACGACCTCCGGCATAGCAGTCAGGGTCACTTAACCACTAGACCAAAAGGCCTGTCAGATATCTCTTCTCTAATATCTTAAGCAATTTATATAATTGATTTTTTTAATTGCTAAAAGTAAAAAAATTATATTACCAACAATAAGATTTTTAATAATAAACGTACTTTTACCTTTTTTTTTGCTTTAATCATATTCATATATCTTACTGGAAATTTTAGTGGTTTTCAGAGAGGGACATCTATTTGTTAGTGATTTTCTGGTGGTTTGAAGAGCCTTCTCTGGAGGACTGCTATTTCATCCGTTGGCAACACTGCGACCCCGTTACCCCGTTAGTATCGCCTCGGCCTTTGAACGGGGAGGTTGTGTCGCTTACGATCAGAATATAAATTACGCAACAGTGCGACGTAAAATTAAAATGGGAAATAACCGTGATAAAAATAAGAAGCGGCTGGCTCGGCGTTAAGAAACAGGCATAAATATGATAAACCTAATGAAATAAGTGTCTAACGACCTTTCTACTTACAGTATTAGTGATTACAAACATATCGGTACATAGCATACGACGCGCGGGGAAGTGGGGGCGAAATTAGAACTTGAGCTGACTTATTCTTCCCTCTTAATACTGCTTTGTGTCGTATGTTGAGTGCAAAGAACCGGAGACTATTACTGATAATATTACTAGAAATGAGACATTTCATCTCCTTACGGGTGACAACGCATCTGCATTTTGATCCGTATTCGAGGATAGCTGTGGATGTCTATGAGCCACAGCATCCACTTACCATCATGTAGACCGTGTGTCTGCTTGTGAACCTTGCTTGTGCCTGTGCACCCTAATTCCATTTCTTTTAAACTAGTACATCGCGCATGTTTGCAGAATTCGCATGTTCTCAAAACGTTTTATTCCTCAGACATACAGGTTTCGCAAGGATGTTTTGCAAGGCTAATAAATACAAAAAACATCCTAGTTTCAAAAGAAAAGAGCGCTATCATCTGCTTGGAATCCTATAAAATTAAATCCCAACCCAAGCATACAACTGCAAGACTTCAAGATACTATAAGTTCATACTGCGTAGATCGGTACAAAAATTAATAATTCTAATCTGTGGGTAACCGCGGTTAACTATGACATCTAGACGTCGATCATCTCAGCCCATCCTCCCTCCCGTGATCGTGGGTGCTGTAAAGTCTACGAGCACGTAGTCTAAAGTGCTCGAAACGTCGGGAATATAAAAAAAATTAATATACGCGATATAATTCGTAAAAACTAATATTATTTAGATATCACAGTTAAGATTTAAAATCATTTCATAAAAGAGTATTAGAACATAATAAATTTAAGATTAACAATAGTTAGTCGTGCTCAAAATAATTAAAACTTTAAAAGATAATAATATTTTACTGCCGTTTTGCGTTTAAGTTCTATAGTTTTATTATTACTTTTTTACATAGTGACGTGACTAAAAGAATCGTATAAAATCGATTATAGACAGATTCTTATTTTTTATATTTGATTATATTTTTGGCATTTTCTGTCTACGATTAAATGTTTTGGTGTACTAACATGGAGATTTGCTTACTTGTATTTTTAATGCAAAGGTATCAATGCTTATGCGGCCTTGTCGGACGTGTACTTTGTTTACATTATTGCAAGCAAAAAAGTGGTTTTGACTTAATGTTTAATATATACTCACTAATGACTCTTAACGTACTACTCACAGTACATAATTCTATTTAATATCAGTGTCCGTGGTCTCAGTTATTTCTCATAAGCACCTTGTGTTATTTTTTTTGTTCAATCAAAAATGATCTGAATTGCATATGTGTAGTACTTACCTTTTTTTCTTTTTAAATATTTGCATTATTTTCTATTCTGTAAATGCTGGTAGGTAGTAAATTTAACTAAAGGGTTTAGTTTATAATTTTTATATTTTAATAGTTATTAGTATTTTTTTAATAATTTACAGTTGTTAGAATTTTTTTAAATACTTTTGTAAGAATAACATGTATTTTGGTGAAAGTGATCATATTCAAAGCTTCTCCTTTTTCTTTTCAGTATCTGATGTATTAAGTAATGACGACAGTTTTGAGAGCATTCCTCCATTAAAAGAGACCCTTGACTCCCATTTTTCTCAAGTTATCAAAAACTTCACTACAGTACACATAAATGCACAGAGTATTCCGGCTCATTATCCCGATATGTTAGGTGGTTTTGAAAGTGATAATGTTCATGCAATTCTCGTTTCAGAGTCATGGTTAAAGCCATGTCTTCCTTCTATACCTTATTCCATTCCAGGTTTCCAGTTAACACGCAACGACCGAACTGCGCGAGGTGGTGGTGGTGTTGCCATTTACATTCGTGCTCATATTCCTTTTTCTATTGTTTGTTTATCATCTCCATCTCAAGCTAATAATGAAGCAGAATACTTATTTGTTGAAGTATTTCTTTCGCACAACAAATTACTTCTCGGAGTTTTTTTTATAGTCATTCCTCCGCAGTGGACTGTTTAACTACTTTGGATAATCTTCTTGAAGAGTTAACTCCATTATATACACATACAGTGCTAATGGGCGACTTTAATACTTGCCTTTTCAAGAATGATGCCCGATCTCTTCGGCTTAAGTCCTTTATAGAAGCAGCCAATTTAAATATCCTTCCTCTCTCTGAAACTCATTTTTCCCTAACTGTATCCCATCCCTCCTTGATTTGGTTATCGTTTCTTCTCTTGACCATGTTGACAGTTTTGGTCAATGTGCTGCCAATGCTTTTTCGTATCATGATCTCCTGTTTATATCTTATAAAACAAGAAAACCCAAATCATGAATACTTCTGCAGAATAATTTTGAGAAAATGGATTTGGAAAAGCTTCAAAAAGTCGCTGCTAATTTACAATACAATACATTTATTTGCATTTCATAATGTAGAAATTAATAATATTCAATTTTCACAATATGGACTCTGTCGGATATAGCAAATTAGAACAGAGGATTAATAGATTTACTGGACTGGAGCGTTATAATGAAGGCTTGTGATGTTGACGATCAGGTAGCATTGTTTAATTTACTCTTGTTCAACTTTATGATGCTCATGGTCCTGCCCGTACAGTGCGAATACGTCATCCTCCAGCTCCGTGGTTGACCGAAGATCTTAAAAGATTAATCTGCAGGAAGAATAACGCAAAGTCGAGTTACAAGTCAGATCCCAAGAATGACAGGATTCGGGAGAAGTATAGACTCCTACGGAATCAATGCAACAAGATGTGTAGAGATTTACGACGCCGCCACATCCATAAATCAGTACAAAACGAAGATCTATGTCGTATTTGGAACTTCTTAAAGTCTATTGGAGTTGGGAAAACACGTTCATGTCCTATTCCATATAACGTTGATTTAAATTTGCTTAATCAGCATTTTTCTTCCGTTTCTTGCCTGAAAAATATGGCAAACACAGCAACACTTACTCAACTTTCATGGTTTCCTACTCCTGACTTTTCTCCATTTTTGTTTAGGCAATTTGCAGATTGTGATGTTAGGAAACACATACTCTCTATCCATTCCGACGCTGTCGGAAGTGATGATGTCAGTCGTAAGATGATCATTCCCTTGTTAGACTTTTTAACACCTATTATAACCCATATCTTAAACTTTTCCATATCATCATCTTCTTTCTCTTCCCAATGGAAGGACGCCCAAATCATACCATTACCTAAAAAAACAAATCCTTCAAGTTTTTCTGAATATCGTCCTATTTCAATTCTTCCTTTCCTTTCCAAAGTTTTAGAACGCCTTGTCCAACAACAAATTAATTCCTTTTGTTTAAGAAATAGCATCCTTAGTCCTCTCCAATCTGGCTTTAGATCTGGTCATAGTACGACTACGGCGTTATTAGAAATCACCGACGACATTCGTCACGGTATGGAGAATCATCAAGTCACAGTATTGGTGTTGCTGGATTTCAGCAATGCCTTCAATACTGTTGATCATGATATCCTGTTAGAGATTCTGCGTTCTCTTAACATATCTCCAACTGCAATTTCCTGGTTTCATAGTTATTTGCACGGGCGCCGGCAACGTATTCGTGTCCAAGATAGACTTTCTTCGTGGCTTGATGGCGTAGCTGGCGTTCCACAAGGTGGTGTCTTATCTCCTCTTTTATTCGCAATCTTTATTAATATGATTACATCCCAAATATCTTCTCTCTACCACTTGTACGCAGAAGACCTTCAAATATATTTACAAACAACCATCGAAGATCTTCCCAAAGCTGTTGAATGTATCAACAAGGATCTGGCTTTTATTCTCGACTGGACACGATCTTATGGGTTGACCGTTAACCCTTCAAAATCGCAAGCTATAATTATTGTAGTTCAAGAACTATTTCCAAAATTAAAAATATCAACTTCAACCCGTTGTATTTAATAGTATCGTTATTCCATATAATAAAGTAGTTGAAAATTTAGGAACCCTTTCGGATTCCAGTCTTTCTTGGACACCCCAAATTAATGCAGTGAGCCGAAAAATGTTTGCGGCTTATGCTTCACTCCGGAGGCTTAACTACTTTTTACCCATTTCCACCAAAATTACACTTGCACAATCTTTGCTACTCCCTATCCTCGACTATGCTGACATTTATTACCTTGATATCACCGAGGAGCAACTTAATAAACTTGAGCGACTCCAAAATCTCTGTATACGGTTCATATTTGGGCTTCGTAAATATGACCATGTCTCGGAATACCGCCCTAAACTCAAGTGGCTCCCAATCCGTCTTCGTCGGAATACTCATATACTTTCTGCGGTCTACTGCGTCTTATTTAATGTATCAAGTCCTCCCTATCTAAAAGAACGTTATAAATTTCTTAGCTCTTGTCACGATTTTTCCTTACGGTCCAAAGAAAACCTTTCACTCCAATGTCCTGTACACTCCTCGAAATTTTATGATAAATCTTTTGCTGTTCTAGGAGTAAGACTCTGGAACTCCTTAACCCAGTCCATTATAAGTGCTCAATCTTTAAATGTGTTCAAGAAACAAATTAAGGAACATTATTTGTCTCTTTAACTCCTCTTAGTTATGGTCACTAATATACCTTAAGTATGTTGTCATTTTATATATGGATATAAGTTGTATTTTTTTGTCTTATTCAGTGCACCCTACCCGGTTAATCTTATTTTTATTTTTATTAATTTCCTCTTCTGGGTTGTCTGGAAGAGATTGCTATGTAGCAATAAGACCGCCTTTTGTTTTTCCCTCATTGTTTGTTCATTATTTGTTATATTTATGTTTTGTTGGTGTACAATAAGGAGTATTGTATTGTATTGTATTGTATTGTATTGTATTGCATTGTAGTTGTGGGTTCGAATCGTTGACCTTTCAAATTGCCATCATAATTTTACGGTTGGTATGCCTTGTTTAATAGTACAAGTACGAGTCGCTGCCGTCTCTGTAGTACGCTACGAACTGTGTAAATGTTCGCACGCTCGTACCAGCACTCTGCCTTCTACGTAAGCGTGGACACAAATATTCCCCTAAAAGATTATTTATAAACTCGGGTATCGTACACCCTACGATGATGTCGGTACGCGAGTCATCTTGCCGAAGCCCTTGGTCGCTCTTTAAGAGATAGCGGATACATGTTGCATAAAAGATAGTTCCGAGTCCAAAACCATGGCTAGTACCATAGCGTTTCTTACAGTCTTTATAGATTCCCCACAAAGTTTAATAACGGGGGGGGGGGGGTGATGAAGTTCCCCTCTAACGGTCATGATGGGTTTTTTTATGGGGCAGGGTGACAAACGAGCACACAGTCCACTTGATGCTAAGTGGTTGCTGTGGCTCATAGATATCTACATCTATCCTCGATTAATTTTTTAATACGTGAGGACTAAGATGGAATGCCTCTCTTCCAGTAAGAAGGGTCTCCGGTTCTCTACACTCACTATATAAAACACAGCAGCATTACGCTACTATTTTACGCTGGTATGCTGTAAGAGCGTGGTCCTTCCCCGGTCGATCCGACCTATTCGTGCTACAACTATACTACGAATAGAACTGCAGCATGGCTGTACCACGTTTTAAACATTCATAGTTGACATTCTTTCTGTCATTTTTCAATAATAACTGTCGGTTGCAGTTCTTAATGCTGATTTATCACGTGGTTATCAGTGAAGAAAAACATCAAGAGGAAAGCTGACATGTCTGGGAAACAAAAAATAAACATGTTAAATCGGTCAACACAACACAAAATTGGGGTAGTGCGGCGGACACTACCTTACTCTACAAATCCTCTCAGAAATGGGGCGAGGCCTGTGCCCAAAAAATACTGCTATTTTTTGACAAAGGAGCACACAGTCATACATCAACATTTAACCTCGATAAAGAATCCATTTGCAGATTCTTTGTCACCCTTATGGACTAAGATGGGATACTTCGTATTTGTTAAAAAAATAGCAGTATTAAGTTATACAGGACTTGACGACCTCGTTTGTCTAGTCTTCGTAAGTGCGACTGGTAGTCATGTGATTCCGGGTTCGAATCTCACGGGGGCCAAAATTATCAGAAGCAGCACGGGGTTAGCACCCTCCTTTGCGAGTAGTGAAGCATAGCGTTCGTTGTGATGTCTTACGGAGATTCAAAAGGTTGAATAAACAATTTAAAGTTTGGAAAATCCAGAAGTGCACGCCACATAACCATCATTCAATTTTTATAAAAAAAAGATTCTATTCCTGACTTTTAAAATATATTATTTATAATTAATATATTACTGGTCACACTGTGTATAGGAAAAAGACCCATACCAACCGATATCTAAATGGTGAATCTCACCATCATCCTTCACAGTTAGCTACCGTGGGTAAATCTTTGTTTCAGAAAGCACAAGGGATCTGTGACAGAAAACATCTGGCTGGGGAGCTTCAGCACGTCAAACAAGTATTGCAAGACAACAAGCTTCGGGTCCCGCGCCTACGTCACAGTGAACGAGTGAAGCCGGCCACAGTCGAGCGCGCGCCTGCTCTACTACCATATGTCAGAGGAGTCACGGACAAGATTGGCTATATCTTGAAGCGAGCGTCCATTAAGACATACTACAAGCCGCTGAAGAAGATTAGTCAATTTTTACCATCCATCAAATGTAATATTCCTCTACAAGATGCAGGTGCGTACAAGCTAGATTGTGAATGTGGTCTCTCTTAATAGGTCAAACAAAGAGATCTATAAAAACCCGCATGAAGGAACATATAGCTGATGTGAAGCACCGACGCTCCGGGAAGTCTGCAGTCTGCGAACATGTTCAAGATCGTCCCCACCATTACATTAGATTTGATAAACCACAAATTCTCGCAAAAGAACACCGATTCCTACCAAGGATGATACGCGAGGCTATGAAATTAAAAAACATCCAAATTTCAATAGAGAAGATGGTTGGGTGCTACCATCTGCTTGGGATCCTATAATTAACAAAATTAAACCCAAACCCAAGCATACCACTGCAAGACTTCATGATACTCGTACTATAAGCTCGTTTTGCGTAAATCGGACCAAAAATTAATATTAAAAAAACTGAAGGTAGCCGGACTAACTATGACATTGGGACGTCAAACATCTCAGTCCCCCCCGTGACCATGGGTACAGTAAAGCACCCGAAACGTCGGGATAATAATAAAAATAAATTAAATTAATTAAACGCGATAAAATCCGTAAATAGTATTATTCAATGTGTAGTGTTCGCGTAAATTTAAGAAATCATTATATATTATTTATCTACGTTTTTTAAATTTAGCGCTCCCTTATTTTAACAGGTAGTGTCACCTACAGGGGAAAAAAGATTGCTCTCAAAAGATTAAGTGGTGCAATCGTTTTCATGTTTACCAAATTAAATCGATTACACAAAGTATAAAATCGATATAGGCTGTATGGTACATTTGTCCTCTGTCTATCAAGGGCTAAAAACATGAATTTATCAAAATCTAAATTAAAAATCAAATGGAAATCACTAGGTAGAAGTTATATTTATAAAAATAAAAATAATTTTATTAACAAACTACGCGTACTAGGCTATTGATATTATGTTATAGAGAGAACCAGTTGATGTAACTCAGAAGCAAAAAAACCCGATCTCGATACGTCAGTTTGTTCCGGAGTTATCGGGACCACATACAAAATCAGCGTACAGACATTCGGACGTCCACGTAAATTTTTTTCAACCCGTTTTTTAAAAGTAGCTATATAAAATGATTGTTTAGAAAATATATGATGTATAAATTAGATTGTTTTTTTGATATAGGGCCACTCATATTATCGTTTAAGTGCAATATGGTTAAGATATAGGCATATTAATATCCCAAAATTGTTTGACCCTGACGTGTCATGAGTAAAGCACTACCTCAACCGCTTCACGTTATGAGGCGTGCAATTACGTCGTGTAATTCCTGCGTATGTGCTTCAGATGGAGTTGTGGTCACGGCGGGCAGACTCACAGAGCCTAGCCGTCTTTTACTTGTTCAGCTGTAGTGCTGCAGCACGGGCTTTTTAAGTGTATTGTCTTATCTTTAAGATATAGTTTCTTCTTTTTTCTATAATTACTTTTTATTAAATAAACGAGTTTTTTTTTTGTTTTTTTCGTACCATCGGTTGGACTGTGTTCATTTCTCACCCTTACATTCATGTTAAAAAAAAACTTTGAAAGAACATAGAGAGAACTTGTGCGACTAATTCTTGTCATTAATTTGTAAGCGGAAAAAATCCCGCTCATTTTAACTCTTCCTCATTTAACCTGTAGTTAAATCTGACTGCAAATCTCAATTAAACTTCGGTCCCAAATTAGTCGTTTGTGAACGTTAACTGCAAAGGTCTCATGTAATTCTATTTTATTATAAAAAGAACCTGGGCCTTAGGTCATTTCGTTGATAATTTACTTCCCGAACTAAATTCATCTTTATGCAAATGTCTTATAGAAATACTAGGTGGACCGACAAATGTTATTCTGCTCTTTCCGGTAGATGGCGATAAGAGTTTCATTTCGGAATAATTAGAAATTTATTAGTTTTTGTACCTTAATTTTTTAAATATTTATAAAATTACATCACAGATATTTCGTCCTATTTTGTCACGGGTATTTAAAAAAAAACACATATGGAAATTTATGGTTAAATCTTTACATCTGTACAATATAGCCGTAGAAAGCAAAATAGAATGAGAAAAGCAAATTATGCACAAAATATTTTTGGCGGTAGTTGTAAAATAAAATGCACATTGTTCATCATCATCATCATCATTACAGGCCTTCACAAATCCACTGCTGAACATAGGCCTCCCCCAAGTAATGCCACAAAGCACGATCCTGAGCCACCTGCATCCATCGACTTCCTGCATGTCTTACCAGGTCGTCACTCCATCTAGTAGGGGGTCGCCCTACACTACGCCTACCGGTACAAGGCTGACACTCGAGAACCTTTCTTCCCCATCGGTTATCGGTTCTTCGAGCTATATGCCTGGCCCATTGCCACTTCAGCTTTGTAATCCATTGGGCTATGTCGGTCACTCTGGTTTTACTGCGGATATCCTCATTTCTGAGTCTATCACGCAGAGAAACTCCGAGCATAGCCCTCTCATAGAAGGTGAGTGATGTACTCGCCATTGATGTTAATACCGTATCCTTTCCAGTCCAGTAGCTTGAAAACGTCTTCCAACGCAGCGGTGAAGAGTTTCGGGGATATAACGTCACCCTGTCTTACATCTCTCTGCAGTTGGATCGGTTTCAAACTCTGGTCCTGTACTTGGATAGCCATCGTAGCCCTACTGTACAAACACTTCAGCACTTCGATATAACGACAGTTAACTTGGCACCACTGAAGGGACTGTAGCACCGCCCAAATTTCAACGGAATCAAAGGCTTTCTCATAGTCCACATATGCCAGGCAAAGTGGCAGATTGTACTCTTCAGCACATTGTTCAAAATAATTAAATTATTTTTAGTAATTTACAGTATACTAGTTTACATTTTTTGGTATTTTTGTGCATTTAAGTACATAAATAGTAGGTTTAATTCACCTTAATGGTATAACTGTGATAAAGATAATGCTCACGACACACCAGACGTTAAATTTTCAAGTTGAGTTAGCAAATATTCAAAAAGCTACAACAATACTATTGAAACTGGTAAAAGAGATGGAGGTGTCACTTGCGTAGTAATTTACCTTATAAAATATTCATTATTGCTGCACCGCCTCCTATATGTCTATCTCTGCTTAGCCTAATGGTTGACTGGGAGAGAATGCCCTATAGAATTAAGTCCATACGTACTACTTTGTGCATGAAAGTGTAAATAAATACAATATTCGGAACGTGATTTATGCGAGAGTGGAATTGAATAGCGGACGTAACTGACGCGATGAGATGAGATAAGAAATAAATTACACCTGTAGATTTTAGATTTAAAAACTTTTGAAGAGAAAGCTTCTATCGATGCGTTGGGTGCTTTTGGGATGGTGAAAAAGCATTGAACTTGCGTGACTGTCAAAATTTTCTATTGTAGGAAAAGGGTGACAAGCGAGCACACAGTCCACCTGATGGTAAGTGGTATCTGGGCCCCATAGACATCTACAACTAGGCTAGTTTGCGAATCAAAATGCAGGTGCGTTGTCAACTTTGAGGATTAAGATGGAATGCCTACTTTCCAGTAAAAAGGGTCTCCGGTCCTCTACACGCACCATACGAAACACAGCAGCATTAAGCTGCTATTTGACGCTGGTATTCTGTGAGAGCGTGGTCCTTCCCCGCTCGAGCTGACCCATTCGTGCTACAACTATACAATTAATATAACTGCAGCATGGCTCTACCACGTAAAAAACACTCAGATACAATTCAATAATAACAATTATTTTTTCTGTAAAACAGATTTTTTTTCTGACATAGTACCTACCTATGACCAAAAGTCATATCAAGCATATCAAGAGTCCACACGTGACTACATTTTGTCGCTGCGATGTGGTGTGGTTGTGGTACGTGGCTCGACCCTTAATAGCATACTAATAAACTAACATTTTAATATTACAGGCAGACGCCACAATTATATTTATTGCTAAAAATGTACCAGGACAAACATCCATATTCGGAACAATTATTTGTAGGTCATATAAATACATATTCCGTGCGGAATTCGAACCCGCGGCCTCGAGCGCAGTAACTCATTGCTAAGCCACTGCGCCACGGAGCCGTCAAAACTTTCTATCATTTAAATCCATAATTGAAGATAAGATATCCTTTTAACGACAAAAGTACACGGTGAAACAATGGTTGACGGGCGCAAATTTATTAACGTAGGAGATAAGTGCTTCCATCGACGCATCCTGTCAAAATGCTTATATGTTTGTTTGCTTGAAGGAAATTTTAATGGATGGTAGTTTCTTATCGTCTACTAAGAATATCCACTAGCCCACATCATCGCGGGAGTATCGCAAGAGGAAACGGATTAAAATGCAACAGAAGATGTGCAGCAGCAGCTTGCTGATAACAGGTCAGCATAATAAACAGTTGCGGTCCGCCAGCTGGCCTGCAGCGCGTGCTGTCCGCGGTGATTGAGTGCAGAGACAGAGGCAATTAGTGGGAGAGACCTTCGCTTAGCAGTGGAGTTTTGATGAGCTGGTAATGGTAGTGTTATAGTAACCTAACCGTTATAAATGAGAGATACGGTTGAATTCATTATAATATTGTCCTGTATAGTATATTTGTGTATATGTGTGTATACTATGTGTGTCTGGTTGAGCCATGCTGCAGCTATATTATGGTTGTAGCACGAATGATTTGCCCGGACCGAGGAAGGACCACGATAACACAGCATACAAGCGTAAAATAGCAGCTTAATACTGCTGTATTCGTATGGTAAGTGTAGAGATCCGGAGACCCTTTTTTACTGGAAACGAGGCATTCCATCTTAGTCCTCACGGGTGATGACGCATCAGCGTTTTAATTCTGAATCAAGGATAAATGTAGATGTCTATGGGCCACAGCATTCACTTATCATCAGGTGGAGTACGTGCTCGTTTGTTATCCTTATTCTATAAAAAAAACTTAGGTATTGTTAAGATATGTATGTATATAAATACTTTTTATGATATTATTAAGATATGTATGTATATAAATACTTTTTATGATATTATTAAGATATGTATGTATATAAATACTTTTTATGATATTATTAAGATATGTATGTATATAAATACTTTTTATGATATTATTAAGATATGTATGTATATAAATACTTCTTATGATATTACTAAGATATGTATGTATATAAATACTTTTTATGATATTATTAAGATATGTATGTATATAAATACTTTTTATGATATTATTAAGATCTGTATGTATATAAATACTTTTTATGATATTATTAAGATATGTATGTATATAAATACTTTTTATGATATTTTTAAGATATGTATGTATATAAATATTTTTTATGATATTTATTATATTTTCTGTCACCGCCTTCGTAGTGTTATTTAAGGTTGCTTGGCAGAGAATGCTTTCCTATACTGTTTTCAAGGTTCAATAAAGAAAAAGAAATCGGAATGTGCAGATACTATGAAATTTAAGGCCACTACGACACTTAAACTGAAGTAGCTCATGTGTTAAGCGCATATAAATTTCGCAATATGCAAACTACCTGCGTTCGATACCCTCACCAGATGGCAACAATAAAATTTTTAATTGGAATTTCATGTACTGATCTACCATGTGCCCAATGGTGAAGAAAATTATCCTAAGGAAATCTGTATGTGTAAGAAATAAAATATTTCTATGATGTGTGAGGTCCGCCAACACTCACTGAAGCGGCGCAGCGAACTTATTGCTTCATAAACCACTCAGGAATAAGAAGAGGCTTGTGCCCAGCAGTGGGATGAATATAGGCGGTAACTTAACTTTAAATTAATCTATTTTTTTACGGATTTTACCGCGCATAGTAACTATTTTTATATTCGCGATGTTTTGTGCACTTTACAGCACCCATGGTCACGGAGGGGGGGGGGGGGTTGTGGTGTTCAACGTCCAGATGTCATAGTTAACCGCGGTTACCCACAAATTAAAATTATTTTTTTGTTCATATCTACGCAATCTTGTAGTTGTATGCTTGGGTTGGGATTTAATTTTATTAATTATATGATCCCTAGCAGATGCTAGCGCCCAGCCACCTTCTCTATTGAAACAAAGATGTTTTTTGATTTCAATAGCCTCGCCAATTATCCTTGGAAGAAATCTGTGTTCTTTGCGAGAATTTGTGGTCTATCAAATCTGATCATCCGGGATCGCCCTCGTCACTACATCAGATTTGATACAAATCCTCGCTAAAAAACACCTTCCAATGATTATTGAATGTGTAGTGTTCGCGTAAATATAGGACATCATTATGTATCTTAAATTTTTTTATTACTACTACAGTTAATGCCGGACTTGGCTTTTAAACGACCACGAATCTTGATTAAAACTTTTACCATACATTATTTTTGTATTGCTTATTAAAAACAAAACTTTATCTCCACGTTATGATTTTCTTCCGTATCTTGAAGGCATGCATACGAGTACATAAATTACACATAGCAAAACATTCAGGCCGTGAGTGACGGTGTAAGAATATCCACTGCCTCATATCGACCCATGGGTGTCGTGAGATGCGACAGAGGGAAACCAATCGGGAGGTGGGCAGCAGCGTCCTCCTAATAACGACCAAAATAATACACTGCTGTTGCTAACCCGCTGGCCAAGCGCGGCAACTGCAGCAGTGACATTTAGTAGGCTGTAACGGTACCGCTAGACATCCAGGCCAGGGACAATTATTTTTGGCCATACATACACTTTTTCCATGCGGTATTAGAACCGCACTCCGCAGGCTCGAAGCGATTAGTCGCTGTGCTACTAATTGAGGTAATAAGAAGTAAACGTGTAACTTCTTTTAGACGTTTGATTTTACTGCCCAGTTATTCTAACTTATAACACTATATTAACGTGGGGGCTACACTACACTACAGCGGAATGAAAGGGAAAGGGGGTAAAATTAAACATGAAATTATTCTCATTTTATGTACATTCTCCATTAACCGTAATAGCGTAAGTAGTATAAAAATAATATACCCGATTTATTAAGAGCGGGAAGCGTGATCTTGTCAATTCAACGGAAACCCAACTTCTCCGCTTACCGTTTAAAGTGCTTTGACTTTGAGCATTGGGTGACAAACGAGCACGCAGTCCACCAAATGGTAAGTGAATGCTGTGGCTCATAGACATCTACATTTATCCTCGATAAGGATTGAAATGCAAATGCGTTATCTCCTCTGAGGTCTAAGATGGCCTCGTTTCCAGTAAAATGGGTCTCCGGACACAGCAGCATATTGAACCCCGGTCGACCCTTCCCACTTTTCATTTAAAAAATGTGAGTGACAAAGGGCTCACACAATCCACCAGATCGTAAGTGGCGTCGTCGTTTCCTGATACTATTGCATATAGACATCTAAATTTATCCCCGATTACGAGTCATAATGCAGATGCGATGTAACCCTTAAGGATCTTAGCTGGAATGCCTCGTTCCGCCTCCCTCATGGATTGCCTCATGACTTTTTATTGTTGCCATGCTTGGCAAACGGGTAGATAATAATATAGCAGCATAATACTACTGTGTTTCGTACGGTGAGTGTAGAGAACCGGAGACCCTTTTTACTGGAAACGAGGCATTCTATCTCAGTCCTCAGGGCTGGCAACGCATCTGCGTTTTGATTCTTAAATGAGGATAAATGTAGATTTCTATAGGCCACAGCATCCACTTACCATCAGTTGGACTATATGCTCGTTTGTCACCCTTATTCTATAAAAATAACCTAAGTACCTTGTACTTAGTATTTATTACTCTGTGACATCATATTGTATAATAGCTTGATGTCAGTCGACCGCAATGAGGGCACGACAGCCATGTTGTTAATGCCACCTCATCGATAATGAGGATTAAAACTTTACTCATAACGCTTGAACGTTAACACTCATAATATCATGAATGGCGCAAAAATGTAAAGTATTCAAGAGATGGCTAATTTGCAAAGAAATGGCTCCTCGAAACTTTTCTCATAGCAGGAGGGAGCGCACGAACAATTTAGATTAACGAATCTCTAAGATGTAACTGAAGTCAAGTGAGGTGTTTTGTTTACAGATTTTGTCTATCATTATTTCCTTAATTTTTTTAACTCAGCAGTAAGTTAAACATCCATACATATAAATGAAGAAGAAGAAGATTGTCTGCAATGCCGAAATATCTGTTTTATATTGAGCTGAGGGGGTTATTTACATGTCATTAGGAGAATGATTAACATTAAATAAAAGTATTAATAAAGATTTCATCGCGTTTAATTAACAAATTTTTAATTTCCGACGATTCGGGTGCCTTAAAGCACCCATGGTCTTAGATGACTGACGTGAA
This sequence comes from Parnassius smintheus behrii, assembly GCA_036936625.1. Taxonomy (NCBI): domain Eukaryota; kingdom Metazoa; phylum Arthropoda; class Insecta; order Lepidoptera; family Papilionidae; genus Parnassius; species Parnassius smintheus. The sequence goes on from JAUPFT010000025.1 coordinate 31,268,566, forward strand.
AACATCCTAGTTTCAATAGATAATATGGATGGGTGCTGCTGGACACCACTCACCTCAGTCACCCGTAACTATGGTTGCTGGAAAGCACCCGATACGCCGGGAATTAAAACTCATGTAGGTACATTAAACGCGTTAAAATCCGTAAAATGTAGTTTTAATCAATTTTTCTCGCAGTTTGCATTTCCGCCTACCTATCATAATATATGTATTAGTATTATACTTATAATCTTATACGTATGGTGTATTAGTCTTAGTGTGCGTAGAACGCTCCCCCTCACAGTGGGTCCCGCTCGGCCACGGACACCCGATCGCAAATGGACAAAACATTACTAGGGATCTGCGGAATTGACGTATGATTACTGACTTTTGCTAAGTGTGAGCAATATATTTATAACAGGCACTACTCGTTAATATATTGATGACATATTTTTTTATGTGAGTTCAGCGATAATTTTGTATCAAGTTATGCGATTGCAATGATATTTTTTGCTTGAAAAAAAAACTTAGTTGTGGTTCTATATAATTGCCCTATGAGATCGATATCGCTATTGATCCATGCGAAAATATTTAATTTCATAAATTGCAATGGCATCTGTAAGACTTATGAGAGGCAGCTCCGTGGCAGTTGAGTTGCGAGCTGAGAGCGACGGGTTCCAATCTCGTACAGAACAAATATTTGTATCACCTACAAATAATTGTTCATGGTGTGGAAGTATGTCTTTGTGTAATTCGTGTATGTAAACTGCCTCCACGAAACACGAGCAAATACCAGCTAACACTTTAAAAAAAGTTTTACCATGACAACATCTGTCGATGATTATATTATTTTTGTTCGTGTGTAGTTTACTTTTTTTAACAGTTTATAGAACACTAAATTCACGCTAGCAAAGAGGCGGGAAAAGTTAATATAATTTGTTATACTAAATCAATAACCAAAAATGAATTTTGTCTGAGACCCCACGGGCAGAACTTACGAGTGTTCGTTCTTTATATTTCACTTATATAATACAGTAATATGAATGAGCTAATAGGTCTTGATCTAGACATTTTTATGAAATAAACATCAAGAAATTCTATATAAATGTTACCTGTACCATAGGTAACGCTCAGGGGCTTAGCGCTCGTTGCAAATTTCACAGTACGCGGACAACCCGGGTTCAATTCCCACCGGCTCCAATGAAATTGCTAATCACAATTTTAAGTGCTGATTTACAACGTGATCAGTGAGAAATAATAAATATATTTCGAAGACATGTGGAATCCGCCAACACGCATTGTGGTAGCGCATCTAACGTTTCTTTGCCTTTAACCCCTCTCAGATGTGAGAGGAGGCCTGTGTCCAGCAGTGGGACACGTATAGAGGCTGTAGATTTACTTTATTATTTATCATAGTTTATCTGCATCGTAGAGGTAAAAAAGTAAAGTAAAGTTACAGCCTATATATACGTCCCACTGCTGGGCACAGGCCTCCGCTCATTTCTGAGAGGGGTATTATCTTAGGTTATGGAAATACCTGATCCATACGGAATTTTATTAAAAATTACAGAAAAACTACTGCGCTGAAGAGTCGAAAGTTGCTTAAAAATGTTCTTGAAGCATGATTAAAGTTATCGTCGTGAGTCTGTGAATTGATCACTGCTGTACTTTAGAATTTCGTAGGGAAAGGTTACAGTAATCGCTACGTTGGGTAATAGGATAGGAAACCAAACGTAACGCTCTTAAATGCTGCTTCCATCACTTATGCAGATCCCATAAAATCCATCGGGAAATTTCTTTAGTCAGCTCTTACTGCATCCACGGCATGAGACAGGGTGATGAATGTATTTTCTTAGGTTGCCAACGTACGGTAAAAATAATATCTCACTCGTATTTCTATTTAATTCATTTCATGTTGTTTAGAGAGGATTATGCTAAAGGAGGAATGTTATAAGAGATAAACCATAACTGCGTGAGGTTCTTTTTTGTAGGATTGGGTTAACAACGGGCACACAGTCCTCCTGATGGTAAGTAGTTGCTATGGCTCAAGCGTTGTCAGGCGTTAGGATTAATATGGAATGCCTCGTTTCCAGTAAAAAGGGTCTCGGGTTCTCTATACTCCATTTTACGCTGGTATTCCGTGTGAGCGTGGTCCTTTCGTCGGTGTAGCAGACGCATTCGTGCTACAACTATACTACCAATATAACTGCGGCATGGTTTTTTCTCTTATAGAGTTCCACCCAGCTAATTCACAGGTAGGACTCTGGTGATATACTGATGGTAGAACTTGTAACAAGTAGATAAACATACGTGTTTACGTGGTAGAGCCTTGCTGCAGTTATATTAGTAGTATAGTTGTAGCACGAATGGGTCGGCTCGACCGGGGAAGGACCACGCTCTCACAGAATACCAGCGTGAAATAGTAGCTTAATGCTGCTGTATTTCGTATGGTGAGTGTAGAGAACCGGAGACCCTTTTTACTGGAAATGAGGCATTCCATCTCAGTCCTCATGGGTGACAACGCATCTGCATTTTGATTTGCAATGGATGATAGATGTAGATGTCTATGGGCCACAGCAATCACTTACCATCAGGTGGACTGTGTGCTCGTTTGTCACCCTATTCTATAAAAAAAAAACGTGTTGACAACACATTCATTATTTTGTTTTTAATTGAGGATAGATGTGAACGTCAGAATGAAAAACGTACGTACAATCCACCTATTATATTTAAGGACTACTTTTCCGCCCAAGAAGGGTATGTCTCTGTTGAACATAGGCCTCTCCCAAGGAGTGCCACAAAGCACGGTCCTGAGCCACCTGCATCCATCGACTTCCTGCATATATTACGTCACTCTATCTAGTAAAGGGTCGCCTTACACTTCGCCTATCAGTACGAGGCTGCCACTAGCGAACCTTTTTTCCTCATCGGTTGTCCGTTCTTTGAGCTATATGGCCGGCCCATTGCCACTTCAACATACTAATCCGTTGCGCTACGTTGGTCGCTCTGTTTCTACCGCGGTAATCCTCAGTTCTAAGTTTATCTCACAGAGTAACTCCGAGCATAGCCCTCTCCATAGCTCGCTGAGCGACTTTGAATTTCTTATCCAGCCAGCAGTGAAGGACCACGTCTCAGATTCATAGGTCATCACAGGCAACACGCACTGGTTGTACAATCTAGTTTTGAGTTTTTAAGGTATGCCTGATGAGAATACGTGTCGTAATCTTTTAAACGCTGCCTAGCCGAGTTGAATCCGTCGATTGACCTCTCGGTCGAAGTTGCACTTACCTAGTTGGACTATTTGTCCCAGGTAAACATAATCGTCAACAACTTCGAGCTTGTGTGAGTGTAATGTTCACACATAACTTTTGTTTTCTCCGTGTTTATCTTAAGACCTACTCGTGACACACTATTGAGGTCATAGAGCATAGTGTTTGGGTTCTCCAGCGATTCTGCCATCAGGACTATACCGTCGGCAAATCGAAGGTAAGTGATCTACTTACCATTGACATTAATACCGCATCCTTTTCAGTCTAGTAGCTTCAAAACGTCTTCCAATGCAGCGGTGATAAGGTTCGGGGGTATTACGTCACCGTGTCTTACACCACTCTGCAGTTGGATAGGTACTCTGTTTTTGTACTTGGATAGCCATCGTAGCCGTACTGAACAAACACTTCAGCACTTCGATATACTGACAGTTCACTTCGCACCGCTAGAGGGACTGCATCACCGCCCAAATTTCGACATGAGTATAGATACTACCCTCCTGTCGGTCGGTCAGTTACGGTCTGAAAAATATTAAAAAAAGTATCAGGATAATCATTCCTTCTTAACCCTCAGAGATTACAAAGCATCCGTAGCCTCCTTAGTTTGAAGTTTTTTTACGGAAGAGGAGAAAACGCGCATACGGCTCACCTGACGGCAATTGATCGGTAACGCCAGGGAAATCGTGGAGTGAGGTTAGATAACTTAGTTAAGTGCTTACAAATAAATTCTTTGCAACCTTATTAGTTATCATAGAAACCGTACATTTAACCGTGATAGTGGCGTGCAATACCTTTAATTATATACTAAACTATTATTATAATTACTAAATTGTATGAAATAAACAATAAATAAGTATATGAATTATGATATATTCATCAATAGATAATTAATTACATGTTTGCATTCATTTACTTAATAGTGTGGTTGAAACCAAAAATGTTTCATTATTTAAGAATAGTAACATTGAAAATCTTGTACGAGCATCAGCCACCCTACACAATAATTTCCTTAGATATCGCCTTGAGTTATATTACATTTTGTCAGCCATGTGCTTTTTGCAATAACTTACGACATTATACCTTTAAGATATAGCTCTGTGATGATTTTCGAGGTTTAATTATGTCACCAATGTTACTGAGTAGAACTTCCTTACTGCCGGGAGACCGTTCTTTGTAAATAGAATAACGGTGACAAGTGGGCAGACAGCTCACCTGACGGTAAGTGGATGCTGCGTCCCATAAACATCTAAATCTATTCTCGATTAAAAATAAAAATGCAGATGTGTTGTCGCCCCTGAAGATTAAGACCGTAGACCCTTTTTATTGAAAAAGGGCATCTATTTCAGTAAAAAGTGTCTCCGGTTCTCTACACTCACCCTACGAAACACAGCAGCATTAAGCTGTTATTTTACGCTGGTATTCTGTGAGAGCGTGGTCCTTTCCCGGTCGAAGCGATTAACTCGTGCTACAACCATAATATAGCTGCAACATGGCTCTACCAAGTAAAAAAGCTTACTGATAAATTGGCTATGTAGTAGTATAGTTGTAGCACGGGGTAGCACGACCGGGAAAGCACCACGCTCTCACGGAATATCAGCGTAAAATAGTAGCTTAATGCTGCTGTGTTTAGTATGGTGAGTGTAGAGAACCGGAGACCCTTTTTTTTTCATTATATCTTAGTCCTCACGGTTGACTACGCATTTGCAATTTGATTCGTAATCGAGGATATGTCCATGGGCCATAGTCACCACTTACCATTAGGTGGACTGTGTGCTCGTTTGTTATCTTTCTCCTATAAAAGAAGTTGACAGCCTTTTTAAATGAATCCTTAGACGCGAAAGTTCAAAACAATAGACCTCGTTAAGGCTTGTTGATTTTCCTAATAATAAAGATCGTGCTAAGAATGAAAAGCATTATAAATATTATCTCTGCGAACTGATTTGAAATAATTGTAATTTGACGGATGGATACCTTATTACTAAGAACATTCTTTTAATTTATTGATTAAAAGTTACGTCAGTACGTTTTGCGTCAGAGAAAAGATTAATTTATATAATGGACAATGATACGTGCAGTGGCGGTGTAAGAATATCCACTGCACCAGCTCGTGGGTGTCGTGAGAGGCGACAAAAATAAACTAATCGGGAGATGGGTAGCAGCGTCGTTTCCAGTAAAAAGGGTCTTCCCTATATGGAACACAGCAGCATTAATTGATACAGGAGAAAATCCCTTTGTAGCGGAAAAGTACTTTCAAATAAATAAATAATAATAATAATAATATCCTTTAAATAATAATAGTCGGTTACAAAACCGTGTGGTGGCAGAGTCAGAACTCTACCCCATATCTTCCCGTGGGTGTCGTAAGAGGCAACAGTGGGAGAATCAGAAGATGGGCAGAAAAAAAAAGAAAATCAGAAGATGGGCAGCAGCGTCTTGTTGACCACAATTAAAAAAAACTTTTGCCGACCCATTTAGCAAGCGTGGCAGCTATAGAAATAGTCCCCCTCACGAGGCAATCTATGGGGAGGCCTTTGTCCAGCAGTGGACTTCGGTAGGCAGTAATGTACAAATGTTCTATAATTTAGTAAAACATTTAAAAATGGTCACAATTTTTAAAATCTTACTAACGAATGAAAATTTAAAACAATACGCATCATTAAAGGGTTTTGATTTTTCTGTTTTAATTGGTCGTTCAAGGAATGAAGGTGATTATTAAATCATGTTGCTACAAGTTTATTTCTATTCGTGAACATAATAAATGATAATATCTCTTGCAAAAATATTACTGGCTAATAATAAAAAATACAAAACATATTTGAAAAAAGAATATGTAACATATTTCTTTTTAATTATTTGCGCACGTCAGTACAAGAGGATTTATCTGGTCGAAATTGTCGAGCATTTTAAAAGGTACCTAACGAATGAAATAGAGAGAAACAAATCAGGAGATAGACAGCAGCGTCTTCCTAATAACGACTAAAAATAAAAAAAACTGCTGTTGCCAACCCGCTGGCCAAGCGTGGCAACTGTGGCAAATATCCCCCGATGGTGATCTATGGCGGGGGCTTGTAATCCGCAATGGACTTTAATAGGCTATAACAGACAATGATATCAGTTTCTTTTGAGTTTTATTATAATGCGATTATAATTAATGAAGTAATTAGCAACGGGTCGGTAAGATAGGTTTTCGAGGAGCAGCCTCGTACCGGTAAGCACAGTGTAAGAAAGACGACAATGTATGAAACTAGACGAAGTGATAGTAAGACAAAGAAGTATACGGGTGGCTAAAGATCAAACTTTTTGGCATTTTATACTCTAATTTTGTATACTTTTTTGTGTAGTTTTGTATATTATAAAACATGCTTTGAGTTTTATTAGCTATATTACTTATATTTTTGATAAGGAATATCATTGGCCTTAAAAATGACAAAAGTTAATACCTGCAGAATTTATTACGCCGTTTGTTTGTCGAGCAGAATAACCTTATTTTGAAACGACAGTTTATTACATGCATGTTGACGTTTGATATGTCGCCATGTAGCAGCGGAGTAAGAAAATCAACTACGCCAAATCATCTCACGGGTGACGTACGTGTGTCAAAGGCAAGAAAACCAGGAGATGGACAGCGGCGTATTCAATCAAATAACAAATAAAAAAATATAAATTGCGGTTGCCAAGCCGTTAGCAATGCGTGGCGAATATAGCAATCATTCACTGCTGGCCGTATGAGGACGCTCAAGGTCGTTCAGCGAGCTATGGAAAGGACTCGGAGTTTCTCTGCGTGATAAACTTAGAAATGAGGATATCCCCAATGACCAACTGATTACTAAGTTGAAGTGGCAATGGGCCGGCCATATAGCTCGAAGAACCGACAACCGATGGGGTAAAATGGTTCTCGAGTGGCAGCCTCATATAGGCGTAGTGTAGGGCGACCCCCCACTGGATGGAGTGACAACCTGGTAAGACATGTAGTAAGTCAATCGATGCAGGTGGCTCAGGATCGTCCTTTGTGGCATTCCGTGGGGGAGGCCTATGTTCAGCAGTGGACTTGTGAAGGGCTGTAGTGATGATGAAGATTTTGAGGCCTATTTTCAGTGAACTTTGATAGACTGTAACAGGAACGAAAAAAAATTGTTGTAAATACAACAATTTTTTTTCGTTCCTGTTACACCACAACCAAAAACCAAAAACTTTAGACTTCGTGGTTTAAGTTCAAATGAACTTAGACCACGAAGTCTAAAGTTTTTGGTTTCACGCTGCTTGTATTTCTCTCACGTAAAAGCAATAACAATAACTCACCTACTTTTCAGCGTAGAAGGTTATAAAGCGATCTTTGCGACACCACAGAACATAAATCATGTTTATTCGGCGAGATTTCTCAACGTGTTAAGAGAAACAGGTAAAAGAAGGGGTGAAAACACCATTTGTGAACAGTTATGCATCCTAAATTGTCTGCACCGGTGTTGTCGTACTGAAAACTGTCTGTATATCTGTGTTACTATATTATTATGTACTTTTTCAACTACTCAGATACAGTAATAATAGTGATAACGAAATCCAGGAAAATAAACAAGGTTTCTCTATTAGTTAACAAGTTTAAATATTATACTAAACGAAAGCTGTATAAGAAACATTGTTATAATATTTATTAATATTTGGTTTTGGTTTGGTAATAAGGTGGTTGTTTCCAAGCTGTTTATTAAATAAGTTTCGTACGTAGTTTGCAAAACCTGTATTTTATTGTATAACTTTATCGTGGTTTTAGTATATACATGTAACGTAGAGGTAGTTTAAATACATAATTTTCACAAGGACAAAAATACAGACCATTGTCAGTGCATAGTTACAGCTTATCAATATATAATCTCGTTGTGTAATTGAAATAAATTATTTTAGATATAGGCATACATACATTTTTATTATTTTATAACGATTAATTTAAAAAACATACTTTAATTCTAATCTAAACTATTGAAAAATCTATGGTAAATTATAATACCCAATAATTTTCAATAGTAATATGTACTTAAATGGCGTAGCGATACAGGTACGCTACGGCGTGGCCGCTGATCATGTCCAAATTAAGCAATGATCTACAAATATCTTCAAGTAATAAGATAAAAAGTATTGATTATATACTTTTTGAAATAAGAGTATTGCAATTTCATATTAACGATTTTTTTTTAATAAAACGAATGCCGACCGATTTTATAAATTAATTGTCTGCGCGTGTGAACTATTAGAGAAAACGACGAAACAAGTGCTTTGATGTCGATATAAACCTCAAGTTCTTTTGATCGCTTAGGCGCCTTATGAACTTGAGTGGCTGTCGTCATCAACTGTCCGCTGGGTTGAGCTGTCGTCAAAATCTCCCAAGATCTTCGTAATGTGACGCATCAGCATATTTTGAAGAAAAGAAAAAAAAGCGCGGGAACCTTGAAACTGGACTGATAAATCTATATGGATTAAAACTCATAAAGATTATATTATAAAGACGACTTGGCTTTAACCTTTGCGGTTTTTGAAAGTATATGAAGAATTAAAGAAAATAAGAATTGGCTTCGGCCTTTATGGATTTTGAAGAGATGGAAAGAAGAAAAATAAGACTTCGTTCCGGCCTTTACACTTCAAAATTCTATTTATTCAAATTAAACAAAAGGCTGTATGGCTTAGTTCTTTTGCCTGCTATCTCAAACGAATAATAAAAACAACAACAAAAACAAACTACAAATGTAAACAAACAGTGTAGTACCGCAACAATTGTACAGTTGCGAATAAAAATTCGTCGAATATAAATAAAAATGAACGTACAAACAGTAATGCGTTTAGCGCAGTGTACTGTATATTGTATGTTTTAGAAAATAAAGTTAGTCCTCGTTGGTAACCCAACCCACGCGTTTAATTTATAAGAGGTAGGCTTTAAAAAAAATTCCTTTTCAACTAACTGAATGAAGGAGGAGGTTCCCAATTCATCTGTATTTTTATGTGTTTTTTTTGTTTGAAAGCTGGTGTTTCTCATGTGGTCCCATATAAATTTGGTCAAGATCTCACCAGTTCCTTTTGAGTATTTAATTGACTTCGACTACATTGATGTTCTTATTTTATTTCTGTTGTAATTTTTTTAATGTTACCACTTGATTGTACTCCAATATATTGACAGCGTTTTTGCGTGAGACAACTATGTAACTAACAATGATTTTTGAATAAAAGTTCGATGGGCAATACCCCGTGCCCATGGGTGCTGGAAAGTACCCGAAACGCAAGAAGTTAAAATCAAACGCGATAAAATCCTTAAAAGTAATTTCATTCAATGTGTAATGTTCGCGGAAATACAAGGAATCATTCATCATTTTCATCTTAGTCTGAGTACGGTTTTGGTTTTTAGTTACGTATATATTATTAAATACTCACTTTCGCATTATTACATTCTATGCTCTCACAGAATAACATCTGAATTGGAGACCCAATTTACTGGAAACGAGGCATTCCATCTTAGTTCTCACGGGTGACAAGTGACAACGCGTCTGTACGTAATCAAGATTAGATGTAAATGTCTATGAGCTACAGCAACCACTTACAATCAGGTGAACTGAGTACTTGTTTTTCGCCCTATATATTTAAAAAATTACGCAGTTTACAATTATTACTTAACAGAACAGTTCAAAATCCATACATTATATATCGTATCCGAATCTTATTTAATAATTCAAACATTTGTTGCACGTAAATATTTAATATTGTAAAAATCAAATAATGATAATGAACTAAATATATAGTAAAATAAGTATAGATTTTAGTAAAGTAAGTTTAGATCAGACACGCCTGTTGGTCTAGTGGTTAGTGACCCTGACTGCTATGCCGGAGGTCGTGGGTTCGATTCCCACCCAGGACAAATGTTTGTGTGATGAGCACGATCATTTGTTCTGTATCTGGGTGTAATTTATCTGTAATATTTATGTATTAAGAAATATATAAGTATGTTTATCAGTTGTCTAGTACCCATAACACAAGCTCTGCTTAGCTTGGGACTAGATGGCGTTGTGTGATAAAAAAAAAGAAAAAAAAAAGATTTAAAACTTATAGTGTTGCCACTGTTTGTGACACCATGTACCATAGATACTTATATCTGGTGACGCCATTTGTCCCTTCGAATCTGGCTCGGATGAACCGGAAAATGGTGACGCTAATGGTTCCTGGGTTCGACTCCAAGGTGGGACCAAAATCAATTATGCGAGATCAATTATATGTAGACTATCGTACACTATTACTGTGGAAAAAACAGTATTGAATAATCTATATTTTTCCTTGTGTCCTTCAAGAAATACATGGAGCGGAAAAATATTCTATGAACATAATTGCATTCATTAAGTTTCACGACAAACAAGCGAGATACTGGTTTTGTACGTTTAACGTGGAGATATTGGATCTATTTTAGAATTTACATTGGTTTGTTAATGATTCTTATTATCATCATAATAATCATAAATATTGATCAAAAGCCAACTACTGCAAAATAGACCTCCACAAGGAATGTCAGAAAGCACGGTCAATGTAATATACAGGGGTTGGTAAGTCTCTGCATCTGCTTCCGTCGACTTCCTCTGCATATTATTTTGCATGTTATTGGCAGGAGTGACAGCTTTGTACCGGCAGGCGAAGTACATACAGTACTTCTCCTGCCGTAGTACTTTGTGACATTCCTTGGGGGTCGCCTATATTAGGCAGTGGACTTGTGAGGAGCTTTCATCAAAAAATAAAGGGATATTTTTAACGTTTATTATGGAATAAAAATCGGACGTTAAAAAGTGAAAAGAATCCTATACTATTAAACGAGCAATTCTTATATATATATATATATATATATATATATATATATATATATATATATATATATATATATATATATATATATATATATATATATATATATATAATCGGGATCTCGGAAACGGCTCCAACGATTTTCATAAAATTTAGTGAGTTTCCAGGGAGTTTCGGGGATAATAAATCGATCTAGCTAGGATTTATTTTTAGAAAATGTCTTTTTGTCCGTGTTTTTAGGCAATGAAAAACTGCTACAATATCGTTAGAATAAGAAGGTAAATTTTGACTTTTAATTTTTTTCCAAGTTCATTTTTTGAGAAAATCTATTTTTCCAGCTCTTTTTTAGTATTTTTTAAAACACGAAAATTTAAATTAAAATAATATGTCACACAGCTGGGCACAGGCCTCCTCTCATGTCTGAGAGGTTTTTAGAGCAAGAAAGTGTCCGCCGCGCTGCCCCAAAGCGTCTTAGCGAACTTAACATGTCTACGCAATATTTTTTTCTTATTTCATTGACATGCTGGTTTCCTCAAGATGTTTCCTTCACCGACGTGCACGTAGAAAATCAGCACTTAAAAATGGGATTGACAATTTCATTGGTGCCGGCGGGGATCGAACCCGGGATGCTCACGTACTGTAAAATTTACAGCGAGTGCTGAGCGCCTGGACAACCACGGTAACAGTTATATAATAAAATTCATCCCCTATTTTGCCCAGTTGGAGGTAGTAAGTTATTAAAACTTTACTTGATATATCCCATAGTGGCCTCTTTCGACGCAAACAGCGAAATGAGAGGAGAGGGACTCTTACAATGTTACCAGTCAACTGTTATGTACATATTAATATTTATTTCGTTCATCCATCCATTGCAGGCTATTAAAGTCCTTTACTGAACAAAACCCTTCAATAGAGTGCCTCATGGGGGGGATTTTGCCACAGTTGCCACGCTATGCAGGCGGGCTGGTAACCGCAGTTTTTTATTTTATTTTGAGTTGTCATCGGGAGGACGCTGCTGCTCGTCTCCTGTTTTTGTTTCCCTCTGTCGCCTCTAGCGACACCCACGGGATGATATGGCAGTGATAATTCTTAGTTACGTACATATAAATTGCTGGTATACAACGAAGGTGGGTTTTAAATGACATTCATGGACTGACATAATAATTCAACCTAATTTCTAAATGTCAAAACCAGTTGTGCCCTAAATCAGAACCCTCCTTTAAAGTCGGCAACCCTTTTAACTTATTCGTATATCAAAGCTGTATAGCTTCTACAATACCCTTATACAAGATAGCAATTCCTTTTGAACTCTATACGGGAAGGAGTAAAAATCAAATGAAATATATATATTCATAAGTACTAGTGTCGCGTCTGGTCGCAACACGGTCATTTAAATGGCTTAAGAGATTTGCATAGGAAAATCATATGTGCATGCTAACTTAATATACTTATTTTAAAGGGAACGTACAGACATGATGTTTTGCACATCTATGGCACAACTATTTTGTATATGGGTGAAAAAATTACTCACAGTCCACTTGATAGTACGTGGATTCTGTGCCCCATAGACATCTACAGTTAACCTTATTTTAGCGATATTGATATTTTACTACCACACATTTGTGCTTTAAAATATATTAAGAAAAAATTACATATATTACAAATTTAACATTTGTTGCAACATTCTTTTATACAGTTTAGAACCTAGGTTTTTTTACGATACTATTTTTTTCTTTTCAACTCGTTACCAATTGTTTATATTAATATGTAGTATACGGTGTTGAATGTACATATACTATACCTACTTCTTTTGATAATACTTTTATAAATACCTTTCTAAATTTGTTTGTATATCTTGATAAAGGAAATAAATAAAATAAAATAAACCTCGATCAAGAATCAAAATGCAAATACATTGTCACCCCTGAGGACTAAGATGGAATGCCTCGTTTCCAGTAAAAAAGGGTCTCCGGTTTTCTACACTCACCATACGAAACATAGCAGCATAGAGTTGATATTTTGTACTGGTATTCAGTGAGAGCATGGTACTTCCCCGGTCGAGCCGACCCATTCGTGCTACAACCACAATACGAGTATAGCGTCAGGACGGATATAACACGTATAAAACCACTTTTAGAATAATATTTCATTCAACTTCTTTTAGAATAAAACACTTAAAAATGTACAACGTTTTTCGATATTCAAGTATTAACATAATAATGATGCTCTGTGGTGTAGGGTTCAATCCCCGCACGGGACAACGTCACTTTTTTCGGGTCATCATGTGTTATGTACTATCAAACTTTAGGAAACAAATTTAGAGGCCGTGGTTATTATAGCTCCGACTATTGAAATGAAGTTTCAATCCTGACTCTACACAATGCTGGAAGGTTGCCAACTTGTCTACGCATTGAGTGTTTTCTGTTAAGGCTACTTAGTCCTCAGAGACACAAATCATAGTGTCGCTTCTCTTGCCAAACTCTTAAAAGTTTCACAAAGCTGTAAAACATAGAAAACATAAGAAGCTAAACCTATGTTCCTGTTAAATCTTAGAAGTAGAACCTGTTAGATCCGGTAAATAAAGGTAAACGATATAATAATCAAATAGGTTAATTCGCAGAATAGTCACAATTAGATAATTGATTATTTTATGTGAGCTTTCGCGATTGTACTTGAGATCAAATTAGAGACAGCCGCGAGCGTATGGCTTGCCATACCCACTCCCTGGCAGGTCCTGCTACCCGCCATCGTCTTCTTTGTTTTTTTTTTATATAATAGGGGGCAAACGAGCATGCGGTTTACCTGGGAAACACCAGGGGAATTGCAGATGCGATGCCGGCCTTTTAGAAAGGAGTAAGCTCCTTTCTTGTAGGAAGGAAAAGTCGCCGGTGGTAAACAATTCGACAGAGAAGTTGTACGAAGAAGAAAATTTCTAGTACAACGTACAGTAGTGGACCGCCAAGCATTCAGATGGGGAGGATGGTATCGGGAATTTTGACGCAATGTGCGTTCGTGAAATAATCTGAACCATTCCTCAGAACACTCCCCATGGTAGATACGATAGAAAACGCAAAGGGATGCAACATCCCTACGCAGAGCCAGTGAATTGAGCCGATCAGAAAGAACTCTGTCGTTTACGATTCGAATGGCTCCGCGCTGGATGCTGTCAAGTGGAAGGAGCTGGCACTAGGGTTCGGCGGCCCAGAGATGAGAACAGTGTTTTATGAGGGGCCGAAATTGTGCTTTGTAAAGTTGCAAGCGATGTGCCAGCATGAAATACTGCCTCGCTCTGCTGAGCACGCTTAGCTTTTTAAAGGCCAATTTGGCCTTCCTCTCCAAGTGACCACGAAACTGCACACTATTCAATATGTCGACGCCGAGGAATCTGATGCTAGATGAGGTAGTAAGAGAAGTGCCTTCAAACAAAGGAGATACGACACAGTGGTTCTTTTTATCGGTTAACGCGCAAACTTGTGTCTTCCGGGGATTGCATAGGACTAGTTTTAGTCGCCCCCAATCCGAGACTTTGTTAAGCAAAAACTCAACTTCAGACACAAGTTTGTTCCGGTACTCATTGTGTGTGAACACCATCAATAAACTGATCCAAAATATTTAAACATCTTTGATGTGAACTTAGAACAATACACCATGGATTTTTTAAAGTCGTAGGGTGTCCTTTTGCCTATAGGACTTCATACTTTTAGTTTTAGGGGTATACTTCTTATCTGACACAATTTGTTCGCCAACAGTGAATCCATTTATTCAAATGGTGGTAACGCATCAGTATTTTAATTCTTATTCGAGGATAGATTGAGATGTCAATGGATCACAACATCCACCCACATTAAGGTGGATTGTGTGCCGTTTGTCACACTAATTCTATAAAAAAGGGTTTATTTCGTTAATCCATCCCAAGAAACGCAATCCAGGGTGGATTTTCAGAAGCGTGTGTTCGTTTATCCTTTCCACCCCAAGTACAGTTCGACAGAAAATATATCCATACTGTTACGCCGCGCTCAAATCAGCGTACTAGCGCCATCTAGTGTCAGGAACGAGAGCGAGGGGAGCTTTGCAGTAAATGGCATCACAAATCTTTCGACCGACAGCGCCACCCGAAGAACTAAGTTTCTGGAAAATCTACACTCGAATACTCGTTGCCTGGCGCGCATTTACCTGAATGTTCGGGACGCTTCTTTGCTAATTATATGAATAGGCGCTGCAAGATGCGATCGAGACAGAGTTGAACTCGGCGACACAAGCGAAGCTTCGGAGCGGAATCAAGTGAATTAGTGTGTTTAATTATTAGTGTTTTAACTTTAATTTGTGTAAAGTAAATTAAAGTGTTAATTTAGGTAATTTTATCGGCAATTTTTATTGTCACGAACCTCAAGCTCGTAACAATTGGTGTAAGAAGTGGAATAAAATAATGCCGATTTTACCTAAGGAGGAAACGGAGGGTGTCCGTACCCGAAGTCAACGCCAGCAGGAGACGGACCAACGAGGATTTGGTGGTGCAACGCCGCAGACGTCGGAGGGCCAGCGGCCGGCAACGGATGCCGGTCTGTCCGTAGCTCCTGCGTCTGCAGCACCTGATTTAGGCGCCCTGATGGTGATGCTGCAGGAGCAGGCTCGCCAGCAGGCGGAACAGGTCCGTCAGTTGAAAGAGCAGCTGCAGAGCGGACAGGAGGAACAGGCCCGTCAGCAGGCAGAACAGGCTCGTCGGTCGGAAGAACAGATGCTCCTCATGAAGGACCTTCACGCTACCTTTGGGAAAGAGATAAGGCAGGTGAAGGATAGGGTTGCTCAACACGACAACCGTCTGTCGGAAGCTGAAACCCGAATCGAAGAACATGAAACCCGAATCAACCATGTGAACAATCGGGTTGACAACGTGATGGCTGACGTGAAGAAAACGACAGCTCCCGTAGTAGCTTCAGCACCTTCGCTACGTGGGTTCAAGGTGCCACCGTTCGACGGGACTTCTTCCTGGTCAGCCTACAAAATCCAGTTCGAGGCTGTTATGAAAGCGAACGGCTGGAATAAAAGTTAGGCCATGACTGCTCTCACACAAGGCCTGCGCGACCAGGCCTTAACAGTTCTGGAAGCTCTCTGTGAGGAAGTGACTTATGAGCAACTCCTTGAGGCATTGGAGGCGAGATATGGCGACGCTCACCTGGAACACGTCTTTCGTGCGCAGCTTAAAGATCGCGTGCAGCGCATCAACGAAAACCTGCAGCAGTGGGCTCTAGAGGTGGAGAAGCTGGTGCGAAAAGCATACCGGTCTGTACCTGCGCTCATTGAAGGGAACCTGGTGCAGACATTCATCGACGGCATCCGCGACCTGGAAGTCAGAGCTGCTGTAAGGCTCGGGCACCACGAGACGCTTAAGGACGCCTTGGCCCATGCACTGGAGGTGGAAGCCGTGCGGCAGGATCTTCGCTCCCATCGCGTCAGAGAGGTTGCAGCAGCTACAGTTCGCGACCGCAACAAAGGATACTGCCCTAGGTGCTATGGCTGTGGGGAAAGGGGCCATCTTCGATCCAGCTGCCCTAAGCGAACCGTGGGAAGGAGAGTTGATCGATCTCGAGAGGGTAGTGCAGCTAACGGCACTGCCTGGCGGCGACAGGATCATCGATCACCTCACGCTAGGGAGGTTACAGCAGTTACGGTTCGCGACCACAATAAAAGATACAGCCCTAGGTGCCATGGCTGTGGGGAAAGGGGCCATCTCCGGTCCAGCTGCCCTAAGCACACCCTAGGAAGGGAAGGTGAACGGCCTCAGAAAGGAAGTGCGGCTAACAGCACCGCCCAGCAGCAGCAGGAATACGACTTTTCTATCAGACACTGCAGCGGGAAATCTCACGGTAACGCAGATGCATTGTCAAGAAGACCTTGTCCTGAGGATTGTAACCATTGTATTAGGCAAGGTAAGGAAGTGGTATCCGTGAGGATGCTCAGGACAGACCACCTCAGCAACGGGTGGAAGGACAGCCTACGACATGCACAGCAGGAATATCCGGACATCAAGCCAATTCTGGGATGGATGAAGGCCCGTGCTACCAAGCCTAAGTGGAGGGACGTCTCAGCGATGAGTTCAACCACGAAAAGTTATTGGGCACAATGGGACAGCTTGCTGCTTCAGGATGGAGTCCTGTGCCGTAAATGGGACAATGGTCGAGGAGACAGCTGTCGTTTGCAAATGGTTGTTCCTAAAGCTAAAGTGCAGAATGTTCTACAGCTGTGCCATAATGGTCGTTCAAGAGTCCATTTGGGAGTTAAACGAACTCTACTGAAGGTCCGAGAACAGTTTTACTGGGTCCATTATCGTGACTATGTCGAGGATTGGTGTCGTACATGTACAAGTTGTGCGGCTGTGAGGGGACCTCAGACACGGAGTAGAGGGGCATCGAAATTGTACAATGTTGGTGCACCACGGGATAGGACATCCCTTGACATTGCGGAGCCGTTACAGAAAGGCGCAAAGGGGACTCCTAAGATCGTCCATGTGGATCGCCTAGCGCGTTATTATGGGGCCGATAATGCTCGGGACGAGCATGTCTTAGGAGGGGGCAGTGTTACGCCGCGCTCAAATCAGCGCACTAGCGCCATCTAGTGTCAGGAACGAGAGCGAGGGGAGCTTTGCAGTAAATGACATCACAAATCTTTCGACCGACAGCGCCACCCGAAGAACTAAGTTTCTGGAAAATCTACACTCGAATACTCGTTGCCTGGTGCGCATTTACCTGAATGTTCGGGACGCTACTTTGCTAATTATATAAATAGGCGCTGCAAGATGCGATCGAGACAGAGTTGAACTTGGCGACACAAGCGAAGCTTCGGAGCGGAATTAAATGAATTAGTGTGTTTAATTATTAGTGTTTTAACTTTAATTTGTGTAAAGTAAATTAAAGTGTTAATTTAGGTAATTTTATCGGCAATTTTTATTGTCACGAACCTCAAGCTCGTAACAATACTTTAACATATTATTGATAGATTTTTAATAGCCACAAACTTAAACAAAAATCATATTACGTATTGCATTAAAACCAAATTAAACCTCCTTGTTTTAAATAATAATAAGTAATTTATAAATTCTACAATACGTCAGGAAATCACCAATACTAATTTCATAATTGAGTAGCGTAATTTTATATCATGTATAAATTCGTTTCTCAATAAAAGACATTTAAAACTGTGTCAAGTACTGTACTATTTCTAATACTGTGTTTTATATAAACACAGTATTGGGAATAGTACAGTAACAATAGTATATAACAGTTAACAATATTATATTTGTTAAATTTGAATACCTACTTCAATAAAACATAATTGAAATTAATTGCAGTAAGCATCGATAGTAGTATAATAAGTTTATCGCAGTAAAATATTTTTTTCATAATACAATTAAAAAAATTTCAGTTTCAACCTTTAAGTAAGAAGTTTAAAGCGTCTTGCGCCTTAATGCGTAAAAAATCCACTTCTTAAGGTGGAAAAGAGGGGAGCAATTTTTAATGGTTTGCTTTATTGAACTGAAGTAATAAACTAACTAACATAATATATAACACATTTCACCTGATGGAAAGTGGACTGATTACAGAAAGAGACTAAGATTTTCCATCTTAGTAGTTTGTGTTACACTGGCTCTCTACACCCTTCAGACCTGAACACAGCGCGCACAGTTATTTGCTAGCAGAAATATATTTATACACCTGTTATGTAACTGATAGGTTGACATTTTAGTTGATAACTCAGATTTTTTTATAACATTGGGTGACAAACGAGCACACAGTCTACCTGATGGTAAGTGAATGCTGTGGCCCATAGACATTCACATTTTTCTTCAATTAAGAATCAAAATGTAAATGCGTTGTCACTCCTTTAGACTAAGATGGAATGCCTCGTTTCTAAAAAAAAGGGTCTCCGGTTCTCTACACTCACCATACGAAACACTTTTAATGAATATTGTTGTATGTAATATTTTAAGAATACCAATTCTGTGAGAGCGTGGTCCCTCTCCAGGGGAGATTGAGAGCTGATCCATTCATGCTGCAAATATTATAGTATAGCTGCAGCGTGGCTCAACCACATCAAATGATAAAAATTTATGACTGCCTTAGTCCCGAGACTTCGTGATAGCACTGCGTGAGTGCTGGAGACAGAAAGGACTGGAAGAGGACACCCGGGACGAGCTTTAATAAGGCAAAGCGAGAGGTTGCGTTCCCGGGGGCGTAGCATTCCGGACGGAGATCCCGGGACTCCTCATATACGTTGATTGTGACCACCGTGGGGTTTAAGCTGGTAGGAGTTCGGCATAATTCGTTGCCCCCGCAGCGGAAGGTATCCTTGAGGATTTTCTTGTTGTCATTGTTGTATCCCGCTACTGGCTCATCCTAGACTATTCGGATAATTAATTTGTGGAAACGAATTAATTATTATTATCAGCTATTAAATTAGTCTCAGTACAATTTATAGTTGATTACCTGTGATCCGTGTATTTTGTGATTGTAAATTAATTCTATTTAACTACCTTCCTACATATATATATATATTGAAATAATTGTGATTTTCTCGCTGTCGACATTCACTTGATATGTTTTTTTTGTTATCAATATACAATAAAATATTCTTGTAATGAAGTAAAACCTGATTTTTGTTTAGACCACAGGATAGAAAATTTTGTATAGATTTTATAATGCTAAACTTCTTCATAGAAAAGTGGTCTGTAAATATAAGTTTTAATGGTTTTAAGTGCTGTGGGTGCGGTCGCATGCGACCGCTCGGGATTTGCCGGGCGCACGTGACTCCGGGCGCATGCGACTGCATGGGATTTTTATGGCACTTGAAGGGTTAAAAGAGCAACAGATAAGTAATTACTGCATGCCTGGAGCATCATTCAGTGATATTATAAATAAAATTTTAACTAGTAAATTTAGCCCTAATAGTATATTAATAATTTTTGAAGGCAGACGAGGCAATATGAACAAACATACAGGATCAGGTTATCAAGACAACCAACTATCGGAGATACATCCAAAGAGATGGCGACGATGGTGGGTCACTTAGGCATATTATCTCCGGTTATTCGGCGCTTTCTAACTGAGTACTTACACAGGCACAACCTAAATACGGTCGCCTGGACCGGAAATTTCCTTATTAGAAGTATTTGCTGGAAGCTGTGCTAGTCAATGACCGCGCCTGGCTCTACTGGGACCAAGCCCTCATCACAGATAGGACTATTCTTGCGAATAAGCCTAATATTGTGCTGATGAACCGGGCACAGTCAAGGATATTTTTGGTTGACTTACCTTTCCGTACGAGGGCGACACTGAATGTTTTTAGAACTGGCGATTTGTAAACGACATAATAAAAAAATAAGTTTAAATTTTGAAATTGGAACTCCGCCAATATTATAGTGTTTGTATTTTATTAATTTGTCATTTGTTTACGATTTGGCGGCAAATTGAAAATTGTCTGTTTTGCGTACAATGATTTTTTATGACTTTCGATGTCATTTAGGTCACCAAAAAGGTTATGAGACTTTGATTGTTCTTTCACGATGAAGCCCCACCTCGTGCCACTGTTTACAACTGGTTTAATGAGTTTAAACATGGTCGCACTAATCTCACCGATGATCTGCATGGGGGACGGCCTTCTGCGGCGTCGTCTGAAGATAATATCAGTGTTGTGCGGCGTATGATAGAGACTGACAAAAGAATAATTTATCAGCAGCTTCGGACAAGCTTAGGCATCGGTATGAGTTAAGTGTACAATATCTTCCATGAACGTTTAGCGGTCAAGTAGCTTTGTGCCCGGTAATTATCACAATTTGACAGAGGCTTGGTTGAAATAGTTAAAAGATTTAACGGAGGTGACTCAAATGCTGTGTTCGTTATACTTACGGGGGACGAAAGCTATATTTATTGTTATGGTCCTGAAACTAAGAGACAGTCAGCTGTCTGAGTGTTTCCTTCCGAGCAGTTGCCAACTAAAGTGAAGAGAGGTCGAAGCGTGGGAAAAAAATGTTGGCCTCGTTCTTCGGAAGGACAGGTCACAATAATTGTTTTAGAGGATCGAAAAACAGTTACTGCAGAGTGGTACACTAACAATTGTTTGCTACTTGTCTTGGAAAAAGTTTGGGGAAACGACCCCGCGGTAGGATGCTCCTTCACCACGACAACGCCTCGTCGCACACCGCCAAGCAAACAATCGACTACTTGGTGACGTCAGACGTGGAATTTCAGGGTCACCCGCCCTATAGCCCCGACTTCGCACCTTGCGATTTTAACTATTAATTATAGATATTAATTAAGAATTTCATTGGTGCCGGCGGGAATTGAACCCGGGTTGTCTGCGTACTGTGAAATTTACAACGAGCGCTAAGCCCCTGAACGTTACCTATGGTAAAGGTAATATCTATATAAAATTTCTTGATTTTAATTTAATAAAAATGTCTAGATTAAGATCTATTTAGATTAATCAGCTCATATTACTGTATTATATAAGTGAAATATATAGAATAAATACTGAACAGATTGCACGTGGGGTCATCACTAATTGACCGGTAGCGGCCCCTTTTGTAATTTTTTTTGTTCCTCCCAAACCCAATGCCCCACATTTATAACGCAGAGGTTCACTTGAACAGTGAGTTCAAAGAGTATTCTTTGTGCAGCTAAAGTATTTAAGAGGGATAAAGTACTTAAGGGATAAAACTAATTTTTGTTTATTATATATTTCCCCCCTTTTCTAGCTAACGTGGATTTAGTGTACTATAAACTGTTAAATAAAGTAAAACCAACTACAAAAGAACAAACTTATATAACCATCGACAGATGTTGCCGTGGTAAGGATCTTTTTTTTTTTAAAAGCGTTAGCTGGTATTTGCTCGTGTATCGTGGAGGTAGTTTACATACGCAAATTGCACAAAGACAAACATCCAGACCATGAACAAGTATTTGTAGGCCATACAAATATTTCTTCTGTACGGGATTCGAATCCGCAGCTCTCAGGTGGCAACTCAACTGCCACGGAGCTGTCTCTCATAAGTCGTGTAGACGCCATTGCAATTCATGAAATTTAATATTTTCGCACGGATGCCATCATGAAATCTTGATATCGTATAGGCATTTGTATGGGATCAAAACTAAGTTTCTCCCATTAAAACAAAAAATACCATTGAAATCGAAAAAATTGTTGCTGAACTCACATAAAAAAATATATCATCAATATATTGGAAAACCAAACTAGTGCCTGTTATAAATATATTGTTCACACTAGGAAAACTCAGTAATCTGCACACTAAAGTGCAGTCTACCCATTACTTAACTTTTAATTTATTTTTATTTCCTATTTAGGTTGTCTGGAAGAAATTGTTGCATAGCAATAAGACCGCCTTTTGTTTTTCTTTTTGTTTGTTTCTTGTT
Organism: Parnassius smintheus behrii; assembly: GCA_036936625.1. NCBI lineage: Eukaryota > Metazoa > Arthropoda > Insecta > Lepidoptera > Papilionidae > Parnassius > Parnassius smintheus. The sequence continues at coordinate 31,291,049 of JAUPFT010000025.1, forward strand.
ATGTTGTATTCTTTAGTGTTCAATAAAGGGTATTGTATTGTATTCTATTGTAATCATTCGTTACTTCCGCAGACCCCTAGCAATGTTTTGTCCATTTGTAATCGGGTGTCCGTGGCCGAGCAGGATGCATTCTGAGGGGGGGGGGGGGGTTTCTACGCACACTAATGCTAACACATCTAGATAGATAGGCGGAAATGCAAATTACCTTTTACGGATTTTGGTTTTGATTTTTAATTCCCGAAGTTTCGCGTGCTTTCAAGCACCCATGGTCACGGTAGACTGAGGTGACCGACGTCGCGATGTCAGTGTTAACCCGGAGTACTTTCAGCTTTTTAATTGTTATTTATGGTTCGAGTTATATTGTGTTTGTAGCACGAATGGGCTCGACCGGGGAAGGACCACGCTCTCACAGAATACCAGCATGAGGTAGCAGTTTGACGCTGCTGTTTTTCATGTCGTGAGTGCAGAGAACCAGAGACCTTTTTTAATGATAACCAGGCTTTCCATTTTAGTCCTCAAGGCTGACAATACATCTGTATTAGAACTCTAAATTGAGGATAGATGTAAGTGACCATGGAGCTAACATCTGGTGGATTGTGTGGTTGTTTGTTACCTTTATTCAATAAAAAACTATTGCATCTCAAAGTTTGGCGATCGAGTGATTTCAAATTATTGAGTTATCTCTAAAGCGTATTTTTATATTCAATAAAAAACTATTGCATCTCAAAGTTTGGCGATCGAGTGATTTCAAATTATTGAGCTATCTCTAAAGCGTATTTTTTTCTCTGTCTTAAAGTAAGTTTAAAATGTAATATAGTCAAAACGTGATTCACGAAAAGGGAATGGAGTGTGTTAGCAAATGTTCAAGTGACAACTTCACATGTTAATGTTCGAAAATGATAGCGTTTTTCGATTTAAGTCAATGTGACAACTTTCGAAACTGCCTCACTGAACGAGTGGTCGCAAATATGCCGGGTTCGAGTCCCGAGTTGGACCAAAAAAATCAGTTATTGACTGATAGAGACACATATCCTGTCTTGGCTAGACTTCGTTGAGACCGGGCGCCGTGACTGGTAAGTTACCAAGCTGCTCGATGGTTCATGAAGTTGCTAACTAAATACGCCCTAGTACCTACTCGGCAATTAGTACATCGCGCTACTCCAGTACGTGTTTGTAAACATTTTATTTCTCAGACTTGGTTCGGGTTCCATTAGAAATTAGATAACTAATTAACGGAACCTATTAGGTTGTTTTCCTTCTGTCCCGAGCACGTGGTAATTTAAACTCAATATCGCAATATATTATTTCGTTGATATATGTGCAACATACACAGTCAAAACGCAATTAATAAAGCGGGAATTGAGCCTTTTAAAGAGGACTATCAAAATCAGCTTACAATTGACAAAGATACCGCGTAAACACTCAAATAAAACAGTCGAACTAGAAAACTGATCATGAACTGTGATGATCCTAATGAATATACTCACGTCAAAAATTAACTCTATTCGAGGCATATTGCACATCTTTCTATTCATGCTACCTATGGGTCAACTACAAACAAAAGGCGTATAAAGCATTAAACGTGCAATATAATAATGCATTTAGAGTTCTGTAGGGGCTGCCACGCTTCTACAGTGCTTCAGGCATGTTGTGATAATGCGGAAAAAAGTCGCATCGCTACCAAGCAAACAAGGAACAGCGCAAATAGTATTCTGGGGGTAATAGCACAAACAGATGACTTACCTGTGCACAAATATGTTAAATAGGTACAGATACCGTGTTGCGAACACATCGCACCGTTCGCAGTGACGCCAGTCTTTGATTCATGTGTGCGTGAGTACCACGTGACGCGCATATCTTACGTACCATGCCTGCATTAGTGTGCGAGACTTCGGTAATGATAGTGCGAATCGATTGCCTAAAAATTTGGGAGATTTTATATTTCATTCATATTGACATACCTACCTGTGTGTAAAATGTGTGTGCGAGACGTGTGTATTTGTGTGCGTGTGTGTACGGGGATATACACACACAAGGCATATGGGTGGTTATGTGTGTTTTATGTAGGTACGAAAATCGCACTAAAATAGTGAAGATAAGTAATAAAACCTATAATTAATGTAACAGTTAAAAATAAATAAAAAATCACAGTAGATATTTATGTATCTAACATATATTGAACTAATCTATTATTATTAAATATATATAGAGTACTACACTTTCGTTCTGTAGAACCCAAAATATTGCCGCTTTTTACGAAGACATTAATTATTTTTTAATCTTAAGTAAAATGACGTACAAAAGTAATTTTGGTTAAGGGTAAACTTCGGCCAAGAGATAGCAAATGTTTTTTTTTAAATTCATATATCGATTCAGTTTCGTGACTAGATCAAATCATTGCGTGAAATCAATTAAATCCTGCTACTGGAAGAAGATAAAATTTTGTAAAAGTGTGTTTAAAGAATACATTTTGTACTGTAAAAACTGTAAGTAAATAAATAAAAAAGCATATAAAATCAATGTTGTTTGTGTATAAGTATCCTTGACGTGAAAGTGAATTGAACATATACACGTCCTTTCTTTAGCCTTCCATCAGAATTCATTTCTAGCCAGCCTTATGATTTCAGTCCAACGACTTAAAATCACCGGATCAGTTGGAAATCTATGGAGGGGATAAAAGCAATTTAACATTTATAATATCAGTATGGATTGTCAAGAATGACAGATTAACTTTTCAAACCGGTTCACAATCGACTTTTTGGGGTACACACTCCCGCTCTTTCTCGCTCTAGTAAATGACGGTTCTGAGAGACCAGAAAGGATAGATTCACAGGAAAGTGCGATTCCGTGCTGCCAGATCTCTTTCGAACCTAAGCCTTATATCGGCTTAACTCGGTTAAAACCTGTAAAATTAGACCGTTTAAAACCACTATACAGATAACCTTTCCGGTTGATCGTGACTAAAGATGTGAAGGCGGTTATCAACAATTTCAACTGAGAGGATAACAATGGTAGTTTTCGTTTTTAACGGTCGACAACCGCTTTTGATGGCTTGAAATGGATAAAAACATAATTTTTTGGGCAATATGTTTTTTCTCTTTGGTAGTGAATAAACCACAGAAAGTGCTAGTAGTAAGTATATTATAATCATCAATTTTTCTGAGATATAATTATAAATACATTTTCAAAAATAATAATTCGAAGTGATCATCTTAGGTAGGTATTTACTTTTTTTAAATATTAATTACACTAATAATTATTATAATAATATAATTTAATCACACAACTAAAGCCCTCATTAGCAATGTAATGTAGCCTAAAAAAACATAATCATAGAAAGTAGCGCCATCTATAATAAAATACATCCTACATTAGACATCTTTAATTATACATAACATTCTAGTGTTAAAAGAATTTTCAAAATCGGTCAAGAACTTTACGAGTTTAGCTAAAAACATATTCGTTGATATTAGTGCCCTCTATATTAAAATACATCCTACGTTTCACAGTCATAATAGCATTCTAATGGTGAAAGAATTTTTTAAATAGGTCAAGTAGTTTTTGAGCACCATTCCAAAAAGCGATTCAACTTAGCCACACACACACAGTAAAAATATAACCATCCTTTTTAGTCTGTAGTAGGATAAAAAACCGGTTCACAACGGTTGCCTATCGGCTGCTTTAGATAAATATCCGTTGTCAACAGTTGCTTTACATCTATTAATGACATTAAAATAGGGAAAAACATTTCATACGGTAGGCAACACTCGAATATTATTGCGCAGTATTATTACTTGTATTGACATGCAGCTTTCGTATTATTTTATAAAGAAGTACACCAGAAAATTGTATATTTACTTATGAAAAGTGATGTTCTTATCTTTTTCCCAAGAGTAATTTTTACATGATTTCACAGCACAAACAGTCATTAAAAACACTGCTGCGTGATGTATGTTCGCAGTGAACGTCGCTGGCGTAATGAGTAATGACGGAACGATCGAACGAATACGCCAATATTGGCACCTTTTAAATAGAAGCGTTTTAGGCGCGCGCACACGGTATCTGTACCTATAAAACATATTTGCCTGTGCATGTGTGTTTGTGTGTGTGTGTGTGTGTGTGTGTGTGTGTGTGTGTGTGTGTGTATTTGTGCGTGCGTGCGTGCGTGCGTGCGTGCGTGCGTGCGTGCGTGCGTGCGTGCGTTTTGCGTGCGTGCGTGCGTGCGTGCGTGCGTGCGTGCGTTCGTGCTTACGTGCGTCCGTGCGTGCGTGCGTGCGTGCGTGCGTGTGTGTGCGTGCGTGCGTGTGTGTGTGTGCGTGCGTGCGTGTGCGTGCGTGCGTGCGTGCGTGTATGTGTGTGTGTGTGTGTGTGTGTGTGTGTTTGTGTGTGTGTGTGTGTGTGTGTGTTTGTGTGTCATTTTACCTCCATCGTCCACCTAGCTGTAGGTACGTTTATTCGTTATTGCAGTTTCAAAAACAACCTTATGGTATTCGTTCTTTTTAGTGTACAACCATTACCGAATCCATTCACATTTTCGTGAGTAACATACTGGTGACTATGGTGTATGCTAGATAGCTTCAGAAGCATCTTATGATCAGTCGTAAAATAAACATGCGAAACGTTTCATACAGCGGTCGTCAATCTACCTGTTCAGTGCAACGATTTAGGTAAAAAAGCTTCCTACGACAGGAGAAGTCTTTGTCAAGCATTGGAAGATTAGTATTTAGAATTGAAATTAGGACTTGTTTGTGCGAAAACTCAGTTGTACTCTATTATTCCACTCTCACAGTTAGATGAGGCGACAATCCAATACGAACAGAAAGAGATCTGGCACATGATCAACGTCTACGTGCTTTCCGAGGCACGGGGGTGAAACACCGCCAACTTTTCTACTACAGCTGCTACTGGAAATTTCTTAACAGAATAACTCCAGAACTGATTTTGGCTCGACCAGGGATTCTTACCCGGAACCACATGATAAGCAGTTACGTTTAAATTCTTTAGACTAACAGGACAATCAAAGGACTATGTAAATATAACACGCATCGTGTAACGTTTTTGTCTCGCTCACTCACCCCCTTTCTGTTCTCTTCACGTTTTAGATGACATTGATTAGTGACAAGTTCCCTTTGAACGCTTATTAGGGATCGCTTCCACACTTCAGTAACTTTACTCTCTCTATGTTAATACATTTAAGGTTAAATATAAAGTTTAATAGTTTAAATTATATTATAAAAGAGTATTAGAACATAATAATTTTAAGAATAACGATAGCCTTCTAGTTAGGAATGCGGATCTCATGCTAGGCAAGTCGTGGGTTCAAATCCGCCATTCAAGCGTGAACCACTCCCAACACAAGTATCTTAGGTTAACTTGAAGTAATTAACGGAAGTATACCAATATGAATAGCGTTATTAGCAAACTTTTTACAAAAATAACTTTACTTTCAACAAGTCTTTCATCACAGCCTATCAAAGGCCACTAACGATTAAATAAAACGTTATAATGTTTAATTCTATTTACACATATTGGGTTGTATAAAAAACAGTACTAGATACAATGAAAATGTAAAATCCGGGGGTTAAGGGAAAATTTGTGGGAAATATGGAACCTAAACTAAGCCGAAGCCTGTATTTTAATGCACCAGGTCCCCTGATTTATAAAAAGATGTAAAATGTACAGGTTTGTATAAATCCGCTACGAAGCAATCTGTAGGGGAGATATTTGTTCAAGAAAAGTAAATAAATGTACAGGTTTGTATAAATCCGCTACGAAGCAATCTGTAGGGGAGACATTTGTTCAAGAAAAGTAATAATAATATTTTAGCATAAAGTTACAAAATAAGTAGTTTATATAGCAAATCTTTAATTAATTATGAAAAATAAGTTATGGTTTAATTACATGTTCACACACCACTCCTCCCCCCTACACATACACACACGTATACCCGCACACTCACACGCACTTATAGAAAGTGTATTTTGTAAAAAACATCTTTTTTTAACTCGCCTGTACATTTTACATCTTTGTATAACGTCGACGTTCGACGTCGACCGACATCTCTTCTCAACAAGAGTAAACCCGTCATTATCTCTCCTGTTTCGGGTCACAGGAACTGTTTTTGTATCCACATTCTTTCGTTTTCGACCACAAAAGGGTGCCACAATATTCGACTCTTCAGCGCAGTAGTTAAGACCACTGAGAGTTCAGAATTCCGTACGGATCAAATATTTCCATGTTAAAACATCTCCACGATGTAGGAAATAGGTAACGACAGTAAGACATTTATACACACTATGTTATAAGATCTAAAAATGTACCACGTTTGATGCAAATAAATATTTATTATTATTATTGAGCAACCCTATCCTTCACCTCCCTTATCTCTTTCCCAAAGGTAGCGTGAAGGTCCTTCATGAGGAGCATCTGCTCTTCCAACCGACGGACGAATATAAAGAACGAACACTCAACAGTACTGCACGTGGGGTCCCAGCCTGGCAGACATCACTAATTGACCGGTAGCGGCCCCTTTTGTAATTTTTTTGCTCCTCTCAAACCAGACGCCTTAAATATATAACACGGAGGTCCACTTGAACAGCGAGTTCAAAGAGTATTCTTTGTGCAGCTAAAGTATTTAATGGACATAACTCATTTTTGGTTATTGATTTAATTATTTTATTCATCAAGCAACTCACCTGCCACGAAACTGCCTCACATAAATCGTATAGATGCCATTTCAATTCATGAAATTGAATAGTTTCGCGTGGATCCAATCATCAAATCTTGGCATTTATATAGGGTTACAGCTAAGTTACCCTCTTTCAAATAAAAAATAATCATTGAAATCGGACAACTTGGCAAAAAATGATCGCTGAACTTACATAAGATATATGTTATCAATATATTGAAAAACCAAACTAGTAGCCAGGAATACCTCAATCTCTAAAAACTAGATTGTACAACCAGTGCGTGTTGCCAGTGATGACTTACGGATCTGAGACGTGGTCCTTCACTGCTGGCCGTATGAGGACGCTCAAGGTCACTCAGCGAGCTATGGAGAGGGCTATGCTCGGAGTTTCTCTGCGTGATAGACTCAGAAATGAGGATATCCGCAGTAAAACCAGAGTGACCGACATAGCTTAACGGATTAGTAAGCTGAAGTGGCAATGGGCCGGCCATATAGCTCGAAGAACCGATGACCGATGGGGAAGAAAGGTTCTCGAGTGGCAGCCTCGTACCGGTAGGCGTAGTGTAGGGCGACCCCCCACTAGATGGAGTGACGACCTGGTAAGATATGCAGGAAGTCGATGGATGCAGGTGGCTCAGGACCGTGCTTTGTGGCATTACTTGGGGGAGGCCTATGTTCAGCAGTGGACTTGTGAAGGGCTGTAATGATGATGATGAAACTAGTAGCACCTGTTATTATATTGTTCACACTAGTAAAAAGTCAGTAATCATATGTCACTTCCGCAAACCCCTAGCAATGTCTTGTCCATTTGCAATCGGATGTCCGAGGCCGAGCGGGACACATTGTGAGGGTGAGACTTCTACGTACACTAAATAGATTGGCGACAATGCAAACTTTGAGAATTGAAAATTGATTAAAACTACTTTTACCGATTTTATCGTGTTTAATGTACATGATTTTTACTTCCCCACGTTTGCAGCACCTATGGTCACGGTGGATTGAGGTGACTGACGTCCCGATGTTAGTGTTAACCCGGAGTAGTGTAATGGTTGGGGCCGTCACATCAGATTTGATAGACTACAAATCCTCGCGAAAGAACACCGATTCCTACCAAGGATGATACGTGAGGTTATTGAAATTAAAAGACACTCTAATTCCAATAGAGAAGGAGGCTGGGTACTACCACCTGCTTGGGACCCTGTAATCAATAAAATTAAAAACTAAACCCAAGCATACCACTACAAGACCTCAGGGCATAATCAGTTCATTTTGTATAGATCGGACCATAAACAATAATTAAAAAGCTGAAGGTATTCCGGGTTTAACAATGACTTCGGGACGTCAGTCACCTCAGTCCCCCGTGACCATGACGTGACGTGACGAAACGTCGGGAATTAAAAATAAAAATAATTAAAAGTATAATTAAAATCCGTAAAAGTAGTTTTAATCAATGTGTAGTGTTAGCGTAAATAAAAAAAAAACATTATACGTGGTAGAGTCACGCAGCAGTTATATTGTGTTTGCAGCACGAATGGGCTCGACCGGGGAAGGACCACGCTCTCACATCGTACCAGCATGCAATAGCAGTTCGACGCTGCTGTGTTTTACGTCGTGAGTGCAGATAACCAGATATCTTTTTTACTGGAAACGAGGCATTCCATCTTAGTCCTCAGGGGTGACAATACATCTATATTAGAATCTTAAATCCAGGATTAGATGTAGGTGCCTATAGACCACAGCATCCACTTAACATCTGGTGGATTGCGTGGTTGTTACCTTTATTCTACAAAAAGCTACTGCATCTCAAAGTTTGGCAATCGAGTGATTTCAAATTATCGAGTTATCTCTAAAACGTATGTATGATATGTAATATTACAAAGTGCACGCGACTGAAACAATGTAATATAGTCAAAACGCCAATGTTCTTAATTTTTAAATCCTTGATACCTGAAAAAAGTTATTGTATTGTATTGTATTATGCTAAAGGTGGAATGTTATAAGAGGGAAATTGCTAAAGATAAACCATAACTGCGTGTAATTCCACCTAGCTAATTCACAGATAGGACTCTGGGGATATAATGATGGTTGAACATGTAACTTGTTGAATAATGTCATTTCTGAGATTATTCAACAAAACTATTGGTGTAAGTGATTTTTGGTAACGCAGTCACAGCGTTGCGATGTTCAGAACTGAACAGAGGATAGATGTGGATGTCTATGGACCACAGCATCCACTCACTATCAGGTAGACTGTATGCTCGGCTGTCACTCTTATCCTATAAAAAATCTAATTATACATTGTTTTATAGTAGTAAGTATGAAAAACGTACGTACATTTATGAACTACTTTTCCGCCAAAGAAGAGTATGTCTGGGTAGATACCACACTCATGCCTATTTCTTCCCTTTGGCGGCAGAAATATTCAATTCAATTAACAACATATTCAATTCAATCAATATCACATTAATTCAATTATTATCATATATCACATTCAATTAAATTAATATCTGTTTCGGTCTGAAAAGTATCAAGAGCAAGTAGCAGGAGCAGCATTCCATTCTTAACGAAGCTTAACCCTCGGAGGTTACAACGCATGCGTCAACTCTTTAGTTTAAAGTTTTTTTTAAGGAAGAGGAGGCACACTGTCGCCCGTGAACATCGCTACCGCCTGGGAAATCGGGGATTGAGGTTATATAACTTAGATAAGTGTTTAAAAATCAATTCATTGCAATTCAGTTCAATTTTGTTTATTATCATAACGTTGTACGTAATATTATGATCTCATAAGTGATTATAGAGACCTTGCATTCTACAATGACAACAGCGTGCAATAGCTACATTTAAATTATATACTAAACTATTATTATTATTATTACAATTAATTGAAATAAACAAATGATAACAGGTATATAAATGGTTAAATAATAAAGACCAGATAACTAATTACACGTTTGCATTTATTTACTTAATAGTGTGGTTAAAAACAAAAGCATCATTTTTTTGAGAGCAGTTACACTAAAAAGCCTTGTATGGGCGTCTGCCACCCTATTCAATACCCTCTTCATGTTATATCGGCTTTGATGTATTACACTTTGTAAGCCATGTGCTTTTTCAATAACTTACAACATTATGTCTTTAAGATAACTCTGGGATGATTTTTAATATTCAGTCACACTTCAAGGTCTAGTAATGTCACCAATTTTACTAAGTAGAAATTATTTACTGCCTGGGAGTCTTGTTGAACATCCCATGGAGCTCCTTCTCATTCCATACGGTCTCACGGTCAGAAATGCTCCGTACTGCCGGGTCTTGCCACTGATCGTTGGCTAAGGATAGAGGGGTAAGCCCTTTATCACAATAAACAGGCAGACTGTGTGCTCATTAGCCACCCCTATACTATAAAAAAACACGTATTTCCTCACGAAAAACACTTAGAAAGTTGTAGCTAATTTTGAAACTTATACATTATTTAAGGAGGTCATTAGTTAATGTATGTATGCACAGTCGTTATTTTTAATGTATGTATAAACATTAAAAATAACGACTGTGCCCTGCGAAATCACTTTGTACTCTCCGCGAATTCAAAGGCTTTGTGAATGTCCTTTATTTTTAATTAAGGTTTCTAATTGCGAAGCCGCCGAATTTTGACTTTCAATTTATATCAAGACGTGTTCTGCATTGCAAAGTTGTAGAAAAGAAAAAATTGTACGAACTCTAATTAATCATTGTTTTTTTTTTAAATAATTATCCGTCCAGCCAGTACGGCCTATAGAAGTCAACTGATGACGTAAGTCTCCCGGTAATTACCTCATAGAAAATTACTTCACCACAGTGACGCTTGGCTGGCGACTTGTTTCAGAGCACTTTGACGTACTGGTAAAGATGAAATTATAGTAGTTTCTACATGTTCTAACTTTAATCAAATTAAAAAAATTGCGAGCAATCTATTAATGTCATGATCATTAATCAAAATTCCAAAACTTCAAGTTTTTCTGATAAAACATACTGAGTTTAGATCACTCCTGGCATTGCTCTCTACCTGTTCGCGAGGTACACAAGGATTTCAATGAAACATTTATTTAATTGAAATCGGTTTAACCATTCCGTAGTTAAGTCCGCACAGACAAACTCACACACTGACAAATATTTTAAAAATGTTTATTCATGTCTTAATGATAATGTCCTCGAGACCGAATTTCCGTCATGGCGGCCTGCCTCAACAGAGGCTAGCCATCGGCGGGGAACAAGATTATAGTGCCCAGGTGTATGCGCAAGCACAGGTGCACTCTCTATTCCCTCACTCTCATAGTCCTAGGGTAAACCGACACAACCGGAGAGAGATTAGGCGCAGGAGCAACGATTTTACGTGCTTTCCGAGGCACGGGGATGAGACACCGCCAACTTTCTGACTCCGGGCAGCTACTGAGAATTTCTTGACAGAAAAACTCAATAGTTGATATTTTTTGCCCGACGCGGGATTCGAACCCAGGACCTCATGATCAGCAGTCGCACTACTACAACCACTAGACCAACGAGGCAGTGTTCATGATATACAAGTAAAAAAACATAGCCTAATAGCAAGCAGATATTTCAATATAACAGACAGTTACTCCAAATTGACATGTATGTGCATAGACAAGATTTGATTAAGTTTATTTTCACAGTTGTAAGCAGCTCGGGTTCGATTCCTGCCGGTAATAATGGAAAATGATTAATTGTTATTTTAAATGCTGATTTATAATGTGCTCGTCGGTAAAGGAAAGCATCACGAAGAAACCTGTATGTCTGAGAAATTAAAGAAAACATTTCGAAGATATTTGAACTCCGCCATCACGCATTACTTCACTTTACACAATCCTTACTCTAAAAACCCTCTCGGAAATGAAAGGAGGTCTATAGGACGTTACAGGTTGTGGACATTTAAAACTAGGTTTATAATAAAAATTAGTTATCATCACTGACCTTCAATTTGAAAACCTTAATCAAAATTAACAAGCAATTTTTCGCACAATTAAACCCAACGGCGTTCTGAGCGTAACATTAGTAATTACGACAGAATTTTCGGTGGAGGGAATACTGTATAATTGTATTTATAAGGGAAATTACTTGTTCCTTTTTCTTAATTAAACTTCGGTCACAAAACAGTCACTTGTGAACATTAACTGCAAAGGCTTGACGTTATTCTATTTTATTATAAATAGATGCGTCTTCGGTTCACTTTGTTCATAATTTACTTTCTAAACTAGGTCCATCTTTGTGCAACTGTTTTATAGGTTTTATAAAAATAATATCTGGTCCGGCAAACGTTGTTCTATACTTCTGGAAGATGGGCGAACAAGCGAAGAAGACGACGTGAGTTTCGTTCCGAAGAAATTAATAATTTTGTATCTTTTTTCTTTTATATCTCACTTTCTTTATTCTTGTTTTAAAAAATAACTTTTTTGTAGGATAGGGTGACAAATGAGCACACAGTCCACCTGATGATAAGTGGTTGCTGTGGCCCATAGACATCTACATTTATTTCCGATTATGAATCAAAACGCAGATGCTTTGTCACCCGTAAGGAGTAAGATGGAATGCCTCGGATCCGGTGAAAAGGGTCTTCGGTTCTTTTCACTTACCATAATAAACATAGCAGCATTAAGCTACCATTTTACGCTGGTATTCAGTGAAAGCGTGGTCCTTCCCCGGTCAGCCGAACCATTTGTGCTACAACTATACTACTAATATAACTGCAGCATGGCTCTACCACGTATTAAACTAGTTGTGGTAATCTCATGACACCGTTATTTCAATAAAACTATTATTAAGAAAATATATATTTTTATCGATGGTGTTTTATATAGTATTAGTTAGCAATCTGCCCCGGCTTCGCACGGGTGATATCTTTATTTTACAACAGCGCTACCTACAGGTCCAATTATGCCTATAACCTTCGCGGAAGTGGAAACAATATTTTGACAAAGTTATATTGCAATCTACTTAACGGTATGGTAGCGCATAAATACAAACAAACATTTATTAATTTTTATATAATAGACTAACTGAACCCCGCAGACGTCCTGCCAATTAATATCATAGGGTGTGTTCAGCAACGTTTAGTTTATAAACATAAACCTTCTCCATTGAAAAATACGACTAATAGATTTGGAGTTCAACGATTTCTTATATACAAACATCCTCTTAATACGTGGTAAAGAGCATGTTACTGACTTCAATTTTTAACCAAACTTGTCAGCCTCTAGCACAGGCACAAAGGAGCCAATCTCTTGGTAGTATACAGAAGCTGACTGCATCGTTGTTATAGTCATCTTAAGCACGTTGGTCTAGTGATCATAAACGTGATCGTGTGGCAACGGATTCGAATTCGATAAAAAAGTAGTGAAGTCTCGTCCAGCGGTTGGTTAATCAACGGGGATGTAGAAATTCTCCCTTCTTCGTCTTAGTTGAATAACCACATGCAGAAAGAGTTGGTCTGGAGATCGTAAATTTGATCACGTGGCAACAGGTTCGAATCTCGCGTCGGGCCAAAATTAATTATTGTCAAGAAATTCTCAGTAGCAGCCTGGGGTGGGGACCCTCCTTTTCGAGCAGTGAAGCAAACCGTTAGGTAATCTGTATATAATAATGGAGTGTAGACTTGCCGAACTTCTGGTTATCCAAAGGACATGAAAAAATTCTCAATTCTGGTTATCGGAAAGGGAAGCAGACACAGAAAGAGAAATTAAATCATGTAAATACCTGCGTACGCTCTCTAAAATGTATTTTGTATGATAATAATAATGTCCTCTAGACGGAATTGCGGGCACGACGATCAGTCAACAGAAACTAGCCACGTTGCACTTGTTCAGGTAGTTTCATGATGCAGCACAGGTTTTAAGAGTATTTTCTTACATTTAAGATATTATTCGTCTTTTTTCTACTTTTTAATAAACGCATTTTTCTAAGAAAATATATTTTTAGGAGTTTTATCCCGTTTTATTTTACTTTTATTTTATTTCCGGCCGTTTCAGGTGCTTTGCAGCACCCATGGTCACGAGGGACGGAGCTCAATGTTAACCTAGAGTACCTACAGCTTTTTAATAAATTTTTTGACCGATCTAAGTGGCATGAGCTCACTGTGTCTTAAAGTCTTGCAGTGGTATGCATGGCTTTAGTTTTAATTTTATTAATAAAAGGATCCAAAACAGGTGGTAGTACCCAGCCTACTTCTCTATTGAAATTAGGGTACTTTTAATTTCAATAGCCTCACGTATCATCTTTGGTAGGAATTGATGTTCTTTCGCGAGTATATTATGTGGTCAATCAAATCTGATGTAATGGAGAGAACCTCTAGGGTATGATCAAAAACTAGACTTCCTGAAGCATTGGTGTTTGACGTCATGTGTCATGTTAATTTATTATTTAAAACATACAGCTAACTATCTAGTGTTCCCGTAAATATATGAAATCATTTCGTATTTTTCTATTTTAATTCCTTCTATATTTTATTACCTGGTGGACTGAGTGTTCGTTTCTCACCCTAACATCTATGTTAAAAAAACTTTGAAAGAACGTAAAAAGAACTTGTATGACTGATTCTTGCAGTAAATGCTAAAAAACTCCCGTTTATTTTAACCCTTCCTCGTTCAACCTGTCGTTAAGTCTGGCTGCAAATTTCAATTGAACTTCGGTCGCAAAATAGTCGTTTGTGGGCAGTAACCGCAAAAGTCTAACGTTATTCCATTTTACTACAAATAGATCCTGCGCCTTTGGGTCACTTTGTTGATAATTTGTTTTCTAATCTAGATTCATCTTTGTGCAACTGTTTTATAGTTTTTATAGAAAGAAAAGCTGGTCCAACAAACGTTGTTCTGCCCTTCCCGGAAGATGGGGAACAAACGAAGGCGACATGAGTTTTATTTTGAAAAAATTAATAATTTTGTATCTTTTTCTTTTATGTTTTACTTTCTTTGTTCTTGTTTTAAAAAAACTTTTTTATAGGATAGGGTGATAAACGAACACACAGTCCACCTGGTGGTAAGTGGATGCTTTGGCACATAGACATCTATATTTGTCTCCGATTAAGAATCAAAACGCAGATGCGTTGTCACCTGCCAGGAGTTAGATGGAATGCCTCATTTCCGGTAAAAAGGGTCTCCGGATCTCTACACTCACCATACGAAATACAGCAGCATTAAGCTACAGATGTAGTTTTTCAATATTAAACGAATCTTGTAAACGCCAAAATAAATATAAAACACAATTGTATGAAGAAACAATTGTAGTTTGTCTATGTATGGGCTGCTTTGGGACCCCCACGTGGTCGGTTGATAGTATTTGATAGTAAATGATAGTCAATACTGGGAAGTTGATAATTGATATTTTATTGATAGAAACAACTAAATCTAATTTAATGATAGTGGGGAAATGATACTCCGAGTATTGCTGGACTCTATTAGCGCACTTACTCAAAATGCATTATTGTTGCGTTATAGCGTAAACTGCCAACGCCACAAAAATGTAAGTGCTGCAGCCCGTACTTGCTCCCGGGCTGAAAGATAGAGAGTCATGAAGATGAGATGAATTTAAAACTAATTACAAGGTGATAAACATTTTGGCTTAAAACTAGTTACAAATGATTGATGCAAAATAAATAATAACAGTGTATTTAGACACCCGTGTCCGTGATAGTAAACACCGACTGAAGCACTGGTGAGGTGCCACAGTTTTGTTTTTGTTTACGCGAGTTCTTAAATTTTTCATTTAATTCGCTAGTATCGCATCCGAAGCTGGAAGCTTCAGGAAGCGGATACTAGGGACAAATATCACACGAGGGTAGCCGAAAAGCTTGACACCATCGATGGCAGGAAAGAATGTGTGGAGAGAACTTGGCAGAACCTTAGGGATGGAATGGTAAGTGCAGCGGAAGAAGTATGTGGAACGACAAAAAGAGGTAGTAGTAAAAGAAGAGATGCATGGTGGAATGATGAAGTGAGAGAAGCTGTAAAAAAGAAGAAAAAAGCATGGTTAGACTACTTAGCCTCTAGTAACGATGAGCATATGAGAGAGAAGATGAAAGAAAGATATAAGCTGCAGAAAGTTCATGCGAAAACATTGATTGAGGAAGTACGTGAAAGGTGTAGAATAGAAGCGGACGAGAGGTTGTCGCGCAACTTTAAGGAAAACTCCAAACTCTTCTGGAAAGAGGTTGGAAGGTCACGGAGTGGTGCGACAGCCTTAAGAATGAATAAAGTGCTTTCGAGAACCAATGACGTCCTCTCAGAAAAATCGGACGTCATGCAGCGATGGAGTGAATTTTATAGAGAAATGTATGCGTGTCATGATCTTAGTGAAGGATCCGGGGGTGACGCCGTGACTGGCACGCCAGACACGGACCTCTATGACACTGAGGTCATCAGCATGAAAGAGATTGAACGTGCGATTCGAAGTTTGAAATGTGGTAAGTCTGCGGGACTAGACAGAGTTACTGCTGAAATGGTCAAGTACGGTGGGCCTCGCGTCTGGGACAGCTTTCATCTGCTGTGCAATTTGTGCTGGCGGACGGGAGATGTCCCGTATGATTGGCGATCCGCAGTCATTGTGCCTTTATATAAAGGTAAAGATTCACATTTTGACTGCGGGTGCTATCGGGCGATCAGCTTGACCAGTTTAGCAAGTAAAGTTTACTCGAAGGTTTTGACACGTAGGATGCAAGAAAAATCGGAAAGATTCTTATGGGAGGCACAATGTGGATTTAGACCTGGAAGAGGATGCACGGATCAAATGTTTTCTCTCCGCATGATCACGGAGAAGCTTCTGAGTGTTAACCAGAGGATTTTCTGTGCTTTTGTGGATCTGGAGAAAGCATTTGATATAGGTTATAAGGAAGAAAATGTGGGAACTGTTGCCGGGATATGGTGTGGATGGTCGATTGTTAAGGGCTGTGCAGTCACTTTACTATATGACTGTAAAGCCTGTGTGCGGGTAGGGCATGACCTGTTACCCATGTTTAGCGTCCAAGCGGGCGTAAAACAGGGTTGTGTCATGTTTTCCTGGCTGTTCATACTGTATCTCGACAGCTGTTTACAGAAGCTGAAAGATAGCTGTTTGGGTGTGAAATCGGGTGACATAAATGTTAATTGTCTGATGTATGCTGATGATACAGTGCTTATTGCACCATCAGAAGCAGAACTGCAGGCATTAGTCACGTGTATGAAAGAGGAATGTGAAATTAAAGGTCTCCGTTTGAATGCTAATAAAACTAAGGTTCTGGTATTTGAAAAGGACGAAGAGAGAACGAAATGTGAAATATGGGTAAATCAGGAATGTCTAGAACAGGTAAATGAAATTGTATACTTGGGGAGTGCTTTCAGCCGGGATGGAAGATGTGATTTGGATGTGGATAGGCGTGTCGCTGCCGGAAACAAAGTCAATGGTGCCTTGAATGCATTAGTAAAAAGGCAAGGCGTGGTGAAGAGTGCACGCCTTGCAATACAAAACGCAGTGTTGCTACCGACTTTGTTATATGGCAGCGAAACCTGGGTATGCCAGAAGAAGCATAAAAGCAAGTTGAATGCAGTGGAGATGCGATCTCTTCGTAAAATGTGTGGCGTTACCATAGCCGACCGAAAGCGAAACGAAGAGATTCGCAATATGGCAGGATTGAAAGATGACCTTATCACAAAAATTGATAGGGCGTACTCCAATGGTTTGGGCACGTTGAACGAATGAGTGAAGACCGAATGGTGAAGAAAATATATAGAGCGAAAGTTAATATTAAAAGGTGTCGAGGTAGACCGAGACTAACTTTCGAAGACCATGTGAGCAAATTGCTCGAAGAGGGGAGGGTCAGGAGTACTCGGATACCTAGACGTGCATGTATGAAGAAGTTAATGAACCTGAAAGAAGCGAAAGAGGTATGTAAAGATCGTGACACTTGGCGATCTGTTCTCTCTGGCTACCCCGTTAGGGATTGTGCGTGAAGATAAGTAAGTAAGTAATTCGCTAGTAATGTCATCACTGTTACACTGCACTGCACTTGCTTGCAACTCTACATCTACGTCTATCTATTTTTTAAGTTTAAAGCGAGATATATGCTAATAGGGACAATGCTGATCATGTTGCTACCCGATTGTTTAGGTATGAGAATTGCTTTAAGGACTTCGTAAGCGTCTCGTGCTAATAATGGTATTCGGATTTCGAAAATAAGAAAGGACTTCGATAAGCGTGCTTTTACGTTAAGCAATTTGTATATGTTTAAATAATTCGCGTGATCGGTAGGTAGTGATAGGTCTTTAGGTATCTGAGTAGAGATGGCACTTAATTCGTGTTGGAGTTGCTTGGGAGTTAGGAGATGAATATCATACTTCTCGTGAAATACGTCTGTGATAGTTTCAATAAGATAAGTTTGTATTTCTTTTAACTTGTTCAAAATGTTGTTTGTAACTATAGCGGCCAAGGTAAATTCGTTGATATATGAGTTATTTGAGACTTGTTACTTTAGTGCGTTCATCGATTGTTCAAGTTCGATCATCCTTTTGTTGACTGTTTTATGATGCTGTTCCATGATCGACTCTACCCTCTTGATGACATTGAACTCTGCTTCTACGACTGAAGTTTGATTCTTCCACAGCTAGGCTGGGTATCCTTGGTTTTTTCTGATTACGTCGATATCTTTTTCATACTTTTCAGCAAAGTTGCTGTCAAGCACCCCAAACAACGCGTTTGCGATATTAACTACACCATTGATGAGTCCCCTGCGCTTACGTGTGAGTAGGTCGCCCTTATCTTGCAACATGATATTGTAGCGCCGTAGTTCCGACCGCTCGTGATTCAATTGATACATGACACTCTCGCAGTGTGAATGCCCTCTTATCTTCGAACAGATGTTTTCTAGGTATTCCATGTACTTCGAGGACGCGGCGGTGCCTTCCCAATATGGGTAGAAATCATAATAGACAACGAGTTTCCAATCGTCAGCTATCAAATGCATGTTTACAATCTTGTCGAAAAATAGGCTAGTATTATTTTGCAGTTTATTTATAGTATATAGTCCTCTAGTATTAGTTATAAGGGTCATAAAAAATAATAAGATAGAAGTTGCAACTGTAATGAAACTGTATCCTCTATTCCTTTGTTTTATCTTACGCTTTATTGGTTTCTCTTGCTTGAATTCCTGATCTTGTGTTTCATCGGAGATGATAGGGAGTATTGATAGTTTGATAACAGGTCTTTTCATATAACCGTTTTTTGTTTTTAACGTCACAACACGCACGTAGGCGTCATTACCAGGGTGCAATTCGACCACCCTACCGAGGGCCCATCTGCTTGGAGGAAGGTTACCATCATTGATGAGTACGATGTCATTTAATTTTATATTTTCTTGAGGTTGGCGCCACTTGCTCCGGGTTGATAGATTTGTTAAAAATTCTTGTTGCCACCTTTTCCAAATGTCTTGGAATATTTTTTGTGTTAAATGCCACCTAGTCCTAAGATCTCGTTCCGTCTCATAAATTGATAGAATCGGACCGCTTGATAGAAAGGGTGAAGGGGTTAAATAATTTAAATCATCAGCGTCCTCCGTCAATGGACATAGTGGTCTCGAATTTAAGCAAGCTTCTAATTATGCTAGCAGCGTGCTGTACTCCTCGTAGGTGAGTTTTTGATCACCAACCACCCTCCTTAGATGATACTTGAGGCTTTTCACGGCTCCTTCACAAAGACCATTGGCTGACGGCCACGAAGGTGCATTCAAGTGCCAATTTATACCCATCTCAGACACTTCTGAGAGGAACTCATCACTAAATGTTTTGAGAAGCTCTTCGTATTCTTGCTGTAAGACCTTGTTGGCTCCTATGAAGTTCGTGCCATTATCGCTATAAATGTGGTTTGGTTTGCCACGGCGAGCTGTCATTCTCCGTAACGCTGCTAAGAATGCAGTACTCGTCAGGTCAGACACCAACTCCAAATGTACAGCTTTTGTGGCCATACACGTAAACACAGCGATATAACCTTTCGTAGTTTTGATCCCACGGCCTGAGTTAGCTTTGATGAACACGTGGCGCGTGTAGTCTACAGCGACATGATGGAAGGGGCGTGAAGGGTTTGATCTAGCTGCTGGAAGGTCACCCATAATTTGATAGTGTTTGGTTGGTTCGTGCCTTCTACATTTGATACAATGACGTAATCTCTTCTTCGTAGCTCTGTTGCCACCGACGATCCAGTACTTTTGTCTCAGGTTGGCTGCCGTTAGCCGAGCACCACCATGGTATGTCATTTCATGCGCCTGGTCTATAAGAAGCTCCGCAAGGCGACTGTTGCCGGGTATAATGATAGGATTTTTCATGTCTGCAATTTTAATCTGCTATTAGTGGTTCTCTAAATACTATAAACATTAATTAAGTAGGTACGTTAATTCAAAACCGTCTCTAACTTTTCGAGGTTGTTAATTAACCCTTTTGGAGATTGCAGAGCAATTTACCTTTAGATTGCACTAAACAACTTTGAGCTGTGCATACTTAACAATCACGAGCAGTACCGATCTTGCTTACGAGACGTTTGGGGTTTCCAGGTTCAAATCTCAGTCATTTATTTATTGCCTTACAGATTGTTATATATTTTACCATGGAGATTGATATCTTTTTCTAACCACAAGCATCATAACAGTGATAATTTGATTTGAATTAAATTAATAAATATGTATTATGGGAAATTTACTAAATTATTTTATGTAATAATGGTGGCGTTGCAAACTAGAACCCAGTCAACCGGATTCTGCGGCCTGCAAACATCTAAATTTGTTCTTGATTTAAGATTGATTCTTAATCGGGAATAGATGTAAATGTTTAAGGTATTACTCGTACAAATGCATTGTCACCCCTTAGGACTAAGATGAAATGCCTCATTACAGTAAAAAAGTACCTCCAGTTCTATATACACTTACCACACGGACACATTATGCTGCTATTCTGTAAGAGCGTGGTCCTTCCCCGGTCGAGCCGACCCACTCTCGTAGCCTAACTTTTGACTTTGAAAAAGTGATTTGAAAAAAAAACGGCTTTTACAACTAAAAATAATGAAGTAATTAGCATATAATAGCTTTTCAAGTCGGTGGTAAGAGAAGTCGTATTAAAGAAATAAATGTCCCGACTTCAAAAGTTATTATGTGAAAATAATTCGCCTTCGTGGCACAGTGGCTTTGCTTCGAGTTGCAACGCTGATGGCCGCGGGTTCGAATCTCGCAAGGAACAAGTATTTGTATGGCCTTCAAATAATTATTCCTAGTACTGGATATTTATTTTTGTGAAATTAATGTCTAAACTGCCTGCACAATACAGGAGATAATGCTAGTGCGGGGATAACTTTTATATTTTTTAACTTTGATTTTGAATTTTTTAGAATGTGTTGTGTCACATGCGTTCATCATTAACATAATTATCATCATCGTCATCACCACCATCGTTACAGCCCTTCACAAGTCCACTGCTGAACATAGGCCTTCCCCAATGTACGCCACAAAGCACGGTACTGAGCCACCTGCATCCATTGACTTCCTGTTATGTCTTACCAGGTCATCACTCCATCTAGTGGGGGGTCGCCCCACACTTCACCTACCGGTACGAGGCTGCCACTCGAGAACCTTTTTTCTCCAACGGTTATCGGTTCTTCGAGTTATATAGCTGGCCCATTGCCACTTCAGCTTACTAATTTGTTGGGCTATGTCGGTCACTCTGGTTCTACTGCGGATATCCTCATTTCTAAGTTTATCACGCGGAGAAACCCCAAGCATAGCCCTCTCCATAGCTCGCTGAACGACTTTGAGAGTCCTAATACAGTCAGCAGTGAAGGACCACGTCTCGGGTCCGTAGGTCATCACTGGCAATACGCACTGGTTGTACAATTTCGTTTTCAGGTTTTGAGGTACACCTGACGAGAATGTAAAGTAAAGTAAAGTAAAGTTACAGCCTATATACGTCCCACTGCTGGGCACAGGCCTCCGTTCATTTTATTGAGAGGGTTTTAGGGCAAGGAATTGTCCGCCGCGCTGCCCCAATGCGTGTTGGCGAACTTCACATGTTTTCGAAATATATTTTTATTTATTTCTCTGACATGCAGGTTTCCACAAGATGTTTTCCTTCACCGCCGAGCACGTGGTAAATCAGCACTTAAAATTGCAATTAACAATTTCATTGGTGCCGGCGGGGATCGAACCAGGTTTGCTCGCGTACTGTGAAATTTATAGCGAGCGCTAATCATCTGAGCTACCACGGCTCTTACGAGAATGTAACGTACTCGTAATTTCCCGAACGCTGCATAGACGAGTTGAACACGTCGATTTACCTCTCGGTCAAAGTTGGACTTACCTAGTCGGACTACTTGTCCCAGGTAAACGTACTCATCAACAACTTCGAGCTTTGTGCTTTCCAAATATTCCTTCCATCTCTTTAGACTCAAAACTTCATCATCAGGTAACAATCGGTTTAGAAACGTTAACTGGTTTTGAGGAGAACATCGCTTATATACGTACGCACTGTTTAATTTCTTAAAATGACTACAGAAGTATAACTTCATCCAACCCTTCACTCATTACACCAATCCACTGCTAAACACAGGACTCTACCTAGATTTTCTTAAACGTGAGACTTAGGTTGTCAAGCTTGGCGGGGAGTTTGGTAACCGCTTGTTGTTATTTTGAGTTGTAGTCATCGAAGGTGACAACGTATCTAAAGTATTTTTTGTTCGAAGTTGGTTGCAAGTTTCCATGTGCTGCAGTAGCCAATAACTATCAGGTGGACTAGAGTTCATTTATCACTTAGTCTCGTGTTGATATAATAATCAAAGACTTTCTCACAGTCCACATACGCGAGACAGAGTAGCAGATTGTACTCATCGGTCTTCTGTACAATTTGCCAAAGGGTATGTGTGTGATTTATGGTGCTATAATCTTTGCGGAGACCGGATTGTTTGGGAGGCTGGAAGTCGTCGAATTTGCGTGCGAGACGATTCGTAATGACTCTCAAAAACAGCACGTAGACGCGGCTCAGAAGTGAAATCGTCCTGACGTTCTTCAGGAGAGCGTTGTCATCTTTCTTGAAGAATAAGACCACAACACTTCTCCTCCACGCCTTCGGAGTAGTGCTACCATGGAGGACGGAATTGAAGAGCTTCTAAAGGACTTTAAGTATCGATTTTCCACCCTCTTTATAAGCTACGCTGTAATTTCTAATCTCGCTAAGAGTGACGTCCGGGATATCATCGGAATAGTGTCGGATAAGACTTTCTCTTGCATCGTTACTCACACTTGCGGTTGGATCCAATGATGACGTGTACAACTGCCCATAGAACCTCTCAATCTCACTCAGAACGTCAAACGTCCCGGAAACGGTGTGATCGCTGCGAGTTTTCACCCTTGCAATCACTGAACATTTGTCGTCAGGTCGTCATAATGTAGTATATGTACAATTTGGCCACCTTATCGCTACAAAGCGATCTCTTCCAGGCAACCAAATGTGTAAAGGAATAAAACGATGAATACTGGGTAGGTAGTGCAGTACAAATATATCTAATATAATAACAGTGCATGCGATATATAGACAATACAAGCAATAAATTGGAATATAAATATCTAATAAGTACATGAAATAATATAAATTTAAGGATTCTATATGGATGATAATACCCCCTGGAAATTAAGTTATCGATACCAAGATATTTCTAATTTGTTTTGTGTAGTAAATTGTGTAGTAAACATAATATGATATGATTGCAAGGTGTTCTTTTTTAAAAGTATTATACAAATAAACTAATGAGTATTTTCCAAATCAGTGATAAATTAAATATAAGAATGGCTTTTAATAAGTATTATTTAAATTAAATTACTATTCCTATTTCTTACACCACCACAACAATATCCATGTAAGATTTGTTCTGTAGGCAAACAATAATTTTGTAGACAAACAACAAATTTGGGAAGATAACCCAGTCCAAATTAAGTGGGACTTTTAAATAAAACGAATAGCTTTAGTACGGAGAATTGGAAATATGTTCAAAGGTATGCAAATCAAATACAAAAACGAGGGGTTACTAAATTGATCAATAATGCGAAATCCGTCGCGGAGGTCTCATATATGCAGTGACAGGCAAGTTAACGTTATTATTATAACGATAAATATGCGACGTTGCCAAACTTATTCATTTTCAAAAGCGCGCGAATCCGCCCGACTTACGAGATGGTTGAGACCTGGGATCCAAATCCAATTGATCTACTAATAGCTCGGACGGACAAGGAATTTCCCGCACCGCACGCGCTCCATAAGCGAACTGGCAACGTTGTGAAGTGATTGGAGATTAATTTGCAAATTAAAAATATCAATCGCTTGCGAGTTGCGATTTGACACGTACCTATTAATAATTATACCTAGTTAAATATCATATTACTTATATTTTTTTATTTTTATGTTGATTTTAAATATATTTAGTTAAGGTCAGTGTTTGGAAGACCGGCATACTTTTCTTTACTTTAAGTTTAACTAAACTTATTGAACGAGATACGCTTTCTAAAGTGATTTGTGTCGTCGGAAATTATAGGTAATATATTAATTTACTTATATTGGTCTAAAAATTATATTAATTGCAATAATCTTCAGAATTATATGTTATTTTTTAAAACTCGGCGTGTAGACGGACTTGAGACGGAGTTGAGGTAAGTCCGTCTAGTAGCAATATAACCATAACTTTTGACGCAATATGTATGAAAACAATTTCTAGCAGTGATGCAAAACTGGCGTTGAAATGTGTGCTTAATGTTTTTGTCCATAGGGTTTAAATTTCAAAGTTATTTAATTTTATTTAATTTTAAGGCAAGTCCGGCATATCTTTGGTGACAGTGGTTGCAAACATTTTCTATAAAATTGTAGCGAATTTTCTTTTAAATAAAGTAAAACATAAATCTTTATTTCTAATTGAACATGTCAGAAATATTTCAATCATATTTAGCATACCTGTCAAATTACTTTCATTTTTTACTTTTTTTATTTTTGTTTTTTTTTAAGTATTTATACAATGTGCACCGCTATCTTGAGGTTAAAAAAATAATTGGACAGGTATGCCAAGATCCGAACCCGTATTAGAGAAGATATTAGCTAAAAAAATAGGAAAAGAATCAGTCTAATAAGTTTGCATTTGAGTAATTAATTATTTTGATAATCAAGTCGATTATGACAGGTAAATTTCTAGTAAATTGAAGTACTCGTATACAATAAATGGATTTACTGCTTCCTTTCGCGCATATTCAACTGCTTGAGGTTTTTTAACCGATAAATGATGTCGCTTTTTGAATGGAGTGAACCACGTATTACCAGGTTCTCCGTTTTTAAATGGCGTTGATATTTTGTTCTTTATCACAAAATCGGCCACCATTTCCAGCATTTCTGTTTTTGTCAATCCAAAGCCATGCTTTTCCATCAGGTGAAGACCGAGAGCTAATTCCTTTTCTACTTGTAATGGTAATGCTGTGTTTCTTCCTAGTGAATTTGATTTGGTCCTCTTATTGTTAACGTGGTCCATTATGGCCATTCTCGGAATCTTATACTCCTGAGAAGCCTTGTAACCACTCAGCTCTCCATTTTTTACAGCTCTTACTGCTTCTTGTAGTTTCTCCCTAGAATAGGACGCTTTTGTCCGTTTTCCTTATATAGTTACTGACCATAATTGCAAAATTGGCACTCGTCGCTGGGATAATGGTCGTAAATAGCAAATTTGAAACACCCTTGACACCAGAAAAAATGAAATTCTATTACAATTTGTATATTCGATGCTTGAATCTTAAAATGGCGTGGATAGCTAATATCTGATCTGTAGCTACAATTTAAACAACTTTTTGCAAGTATGGAGTGGGTTATTAACCAAGACCACTTTTTTGGTTTAAACTTTCAAAATCGGTTCTTTGCAAAAAACGATCGATATCTAGAAAATCAGTCATCTTTCTGCATGACGTGTAGGTGATAAATCTGAAACAAAAAAGTTACAGGTTCGACGATTTTATGATTTTCCCAAATGTAGTAGCTATTTTGTTAAATATTTGCCATTTTCGAAAGGGAACCAGGAAAAACACATACCTACAAAAATAGTTTACAATTTTACCTAGTTTTGTACGTTTTAGAATTTTATTAAACATATTTAGTTATTTCGTTTAATGATTTTTTCTTGATTGGCGGCGCTAATGGACGCACTATGCACCCTTAAAACAAAAAAAAATAATTTATTAAATACGTGCAACTGAAAAGGTTGACAATATCGGCATTCGAGGCAAGACCGGCATATGACGGACTTTCCTTATGCATGCTGGACGGACTTCCCAACTATTACATTTTAAGGTTAGTATTTTGTGAAGGTAATTATAACGAAATTCAAGCGACATTAATATATTCATCACCAGAAATAAGTATATGGATCACTAAATGACTTACGTAATTAGAGAAACTCCAAAAACACCATCGATTTTCCACTTTTTTTGATTATTTTCTCAGAGACGTTACACTCCCACTTCAAGTTCACAACGCGAAATAAAATGGCTGACCGATTTCTTTCAACCTAATGATGCTAGCAACATCTTTATTTTTTAGTTCGAACTAGCTCCGTAATACTGTTTTATCGACCGAGGCATAAGAACCTAGTCGTTCAAAAACGGTAGTTATTGCCGCTAGATGGTCTTGCCTCCCAGACGGACTTCCAAACACTGACCTTATAAATATTGAAAATGGATCGAAAAAAATATTTTTTGTTAGACAAGAATTTATTTTTAAAAAGCCGTAAGTATGCAGTGTTGTTCTTTACATATAAAAAAACATAATGATGACTTGTAATGGTGTTTTAACCTAGTAGAAATATATATTAGACTGTGATAAATTGCATAATAACCTTATCCCTCTTTTCTCGAAATCAATTTATGTGCAAAAACATTACTCTCAACTGGCTCCTTAAGCAAACCTATGCAAAAACAAAAAGTCTTTTGGATGTTGTCGTGTAAAATACACACACGCACACACGCGCACACGCACACACACGCACACACGCGCACACACGCACACACGCACACACACACGCGCGCGCGTGTAAAGTCAAGGCGACTCTGCCGGCATGAAATACTGTCCCACTCTGCTGAGCATGCCAAGCTTTTTAGAAACCAATTTGGCCTTCTCTTCCGAACGACCACGAAACTGCACATTCTTCGATATATCGACACCGATGATTCCGATACTGGTTAAGACAACAAGGGGAGTGCCTTGAAACTCAGGAATACTATGAAAAAGGAGTTCTTTTTAGGGGTAAACGCGCAAACTTGTGTCTCCTGAGGATTATAATATTTGACTCTATTTTATCATCATCATCATTACAGCCTTGTCACTGTCACACAACAAGTCCACTGCTGAACATATGCCTTCCTCAAGTAATGCCACAAAGCACAGTCCTGAGCAACCTGCATCCATCGACTTACTGCTTGTCTTACCAGGTCGTTGTTACTAGCGAGTAATTAATGAAAATAACTCGCACACAAAACTTATGCTTGCGTCGCTTTTATTACATTAATTTAGTTCTGCAGTTATATGTTGACTAGTCTATTACGTTTATATAACTTATGTGTTAGCGTCTGTCCTTATAAATGCCTTTTCTTTTCTTTTTTCTTGCTGAATTAAAAAAATGGACTGAACTCTGCTAACGCATTGATGCGCCGGGATGTTCGGAGCAGTAGATACGTAGATTTTTTTGATTTTTATTTTAATATCACAAAAACGTTTTATCTATTTTTATAATAACATTCAAAATGTATAGTGACTTTAAGCAAGTGAGTTAGTATATTCTATTTAATCTCAATAAGCAAATTAATTTGGCAAATTCGGCATATAAAGTCTTTATGCGTCCTACTGCTGAAGATACTGTTTACTGATAACGAGGCACTCTATATTAGGCCTCAGGATTTGTGAAAGTACGTTAAGGCGCTACCCTGACCAAAACCTGGCAAAAGTGCGTTTTTCAGAGACTATTATCTCATTAGTTATGAGAAATAAGCTACATCTAAAAGCACATTATTAATGTTCGATATCCTATCATCACATTCCACGTTCTAATTTGTTTTTATGTGTTATGAATACATTTAAAATCTACTTTTAAAAAATGACTAAAATTATTGATTACATGCATCTGTTGCTAAAGGAAATGCTCTAATCATTTGAGAATTACACTAATGGATAGATAATTTAAAAATCTATATTCTACACGTTTTATTTAATTTCTTAAGTTCGCTTATCTCTTTTAATTGAAATAATTCCAAATATTCGGGCGTATTTTTCCGTATTAATATATTGTAGCGAGAGCGCGTGGATTGTATGTAGGGTTGCCACCCGTACTTTATAATAAAGTATTGTACGTTATTTCAGGTAATTGTACTCTATACTTTATGAGAACAAGTACACGAAAATACTTTATTTCGTATGAAGAGAAAGTGCTTTTTCGTTAAACGAAATTTTTCGATTGGTGTTGAATGGATTTCGCCACTCGACAGCGCCACATCACTTAACCACTCGTTTTTAACAATTTCTGAACGCAACCTAACCTCAAATGTCAACAATGTCAGTGTCATTGTCATAATGTTTTTTTTTTGTGCATCGTTTTGTGCGAAGCGGTTTAGTGCATTATGAATACGATTTAAAGTTTTACAGATTCAAGATACATCATGAATAATCCACATACACCTATAAAACGTAATTTTAATAGTGAAACGGATCAAATAGATAGTGAAGTAGTTACGATGTACCAGTTCTGGCGCACTTGTAGAGAGGTTGTACCAGTTCTGGCGCACTGAGTCAGAAGTTGTACAAGTACGACGTTCGTCGATTCACGATCCTAAAAAAAAAAAAAAAAAAAAAAAAAAGGTTTTGGCATGCTCTGATCACGAATCTGCGGTCCATTTTTGCGTAGGATGCACGGTTCCGGAGATGTGCAGATCAATTAACTCTTATCTAATTGATATCCGCTTCGAGCCTCAACCGTCATTAGCGCTCCATTGTCCTTATCTACTTATCTGTTGTTGATTGACTACCGTCATTATCTATTATTCGTCGGCGTGTGGGTCGGCTTATGCTATTGTATTATACCCCTTTGTTCCTATCTACACTAATCTGACTCATTAATAAAACACATTACCCAATTTTGTTAAAAGTTTTATTTATAAAATACAAAATCTTATTACTTATTATCTATAAAATAGGAGCGAAACATCTCATCTACTAAAATATCGTTGTACAATGTGTTCCCTGTAAATATACTCGTAAAACTATGCATTGAACATCCCTGAAACTTATATAGCAAATACATTAAGCAATATTCGCCACAAACTGAAGTCCACTCATTCTGAATCCTATCAACATTCCAGTTCCATCTTTTACAATTTCTTTTAAAAAACTCTAGATGATATCGTACAGGTGCCCGTCCGAATGAATCAAAATATTGACCGACGTCATTCGTATCGATATATAAAGCTACCCAATGTGACCCTGGTTTATCATCTGTATCCAAATTGCATATTATATACGTTGGTACGTGGGTGTACATGGGTAGTTTATTGGCAGCATAAACATTATTTTCTAGAGTGGGGTGAATCTTTTTCAGATGTTGTTGTACATCTAGTGTATCCATAATATTACTGCTATTAGTAGATTATTACAGTACCAATCCACTCAATGACTAATATAGGAGTGATCAATTATAGTGATTTCTAAATATTAAATTGCATTCTTTGTGTTATACAAATCGTATTTGAGTCACCAATACACTGAACAAGACACGACAGGAAGGACGTAGGAATGTAGAGATAAGCAACAGAATGTAAGGTAAGCTTGTTGACGCATAAAGATACTATCAATTCTACTGCAGAAATTCTTTAGATTAGAATTATTACTCACTGGTACTATATAAGACCAAGCAACTGCAGTCATGGAGTTAGTGTATGGTCGTTTGACCGCAGTGGATCTATCAATACTACGTTTGTGTTACTTCAACGCATCAAAGGCCATGGATGTAAGTGTTTATTCTATTGACAAACTTACTTTTCTTTCTGCTATTTTCTTACGTGTGTATGATTTAGTGTTAACAAATTATATTTAAATATTATGTGTGTGTATATGGTTAAGCCGTGGTAGCTCAGATGGTTAGCGCAAAATGTAAAATTCACAGTACGCGACCCGGGTTCGATCCCCGCCGGCACCAATTAAATTGTTAATTACAATTTTAAGTGCTGATTTACCACGTGCTCAGCGTAGCCCTAAAACCCTCTCAGAAATGAGAGGAGGCCTATGTTCAGCAGTGGACTTTAATAGGTTGTAACTTTAGCTTTTTTAACTTTTATGATTAAGTGTTAACAAATTGATATTAACATGATAACTGTGTTGTTGCAGAAATCATTGAGCTTCGATGAAAATACCTATAAACAGTATTACTACTCGCCACTCTCCCCTCAAGAAGAGAGTGATGACATCGTCATTAATAATAACACATGCGATGGTGGAAAAAGAAAATCGCAATCGATTGATCATTTTTTTGAAGCTGAATCAAAAATAAAAAAGAGGAAGCTGTTATCATCAACCGTAGCACGAGCCGCTAGAGATGGTGTATCATACATTTCTACTAATTCTGACGACGGAGACCAAGCGACGCATCTCATCAAAATTGAAATGTACGATATGAAGAAGCTATCCAAGATTCCAACTACTGATCATTGGAAACATGCTTCCACGAGGATTAAATATTACGTAAAGACTAATAAGGATAGCATCTACGACAACACAAACGCCCTCGTATACAATATTACAAAGACAATAGCAGAAAGTGAAAAAGTTAAAAAATACTTTTTTAACAATGACAGTCATTAGCTGATCATTAGTGAATGTGATTCTGTTTACTTAAATTACAGGAAGACAAGAGCAGAAGAAAGAGATGAGTGTGGCATACGTGTACAGAACACATCATTGAAGAACAAAACTACAACACTGAGTGGAGATGAAAACGAGAAGAATATGCAGTACTCAAGAGCTGAATATCCATTCTTCAGTTCAAAATCTAGCCGGTTGCTCAGTTTCGAAAACTGGCCTCTCGTTATGCGACAGAAACCTGAAGATCTTGCAGAAGCCGGTTTCTTTTATACTGGCCATGCAGACAGGACCAAGTGTTTCTATTGTGGTGGTGGCTTAAAAGATTGGGAAGATGATGATGATCCTTGGCAGCAGCATGTTCAGTGGTTTAGTCAGTGTGCTTATGTAAAATTTAAACTCGAACAGAGTTTTGTATTACATTAAATAGAATATTTATAAAGAAATAAAAAAATAATATATTGCATACAATTTGTTTTATTTAATTTTATAATGTTTCACATAGTTACATACACACAAAATATAATCATAAAATCTATCACACAACACATATTATAACCTTAACTACTATAGTCTACAGTAACATTTCTGTTTTTATCTATCTCAATAATATTATCAAACTCAGCATAAACTATACAGTTAATTGTTTGTATTAGTGAGGATTCAAATCGTACTTCTAATCTTACACTACCATGCTTTATGAGATTCCAATGAGCTGATGAGTTGGCTGATAAATCAGGAGTTAAGTCAAATGCTAATAGACAGTAACCTTTGGCATACTGTTCACAAGAGATTCCATTTCCTTCATTAAGAAAGTGAATACCAGTTCCCGAGAATAGAGTATGATATGCTGATGTAAATATGCTATTATTAAAGGATGGTTGCAAAGCTTTTGAAGGTATTTGTTGACCATCAATATATAAGCTGAAAGAATTAATACCATAGTTTTCAAAGTTAAATGGATTTTTAGTAAGGGAACCATTAAATGCAGAATTTTTCACAAATCCAATTATACATCTTTTGGGTACCTGCCCTAAAAATATATTATCAAGAGTTTTTCCTTGAACACCCGATGGAATTGTTAAAACTTTTACTTCAGCTCGAGTAATAGGATATTTAGCAGTGGTAGAAGCTAAAACTTTTTGATGTGCGAGTAATACACTTGGATTAATTCGTGCTCGTCGAACAATAAGAGTTGCATCCGTAATGCAAACTTTAAACTTTACATCGTTTGACCCAGCAATTAAATTAAAGCTCTCTCTAGATCGAACCAATTTAACACTCATTTCAACACCATTAATTAAAAATTTATCTTGGTTGAAAATGTCACCGTGAAGATGACCAATCATTTCTATTTCCTTACTTTCACTAATCAATTCCTGTCTTTTAACAAATCCTATGTTTTTACCATCCGTAGAATCCATTTTTCCTGCTGTATTATCATACCAAAGACTACAAGTAAGATGAGATTGTTTAGCAGCAGGAGCATAGTTTAAAAGGGTTTCCATGTATGCTCGATATGCATAGGTATTATTAGGTGGTGATACAAGTTTTTGGTTTAAATAAACATCAAGTTGACTAAAAAGTGAATGCAGCCAATTATTTACAGGTGCTACTATTGTAGTAGATATCAAGTTAGTTGAATCTTGATTTAATACTTTTGCCTTTATGTGGAGTAATGTATGAGACAAATCTATGTAGTCATCGCCTGTCCCAGGAACTTGAAACTCGATAGGTCCATCATCACCAAGAGATGAAATTGGTTTATAATGAATCCACAATCCATTTTCAATGCTAGTTTGTGTAGACGGTAGTGCAAACAAATCCAATTCTGACTTAACGCACTCGCAAGAATGATTATGAAGGAAAGACATATTTAATTTGAAAATATATCTTTGTTATTTTTTGGTTTTAGACCAAGTTTTTTCGCAGCTTTCACTTTAGCAGTTAATGGTGGAATGAACGAGGTCAATCGTTTTCTTTTAGTTTTATACCCAGATCCTGTCATGTTAAATTGATCAATTTTCTCATCAGCCTTTCGTTTTAAATTCGTACTAACTTGCTTTAGACGATCTTTTATTGAGGCTTCCATAGGACGCGCTTGAACCATATCCGATAAAAGTCCTACTCCAGCGCTTAATGCCTCCTTACCAATCACTCGAGCACCACTTGAAAGTAAAGGTAAAACTGATCTAAATAACCCCCCTAAGAAGCTCCCAATACCATGACCGCGTTGGTATGGTGCACCCTTATAAATTACTCCAACTCCTGACCCAGCTTGATGTGTATAATAATTTTCATATGGACATTTATGATGATCACGAAGGGAATTCATTATTATAATTTTCGGAAATGTAGTTTAATACACACGGTTCCAAACTGGAATGGTATTTTTTGTCCTGTGCTCGATCTTATAACTATTTCCAGCGTATCGAACTCTCTTCGCATAACAGGTAAGTAGTGAGGTTGAGAGAAAACGTGCATTTTATTTGCACCATAAATGTATTTTGTAGGATCTAATGAAATGACTCTTAGTAAAGGAGTCATAACATCACCCACAATCTGAGGATCGATAATGTCACAATACAGAAAGAGTTGAGATGGTAACCCTAAGTGTAAATTAGCAGGACACTTTCCAAAATTTCTCTCTAGGAGATTTTTATTTGGTTCATAACCTAGTTGTAAACTTAATTTGGGTGATAATGTTACGCATGTTATATTTTTATCCAAAACAGAAATAGACACAAATTTTGTTATTTCATCATAGCGAAATTTCAAGTTCTCTCCGATACCATTTAACACTCTTAAAATATGCTCAACATTATCATAGTTGGTAGCTGGAATATGTTTTTTGTAGTACACTGTGGATGGTTTATCTTCATTAGGCATTAACATAGATTTTGTAATGTATATAACATTTTCATGATCTTGAACAGTAAACATGGTACATGGATATTGAAACTCGACAACTCCAACCGACCATTCACCTTCTAATTTAATAGCTTTCGGTAATTTCGTTGAAAAATTTGTGGTCTTGTTATCAGGAAAATATTCCATTGAACTATTGCTGAGCAAAGTTAAATAAAAACTT
Organism: Parnassius smintheus behrii; assembly: GCA_036936625.1. Taxonomy (NCBI): domain Eukaryota; kingdom Metazoa; phylum Arthropoda; class Insecta; order Lepidoptera; family Papilionidae; genus Parnassius; species Parnassius smintheus. The sequence goes on from JAUPFT010000025.1 coordinate 31,324,731, forward strand.
TCTTTATTCATATTTCTTTTAAACTAGAAGCTAAAATCCAACTGTTAAATTTATCTGGATAACCTTTCCACTTCACTAATACTTCTTTTCTGTTACCTGAGTAACGAGTGTCAATTATTTTATCTATTTTATATTGTGAGGTGGGGTTGTAAGTGATTTTCTGTAATTCTCTTTCATAAAAAGTACCAACTATTGGTTCATTTTGTAAATCTGTTATTGTATAAACAACCCATGGAGATCTATCAATTATTGAAGATATAATAAATATTTCATCACTCCAATTTGATTCATATCCTTTTTGGAAAGCATGTTTATATTTAGTTATTCGAACATAATCACCCACATTGAAATTTGGTTTAGGATTTTCTAAAGAAAGTTTGTTTGACCGTCTATCATAAAGATTAGTCCAAACTGTCATAATATTGTTGGAATTTACATCACATGGGCACATCTTAATACTAGAGTGAAAGCTGTGATTGTAAGAGTATATTAAATCTTGTAAAACATCTATATATCTATAAGTATTATTATGAGTGAAATAACGCCACATTTTCATTTTTAGTGTTCTTTGAAATCGTTCAACAATACTGGCCTTAATGTCAGGATTGTTAGTGGTATAGTAATTAATCTTTTTGGATTTAAAGTATTTTTGTACATCTTTTGAAACAAATTCTGTACCTTTATCAGATTGTATGTGAGTAGGTGTTAAATTACTTTTAGTAAATATACTTTCAAAACATTCTTTAGTTGTTTCTGAGTTTTTCCTTTTCATTGGTCTTGCAAAAGCAAATTTACTAAATACATCAATAACACAAAGTATATACTTGAAACCATCATTATATTGAGAATAAGTTCGCATATCACTTAAATCAGCTTGCCACAGTTCATTAATATTTGATAGAATGTACCTATTACGCGGGAATTTTTTTCGAATGGGTTTATGTAATGTGTATGTTTCTTGTGATTTTAACCATTCCTTTACTTGCTTTTTATTCATTTTACCCTTCATGGCTTTTGATAATTTATCAATACTACCAAAACCAGCGGGATTAGATGGATCATAATAAATCCTGTTAATTTCTTCTAGTACGGGGTCCATTTTTCCCACTCAAGCCTTTTACGTATTTTAGTTGTAGACTTTTTATCTCTACTGCTCGGTGTAGAAAACTCTTGAAATTCAATCTCAGAGGGTTTGTTCAGATCTTTTGCTTGAAGTTGGTTAATAAACTCACATCTCTTTGGATTTCCAATATAAGTAAGTGATACTTTAATATCTTTTAATGCTTCAGCAAATCTATCCCAACCTACTGGATCACTTCTTTTTAACTTGTGCATGGCACACTCGTACTTGCCTTCAGCGCTGATGAAAACTGTGGTGGTGCCAATTGTGAAGAACAGAACGGGGGATGTGTCTGATAAATCCAATTACAGGCCTATCTCACTAGCCACGGTTGTTGCGAAGGTTCTTGACAGTTTGCTTAGCGTCCACCTTGATAAATATATAACCTTACATGATAATCAGTTTGGTTTCAGGCCAGGTTTGTCAACTGAGTCGGCCATATTATGTCTGAAGCAGACTGTTAGGTACTATTCGGTTAGGCGTACACCTGTATATGCCTGTTTTCTCGACCTTAGTAAGGCTTTTGACCTGGTAAATTACGGTATCCTATGGCAGAAATTGAAAAATACTGGACTGCCTGAAGAAGCAACCAGAATCTTCAAATATTGGTACCGTAACCAGGTCAATGTTGTGCGATGGTCCGAATCTTATTCGCAGCCATATAGGTTGGAGTGCGGAGTTAGACAGGGAGGCCTAACCTCCCCTAAGCTCTTCAACCTATATGTCAATGCCCTCATAGAGGAGCTCAGTGGCACACATGTCGGTTGTCACATTGACGGAGTATGTCTTAGCAACATCAGTTACGCTGACGACATGGTGTTGCTGAGTGCTTCTGTTTGTGGCTTAGCGAAACTGTTGAGCATATGTGAAAACTATGCTCACAGTCACGGCTTAATTTATAATGTGAAAAAAAGCGAATGTATGGTCTTTCAGGCCAGGGGAAAAGCATTACCATCAATTGTACCACCCATTAAATTATATGGTACGCCGTTAAAAAGGGTGTCGCAATTTAAATATCTAGGTCATGTGGTAACCTTTGACTTGAAGGACGATGCTGATATCGAGAGAGAGCGCAGAGCATTGTCGGTTAGGGCGAACATGATAGCTCGCAGGTTTGTTCGTTGTTCCACCCCGGTTAAAGTAACGCTATTTAGAGCTTACTGTTCTTCATTTTACACAAGCAGCCTGTGGATCGATTTTACGCAGAAACAGTACAATGCTCTGCGCGTTCAGTACAATAATGCTTTTAGGATGCTGATGGGACTGCCTCGATTCTGCAGTGCGTCGGGTATGTTCGCTGATGCGCATGTTGATTGTTTTCACTCGATCATGCGCAAGCGGTGCACATCCCTGGTACGCAGGGTTGGGGATAGTCCCAGTGGCGTCCTGAGGGCATTTGCTGACAGGCTGGATTGTCAGTACCTGAACCACTGCCGTATGGTGCACGTGCTGACAAATCAGGGCTGTCTTAGATATAAGATATAGATTAAGGTAGTTTTAAGTTTACTAACATTAGACTAGTGTTTTCCTTATATATGTTACTAACAAATATGATCTTTAAGGTCGAAATAAAATGATTTAATTTAATTTAATTTAATTTAATTTAAGGGTCTTAGTGAATCATTTATTAAATCAACAATATTACTTCCAGGAATTTTTTCATTATCAATTATGACTGTACCTTCATTATCCCAATGTATTTTACCTTTACTTGTTTCAACTAAGTTTAATAATAACTGTCCTTTTTTATTATAAGTTTTTGGTATTAAACTGAGTATTTGAGCTGGTGTGTAAAGTGGATTTTCAACATTTTCTTTACTTTTGATGGATCGATTCTCCTCCAACAAAGATTCAGCATCAACTGAAGTTTTTAGATCTCTATCTTTATTTTTAAAACCAATTTTAGACTCGTTTGAATCTTCATTAGATGTATCAGAATAAATTGGTAATCTGAGTGGTTGACGATCCTCTTCGGTAAAATGAAGGTATCTTTGCAGTGTTTGTAAATATAACATCCATTTCTTTCGGTCTTCCATCTTACTATTCATAATATTTTGCATTTCAATATCTAATCGAGATAAACTACTACTCGTATTAACCTTATTTTCTTGTTTTAATTTTTCAATCAATCCAGGTTCGATAAGTATCATTTTCTTTGCATTTTCCATGTTAACTGGCTAGTCCACTCACTAATCCACTCAATATTGCACCTAATATTATTGGTAAGAAAGCCCCTCCTTTTTGTATAATTATATTTTTTCTTAGTTTATGTTTACACTTACGCACTAGTTGACGGAGTATATTTTTGTGTTTATTCAATTTTTGTTTATCTTGATCTTTAAGAGGTACTTTTCCTTGTAAAACGTTATGAATACACTCACAAATACAGTTAATTTCTTCTTCATCACACGTTTTAAGTAATGCTCTTTGATATTTTGGTTTAAGCGTATGCAAAGCGTTTAGCAAATGTTTATGCGTTGTGAGTCGACGATGCATCATTTAGCAATGATTTGAAATGTTTGATTCTTGGTGTATTTAAACTCTTTTGTGGGGACGTAGACTGTGCAGAAACCATTAAATGGGAAGACATTTGTCTTGATACGACAAAAATCATTGGTATTCTGTTTTAAATCTACCATTAAATATCCATGCGCCTCTAGAGTTGCATCCCTGTAGGCATCTTCAATAAATTTTGGGTTATCTGGTGACACTTGTCGTGCTAAATATCTTATTTGAGTTTTATCTCGAGGGTTTTTAAAATATATTATATAACTTGAGTTTAAGGATATGTCTCTTTGCCCTTTACCTTGATGAAATAAATTTTGTGTTAAATAAAATACACTAAGATTCCTGTGATGACTACCTTTTGTAAATATATCCACAATTCTTCCATCGGACTCTCTCATTAGATCATCAATAATAACAAGATGTGGGTTTTCACCGTCAAACATATTAACATTTGGAATTCCTTGATGGTAGTTAACATTTGGTAAATTATATAAAGGTTGCATTTCATCAAAGCACCATGTGATCTGATTAAAATCACAATTACATATTTCTGTAACTGATTTTATGAAATTTGTTACAAAATTTGACTTCCCACATCCACTTGGCCCCGCCACAATAGCAGTAAACGGATGGATAAAGTGAAACATTATACACGTCTAAGGTTCTAAGGGGTGAAATAAAAAATGAAAGTGTTGGTGTTAACAATCAATATATATTGCAAACATTACATAAAACAGAATGATCTGTATACTATTTCTAACACAATTAGTACATCATAATTTTACAATCAACTCAATCTCAAATAAATGCACACACACACACACACACGCAAATATAAACAACAATTAACTTAAATTATTTACAATAAAACAACGATTAAATATGTAATAAACTCTACGTCATATTATACTATTATCATTATTTTACAATCAATACAAATTTTATTTACATGCAGACATAAAATTAAAAACTATCAACACTTACATAACGCAGTTTATAATGACCCCAAGCTAATGTTTCAATATTATTATCTAAAATATGCCTCTTTGTGTCATTATATGATAAACCAATCTTATTTAATTTTTGTGTAAAAATTGTGTGTTTAATTGATTTAAATCTAAGCATACTATAATATTGCACTTTTTTATTAAATAGAGAAGACTTATAATTATCCATGGTCATCTTTTTAGTGATACATTTATTTACGCCTTTTGCCTTGGCTATAGTCTTATTCTCTAAGTTAAAAGCGTACATTTTGGATCGTAAACCCACAAATTCTTTCATGATTTTACCATTATTTTCATCTTTAAAAAAACCTAATTTCTTTTTATTTAATTTTGGATATTCAAAAATATTATTTGCATCATAAGCTGAGGTATCAAAGTATGATGAAAGGTCAGGTTTTATATCAGAGTAAAAATCATCTGTAAATATATGATATATTAAACTATCCGTATCTGTATACAATAATTTGATTTTACTAAACTTTTTAACCATATAGTTATAATGAAAATCATACATTAATGTTTTTGAAATATGTAAAATGCAAAACCCTAAATAAATTGGTTTGTTATATATTAACTTTGTTTTTCGCAACTGAACCGCAACTAGGTTTTCCGAAAATACTGAAAGACTATGAAATTGTGGTTTAGCGATTAGATCTTGAGCACCTAAAGCTTTGCCCTGGTTCTCCCAGTGTGTAACTAATTTTATGTTAACCCTTTTTTCAATATTCTCCATAGTCTTTCCGAAGACTGAATTATTCATTAATTTATAAAAATCTTTTTCGAAATCTGATTTTGCTAACGTTCTTAATTTTGTGTTTAGATCTATGTACATCTTCAACCAGCGAGACTGTTTAAATTTTAAAACTCTATGAATTTTAGTTAATTTAACCCCCATTTCTATGCACTGCTTTAAATTTCTGTAATGAATTACATATTTATCTTTATTATTTAAATTTGGGACTAGTTTATTTTCATTAATATTGTCTGCACAAATGTTTTCGGGGCATAAAGGAAAGTCCGAATGTAAATCATGAAGTTCATCTGGATATTCCAAATCAACTTCTAAAATAAAACCGAAGTTCGATGTCTCAGACACATTAAATTCTGTATTCGGATTTACCCATTCGAATCCACCAGTAGGAAGACATTGAGACATAGCCCAACCATATAAATTGTTGGCATCAAAATATGTGATATATGAATTTGGTTTCCCTGCATCATAATCCCCCATATATTTGTTATTAGCTCTAGCATAACGATTACTACATTGAGATACACCACCCCTGATACCTGATCTAATAAATGCAATTTTCTCATAATCTGTTAAAAGTTCTAATTCTATTTTTGTATATTTTAACATTGCTTCCCAACTTAAACCGGGTGCTGTGTAATAATGGGCAGGGTCTAAATCATAAGTATTAATACATAACTTTCTAAAGTTTTCAAATACATCGGTTAAAAGTAAAACGTCTGTTTTTAAATACAGGTTTGAATAATCTAGCATATTACAACACCCAAAGTGTTTCCAAACATCTTTAGCATGATTGTAATCATCATTTGAAATATGGGAATCTGTGAGCGAGCTATAAAAAAATTTTTGTTCGGGGAGCGATGTTAGGCTTAAACTATCATAATTAGTCATAAGTTCATATGGATAAACGCCTTTCCGTTTTAAACGAAAGAAATCTTCATCATTAGGATAATTTCTACGTAATTCTTGAAATTGATCATTACTGAGATTTTTGGCCAATTCTTCTAATTTACATGATAAAAACTTAAATGAATCTATGAATCTTAATATAATTTCGTGGTTATTCATTTTTAATTTTTTGGAAAAGGATATATATTTTTCTTTATTTTGAGGGATAACTTCGACTTCACCATCACAAAAGTTTAACGCGTGAACAATAAAATGAGCATCATAGTGACTAAGGTTGTGTAAAAATATTGGTATATAACGAGGTTTTCTGAACTTCGAGCTACATGATTCGTGAGCAACACCTATAAAACTACCGGTGTACCAATCAAAATCATAAAAATGTTCTGCTAACTCTGTTTCACAAATATGACAAATGGTTGCATTTGAAATTTGGTTTTTGTCTTCATTTGTTAGCGGAAGTGGAGGATATTTTTGAAGTCTATTTATTTCTTTGAGATTGTTAGATAAACTTTCCATAAACACTTGTGCACAGTTGGGTCCGCAATACGTTACATATTTTGATAATTTATCATCATATGAACATTTAATATAATAACCAAAACTATGTACTTCATGTTTCTGAATATTGTGTGTGAAAGGTTTGGAAGGATCGTTAGAACATGATTCTATTGGTTTTAAAAATGCTTCAAAATCAGCATAAACTACGAATGGTATCTTCAACTTTTTTTCATAACTATCAAATTTAATTTTATCATTTGAAATAGGTTGACCAAACCAATTCTTTTTTTTAAAAGTTTCACTGTTTGGTAATTCTGTACAAATGTGGGCACAATCGTATTGTTCATGGTTATTTAAACTTTCCTTAGATGGAAAGTGAAGTAGACATGCTTCGCAAATGTACATGATGTGACCGTCTTTTGAAATTTGTTTACTAACTAACCGCGATAAATTTTTTATGTAACAATAATGATTTTTTGTATCCTTGGAAAAAAATAATAAATTGATATGTCTATCTTTACGACACTTTGTTAAAAATAATGGACCTACTATAGAATTACATCGTTTTTCTTTATTATATTCTAACCCAAAAACATTAATACTAATATCATTTAATTTCTCTACTTTTGCTATGTCAGAAATTTTAACTGGAAAGGAAATACCATCAAATTTAAGTTTATTTGCATGTTTAACGTACGATGATACACGATCCGCGTCTTTGTTTACGGGATATAACGCCGAGAGTAACGCCCATTTAAAACAAAAATAATCCTTGATTTTTACATTTATAACAGCCTTTTTTAATTTTATGTCACGAGGAAGATCTATGTATGAAGTACCGCGTAGGGGGTTAAATTTATTAACATTCATGTCTATAGATTTTATGTTTTTTAGACTCCATCCACTATCTTTTTTTTCAAATGCACTAATTTTAGTAGTAATTGTATCATTTAAAGATGAAAAAAAAATATTTAAGTCATCTCCTTGACAAATAATATAGTTAAGCGTTTGAAAATCGAACGTATCATGAATATCTTTAGTTTGTTGAACAAAATCAGCATGCAATATGAAGTTTACTTTAAAAATTATGTGTTGATGAATACACTCTTGTATTAAAAATAAAATATCATCTTTAATAGAATTTAAAAATAGTTCAGGAGTTTCAAAATTTACCAATGTCGAACTATCTACTCTACTCTTGATTTTATAAGTTAAAATCCTATTTCCAAAAGCAGATTCAATAACACTAACGTTTGATAAAGAATTATGTGAATTTAAAAGATTATTTTTGTGAACATTACTTTTAAAATGATTAGCTAAATACCGTTTCTTGATAAATATATGACACGTTAGACATTCCACTTGATCATCGTTACTGATACTGTTCCCTGCAGAGGTAGGCGCTTCTGCTTCCGTTGTTGGTTTTTTGATGATCTTGGGTTCTTTGCTGCTCGTTCGCTTCGTTCCTCTTCCAAGTTGTAGTGGTTGACTACTAAAATGTTTAAATTTATTAAAAACTGTACAAGACATTGTGTAAATTATGATCGAAATGAATGTTTATTTTACTTACTTAAACTGTGTTTCAACCATCGCACAGTGATTATACAACTCATCATCATACGATGAATCGAATAGTTGATCCTTCTCCATTTCATCACAAACTTTAGACAACTCCTGATTTAATTCACTGTTGAATAGTTCCGTATTCTCTTCCATGGTTGTGGAGAAGAAAGCACTGGTGCACACTTCACTGAAGTTTGCCATCCTTATAGTAAAGAAGAAAATAGGTAGCAGAGTAAGTAACAGTTCAGTGTTGGTAGACCAACTGATACCCAAATTTCAAATAATGTCCGATATTTAAGTCTAACAAAGGATTAGAAATACAATATAATGAGTACACGGAAGTAATTTAAGTAAACAGAATCACATTCACTAATGATCAGCTAATGACTGTCATTGTTAAAAAAGTATTTTTTAACTTTTTCACTTTCTGCTATTGTCTTTGTAATATTGTATACGAGGGCGTTTGTGTTGTCGTAGATGCTATCCTTATTAGTCTTTACGTAATATTTAATCCTCGTGGAAGCATGTTTCCAATGATCAGTAGTTGGAATCTTGGATAGCTTCTTCATATCGTACATTTCAATTTTGATGAGACGCGTCGCTTGGTCTCCGTCGTCAGAATTAGTAGAAATGTATGATACACCATCTCTAGCGGCTCGTGCTACGGTTGATGATAACAGCTTCCTCTTTTTTATTTTTGATTCAGCTTCAAAAAATGATCAATCGATTGCGATTTTCTTTTTCCACCATCGCATGTGTTATTATTAATGACGATGTCATCACTCTCTTCTTGAGGGGAGAGTGGCGAGTAGTAATACTGTTTATAGGTATTTTCATCGAAGCTCAATGATTTCTGCAACAACACAGTTATCATGTTAATATCAATTTGTTAACACTTAATCATAAAAGTTAAAAAAGCTAAAGTTACAACCTATTAAAGTCCACTGCTGAACATAGGCCTCCTCTCATTTCTGAGAGGGTTTTAGGGCTACGCTGAGCACGTGGTAAATCAGCACTTAAAATTGTAATTAACAATTTAATTGGTGCCGGCGGGGATCGAACCCGGGTCGCGTACTGTGAATTTTACATTTTGCGCTAACCATCTGAGCTACCACGGCTTAACCATATACACACACATAATATTTAAATATAATTTGTTAACACTAAATCATACACACGTAAGAAAATAACAGAAAGAAAAGTAAGTTTGTCAATAGAATAAACACTTACATCCATGGCCTTTGATGCGTTGAAGTAACACAAACGTAGTATTGATAGATCCACTGCGGTCAAACGACCATACACTAACTCCATGACTGCAGTTGCTTGGTCTTATATAGTACCAGTGAGTAATAATTCTAATCTAAAGAATTTCTGCAGTAGAATTGATAGTATCTTTATGCGTCAACAAGCTTACCTTACATTCTGTTGCTTATCTCTACATTCCTACGTCCTTCCTGTCGTGTCTTGTTCAGTGTATTGGTGACTCAAATACGATTTGTATAACACAAAGAATGCAATTTAATATTTAGAAATCACTATAATTGATCACTCCTATATTAGTCATTGAGTAGATTGGTACTGTAATAATCTACTAATAGCAGTAATATTATGGATACGCTAGATGTACAACAACATCTGAAAAAGATTCACCCCACTCTAGAAAATAATGTTTATGCTGCCAATAAACTACCCATGTACACCCACGTACCAACGTATATAATATGCAATTTGGATACAGATGATAAACCAGGGTCACATTGGGTAGCTTTATATATCGATACGAATGACGTCGGTCAATATTTTGATTCATTCGGACGGGCACCTGTACGATATCATCTAGAGTTTTTTTAAAAGAAATTGTAAAAGATGGAACTGGAATGTTGATAGGATTCAGAATGAGTGGACTTCAGTTTGTGGCGAATATTGCTTAATGTATTTGCTATATAAGTTTCAGGGATGTTCAATGCATAGTTTTACGAGTATATTTACAGGGAACACATTGTACAACGATATTTTAGTAGATGAGATGTTTCGCTCCTATTTTATAGATAATAAGTAATAAGATTTTGTATTTTATAAATAAAACTTTTAACAAAATTGGGTAATGTGTTTTATTAATGAGTCAGATTAGTGTAGATAGGAACAAAGGAGTATAATACAATAGCATAAGCCGACCCACACGCCGACGAATAATAGATAATGACGGTAGTCAATCAACAACAGATAAGTAGATAAGGACAATGGAGCGCTAATGACGGTTGAGGCTCGAAGCGGATATCAATTAGATAAGAGTTAATTGATCTGCACATCTCCGGAACCGTGCATCCTACGCAAAAATGGACCGCAGATTCGTGATCAGAGCATGCCAAAACCTTTTTTTCTTTTTTTTTTTTTTTTTTTTTTTTTTTTTTTTTTTTTTTTTTTTTTTTTTTTTTTTTAGAATCGTGAATCGACGAACGTCGTACTTGTACAACTTCTGACTCAGTGCGCCAGAACTGGTACAACCTCTCTACAAGTGCGCCAGAACTGGTACATCGTAACTACTTAGTGAATATGTTACACCAAAAAAATGTTTAAAAACAAAAGATACGACAAAACAGAAAAATAAACGAATGCAGAAGTATAAAAGTCAGTGGGAAATCGAACATGGTGATTGGTTAATTAATGATCCACAAAACGAATATAATGGAAAATGCAAATTGTGTGGAATTACATTTACAATTGCTTCAGCAGGTATAGGACAAGTAAGAAAAAAAACTTATTTTTCAGTGTGTGTGTGTGTGTGTTGGTATGGTTGCATTAAATATGCAAACTATAGGTACTATGCTATAAAATGATTAGATTTTATTTAAGATAAATGTGCACTTTTTCCCAATAACTTTGAAAGTATAATTATTTTATGGTGACTGGAGGTGATGGGTAAGGTGACGGGATTAATCTTATTATTTTCAGGTTAAACAACACCTGCAAACAAAACAACACAAATCAAAATATGAAACTAGGAGAACATCTGGACTACTTGAGAAATTCCTTGACTCTTCTTCTGCTTCCACATCGTCTAGATGCAGTGATAAAGAAAATGTTGTTGCATCTGAGTTAGCCCTGACATATCACACAGTAAAACATAATTTGTCTTACAATAGCATGGATTGTACTATAAAATTGAATAAAATTATTTATGCCAATTCACCTACAGCTAATGCAATTCATCTAGCTAGAACAAAAATGGAAGCACTAGTTACAGAAGTGTTGGGCCCATATTCTTTACAAAATGTAATAGATGCTGTTAATACAGATAATTTGTTTTACTGTTTACAAACAGATGCTTCTAACAAGAAAAATATAAAACTCTTTCCATTAGTGATACAATATTTTACAGCCAAAAATGGCATTGAAAACAAATTAATAGATTTTTATGAAAATAGTAATGAATCTGCTGATGGTATGTTTGAAGCAATTCAAAAGTCATTAGAGCAATACAAATTATCTTTTCATAATGTATCTGGGTTAAGTGCAGATAATACAAATGCAAATTTTGGTGTTAATCATTCTTTATTCACCAATATGAATAATTTGGTACTAGGTTTGAATAAAGGAAATTGTCACGCACATATAGTGCATAATTGCATCAGACATGCCATGAGCTTTTTATCACATGACATAGAAAATGTTATTTTAAAAATTTATGCTCATTTTTCACATTCTGCTGTAAGAAGAGAGGAGCTAAAAAAATTTGTAGCATCAGTAGATGGAGACTTTCACGAAATCAAACGCCATGTGGGAACAAGATGGCTCTCTCTTTTGCCATGTATTGATACTTTATTATTAAATTGGTCACCTATAGGAAGCTACTTTTTAAGTTTAGACTACTGTCCAATGGTTTTACAAAATTTATTGATGCTCAATGAAACTGAGAATGATGTGATTGAAATTTATTTGCATTTTTGTAGTCACTTATTAAATTTATTTAATAAAGCTGTTAAATGTCTAGAAGGCAACAGCATAACAATTTTAGACATTTATGGGATTATGGATAATCTTAGAAACGGATTAACACAAAGAAAACAAGATCTTTTCTTTGGCTATGAAACAGGCAAAAAAATTAAACTGACTTCACCGGAACTGACTAGAAAAATTCACACGAATTTTTTATTATTTGTTGACAAAGCCTTAGAGTATCTGAATAAATGGTTTGATTTCAATAACACAAACTGGTTATTTACACTTGGATATATAAATTTAAAGAGCAAAATTGAATTTAATAATATTGTTAACATAATTGAAAATTTAAATCTTCAAAAACTTAATGTAGATATGGATGGTCTATATGGAGAAATTGCTTTACTAAACCAAGTTTATAATCAGATAAGTACTTCTAAGAGTTTTGCAGAACTATCTACTGCACAAAAATGGCAGCAAGTATTTAAGAGTGATGATAATTTTTTAAACTTGTATAAAGTAATTTCATTTTTATTGTCTATTCCCGCCACGTCAGCATTCACAGAAAGAGTTTTTTCTGTGATGAACAGCAAATGGCGAGACGAAAGAAACAAAGCGTCTCTAAATTTGATAAAAAATGAATTACTTATTTACTTTAATTTAAATTTAGATTGTAAAAATGCTGTGCAATTTTTTAGTGAAGATAGTAATTTGATACAAACTGCAAAAAGCAATAAAAAATATGTTTTTAAATATAATAATAAAGAAAAATAAATTGTACTTTATTTTGAATCTATGTACTTTTTTTTTCTTACCTTTAATAACCAATGTACTTTAATTGCAAAAAAAAAGGTGGCAACCCTAATTGTATGGGACCGAAGGCTCAAGGTCTCTCGCTAGGGGAACCGTCTTAAGTGCACGCAGCGCGCGCGTCAAAGGCGCGTGCTGTAGCAAGTTGGTGCGCGCTTGCGGCACCGACAAGAGCGGCGGCCGCCGCCGTCTTCCTAACATAATATATTCCCTCCTAATATATATTATTTGCAGGCTATTTTAATGACGAAATCATAAAAATTTATAATTTAATTATGTCTTATAATATATACGCGAACACCGCACATTGAAAAATATTACTTTTACGGTGTGATCGCGTTTAATTTCGTTGAATATTTCAACAGAGCTGGAGACTGGTTACTACTGCTTGTGATCCTGTAATTAATAAAATAAAAACTAAATCCAATTAAGTATACCACTGCAAAACCTCAGGACACAGAAGCTCATTCTGAGTAGATCGGGCGAATAGTAATAATAAAAAGCTGAGAGTACTTAGAGTTAACTTTGACATCGAGACGTCAATTACCTCATAACCCCTGTGAGCATGGGTGCTGTAAAACACCCGAAACGTCGGGAATTTAAAATAAATTAATCGCGACATAAGCCGTAAAAATATAATTAGTAAATTTACTTTTATTTAGGCTCGAAAACTTCTTTACTTCTGTCAAACAAATGTTGAAGCAGTCAACAATGCAGTGTTTTAAACTCATTACTATTAAAAATGGTCAAATGTTCTCTTCACTTACTATATGTAACACAGCACTATACTACTATTTTACGCTAGTGTCCTTCTGAGTCGAGCCGCCCTACTCGTGCTGTAGCCATTATACTTTGCCACGGGAGGGGGTAAACGAGCATGCGGCTCACCAGATGTTAAATTATGACTACCGCCATCCATGAACAACCGTAACACCAAGGGAACTGCACGTGTGTTTTTTGCTAGGCTCTACTACGTAAATACCTCTCCACAATAACGAATAACGGTACAGACATACATGAATGATTGGTCTCGCTGCGCTCGACTAGATACCGCGCTATCTAAGAACAATAGCTCCGTGAATGCGGCAACTCATTATTGTAGTGTGCGTAAGACATCGTCACTTGACTATTGTCAGTTGTTACCAGCTGCTCAACTGTTACCCGTGTTAATTGGAAAAATATTTTATGCTGTGATCTATTAGTTAAGTCTCAGAAAATACTTAATAATGAACAATGAATTAAAATCGAATAGTAAATAATATAAATATATTTGTGTATATGTTAGGAGTAGGTTTCTTCTTTAGAAAAGAAAAACAGGTTAATAAAAGAATAAAATTTATTAAGTAGGTATTAATTACTTAAAATTACATTCCACTAACTTGTACAAGTTTACGATACATTTGCCTTTTGGAATTTACATCTAAATTTCATCTCAAAGGTTAGTTTTGTGAACTAGGTCAGATTAAAAAAAAACTACCACGTGCTGAACCTAATAATACCCACGCGCTTTAATTTTTTACAGTAATCAGAGTATCCCACCCAAACCCAGGTAGTGATAGTAGTTATTTAACGACTTATTTAACGACAGACTTTCTATCTGAGGATTGAACAACCGGCCCTAAATAATTTATAGAACTAGGTTAACTATACAATACTAGGTTAGATAAATGAAATATGTTATTTGTTAAAATACAAAAACAATAAATTCACATACGAAAATCTCAACCACGGGGAATTTGACTCTTGTATACGCGGCAACACTGAATGGCGTTTAGGGTTCATGTTATTTTATGTTGAAATTTCGAAATTATACGATACTTACTGATGATATGTGATCCCACTGTCTTTCTTATTTCTTGTAGTATTATTTTTACACAGTTTCACTACGCATACTGGCATTTTACTTCTGATTATGCCCAAAATTTAATAAAACATTCAAATCGTGCACGTCACAGACAGCTTGAAGTGCGACTGGCTCGGGTACGCCGACTTCGGCGTAGTATTTTTTGCCGCATTTGTCAAGTACGCCGGCGGTATCTAGTCGAGCGCAGCGAAACCAATCATTCATCTACAGAAATAAGCATGAAACTCAGGATCATAAATATTAAACTAGGAAGTGCATACGACAAAGAAAAGAGGACGTTTATAAAATGCGAGTATTTTAGGAGCTTTATGTCAGGAAGTAGGCACGAGAAGTTACGCCACCCTTTCAACTCCAAGCGCCATTAAATTACGCAGTCATAAATTCAAATTTCGAATCAATGAATATGTTCGACTTAAGTATTGTATATTTATGATGATGAAGAATTTTGTATTAAGTCCTTTAATTTCTGAGTCTGAGAATGATTTAAAGAAATATTACGTCTAAAACTTTAGGTATTTTAAATTTATTATATTTAATAGAATAAGAGTAACAAACAAGCAGACGTTCCATTTAATGGTAAGTAAATATTATGGCTCAAGATACCTTCGTCTATCTTCGATTAAGAATTATAATATACATAGGTGCGTTGCCATTCCTGGTAGGGTTGCCAGGTGAGTCGCGAAAAAAATACCGGACAACCCCAAACGGGGGGGGGGGGTTGTAAGCTAGTTCGAACAAAATACGGGTTTTCTATACTAATAGTTTTTATTTATTAATCTACATCACATAAATCAACTTAATTAGTAACAAAATATAATGCAGTCATAAAATTGTGGTCGCCAAGACTATGCTTACTTTGAGAAAGTCTTTATTAAACAATGGTATTAATATTATAATCTACTACTTACTTAACAAAATAAAGGTAGGAACTTCAGAAAAAAATAAAATCACCTAAAACTAGATAGGTATGTTTAACAAAAATAATAGGAACTTCCAATGAACAAATAATAAAGTTAAATCATTCTTCTAAAACTAATTAATGTATGTTGTACTGTACCTAGGTACTACTTTTAGGTAGTACCTACTTACTTCTTTTTAACATATTTTACATTTGACGCAACCGCTTTCAATTGTGTTTTATTAGATACAAATACAATCACAGGCAGCGAGTACGAGTGAGTGAGACGGGTATAGTGGTGAAGTGAGAGCCCGCAGACGCAGATACAAACAGCGAGCGAGGAGCGCGCGCGAGTTTTGCGTTTTAGGGATTTCATATGCCTACTTTTGTAGGCGCTTGTGACCAGTAGTACCGATTTTCCTCAAAATACCGGACATTGTTCTGTCCGGTATGACCATTTATATTTTACCGGACAGGCCTCGAAAATACCGGACTGTACGCTTAAATACCGGACATCTGGCAACCCTACTCACAACAGACTGATCTGTTCAGCTGTACTCTGAACGAATTCACAAAGGCCGCGTATTGTAAAATATCTTTAAGTTGTGCATAATATACCTATATTATGTTTGTTCTAGTTTCTTAGTTTGTAACTGCACTATTGTATTAGGTAATACACCTGTGATGATAGTTGTAAGTGGTAAAATAAATAGATAGATAAATATTTGCATGCTATTTTTATGACTCTTTATTTAATTTTTTTTTCTTTATCAAATAATATATCCAACTATAAACAAAAACTCTGTTGTTCAAAGCAAATAAAGATATTTATTTATTATTCATTCAGAATGAGGGTGGTAAACGAGCAAGTAGTCCACACATCTACCTCTTTCCTTGGTTAAGGTGACTCTAGTCGACATTATTTCCATAGAAATTTTGGAGGGGTCTTACTCCGCTGTTTGACAGTGTACATCCAAAATTAAACATGATACCGTTTTGTCTCATTATTAATTTTGTCTGTACCGAAACAGAATAGTAAAATAAAAAGTCATTAAAAAGTTACGAGCTACCAAAGATTCGTTTTTATTGCCAATTTTAACACAATTTTGGGCGTAAATTAGTAATAAAAGCAGTGTAAAATTTCCAAAACAAAGTCGGTACCGACACAGCTCAATTATCGAAGAATTCAATAAATTTTATTGGTAATTGATTCATGCAGTGGTTTTTTCATAAAACCCCTCCTTCCAAAGGCCTTTTCGTATTTTTTTACGCGCGCGTGTTTATATGAATTATCGTGCATCTCACTGAATAATATTTCCCCCGGTGCGGTGCGGGAGGACGACACTTACACACACATGCATGCGCGGTGACGCGCGTTTATTCCAGTTTTATTCGACACAGTCAGCCTCAGCTGCGGCCTGTGACGTTCGTATGACTATAGCTATACCTGCGCTCTAAATTACTACGCTACATTGACCCCTGCTTGAACTTTGGATTAAATCAAATTGATATAAGCACAGACAAAAATAGAGGAATATATAAATAAAATTTTGAAAAAAAAAAACGATCTCAAAATTTTATTAATGTTCCGCTAATTTTATCTGTACTTACCTATGTCAATTTGATTTACATTCGATTATAATTATATTCTCAGAGGTGCAGGTTTCCTCAATATGTTTTCCTTCACCGCCGAGCACGTGGTAAATCAGCACAATTGCAATTAACAATTTCATTGGTACCGGCGGGGATCGAACTCGGGTCTGCATATCTGAGAAATTAAAAAATATATATTTCGAAGAAATGTGAAGTTCGTCAACACGCATTGAGGCAGCGTGGCGGACATTTCCTTGCCTTAAAACCCTCTCAGAAATTAGAGGAGGCCTGTGCCCAGCAGTGGGACGTATATAGGCTGTAACTTTACTTTTTTTACTTTTATAAATATGTTATTTTACCGACGAAAATTTTAAAGAAAAATAAAAAAATAAGCAACCGACAACCTCCTAGGTCCCTAGGTGACTTGCGAGATGTCAGTGTAACAAAACAAAACGGCCCAGAAAAACAGACTTTCCAACTGATAGCTAAATCAGCACGCAACAATTTCATTGGTGCCAGTGGGGATCGAACCCGGGTTGCTCCCGTACTGTGATACCTATAACGAGCGCTAACCATGTGAGCTACCACGGCTCTCAACGACATCGTTCCGTTCGTGTACAGCGCTGAAGATAGCAGAGTAAAAAATTAGAGATGTTTTAAATTTGTCA
The DNA here is from genome assembly GCA_036936625.1 of Parnassius smintheus behrii. Lineage (NCBI taxonomy): Eukaryota > Metazoa > Arthropoda > Insecta > Lepidoptera > Papilionidae > Parnassius > Parnassius smintheus. Next base: position 31,342,862 of record JAUPFT010000025.1, read on the forward strand.
TCTGTGAGAGTGAATTTTATCTGTGTACTCTGTAACAAATAACTATATAGAAAAAAAATGTGAAAATGACATTTCGCCATTTTTGTTTGTGTACTGGTTCCTAACCAGTCGTCAACTCGATCAAAAATTTGATAATGTTTCTGTTTTTATACGTTATTTCTAATGTTATTTTACATCAAATTAATTGTGAAGATATTTAGGAAATATGTTTCATTACGACGATTCAAAAACGTTTACATATAATAATTTACCTCGAAATTCACTATACGCGATTATCGTTTATTGATTATATTACTTATGTTGTTTGAAAAGTATTCCTATCAGCTTTGTGTTAAATGGATGCTAAATATAAAAGAATGCTTCAGTATCGATAGCAATTTATAAACGAAATATCTGTTGAGATGTGTCTAGAAATTATTAATACCTACTTATTTTTATTTAGTTATTAAAATAATAAATAATAAATAAATAAAAATAAGTTCTTTTTATTTATTTATTATTTTTCTAAAACAAGTTATTCCTTATATCATCAGCTATCTGCCAGTGAAAGTCCCGTCAAAATAGATCCAGCTGTTTCGGAGATTAGCTGGAACAAACAGACAGACAGACAGACCGATAGACAGACAAAAATAGTACTTTCATATGCATTTAATAAAAAGCTGTTATTTTAACATTACAAACAGACACTTCAATTTTATTTATTTGTAGATATACTTAGATATAAGATATTATTCATATTGGTGTCATTTTAAAGGGAATATCATGTACTATTATAATAATAAAATAATTGTCTCCAGTAAATATTATACTTTTCTTGTAAAGTCGAAATAACAAATAAATACGATTTATTTTTATATTCCCGTATGCTTTATTTTCATCCTTTATTTTTTATTTGACCAATTTTCTTTTAACAAAATTAAATTCTGAATTCGTTGAGCTTTTTGAGAATATTTTTATTAGAATGTTAGGTAGGTACCTATTTAGTTCTTCGGTAGTAGGTAATCGTTTTTGTTGCGACAGTCTCGCGCGGTCGTAAAAAAAAGTTACTGCGCGGACAGGTGGGACGAGAATCACTTGCGCGGCGTGGAGGTGGATAGGTACCTACCTACTGTTATTACCTAGATACCCACAACCTACTATACAACAAAATTGGACAAACTGTCGCTGCGTCGTGGGCACTAAAATCTCAACTGCCTACCTACCTGCCTAAGTACGTCGGTACTAAGGAAACAGTCTTGACGGGTCACTTGTCTTGATAAAAACATGTGTTTACATCTAGTGATATTGTGTGTATATAAAAAAAGTAAGAAGACAGGTAAGTATTTTTGAAAACAATTTATAGGTAGGCAGAACGAATTACAATTATTATCTAAATAATTATTATAAATGCGAAAGTTTGGATGGATAGATGTATGTTACTCAATCACGCCAGAACAGCTGAAGGGATCTGGATGATATTTAGCTCAGAGATAGGTTATACCTGTCTGGAATTGAAACACATTTGATACCGTTTATTCAGGTATTTCGTTCCTGTGGGATAATTTTCGAGTTCACGCGTTTAAAGCCGCTGGCAACAGCTAGTACGGATATAAATTGCGATGACTGTTCCAGTTCATGCTTCGGCGTCGTGAACTCTTGAGTGATCGCTGCATGACCACCCGGGGAAAACAAAACATAATAAAATAAGCAATCTATATTAGGTAGGTATCTATAGAGCCATAGAGGCGTCGAGCGGCACAGAATAGGGTGGTATGTATGTGTGCATCGTGTTCGTGTAACTTCGTTTTTGTTCTAACGGTTCGGAACGCCGTACGAACAAGACGTGCGTTCTAACTGCTCTTCACTGATTCTATCTCTGTCGGGCACGATGCCAGGTGAGACAACGTGCTTTTTGGCCGCGCCCACCAATGAGTTCGAGCCCGCGAATTGTGCCACCTTAAGAGTCAAAAAGCAAATGTGTTGTCACCCAGAGGGATGAGGACTAAGATAGAATGCCTCATTTCACGTAAAGAGGGTCTCCGGTTCGCTACACTCACCATAACAAACACAGCAGCACTATTCTGATATTTCACGCTGGTGTTCTGTGATGGCGTATTCCTACCCCGGTCGAGCCAACCCAATTCATGTTGCAGTTAAGTTTAGTAAACGTAGTTACGACGAAACGTGGCTCTACCGTTATACTTGATATTACTTACATGTTATCAATAAAAAAGGTCTCCATTTGTCTTAATATACGAAGCATCATTAAACTGCTATTTTACTGGCTTCTGCGCGAAATTATTTACATTGCTTTATGAACGAGTCCTCGTCGGCATAGACTCGATTCGGTGATATCACAAGATCATCGTTAAATGAAAATATCACGAGAAACCAGGGTGCCTAAGAAATAAAAAAATATACAGTATTACATATTCAGAACGTTTTCGTTTTTTAAAGTATTATATTTCTTATAAAACTAAGATACCGCTTGAATTGCTTTTTTTCTTGCTTTGTTATAAATAATCTCGTTTTTGTTTTTATTCGTTTTTCAATTTTATATTATGTGCGTTAACTTTTTATTTTACTTTAACATGTTAAATTAGCCTATAGATATGATATGTATGTAATAAAAATTAGATAAACCAATTATTTATGTAAGTTTTTGTACAATAAATATATTAGGTATTGTCAACTATATAAACACAGTATTGGAAATAGTACGGTACTTACCAAATTCTAAAATATCTTTTATTGAGAGACGAATTTATATATGATATAAAATAATTAAGTCTACTCAATAATGAAATTAGTGTTAGTCATTTCCTGGACATATTGTATAATTTATAAATTACTTATTATTATTTAAAGTTTGTGGTTATTAAAACTTTATCAATAATATTTCAAAGAAATATATTTTATGTTGGACTGTATTTAGGTTGGAAAAGCGGAACAACAATCATAAAGTTAATTCCGATAATACACCTCATATAGGGTGGATAAACGAGTATATAACGAGTGGATAACAAGAATCCAAAAAAATGAATGGGTCAGCTCGACGGAGAAAGGACCACGCTCTCAAGAATACCAGCGTAAAATAGCAGCTTAATACGCTGTCTTTTTATGGTGAGTGTAGAGACCTTTTTATTGGAAACGAGGCATTCCATCTTAGTTTTCGTAAAAACACATCTTCGTTTTTATTCTTAGTCGATGATAAATGTTGATGTTCATGGACCACAGCATCCACTTACCATAAGGTTACAGTCTACCTTGCTGCTCGTTTGTCACCTTTGTTCTATACAAAGTATATGTTAAGTTTTTATTAATTAGTTAATATATTCTTCCTTATCGTTTTTACACCCGTACAAGGTTTCTTAGTTATAAGTTACATTTGTATTTCACTTTAAGATTTTATGGCACCCTCAGTGAGCAAATAAATACTTGAAGTACGAAAGTGGAAAAAGTCTGCAATAGTCTCCGAGTGTTATTAAAATTTACATAGGCCTGCCGGAGATCCTATTCTTACTGAAAACGAAGCATTCTATTTTAACCCTCCTGGATAACAACGATTTTGCATTTTATTCTTAATCAAGGATATATGTCGAAGATATCTATGAACCAAAGCTTCCACTTACCTTCAGGTGGGCTGTGTGCTCACGTGTCACCCCCATGCTAAAAAAATACTTGAATACTTACTATTAATAAGTAGTGAAACTGATTCTATACAACTTTATTTTATTGTGTTTTCTTTTAAACCTTAATTAATTATAATTCTTTTAAACCTTTTACAATTTTTTCCTTATTTTAAATAATAATTCTTCGTAGATTGGACCCGATATTAACGATGAAAAGCTGAAATTAGTGTAGGGTAACAATCATCCTCATCAGTTTTTAAATGATCACCAAAGTTTGTATATAGTGTTCCAGTTATAATTTACATACATAGATAGATACCATGTAGCGGCTGTTTAAGAATATTCACTATTGTATATATTCGAGTCGCAACAGGCGGCAGATCAGAGGAAACACATCAGGAGATGGGCAGCAGCTCTTCCTAATAACGACTACAAATAAAAACCTGCGGCTGCCAACCCGCTGGCCAAGCGTGGCAGCTGTTGCCACTATCGCCTTTCGAGGTACTCTATTCAGGAGGCCTTAGGTTCAACAATGGACTTTAGGTGGAAGTGGTGGAAGTTAGATTGTAACTATAAGGGTACAGCCCATAACATGTCTACTATTGAAACCTGGTTTCCCCCAAAGGACTACACAAAGCAGATCCTGAGCCACTTGTATCGCTATCGACTGACTTCTCACATCTCTTGCCAGGTCGTCACTCCATCTAGTAGCAGCCGCTTTACACTTCGATTACTTTACAAATCATTATATAAAATAAATTATTTTCAAAGAAAAAATTAAATTACCTTATACTGGATGAATTTTTTTACCATCTGGACAAAATGTGTCGTAACAGGTGAACGGAATAGAGGCCTATGGCACTGATATTTTACACTTTTTTATTTTACATTAACGTATTATAAAATTGATTTATCAATAAATACTACTAATAGGTAATTTCGATAGTTTTTAATTGATTTATTAATTTAGCTCAAAAAATTTATTGTTATTTTTTTAGTACTGAAAGTATATTTCAAATTATTAGTATTTATTGATAGATCAATTTTATAATATGTTAATGTAAAAAAATTGTTAAATATCAGTGTCATAGGCTTCCATTCCGTTCACCTGTTAAACCTTATTTTTCCAGCCTGTAAAAATTATCACCGAGCCTATATCGTAATAGTTATCATTATACATGTAATAATTGCATATGGGTAAAAATCTAGACCAAGAACAATTTTTTGCAGACAATACAGTAGTCTATGAAGGATTCGAACCCGTGACCAGCAATGCTGCAACCAACCACTGACACTACGAAAGCTTCCATATAATTAAGAATAAAAATGTTTATATTGCGCCCCAGCTTTTCTCCTCCGACAGATGAAATCGCTAATCACAGTTTTAAGTGCTAATTCACCATAAATAACCGCAAAACCAGGAGAATTGCAGATGCGTTTCGGCCTTTTAAAAAGGATTTCGGCCGTTTTCTTGCAGCAGCGCTGCAGACATCTCCTTCCCCAATATTTTATTTCCTCTCAGAAATAAGAGGTCTGTGCACATCAGTGGGACTTTTTTATAGCAGTGGGTGACAAACGAGCACACAATGCACCTGATGGTAAGTGGATGCTGTGGGCCATAGACATAAACATTTATCCTCAATTAAGAATCAAATGAAAAATTAAATTAAGATAAAAAAATGTAAATGCGTGGTCTCGTTTCAGTAAAATAGAGTCTGGTTTTCTACACTCGCCATACGAAACACAGCAGCATTTAGCTGCTATTTTACGCTGGTATTCTGTGAGAGCGTGGTCCTTCCCCGTTCGAGCTGACTCGTTCGTGCTACAGCTATAATGTAGCTGCAAAGTGGCTCTAGCACGTAAAAGACGTATACAGACGTTAACATTAATTCTACCCAAACACATAATATGGCAAAAGAGAACACAAATGTTTGCATAACGCTCCTTAACACTCATTTCGCAGGTGAGGAGAAGGTCTTTAAAACCCCCCACTTGTCTCTAATTAGCAAGCAAGTGGATCGCACCCTAATATTGCGATTACGTATAATGTATAAAGTATAGTTGCAATTTCTTAATTTTGTTTAAAACCTTAGCTTTGGGCTTACCGAGAGTAGCTCGTACGGTCGGACGGTAAGTGGATGCTATGGCTCATATAAATCAACATTTATCATTAAAGTGCCGCAGCGTTGTCACTCCTCAAAACTAAAATGGAATGCCTCAGTTCCAGTACAAGAATCTCCGTTGCTTGACTCTCGACATACAAAACACAGCAGCATTAAGTTGATATTTACCGCTGGTGTTCTGATAGAGCGTGGATATTTCTCAGTCAAGCCGAACTAATATATATATAGTACGTGAGCGTGATATGGTCATCCGGTTAATATGGTCACTTTCTAATAACTCAAAAACTACAGCCTTGCTTGCGTAGATGCCATGTTATACGATAGCTCCACATGAGTACATCGAATAATAAAGGGTAAAAAAGGCGCGACTTTATCGACATAGTTAATATTTTTGTCGATTTTAGTATGGTACAGTGTAGTTAATTTTTTTAATTTTGATTTTTCGAAGTGACCCTAATTATTTATAAAACTTGTATGCTATTTCTTCCTTAATATATTAGTTATAGTATACTTTGTATTTTGTCTCTGTCTTCTTCCTAGTTTTGGTCTTATAGAACGGCAAAGCTTAAGGTGACCATATTATCCACACGCACCTCATTTGTGTTGCTATACCACGTACAAGACACACAGTCATCATGCTAAGGTTGCCATTTATGCCCAACATCAGTGCGTGCACTGCTACGTTCAAGTCTGAAGGGTACAGGTAATCAATATAAGTACACGCTGTGAACTAGACATGTGCCAATCATTCATTTCTAGCGACCGAATCATTCTAGTACATTTCGTCACACGTACTGGTACATTCGGATCGATCATTCAAAATCATTTCAGGCTCCAGTACCCTGTGGGTCTGTGAGATCTATTGGGAAACAAAAATTTTCTATTTGAGATTTACAATAGCGCCATCTATTACATACTTTAGGTAATAAAGTCGTCTTATCTGACTAAAACTTATTGACTTTCAATTCCTATATGATCTTATTTTATAGCGGACCAGCTGCAGAAAATATATATTGCAAAAAAAGTTCATATCCATACCATCCTTAATTACGAAACTTATACATAATTGAATGAACTTATACATGGAAGTACCTTTGTAAATGTAGGCACATTAAAAATAACGACTGCGCCTTGCGGAATCACTTTGTACTCTTCGCGAACTCAACGGCTTTGTAAATGTCCTTTATCTTTAATTAAGGTTTCTAATTGCGAAGCCACCGAATTTTGACTTTCAATTTATATCAAGACGTGTTCTGCATCGCAAAGTAGAAAAGAAAAATTGTGCGAACTTTAATTAAATATAGTTAATAATCTAATTACACTTATCGGTCCATCCAGTACAGCCTTTATAAGTCCACCGATGAACTTAGGCCTCTCGGTAAATTATCTCATGGTTTTGCCATGGTCGCCACGCTTGACGGGTTGGAGACCGCACTTTAATTATTCTGCGTTGTTAGTAGGGAGATACTGCTGCTCATCTCCTGTGTCAGTTTCTCTCTGTTTGCTTTTACGACACCCACGGGACGACATGAGATAGTGGATACTCTTACACTGATATTACACATTAAATAAAGCTTATATCTACATATTTTGTACGTGGTAGAGCCATTCTGCAGTTATATTAGTATTATAGTTGTAGCACGAATGGGTCGGCTCGCCCGGGGCAGGACCACGCTCTCACAGAATGCCAGCGTAAAATAGTAGCTTTATTCTGCGATGTTTCGTATGGTGAGTGTAGAGAACCGGAGACCTTTTTAGTGGAAACGAGTTATTATATAATATGCACCTACATTTTAATTCTTAATTGAGAATAGATTTATATGTCTATGGGTCGCAGTATACACTTACCATTAAGTGGACCTTGTGCTCGGCTCCACACTTATTCTTTAAAGTAATAAAAAACATTGCCCACTTGAGTTTGGTCCATTGGTTGACCTATCTGACAAATTTGGACTTACCAAAACTAATTTGTCTAAAATAATAGTACTCGTCCACAAAAATTGAATTTCAAAAAAAGTAAAACCTCATTTTAAGGAAGAAAATAAAAATAGAAATAGTTTCTGGAGTTGGTGTTAGGACATATTGTACCCAAGAGTTAAGTCTCGGTCTTCTGGGGCTGCTGTGCAAATGAGTTTTTACAGTCTGTATATACTCTTTGTTAAACGTCAATCTTTCCACATATTTGAGTGGAGTTCGTAATATCACAAGTTGAAGACATAAACGCAGTTGCAACAAAATCATAGAGCTAGTTAGTTCAGAGCTGGGCGGCGTCAGAGGCGGTTGAACTAAATAAGTGGCGCAAGTTGGAGTTGACGTTTGACATCAATCATTTGTCAAATTTATTTTGTAATTGGTGTAATTGCGTGTTATTTGCCAATTTGTATGAAAAGTTAAAAAATATATCTCATGAACCGTAAGTTTCCGCAACCCAAAACTTTGCAAAACGCTTTCTTTTAGTGAGTACTATCTACAAACAAAATATGGGCTTTGAAATCGATGGTCCATATTGGAAATATTAGCCCATTTTTGTCTTACTTAAATTGAAAAGGTGAAAGATCTAACATTTCTCTTGGAATCTTATAAAAGCGTATATCGCTACCCAAGAACGCATTATATACTTTTTGTAACCGGAAAGCAGGTATTGTAATTTTATTTTTATTTCTACTATTAAAATTGTGCAAATCACTATTATTTACATCAATTCGATGCAATCAATTTCTTTAAACGGTTCTCTAAGAGATACTCGGGCTCCTAAAAAGTATAGATACATAGATCTTATTTTACTTTTAAAATGTTTACACGTTTCAAGTGTGTTAAAAGTGTCTACAATATTTATTAAATGGGTGACGACATATTCGAACATCTTTGTGTTCAAAAACACACACTTCCAAAAATCTGCAGATTTGCAAAAGATTTGCAGTGAACTTATTGAACATGTTTATCTATTAGGTAATAATAATAATAGTAAGTAATTATTATAAACCCATATAGTTAATATTATAATAATTACTTACTAGAATAAATTATTACGGTATGTACCTATCCTTACCATTATCTAATTACAATATTCCTTGCGAGATCAGCATAATGTATTCGTGTCCATTCTGAGCACCCGGAAACTTATTTTATTCTTTGGAACATGTACTGTGTGGCGGCATTCAAACAGTGTCAAATGTAGTGCGTGCGGCGCGGCGGCGAAGATTGAATACGAAATCAATAGAAGCCGCCGGCGCGTGTATCTTGACCTTGTACTTCCGAATAGCTAAAAAATTTCTTTGACAGGTCAGTATTCGACCTTTGATGATGCCGACAACAAGACGCCGCGCACTATCAAAGTGCCGATGGTCAAAACTAGGGATGCACTGTTTTTTCTTTTAATGGATATTTTCATCCGCTATGTATATTTATGGTATTGTTCGTAATGCGCATAAGTCCAATTTTCCAAATTTTTTTATATATTTTTTGCGTCCCCTAGAGTCCCTAAGCGTATACCCGAACTCCTATACTCCCTGAAACGACACTCATTCCTAACTGCAAGACGCAAGAGTCTCGCAGGCTTAGTCTTGTTCTTGCTCAAATATTGCACGGTCGGTCTTCGTCTTGGTCTTGCTAAAATTAGGCGATCTTGTTCTTGGTCTTGGTCTTGCAAAAATACAAGAACAAGACCAACGTAACGGAAACGGAATACAAATACTTTTTCCGTGCGGGATTTGAATCCGCGGTCCTCAGCACTGCAACTCGTTGCTAAGCCGCTGCGCCACATAGCCGTCAACGAAGAATGGAGAACTTCACTATAGCAAGCAGATCTTAGCTAATTAACTTTCACATCTTTAATTAAAAGCAATCTAATGCACATAGTGTACTTTAGTTTTAAACCTCGAAGTAAACAGAGGTGCGTGCATGTGTTTAACGTGTGTATATGTGTGTCTGTGTGTGTGTGTGTGTCTGTGAGTGTGTCTCTGGCATCATAGCTTCAAAACCAATGAATCGATAATATTTAAGTTATTTTGTTTGAAAGGTGACTTTATCGAGAATTTTCTTAACTATGTTTAAATAAAATACTTTTAGTTGTTTGTAGATCATCAGCTCTTTTTCTTTCGGGGCTTTTCGAAATTCATTGATTTACGCAATTTATTGGCACAGAATGGAGGACAGTACGATATGTAAAATAGATTACATGTAATTCTTGAAAGTCATTTTTTACTTTTACCACTTCGGAAAATACCTCTGTCCTGAGAAGAACTAGCAAGAAACCCAGTCGGACTTATTTTTAAAGAAAAGTATACAATATGAAAGGTTGTACAAACTACTTTAAACATTTATTTTTAAAACAGCTTGAAAGCGACCACCACATTTCTAGGGGTTATTATCAACAGTTATTATATAATAACATAGTCAAACTTGTTATTAAAGACACCTTGTATATTTTCTGGAACTCTGTAACTATGGAATTATATTTGGCAACTAAAAGAATTACATTTAGGTCACGATTTGTGCAGATGAACTATAAACACGCCCTCTACCGCCACGCCCACGCCTTCTCGTCAGTTTCAGCAGCAATCGAGCGAGTAAGGACGTCTCCCATACCACAATTTTTTATGATTAACATTTATTTATTTATAGAGTTAGGCATTACTTTGCGTAGACGAAGTAGACTTTGCGGTCGCTGACTGCTTAGTCTACTTCACACGAGGAGCAAAACACGTGTATTATCGACGGTGATGTGTTTTTGCAAGTGCAGTGGTGTTGAGAGTAGTGGTGCTGGGATTATTGGTGACGGGGATAGTGCACGCAATTCAGGGAGGGCGGGAGGTACCCTCTAAACTAGATAACACAAATTGGTTTACTTTATTACGCGGATGGTGCCTAGTTAATTTTTTACATCGTTAGTATTAAAGTTTCGTAGAGTTTTGAATTAAATACAAACAGTTTTGTGATGTTTTTTGTCACTAGTATATCAAAGAGTACTTTCTATGCAAAGTGATATAGTGTTGAATGTACCAGCGGTCCCCTTCTCATATATCTACGATCTTCACCGGCAGCTTACCGGAACCATCATGTTAATTGTGATCATTATATTTGCTTACTTAGTCGTGGAACTTCGATTCCAAACCAAACTTTTTTTAAGGCATTAGGTGGCAAACAAACACACAGTTTTTCTGATGGTAAATGAATGCTGTGGCCTATAGATATCCACATTTATCCTCAATAAAGAATCAAAATGCAAATGCGTTGTCACCTCTAAGGACTAAGATGGAATTCCTCGATAGTTTCGAGTGATGATGGTTTAGTACATTAACTAAGATATAGAACATAATATATTGCGTTTACGTACGTCGTTATAGATTTTACCATATTATACTACGCCTAACTTTTTTATAATTATTCACATGTGATGATCTGATGATCATACAAACCATCCTATATTTTATCACATACCTGGGTATAATGTAAATTTGTACCAAAACAAATCATCACAACCGTTACAGCCCTTCACAGTTCACCGCTACATACAGGCCACTCGTCACTCCATCTAATGGGCTAGCTACCATGTAATGTATATTACAGTATTACCTGAACACAGGTATCTCCCGTAGATTGCTTCATATGGTGGATATTTGATTTATTTGAAAAATACTAAGGTTGCCAACTCACTCTTGCCGGGGGAGTTGGCTAGGGGCTTAGCTCTCCAGTACTCGAACAACCCGGGTTCGATACCCGCCGGCACCGATGAAATTGTTTATTGAATTTTTAGGTGCTGATTTACCACGAGAAAACATCGTGAGGAAACCTGCATGTCCGAGAAATAAGAATAAAAATTTTTCGAAAATGTAAAGTTTGCCAACACGCATTGGTGCAGCACGTCGGACATTCCCTTGCCCTAAAACCCTCTCAGATATGAGAGGAGGCCTGTGGGTCCTATATATTATAAATTAAGCGAGGGATATTTAAATAAGATCACTGTCTGTGGATCCGCTGGTCACGCGTTAATTGGAAGGAATTTAATTGTTAATTTAATTTAATAGTTAATTGATATCTATCGCAAGGCGATAGATATCAATAAATTTGCTTTCTCTTTATTCTGCACCGTTATAACTTTTGTTCTTTATTTCTTGTTTCTGGAATAAAGACACACATAATAGGAATTTTTTTCAATATAGATTACAATAATACTTATTAAAAGTCATTTATGTATTTACCACTAGTTCGGAAAAGTTCTGGTGAGAACCGGCAAACACTTCTTTAAATATTCTAGAAACATCATAACGTTTAGAAACATCATGGCGGTGTTCACCTCATTTTCGGGGGTTATTATCAATAAACTATCCACATTGGTTTCTTTGTTATGAGGTTATATAATACATTAATTTACTTATTTATTTTAAATAATTTATTTTAGTTTACGATTTATCCCTAACATATTGTGCGTACTACATGCTGCATACATACATACAGCATGCTTATTCGTCGCCCAACTAAACCGTTCCGAGTTCAAATCGTTCCCTTTTAAAAAGGCTCTCGCAAACACTGCAATTTGGCCGCGATCCCACGTGGCTTTGGTAACGGCTGGTTCATACCCAGTGAGCGATCGCTTCAAATAGCATAATCCTTATTAAAACAATTTTCGCCTAGTAAAAATTTTATACGTTTCAAAAGATAAGTCGTGCATGTTTTTAGAGGTTTGCTTGTAAAAGCGTTTCCATTGCCCTAAGGTGAAATTATCGACTTTTGGAGTCGACAAACTAGTATCACTACTTTGTGTTTGTCCCTAGTATTTACAGATTGTACATCACAAAACAAATTCAATACTAAACTATACAGTTGTATAACATCGCCCAATTTTTTTGGTTATTATGTCATCATCATATCTAGATCAAGTTTTATTGAAGTCCCAACACCAGTAAATTTCACTATAAAAATGATTCTTCTAGGAACTATGAGTCTGTTAATCTGTCATACTTTATTTTATAACTATTAAGTGTGGATTACTTTTCATGTTAAAATAAAGAGGAAAAAATTGCATCTAGAGGCACGGCCCAACACTCAAATTGCGTATTAAAGTGACGTAACAAAATGGACTAACTTTTCTACACGTCTGTACTTCATCACACGTCTTGTTATGATAAGGCGGCTGCTTGACCGCAGATAAGCGCGTAATGGACAGCATGGGTGGAACTCAAATGTCAAGAGGAGTGTTTCAATAAAGATTAGAAGCCGTCGCAAGGGGTTTTGGCTTATTTTATTACGTTATATCGTTTGTAGTTCATACACAAATAACCTTTTATTATAACATTTTTTAACCTACGACGCAAAAAGAGACTGAGCTGAACTTTGACCGCTATGTGTGTCTGTGTGACTGTGACACCGCAGCTCTTGAACGGGTGAACCGATTTGAATGCGGTTTTTTTTAAATTTAAAATCAGGTTTTCTAGCGCTGGTTTTAGGACATGTTTTATCGAAAATATACTTGACTATGATTCAACAAAATCTGTTCAACCGTTTGAAGATCATCAGCTCCCTTAGTTTCGAGGGTATTTTAAATGTTCAATTTAATATTATTGCGGATATAATTTTTCTAGTCTTAAAAATGTAATAAAATCATAGTACTTAAAGTTTAATAATTTAAGGTGTTGAAACTTAAATAACAATTTAAGTTGCTCCGTGGCGCAGTGGCTTCTCTATGCGTCTCGGCGCTGAAGGCCGCGGGTTCGACTCCCAAACGAAACTAGTATTTGAATGGCTTACAAATATTTCTTTCTGAATTGTATGTTTGTTCTTGTGCAGTTTATGTATGTGAATTACCTCGTAAAGGAGAAAATGGATAAAGTTTTTTAAGAAAGAAAAAGAAAGTGATTTGCTGCACTTCTTTCCCATTCTTTATAAGTCTCTCCTGTTGCAGGGAAGAGTTAACTTAATCCTCATGCTAAGCAGTCGTATTGACGATCGTACTGGAGCTGAACATCTACTGCCGCTGCCCGTCTACGTTCTGGGTAATTGGTCGTACTATCATATACCACCGTGTAGTGGCGGTGTTGGAATATCCACTGCCTCATATCGTCCCGTGGGTGTCGTAGGAGGCGGCAGAGGGGAACTGGAACATCTTGGTGGACAGCAACATCTTCTGATAGTAACCAAAAATAAATAAAAAGCTGTAGCCTTGGTAGCTCAGGGGTTAAGCGCTTGCTGTAATGTTCACAATACTCGAACAACCCGGGTTCGATACCCGCCGGCACCAATAAAATCGTTAATTGAAATTTTAAGTGCTGATTTACCATGAGCTCAGTGGTGAAAGAAAACATTGAGGAAACCTGCATGTCCCAGAAATAATAACGAAAATTCTAAGACCTTAAGTTTTGCAACACGCATTGGGGCATAGCGGCGGACATTTCATTGCCCTAAAACCCTTTCAGATATGAGAGGAGACCTGTGGCTCGTATTTATACATACGATGCTCATATATATACTCGTAATATGCTTTAACTTTAACTTTTTAACTTTTAATAAAAAAACTGCGGTTGCGAACCCTCTTGCCACGAATGACAACTATGGTAATTGCTCCCTTTGGGAGAACCTATGGCGGAGGCTTATGTGCAGCTGTGCACTTTTAATAGGCTGTAATAATTTAGCGAATAAATAAAACGATTGATTCGTAAAGAAATTAATCGATCTTCTGATAGTAACCAAAAATAAATAAAAAACTGTAGGCTTGGTAGCTCAGGGGTTAAGCGCTTGCTGTAATGTTCACAATACTCGAACAACCAGAGTTCGATACCCGCCGGCACCAATGAAATCGTTTATTGAAATTTTAAGTGCTGATTTACCATGAGCTTAGTGGTGAAGGAAAACATTGAGGAAACCTGCATGTCCGAGAAATAATAACGCAAATTCTAAGACGTTAAGTTTTGCAACACGCATTGGGGCATAGCGGTGGACATTTCATTGCCCTAAAACCCTTTCAGATATGAGAGGAGACCTGTGGCTCGTATTAATACATACGATGCTCATATATATACTCGTAATATGCTGTAACTTTAATTTTTTAACTTTTAATAAAAAACTGCGGTTGCGAACCCTCTTGCCACGAATGACAACTATGGTAATTTCTCCCTTTGGGAGAATCTATGGCGGAGGCTTATGTGCAGCTATGCACTTTTAATAGGCTGTAATAATTTAGCGAATAAATAAAACGATTGATTCGTAAAGAAATTAATCGAGGTATATTTAATTACGATCACCGTCTGTGGATCCATTGGACACGCGTTAATTGGAAGGACGCAAGGCGAAAGATATCAATAAATTTGCAGTGTCTTTAATCTGCTCCGTTATAACTTTTGTTCTTCATTTAGTGTGTCTGAAATAACTCGGATAACTTACTATTTACAGGCTAGAAGCGAATAGGATGTGTTTTCTTTTAATATAGATTAAAATAATACTTCATCATCATCATTATCATTACAGCCCTTCACAAGTCCACTGCTGAACATAGGCCTCCCCCAAGTAATGCCACAAAGCACGGTCCTGACCCACCTGCATCCAACGACTTCTTGCGTGTCTTCTGCTCGAAATTGTTCACCAGTATGTTTACCTGGGACAAATAGTCAGACTAGGTTAGTCCAACTTCGACCGAGAGATCAATCGACGGATTCAACTCGGGTGGGCAGCGTTCGGGAAATTACGACACATCTTCTGGTCAGGTATACCTAAAACTCTGAAAACTAGATTGTACAACCAGTGCGTGTTGCCAGTGATGATTTACAACGTAATACTTATTGATGAGACAACAGATACCTGATAGTTAGTGGTGTTTGTGGCCTATAGACATCTTCATCTATCCTCGATTACGAATCAAAATGCAGAAGCGTTGTCAGCCGTAAGGACTTAGATGGAAGGCCTCTTTTCCAGTAAAATGTTTCTCTAGTTCTCTACACTCACCATACACAACACAGCAGCATTAGGCTACTATTTTACGCTATTATTCTGTAAGAGCATGGTTCTTCCTCGGTCGAACTGACCCATTCGTGCTACAACTATACAACTATTTTAGCTCCAGAATGGCTCTACCACGTCCACCTAGGCTGAAAAGAAGTCCTATAAGTTATTTTGATAGTCCTCGTACTAACCTTTACTCCACAGGGTTCTCATTCCAATAATGACTAAGTCTAGATTTATACTTTATACCATTCTCTAATTATCAGTTCTATTAAAGTTGCTAAAATTTACTTCACACACATCCGCTCAATAAAATTAAATGATGTGTCTTACCCAGTTTGAAGAGCACTTCCCGTACTCCCTCAATTGCATGCACTAATCCCGTCACCACTAATCTCAGCACCACTACACTAGGAAAGACACACCATCGACGATAATACGACACGTGTGTCGTCTCTACACGAGGCATCCCCAGATTATATAAACGCCAGTAGCCTTATGGTTTAAATCCGCCTTTCGACCACAGCCGTGTACTACTTCTAACACAAGCATTTTAAGCTTACGTGGAATGGTAAATGAGAGTTTTGGTAATGTTAATATACGATTTTCAAATATATTTTTAAAACAAATTAACCTATTATTACTGTCATGACTGCAGGGAATCAACTGCTGAGTTCCGTTTTTAAGTTGAAAAAAGCCTATAGCACAGTTTGTTACCTTTACTTTTGGTTGCACCGATCCATGGGCATAATACATCATTGCAGTCGAACGAAAGTCAACTTTTGAGCGAAGGTTTGATTCAAAATATAAAAAAGGATAATTATTCCATATTCAAAACGGAGATATTTGCCATAGCATCCGTAGTTTTTTTTAATTGTAATTATTTAGTTGTTGGCTAGAAGATGCTGCAGCCTTGTCCTATTCCAGTTTTCTTCTGCCACCTCTCCGTTACGATAACGTGGGCTGATGGATTCTATTACACTGCATTTTATACACGTATTATCTTTATAATATATTAACATAATATAATAAATTTGAAAAAAGTCGATCGTCGAAAAAGAATAAATAAATAAAATTTTGGCATAATGCGCAGTGGCCGCGGAAATTCAGGCGATTGCCGTCAATTTCACAGTACGCTAGAAGTCGGGATTCGATCCCCACTGGCATCAATATAATTGTTAATTGCTATTTTATGTGCTGTTTATTTCAATCCCTGCGGTGCAGGAAACATCGTAAGGAAACCTGCATCATAAGCAAAGTGAAGCGCGACCTACTGAGATATTATAGACTACGAATAACTGTTTACTTTAACTTCTCATAAATAAATAAAAAATAATGAAGAAATGATTCGCCATTACTGGCATCTTACGCCGTAGTAAACGTGTTCTTTTCTTAGGAGTTATGGGAATATACTGTATTCAATTTCCAGCTGACGTTAATTTTCCAAGCTTATAGTTTCGAAGTAAATACACGTGAGCGTGTTTAACATAACTGTTGCGATCTTTGAATATACAACTCAAATAATAGCACTGATTCGACGTATGTAATGCTTCGGCTGACCTTTTACGTACCTTTCACTTAAACTAAAACTAATTTATACGAATATTTTTACATTTAATTTTATATTTCAGAAATTGTTGTGACTAGGATTAAGAAAGTAATGCTTCGGTGTTTTGGTCTTGTAGAAAGAATGAACGAAAAAAGTGTGAGAAAGCAAATTTATGTAGCGTAAGTAAACGGCAGAATCGACAAGAAACACCCTGGAAGAAATATTATCGACCAAATTGGTAATATATTGATGATGGCCTTTATTAAGAGTACCCTTATCCGAAGAGCGGGTATGCGGAGTGTGTCAGGTGTGTCAGGATCTTTAGTACGTAGTCTCTGCCTACCCCTCTGTGTAACAGGCGTGAGTGTTTATGTTTATTTTTATAAATCTTATGTGATGAAGTCACTATAAAGCTGAAATAAGTCTGCACTGTGATGCGATTATTTGGATTTAATAGAGTTCTAAAACATGTATGATGATGAAGTCGGTTGTACAAAATTTTTGATTTTACTACTTGCTTAAATGTCCCACCGGATTTCTTGCTGATTCTTCCCAGGACATAGGTATTTTCACTTTCAATGGTAAGTTAAACATAACAATGACTTTCAACAAGTATTATTTATAATTTATATTGAATTAAAGAGATTCTTTTATGTTTCTATTTGTTTAAGAATATAGTAAATTAAAAGTTTAGAATTCAAAAAAATTAAAAATAATAAGAAAAGTAAAGAATCAACCTATAGATGTCATATTGTTTGGGCATACAAAGATTCCTAATTTTGATAGGGTTTTGGAGCAGAAAATAGTCCACTGCCCGCTTCAATACCTGTGAATGGACTCTTTAAATTCACAAAATATTTAAATTTAATTTCTCAAAACATACAGGTTTCCTAACAATGTTTCATAAATTAATAACCAACATTTTTTGTTTTTATTTCCACAGGTTTCGATGGGAATCGAACTCTGGTCGATCATGTACTAATGAAGAACGAGCGTGTATCCCCTAAGCTACAAAGACATCATAAGAAATAATACAGAGCGGGGAAAATAAAAGATTAATATATTTGAGATAAAGAAAGCAGAAACGAAAATCTAATAGTATATTGAATCAGATTACAGAAATAGGTGGGTTTCTGCCTGTGGTCATTGAATTAACAAAATAAATGTTGAATCGACAATAATTTCTTTTAATTTTTAAATTATTATTTTTCGTCTTCATTACATACATCAATCTAATATGTTTTTGACCGTATGGCTCATTAGTCAGAGTATATAGTAGCAGGTTATATGGGTCCTCAGGCAAATCAGCCATTTGCATCTAGGATACGGCATGGGTACCGCACACAACTTAACTTTTTACGCTTAGTAGATCGCATGGGTAGGTTCTACTCTGTTAACTATGCCGCCATCTCCAAAATAGAAATTTTGACTGTTGATAAAGGGAAATTATGACCTGACCCAGAGCTCGATAGAAGACAGATATTTCGATATTATAGACAGAAATTTCAATTTTATTTATAAGTTTCTCTTAAAACCGAATCTATACACATCTAGTGTATAGATTCGGTTTTAAGAGCATATTTCTTTTAATATAATTATACACACGTTGTAATTTTTTATAGAATAAGGGTGACAAAAGAGCATACATTCCACCTGGTAGTAAGTGGATGCTGTGACCAGAAAATATCTGCATCTTTCCTCGATTAAGAAATCAAAAGGCGGTAGTCACACCTGAGGACTACAATGGAATGCCTCGTTTCAAGTCAACAGGGTCCCCAGATGTCCAATGTCCCCATACGCAAAACAACGGCGTTAAGCTGCTATTTTACGCTGATATTCTAGAGCACTATACCAGAGAGTGGGCATGACATTCCCCGGTCGTGCTACTCATTCGTGCTATAACCATAATTTCACTTTAGCATGACTCCACCATATATAAAAAATCTGTAATAAATAAATTAATAACTTAATTGATGACGTATCTGAATCCACTGCTTTTAAGTACGCGGTCTTAACCAATAAGTGTCTTTCGCCTATACTCAGATACTTTTTAGTTTTTTTTTTACCAAGTGGAATTTTAAGAACAACATCTAACCAAACTCCCTACCGATGTGACCCTCCGGTCGTCGAATATGATTTACGTGAATATTATAAGAATAATAAAAATGTGAAAAAGACATTACTAAAACCAGATGTGCGATGCAAAGGCAATATTCCAGATGTAATATATAGGAAATAGGAATTGAATAACAGGGGCTAGAGACGAGATGACATTTGCAAAAAATTGTATCTGTCTTGTGAGAGCGAAAAGTTTTACCTTTTATATTTTAACCTCCTTAGAAAAACACTTTTTTAATTTTATATAATGAAAATTTTAATTTATCTTTTTAATGTAAAGTTAAATACCTCAAGGCCAACCTCATAGACTGTATTGGGGTTTCTCGGTAAACATTGTTCTGTGTATCTCGTCTCATTGATGGTACTTAGCTGATACAGTGACGTCTTATGTTCACGTGAACACTACACATTTAATTTAAACTAGACAGGGGACAGTCTCCTCGTGACCATGGGTGCTGTAAAGTACTCGAAACGTCAGGAATATAAAATAAATTAATATCCGCGATGAAATCCTTAAACGCTAGTTTCACTTAGTTGATAGCTTTTAAATTTGAAAAGTTCATTTTTTAGGTTTTCTAGGGGTGGCTCTTAGATATTTTTTATCAAAATCCGTTTAGTCGATTAAGGATCATCAACTCTTTTTGTTTAGGGAGATTTTAAAATGTTCAATTTAAATCATATTATTCGATTTGTATGTACCTTAGTACCTACCTATTTTCAATTTTATGTCTGAAACCATATTTTTTTAAAGTTGGTAAAAATTACCTTGCCTATATTCGCTCAATGAAAAAAATGAGTTGACATAGAGAGCAACTATGATTGACATAGAGAGCAAGCTGTTAGACATTCCATCCTAGTCCGTAGAGTTATTGAATATAGGGTATGAAGTTGGCAGCAGGTGTCCGTGAACTACAGTAGCCACTGCTGTATAGTGATTCTAAAAAAAATGGTGTCTTAACAAGTTTGAAGAGTAATTCCTGTCCTTCCTCAATTGCGTGCACTATCCCCGTCACCACTAATTACAACACCGCTACTCCCATCACCACCACTACACTAGGAAAGACACACCACTGATGATAATACGACTTGTGTTTCGCCTCTACAAGAGACACCCTCAGCTGAAGTAGCTGACTGCTCAGCCATCGCAGAGTTGACCATATTTTTTGATTAAACTGTTAAGGAGCAGCAAGCTAAGCTACTCGATAATCCCTGAAGGTGTAAGCAGAGTACAAAAAGACTAGGGACTCTTAAAAGAAGCTTAACAAACGCATTTATTATTATTATTATTATTATTACTGAGTTTTTACGCGACACATCTCGTCGGGTATTCCTAAAGACTTGAAAACAAAATTATATAACCAGCGCGTGTTGCCAGTGATGACATATGGATCTGACACGTACTGCCGACCGTATGAGGAAGCTCGAGGTCGCTCCGTGAGCTAATCAGAGGGTTTTTTATATTATGTTAAGAGGATACCTTGAAAATGAATCTCGGTTTTGGAGGCGTGGCTTATTCCTTTGTTGGTGAAGTTCACGGATAACTGAGGGAGTGTCGAAATGAAAGTGATACAGTGACTTCATAATATACAAATAATGAGATAGCTATACCGAGCACGCGCTCGGAAAAAAACTAAGTAAGCGCCAAACATTTTTTTAACAAAACTTTGTTGTGGATTAAAAAAATGGTTTATGAGAACTAAGATATGATTATTTACTATGCCTTAAAAATAATTCTATGAACTTATTCGTCACAATATTGTGGTGTCAAGGAGAAATGTAACTAATTAGAGCCTACTTTGCAATTTTTTTTCTATCAAGAAAATTACGTTATCGTGTTTCCTTTTATGAAATCCAAGGTCATAGAGTCACAAATCATGTACCAAAAATTTGGTTCCTACCCTATAAAACTTAA
This sequence comes from Parnassius smintheus behrii, assembly GCA_036936625.1. Classification (NCBI taxonomy): domain Eukaryota; kingdom Metazoa; phylum Arthropoda; class Insecta; order Lepidoptera; family Papilionidae; genus Parnassius; species Parnassius smintheus. The sequence continues at coordinate 31,364,105 of JAUPFT010000025.1, forward strand.
CAAGATGTGTGAAATAAAAAAAACACCAAATTTTCGGGGTATCACCTTAACTCACCTCATTAAAATATGTTGCAATGTGTGCACAACTCAGAACCGGAAATTCTAAAGGTGTTAAGATGTTGTTATTTTATATTGCTTTTATAGACTGCAACTCCATGAAATGTAAATGAAGTGATACATAGTAACTTTATGTATGTAATCTTTCTTTTCTACATTTTAGTTTGCGTACTAGCCACAAGGTTTTATTTTGACAGATAGCTCAGTTCAAATTCAATTTTGAGTTAACGCAATGAGCCGGCGCAGAAAACTGCACCAGATTTACTGAGTTCACTCAAGTAATTCCGCTGAGTTACCCGTGTCTAATGCAAGCTGCATATACTTACCATTAGTATATTCTTATTAGCATCACCATATAACAGTGGCTACTGCAGTCCACGCACACCTGCAGCCAACTTCATACCCTATATTCAATAGCTCTAAGGACTAAGATGGAATGTCTAACAGCTTGCTCTCTATGCCAATCACACTTGCTCTCTATGCCCTTCAAACCGGAACACAACATGATGCGCACTACTATTCGGTGACAAAAGCAGGTAAAAGAGGCTGACCCAGACGGACTCTGAAATGGAGGAATACCACCAAGCAAAACAGTTTTCATTGTATACTTTTAGTGAATGTAGAATATAACCCTTATGTCTCATAGTATTAAGAATAAGTAAAAATTAAACGTAATGTAACTCTATTATTTTTAACTTTTAACTCTATTATTTATTGTAACTCTAATACATACTTAGTTTTATTCGAAGCTTATATCCACTGCTTCGTGAATTCTATTTCTCTCTCACCCTCTTTATGTCATCTTCACGTATGAGAGCACGTTGATTAGCAAGACCAGAGCCCCTCTTGAGTTCTCATTAAAGATCGTTTCACACTTCACTTCTCTCCACCCTAAATGTTAGTATTTAATCTCAAAAGAAACCTTAAAATTTTACAGTGTTTCTTTTTAAATAACAATAAGAACAGCGACTTTAATGATACATGAACTCAGTTATATGATGACGGTATATCCAAAAAGTTCAGCGTTTTACAATTTTTATTATTTAATATTGAGTTAACTTTTTATCATAACTTTATAATCGTAATAAACACTTAAAGTAAGTCTACAGATATATTATGCCTACTCAAAGTATATGCCACTTTTTTCATTTACGTTTCTCAGTAAGTAAGTGTATATTCTTTTTGGAAATAAATTTCTTAAACCACAAGAACGATATTTATAAATATTATGTTGGCACATAATCGATTGCATCAGCCGTTTCTTTTTTGTTTTTCTGATTTAACATTTTTCCCTTAGTAAGTAGTTTATTCTCGTCCAGTAGGTTCGTAAGGCTTGTTCTCATTAAAAGGGTCTCCTGTTCTCTACACTACAGAGTACCTTTGTATAAACCGAAATGCATGCTCTACACTCACCATAATAAACACAGAAACATTAAGCTGCTATTTACGCTGGTATACTACGAGAGCGTGGTCATTCCGCCGTCGAGTAGTCTTACTAAAACCCATTGAGCTATTATGTACTACGTACTAGAGGTGACACTACATTCAGCTACTCTGTTCCACTCAACTGCGGTGCATGCACCGCACCTTAACCAGTCACTCGCTAGGCGCTTGTAGTGTTGTCACGTGTTGTGTTGATTTAAAAAAATCTCTTGATAAAAATATGCCGTCGTGTGTACTTAGATATTGCACAAATAATTCAAGAAATGTCAGTAAAAATCAAATCATTAATTAATTAATCAATAAAAAGTATTATAGATTAATAATAAAACAAATTATTCCTAAGACGCCATCTCGTGTCATGAAATATAGATTATGAAATTAATATGTTCAGATGCGACATTTCTGTGGGTACTTAAGTATAGGACGAATATATATATTTATATTTGAGAACCTCCTACTTTTTGAAGTCCGTTAATAAAACATATTGAACAGGTTTTATTGCGTTTAATTTAAACCTATCTTTTTAAACGCATTCTTGTATACATTTAAACATAAATCGTTATGTAGCCTTATTCGATACATAATAAATGAACGTGACAATTATTTTACAAGAGGTAGAGCCATTCTGCGGTTATACTAGTAGTTGTAGCACGAATGGGTCGGCTCGACTAAGGGAGGACCACGCTCTCACAGAATACCGGAGTAAAATAGCAGTATAATGCTGCTGTGTATGGTGAGTGTAGACAATCAGAGACCCTTTTTACTGGAAACGAGGCATTCTATCTTAGTCCTTACGGGTGACAACGCATCTGCATTTTGATTCGTAATCGAGGACAGATGTAGATGTCTATGGGCCACAGCATCCACTTACCATCAGGTGGACTGTGTGCTCGTTTGTCACCCTACCCTATAAAAATGTATTGTGTAAATCTTAATATATTTATTATCTTTATCTTACTTCTTACTATACATATAATTCTTCTGTCTGTCTGTATGTGACTGTGGTTGGCTATAGACGTCCGGTACTTGATTTTAATATTGTTTTTAGTTTAGGAGGTTTGTCAGGGTTAAGCTTGAACCTATTACACTATTTCAGATGTCGGAAATGCGTTTTGAATAAATTACGGTAAAAATAAATTTCACTAAAATTTTGGTCTAGCATTATGAAGTAGAAGTCCGGTACTCGCTTTTTAAATTTTGTTTTCAACTCAGAAAGTTTGTCAGGGTTAAGCTTGAACCCTTTACACTGTTCTTGTATTTCGAAAATGTCTTTTGAATTAATTACGTTAAAATAAACTTCACTAATAATTGCGAATAACGAAACGCAAATATGTGAATTCGTTTTTAGGGTTCCGTAGTCAACTAGGAACCCTTATAGTTTCGCCATGTCTGGTCTGTCCGTCTGTCCGTCCTCGCTTAATCTCTGTGACCGTTAGCACTATAAAGCTCAAATTTGGTACCAATATGTGTATCAATCACGCCGACAAAGTGGTAAAATAAAAATTGGAAAAAAATGTTTTATTAGGGTAGCCCCCCTATATGTAAAGTGGGAAGTGATTTTTTTTTAATTTCAACTCTAACGTGTGATATATTGTTGGAAAGGTATTTAAAAATGAATAGGGGTTTACTAAAATCAATTTTTGATAATGTCAATAATTTCGGAAATAATCGCTCCAAAAGTAAAAAACAATGTGTCCCCCCCCCCTCTAACTTTTGAACCATAGGTTTAGAAAATATGAAAAAAATCTGAAAAGTAGAACTTTATAAGGACTTTCTAGGAAAATTATTTTGAACTTGGATGGAAACAGTTTTTGTACAAAAAGACAAAAAGTTGTACAAAATAATTTCTGGACTAAGTTTGTAGTATAATCATATATGCAAGCATTTTTTTCAACTTCGTTTACATATTTTAATATCCTGCACGTATCTTTTTCAAACAAAAAAAGAATTATTAAAATCGGTTCTCGCAATCCAAAATTACCACCGAAAACTTCTGGCACGTCTATGTATTAATTAGTAACCCAATTCCCCGAGAGATGGCGCTGTAGGTACTTAGTACATTGGGTCGGGTGTTATCGAATTGTTCGGTTGGTTTCTCCTTGGCATCGCCTGCCGCGGAGCGTGCAATGTTGCACGCTCCATGTTCGCGCACGTACCCACTACCGGGAGCAGTTGCAGGAGCGTCGAGCGCTGCTGGAGCGCGAACATAATGGATACCTACCTTTAAACTCATAAGTGGGAACACTTATTGTGTCGGACGGGAAACTACGGAACCCTACACTGAGCGTGGCCCGACACGCTCTTGGCCGGTTTTTTTTAAACCGAATTAGCACACTCCGACTCCTCGTAGTCTTGTCTGCCCTACCCACAGAGTGTTTTAGCCCTACTCATATAGCGCTTAGGGACTGCAGCCTCCGCTCGCCGTAGCAAATTGCAGGCACCCGTGCGAGCGTAGCGTCTGAGGCCAGTCACCGGAGGCGACCGATAAGCCAGTGCTGCAGAGGTGAGCGAAAGAGCTGCACTTCCCGCAATCTTTCTGTGTAAGAAGTGAGGTTATGATTTTACATAAAAAATCGGTACTCTTAGACTATACATTTCCGCAAGTGGGGAAGGGTAGGGGGTCCCAACCCCATACGCAACTACCGGATGTCTACAGTTTTACCTGTGTCTAAACTCGTCCTAAGCGTCTGGACCATTATTGATGATTTTTTGCGTGTTTTTGAGTGGTATTTGATATGTTAAATCCACAACCGGATAAGGTAGGTGGCGCAGTTGTCTAGATCCAGAAATCACTCGTGCGAAGCCGTGGCGGTTCGCTAGTAATATAATCTTGTTCAATAATGTTAAAATATGTGATATTTTTTTAAATACTTTTTACAAAACATCGTGTCCGATTTAAACGATAAAATATTGGATTGAACATTTTAAACAATAAACCGTCTAGTAGAATATCATTTATTTTCCTGATTTACAAAGATCGTGCCTGGAATGTTAAAAGTGTCAGAAAATTACTTAATTGACTCAACTTCGTAAAGAATAGAAAATATGAGAAATTCTCAATATATCTGGAGAGTTTTGCGTTGGTATTCAGGAATAATATCAAGTTATTTTTTTCTCTTCTGAGTAGACTGAGATATATCACAATCCCAATATAGTTTAAATGGTTATATTCTATAATGATTGCGGGCTTTGCTGTGTAACGGCCTCAAGGATAAAGAGAAGTAATAAAATTACAAGTTGTGAGGCATTACATCTAAATGTAATACATAGTAAAACTACACTGCAGCTATATTATGGTTGTAGCACGAATGGGCCGACTCGACCGGGGAAGGACCATGTTCTCACAGAATACCGGCGTAACATAGCAGATTTAAGTATGGCTCACGCTAGACCAAGTCTGGTCCGAGCCGAGTGTCGTCCGTAGCACGGTCACTGAGCCGATCCCGTGCCCGTAATTATCGACCTCGACCTCGACCGAGCCACTACCGATACGTCATGATGCAGTATACTCGTCCGAGCAAATATAATGTTGTGACTAGATTACAATCATGTTGAATTTTGACGATCTGGAATTAGTGGCTATTGCGTTCGCTCGGGACGATGATGAATCTGATAAATCTTCAACTACAAGCCGGGACCAAGTTGTTGTCGAGCGTTGTCCGTTGCTGGACCGTCACTTGGTTTCCGCTCGGTATAGCGTGAGTGTGCTCATACACAATATATGTAATATTAGTTGACCGTGCTACTGCCGACACTCGGCTCGGACCCGACACGGTCTAGCGTGAGTCACCTTTTATGCTGCTGTTTTTCTTATGACGAACGTAGAGAACCGTAGATCCGTTTTAATGGAATCGAGGCATTCCATCTCAGTCCTCAGAGGTGACATCGCATCTGCATTTTGATTCCTAATCGAGGATAAATGTAGATGTCTATAGGCCACAGGATCCACTTACCATCAGGTGGATTGTGTGCTCGTTTGTCACCCTTATTCTATAAAAAATCTCAAAGGTGACAACTCTTCATCGTTTGAAGTTGTTGCAGGTATCCCTGGGCTGCAGTTACCACTTACCCACCAGGTAGAATGTAGGTTCGTTTGTCACTTCAGTTATTTAAAAAGAAAACTCTCCATCCTTCTATCCTTCCATTACAGTCTATAAAAGCTAACATAGCCCTCCCCCATAGATTGCCTCATAAGGGCAATTTTGCCACAGTTGCTACGCCTGACGGGCGGGTTGGCAACCACAGTTTTTATTATATTCATTTGTTATCAAGATGACTCTGCTGCCAATCTACTGTTCCAGAAAAAATATGTCAGAAAAAATAAACATTATTTAAGTAGATTATTATTAATTAATCAACTATTACAAACTATTATTAAGTTTAAAGGCAAGTCAACCCTTAAATAGACAGTGATTTTAGATATTTCGTAATCTCTCAGTATTTTCAAGTTCTTATTTACACCCCTACCTTTATGAGATTACCTACGAATCTTAATCTAATCCTGGGCCGCGAAACCGTCGTTCGTGAACATAGAAGAACCCTGTTAAATGTAAAGCTCTACCGCAACTCCCTTTTAATACGGAATATGTGCAGAAAAGACCAGAATTTTTTGGTCATTTTGTAGGTAATTTTCTAATTAGAGATATGAAGCCAATTTAAAAAGTTCTTTGCTGTTTTAAATAAATCACATTCTAACTTTACATTATGAAGGAGCTACCGGAAGAAATTCAGAACATAACTGCTGCCACAGGATACCACAGAGCAAACTTTTTTAAATGTTTTATCATACAAAAATAAAGTCAGGTGTTTCTTATACCTACTACATTCACTATGACTGCCTCGTTGGTCTAGCGGTTGTAGTAGTGTGACTGCTGATCATGAGGTCTTGGGTTCAAATCCCGGGGCGGGCCAAAAAATCAATTATTGAGTTTTTCTGTGAAGAAATTCTCAGCAGCTGCCAGGAGTCAGAAAGTTTTTGATGTCTCACCCCCGTGCCTCGGAAAGTACGTAAAGCCGTTGGTCCTGCGCCTGATCTCTCTCCGGTCGCGTCGGTTTACCGTCCCATCGGATTATGAGAGTGAGGGAAGAGAGTGCACCTGTGCTTGCGCATACACTTGGGCACTATAATCCTGTCCTGCGCCGTTGGCTAGCCTCCGTTGAGGCAGGCCGCCGTGGCCGATATTGGGTCTGGAGGACATTATTACATTCACCATACTGCAGGGCAGTTTGTTGGAGATCATCATCCACTTCTATGTACCTTCTGTTATTAAAATCTTAATATGGATTTAAAACTTAAAATAGAAAATAATAAATTTGAACTTAAACTACTATTTAAATTTGTTAATTATTAAACATATGAATATCAATTAAAACTACCATCATTCTTTCTACTTTCATTTAAATATTTCTCTATTACCACAATCGTCTGCAGAATATATTTCGTTATAATTACGTGGTACTAGATATTTGCTCGTCTTCTTGCCGTAATGATTACTTATTTAATTTGAAATTTTATTTTCTTAAAAATAAAAAGTAAAGCAATGCACAATGATATCTAATGTTTCGCATTACATTGCTTGGCGAGTTTTTCAACGTCGCGTGCGTTGCATATTACGGTAGAACAAAAGCAGCGATGGTAATTGTCAATACAAAAAAGTAATTAGTAAAAGTTTACAAAGGTAAATATCATAGTAAAGTATTCATATAGATTTAAATTAGTTAAAACAAGGATAATTAGTAAATAATAATTTTACCTATGAAATGTTATGTCTTTATTAGATAATTCAACTAATATAGACATAACCAGTGCAGTCACCTTCAAATTAAGAAGGCACCTATAGCCTTCTTAATTTGAAGGTGACTGCAGGTCTCCATGGAGAGTAAATTCTTTGCCACTACTAGTCTCAGACGAAATAAAAATATTTCGTCTGAGACTAGTAGTTTATAAAAAGAAAAAAAAAACTTTGATTAATATTTATAAATTATATAGGTTAGAATTATGTTGCTCATCGAATTCATTTTCTCAAGTTACCATCAATCAGGAACTTTTTTTTAAATTCGTAATATTAGGGAAACACAACTGAGTACGAAATTAAATCGCATAAGACCCTATCCTAAAAGACAAAAATAAACTTCCGAACCATACGCAAGAACGGATTCAATTTCCAACCTAAACATCACACAAATGGAGATTTAACGAGGACATATTCCTATTATAAAGCAACTGGAATTTCGATGGTTTTTACAGACATTACAGACAGGACGATTTTTTTCATCATCATTATAATTATAGCCCTTCACAACTCCACTGCTGCACAGGCCTGCCTCATGAACACACTTGCAATGTATGCAATAAATATAATACAATGCATAAAGCACGGCCTGAGGCTCCCCATTAGATAGAGTGACGACCTGGTAAGACATTCAGGAAGTCAGTAAATTATTTAAAAAAAATAGTTGAAATTCAAAATTAAGAAAAATTTAAATTTATTTTATACAATTGAAAAATATTTAAGGAACAATCATTTTTAATTTTATACGCAATTATTTGCAATGTTAAATTGTTTAATATATTGAGCCAAAACATTTATTTATTTAATTATTTACGTACACATTTAACAACTATCCTAATGATTCGTTTCCAGTAAAAAAGGGTCTCCGGATCTCTACAGTCCCCATACGAAACACAGCAGTATTAAGCTGGTATTGTGTAAGAGCGTGGTCCTTCCCCGGTCGAGCCCACCCATTTGTGCTATAACCATAACATAGCTGCAGCGGGGCTCTACCACGTATACATTGTATATTATTTAATTAAAACATTTTATTTTGTTAATAATAATAATACGCTAGGGTCGTTGTAAGAACGTCCACCAGCCCATGTCGTCTGCTGGATGCCGTGAGAGGCGACGCAGGGATACTGATACAGCTGATGAGTAGCAGCAGCTTCTCGATAAAAACAAAACTTAAAAAAAACGGTCGCTTACCCTCCGATGAGGCAATGTTAGGAGGTCTATGACAGTATTGGACTATATGCAGTTATGGATGGATAAATGGATAAAATAATATGTACATTTTTTGTTAATTATAAGTAGTTTCTCGTAATTTATTACTTCTAGATGTTTTTAACCTAACTGATAAGTACTATTTGTAGTTTGTATCAAGAATTTTTTTTTTCAATAAATATATAATATTTATTTATAATTTCCGAACCAGAGGTAAAAGAGATAAAAGAGTGCCTTTCAATAAGTATTACTTAACTAAGATGGAATGTCTAACAGCTTGCTCTCTATGCCAATCACACTTGCTCTCTATGCCCTTCAAACCGGAACACAACATGATGCGCACATCTATTTGGCGACAAAAGTAGGTAAAGAGGCCTGACCCAAACCACAGCGGTGACACTCCCTGTACGTGAGAGCTTAAGCGCCGGTGACCTTGAGTCGAAGCTTGTAACGCTAGGGTTGATATCGAACCGAAATGAAATATTATAGACTTGTACCAAAGAAGATACATAGTAGGTATGTGTTATATATTATGTAATCTTATGTATTTAGGTAGTGAAAGATACGTTCAATTTTAAATCAACTTTTATTAAATGAGGAATATTAAAACTTCCGACAAAACCAAATATGCACGACAGTTAATGGTAATCTTAAAGAATTAACCAAAATTTAGTATTTCAGTACGCAATAATCAGCATTACCTACTATCCTTTAAAAATAATTTACTTTTATATATTTTTGAATTTGTCGATTAATTTTTTAATTTTCATTATTATTTCTAACAATTGCAAAATTCATGGCATGTATATTTTTTTTAGAAAATCCAAAGGTAAAATCCATAAATACAACAATGAACAAATACAAAAACTGTTTATAGATATCTAAAATTTCTTGACTCTCTAGTGGTATTTTTAATAGTTAATAGTGTATGCAGTTAATGTAATATAATAAAATTATTGGCGATATATTAGTTTGATTGCCGTGGTATTTCCCCATAATTCTTGTTAAGATCATATCGACTTTCATTAAAATGAGTTCACATATATTTAGGTATCATAAAACATTATTAAAATTAAATTAACAAAACAAGGGCCCTTGTTTTGTGCAGTGGAATTTATTTTAATTGTAATCACTTAAAATCACTTTCAGTAATACTTATACATATACTATAATATCATTTATTTAATAAAAACAAAAATATTTATCAAAGCATATAAACCTAGCATACACGGCTATAATAACTAATAACGTTACTTGGTAACATAAACTTAATACCTACATGAATAGAATAGTGATATGTACTAAGATATCGGTAACATTCATATATTAATTGAAATATTATATCACTTGACGAATATATTCATATTAACTAATACTGACAAATATCGGTATTACTACTAGCCCTCGGCCAGGGCAGTCGGCGACTGCCCGTTCCACGCCTCGCGCGCCTCTCAAGGCCCCCGCACACACCCAGACACCCACACATAGCCGCAAGCGATTTTACGTGCACACATGCTTAAGTGTCGTTTCTTTTCGCGCAGTGTATATATTCTTTGCCCAAACGGACTCATGAACAGAGAGAGAGGACTACACCTAAACAAAATATTACCCTTTCGTTGTATACTTTTGATAAATGTAGAATTTAACCCTTATGCCTCATAGTATTAAGAATGAGTAAAAATTAAACGTTATGTAACTCTAAGACTTAGTTTTATTCAAAGCTTATATCCACCGCCTGGTGAATTCTATTTCTCTCTCACTCTCTTTATGTCATCTTCACGTATGCACGTTGATTAGCAAGACCAGAGCTCCTCTTGAGTTCTCTTTAAGGATTGTTTCACACTTCACTGCTCTCCACTCTAAATGTAAATATTTTATCTTAAAAGAAACTTTAATATTTTACAGTGTTTTTATTCAAAAAATAATATTAAGCACAGGGACATTAATAATACTTGAACTCGATTGTAAGATGATGGTATATCCAAAAAGTTCAGCCTTTTAAAATTTTTGTTTTAATATTGAGTTAACTTTTTTAAATAATTTTATAATCATACTAGGCTGCACTAAAAGTATCGGGAATGGAATATCTCCACTGTTCCTGTTATATTAAAATCTTTTTAATTGAAAACTCCTTGGTTTTAAAAATCGAATTCCGTCTATTTATTTGAAAAAAGATTCTCGGTCTTGTCACAAGGTTTTGTAAAACTTGTTTAGTCGTTGAGAAAATGGAATTGACTCGAGAAAATTCAAAAGCGATGATTTATTATGACTTTCGAAGTGGTTTAACACAACAACAATGTGTTGACCGGATAATTTCTGCATTTGGTGATGAAGCCCCATCCAAAACCACAATTTATCGCTAGTTTGCTGAATTTCAACGTGGACGTGTCAAGCTCAGTGATGATCCCCGTCAAGGTCGTCCAAAAACTGCAGTCGCCCAAGAAAACGTTGATGCTGTGCGTAAGCTGATTGAGGAAGATCGACATGTGACATATCGAGAAATTCAGGCAACTTTAGACATTGGAATGAGTCAAATACAAATAATCTTGCATGAACAGTTGTAAAAAACGAATCCCTGATATAAGCGTACGAACCCGAAACAAAAAACCAGTCACGAGTTTAGGTGTTCGAAATTGAGTTAAAGCCAACAAAAATGGTTCGTCCACGGAGTGTTGCAAAAAAATGGTGGCCACGTTTGCCTCCAAAACCGGCCATGTTACGACTATTCCTCTTGAGTGACAAAGAACGGTTAATGCGGAATGGTATGCTAGCATTTGTTTGCCACAGGTCGTTTCTGAACTCCGTAAAGAGAATTGCAACCGCCGCATCATCCTCCATCATGACAATGCGAGTTCTCACACCGCACACGGAACATATGAGTTTTTAGAGCAAGAAAACATAGAATTATTAGACCATCCGTCGTACAGCCCCGACCTAAGCCCTAATGATTTCTATACTTTCCCTAAAATAAAGAATAAATGGCGTGGACAGAGATTTTCATCACCTGAAGAAGCTGTGGACGCCTACAAAACGGCCATTTTGGAGACTCCAACTTCCGTGAATGAGGTTGCTTCAATGATTGGTTCCATCGTATAGAAAAATGTGTCAAATTTCGCGCCGAATACTCCGAAAAGCAATAAATACATTTTTAAATAGTAATGTTGTGTCACTTCCTTGAATCCCGAAATTTTCAGTGCCACCCTCGTATTAAACACTTAGCGAAAGTTCACTGATATGTTATGCCTACTCAAAGTACATGCAACTTTTTATGTTCAATAAGTAAGTCTATACTTTTTTGTTCGTATGTTATGCGCTGCCATACCATTCATCAGGTTGCGTTAAAACTTCGTTATAGTTATTCTATTTCACGATGAAGGTATGACTTTGGTTGTTTTTAGCCGTGCACATACACATTGTGTTAGTGTGCGTAGACTTCGGGAGCGCTCAGTCACGATCGCGAATCAAACGAATCGCAGTTACACACACAAACGAGCTTGTCGGTACCAAAGATTTAAATAGTTAGATGCCCCCTTACCATTGTATGACCACTACGAAATGTGTCCATTCTCAAATGAGTGAGCTCATTCATTCGCAATCAGTGCTCATTTGTGCGACAGAGAAAGTAATATACACAATTTCTGTAAGATAATAAAAGATGACACTATTGCATTAGTGTGCGCGGGTCAGGGTCTTCCAAACGAACATATCCAAAAATAATGTCACTGTTTTCAAGATGAAGGCGCATCTAACTACCAGTAGGTGCGTAACTGCCAATAGGTGCGTAAGCTTTGTTCTCGGTAAAAAGGGGTCTTCTATTTTCGACATCACAGAGTACCTAAACACAGAAACATTAAGCTACTATCTACGCTGGTATTCTGTGAGAGTGTGGTCATTCCGCGGTCGAGCCGACCCATTCGTACTACAACCTTAATAAAGTTCCAGCGTGGCTCTTTCGCGGGTATAATATATACGATCAATACAATAAGTACCAGATATACCTTTGACGCTGTCGCCTATCATCGATATGAGCATTTTACGTCTGGAGTAAACGAGATTGTATACCGCCATCTGTCGGAAAGTCGGAGGCTATATAATTTTTCAGACATTTCCCATGGTCGTTTCCAATGACACTATCATGTGATCATCACGACATAGAAGAAATGAGTCGAACTCGAATGGGACAAAATGGCGGATTTTTTATCACATTACTACAAGAGTATGGTTTTAATTGTCATTAGTTTTTACAAGTCTTTTCATTAGAGAAGACCATGGGATCATTACGACATAGACGAAATGAGTCGAATGAGACAAAATGGCGGATTTTTTGTCTTGTTCTTTAAGAAAGGCGACAACGCTCTCTTGAAGAACTACAGATCGATTTCCCTTCTGAGCCGCGTCTACGTGCTGTTTTCGAGAGTCATTACGAATCGTCTCGCACGCAGACTCGACGACTTCCAGCCTCCCGAACAAGCCGGTTTCCGAAAAGGCTTCAGTACCATAGACCACATATATACCCTGCGGCAGATTGTACAGAAGACCGAAGAGTATAATCTACCACTTTGCCTGGCGTATGTGGACTATGAGAAAGCCTTTGATTCCGTCGAAATTTGGGCGGTGCTACAGTCCCTTCAGCGGTGCCAAGTTGACTGTCGGTATATCGAAGTGCTGAAGTGTTTGTACAGTAGGGCTACGATGGCTATCCGAGTACAGAACCAGAGTTCGAAACCTATCCAACTGCAGAGAGGTGTAAGACAGGGTGACTTTACATCCCCGAAACTTTACCGCTTCCTTTTAAGACGTTTCCAAGCTACTGGACCGGAAAAGATACGGTATTAACATCAATGGCGAGTACATCACTCACCTTTGATTTGCCTACGATATAGTCCTTATGGCAGAATCGCTGGATGACCTTAGCATTATGCTCAATGACCTCAATGATGTCTCCCAACGGAATGGACAAAACAAAGATCATGTTCAATGTCCATGTCACACCTATGCCGGTAGTGTTTGGGAGCAATATGCTCGAAGTTGTTGACGAGTACGTTTACCTGGGACAAATAGTCCGACTAGGTAAGTTCAACTTCGACCGAGAGGTCAATCGACGGATTCAACTCGGCTGGGCAGCGTTCGGGAAATTACGACACATCTTCTCGTCAGGTATACCACAATCTCTGAAAACTAAAGTGTACAACCAGTGCGTGTTGCCAGTGATGACTTACGGATCAGAGACGTGGTCCTTCACTGCTGGCCGTATGAGGACGCTCAAGGTCGCTCAGCGAGCTATGGAGAGGGCTATGCTCGGAGTTTCTCTGCGTGATAGACTCAGAAATGAGGATATCCGCAGTAGAACTGGAGTGACCGACATAGCCCAACGGATTAGTAAGCTGAAGTGGCAATGGGCCGGCCATATAGCTCTAAGAACCGATTACCGATGGCGAAGAAAGGTTCTCGAGTGGCAGCCTCGTACCGGTAGGCGCAATGTAGGGCGACCCCCCACTAGATGGAATGACGACCTGGTGAGACATGCAGGAAGTCGATGGATGCAGGTGGCTCAGGACCGTGCTTTGTGGCGTTACTTGGGGGAGTCCTATGTTCAGCAGTGGACTTGTGAAGGGCTGTAATGATGATGATGGTGATGATGAAAATCTTAGGCTATTAATTTTATGAGACACTTATCATTATTTTTTTATCTCCTGGTCGAAGTGTTTTAGGTAGGTAAGATGACATCATGTGTTGAACCTTATTCGCCGGCTCATTAGCTGACGAAATACCCACACCAGCATCACCGATATTACCACCACCACCATCGTCATTACCACTACCTTCCCCAGTATGTCCACATATGCCACTACCACCAAGTACACTACCATCCCCAACAACATTTCTACTATCATCGGTAACAACAGTACTCGGAACAAAGATGTTTTATAGGTACAGATACCGTGTTGCTAACACATCGCACCGTTCGCAGTGACGCCAGTCTTTGATTCATGTGTGCGTGAGTACCACGTGACGCGCATATCTTACGTACCGTACCTGCATTAATTTGCGTGACTTCGGTAATAACAGTGCAAATCGATTACCCAAAAATTTGGGAGATTTTACATTTCATTTATATTGACCTTATTATTTTTATTTTTATTATGACCTGAGTGTAAAATGTATATGCGAAGCGTGTGCATTTGTGTGCGTGTGTGTATAGAGATATACACATACAAGGGATATGGTTGGTTATGTGTGTTTTATGTAGGTATGAAAATCGCACCAAAATAGTGAAGATAAGTAATAAAACCTATAGTTAATGTAACAGTTAAAAACAAATAAAAAATCACAGCAGATATTTATGTACCTATATCTACTGTGATTTTTTATTTATATATTTAAACAATCTATATCTCTATCTATATCTATTGAATATATATACTACGAGAGTACTACACCTTTGTACTGTAGAACCCAAATATTGCTCTTTTTACGAAGACACGAATGACGTACAAAAGTAAGTTTGGTTAAGTGTAAACTTCGGCCAAGAGATAGCAAACGTTTTTTTTTAAATTCATATATCAGTTAGTGCATATATGCAGTTTCATGACTAGATCAAATCCTTGCATGAAATTAATTAAATACTGTCACTGGATTTTACTTGTAAAGTAAAAATGTAATTTTTACTGGAAGAAGATAAAATTTTGTAAAACTTAGTGTGTTTAAAAGCAACATTTTATACTGTAAAAACTGTAAATAAATAAATAAACATATAAGATTAACATTGTTTATTTATGTAAATTATAATTTTATTTAAAAACTTTGAAATTGTAGTTGTTTTTGGTACAGTTGCCTTTTCGATGGAATATTTTTGTAAATATTTTCTGTCTTCGCTACATGAAACAGCTTGATTTTTATATATCGATCCACTATTAATTTCAAAATATTATTTTAATGATAATGCCCATAAAGATGATCTGTTTCACTAAAGTTGAATATACTTTTACTCACCAAGTGTGTCATTATTTTAAATTATCAGAAGTTTGTAATCTTTTTCTGTAGTTATTTGCTTTTCTTTTAATGTTTTACATAAAATTGCCTCTGACAGCCAGCATACAGTAAAAACATTTTGTGACGAATAAATCAGTCCTCCCTTGTCACGTAGTCCAACTAGCTTATGAAAATCTAATTTTTCTTTACTTATTAGACTGTCGATGCAGGGCATGCATTTAATTTTCCGACTCAATTGCCTCACAATGATCACAAGAATACAGATTGATTTTTCAAACCGGTTCACAGTCGGCTTTTTGAGGGTTTAATTACACACCCCCGCTCGTTCTCGCTCTAGTAAATGACGGCTCTAAGTGACCAAGAAGGATAGATTCACAGGAAAGTGCGATTCCGTGCTGCCAGACCTATTTCGACCCGAAGCCTTAAAACGGTTTAACTTGGTTAAAACCTGTAAAATTAGACGGTTTAAAACCACATTTTTTGGGCAATAATTTTTTTCTCTTTGGTAATGAATAAACCACAGATAGTCCCATAATATATTATAATAGTGCATTTTTCTGAGATATAATTAGTACATTTTCCAAAATAACAATTCGAGGTAATCATCTTAGGTAGGTATTTACTTTTTTTTAAATATTAATTACACAAATAATTATTATAATAATATAATTTAATCACACAACTAAAACCCTCATTAGTAATGTAATGGTAAAAGAATTTTCAAAATCAGTCAAGTAATTTTCGAGATTAGCCAAAAAACATATTCATAGAAAGTAGCGCCATCTATAATAAAATAAATTCTACATTAGACATCTGTAATTATACATAACATTCTAGTGGTAAAAGAATTTTCAAAATCGGTCAAGTACTTTACGAATTGAGCTAAAAAACATATTCGTTGATAGTCTGTTGTGAGTCATAATAGCATTCTAATGGTGAAAGAATTTTTTAAATAGGTCAAGGAGTTTTTGAGCACCATTCCGAAAAGCGATTCAGCTTAGCCCACCGCACACACAGTAAAAACATAACTATCCTTTTTCATCCGTAGTCGGAAAAACAAACGGTTGACACCGATTGCGTATCGGCTGCTTTGGATAAATATCCGTTGTCAACAGTTGCTTTACATCTATTCATGACATTAAAATAGGGAAAACATTTCATACGGTAGGAAACACTCGAATATTATTGCGCAGTATTACTACTTGTATTGACATTCAGCTTTCATATTATTTTATAATGAAATACACCACAAAATTGTATACTTACTTATGAAAACTGATGTTCTTATCCTTATCTTTTTTCCAAGAGTAATTTTTACATAATTTCACGGCACAAACCGTCATTTTGCGAAATTAAAAATACCGGTGCAAGATGTACGTTCGCAGTGAACGTCACTGGCGTAATGGCGGAACGATCGAACGAATACGCCAATATTGGCGCCTTTTAAATGGAAGCGTTTTAGGCGCGCGTACACGGTATCTGTACCTATAAAACATCTTTGACTCGGAATTTCTTCACCGTAACCACTTTCACCGACTGTTCCATGCGTTAAATTTGAATACACGCTAAGATGTTTTAACTTCAAGTGTGTTTTTAGATTGCTAGTTGGCCTTTATACGCTAAAGTTTTTTATAATAATTACATATTGCCAAATTTTCAAAATGGTCCCACAGCTGTGTGTGACGACTCGGCATGATAAAAAGTTAAAAAGAGAAATTAAACTCTTAACTAAAATCTTGTATTTTTGAACACTACACCAAATAATACTATATAATATAAAAACTAATTACCTTCCTATACTTATATTTCTACAACTTTTTATATAATTCCTTAATATCCCAAATTCCTTGTAATATTTTGGTGAAAAAGTGAACTCGAAATAAAATATTATTAAACTGACGCGCTTCGTTTAAATTAACACCAACCAATATTTCAGCCAAGAGCGTTTTAACAAAATCCATATTGTACGGTTTAATAAAAGTAACACTTCAAGAGATTTAACGGCGCATGATTTATTATTTAATATGATAGGAAATTTTCAATCACATGTGCAACATGACATATGATTATATTTAAATTTATAGCAAATAATTGTTACAATCCTTATTTTTAAAGTGAAACCTAAATTTTCATGAAATAAATCAAAAGAATAGGTACATGTATTGATATTTTTAAAGAATATTTCCTTTCGTATATGAAATTGCAATCTTTATATAATTGTAATAGCGCCATCTACTTCATTCTATAGGTGAAGTCATTTTATCGAACGAAAATTAATTAACTCTGAAGGTAGTACGTAAGGAATACGCTAGATGGCACAAACACGGCTTTCGACTATCGGCTAATTAATATTACAGAAGCCGACTTTACCGATTTTAAAATATTAAATCTGTTAATAAATCGATAGATTGTTTTCAATGGACTTGATTATTTTATTAATTATGGTTAATTTTATTTATTTAATAAATTTGTTATTTTTTAACTGTTTATTTTAACAGTTAAAAGATATATTAGCCATCTTTTCAACATAGGCCAAATTCGATATGCAGAAACAAAATTACTACCTAGTTTGTCTGGCGTGAATTTTTTAATTCAACTTCTAAAAGCAATAATGTGTTTATAATAAGTGCGTCTGTATAATTCCCCGTCAAAAATCCTTATAAACCATTCACTTATCTGCGGTCACCCTATCATAGCAAGGATTGTGTGCGCGCTGAGTACGGACAAATACCTACATAGAAGTTTTTTTTGGCTTATGTAAGTCTAAGTCTAAGTCTAGTAGTAGTTACGCTTAGTTTATCTCAAGAATTACGGGCTAGCAAGAGTATATTTTCGATTGCTTTGAAATGTTTATCTCTGCTCCATATTCTCTCTGCTACTGCTACCGAGAATATGACTTTGATTTGGTCCCGATCCATGACTACATGACCAACAGTCGAGCGTACAACCACTACACCTACGAGGCGGCCAATAAATTAAAATATCAATTAAGCATGAAAGAAGTGATATTATCGGTTATTTAATTTGGCCGAGAGTTGGTGACGGCGTCTACACGTTGGAAGGTCCAACGTGTGGACGCCGTCACCAACTCTCGGCCAATATATTCGCCACTGTGTTGGCCAACGTGTAGAGGCGCCGTACATAATACCAAATAAAAGACTAAGTATAAAATTAAATAACCGATAATATCCAATGATGTATAAACTTATAGATACGTTGTCCGCACTCTAAAATGGCAACATGAAATGAAGCCAATTGGCCGCACCAACCTGTCGCGCGACGCTACGTTTGTTTTTAATTTATTATATCGTGATTCGTGTGTGTAAACCTGTGCAAAACATAAAGAAAAAATGCCGTCATGTGTTTTTAGACGATGTACAAATTATACCACAAAAGTTAAAGACAAAAATGTGTCATTTCATGCGTAAGTTCACAAAACTACCTATTTTCATTTCATTTTATTCGACGACGCCGTCTAAAGGCGGCCGGCGTATGCAGTCTCCCTCTAGCAACAGGCATCCCACCGTACGGTGTCATATTTTCATTCTCTTTCTTCATGCGTATATATTATAGTATATACGCATGAAGAAAGAGAATGAAAATATGACACCGTATATATAGTAGTTCTAGTATTTCCGCCGTTTTTAAGCCCCGCGATGTCCGTTCATGACGTGTCTATATATAATACGTCATTGTTGGAAGGTCGTTCTGCGCCCTCCTTTCTGCCAAGGAGAGTCGCGTTCGTATACGGCTTAGAGATCTCTAGTCAGATCGTTAAGCCAATTCCTAAAAGGCGGTGTTTAGTGGGTAAAACATACACATAACCACGCAGCCGGCTGCGTGGTATGCTATGAGCATTCACCGCCTCCCTTCCCCGCTTTCCGGAGGGTTCCCCATATTTGCTTCGGGCGCAAAAAAAAAAAAGGTCGTTCAGTTTACTTCGGTTCGGGCCAATGTGCGGACGAATTTATTAGACGACGGCACCGTGGCACAGTGGCTCAGCAATGAGTAGCTGCGCAGGGGGCCGCGGGTTTGAATCCCGCACGGAACAAGTATTTGTATGTCCTACAAATAATTGTTTCGGGTCTGGATGTGTGTCCTTATGCAATTTATGTTTGTAAGCTGCCTCCGCGATACAGGAGAAAAGTCAAATGTGGGGGGGTAACGTTTTTGTAAAAAACATACATAAACACTCACGCCTGTCACCCAGAGGGGTAGGCAGAGACTACAGACTTCCATTTGGCACGATCCTGACACATCTCTCTCGCCTTCTTCACATCCATACACCTACGCATACATGCTCGTCGGTTAAGGATACTCCTAATTTGGCCCGTTTTCAATAAATCGCCAATTTGGTCGATAAATTTTCGCCTAGGACGTCCCTTTCCGACTCTGCTATTCACTTCTGCACCATAAATTTTCTTTGTCACTCTTTCCTCATTCATTCTTTCCACATGACCAAACCACCGAAGCATTCCTTTCTTAATCTTGGTCACAACATCATCTTGCAAACCACACTCTTCTCTTATTACACAATTTCTTACCCTGTCATTCAGATTCAGCCCTAACATACTCCTTAATGACCGCATTTCTACTGCGTTTATTCTACTCTCGTGCTTCTTCTGCCACACCCAACTGTCACTACCATACGTTAAAGTAGGGACCAACACAGCATTGTGAATTGCCATACGTGCCTTTTTCGACACATTTTGACTCTTCACAATAGAGTGCAAGGCCCCATTTACTCTATTTCCCGCATTCACTCGTTGTTCTAATATAGAACAACGAGTGAATGCGGGAAATAGAGTTATCGTATCTCCCATCCCTGCTAAATACGCAGCCCAAATATACAAACTCATCTACTTGCTTGATCAACTCCCCTTCTATTCTTATTTCACAAATCGTTTTACTTTCTTCTCTTTCAAAAATTATAACATTCGTCTTACTTGCGTTCACTTTCATACCCCTTTCCTTTAATGATCCGTTCATTAATGTAACCATCATTTGCAACTCGGCCGCCGACGACCCAAGAATAACTTGATCATCGGCGTATAAAAGGCATTTGACGGTTAACTCACCCATTCTTAATCCGCATTCTTCAACTTTCAAATTTTGCAAACAACTGTCCATAAATAGGTTGAACAGCCACAGGGAAGCCACACAGCCCTGTCTGACGCCTTTATAATAATATAATAATAATAAACGTTTATTTCGGACATCATGATCCATATTATAGGTTAGTAACAATTTTTAGAGCTTATAACTAATGTTAGTAATTGACAATTGAAACATAACACATATAACATAAAACAAGGACAAACAGAAAAACCACACAAACAAATATGGCACCCGGCCCCGCCCGCAGGATGACTACTTGACTGCGTGCAGCCGTATCCATCGAGCAAGCATCGGCGAGTCCCAACGGTCTGCCAAAGCACACAAGATACTGTTGGGGCTGTCGCGAAAGCGCCTAAGGTGTGAAGCGCAACGTTTACGCATTATGGCGGTGAAACCATCTACGTGAGCCTCCGCAAACACAGCAGAAGCGCTACAGAAACGCGGCAACTCCATCAATACCCGGAACGCGTTATTGTATTGTACGCGAAGATCACTGTATGCCCTCTGTAAAGTTAACCCACAGACTGCACGTATAAAATGACTGACAGTAAGCCTTGAAAAGCGTAATCTTTGCTTCGTCAGTACATTTAGCAAATCTGCGGGCCAACATATTACAGCGGACAGACAGCGACCTCCGCTCCCTCTCAATATCCTGGTTGTCCTTCAGGTCATCTGTGATCCAGTGGCCCAGGTACTTAAAGGTCTCAACTTTTTTCAAAGGGGTTCCACAGAGCTTAAAAAGTGGCACATCAGTGTATCGCTTGTGGTCCGGATTGAACATCATGAGTTCGCTCTTAACAGCATTATATTTGAGAATCTTGTGCCACAGCATAAGATTCGCATATAGTTAACATTTTCTTTAAGGCTGCACTTGATGGACTCAGCAGCACCATATCATCTGCATAACTTATGTTATTAATGCAAACACCGTCTATGTGGCAACCGATACCGGTACTGCTGAGCTCATCAAGGAGCCTATTCATATATAAGTTAAAGAGCATAGGAGAGTTTAAACCACCTTGCCTCACGCCGCATTCTAATCTGTATTATTCTGAGAGCGAGCCAGCCCATCTGACATTGTTCTTTTGGTTGATATACCACTGCTGAAAGAGCAATACAACTTCTTCGGGCAGGCTAGTCTCAGATCTCATCTTATCCCACATGCGTTGGTAAGCTACTAAGTCAAACGACTTTGATAGGTCCAGCTAGCAAACAAACACAGGTGTCTTCCTTGCTGTGTAATACTGGACAGTCTGCTTGAGACACAAGATAGCACTCTCGGTAGAAAGACCTGGTCTAAAACCGAATTGAGCATCATTGAGCGTGATGTGCTTATCCAGGAACCCGTTAAGCAAAATGTCCAGTACCTTAGCGATCACAGAAGCAAGGGAGATGGGCCTATAGTTGGACACATCAGAGGCGTCACCAGTCCTGTTTTTTGGAATGGGAATAACAATAGTTCGCATCAATTTGTCAGGGAGATATGAATGCCCAATACACAAATTAAACAACAAGGACAAAACCCTTGGCAAATGAACTCCAGCATGCCGCAGGTGTTCAATGCTGAGGTGGTCATGCCCAGGCGACTTGCCTCTCACCATGCCCTTAATGACTTTAGCTACATCTTTGGCGGTAAAAAATACACTACGCTTCAGACTACCTGCCTCAGCATCAGACACCAGCGGCTCTGCCGGTCCCAGTGGTGATTCCACTCTAAAGTATTCTCTGAACACCTTAGCAATATCAATAGGATCACAAGCTCCCGAAACACTCACGGGAAGGCTCAACTTATGATTCATTTTATTGGTGGCTTTCCAAAACTGACCGAAGTTCTTTCTTTTGTGGTGTTCAGATATTATGTCCATTTTTATTTGTGTCTGATTATTTTGACACCATTTTAATTTAGCTTTAAAAATGCGTCTCGATTCACACATTTCATTATATGCGTGACCAGAGCCTGGTCTGCCATGTAGTGACCAACTTTGAAAACAACGTCGAGCCCTCCCATGTGCCTCGCGAACGTGTTTGTTCCAACCAGGTAAGTATTTACCTTTTCGCCCCGTCCTAATACTATAACTACAGATAGCGGCCTCCGAAAGTATACACACAATATGTTCATACAATCTGTCAAGCGCTATTTTGTGTTGATGGTTACTACACATACTATCGCAATAATCCGAAAATTCTACTGGAAAATCTATTAATTTTAACCTGGAGTTACATTCATTGTAATATTCACCAATTTGATCATTATCACGCTCTCCCCATATGATTTTTACAATTATTTGACTGAGCTAATTTTGGTGTTACAATATTGAAATTACACTCCATCAATACAGGAAAGTGATCGGACCAGTACGTGTCGTAAAGAACACATGCAGAAAGTACAGTAGGCCTCGCCGCGGTCGTGACCACAACATGGTCCAGCCACCTTAAACTACCATGCGCTTCGCTCACAAAAGTATAGGTATCCGATGGCAACAAGTCTCTGTCTACACACGTCCATAATTGTTCACAGCAAAATGACAATAGTTCTGTGTCAAAAGCCTCCCCGGGGCGCGCGCTGTCCCCTAACGTAGACACAGTTTCCACATTATGACTTTCAATAATAGCCGCCATCTCACTAAGACACTCTGTGAATTCCACTAGATTTTCTTTTTTATCTATCGGCATATACACTGAAAAGACTATAAAACAACGATCACTTAGCTCGATTTTAATCGCCGCAAGCCTGACACTTTTACACTTCACTACGGTTACATAAGGAAACACAGCTTTTCTCCAGAGAAGGGCCACACCTCCGTATGGTCGCCCGCGTAACACACCGTCCGCAGTATCGACAAAAATAATGTAAATATATGGACATCAATTAATAACAATTGTCAAATATAAATAATAAAATAGTAAATATGTCATTCATTAATTTCTATGGACCCGATCATATATATTGATAAGTATTGATTCGTATGACTCTGTGATCTGTTAGACCAGCTCGAATAACAATATTAAATATATTAGTAGATAGATTAGTAAAACCACAATCGGTCTGTCGCATCCGAAGCTGGAAGCTTCAGGAAGCGGATACTAGGGACAAATATCACACGAGGGTAGCCGAAAAGCTTGACACCATCGATGGCAGGAAAGAATGTGTGGAGAGAACATGGCAGAACATTAGGAATGGAGTGGTAAGTGCAGCGGAAGAAGTATGTGGTACGACAAAAAGAGGTAGTAGTAAAAGAAGAGATGCATGGTGGAATGATGAAGTGAAAGAAGCTGTAAAAAAGAAGAAAAAAGCATGGTTAGACTACTTGGCCTCTAGTAACGATGAGCATATGAGAGAGAAGATGAAAGAAAGATATAAGCTGCAGAAAGTTCATGCGAAAACATTGATTGAGGAAGTACGTGAAAGGTGTAGAATAGAAGCGGACGAGAGGTTGTCGCACAACTTTAGGGAAAACTCCAAACTCTTCTGGAAAGAGGTTGGAAGGTCCCGGAGTGGTGCGACAGCTTTAAGAATGAACAAAGTGCTTTCGAGAACCAATGACGTCCTCTCAGAAAAATTGGACGTCATGCAGCGATGGAGTGAATTTTATAGAGAATTGTATGCGTGTCATGATCTTAGTGAAGGATCCGGGGGTGACGCCATGACTGGCACGCCAGACACGGACCTCGATGACACTGAGGTCATCAGCATGAAAGAGATTGAACATGCGATTCGAAGTTTGAAATGTGGTAAGGCTGCGGGACTAGACAGAGTTACTGCTGAAATGGTCAAGTACGGTGGGCCTCGCATCTGGGACAGCTTTCATCTGCTGTGCAATTTGTGCTGGCGGACGGGAGATGTCCCGGATGATTGGCGATCCGCGGTCATTGTGCCTTTATATAAAGGTAAAGGTTCACATTTTGACTGTGGGTGCTATCGGGCGATCAGCTTGACCAGTTTAGCAAGTAAAGTTTATTCGAAGGTTTTGACACGCAGGATGCAAGAGAAATCGGAAAGATTCTTATGGGAGACACAATGCGGATTTAGACCTGGAAGAGGATGCACGGATCAAATGTTTTCTCTCCGCATGATCACGGAGAAGCTTCTGAGTGTTAACCAGAGGATTTTCTGTGCTTTTGTGGATCTGGAGAAAGCATTTGATAAGGTTATAAGAAAGAAAATGTGGGAACTGTTGCCGGGATATGGTGTGGATGGTCGATTGTTAAGGGCTGTGCAGTCACTTTACTATGACTGTAAAGCCTGTGTGCGGGTAGGGCATGACCTGTCACCCATGTTTAGCGTCCAAGCGGGCGTAAAACAGGCTTGTGTCCTGTCTTCCTGGCTGTTCATACTGTATCTCGACAGCTGTTTACAGAAGCTGAAAGATAGCTGTTTGGGTGTGAAATTGGGTGACATAAAATTTAATTGTCTGCTGTATGCTGATGATGCAGTGCTTATTGCACCATCAGAAGCAGAACTGCAGGCATTAGTCACGTGTATGAAAGAGGAATGTGAAATTAAAGATCTCCGTTTGAATGCTAATAAAACTAAGGTTCTGGTATTTGAAAAGGACGAAGAGAGAACGAAATGTGAAATATGGGTAAATCAGGAATGTCTAGAACAGGTAAATGAAATTGTATACTTGGGGAGTGCTTTCAGCCGGGATGGAAGATGTGATTTAGATGTGGATAGGCGTGTCGCTGCCGGAAACAAAGTCAATGGTGCCCTGAATGCATTAGTAAAAAGGCAAGGCGTGGTGAAGAGTGCACGCCTTGCAATACATAACGCAGTGTTGGTACCGACTTTGTTATATGGCAGCGAAACCTGGGTATGCCAGAAGAAGCATAAAAGCAAGTTGAATGCAGTGGAGATGCGATCTCTTCTTAAAATGTGTGGCGTTACCATAGCCGACCGAAAGCGAAACGAAGAGATTCGCAATATGGCAGGATTGAAAGATGACCTTATCACAAAAATTGATAGGGGCGTACTCCAATGGTTTGGGCACGTTGAACGAATGAGTGAAGACCGAATGGTGAAGAAAATATATAGAGTGAAAGTAAATATTAAAAGGTGTCGAGGTAGACCGAGACTAACTTTCGGAGACCATGTGAGCAAATTGCTCGAAGAGGGGAGGGTCAAGAGTACTCGGATACCTAGACGTGCATGTATGAAGAAGTTAATGAACCTGAAAGAAGCGAAAGAGGTATGTAAGGATCGTGACACTTGGCGATCTGTTCTCTCTGGCTACCCCGTTAGGGATTGTGCGTGACGATAAGTAAGTAAGTAAGTAAGTAAGTAAATATATTAGTCAACTTAAATGATATGTTTTTATATGCCACTAATACCTATTTTGTTAGGGGAAGGACCATGCTTAGAATATTATATATATATATATATATATATATATATATATATATATATATATATATATATATATATATATATATATATATTACTTTTAAAATATTTTTAGACGGGTTTATGAATACATTAATTATTATTAATTTTCAAATATAAATAAAATAGTGAATGTGTCATTCATTCATTTCTATTGACTCGATCATATATTTTGATAAGTATTGATTCGTCTGACTCTGTGATCTGTTGGACCCGCTCGATATTGACAATATTTAGTATATCAGTCAACTTCAATAATATGTTTTTATATGCCGCTAATACCTCTGATATTATGTTTTTCATGCTTGTTTTTACAATTTTTTTGATTTGTACTAATCTCACTTTCTTAGTCTGATTTACACTTGTACTGCGTACGTTTGATTTATTTATTTTTAAAGTAAAGGTATTTTTTTGCAGTGTACCAATGGTGGTTATTGAATTTTAAATGAAGATGGCGGCGCGGATGACGTCGAGGATGACGTCGTCATGGACGAGGTACTTTGAGCCCATGCAATGTTTGAGTCCCCGGGAATGGATGACAGGTGGCAGAGTGGAAGAAGAGGTGTTCGTGGTGTAGTTGGGCGAGGAAGAGCACGTGGGCATTGGCATCCGCAACGGGTCGAAGGGGGCGACAACAATGGGAGGTGGGACATCTACTGTGTCAAATTTATTTGACTGATAACGACGTCCTTCCTGAATTGGTAAGTTCGGCGAAGGATGTTATGAGGAGACCGGAGATGAGAATAGGAGATGCTGCTAGAGCCGTAATGAATAGTCAGGGAGGAAACAGAGTGGAAAGAGAGGATGCAAGCGAGAGTGAAGTTGCGGATGTATTTTTTATCGCCAGTGATGGAACGATGGAATGGAGTGATGAAATGGTCCTCCTCGGCTGGAAGGCCAGAACCTCCAGTTTGAATGGTCTCGTATAGACTCATTTCAAGGCCAGAAGGAGAAATTTGTACCTGACACCGAACCGATTCGGTTCAGTTTTATAATTCGGCGTGATGCTTTCGTTCCTTTTGGGACGATGACATTTTAGGCCACATTGTAGTTGAGACGAACTCTTACTCTACCAAAATTGCATCTGCTGGTTTCCAGTCCCAATGGTATCCCACCAGTATTGACGAAATTTTGTGCCTCCTTTCCAGTAAAAAGGGTTTCCAGTTCTCTACACTCACCATACGAAAATGCAGCGTTAAGCTGCTGTTTTACGCTGGTATTCTGTGAAAGCGTGGTCCTTCTCCGGTCGAGCCAACCTGTTCGTGCTAAAACTATACTATTAATATAGCTGCAGTATGGCTCTACCACATAAAAAAAGGTTAAAAAAGTTACATGAAATTCTAAATAATTTTTATGATGATAAGTAACTACCGTCGCCCATGATCAACTGCAACACCAGGGGAATTGCGGGTGCGTTGCCGGCCCTTTAAAAAGGAGTAAGCTCTTTTCTTGAAGGTCCCCAGGTCGTATCGATCGGTATGTTCTTTTGTCAACTTGCAATAAAAGGGAGAAAAAAAAGATAACTATTATCATTTATTAGAAGACACATTTAAGAAAAAATCACAAAGGTTAGTGTGCTGAAATATGGCAACTTAAATTTATCCGAAATATTCAACAAGTCAAGAAGATTAATGAATAGAAAATGAGCTGCAGAAATTAAAAGCATACAATACCCGCCGCCAGTCTCCCCCGCCAGCTGTTCACTCTTTCCGCTCTCTTGAAGAAATTCAATTTCGTAAAGATTTAATAATTAATTAGGGGATTCATTATATTTTTTAGGTTTAATGAATTTTTAATCAATCATATTAAACTTTCACGTCCCGTAACAGAAAATATTAGCCCGTATCATCCTGTAGGAGTAAAGAGGCGACAGGGAAAATATAAAACAGGAGATGGGCAGTATCCTGATAACAATCCAATACAGTACTGCCGTTCAACCCGCTTACCAAGCGTGGCAACTGTGCTGTACAGAGCAGTCTATGGACGAGGCCTCTGTTGAGCAGTAGGTTTTAATAGTCTGTAATGATGATGATGATGTTAATGATGGACACATGTGACAACATATTCTACAAAATTCAAAATCAAAGTCAAAAAATAAAAACATTTTTTTTAAAGTTATCCCCGCACTAGCATTATCTCCTGTATTCTGCAGTCAGTTTACACACATAAATTTCACAAGGACAAACATCCAGACCAGGAAAAATTATTTGTAGGCCAATCAAATACTTATTCCTTGCAGGATTCGAAACCGCGGGCATCAGCACCGCAACTCGATGCTAAGCCACTGTGTCACAGAATCGTTTTCATATAATAGCTTTTAAAGTCGGGACTTTAATTCTTTAATACGACTTCTCTGACGATCCTCTTCAAAAGATATTATATGCTAATACATAATACATAAACACTCACGCCTGTCACCCAGACGGGTAGGCAGAGACTACAGACTTCCATTTGTCGCGACCCTGACATACCTAGCTCGCCTCCTTATATCTACGCACACACGCTCGTTGGTTAAGGGTACTTCTAATGTGGCCCATTTACAAAATATCGCCAATTTGGTCGATAAACATTAAATTTGATTAAAATTTTCATTTATGATATTTGTGGTCAGAAAAAGATATCATCCACTATGGTAAAATATATATATGTATATATATATATATATATATATATATATATATATATATATATATATATATATATATATATATATATATATATATATAAATAACATAATCTGTAAGGCAATAAATAAATGGCTGCGGTTCGAACCTGGAAACACCAAACAAGATACTCGTGATTGATACACAGCTCAAATATGTTGAGTGCAATCTAAAGGTAAAAATTACTATGCAATCTCCGAAAGGGTTAATTGACAACCTCATAAGGTCAGAGACGGTCTTGAATTAACGTGTTTAATTAATGTTTATAGTGTTTCGGAAACCACCAATAGCAAGGTACAATATGAAATATACTTAACAAGCCTTAGAAGGTGGTAAAGCTCACTGCCTTTAAAATATTCATATTGTATTCAGATGGAAAGATAAACAAATTACTCTACTCCTTTGCTGTACTTTGTTTGAAGGCGTGAAGAACAAAGGAGACTCGCCGATAACCTGGGCGTCCGATCATGGAAAGGGAAGGAAAACTCAAACCATTTTTAAATTTTTTGTGTAACACTGGAGCGCCGTTCATTATATTGTGTGTTTTAAAGAGTAATTGCTATAATTCTATTAATGAGGGAAAGACTGTTCAGTATAAATAATTCAGATTTTTATCAAAACTGCAAGCTTATGGTTTTGTTATCATGTATGGAAAACGAATATCTTTAAAACCATCATTCATAAATATCATCATCATAATCAGCCAGAAAAGTACACTGTTCGAAATAGGCCTTCTCTTTTCATAGAGAAGATTTGGCTTAGTGATGGCTTGATCATCACTCTTTGCAGGCGAATGGGCGAGAGCAGTACCAGAAGTGAGCACCTTGGACGCTGCTGCCTGTTGTTGATGTTGGTATAGTACGTCTAACATAAGTGAGATGGTTTTACCGTCACCTATAAGAAGCCATAAGGTTTTTCATATAAAAAGGGGGAAACCCGGCTCACCTGATGGTAAGGATCGATCGCGATCGCGTTGCCGTCCTTTTAAAAGGAGTAAGCTTGTCTCTTGATATGTTTGATATTATCAACAGACACCTGAGGGTCGAAGCGGTCTGATGCAGTCCCTAACGCTATCATCACTCGTCAAAACAGGAAGGAAATAGAAATTAAATAATCAGTAATATCATTTTTAATTATATCCCCATTAACTGATAACTGTCCATTCCTACAAATGAAATGCTGCGGTAGTTCACAGTTCATGAGCAACCCAGGTTCGATCCCCGTTGACACCATTGATGTTTAATGAAAACACGTGGTTTTGCATATAAATAAATATACACACACACACACACACACATATATATATATATATATATATATATATATATATATATATATATATATATATATATATATATATATATATATATATACATATACGAGGTGTGTTCAAAATGTAAGGTGACTTTATATTTTTATGAAAAACTATTTATTTATTCATCAATATTTATGTTGTCCCCTTCAAAGTAATCCCCCTCAGATATAATACACTTGTGCCAACGCTTTTTCCAATCGTCAAAGCATTTCTGATAATCACTTTCTGGTATAGCCTTCAGCTCTTTCAGCGATGCAGTTTTTATCTCTTCAATCGTTGCAAATCTTCGTCCTTTCATAGTGTGACGGCTCAATATTATTATTAATAATTAAATTTAATATAAAAGGGCGTCAAAAATAGTTTTAAAAGATATATATTAAGCAATAAAGTTAAATTAATAAACATAAAGTTAATATATTTCAGACATTATCCCAATAACATAGCAAATTAAAGGCAAAATTATTGTTTCTCGTAATAAGTAAATTTATTATAAAAACTTGTAAAAATATTTAAAATAAGATAAATAATAGAAATACAAGTCAAAAAATATTATAAAATTAAGTTAAATAACGTTTATAAGATAATTAGAAAATTTGTTAAAAATTGTTAAAAAGTCATGGGAGGTGTTCGTGTATAAAAGAAAATTTTTCTAAGTTGTGGAAGGAGTTCACGTATAGATGAAATTTTCTAAGTTGTTGAAGGAGTTCATGTATTAAAGAAAATTTTCCTAAGTTATGGAAGGTGTTCACGTATAGACGTCTTGTATGGATGAGGTGCCGGAGATACATACCTGCAGTTGTACATACATATGGGGTGGTCGGGAGCCCGACTGCCTGAAGTACTGTAGCACGATGACTAGTCCTATATTAGGGACTTATGATATTAAACTCAATGATACAAAAGCAATACTATAGAAGGTCTCCATGATGAATTTGCATTACAATAGTAGGGTCGTGGGTTCGAACCCTATATATGAATGACTTATGAAAGTAAGGTCTATGATTCAAAAGCAATACTATAGAAGGTCTCTATGATTAATATGCATTACAATAGTAGGGTCGTGGGTTCGAATCCTATATAGGAATGACTTATGAAAGTAAGGTCTATGATTCAAAAGCAATACTATAGAAGGTCTCTATGATTAATATGCATTACAATAGTAGGGTCGTGGGTTCGAATCCTATATATGAATGACTTATGAAAGTAAGGTCTATGATACAAAGCAATATTATAGGAGGTCTCTTTGATGCATAAGCATTGTATGGGGTGGTCGGGTGACTGACTGTTCCTAGTGCTGTAGCAAAATGACTAGTCCTTATTAGGGACTTGAAAAGGAATATTATGGTGGCGTGTGTGCTGCTTCACGAGCAATTGGTCCGAGGTAAACTTGGACTCGCTAACCGATGTGTCCTAGACATATCATCTTACTGTCGGTGGTAGCGGGTTTGTTGCAGCAATACGGCTTTCCCGTGGACATCGCACACCCATACCGTTTGTGGGCGGCGTAGTAGCGCATAGCGAAGCGTCGTCTATATTTCGGATTGGGATGATGAGTGTGTTTGGTAGCACTTTTAAGTGTAACAGGCATACTCAACTTCATGTCTTAGTGCATTAGCGCTATGATACGTGAAGTTTTGTCCACTGGCGTCTTAGTAGCGTGCTACTATGATACGTTGGTGTAGTTTTATATAACAACAATCTTAGTGCCGGTGGTAAGCGGGTTTGTTGTAGCAATACGGCTTTCCTGTGGACATCGCACACCCATACCGTTTGTGGGCGGCGTAGTAGCGCATAGCGATGCGTCGTCTATCTTTCGGATGGGGATGTTGAGTGTGTTTTGGTAGCACTTTTAAGTGTAACAGGCATACTCTGCTTCATGTCTTAGTGCATTAGCGCTATGATACGTGGAGTTTTGTTCATTGGCGTCTTAGTAGCGTGCTACTATGATACGTTGGTGATATTTTTAATGTAACAACAATACCAACTTTGTTACCAAAGTCGATAGGGATCATGTTGGGTGTGTTGTGAGGGGGAGCCATCCGTATGATAGTTGCATTGATGCTTACTGCTACTGGCGGTATTGCGTCTTGTGATGGATCTACGGGTGTGCTGCGCCTGATTCGACGCTCTTTGTGGTTCTGGTCGATGGAGGTATACGGGTGGTGATGTCTGCTGGGATGTATGGGGGACCTTGGAATGGTGTAAGCCCGACGATAGTCGTATTGATGCTTGTTGCGTTCTGCAGCATTGCGTCTCTGCGATGGTTGTTTGGTGGGACGCTATTCTCAATGGCGCTCTCTGCGTCTTGTTTTGACTCACACCTAAGTAGCTTTGCCCAAGTCGGGTCCCTTCATTGTGGGGCTGCAGACTGTCTGCACTCCACGATGTTTTATATAACAACATAATATTATATCTCTGTAACTTTCCCACCTTTGAATGATTGAAGGCAACTTGTTGGTGGGTGAGACAAACATGATCGAAAATGCATTTACTCAACGTCAGTGACACAAACCCTTTCTGATGGCGAATTATTACTCTTATCTTATAACTGCCTTTTGGCTATATCTGCCGTTGTATTGGTTGGTGGAGCATATGTGTCGACCTCATGCGGGTGGTAGCTGGCGGGAGGATCTGAGGAGACTCTCAAGGCTGCGGCCGAAAGCCGCACAACGTGGGACCCCATTCCCTTGAGGTGAGCAGTAGTCTCACGACACGCTCTGCGGCTAGTAGCCGTGCTGATCATGCAATTGGTGGTGATGCCATACACTTACATCACGTCTGCAGGAGCGGCGGTCTGGCAGGTGGTGGCGCTCACGGAGGGTTTACGGCCAGTGTGCCTATTTGCCTAAACCGTGTGTCGTACATTCACTGTGGCTGGATTCGTTCGTATTCTGTATGGCGTTTACACGCATTGACATGCGCGACTTCGGTCGATGTTTGTGCTTACGCACTAACAAGGGGCCAAGCCTCTTTTACTGGTTCGCCAGTTATTTTGCTGTGGACTACGGTCCAGTTCCCAAATTAGCGTTCCCTTCGGGGGGAGTGCATCAAAATGGTTGGCGCTCACCGTGCACGGCGTGTGTGGGGCCGTGTACCTCCCCTACATTTTTTTTAATAAATGTAGGAGAGCGAAGCCTTGTATCGGGTATTTTGTATAAATATATTGTGAGCCTTTTCCAAGCGGGAAGGGATAAATAATAATAAATTAATAATGTAAACCTGATAGAAGTGGAATAGGGACGTTTTATGTTCTTAACCTTTTTCGAGCCCTGTCTTCGTGAACGGGGTTCACTTAGCTTATAAGGCACTACCAACAGCTTTCAATTGCTCTAGTGAATATTCATTCTTCCAAACGACACCTAAAAGAACTAAGTTACTAAACAAACACAACGTAAATAAGGGTCCTAACTAAGACGATCACGCCAAAATATTAAAAACGGCCTATTAATAAACCTTTTGAAAGATCATTTAGAAAGATCAAAACATATTTTATTAATCCTGGTCTCACATATATAATGTTATTGAAAAGGGGATATTTTTAATATTATAAATATTTTACTATATAAAATAGAGGGGGGGGGATCGTTACAATTTGGTGCCGTGACCAGGATTTATTTTAAAGAAGGTCGTCTATTTAAGAATTATTAAGTAGGCATTATGCCTACAATTTGTTGTCCGTGAAATGGAGAGATGTCTTGGAGGATGGTGTTTGCTGGGGGTGGTTGAGAGTCTGGGGGTGGGGCTTTAACCTTACTATTAATTACTTGTTATAAAGATGTGTGCATAGTTAATACGAAATAAACTTTAAAGTGAAATAAGTGAGAAGACGCAGTAAAATTTGTGTAAGTGAAGGACATAACGGTGCTAAAAGTGATAAAAGTATATAAATATAAAAATGGCTAAAACAAAGAAAAGTTCTAACTGAGTGAAGGCTAAGCCAGAAAATGAATTTGAGATGCTTCAAAAATTAATTAAAAATGCAGTGAAAACCTTTGAGGTTAACATAATTTCTCGAGGAAAAGTTTATTAACCAAATGAAAGATCACCAAAATAAAGTAAACCAAGAAGAGGTGTACGGGGCGAGCACCTCATATGTTACTGATCCTAAAAGGAATAATTTATATAATAACATAATGTAACAATAGAAAAGCTGAAGATGGAAAATGAAATACTCATCCAGTAACATTTTATAAGATCTCACCAATTAAATAAAGGACGTTCCATCCAATAATCTCAATAAAATCGAAAGTTATGAGCAAGATTTAAGTTAAATTTTTAAGAAAATATTAAATTAAGTATTTTATTATATTAATTCATTTAAACAAATAATGTTCATGTGTGATATTTGTAATAATTTAAATTAAATAGAGAGAATTATAAACCTGGGTCAGTACGCCTGATTCAATAACATTAATAAGTTCAAGCAGCCACTTAAACTAAATATATATATAATATCGGACAAATTAGATAACAAGTGCGAAACAATTTAAAAGAGGCAAGTCGCTCTAGAAACACAAAATTTGATAAGCGTAATAAGTTAATGAAATATCACATTGGCGATTTAGTAAAAGGTTCTAGTTCTAGTAAATCAGATGCAGATAACAAAGTTATGAGTAAATTTAATTTGGCGTATTAAGGGCCTTATATAATAGCAGCCGTACCATCTTATAATGTACTTTAATATATTTTAGCAAGCCCAGAAACAAATGAAATTAGAGGAAATTTTAATGCTATTCATTTATTAAAATATTTAAATAATAGTTTTGTTTTATATACATACTAGAAAAAATACTGTAATATAATTTGGTCCCGTGGGTGGCCATTTGAAAAATAGATTAAAATTATTAAAGTTATGAGCAAGACACAAATTAATTAAAAATAAGAAAAATGTTGTAATAATTTTATTAATAACTATCTGTAAATATTGAGTGTAAGATAATTTTGTAAAATATGTTTTTATTGAATAAATTCGGGGAGTTGGGTTAGGGTGAATGGCTCAATCAAATCTATCCTGTGGGTGTGTAGCCATCTGATTTCAACTCATAATCAAAATACTGTGCATACAAAGATAACATTGCTGAATTTATATTTTAAAGATTTAAAATGTAAGTCAAAAACTAAAGAGAACCACTATATCAACGACATAATATACAATAAAATTAGCAAGATAACAATTTATGGTTTATTGCAATTGGATAGATGTGGTTGAAGGGGGGTGTGGCGGCGGCCATTCCCTGGGGTAGGTGGGGTGAAAATATATACTGAATTGTAACAGATTGAAAGAGGAAAGAACAGATACACATAAGTTCAAAATTTTGAGTGTAGTGCATATGCTCTCAATATAGTAAAATTTTATATCAACGACTCCACTGTGTGGGTCATTAACATAAAATTTGGGGGTGGATTGTGACGGCTCAATATTATTATTAATAATTAAATTCAATATAAAGGGGCGTCAAAAATAGTTTTAAAAGATATATATTAAGCAATAAAGTTAAATTAATAAACATAAAGTTAATATATTTCAGACATTAT
This sequence comes from Parnassius smintheus behrii, assembly GCA_036936625.1. Classification (NCBI taxonomy): domain Eukaryota; kingdom Metazoa; phylum Arthropoda; class Insecta; order Lepidoptera; family Papilionidae; genus Parnassius; species Parnassius smintheus. The sequence continues at coordinate 31,399,610 of JAUPFT010000025.1, forward strand.
CCCAATAACATAGCAAATTAAAGGCAAAATTATTGTTTCTCGTAATAAGTAAATTTATTATAAAAACTTGTAAAAATATTTAAAATAAGATAAATAATAGAAATACAAGTCAAAAAATATTATAAAATTAAGTTAAATAACGTTTATAAGATAATTAGAAAATTTGTTAAAAATTGTTAAAAAGTCATGGGAGGTGTTCGTGTATAAAAGAAAATTTTTCTAAGTTGTGGAAGGAGTTCACGTATAGATGAAATTTTCTAAGTTGTTGAAGGAGTTCATGTATTAAAGAAAATTTTCCTAAGTTATGGAAGGTGTTCACGTATAGACGTCTTGTATGGATGAGGTGCCGGAGATACATACCTGCAGTTGTACATACATATGGGGTGGTCGGGAGCCCGACTGCCTGAAGTACTGTAGCACGATGACTAGTCCTATATTAGGGACTTATGATATTAAACTCAATGATACAAAAGCAATACTATAGAAGGTCTCCATGATGAATTTGCATTACAATAGTAGGGTCGTGGGTTCGAACCCTATATATGAATGACTTATGAAAGTAAGGTCTATGATTCAAAAGCAATACTATAGAAGGTCTCTATGATTAATATGCATTACAATAGTAGGGTCGTGGGTTCGAATCCTATATAGGAATGACTTATGAAAGTAAGGTCTATGATTCAAAAGCAATACTATAGAAGGTCTCTATGATTAATATGCATTACAATAGTAGGGTCGTGGGTTCGAATCCTATATATGAATGACTTATGAAAGTAAGGTCTATGATACAAAGCAATATTATAGGAGGTCTCTTTGATGCATAAGCATTGTATGGGGTGGTCGGGTGACTGACTGTTCCTAGTGCTGTAGCAAAATGACTAGTCCTTATTAGGGACTTGAAAAGGAATATTATGGTGGCGTGTGTGCTGCTTCACGAGCAATTGGTCCGAGGTAAACTTGGACTCGCTAACCGATGTGTCCTAGACATATCATCTTACTGTCGGTGGTAGCGGGTTTGTTGCAGCAATACGGCTTTCCCGTGGACATCGCACACCCATACCGTTTGTGGGCGGCGTAGTAGCGCATAGCGAAGCGTCGTCTATATTTCGGATTGGGATGATGAGTGTGTTTGGTAGCACTTTTAAGTGTAACAGGCATACTCAACTTCATGTCTTAGTGCATTAGCGCTATGATACGTGAAGTTTTGTCCACTGGCGTCTTAGTAGCGTGCTACTATGATACGTTGGTGTAGTTTTATATAACAACAATCTTAGTGCCGGTGGTAAGCGGGTTTGTTGTAGCAATACGGCTTTCCTGTGGACATCGCACACCCATACCGTTTGTGGGCGGCGTAGTAGCGCATAGCGATGCGTCGTCTATCTTTCGGATGGGGATGTTGAGTGTGTTTTGGTAGCACTTTTAAGTGTAACAGGCATACTCTGCTTCATGTCTTAGTGCATTAGCGCTATGATACGTGGAGTTTTGTTCATTGGCGTCTTAGTAGCGTGCTACTATGATACGTTGGTGATATTTTTAATGTAACAACAATACCAACTTTGTTACCAAAGTCGATAGGGATCATGTTGGGTGTGTTGTGAGGGGGAGCCATCCGTATGATAGTTGCATTGATGCTTACTGCTACTGGCGGTATTGCGTCTTGTGATGGATCTACGGGTGTGCTGCGCCTGATTCGACGCTCTTTGTGGTTCTGGTCGATGGAGGTATACGGGTGGTGATGTCTGCTGGGATGTATGGGGGACCTTGGAATGGTGTAAGCCCGACGATAGTCGTATTGATGCTTGTTGCGTTCTGCAGCATTGCGTCTCTGCGATGGTTGTTTGGTGGGACGCTATTCTCAATGGCGCTCTCTGCGTCTTGTTTTGACTCACACCTAAGTAGCTTTGCCCAAGTCGGGTCCCTTCATTGTGGGGCTGCAGACTGTCTGCCCTCCACGATGTTTTATATAACAACATAATATTATATCTCTGTAACTTTCCCACCTTTGAATGATTGAAGGCAACTTGTTGGTGGGTGAGACAAACATGATCGAAAATGCATTTACTCAACGTCAGTGACACAAACCCTTTCTGATGGCGAATTATTACTCTTATCTTATAACTGCCTTTTGGCTATATCTGCCGTTGTATTGGTTGGTGGAGCATATGTGTCGACCTCATGCGGGTGGTAGCTGGCGGGAGGATCTGAGGAGACTCTCAAGGCTGCGGCCGAAAGCCGCACAACGTGGGACCCCATTCCCTTGAGGTGAGCAGTAGTCTCACGACACGCTCTGCGGCTAGTAGCCGTGCTGATCATGCAATTGGTGGTGATGCCATACACTTACATCACGTCTGCAGGAGCGGCGGTCTGGCAGGTGGTGGCGCTCACGGAGGGTTTACGGCCAGTGTGCCTATTTGCCTAAACCGTGTGTCGTACATTCACTGTGGCTGGATTCGTTCGTATTCTGTATGGCGTTTACACGCATTGACATGCGCGACTTCGGTCGATGTTTGTGCTTACGCACTAACAAGGGGCCAAGCCTCTTTTACTGGTTCGCCAGTTATTTTGCTGTGGACTACGGTCCAGTTCCCAAATTAGCGTTCCCTTCGGGGGGAGTGCATCAAAATGGTTGGCGCTCACCGTGCACGGCGTGTGTGGGGCCGTGTACCTCCCCTACATTTTTTTTAATAAATGTAGGAGAGCGAAGCCTTGTATCGGGTATTTTGTATAAATATATTGTGAGCCTTTTCCAAGCGGGAAGGGATAAATAATAATAAATTAATAATGTAAACCTGATAGAAGTGGAATAGGGACGTTTTATGTTCTTAACCTTTTTCGAGCCCTGTCTTCGTGAACGGGGTTCACTTAGCTTATAAGGCACTACCAACAGCTTTCAATTGCTCTAGTGAATATTCATTCTTCCAAACGACACCTAAAAGAACTAAGTTACTAAACAAACACAACGTAAATAAGGGTCCTAACTAAGACGATCACGCCAAAATATTAAAAACGGCCTATTAATAAACCTTTTGAAAGATCATTTAGAAAGATCAAAACATATTTTATTAATCCTGGTCTCACATATATAATGTTATTGAAAAGGGGATATTTTTAATATTATAAATATTTTACTATATAAAATAGAGGGGGGGGGATCGTTACAATTTGGTGCCGTGACCAGGATTTATTTTAAAGAAGGTCGTCTATTTAAGAATTATTAAGTAGGCATTATGCCTACAATTTGTTGTCCGTGAAATGGAGAGATGTCTTGGAGGATGGTGTTTGCTGGGGGTGGTTGAGAGTCTGGGGGTGGGGCTTTAACCTTACTATTAATTACTTGTTATAAAGATGTGTGCATAGTTAATACGAAATAAACTTTAAAGTGAAATAAGTGAGAAGACGCAGTAAAATTTGTGTAAGTGAAGGACATAACGGTGCTAAAAGTGATAAAAGTATATAAATATAAAAATGGCTAAAACAAAGAAAAGTTCTAACTGAGTGAAGGCTAAGCCAGAAAATGAATTTGAGATGCTTCAAAAATTAATTAAAAATGCAGTGAAAACCTTTGAGGTTAACATAATTTCTCGAGGAAAAGTTTATTAACCAAATGAAAGATCACCAAAATAAAGTAAACCAAGAAGAGGTGTACGGGGCGAGCACCTCATATGTTACTGATCCTAAAAGGAATAATTTATATAATAACATAATGTAACAATAGAAAAGCTGAAGATGGAAAATGAAATACTCATCCAGTAACATTTTATAAGATCTCACCAATTAAATAAAGGACGTTCCATCCAATAATCTCAATAAAATCGAAAGTTATGAGCAAGATTTAAGTTAAATTTTTAAGAAAATATTAAATTAAGTATTTTATTATATTAATTCATTTAAACAAATAATGTTCATGTGTGATATTTGTAATAATTTAAATTAAATAGAGAGAATTATAAACCTGGGTCAGTACGCCTGATTCAATAACATTAATAAGTTCAAGCAGCCACTTAAACTAAATATATATATAATATCGGACAAATTAGATAACAAGTGCGAAACAATTTAAAAGAGGCAAGTCGCTCTAGAAACACAAAATTTGATAAGCGTAATAAGTTAATGAAATATCACATTGGCGATTTAGTAAAAGGTTCTAGTTCTAGTAAATCAGATGCAGATAACAAAGTTATGAGTAAATTTAATTTGGCGTATTAAGGGCCTTATATAATAGCAGCCGTACCATCTTATAATGTACTTTAATATATTTTAGCAAGCCCAGAAACAAATGAAATTAGAGGAAATTTTAATGCTATTCATTTATTAAAATATTTAAATAATAGTTTTGTTTTATATACATACTAGAAAAAATACTGTAATATAATTTGGTCCCGTGGGTGGCCATTTGAAAAATAGATTAAAATTATTAAAGTTATGAGCAAGACACAAATTAATTAAAAATAAGAAAAATGTTGTAATAATTTTATTAATAACTATCTGTAAATATTGAGTGTAAGATAATTTTGTAAAATATGTTTTTATTGAATAAATTCGGGGAGTTGGGTTAGGGTGAATGGCTCAATCAAATCTATCCTGTGGGTGTGTAGCCATCTGATTTCAACTCATAATCAAAATACTGTGCATACAAAGATAACATTGCTGAATTTATATTTTAAAGATTTAAAATGTAAGTCAAAAACTAAAGAGAACCACTATATCAACGACATAATATACAATAAAATTAGCAAGATAACAATTTATGGTTTATTGCAATTGGATAGATGTGGTTGAAGGGGGGTGTGGCGGCGGCCATTCCCTGGGGTAGGTGGGGTGAAAATATATACTGAATTGTAACAGATTGAAAGAGGAAAGAACAGATACACATAAGTTCAAAATTTTGAGTGTAGTGCATATGCTCTCAATATAGTAAAATTTTATATCAACGACTCCACTGTGTGGGTCATTAACATAAAATTTGGGGGTGGATTGTGACGGCTCAATATTATTATTAATAATTAAATTCAATATAAAGGGGCGTCAAAAATAGTTTTAAAAGATATATATTAAGCAATAAAGTTAAATTAATAAACATAAAGTTAATATATTTCAGACATTATCCCAATAACATAGCAAATTAAAGGCAAAATTATTGTTTCTCGTAATAAGTAAATTTATTATAAAAACTTGTAAAAATATTTAAAATAAGATAAATAATAGAAATACAAGTCAAAAAATATTATAAAATTAAGTTAAATAACGTTTATAAGATAATTAGAAAATTTGTTAAAAATTGTTAAAAAGTCATGGGAGGTGTTCGTGTATAAAAGAAAATTTTTCTAAGTTGTGGAAGGAGTTCACGTATAGATGAAATTTTCTAAGTTGTTGAAGGAGTTCATGTATTAAAGAAAATTTTCCTAAGTTATGGAAGGTGTTCACGTATAGACGTCTTGTATGGATGAGGTGCCGGAGATACATACCTGCAGTTGTACATACATATGGGGTGGTCGGGAGCCCGACTGCCTGAAGTACTGTAGCACGATGACTAGTCCTATATTAGGGACTTATGATATTAAACTCAATGATACAAAAGCAATACTATAGAAGGTCTCCATGATGAATTTGCATTACAATAGTAGGGTCGTGGGTTCGAACCCTATATATGAATGACTTATGAAAGTAAGGTCTATGATTCAAAAGCAATACTATAGAAGGTCTCTATGATTAATATGCATTACAATAGTAGGGTCGTGGGTTCAAATCCTATATAGGAATGACTTATGAAAGTAAGGTCTATGATTCAAAAGCAATACTATAGAAGGTCTCTATGATTAATATGCATTACAATAGTAGGGTCGTGGGTTCGAATCCTATATATGAATGACTTATGAAAGTAAGGTCTATGATACAAAAGCAATATTATAGGAGGTCTCTTTGATGCATAAGCATTGTATGGGGTGGTCGGGTGACTGACTGCTCCTAGTGCTGTAGCAAAATGACTAGTCCTTATTAGGGACTTGAAAAGGAATATTATGGTGGCGTGTGTGCTGCTTCACGAGCAATTGGTCCGAGGTAAACTTGGACTCGCTAACCGATGTGTCCTAGACATATCATCTTAGTGTCGGTGGTAGCGGGTTTGTTGTAGCAATACGGCTTTCCCGTGGACATCGCACACCCATACCGTTTGTGGGCGGCGTAGTAGCGCATAGCGAAGCGTCGTCTATATTTCGGATTGGGATGATGAGTGTGTTTGGTAGCACTTTTAAGTGTAACAGGCATACTCAACTTCATGTCTTAGTGCATTAGCGCTATGATACGTGAAGTTTTGTCCACTGGCGTCTTAGTAGCGTGCTACTATGATACGTTGGTGCAGTTTTATATAACAACAATCTTAGTGCCGGTGGTAAGCGGGTTTGTTGTAGCAATACGGCTTTCCTGTGGACATCGCACACCCATACCGTTTGTGGGCGGCGTAGTAGCGCATAGCGATGCGTCGTCTATCTTTCGGATGGGGATGTTGAGTGTGTTTTGGTAGCACTTTTGAGTGTAACAGGCATACTCAGCTTCATGTCTTAGTGCATTAGCGCTATGATACGTGGAGTTTTGTTCATTGGCGTCTTAGTAGCGTGCTACTATGATACGTTGGTGATATTTTTAATATAACAACAATACCAACTTTGTTACCAAAGTCGATAGGGATCATGTTGGGTGTGTTGTGAGGGGGAGCCATCCGTATGATAGTGGCATTGATGCTTACTGCTACTGGCGGTATTGCGTCTTGTGATGGATCTACGGGTGTGCTGCGCCTGATTCGACGCTCTCTGTGGTTCTGGTCGATGGAGGTATACGGGTGGTGATGTCTGCTGGGATGTATGGGGGACCTTGGAATGGTGTAAGCCCGACGATAGTCGTATTGATGCTTGTTGCGTTCTGCAGCATTGCGTCTCTGCGATGGTTGTTTGGTGGGACGCTATTCTCAATGGCGCTCTCTGCGTCTTGTTTTGACTCACACCTAAGTAGCTTTGCCCAAGTCGGGTCCCTTCATTGCGGGGCTGCAGACTGTCTGCCCTCCACGATGTTTTATATAACAACATAATATTATATCTCTGTAACTTTCCCACCTTTGAATGATTGAAGGCAACTTGTTGGTGGGTGAGACAAACATGATCGAAAATGCAATTACTCAACGTCAGTGACACAAACCCTTTCTGATGGCGAATTATTACTCTTATCTTATAACTGCCTTTTGGCTATATCTGCCGTTGTATTGGTTGGTGGAGCATATGTGTCGACCTCATGCGGGTGGTAGCTGGCGGGAGGATTTGAGGAGACTCTCAAGGCTGCGGCCGAAAGCCGCACAACGTGGGACCCCATTCCCTTGAGGTGAGCAGTAGTCTCACGACACGCTCTGCGGCTAGTAGCCGTGCTGATCATGCAATTGGTGGTGATGCCATACACTTACATCACGTCTGCAGGAGCGGCGGTCTGGCAGGTGGTGGCGCTCACGGAGGGTTTACGGCTAGTGTGCCTATTTGCCTAAACCGTGTGTCGTACATTCACTGTGGCTGGATTCGTTCGTATTCTGTATGGCGTTTACACGCATTGACATGCGCGACTTCGGTCGATGTTTGTGCTTACGCACTAACAAGGGGCCAAGCCTCTTTTACTGGTTCGCCAGTTATTTTGCTGTGGACTACGGTCCAGTTCCCAAATTAGCGTTCCCTTCGGGGGGAGTGCATCAAAATGGTTGGCGCTCACCGTGCACGGCGTGTGTGGGGCCGTGTACCTCCCCTACATTTTTTTTAATAAATGTAGGAGAGCGAAGCCTTGTATCGGGTATTTTGTATAAATATATTGTGAGCCTTTTCCAAGCGAGAAGGGATAAATAATAATAAATTAATAATGTAAACCTGATACAAGTGGAATAGGGACGTTTTATGTTCTTAACCTTTTTCGAGCCCTGTCTTCGTGAACGGGGTTCACTTAGCTTATAAGGCACTACCAACAGCTTTCAATTGCTCTAGTGAATATTCATTCTTCCAAACGACACCTAAAAGAACTAAGTTACTAAACAAACACAACGTAAATAAGGGTCCTAACTAAGACGATCACGCCAAAATATTAAAAACGGCCTATTAATAAACCTTTTGAAAGATCATTTAGAAAGATCAAAACATATTTTATTAATCCTGGTCTCACATATATAATGTTATTGAAAAGGGGATATTTTTAATATTATAAATATTTTATTATATAAAATAGAGGGGGGGGGGGATCGTTACAATAGGTTTCTTCAGTTTTGGGAACAGAAAAAAAGTCATATGGGGCCAAATCCGGTGAATATGGTGGCTGAGGCATGATTGTAGTGTTGTTTACATAAAACATAAAAAACATAAACACTCACGCCTGTCACCCAGAAGGGTAGGCAGAGACTACGGACTTTCATTTGGTACGATCCTGACATACCTCTTTCGCCTCCTTTACATCCATATATCTACGCATACATGCTCGTCGGTTAAGGGTACTTCTAACGTGGCCCATTTTCAAAATATCGCCAATTTGGTCGATAAACTTTTTCCTAGGGCGTCCCTTCCCGACTCGGCCGTTTACATCTGCCATATAAATTTGCTTTGTCACTCTTTCCTCATTCATTCTTTCCACATGACCAAACCACCGAAGCATTCCTTTCTTAATCCTGGTCACAACATCATCTTGCATACCACATTTATCTCTTATCACGCAATTTCTCACCCTGTCATTCAGATTCAACCCTAGCATATTCCTTAAAGACCGCATTTCTACAGCATTTATTCTACTTTCGTGCTTCTTCTGCCACACCCAGCTTTCACTACCATACATTAAAGTAGGGACTAACACAGCATTATGAATTACCATACGTGCCTGCTTTGACACATTCTGGTTCTTCATAATAGAGTGTAGTGCCCCACTCACTCTATTCCCTGCATTTACTCGTCGTTCTATATCCCTTTCATATCTACCATCCCTGCTAAATACACATCCCAAATACACAAACTCATCCACTTGCTCAATTAACTCTCCTTCTATTCTTATTTCACATACCGTTTTGCTTTCTTCTCTTTCAAAAACCATCACTTTCGTCTTACATGCGTTCACTTTCATTCCCCTTTCTTTTAATTCCCAGTTCATTAATGTAACCATCATTTGCAACTCAGCCTCCGATGACGCAAATATGACTTGATCATCGGCGTACAAAAGGCATTTGACGGTTAACTCGCCCATTCTTAACCCACATTCTTCATCTTTCAAAGTTTGCAAACACCGGTCCATAAATAGGTTGAACAGCCAAGGGGAAGCTACACAGCCCTGTCTGACACCTTTTTGGATGCCAAACCAGTCCGAGTAGACCCCATTGATCCTGACACAAGCACTAGAGTCCCTATAAAGAGACCTTAATGCCTGTATCAAACCAGCGCTCAACCCATATGAGTTCAGTGTTTGCCATAACACATTCCTGTCCACTCTGTCATAAGCCTTTTCCAAGTCCATGAATGCACAAAAAACTTTCTGGTTTTTAGCCAAAAACTTCTCCGCAATCATGCGCATGGAAAAGACTTGATCTGTACACCCCATTCCCTTTCTAAAACCCGCTTGCACATCCCAAATTTTTCCATCAGTTTCTTTCATAACTCTTTCAATTAACACCTTAGCATACAGTTTACCCACAATACTAAGCAAGCTGATACCGCGGTAGTTTTTGCAGTCCTGCTGTGACCCTTTTCCTTTATATATTGGTACTATAACTGCTTTACACCAGTCATCCGGTACCCGTTTTAATTCCCAACATAAATTAAACAAGGTGTACAGCAGGCCTGCCACCACTCCCTCTCCAGCCCTTACCATCTCGAGTGATACTCTATCGTATCCAGCTGCCTTACCTGCTTTCATGCTTTTCATTGCTTTCATTATTTCATCTACACTTATCTCCATACCCCTTTCCACTTCTTTCGGAATTTCTAGTTCATTTAGTTCAGACGACTCTTCGCTCATAAATACGCTTTCAAAGTATTCCTTCCATCTGTTTAAATTCGAAACTTCATCATTCAGAATACATCCATTCTCGTCTCTTATAGCATTTATTATAGGCTGTTTTGTATTTCCCCTGGCAGTTCTTACGAGTTTCCAGAACATTTTTATGTTAGCCTGGAAATTATCAGATATCCTTCTATCATTCTTATCCATTCTTTCTTTCTTTTTCCTTTCAACAACTTCTTTTACTCTCTTATTTAGACGTCTAAATTCTGCCTTTTTTCCTTCAATCTCATCATTCATACCAGAAGAATTACCAGCTTTGGTTGCCAGTAAATCTAACCATGCTTTCTTCTTTGATTCAACTTCCACCCGTACCTCATCATCCCACCATAACGTATTACTTTTCCTTTCATTTGTTCTCTTACTTACACCACATACTTCGGTGGCGGTATCCACCAAACCTTTCTTAATATTATCCCACACAGTATTCAAGTCTAAATCATTCATACACAACTCATTCAAACATCTAATATTTTCTCTCAGTCTACATTTATACTTCTCTTTCACATCTTCATCTTGTAACTTCTCTATTCTTATACGCTGTAACGCAGTGGTAGACACAGATGTCCGATGCCGCCAACGCTTCAAAAGACCATTAATTCGACATAAGACCAAGTAATGATCCGTCCCTACGTTGGACCCCCGGTAAACCCTTGTATCTACGACTGCGCTCCTCATTCTTTCATCCACAATTACGAAATCTATCATGCTTCTATCATCATCTCTTTCCCATGTATACATGTGAATCTTCTTATGACGAAAAAAAGTATTCGTCACAAAAAGATTCTTTTCCGCACATACGGTGAGGAGGTCTTCACCATTCTCATTTATACTTTCATCACCAAACATTCCCAATATCCTTTCATAACCAGACCTCTTCACCCCAACCCTTCCATTAAAGTCTCCTAACATAATAATATTTTCATTTTCCTTACATTTTGTCAACACCATGTATGTAGTGTTGTTTTTGGTCAAAAAACCTCTCACAAGCAACGATGAGTGAGCAGGTGCATTATCGTGATGCAAAAACCATGAATTGTTTACCCACAATTCGGGACGTTTCTTACGTATTGCTTCTCGCAAATGGCGCATAAATTCAAGGTAATACTCCTTATTGACCGTACGACATTGTGGCAAGAACTCATGATGCACCACACCCCTACAGTCGAAGAAAACTGTACGCAAAACCTTCACATTTGATCGAACTTGACGTGCTTTTTTTGGTCTTGGTGATTCAGTGTGCTTCCACTGGGACGATTGAGTCTTAGTTTCGACGTCATAACCGTATACCCATGTTTCGTCACCTGTTGTGACCCTTTTGAGCAAATCTGGGTCGTTGTTGACATCATCCAATAGCTCTTGAGCGATTGTCATGCGACGGTTCTTTTGGTCGATATTGAGCAATTTTGGGACAAATATCGCTGACACACGTTTCATGCCCAAAATATCCGAAAAACTTTCATGGCAAGAGCCAACCGATATGCCAACATCCTCCGCAACTTCTCTGATAGTGATTCGACGATTTTCCAAAACAATTTTCTTCACTATTTCAACGTTTTCATCGGTTGTTGACGTGCTGGGGCGTCCAGAGCGAGGTTCGTCATTGGCATCTTCTCGGCCATCTTGAAAGAGCTTGTACCACTTATAAACGTTTTTTTTACTAAGAGTAGACTCACCGTATGCCACTGTCAACATTTCAAGTGTTTTGGAGTACGTAATTCCATTTTTTACACAAAATTTGATGCAAATTCTTTGATCCATTTTTTTTGATAGAAGAAAATCGCCGAGCACACCAAAGTACGTCTGACCTTTGTAATTGTCAAAAATAAACTAAACATGCTATACACTTCAAACTTGAAACATATGCTCGGGACATGTGTACCAACGCAACAAAATACAAAGATCGAAAATCGAACCGCGAAATTCAAAAAGTCGCCTTACTTTTTGAACACACCTAGTATATGTCTTCCAGACCGAATTTCGGCCACGGCGGCCAGCCTTAACGGAGACTAGCCATCGGCGCAGGACAGGATTATAGTGCCCAAGTCTATGCGCAAGTACAGGTGCACTCTCTACTCTCTTACTCTGATAATCCGATGGGACGGTAAACCGACACGACCGGAGAGAGATCAGGCGCAGGACCAACGGCTTTACGTGCTTTCCGAGGCACGGGTGTGAGAAACCGCCAACTTCCTGACTCCGGGCAACTACTGAGAATTTCTTGACAGAAAAACTCAATAATTGGTGTATTGGAATGTATTTATGGAGATATTACACCCTCAAATACGGTTGAGGGTACCTACTCCTGTTTTAAAGGCCTTTCGGAGTTTTTCACGTTTTAAGTAAATCTAAGACAGGAGGGTGTCGCGAATGCTTAATAAATGTAAACTCAGAAAATTGGACCCAGGCCCTAAGGACTAAGATCGAATGCACCTGCAATCCCTCGTTCGTTACCAGTAAAAATATCTCCGATACTCGTAACTTAGCATACGATACACAGCAGCATAATTATATTTCACACTAGTTTTCTGTGCGAGCGTGCACATTCCCCGGTCGAGACAATTTACACTGCTGCAGCCTGGCTATAAAAGTCTAAGATGTGTTTCTACTAGGTTTAAGGCGACACCGTGAAAAAATGCACCTCCTTTTATCGAATAGTATAAAGACTATGACGCCACTAAGGATAGTGAAATTTTGATATAGGTAAATTCATGTCTTTATCTTGAATTTGATTGTTCAAAAACACGATTGTATAATTTTGACTCGATCATAATTATTTGCGAAAACCTCTAAAAATCACTATTGTTGAAATTACAACGAAATTACTTAATCTATATGCTTGGAAATCACTCAAATATATTCTTCTCATTATTTATAATATATTAGAAAACATAATTCTAATATAATGCAACTTATATACCGAATAAAGAAAATTAAAATATATTTATCATTGTACGGCGTGTCTATTTCCATAAAATAGTTCATTGACATTGAAAATATAATAATACGTTCGTAGCAGTAGGTGACGTTTTGCAGATTTGATTTGATTTGACCGAACGCTCAAGGTCGTTCGCTAGAGGTATCGCCTTAAATCAATAATTTTTAAAAAAATATTTTAAAGCTTCTGAGAATTTCTAAGCTCTTTTAATCGTCGCGGGCGCTACGCTATTTTAGACCTTATGACGGCGTTTTTTCAAGTTTTTATAGAAATTATGTATTCACTCGGATCAGTACGGCGATAGCCTTTTCGATGTGTCGTCTTAAACACCATTACAAGTCATCATTATGTTGCATCACTACGCTTTTTTATGTGAGGAACACGGCATACGGCTTTGAAATAAATTCGCGACTAACATCTCTGCATGAGACCTCCGTGACGGATTACACATCATTGAGCTATTTGATCACCCCTCGTTTATGTGTTTAATTTGCATTATCCGTACTAAAGCCATTCGCTTTATTTAAAAGTCCCATTTAATTTAGACTGGATTACCTTCTCAAATTTATTGTTTACCTACAGAACAAATCTAACATGGATCGTGAAGCGACGGTGTAAGAAATAGGAATAGAAATAGTAATTTTTTGTTCATTTACGTGATATTTTTTTTTACGTGGTAGAGAGGAGAGAGCCTTGCTGTAGTTATATTAGTATTATAGTTGCAGCACGAATGTGTCGGCTCGACCGGGAAAGGACCACGCTCTCACGGAATACCAGCGTCAAATAGTAGCTTAATGCTGCTGTGTTTCCTATGGTGAGTGTAGAGAACCGGAGACCCTTTTTACTAAAAACGAGGCATTCTATCTTAGTCCTCACGGGTGACAACGCACCTGCATTTTGGTTCGTAAATGAGTATGGATGTAGATGTCTATGGGCCACAGCCACCACTTACCATCAGGTGGACTTTTTTTTTTTTATAGAATAGGGTGACAAACGAGCACACAGTCCACCTGATGGTAAGTGGTTGCTGCGGCCCATAGACATCTACATCTATCCTCCATTGCAAATCAAAATGCAGATGCGTTGTCACCCATGAGGACTGAGATGCTGGACTGGACTGTGTGCTCGTTTGTCACCCTATCCTATAAAAAAATCATTATAGATTATTAATAATAGTTATTGATAGCAATTCATATATTTAATTTATGTACATTATATTAGAAGTACGATCAATATATTATATGTAGAAATTACAGTTTTATCCATCAATCCATACCAGCCTATCAAAAGTCCACCGCTGAAAGTCCTACCTTACGGAGGGGGTATTTACAACAACAGCCACGCTGCACAGGCGAGTTGGTAACCGTAGTTTTAATTTTATTTTGAGTTGTCATCGGGCAGACGCTGCTGCCCGTCTCCTGTTGTTGTTTGCCTCTGTCGCCTCTAGCGACACCCACGGGATGATATGGTGTTGTTAATTCTTATTTACATACATATAAAAAGCTGGTATACAACGAAGGTGAGTTTTAAACGACATTCATATACTGACATAATAATTTCAACCTAATTTCTAATTGTCAAAACCAGGCACCGGCGTGCCCTAAATCAGGACCCTCTTTTGAAGTCGACATCCCTTTTAACTTATTCGTATATCAAAGCTGTATAGCTTCTACAATACTCTTCTAAAAGATAGCACTTACATATAAATCTACACGTGCAGGAGTAAAAATCAAATGAAAAATAAATATAGTATTAATGTCGCGTCTGGTCGCAATTCGACCATTTAAATGGTTATCAAATTCATCGTGTGTGCGTTCACTTAATATACCTGTTTTAACGGGAACATGCAGACATGATGTTTTGCACATCTATGGCTCAACTTTTTTTATGGGTGACAAATGAGCACACAGTCGACTTGATGGTACGTGGGTGCTGTGGCCTACTTACTCTTCATCATCATACTTACTCTACTTAATCTTCAGTTAACCTCGATTAAGAATCAAAATGCAAATATGTTGTCACCCCTGAGGCCTTACATGAAATGCCTCGTTTCCAGTAAAAAGGGTGTTCGGTTCTCAACATTCACCATGCGAAACACAGCAGCATAGAGTATATATTTTGTGTTGGTGTTCTGTGAGAGCGTGGTCATACCCCGGTCGAGCCGAACCATTCGTGCTACAACCACAATACAAGTATAGCCTCTTCTCTCGGACCTCGGCAGCGAGCACACGTATTCAAGTTATCGTCATTTTATTTTAAAAATTAAGTTAAATTTAAAACAGTTTTTAATTATACTAATAAAATAGGAGCGCATAAAGTAAAAAGAGCTCTCAGTTAGTGACGTCACCTGCGAAGCGCGATATCACAAACATCAAGCAGCGCCCCGCCAACTGCCATCACGGAAATCGCGGCGACCAATCACTGCTGACCCGGCTACGCACGCACCGCCCAGCTTCGTACTGACCATCTGCTACGCAACTCGTAGCGGCCATCTTCTTAGCTACGCTCTTTTTGGTCAGTAATAATTCACTTGAATGTTTATGTGCGCCTAGTACTTCAAGTGTCAGACCTTCTTACTTTGCAATTAACTATATTTTGATTTTGATTTATTTAAGAATACTTGTTCATGTGCGCCTAGTACTCCCAGTGTCAGACCGTCTTACTTTGCCATAACTTTAAGCGAAAGCACTCCGAAAAAACAGTTTCGCTAAAGGAACCAACACCTAACGTACACAGACAGGGGTTTTAAATATCTACGGTGCTATGGCTTCAAATACAAAATTGTGCGCGGGATGTTTAAATAAAATTACTAATAAAGACTTTGTAACATGTTCATTCTGCAAAGATATATATGACACAGTTTGCGCTAATATCTCTCACCAACGCCTTATGCTGCTGGAGAAAGACAAGAAAGAGAAATGGATCTGCCCTGGTTGTAGGAATAAAGAGCGAAAGGGTGGCAATTCAAACACCCCCATTCAGTCCAGAACGGGTCCGCGCGACTGTGGTGATTCGTCGCAGGAAATTAGTACTCCTAACAATGATTACATAACACAGCGTAAAAAACCTCAACTACCTAGTAATCAGAAGGTGAGTTCACCTACACAACCCGGAGATGAATCCTTAATGCTAACAATTAGATCAGAAATTAAATCATCAATGGGAAAATTTTTAAATCAAGCTATAGAGGAGTCATCTATAAAAATGGATTTAAGAACTATAAAAGAGGAGTTAAGTTCCTTAAAAGATATCAAAAGCGGGCTTGAATTTTTAAGTGCGGAATATGATAGAATGAAAAAAGAATTAAAAACGTCAGAAGAGCACATAAAGTCGCTTTCAGCTGAAAACAGCAACTTACATACAAAAGTGAACGAATTATCAAATAGACTTGTTTTACTTGAGCAATACTCGCGTGAGACGAATATTGAAGTGAATGGTATTCCGGAAAGTAAGACTGAAAACTTAATTAATGTTGCCAAACAAATATGCAATACTGTATCTATTCCTACCGATCTCATCGAAACAGCTACCTGTACCAGAGTTAGGAAGATGAATGTCTCAAATAAGAGGCCCCGCGCAATTATTATAAAACTTCCTTCAGTAAAAACTCGTGATGAGATACTAGCAGCGGTAACACAATTCAATAAAAAGAACGCATCCAATAAACTAAACACAGGACATCTGGGATACATAGAAAGCAAGTCGCCTATTTTCATCTCCGAACATCTAGCGCCGTATTTTAAAGCTCTACACGCGCGGACTCGTCAAGTTGCTCGAGAAAAGCAATACGATTTCGTCTGGATCCGTAACGGCCGTATTTTTGTTAGAAAAAATGACCAGTCCCCTGCAAAACAAATAAAGAGTTACGATACCCTAAACACACTATAATAATACTTGGACATTTTTAACGGGAATTGATTAACGCGTAAAAATGGCTACCTTAAAGATTTATTACCAAAATTTTAGAGGTCTGAAAACTAAAACTAAAGACTTAAGACTTGCAACTTTGTTGGGAGGCTACGATGTTATTGTTGGGACTGAAACCTGGTTGGATGACAGCGTTTACGATGACGAGCTATTTAGCAACAACTATTATGTATACCGTAGAGATCGCCAATCAACCAACTTAGCAGGAAAAGGTGGCGGAGGCGTTTTGATCGCCGTTTGCATTAAGTACCACTCGAAGAGAATGTTTCACTATGAAAGCACTGGAGAGGATTTGTGGATATCAGTAAACACATCGACAGATAAAGCGATTTTAATTGGTGCCATTTACATACCACCACCAATAACTGTGTCGTCACTCGAACCTATTATCGACAACTGCAGTGATGTGATTTTATCTCATTCCGGTGATGTGATTATTTTAGGTGATTTCAACCTCGGATTTATAGACTGGAATAAAGAGTCCAGTGGATGTTGTAACTTGACTCCATTAAATTATCAGTGTAGCTTAGGGTACTTATTGATTGACTTTATGTCGTTAAATAATTTGTCTCAGTTTAATCATGTCGCAAACCATAACAGTCGTATCTTAGATCTCGTCCTAAGTAACTTAGACAGTATAATAGTCGATAATTGTATTAATCCGCTCTGCAAATTAGATTCGCACCATCCAGCTCTGTCGATTGGGTTCAGTTCATATAAGTATCACTCTTTACGTAACAGGCAATTTGCAACGTATAATTACAAAAAAGCTGATTATGCAATTGTAAAAAGTAAATTAAGTCATATCGATTGGGTCAAAGAACTGTCGGATCTGGATGACGTTGATATCGCTGTTTCAAAATTTTATCAACTTATATATGATGTTATTCAATCAACTATACCCAGAAATAAACGTCGTAGTTTGAAATATCCACATTGGTTCACAAGAAACCTTATAAAATTAATAGCCGAAAGAAATAGAATTCGTTGAAGATACAAGATTTACCGGAATCCTAGAGATAAGATTGAACTTATCTTATCTAATAAATGCGTAGAATCATTAATGTCAACTTGCTACAATACATATTTAAAGAACACTGAATATGCTCTCATTAAAAACCCAAAAAAATTCTGGTCATATGTCAAATCCTTACGTGGAGGTCTTTCCAACTTACCGTCTGAGATGTATTTGGACGACAAGGTTGCGCATGGTAGTGAGGAAATTTGTAATCTTTTTGCAACACGTTTTTATTCGATTTACTCTCCCCCTGACAATTCAACGCAACTGGATCTTGGAGATTGCTATCCACAATTAAATCTAAGCAATGTTGAAATTACAGAACGAGACGTCGAGAAAGTATTAAAGTCAATTGACCCTAATAAAGGTGCTGGACCGGACGGCATCCCACCCTACTTTATTAAAAAAACGTATAAATATTTAACTCTCCCACTTAAATTGCTTTTCGATAAATCAATTAAAACTGCAAAATTTCCTGACGAGTGGAAAGTTTCCAATGTGATACCCATCTACAAAAAAGGTGACAAAAGCAATATTGAAAACTACCGTCCTGTTTCTTTATTAAGCTTGTTTGCTAAACTTTTAGAAAAAATACTCTGCCCCATTTTGTCTTCTCATTTATCAAAGGTAATTTCTAACTGTCAGCACGGTTTTTGCGCAAATAAGTCCACAGTTAGTAACCTACTAGAATACACCTCGAACATGGCGAGATATGTTGATAAAAATAAAGAGGTTGATGCTATGAGGTGTATACACCGATTTTAGTAGCGCGTTCGATAAAGTTAACCACACCATTCTTTTGTCCAAATTAAATTATTATGGTATTCACGGCAACCTGTTGAATTGGATAAAATCCTACTTATTTAATCGAATTCAAAGAGTAACAATACAGGGTTTCAAGTCTTTTTCGTTTTATCCAACTTCAGGCGTTCCACAGGGATCGCATATCGGCCCTGTTCTCTTTTTGGTATTTATAAATGACATTTCTGCTCACATTTCCTTTAGTAATTACTCAATATTTGCAGATGACTTAAAATTGTATAAGGTTATAGAGTCTCCAGATGATGTAGTTAGATTACAGACAGATCTCACCTCTATCTCAGATTGGTGCAAAAGAAACAAAATGTTACTAAATCCTAAGAAGTGTCTGTTTATAAAGATTACCAGAAGGAGAAACACTATTCCCTCCAGTTATTTTGTAGACGGAGAAAAATTAACAGAATCCGAAGTAGTCCGTGACCTTGGCGTAATGATCGATAAAAAATTAAATTTCAACATCCACATTGATAATATTGCATCCAAAGCATGGAAGATGGCAGGATTCGTAAAGCGAATATGTAAGGATTTGCGGAACCCTACACCTATTCTCACTATATACAAAGCTCTTATTTGTAGCACACTAGAATATGCATCACCTGTTTGGAACCCATCATACCAAATTCACAGTGATCGAATAGAGCGTATCCAGCGCAATATTACCCGCTACTTAGCCTTTAAAGATCAAACTTGTCCTTACCGTGCTGACTATAATACTAGGCTATCCCACTTCAAATTAGAGTCTCTCGCAAAAAGACGTCGACTTAGTGATCTTAAAACACTTCATAAGCTAACTCACGGCGTTCTACTATCACCGGCACTGTTAAATCAATTAAGTATCAGAGTTCCAAGATCTATTCCAAGACATCCGATTACCAAAATCTTCTGTTTACCCAACCAGAGAACGAATTTAGGTAAACGAGCCCCAATAAATAGGTTAATGCAAACGTATAACGACATAACCACCAACGGCGACGTCGACATTTTCCATACGGTTAACGTGTCAAAATTTGCTAGATTATGTAATAAGTACTTATAACTCTTTCTCTCTTCTTCAAGTTTAGCATTCGTTTCATTGTAATCAAATTACTTGTAAATTTATTGTATATTGTTCTAGTTAAGTAAGTTAACAACTTTCTTATATTAGCTGCACTATTTTTGTGAATGTTGTATATACCTTTAAAGGCGAATCATTTTGAACAAAACCAATTGTGTTATATTTAACAATGTCTAGTGATAAGCCAATGGTGTATCTGTTAAAATAAATAAATAAATAAATAAATAAATAGCGTCATAACACGTATAAAACCACCTTTAGAATGATATTTCATTCAACTCCTTTTAGAATAAAATACTTAAAAATATGCAACGTTTTTCGATATTCAAGTATTAACATGATAATGATACGGCTCTGTGGCACAGGGTTCAAATCTCCACACGGGACAACGTCATTTTTTTCGGGTCATCATGTTTTATGTACTATCAAACTTTACGAAGCAAACATACACGGCACGTAGCCGTGGTTATTATAGCTTCACCTATTAAAATGAAATTTCAATCCTGACTTTGCTGGAAGGTTGCAAATTTGTCTACGCATTGAGTGTTTTCCGTTAAGGCTACTTAGTCCTCAGAGACACAAGTCATTGTGTTGCTTCTCTTGCCAAAGTCTTTAAAGTTTCACAAAACTGTAAAACAAAGGAAACATGAAAAGAAGCTAAACCTATGCTCCTGTTCGATCCTAGAACTAGAACCTGTTAGAGTCGGTAAATAAAGGTAAACTGTAAACCTAATTATCAAATAGGTTTATTTGCTGAGTAGTTACAATTAGATAGATGGAATTAATTATTTTATGAGAGCTTCGGATGTTGTCATTGAGATCGAAGTAGAGCCAGCCGCGGGCGCACGGCCTACGTCACCCCGCTCCCCGCAGCTGCTACTACCCGCCGACGTCTTCTTTGTGTGCGAACACCATCAATAAACTGATCCAAAATCTTAAACATCTTTGATGTATGAACTTAAAACAAGACGTTTTTATACGTGGTAGAGCCATGCTGCATTTATATTAGTAGTATAGTTGTAGCACGAATGTGTTGGACCGACCGGGGAAGGACCACGCTCTCACAGAATACCAGCGTAAAGTAGTAGCTTAATGCTGCTGTGTTTCCTATGGTGAGTGTAGAGAACCGTAGACAAAGAACCGTAGAAAAAGGTTTACTGGAAACGAAGCGATTCGATTAAAGTCCTCACGGTTAACAAAGCATCTGCTTTTTGATTCGTAATCGAGGATAGATGTTGATGTCTATGTGCCACAGCAACAACTGTGTGGACTGTGTGCTCGTGTGTCACCCTATCCTATAAAAAGACTCCATTGTTTTTTTAAGATCGTAGGGTGTCCTTTTGCCTGTAGGACTTCATACTTATAATTTTAAGGTTACATTTCTTATCCGACGCAATATGTTCGCCATGTGTGAATCTTTTTATTCAAATGGTAGTAACGCATGCGTATTTTGATTCTTAGTCGAGGATAGATTGAGATGTCTATGGATCACAACATCCACTCACCATACAGTGAAGAAATCCAACTCAGGGTGGATTCTTGTTATCCACTCGTTATATACTCATCTATCCACCCTAGGTGAGGTGTATTATCGGAATTCACTTTATGATTGTTGTTCCGTTTTTCCACCCTAAATACAGTTCAACAGAAAATATATTTATACTTTAAAATATTATTGATAAATTTTTAATAGCCACACACTTAAACAAAAATCATATTACGTTTTGCATTAAAACCAAATTAAACCTCCTTGTTTTAAATAATAATAAGTAATTTATAAATTATACAATATGTCTAGGAAATGGCCAACACTAATTTCATTATTGAGTAGACGTACCTAATTATTTTATGTGTAGATTTTAAACTGTGTCAAGTACCGTACTATTTCCAGTACTAATAATAACAGTTAAATTAAAATACCTTCTTCAATAAAATATAACTGAAATTAATTGTAGTAAACATCGATAGTAGTATAATAAGTCTATCGTTTATGATGGCAGGAGTCCGGCATAATTCTTTGCCCCCGCAGCGGAAAGTATCCGTGAGGATATCCCCACGATAAAAAAAGGTTTATGCTTGCGTGATATTTCTTAGTTCACTCAAAAGCGTCAATTATTAAACTTTTGATAAATGGTAAAATACCGACTTCAAATAACTAAAAAGAATAAAGTAATTTCTTTCACTTAATGGTTTCTGAAGCCGGAAGTTTTAATTCTTCTATACACAAGGCTACGCCAAAGAAACCTTAAAACCCTCTCAAAAGTGAGAGGTCTGTGCTCAGCAGCTATTTATATATAGGCTGTAATTTTACAGACCTAGAACCGACTTCAGAAGCTATTATTAAAAATAATTTCATTCTCTTTAGTTATTTGGATGTCTCTCCCATAAATTGTTTCATAAGGGCGATATTTTGCATAGCCGCAGTTTTTATTATTTTGAGATATTGTAAGGAAGATGCTGTTGTCAATCTTTTTTTGTATAGAATAAAATTGACAAGTGAGCATATAGTCCACCAGATGGTGAGTGCATGCTTTGGTACATAGGCATTTGCATCCGTCCTCGACTAAGAACTAAAATGCAGATGCGTTGTTACCCCTGAGAAATAAGACGGAAGGCCTCGTTTCCATTAAAAATGGTCTTGGTACAATCTCCATACAAATTTTTTTTCCTCTGTCAACTGTTACGACACTCACGGGAAGATTATAGGGTATTGTATCGCCTTAGATATTGAATATTGTAATTCTAATATGACTAAACAAATTGTATCCATTTTTTAAATGTTCATGTCAATATTAATAAAACAAAAACGTATCTAAATGAAACTGCAATAACATACAATTTACGAGCACGCGCTCCACAGAGGGAGAATGAAATGTTCGAATTCGTTACACGCGTGAATAACGGTTTGATATTTTAATTTTATATTCCTTTATATCGTGTGGTGAGATGAAGACATTTTGCTGCCAGTTTCCGAGTGATTTCTAAGATATTTCATAAAAAATTTCATCAAAATATTAACCCTCTGGATTTTGTGTTGGTTATGGTAAGATCAGAGGTCTTTTATGAACCACTGGTACATAAATAAAATTCTTTTAATTAATATTCCGTGAAAACCTTGGTAACTCGGAAGAAACATAAGCAGATACTTTTTATTCAACATACATTGTCAATAATACTTATTTAAAGTCACTCTTAAGTTTGATTTACCCCTGGGTCGGAAAATACTTTTGTCCTGGAACGTACCGGCAAGAAAGTCAGTAGGACTTTAAAAAAATATAATCGAGGCTGAGTGAGCTTTGACGTAAATTCATTTGTTGATTGCAATTTTGTTAATTAAATTCCGTTGTTTCCGGCGGGGATCGAACCCAGGTTGCTAGCGTACCGTAGAAATTACGGCAAGCGTTTACCCCTTGAGCTAACATGGGTCTGTCAAATAACATACAACATGCTCCTGATCGAATTTCGATCACGGTGGCCGGTCTCGCCGGGCCGGTCTGGATCTGCGCAAGACAGGATCATAGTTCACGAGTGTGTGCCCAAGTACATGTGCACTCTCTATTCCCTCACTGTCATAATCACATGGGACGGCCATCCGACAAGACCGTATAGAAATGCACCTGGCAGGACCAACAGCTTTACATGCTTTACGAGCACGGAGATAAAACAATGACGACTTCAGGCTCCGGGCTGCTACAGAGAATTTCTCGACGGAAAAATCTACCAAGAGAATTTTGGCTTTAGCCAAAATTCGAATCCGGGAGCGCGTGATCAGCAGTTGCATTTACTACTAGCAGAACAGTCGGAACGTCGTACTATAAGTCCGCCAGCTGTCTCATTTCGTATTTTTCGTTTTCACGTTTTCTCTTTTTTAAATATATTTATGAAGCATACGTATTGTACAAAATAAATTGCATAAAGAATTGATTTATCTATGTTTGGATACATACATATCATACCTATAGGCTAACTAAACCATTCCATCTTAGCCCTTAGAATTCTTGAATATAGGGTATGAAGTTGGCTGCAGGTGTCCGTGGACTGCAGTAGCCACTGTTATATGGTGATTCTAATAAGAATATACTGATGGTAAGTAAGCAGCTTGCATTAGACACGGGTAACTCAGCGAAATTACTTGAGTGAACTCAGTAAATCTGGTGCAGTTTTCTGCGCCGGCTCATTGCGTTAACTCAAAATTGCGCCATGGCGCAACATGTTAAGCTGATCTGTCAACTGTCTATCTGTCAAAATAAAAGCCTGTGGCTAGTACGTAAAACAAAATGTAGAAAAGAAAGATCACCTACACAAAGTTACCATGTATCACTCCTTTTAAATTTCACGGAGCTGCAGTGTAAAAAAGTAATGTAAAATAACAACATCTTAACACCTTTACAATTCCCGGTTCTGCGCTGTGCGTCCACACATTTTAAAAATTTGAGTTAACATAATATAAAAAATACCATCTCCTTCGCTCACTGAGCGACCTTGAGCTTCATCATACGGACAGCAGTGAAGGAGCATGTCTAAGATCCATATGTCATAACTGGCAACACGCACTGGTTGTATAATTTTGTTCACAAGTTTTGAGGAATACCCGACGAGATGTGTCGTGAGTAGTTACGATGTACCAGTTCTGGCTCACTGAGTCAGAAGTGGTACAAGTACGGCGTTCGTCGACTCACGATCCTAAAAAAAAAAAAAAAAAAAAAAATTTGGCATGCTCTGATCACGAATCTGCGGTCCATTTTTGCGTAGGATGCACGGTTCCGGAGATGTGCAGATCAATTAACTCTTATCTAATTGATATCCGCTTCGAGCCTCAACCGTCATTAGCGCTCCATTGTCCTTATCTACTTATCTATTGTTGATTGACTACCGTCATTATCTATTATTCGTCGGCGTGTGGGTCGGCTTATGCTATTGTATTATACTCCTTGGTTCCTATCTACAACGGTAATCTGAATCATCAATAAAACACATTACCCAATTTTGTTAAAATTTTTATTTATAAAATACAAAATCTTATTACTTATTATCTATAAAATAGGAGCGAAACATCTCATCCACTAAAATATCGTTGTACAATGTATTCCCTGTAAATATACTCGTAAAACTATGCATTGAACATCCCTGAAACTTATATAGCAAATACATTAAGCAATATTCGCCACAAACTGAAGTCCACTCATTCTGAATCCTATCAACATTCCAGTTCCATCTTTTACAATTTCTTTTAAAAAAACTCTAGATGATATCGTACAGGTGCCCGTCCGAATGAATCAAAATATTGACCGACGTCATTCGTATCGATATATAAAGCTACCCAATGTGACCCTGGTTTATCATCTGTATCCAAATTGCATATTACCTTGTCAGGTCATAAATTCTATCACATGTTTAATATAAAATAATTGAAACAAGTTTATTCATTATGTAACCATTTATATACCAAAATGAACTTAACAAAACATAGATTCTTATGACACTATAGTTTATTCAAAACGACCTCCGTAATTTTGAATACAGGCCTTCAATCTGCGCAGCCAGTCGTCTATCTCACCACGAACGAGGTCCATGTCATATCGGCGGCTGCCTTAATTAAAGATGTCTTGAGTGACTCGAAATTGGGATGAGGCTTTGAGCACGCCTTTTCCTCCAATTACCATATCTTGTAATCTAACGGATTCAAATCTGGACTGGTCTTCGTGTCGGATGAAGTCGATTTCACGCGCCGCCAGCCAGTCTTTTTTTTTGTTTTTAAAGAACGTTCCCTCCACACTAGGTTTTTCTCCTGTATCGTGGGGGCAGTTTACAAACACAAATTTCACAAGGACAAACATCCAAACTCGGAACAATTACTTGTAGGTCGTACAAATACTTGTTCCGTGCGGGATTCGAACCCGCAACCCCCAAGCGCAGCCACTCATTGCTAAGCCACTACGCCACGGAGCTGTCAAAAGTCTTGTGTGCTCTTCGCTCTATGAGCTGACGCCGAATCTTGTTGGAATACCCAGTGCCTGTAATAACAGGAACATGGTATGAGAAACAGGTTACACAAGGTTCGTCAGGACTGTATTTTGATACACAACTGCATTCGTTTTTAACCTTTCTCACAAAAATGTACCTCTGTTAAGCCCCAATAAGAAACTCCCAACCACACCATGAGCGAGGATGGAAAATGACCCCGTTGGACACGCGGAATACGGTTGCTCGCTTCTTCACTACTGTGTGCGTACACCTTATCATTTTGTTTGTTGTAGCTCTCTTCTACGGTAAAAAATTTTTCATCCGAAAAAAGAATTTCCCGATATTTTTTCCCGCGTACCGCTTCAACAAAGCGCGGCATCTCTTCAGTCTCAGATCCATTAGACGAGCATTCAAACGATGTCCTGTTTTTCTTCGATATGCCCGAAGCCCTAAGTCTTCATTTAACGCCGTGGTTCTGCTTAACCCCATCTGAAGGGCCAACAGTTTCTGCTTACGTTTGGGATTTCTTTGAATTCGCACCTTTACAGCTTTTATCACTGCTGGAGTCCTAACAAATCGAGGGCGACCACTTCTTGACCTGTCATCTACACTAGAGTCTTCATTGTATCGTTTGATGGTACGATAAACGAATCTTTTGGTTATATTCAAATTTTCAGTATATCAAAAAATTTAATTGGCGCGTAATCGCAACTGCAACACGGTCTTTTTTAAGCGCCCACTCCATATGTAAAAATGAGTAAAATTCTAAAAAGTATACAGTTTTATTTTCATGAACAATTCGAATTCAATAAACTTTTTTGTGGCCAGCATTCTAAAAGAAAAGTTTTTACTGTGTGACAATACTTATGACCTGACTAGGTATATACGTTGGTACGTGGGTGTACATGGGCAGTCAGTGAGTAGCACATTATTTTCTAGACTGGGGTGAATCTTTTGCAGATGTTGTTGTACATCTAGTGTATCCATGATATTACTGCTATTAGTAGATTACTACAGTACAATCTACTCAATGACTAACATAGGAATGATCAATTATGTGATTTCTAAATATTAAATTGCATTTTTTCTGTTATACGAGTCATCAATACACTGAATAAGACGCAACACGAAGAATGTGAGATAAGGTTGTTGACGCATAAAGTTGTCATCAATTCTACTGTAGAAATTCTTTAGATTAGAATTATTACTTACTGGTACTATATAAGACCAAGCAACTGCAGTCATGGAGTTAGTGTATGGTCGTTTGACCGCAGTGTATCTATCAATAATACATTTGTGTTACTTCAACGCATCAAAGGCCATAGATGTAAGTGTTTAATCTATTGACAAACTTACTTTTCTTTCTGTTATTTTTTTACGTGTGTATGATTTTGAACGACAGGCCTGTTGGTCTAGTGGTTAGTGACCCTGACTGTTATGCCGGAGATCGTGGGTTCGATTCCCACCCAGGACAAATGTTTGTGTGATGAGCACGATCATTTGTTCTGTGTCTGAGTGTAATTTATCTGTAATATTTATGTATTTAGAAATATATAAGTATGTTTATCAGTTGTCTAGTACCCATAACACAAGCTCTGCTTAGCTTGGGACTAGATGGCGTTGTGTGATAGTTGTGGAATATTATTATTATTATTATTATTATTATTATTTAGTGTTAACAAATTATATTTAAATATTTTGTGTGTGTATATGATTAAGCCGTGGTAGCTCAGATGGTTAGCGCAAGCTGTAAATTTTACAGTACGTAACGCGGGTTCGATCCCCGCCAACACCAATTAAATTGTTAATTGCAATTTTAAGTGTTTATTCTATTGACACACTTACTTTTCTTTCTGTTATTTTCTTACGTGTGTATGATTTTGAACGACAGGCCTGTTGGTCTAGTGGTTAGTGACCCTGACTGTTATGCCGGAGATCGTGGGTTCGATTCCCACCCAGGACAAATGTTTGTGTGACGAGCACGATCATTTGTTCTGTGTCTGAGTGTAATTTATCTATAATATTTATGTATTTAGAAATATATAAGTATGTTTATCAGTTGTCTAGTACCCATAACACAAGCTCTGCTTAGCTTGGGACTAGATGGCGTTGTGTGATAGTTGTGGAATATTATTATTATTATTATTATTATTATTTAGTGTTAACAAATTATATTTAAATATTGTGTGTGTGTATATGATTAAGCCGTGGTAGCTCAGATGGTTAGCGCAAGATGTAAATTTTACAGTACGTAACGCGGGTTCGATCCCCGCCGACACCACTTAAATTGTTAATTGCAATTTTAAGTGCTGATTTACCACGTGCTCGGCGGTGAAGGAAAACATCCTGAGGAAACCTACACGTCTGAGAAAATTTCGAAGGCATGTGAAGTTCGCCAACACGCATTGAGACCGCGCCGCGGACATTTCCTAGCCATAAATACAAAGACAATAGCAGAAAGTAAAAAGTTAAAAAATACTTTTTTAACAATGACAGTCATTAGTTGATCATTAGTGAATGTGATTCTGTTTTCTTAAATTACAGGAAGAAAAGAGCAGAAGGAAGAAATGGGATGATGGGAAGTAATGAAGAATGAATTGTTATGTGAAGTTTGTTGGAACAAACATATTTTAGTCACGTGTAAATACTTTTAACATTTGGGTTCAAAATGACACAAAATCTAAAAAATATTAGATACATCATCGACATGGACGGATTTTACATTACATATCCTCATAAACATTTTCAATGTAGAGAAATGGCTATTCTAGACGTAAAACTATCTAATAAAAATGATTCGTTTATCGATCATTATTTGTTTCGGCCAAGTTGTCCTTTCAATTATTTGTCGCAAAAAGACAAAAAAACTGTTCGTTATTGTGAAATACACGTGCACGGCATTCCATATTTTGATGTGACCGAAGAATTAAAATGTGCCTACAAACAAGAGAACATCATTCCCATATTAAATTGGTATATTAGAAATTTGTGCAAAGACGAAGTGATCGCATACAAAGGTGGTTCAACAGAAAAACAATTTTTAAAAATGTTGACGACGAATGATAGAATTTTTATATTGAAGAATACAAATGTCCAAAATACAATGATTTGGTAAATGTCATAAATTTAAACAAACGTTATGTGTGTAATAATCATATATTTGCAAAAAATAATCACAAAATTTTACACTGTTCTTGTGACGAAGTGTGGGTTTTTTACAAGTGGTTATTGCTTGAAAATAAAATTTTAAATTAATCATAAATTTTGTTTGATTTCCCAAAAACATTAGTTATAGTATACTATATAATACAAAATTGGTTCAACAGAAAAACAATTTTTAAAAATGTTGACGACGAATGATAGAATTTTTAATATTGAAGAATACAAATGTCCAAAATACAATGATTTGGTAAATGTCATAAATTTAAACAAACGTTATGTGTGTAATAATCATATATTTGCAAAAAATAATCACAAAATTTTACATTGTTCTTGTGACGAAGTGTGGGTTTTCTACAAGTGGTTATTGCTTGAAAATAAAATTTTAAATTAATCATAAATTTTGTTTGATTTCCCAAAAACATTAGTTATAGTATACTATATAATACAAAATTGGTTCAACAGAAAAACAATTTTTAAAAATGTTGACGACGAATGATAGAATTTTTAATATTGAAGAATACAAATGTCCAAAATACAATGATTTGTTAAATGTCATAAATTTAAACAAACGTTATGTGTGTAATAATCATACATTTGCAAAAATAATCACAAAATTTTACATTGTTCTTGTGACGAAGTGTGGGTTTTCTACAAGTGGTTATTGCTTGAAAATAAAATTTTAAATTAATCATAAATTTTGTTTGATTTCCCAAAAACATTAGTTATAGTATACCATATAATACAAAATTGGTTCAACAGAAAAACAATTTTTAAAAATGTTGACGACGAATGATAGATTTTTTAATATTGAAGAATACAAATGTCCAAAATACAATGATTTGGTAAATGTCATAAATTTAAACAAACGTTATGTGTGTAATAATCATATATTTGCAAAAAATAATCACAAAATTTTACACTGTTCTTGTGACGAAGTGTGAGTTTTTTACAAGTGGTTATTGCTTGAAAATAAAATTTTAAATTAATCATAAATTTTGTTTGATTTCCCAAAAACATTAGTTATAGTATACTATATAATACAAAATTGGTTCAACAGAAAAACAATTTTTAAAAATGTTGACGACGAATGATAGAATTTTTAATATTGAAGAATACAAATGTCCAAAATACAATGATTTGGTAAATGTCATAAATTTAAACAAACGTTATGTGTGTAATAATCATATATTTGCAAAAAATAATCACAAAATTTAACACTGTTCTTGTGACGAAGTGTGGGTTTTTTACGTGGTTATTGCTTGAAAATAAAATTTTAAATTAATCATAAATTTTGTTTGATTTCCCAAAAACATTAGTTATAGTATACTATATAATACAAAATTGGTTCAACAGAAAAACAATTTTTAAAAATGTTGACGACGAATGATAGATTTTTTAATATTGAAGAATACAAATGTCCAAAATACAATGATTTGGTAAATGTCATAAATTTAAACAAACGTTATGTGTGTAATAATCATATATTTGCAAAAAATAATCACAAAATTTTACATTGTTCTTGTGACGAAGTGTGGGTTTTTTACAAGTGGTTATTGCTTGAAAATAAAATTTTAAATTAATCATAAATTTTGTTTGATTTCCCAAAAACATTAGTTATAGTATACTATATAATACAAAATTGGTTCAACAGAAAAACAATTTTTAAAAATGTTGACGACGAATGATAGAATTTTTAATATTGAAGAATACAAATGTCCAAAATACAATGATTTGTTAAATGTCATAAATTTAAACAAACGTTATGTGTGTAATAATCATACATTTGCAAAAATAATCACAAAATTTTACATTGTTCTTGTGACGAAGTGTGGGTTTTTTACAAGTGGTTATTGCTTGAAAATAAAATTTTAAATTAATCATAAATTTTGTTTGATTTCCCAAAAACATTAGTTATAGTATACTATATAATACAAAATTGGTTCAACAGAAAAACAATTTTTAAAAATCTTGACGACGAATGATAGAATTTTTAATATTGAAGAATACAAATGTCCAAAATACAATGATTTGGTAAATGTCATAAATTTAAACAAACGTTATGTGTGTAATAATCATATATTTGCAAAAAATAATCACAAAATTTTACACTGTTCTTGTGACGAAGTGTGAGTTTTTTTACAAGTGGTTATTGCTTGAAAATAAAATTTTAAATTAATCATAAATTTTGTAACTAATGTTTTCGGGAAATCAATCTTTATCAAATCATTGTATTTTGGAAATTTGTATTCTTCAATATTAAAAATTCTATTATTCGTCGTTAACATTTTTATAAATTGTTTTTCTGTTGAACCAATTTTGTATTATATAGTATTTTTATATATAATAGGCTGACAAACAAGCACACAGTCCACCTGATGGTAAGTGGGTGCTGCGGCCCATAGACATCTACATCTATCTTCCATTACAAATCAAAATGCAGATGCGTTGTCACCCGTGAGGACTGAGATGGAATGCCTCATTTCCAGTAAAAAGGGTCTCCGGTTCTCTACACTCACCATACGAAATACAGCAGCATTGAGCTACTATTTCACGCTGGTATTCTGTGAGAGCATTGTCCTTCCCCGGTCGAGCCGACCCATTCGTGCTACAACTATACTACTAATATAACTGCAGCATGGCTCTACCACGTAAAAACAATACCACGTAAAAAAGTATATTTTAACTAATGTTTTTGGGAAATCAAACAAAATTTATGATTAATTTAAAATTTTATTTTCAAGCAATAATCACTTGTAAAAAACCCACACTTCGTCACAAGAACAATGTAAAATTTTGTGATTATTTTTTGCAAATATATGATTATTACACACATAACGTTTGTTTAAATTTATGACATTTACCAAATCATTGTACTTTGGACATTTGTATTCTTCAATATTAAAAATTCTATCATTCGTCGTCAACATTTTTAAAAATTATTTTTCTGTTGAACCAATTTTGTATTATATAGTATACTCTAACTAATGTTTTTGGGAAATCAAACAAAATTTATGATTAATTTAAAATTTTATTTTCAAGCAATAACGACTTGTAAAAAACCCACACTTCGTCACAAGAACAATGTAAAATTTTGTGATTATTTTTTGCAAATATATGATTATTACACACATAACGTTTGTTTAAATTTATGACATTTACCAAATCATTGTATTTTGGACATTTGTATTCTTCAATATTAAAAAATCTATCATTCGTCGTCAACATTTTTAAAAATTGTTTTTCTGTTGAACCAATTTTGTATTATATAGTATACTATAACTAATGTTTTTGGGAAATCAAACAAAATTTATGATTAATTTAAAATTTTATTTTCAAGCAATAACCACTTGTAAAAAACTCACACTTCGTCACAAGAACAGTGTAAAATTTTGTGATTATTTTTTGCAAATATATGATTATTACACACATAACGTTTGTTTAAATTTATGACATTTACCAAATCATTGTATTTTGGACATTTGTATTCTTCAATATTAAAAAATCTATCATTCGTCGTCAACATTTTTAAAAATTGTTTTTCTGTTGAACCAATTTTGTATTATATAGTATACTATAACTAATGTTTTTGGGAAATCAAACAAAATTTATGATTAATTTAAAATTTTATTTTCAAGCAATAACCACTTGTAAAAAACCCACACTTCGTCACAAGAACAATGTAAAATTTTGTGATTATTTTTTGCAAATATATGATTATTACACACATAACGTTTGTTTAAATTTATAACATTTACCAAATCATTGTATTTTGGACATTTGTATTCTTCAATATTAAAAATTCTATCATTCGTCGTCAACATTTTTAAAAATTGTTTTTCTGTTGAACCAATTTTGTATTATATAGTATACTATAACTAATGTTTTTGGGAAATCAAACAAAATTTATGATTAATTTAAAATTTTATTTTCAAGCAATAACCACTTGTAAAAAACCCACACTTCGTCACAAGAACAGTGTAAAATTTTGTGATTATTTTTTGCAAATATATGATTATTACACACATAACGTTTGTTTAAATTTATGACATTTACCTAATCATTGTATTTTGGACATTTGTATTCTTCAATATTAAAAATTCTATCATTCGTCGTCAACATTTTTAAAAATTGTTTTTCTGTTGAACCACCTTTGTATGCGATCACTTCGTCTTTGCACAAATTTCTAATATACCAATTTAATATGGGGATGATGTTCTCTTGTTTGTAGGCACATTTTAATTCTTCGGTCACATCAAAATATGGAATGCCGTGCACGTGTATTTCACAATAACGAACAGTTTTTTTGTCTTTTTGCGACAAGTAATTGAAAGGACAACTTGGCCGAAACAAATAATGATCGATAAACGAATCATTTTTATTAGATAGTTTTACGTCTAGAATAGCCATTTCTCTACATTGAAAATGTTTATGAGGATATGTAATGTAAAATCCGTCCATGTCGATGATGTATCTAATATTTTTTAGATTTTGTGTCATTTTGAACCCAAATGTTAAAAGTATTTACACGTGACTAAAATATGTTTGTTCCAACAAACTTCACATAACAATTCATTCTTCATTACTTCCCATCATCCCATTTCTTCCTTCTGCTCTTTTCTTCCTGTAATTTAAGAAAACAGAATCACATTCACTAATGATCAACTAATGACTGTCATTGTTAAAAAAGTATTTTTTAACTTTTTACTTTCTGCTATTGTCTTTGTATTTATGGCTAGGAAATGTCCGCGGCGCGGTCTCAATGCGTGTTGGCGAACTTCACATGCCTTCGAAATTTTCTCAGACGTGTAGGTTTCCTCACGATGTTTTCCTTCACCGCCGAGCACGTGGTAAATCAGCACATAAAATTGCAATTAACAATTTAAGTGGTGTCGGCGGGGATCGAACCCGCGTTACGTACTGTAAAATTTACATCTTGCGCTAACCATCTGAGCTACCACGGCTTAATCATATACACACACACAATATTTAAATATAATTTGTTAACACTAAATAATAATAATAATAATAATATTCCACAACTATCACACAACGCCATCTAGTCCCAAGCTAAGCAGAGCTTGTGTTATGGATACTAGACAACTGATAAACATACTTATATATTTCTAAATACATAAATATTATAGATAAATTACACTCAGACACAGAACAAATGATCGTGCTCATCACACAAACATTTGTCCTGGGTGGGAATCGAACCCACGATCTCCGGCATAACAGTCAGGGTCACTAACCACTAGACCAACAGGCCTGTCGTTCAAAATCATACACACGTAAGAAAATAACAGAAAGAAAAGTAAGTGTGTCAATAGAATAAACACTTAAAATTGCAATTAACAATTTAATTGGTGTTGGCGGGGATCGAACCCGCGTTACGTACTGTAAAATTTACAGCTTGCGCTAACCATCTGAGCTACCACGGCTTAATCATATACACACACAAAATATTTAAATATAATTTGTTAACACTAAATAATAATAATAATAATAATAATATTCCACAACTATCACACAACGCCATCTAGTCCCAAGCTAAGCAGAGCTTGTGTTATGGGTACTAGACAACTGACAATCATACTTATATATTTCTAAATACATAAATATTATAGATAAATTACACTCAGACACAGAACAAATGATCGTGCTCATCACACAAACATTTGTCCTGGGTGGGAATCGAACCCACGATCTCCGGCATAACAGTCAGGGTCACTAACCACTAGACCAACAGGCCTGTCGTTCAAAATCATACACACGTAAAAAAATAACAGAAAGAAAAGTAAGTTTGTCAATAGATTAAACACTTACATCTATGGCCTTTGATGCGTTGAAGTAACACAAATGTATTATTGATAGATACACTGCGGTCAAACGACCATACACTAACTCCATGACTGCAGTTGCTTGGTCTTATATAGTACCAGTAAGTAATAATTCTAATCTAAAGAATTTCTACAGTAGAATTGATAACAACTTTATGCGTCAACAACCTTATCTCACATTCTTCGTGTTGCGTCTTATTCAGTGTATTGATGACTCGTATAACAGAAAAAATGCAATTTAATATTTAGAAATCACATAATTGATCATTCCTATGTTAGTCATTGAGTAGATTGTACTGTAGTAATCTACTAATAGCAGTAATATCATGGATACACTAGATGTACAACAACATCTGCAAAAGATTCACCCCAGTCTAGAAAATAATGTGCTACTCACTGACTGCCCATGTACACCCACGTACCAACGTATATCGACCTAGTCAGGTCATAAGTATTGTCACACAGTAAAAACTTTTCTTTTAGAATGCCGGCCACAAAAAAGTTTATTGAATTCGAATTGTTCATGAAAATAAAACTGTATACTTTTTAGAATTTTACTCATTTTTACATATGGAGTGGGCGCTTAAAAAAGACCGTGTTGCAGTTGCGATTACGCGCCAATTAAATTTTTTGATATACTGAAAATTTGAATATAACCAAAAGATTCGTTTATCGTACCATCAAACGATACAATGAAGACTCTAGTGTAGATGACAGGTCAAGAAGTGGTCGCCCTCGATTTGTTAGGACTCCAGCAGTGATAAAAGCTGTAAAGGTGCGAATTCAAAGAAATCCCAAACGTAAGCAGAAACTGTTGGCCCTTCAGATGGGGTTAAGCAGAACCACGGCGTTAAATGAAGACTTAGGGCTTCGGGCATATCGAAGAAAAACAGGACATCGTTTGAATGCTCGTCTAATGGATCTGAGACTGAAGAGATGCCGCGCTTTGTTGAAGCGGTACGCGGGAAAAAATATCGGGAAATTCTTTTTTCGGATGAAAAATTTTTTACCGTAGAAGAGAGCTACAACAAACAAAATGATAAGGTGTACGCACACAGTAGTGAAGAAGCGAGCAACCGTATTCCGCGTGTCCAACGGGGTCATTTTCCATCCTCGCTCATGGTGTGGTTGGGAGTTTCTTATTGGGGCTTAACAGAGGTACATTTTTGTGAGAAAGGTTAAAAACGAATGCAGTTGTGTATCAAAATACAGTCCTGACGAACCTTGTGTAACCTGTTTCTCATACCATGTTCCTGTTATTACAGGCACTGGGTATTCCAACAAGATTCGGCGTCAGCTCATAGAGCGAAGAGCACACAAGACTTTTGACAGCTCCGTGGCGTAGTGGCTTAGCAATGAGTGGCTGCGCTTGGGGGTTGCGGGTTCGAATCCCGCACGGAACAAGTATTTGTACGACCTACAAGTAATTGTTCCGAGTTTGGATGTTTGTCCTTGTGAAATTTGTGTTTGTAAACTGCCCCCACGATACAGGAGAAAAACCTAGTGTGGAGGGAACGTTCTTTAAAAACAAAAAAAAAAGACTGGCTGGCGGCGCGTGAAATCGACTTCATCCGACACGAAGACCAGTCCAGATTTGAATCCGTTAGATTACAAGATATGGTAATTGGAGGAAAAGGCGTGCTCAAAGCCTCATCCCAATTTCGAGTCACTCAAGACATCTTTAATTAAGGCAGCCGCCGATATGACATGGACCTCGTTCGTGGTGAGATAGACGACTGGCTGCGCAGATTGAAGGCCTGTATTCAAAATTACGGAGGTCGTTTTGAATAAACTATAGTGTCATAAGAATCTATGTTTTAAGTTCATTTTGGTATATAAATGGTTACATAATGAATAAACTTGTTTCAATTATTTTATATTAAACATGTGATAGAATTTATGACCTGACTAGGTAATATGCAATTTGGATACAGATGATAAACCAGGGTCACATTGGGTAGCTTTATATATCGATACGAATGACGTCGGTCAATATTTTGATTCATTCGGACGGGCACCTGTACGATATCATCTAGAGATTTTTTAAAAGAAATTGTAAAAGATGGAACTGGAATGTTGATAGGATTCAGAATGAGTGGACTTCAGTTTGTGGCGAATATTGCTTAATGTATTTGCTATATATGTTTCAGGGATGTTCAATGCATAGTTTTACGAGTATATTTACAGGGAACACATTGTACAACGATATTTTAGTGGATGAGATGTTTCGCTCTTATTTTATAGATAATAAGTAATAAGATTTTGTATTTTATAAATAAAAATTTTAACAAAATTGGGTAATGTGTTTTATTGATGATTCAGATTACCGTTGTAGATAGGAACCAAGGAGTATAATACAATAGCATAAGCCGACCCACACGCCGACGAATAATAGATAATGACGGTAGTCAATCAACAATAGATAAGTAGATAAGGACAATGGAGCGCTAATGACGGTTGAGGCTCGAAGCGGATATCAATTAGATAAGAGTTAATTGATCTGCACATCTCCGGAACCGTGCATCCTACGCAAAAATGGACCGCAGATTCGTGATCAGAGCATGCCAAAACCTTTTTTTTTTTTTTCTTTTTTTTTTTTTTTAGGATCGTGAGTCGACGAACGCCGTACTTGTACCACTTCTGACTCAGTGAGCCAGAACTGGTACATCGTAACTACTGTCGTGTAAGAACTGAGTAATAAGTAGTTACGATGTACCAGTTCTGGCGCACTCGTAGAGAGGTTGTACCGTCAGAAGTTGTACTAGGACGACGTTCGTCGATTCACGATCCTAAAAAAAAAAAAAAAAAAAAAAAAAAAAAAAAAAAAAAAAAAAAAAAAAAAACAAGTTTTGGCATGCTCTGATCACGAATCTGCGGTCCATTTTTGCGTAGGATGCACGGTTCCGGAGATGTGCAGATCAATTAACTCTTATCTAATTGATATCCGCTTCGAGCCTCAACCGTCATTAGCGCTCCATTGTCCTTATCTACTTATCTATTGTTGATTGACTACCGTCATTATCTATTATTCGTCGGCGTGTGGGTCGGCTTATGCTATTGTATTATACTCCTTTGTTCCTATCTACACTAATCTGACTCATTAATAAAACACATTACCCAATTTTGTTAAAAGTTTTATTTATAAAATACAAAATCTTATTACTTATTATCTATAAAATAGGAGCGAAACATCTCATCCACTAAAATATCGTTGTACAATGTGTTCCCTGTAAATATACTCGTAAAACTATGCATTGAACATCCCTGAAACTTATATAGCAAATACATTAATCAATATTCGCCACAAACTGAAGTCCACTCATTCTGAATCCTATCAACATTCCAGTTCCATCTTTTACAATTTCTTTTAAAAAACTCTAGATGATATCGTACAGGTGCCCGTCCGAATGAATCAAAATATTGACCGACGTCATTCGTATCGATATATAAAGCTACCCAATGTGACCCTGGTTTATCATCTGTATCCAAATTGCATATTATATACGTTGGTACGTGGGTGTACATGGGTAGTTTATTGGCAGCATAAACATTATTTTCTAGAGTGGGGTGAATCTTTTTCAGATGTTGTTGTACATCTAGTGTATCCATAATATTACTGCTATTAGTAGATTATTACAGTACCAATCTACTCAATGACTAATATAGGAGTGATCAATTATAGTGATTTCTAAATATTAAATTGCATTCTTTGTGTTATACAAATCGTATTTGAGTCACCAATACACTGAACAAGACACGACAGGAAGGACGTAGGAATGTAGAGATAAGCAACAGAATGTAAGGTAAGCTTGTTGACGCATAAAGATACTACCAATTCTACTGCAGAAATTCTTTAGATTAGAATTATTACTCACTGGTACTATATAAGACCAAGCAACTGCAGTCATGGAGTTAGTGTATGGTCGTTTGACCGCAGTGGATCTATCAATACTACGTTTGTGTTACTTCAACGCATCAAAGGCCATGGATGTAAGTGTTTATTCTATTGACAAACTTACTTTTCTTTC
This sequence comes from Parnassius smintheus behrii, assembly GCA_036936625.1. Lineage (NCBI taxonomy): Eukaryota > Metazoa > Arthropoda > Insecta > Lepidoptera > Papilionidae > Parnassius > Parnassius smintheus. The sequence continues at coordinate 31,438,416 of JAUPFT010000025.1, forward strand.
TGTTATTTTCTTACGTGTGTATGATTTAGTGTTAACAAATTATATTTAAATATTATGTGTGTGTATATGGTTAAGCCGTGGTAGCTCAGATGGTTAGCGCAAAATGTAAAATTCACAGTACGCGACCCGGGTTCGATCCCCGCCGGCACCAATTAAATTGTTAATTACAATTTTAAGTGCTGATTTACCACGTGCTCAGCGTAGCCCTAAAACCCTCTCAGAAATGAGAGGAGGCCTATGTTCAGCAGTGGACTTTAATAGGTTGTAACTTTAGCTTTTTTAACTTTTATGATTAAGTGTTAACAAATTGATATTAACATGATAACTGTGTTGTTGCAGAAATTATTGGGCTTCGATGAAAATACCTATAAACAGTATTACTACTCGCCACTCTCCCCTCAAGAAGAGAGTGATGACATCGTCATTAATAATAACACATGCGATGGTGGAAAAAGAAAATCGCAATCGATTGATCATTTTTTTGAAGCTGAATCAAAAATAAAAAAGAGGAAGCTGTTATCATCAACCGTAGCACGAGCCGCTAGAGATGGTGTATCATACATTTCTACTAATTCTGACGACGGAGACCAAGCGACGCATCTCATCAAAATTGAAATGTACGATATGAAGAAGCTATCCAAGATTCCAACTACTGATCATTGGAAACATGCTTCCACGAGGATTAAATATTACGTAAAGACTAATAAGGATAGCATCTACGACAACACAAACGCCCTCGTATACAATATTACAAAGACAATAGCAGAAAGTGAAAAAGTTAAAAAATACTTTTTTAACAATGACAGTCATTAGCTGATCATTAGTGAATGTGATTCTGTTTACTTAAATTACAGGAAGACAAGAGCAGAAGAAAGAGATGAGTGTGGCATACGTGTACAGAACACATCATTGAAGAATAAAACTACAACACTGAGTGGAGATGAAAACGAGAAGAATATGCAGTACTCAAGAGCTGAATATCCATTCTTCAGTTCAAAATCTAGCCGGTTGCTCAGTTTCGAAAACTGGCCTCTCGTTATGCGACAGAAACCTGAAGATCTTGCAGAAGCCGGTTTCTTTTATACTGGCCATGCAGACAGGACCAAGTGTTTCTATTGTGGTGGTGGCTTAAAAGATTGGGAAGATGATGATGATCCTTGGCAGCAGCATGTTCAGTGGTTTAGTCAGTGTGCTTATGTAAAATTTAAACTCGAACAGAGTTTTGTATTACATTAAATAGAATATTTATAAAGAAATAAAAAAATAATATATTGCATACAATTTGTTTTATTTAATTTTATAATGTTTCACATAGTTACATACACACAAAATGCATTACACATAACTCATAAAATCTATCACACAACACATATTATAACCTTAACTACTATAGTCTACAGTAACATTTCTGTTTTTATCTATCTCAATAATATTATCAAACTCAGCATAAACTATACAGTTAATTGTTTGTATTAGTGAGGATTCAAATCGTACTTCTAATCTTACACTACCATGCTTTATGAGATTCCAATGAGCTGATGAGTTGGCTGATAAATCAGGAGTTAAGTCAAATGCTAATAGACAGTAACCTTTGACATACTGTTCACAAGAGATTCCATTTCCTTCATTAAGAAAGTGAATACCAGTTCCCGAGAATAGAGTATGATATGCTGATGTAAATATTGCTATTATTAAAGGATGGTTGCAAAGCTTTTGAAGGTATTTGTTGACCATCAATATATAAGCTGAAAGAATTAATACCATAGTTTTCAAAGTTAAATGAATTTTTAGTAAGGGAACCATTAAATGCAGAATTGTTCACAAATCCAATTATACATCTTTTGGGTACCTGCCCTAAAAATATATTATCAAGAGTTTTTCCTTGAACACCCGATGGAATTGTTAAAACTTTTACTTCAGCTCGAGTAATAGGATATTTAGCAGTGGTAGAAGCTAAAACTTTTTGATGTGCGAGTAATACACTTGGATTAATTCGTGCTCGTCGAACAATAAGAGTTGCATCCGTAATGCAAACTTTTAACTTTACATCGTTTGACCCAGCAATTAAATTAAAGCTCTCTCTAGATCGAACCAATTTAACACTCATTTCAACACCATTAATTAAAAATTTATCTTGGTTGAAAATGTCACCGTGAAGATGACCAATCATTTCTATTTCCTTACTTTCACTAATCAATTCCTGTCTTTTAACAAATCCTATGTTTTTACCATCCGTAGAATCCATTTTTCCTGCTGTATCATCATACCAAAGACTACAAGTAAGATGAGATTGTTTAGCAGCAGGAGCATAGTTTAAAAGGGTTTCCATGTATGCTCGATATGCATAGGTATTATTAGGTGGTGATACAAGTTTTTGGTTTAAATAAACATCAAGTTGACTAAAAAGTGAATGCAGCCAATTATTTACAGGTGCTACTATTGTAGTAGATATCAAGTTAGTTGAATCTTGATTTAATACTTTTGCCTTTATGTGGAGTAATGTATGAGACAAATCTATGTAGTCATCGCCTGTCCCAGGAACTTGAAACTCGATAGGTCCATCATCACCAAGAGATGAAATTGGTTTATAATGAATCCACAATCCATTTTCAATGCTAGTTTGTGTAGACGGTAGTGCAAACAAATCCAATTCTGACTTAACGCACTCGCAAGAATGATTATGAAGGAAAGACATATTTAATTTGAAAATATATCTTTGTTATTTTTTGGTTTTAGACCAAGTTTTTTCGCAGCTTTCACTTTAGCAGTTAATGGTGGAATGAACGAGGTCAATCGTTTTCTTTTAGTTTTATACCCAGATCCTGTCATGTTAAATTGATCAATTTTCTCATCAGCCTTTCGTTTTAAATTCGTACTAACTTGCTTTATACGATCTTTTATTGAGGCTTCCATAGGACGCGCTTGAACCATATCCGATAAAAGTCCTACTCCAGCGCTTAATGCCTCCTTACCAATCACTCGAGCACCACTTGAAAGTAAAGGTAAAACTGATCTAAATAACCCCCCTAAGAAGCTCCCAATACCATGACCGCGTTGGTATGGTGCACCCTTATAAATTACTCCAACTCCTGACCCAGCTTGATGTGTATAATAATTTTCATATGGACATTTATGATGATCACGAAGGGAATTCATTATTATAATTTTCGGAAATGTAGTTTAATACACACGGTTCCAAACTGGAATGGTATTTTTTGTCCTGTGCTCGATCTTATAACTATTTCCAGCGTATCGAACTCTCTTCGCATAACAGGTAAGTAGTGAGGTTGAGAGAAAACGTGCATTTTATTTGCACCATAAATGTATTTTGTAGGATCTAATGAAATGACTCTTAGTAAAGGAGTCATAACATCACCCACAATCTGAGGATCGATAATGTCACAATATAGAAAGAGTTGAGATGGTAACCCTAAGTGTAAATTAGCAGGACACTTTCCAAAATTTCTCTCTAGGAGATTTTTATTTGGTTCATAACCTAGTTGTAAACTTAATTTGGGTGATAATGTTACGGATGTTATATTTTTATCCAAAACAGAAATAGACACAAATTTTGTTATTTCATCATAGCGAAATTTCAAGTTCTCTCCGATACCATTTAACACTCTTAAAATATGCTCAACGTTATCATAGTTGGTAGCTGGAATACGTTTTTTGTAGTACACTGTGGATGGTTTATCTTCATTAGGCATTAACATAGATTTTGTAATGTATATAACATTTTCATGATCTTGAACAGTAAACATGGTACATGGATATTGAAACTCGACAACTCCAACCGACCATTCACCTTCTAATTTAATAGCTTTCGGTAATTTCGTTGAAAAATTTGTGGTCTTGTTATCAGGAAAATATTCCATTGAACTATTGCTGAGCAAAGTTAAATAAAAACTTTCTTTATTCATATTTCTTTTAAACTAGAAGCTAAAATCCAACTGTTAAATTTATCTGGATAACCTTTCCACTTCACTAATACTTCTTTTCTGTTACCTGAGTAACGAGTGTCAATTATTTTATCTATTTTATATTGTGAGGTGGGGTTGTAAGTGATTTTCTGTAATTCTCTTTCATAAAAAGTACCAACTATTGGTTCATTTTGTAAATCTGTTATTGTATAAACAACCCATGGAGATCTATCAATTATTGAAGATATAATAAATATTTCATCACTCCAATTTGATTCATATCCTTTTTGGAAAGCATGTTTATATTTAGTTATTCGAACATAATCACCCACATTGAAATTTGGTTTAGGATTTTCTAAAGAAAGTTTGTTTGACCGTCTATCATAAAGATTAGTCCAAACTGTCATAATATTGTTGGAATTTACATCACATGGGCGCATCTTAATACTAGAGTGAAAGCTGTGATTGTAAGAGTATATTAAATCTTGTAAAACATCTATATATCTATAAGTATTATTATGAGTGAAATAACGCCACATTTTCATTTTTAGTGTTCTTTGAAATCGTTCAACAATACTGGCCTTAATGTCAGGATTGTTAGTGGTATAGTAATTAATCTTTTTGGATTTAAAGTATTTTTGTACATCTTTTGAAACAAATTCTGTACCTTTATCAGATTGTATGTGAGTAGGTGTTAAATTACTTTCAGTAAATATACTTTCAAAACATTCTTTAGTTGTTTCTGAGTTTTTCCTTTTCATTGGTCTTGCAAAAGCATATTTACTAAATACATCAATAACACAAAGTATATACTTGAAACCATCATTATATTGAGAATAAGTTCGCATATCACTTAAATCAGCTTGCCACAGTTCATTAATATTTGATAGAATGTACCTATTACGCGGGAATTTTTTTCGAATGGGTTTATGTAATGTGTATGTTTCTTGTGATTTTAACCATTCCTTTACTTGCTTTTTATTCATTTTACCCTTCATGGCTTTTGATAATTTATCAATACTACCAAAACCAGCGGGATTAGATGGATCATAATAAATCCTGTTAATTTCTTCTAGTACGGGGTCCATTTTTCCCACTCAAGCCTTTTACGTATTTTAGTTGTAGACTTTTTATCTCTACTGCTCGGTGTAGAAAACTCTTGAAATTCAATCTCAGAGGGTTTGTTCAGATCTTTTGCTTGAAATTGGTTAATAAACTCACATCTCTTTGGATTTCCAATATAAGTAAGTGGTACTTTAATATCTTTTAATGCTTCAGCAAATCTATCCCAACCTACTGGATCACTTCTTTTTAAGGGTCTTAGTGAATCATTTATTAAATCAACAATATTACTTCCAGGAATTTTTTCATTATCAATTATGACTGTACCTTCATTATCTTAATGTATTTTACCTTTACTTGTTTCAACTAAGTTTAATAATAACTGTCCTTTTTTATTATAAGTTTTTGGTATTAAACTGAGTATTTGAGCTGGTGTGTAAAGTGGATTTTCAACATTTTCTTTACTTTTGATGGATCGATTCTCCTCCAACAAAGATTCAGCATCAACTGAAGTTTTTAGATCTCTATCTTTATTTTTAAAACCAATTTTAGACTCGTTTGAATCTTCATTAGATGTATCAGAATAAATTGGTAATCTGAGTGGTTGACGATCCTCTTCGGTAAAATGAAGGTATCTTTGCAGTGTTTGTAAATATAACATCCATTTCTTTCGGTCTTCCGTCTTACTATTCATAATATTTTGCATTTCAATATCTAATCGAGATAAACTACTACTCGTATTAACCTTATTTTCTTGTTTTAATTTTTCAATCAATCCAGGTTCGATAAGTATCATTTTCCATGTTAACTGGCTAGTCCACTCACTAATCCACTCAATATTGCACCTAATATTATTGGTAAGAAAGCCCCTCCTTTTTGTATAATTATATTTTTTCTTAGTTTATGTTTACACTTACGCACTAGTTGACGGAGTATATTTTTGTGTTTATTCAATTTTTGTTTATCTTGATCTTTAAGAGGTACTTTTCCTTGTAAAACGTTATGAATACACTCACAAATACAGTTAATTTCTTCTTCATCACACGTTTTAAGTAATGCTCTTTGATATTTTGGTTTAAGCGTATGCAAAGCGTTTAGCAAATGTTTATGCGTTGTGAGTCGACGATGCATCATTTAGCAATGATTTGAAATGTTTGATTCTTGGTGTATTTAAACTCTTTTGTGGGGACGTAGACTGTGCAGAAACCATTAAATGGGAAGACATTTGTCTTGATACGACAAAAATCATTGGTATTCTGTTTTAAATCTACCATTAAATATCCATGCGCCTCTAGAGTTGCATCCCTGTAGGCATCTTCAATAAATTTTGGGTTATCTGGTGACACTTGTCGTGCTAAATATCTTATTTGAGTTTTATCTCAAGGGTTTTTAAAATATATTATATAACTTGAGTTTAAGGATATGTCTCTTTGCCCTTTACCCTGATGAAATAAATTTTGTGTTAAATAAAATACACTAAGATTCCTGTGATGACTACCTTTTGTAAATATATCCACAATTCTTCCATCGGACTCTCTCATTAGATCATCAATAATAACAAGATGTTGGTTTTCACCGTCAAACATATTAACATTTGGAATTCCTTGATGGTAGTTAACATTTGGTAAATTATATAAAGGTTGCATTTCATCAAAGCACCATGTGATCTGATTAAAATCACAATTACATATTTCTGTAACTGATTTTATGAAATTTGTTACAAAATTTGACTTCCCACATCCACTTGGCCCCGCCACAATAGCAGTAAACGGATGGATAAAGTGAAACATTATACACGTCTAAAGTTCTAAGGGATGAAATAAAAAATGAAAGTGTTGGTGTTAACAATTAATATATATTGCAAACATTATATAAAACAGAATGATCTGTATACTATTTCTAACACAATTAGTACATCATAATTTTACAATCAACTCAATCTCAAATAAATGCACACACACACACACGCAAATATAAACAACATGAAAATGTGGCGTTATTTCACTCATAATAATACTTATAGATATATAGATGTTTTACAAGATTTAATATACTCTTAGAATCACAGCTTTCACTCTAGTATTAAGATGTGCCCATGTGATGTAAATTCCAACAATATTATGACAGTTTGGACTAATCTTTATGATAGACGGTCAAACAAACTTTCTTTAGAAAATCCTAAACCAAATTTCAATGTGGGTGATTATGTTCGAATAACTAAATATAAACCTGCTTTCCAAAAAGGATATGAATCAAATTGGAGTGATGAAATATTTATTATATCTTCAATAATTGATAGATCTCCATGGGTTGTTTATACAATAACAGATTTACAAAATGAACCAATAGTTGGTACTTTTTATGAAAGAGAATTACAGAAAATCACTTACAACCCCACCTCACAATATAAAATAGATAAAATAATTGACACTCGTTACTCAGGTAACAGAAAAGAAGTATTAGTGAAGTGGAAAGGTTATCCAGATAAATTTTACAGTTGGATTTTAGCTTCTAGTTTAAAAGAAATATGAATAAAGAAAGTTTTTATTTAACTTTGCTCAGCAATAGTTCAATGGAATATTTTCCTGATAACAAGACCACAAATTTTTCAACGAAATTACCGAAAGCTATTAAATTAGAAGGTGAATGGTCGGTTGGAGTTGTCGAGTTTCAATATCCATGTACCATGTTTACTGTTCAAGATCATGAAAATGTTATATACATTACAAAATCTATGTTAATGCCTAATGAAGATAAACCATCCACAGTGTACTACAAAAAACATATTCCTGCTACCAACTATGATAATGTTGAGCATATTTTAAGAGTGTTAAATGGTATCGGAGAGAACTTGAAATTTCGCTATGATGAAATAACAAAATTTGTGTCTATTTCTGTTTTGGATAAAAATATAACATGCGTAACATTATCACCCAAATTAAGTTTACAACTAGGTTATGAACCAAATAAAAATCTCCTAGAGAGAAATTTTGGAAAGTGTCCTGCTAATTTACACTTAGGGTTACCATCTCAACTCTTTCTATATTGTGACATTATCGATCCTCAGATTGTGGGTGATGTTATGACTCCTTTACTAAGAGTCATTTCATTAGATCCTACAAAATACATTTATGGTGCAAATAAAATGCACGTTTTCTCTCAACCTCACTACTTACCTGTTATGCGAAGAGAGTTCGATACGCTGGAAATAGTTATAAGTTCGAGCACAGGACAAAAAATACCATTCCAGTTTGGAACCGTGTGTATTAAACTACATTTCCGAAAATTATAATAATGAATTCCCTTCGTGATCATCATAAATGTCCATATGAAAATTATTATACACATCAAGCTGGGTCAGGAGTTGGAGTAATTTATAAGGGTGCACCATACCAACGCGGTCATGGTATTGGGAGCTTCTTAGGGGGGTTATTTAGATCAGTTTTACCTTTACTTTCAAGTGGTGCTCGAGTGATTGGTAAGGAGGCATTAAGCGCTGGAGTAGGACTTTTATCGGATATGGTTCAAGCGCGTCCTATGGAAGCCTCAATAAAAGATCGTCTAAAGCAAGTTAGTACGAATTTAAAACGAAAGGCTGATGAGAAAATTGATCAATTTAACATGACAGGATCTGGGTATAAAACTAAAAGAAAACGATTGACCTCGTTCATTCCACCATTAACTGCTAAAGTGAAAGCTGCGAAAAAACTTGGTCTAAAACCAAAAAATAACAAAGATATATTTTCAAATTAAATATGTCTTTCCTTCATAATCATTCTTGCGAGTGCGTTAAGTCAGAATTGGATTTGTTTGCACTACCGTCTACACAAACTAGCATTGAAAATGGATTGTGGATTCATTATAAACCAATTTCATCTCTTGGTGATGATGGACCTATCGAGTTTCAAGTTCCTGGGACAGGCGATGACTACATAGATTTGTCTCATACATTACTCCACATAAAGGCAAAAGTATTAAATCAAGATTCAACTAACTTGATATCTACTACAATAGTAGCACCTGTAAATAATTGGCTGCATTCACTTTTTAGTCAACTTGATGTTTATTTAAACCAAAAACTTGTATCACCACCTAATAATACCTATGCATATCGAGCATACATGGAAACCCTTTTAAACTATGCTCCTGCTGCTAAACAATCTCATCTTACTTGTAGTCTTTGGTATGATGATACAGCAGGAAAAATGGATTCTACGGATGGTAAAAACATAGGATTTGTTAAAAGACAGGAATTGATTAGTGAAAGTAAGGAAATAGAAATGATTGGTCATCTTCACGGTGACATTTTCAACCAAGATAAATTTTTAATTAATGGTGTTGAAATGAGTGTTAAATTGGTTCGATCTAGAGAGAGCTTTAATTTAATTGCTGGGTCAAACGATGTAAAGTTAAAAGTTTGCATTACGGATGCAACTCTTATTGTTCGACGAGCACGAATTAATCCAAGTGTATTACTCGCACATCAAAAAGTTTTAGCTTCTACCACTGCTAAATATCCTATTACTCGAGCTGAAGTAAAAGTTTTAACAATTCCATCGGGTGTTCAAGGAAAAACTCTTGATAATATATTTTTAGGGCAGGTACCCAAAAGATGTATAATTGGATTTGTGAACAATTCTGCATTTAATGGTTCCCTTACTAAAAATTCATTTAACTTTGAAAACTATGGTATTAATTCTTTCAGCTTATATATTGATGGTCAACAAATACCTTCAAAAGCTTTGCAACCATCCTTTAATAATAGCATATTTACATCAGCATATCATACTCTATTCTCGGGAACTGGTATTCACTTTCTTAATGAAGGAAATGGAATCTCTTGTGAACAGTATGCCAAAGGTTACTGTCTATTAGCATTTGACTTAACTCCTGATTTATCAGCCAACTCATCAGCTCATTGGAATCTCATAAAGCATGGTAGTGTAAGATTAGAAGTACGATTTGAATCCTCACTAATACAAACAATTAACTGTATAGTTTATGCTGAGTTTGATAATATTATTGAGATAGATAAAAACAGAAATGTTACTGTAGACTATAGTAGTTAAGGTTATAATATGTGTTGTGTGATAGATTTTATGAGTTATGTGTAATGCATTTTGTGTGTATGTAACTATGTGAAACATTATAAAATTAAATAAAACAAATTGTATGCAATATATTATTTTTTTATTTCTTTATAAATATTCTATTTAATGTAATACAAAACTCTGTTCGAGTTTAAATTTTACATAAGCACACTGACTAAACTACTGAACATGCTGCTGCCAAGGATCATCATCATCTTCCCAATCTTTTAAGCCACCACCACAATAGAAACACTTGGTCCTGTCTGCATGGCCAGTATAAAAGAAACCGGCTTCTGCAAGATCTTCAGGTTTCTGTTGCATAACGAGAGGCCAGTTTTCGAAACTGAGCAACCGGCTAGATTTTGAACTGAAGAATGGATATTCAGCTCTTGAGTACTGCATATTCTTCTCGTTTTCATCTCCACTCAGTGTTGTAGTTTTGTTCTTCAATGATGTGTTCTGTACACGTATGCCACACTCATCTCTTTCTTCTGCTCTTGTCTTCCTGTAATTTAAGTAAACAGAATCACATTCACTAATGATCAGCTAATGACTGTCATTGTTAAAAAAGTATTTTTTAACTTTTTCACTTTCTGCTATTGTCTTTGTAATATTGTATACGAGGGCGTTTGTGTTGTCGTAGATGCTATCCTTATTAGTCTTTACGTAATATTTAATCCTCGTGGAAGCATGTTTCCAATGATCAGTAGTTGGAATCTTGGATAGCTTCTTCATATCGTACATTTCAATTTTGATGAGATGCGTCGCTTGGTCTCCGTCGTCAGAATTAGTAGAAATGTATGATACACCATCTCTAGCGGCTCGTGCTACGGTTGATGATAACAGCTTCCTCTTTTTTATTTTTGATTCAGCTTCAAAAAAATGATCAATCGATTGCGATTTTCTTTTTCCACCATCGCATGTGTTATTATTAATGACGATGTCATCACTCTCTTCTTGAGGGGAGAGTGGCGAGTAGTAATACTGTTTATAGGTATTTTCATCGAAGCTCAATGATTTCTGCAACAACACAGTTATCATGTTAATATCAATTTGTTAACACTTAATCATAAAAGTTAAAAAGCTAAAGTTACAACCTATTAAAGTCCACTGCTGAACATAGGCCTCCTCTCATTTCTGAGAGGGTTTTAGGGCTACGCTGAGCACGTGGTAAATCAGCACTTAAAATTGTAATTAACAATTTAATTGGTGCCGGCGGGGATCGAACCCGGGTCGCGTACTGTGAATTTTACATTTTGCGCTAACCATCTGAGCTACCACGGCTTAACCATATACACACACATAATATTTAAATATAATTTGTTAACACTAAATCATACACACGTAAGAAAATAACAGAAAGAAAAGTAAGTTTGTCAATAGAATAAACACTTACATCCATGGCCTTTAATGCGTTGAAGTAACACAAACGTAGTATTGATAGATCCACTGCGGTCAAACGACCATACACTAACTCCATGACTGCAGTTGCTTGGTCTTATATAGTACCAGTGAGTAATAATTCTAATCTAAAGAATTTCTGCAGTAGAATTGATAGTATCTTTATGCGTCAACAAGCTTACCTTACATTCTGTTGCTTATCTCTACATTCCTACGTCCTTCCTGTCGTGTCTTGTTCAGTGTATTGGTGACTCAAATACGATTTGTATAACACAAAGAATGCAATTTAATATTTAGAAATCACTATAATTGATCACTCCTATATTAGTCATTGAGTAGATTGGTACTGTAATAATCTACTAATAGCAGTAATATTATGGATACACTAGATGTACAACAACATCTGAAAAAGATTCACCCCACTCTAGAAAATAATGTTTATGCTGCCAATAAACTACCCATGTACACCCACGTACCAACGTATATAATATGCAATTTGGATACAGATGATAAACCAGGGTCACATTGGGTAGCTTTATATATCGATACGAATGACGTCGGTCAATATTTTGATTCATTCGGACGGGCACCTGTACGATATCATCTAGAGTTTTTTAAAAGAAATTGTAAAAGATGGAACTGGAATGTTGATAGGATTCAGAATGAGTGGACTTCAGTTTGTGGCGAATATTGCTTAATGTATTTGCTATATAAGTTTCAGGGATGTTCAATGCATAGTTTTACGAGTATATTTACAGGGAACACATTGTACAACGATATTTTAGTGGATGAGATGTTTCGCTCCTATTTTATAGATAATAAGTAATAAGATTTTGTATTTTATAAATAAAACTTTTAACAAAATTGGGTAATGTGTTTTATTAATGAGTCAGATTAGTGTAGATAGGAACAAAGGAGTATAATACAATAGCATAAGCCGACCCACACGCCGACGAATAATAGATAATGACGGTAGTCAATCAACAATAGATAAGTAGATAAGGACAATGGAGCGCTAATGACGGTTGAGGCTCGAAGCGGATATCAATTAGATAAGAGTTAATTGATCTGCACATCTCCGGAACCGTGCATCCTACGCAAAAATGGACCGCAGATTCGTGATCAGAGCATGCCAAAACCTTTTTTTTTTTTTTTTTTTTTTTTTTTTTTTTTTTTTTTTTTTTTTTTTTTAGGATCGTGAATCGACGAACGTCGTACTTGTACAACTTCTGACTCAGTGCGCCAGAACTGGTACAACCTCTCTACAAGTGCGCCAGAACTGGTACATCGTAACTACTGTAATAATAACTGCATTTTTAAGCGTGGCAACTATACCGAACATCAAATGTGGCAATCTATTTGGGAAAGGCTATGTTTAACGGAGTTTCGATATACTGTAATACATATAAACCAGTTTTACCGCCACAATAAATCCCGCAAGTGACAACTCGCGGCACGTCACGCCACGTTATCTTACATGTTTAGGGCGATAATAAAATGCTTTAATGCAAATCTAAAGCTTTTAAAGCACAGTAAACCCCATTTTAAATTATTTAATGAAAAACAAATTCAACTTTTTAAACTATGCAATTAAAATACATATAAATTGTTGAATTTGATCATGACAAACTATTTGCCCATCACTCTCTGTTCTACTCAAGGTTAGCTGGTAGAGAATGCCATATAGCATTGAGTTGGCCTTTTGTACAGTATTTTTGATTTATTAACGAATAAAATAAATTAAGAAACCAAATAATTTATTTACATTATATTCAAATATATACAATATTTAATTTCATTCTACACACTCTGTCTTTTTTGCGTGTTAGAGCCACTCTGCAGCCATATTATGGTTGTAGCACGAACGAATCGGCGCGACGTGGGAAGGACCACGCTTTCACATAATACCAGCGTAAGGTAGCAGCTTAATGCTGCTGTGTCTCATTTAGTGAGTGTAGGGAACCGGAGATCCTTTTTACTAGATACGAGGCATTTCATCTTAGTCTTCAGGGATGACAACACATCTGCATTTTGATTCCTTATCGGAGATATATATCGATGTCTATGAGCCACAGAATCTACTCATCATCAGATGGATCGTGTGCTCGTTATTTACCCCTATTCTATACAAAAAAACTCCCCGTCGTTTAGTGCCAAAACACTGGCTGCTTTCCCTCGCTATACTTGTATATACTTAAAAAAGAACCAGTGCTCTTATCACTAGCTGCGGTGACCAGTCTTTATTTTATTTTATTTTAGGTACTTAGGAAGACAAACAGTATGACACTTTAGGACAAACATATAATTAAAAAAATAACGTTACTTCCACACTAGAATTTTCTCCCGTATCGTAAACATAGTTTAAACGTTTGAGTTTTATAAGTACGGACACACAAAACCCGGAATTACTAGGCGATACAAACATTTATTTCGTGTAGAATTTGAACACGCCGCTAATTCATCTGTGTTTCGTATGGTTAGAGTGTGAAGGGCTAATCTAATCGTTGGGATTAGAGATTCAATTCAGAAACGTGTTTATATAAATTATTGCATTCTAGTTAGCCCAAAGGTTAGGCATTCGATGTAACATTGTGTGCGTGTGTGTGTGTGTGTGTGTGTGTGTGTGTGTGTGTGTGTGTGTGTGTGCGCGCGTGCGCGTGTGTGTGTGTGTGTGTTTGTATGAGTGTGCGTGTGCGCATGTGTACTTTTGCATGTGCGCGTGCGTGAATGCGCGAGCGCACGCGCGCGTGTGCCTCTCTTTCTCTTTCTGTGGTCAGTTTCTCTGTCTGTGTCTGTGTTGTGTGTGCGTGTGTGATATAGACATTGCATCTTATGCCCCAGCGATATCGCATGAACTGAAACTTCGTTGTTACTTCAGTTTTGTAAAGAAAAAACATATTTCATTTCGTTTCATATTCATGTGTAATTAATGTATTATCAACAGGTCCATGATCTAACAGAGTATCTTCGGTTCAGTGTTAGATTCGCACGTACACTACGTCCATCAGCACTTAAAAAAATGCTATCGACCCGGACCGGGCCGTTCTCGTGTACTATAAAGTTTACAGCGAGCGCTTAGCACACGAGCTGCCACGGCTTTTAAGATTAATATGCTTATTAAATCTTTTAATGTAATTACAGGCGCCTCTTGACTCAAAGTTTAATTTTTTAGTCTCCCTTTCGTCTCGTTTCATTCCGGAACATTTTAATTGAGATTTGCAAATAGGTGCTTACCGCTTACACAATAAAGGTGTCTGCATATTTTTCATTACACGTACAAAATTAATTATTTATTTAATGTAGCAGCGGTGCATCAGTTGTGAATATCAGTATCAATACCAAAAGTTATTAGTTTCATGTTACACATCAAGTATACAATACAAATGAACACTTTGATCAAATAAGTAAGAAAATAAAACGAAGTTAAGTAAGTTTAAGAGGAACGATATTTAAAAAATGAAAAAGAAACAAAAAGGATGGGGTATATTATTGATCAATAATTTTTCTCTATATATGTACTTTCTTTGATCAACATTGTATGACAACTTACTTTAAAAGATTTTTTTAATTAAAATTGAGCTTTGAAACAAACCCTGACTTTACATATCATGTAATAGTGATGTATCTAATATTAAACTGCTAACAGACTCATGAATATTCTTTTTATAAATTTCTAAGTCACTTCAACCTTCAACATTGTGATTAGGAATCTAATAAGCCATTTCGACAGGATGCACCGCTCGAAGCACTTATCTCAAAAGGGTATAAATTTTCGCCAGTCAAACACGTTTCTATCTTGAACCTTTCTCTTAAAAGGTATGTCTTATCTATACCTACAGATATAATTTAAAATAGTTTAAGAAAACTTCTCTAGCATATCATGAAATTGAAGAAGTTTATGTATTAGAGTTTAAATGATATAGATAACTTAAACAACAGATATTGAACATTGGCTGTGATAATCCTAGTGAGAATACTGTGTCATAATCATGATGTTATTGTATTGTTGCGCGCCGCAATTAATGCCTGGTACATGACGACACCAGTTACCACTAGCGCCTTCTTGTATCGAGTTGCAGAACTGGGGGAGTCTAGATCCTTCTAGAAATTACCATGGAAGAACTTTCTAGAACTATCGACACCTATTCAGTCCGGGCCAGTACGTACTAGAAGGTTCTGGAACTATCTGAGGTCCTATATAAGACCGGTATAGACCGCGACCCGGGTGTGTATTGGATTGGCGATTCCAGTGAATACTTCGTAGCGATACAATTGCGAACTAAAGTGATCAGTAGTACAATGGAGTTTGGTTATTTGTGTGGTTTTAAGTTGTCATAGTGTTCTGTAATTAATGTAGGTATCAATTTTGGTAATTCACTCGGCAGTTATTGTTATCTCTAACCCCAAGCTCGTAACAGTATTGTCATGGGTACTTAACACTTGCAAAGTTTCAGATAATTCTAACGTCTGAAAGTGGAGAAAACTGTAGAACAAAATCTGATTCATCATATATTCGTGCACATTCAATCTAATTTATTCATATATATGTACACAGACACATGTAGATTTATTTATGGCTAACGCAAAGAGCCACCCCAGACTCACCTTAACCTACTGTTACTGATATTACAAGTTTGGTGTAAAGTTTTATTAGACGCAACTAGCTTAATCAAATCAAATGTAGTTTTGACTAACATTCTTGATCAAAACCAATTTTAACCGTTATAATGTGGTCAAAATTACGATTACCCAATATTTTTGCAACTAAGAGTGGTTTTGTCAAAACTACTTCTTACTCCAAAATTCAGTTAAAAGTGGTATATATATATATATATATATATATATATATATATATATATATATATATATATATATATAAGTCCTTAGTAAAAACTACTTGTGCCTAATTTTTGCAGTCAAAAGTTATGAGTTTTGAGTGTAACAAATAGATATCCTAATTCCATACGTTTCGTGGCTGGCTTAAATAGTGACATCCGTGAATGGTAAGAGCGTCAAGCGTACGATGCTGCTATCGTAAAATAAGTGTCAAAAAATTTACGCCAAATCTTTTCTACTATTGACAAGGCCAATTTCCAGCAGTGGACTATTCTTCTCCTTTTTTCTTTATCAGGGTGTAAGAATCCACCGTCATTTTGACTTAATCGTCATGCATTTGAGACGTATGGTGATCGCAATGTCAAACGTTTCATATCTTTGATGGGGCTGCCTGTCGCCAGTCCAAGTAGTATTTGAGTAGTCTGGCTGCGAGACGTATAACACCGCCATCTATCGGAAGCTATAACATTTTTCTGTCATTTTACGTACACGCTTCTTACGAAACCCGCAGAGGGAAATACATACATGCATAAATACATAGCATCACGCATGTAAGCACGGTCCAAAGTCATAAACATCGAGTTACTCGGGCCAGAACTATAAGTTTTGATGTAAAATTGTGAAAGAAGTGATAGCTGGCTTGATCTAGACCATCGCCTACGTAATCACAGAATCAGTATCCCATTAGTTATCTTATATGACGAGGAAGGAATACAGATTTTACTATCGGAAGCCAGATTATTCTAGCCGCCTCTTATGACATCCGCGCTTGAAAAATATAAATACATATCGTCATGCCTCTAACCCTCATAGAGGTAGGCAGAGTCCCTAGACTTTTTGTACTCTGCTTCCCTTTCAGGGATTGTCGAGTAGCTTACTGCTTTTTACTAGTTTAATCATAAAATATGGTCAACTCTGCGGTGGCTGAGCAGTCAGCTACTTCACCTGAGGATGCCTCCTGTACAGGCGAAACACATCGTCGGTGGTGCGTCTTACCTAGTGAAGTGGTGGTGGGAGTAGTGGTGCTGGGATTAGTAGTGACGGGATAGTGCACGCAATCGAGAGAGGACGGGAGGTGCTCTGGGAAAAATAGATGGGATACACCATTTTATTTCATTGAGCGGATATAGGCAAGGTAATTTTTACCATCTTTAACAAAAAATATGGATTCAGATATATCGTGTGTCATTGTGTGAATACGCGTTAGAAATGTCTAGTCCGGTGAGGTCAACAACCTCCGCCGTGTTGAAGTGTGCCAGTTGCAATATAGTAATTAACGAAATATTAGCGTTTATCCAAAACAAATGTGATGTGATGGACGAGGAAGGAATCATTCGACTGTGTTCTTCAGCGTTCAAACCAGAGGAAATATGTACAGCAAAGAATCTTCTTTATAACTCCCTCAAAACAAAGAAGAAAATTGTTACTCGCAAGCGGGAAGGTAAAACTTTACGTGAACTAGAAGATATAATTACTACAATAAAAGAGGTCGATCCAGAGGACCTGCCAATTTTTGTTGCGCGTGACCTGCAGAAACTTCCCCCGGTGACATTTGATCACATCGATGTAACTCGATTGTTAAAAGACCTAATAATAATGCGAAATGAATTTGAGAGTTTTAAGGACAATTACGTAAATATGGAAAAGTTTTTGCAGCTCCAAAAAGAAGTACATATTTTGAAAAATTACACTTTAGTGAACAATTTTGAGGGTACAAATCTTGTTAAGAATAAGCGGGGCGCTGCCAATTTGTTGGATAATTTTGATTGTGATAGCGGTCCGATAGGAATAATTCATTTAACACAAGATTCAACGACCTCTAACAACGGCGCAAAGATTTCGACCTTGACTAATAACATGGTATGTGCTTCGGAACCTGTTCAACTTCAAACACAGCGCTCGCCGTCTCTGTCATGCGTTCCGGCCAATGCATTAACTGTCTCCGCGCCACCTCCGCAGTGTTTTTTGCCCGTGGAGGCGGCTACTGCGGTTTCCGCCTGCGCCGAAAGTGCGGTGCGGGCCTCGCAAAACAAGTTTGACTGCGAACGTGTGATAGACGCTTCAAGCTGTAATGTCGACAACTTACCGAATGAGAATAATAATTTATGCGTTAGTATGGCGGAAATGGTACGAAGTAATAATAAACATTGGAAAGACAAGGAGCAGAATGAAGAATGGAAAATTGTTCAGAGAAAAAGGTACAGAAACCGCTTTTTAAGTGAAAAGGGCACATGTATAGATGCAGAGCAAAAGTTTCGTGTAGCAGATATTAAAATACCTCTTTTTATAAATAATGTACACATAGATACATGTGAAAATGACATCATTAGTTACATAAAGAATAAAACTAATATTCAAGTAAGTTTACAAAAAATAAAAACAAAGCAGCAAAGGGACTACAGTTCATACAAGGTGTTTGTTCCTAAGCATAAGTTAAACTTATTCTTAAACTGTAACTTGTGGCCAGACGGAATTTCCTTCCGCCGCTTTGTTGACTTTCACAAAAGGGAAGTAAATAGAGGGACTCCATTACTCAGCGGTACAAATAAATTATAAATAGTATGGAAGGTACAACTTTTATTTCATTCATTGTAAATCTCTCAAAAGATCAATGGATTGCGTCAGATCAATGAGTCAAAGAGCTGATATTATTGCGCTACAGGAGACATGGCTGTTACCCCATGAAATTCAGGAACTGAGCAATGTAAACAAAGCTTTCGGATACTTTGGCAAGTCAGCGGTTGATACGTCATCAGGACTATTGCGAGGAAGACCATATGGTGGGGTGGCTCTTTTATGGAATAGCTCAAAATTTGAGTGTGTGTCTGTGATACCGTGCGCGAGCGATCGTATAGTTGCAATTAAACTTTGTGTTATGAGTCGTTCAATGCTAGTTTTTTCAGTTTATATGCCTACTAATTCGCCTGAAAATTTTGTAGAGTATGTAGAATGCTTAAGCGAAATAGCGGCTATAGTAGAGAACAATAACATTGAATCTGTATTTGTTTTAGGAGATTTTAATGCACACCCAGGGGAGCTTTTTTGTAAAGAACTAATAAATTTTTGTAACGATCAAAACTGGGAGTGCATAGATCTAAAAACGTTAGGTAATAGTTCTAGCACATACACATATATTAGTGAAATTAATGGCAGTCGGCGCTGGCTCGACCACTGTTTGATCACTGAGGCCGCCCGTAGTTCCGTTACTGACGTTAAGGTGCATTATGATGTATTATGGTCAGACCATTTTGCACTAGAAATTAAGTGCAATATTAAAACTTTGACACAGTCGACGGGGCTGCCGCAGGCCACTTTAAATAAAGTAATCTGGGGGGAACGTGATGAGCAACAAACAAAAATCTTTACTAGAGTTTGTAACGAAAAATTAAAATTAATTGACTTTCCCCATGAGCTTGAGAAGTGTTGTGATTCAACTTGTAATGACTTGAGCCTAGAGCACATTAACGTAATTGACAAATTTTACAATAATATAATCTTATCACTCCAAGAGGCCGCGGAGATTAGTTTTAATTACAGTCAGGGGGGAGGCAATAAGAGGGGTGGTCGACCCATTGCCGGGTGGAATAAATATGTACGTGACGCTCACCAGGACGCTAGGCAAACATTTTTGACTTGGGTATGGTACGGACGACCCTCACAAGGTCGTATTTATGATGATATGTATAGGTCTAGGAAAAATTTTAAGGAAAAATTAAAATTCTGTCAAAAAATCAAGAACTAATTAAAATTAATATTTTAGCTACCTATCACAAGGATAAAGATTTTCGAAGCTTCTGGAAACACACCAGGAAATTAAGTCCGAAGCCTAGCGTACCGGTTAGCGTTGAGGGTATTCAAGACCCCAGAGATATAGCTAACTTGTTCAGTTCTCATTTTAGGGTGCAGTCGCAGCTAAATGCACGGGGTGCTGATGTTGAGGTAATCGTATCTGGTGTACCAAAACGTGTGACAGCTAAAGAGGTTGAACAGTTAATTAAAGGTATGAAAAGAGGCAAGTCACCGGGTCATGACGGCCTCAGCATTGAGCACTTCATGTATGCTGGGCCGCACCTCCCGAGGTTACTAGGTATGCTATTTACTTTCTGTATCAGACACTCATACCTGCCTGCAGAGTTGATGAGATCGGTCGTTGTTCCTATTGTTAAGAATAAAACTGGAGATATATCCGACAAGACCAACTATCGGCCGATTTCATTAGCTACCATCACAGCTAAAGTACTTGACGGTCTGGTTGAGAGACAGCTCAAGCGTCACCTGGTTCTGCACGACGCTCAATTCGGTTTCAGGCCAAAACTGTCAACTGAGTGCGCCATTCTGGCTCTCAAGCATACTGTCAGGTATTATATGGATAGGAAGACTCCGGTTTACGCGGCTTTTCTGGACTTGTCCAGGGCGTTTGACTTGGTTAGGTATGACATCCTGTGGAAAAAACTACAAAATACAGGAGTTCCTGGTGAGATTATAAATATTCTTAAATATTGGTATGGCCACCAGACTAACCAAGTCAAATGGTTGGATCAGCTTTCTGATGCGTACGGATTGGAGTGTGGGGTGAGGCAGGGTGGTTTGACCTCCCCGACGCTTTTTAATTTGTATATAGACGAGCTGATTGTTAGGCTTGGCAACGCCAGTGTCGGCTGTTTCATTGATGGTCTCTGTGTAAACAGCATCAGTTACGCGGACGACATGGTGTTGCTGAGCCCGTCAGTTGCTGCTCTAAGAAGGCTGATCTCAATATGCGAGGAGTATGCTGAATTCCACGGCCTATTGTATAATGCTAGGAAAAGCGAGTTGATGGTTTTTAAAGCCAGGACTCGTAAGGTGATGTATGTACCGCCTGTCAAACTTAACGGTAGTGAACTTGTAAGGGTGCCATCCTTCAGGTATCTCGGTCACGTGGTTACCGAGGACTTGAAGGATGACAAGGATATTGAAAGGGAAAGGAGGGTGATGGCAGTCCGCTGCAACATGTTGGCTCGCAGATTTGCACGTAGCAGTCCAGATGTAAAAATAACACTGTTTAAGGCATACTGCCAAACGCTTTATACGTGCAATCTATGGGTCAACTACACGCAGGGGGCTGTCAACGCTCTCCGAGTACAATATAATAATGGTCTGAGAATGTTGTTGGGGTTTCCAAGTTACTGTAGTGCATCAGGGATGTTTGCATGGGCACACACTGATGGGTTTTACACCGTAGTGCGCAAGCGAATCGCATCCCTGCTGCGCACGGTGCGGGGGAGCGCCAACACCATTCTCAGAGTAATCAGTGAAAAGCCTGACTGTCCGATACTGCGGCACTGGGTGTACGCTCACACACATGTTGCAGGGGTGTCGCGCAGTGCAGGCAGATATTTAAATTAAAATAAATACTTTCCAAAATATTACTAACCTAGTTTTTAAGATGTCTTTGTATGCTACTAACAATATTATGGACAACAGTCTGAAATAAATCAATTTTATTTTATTTTTATTTTTTATTTATTATAAAATTGAAAATATATAAATAAGGTAAATATATAGGGTACATACAAATCGAATAATATGATTTAAATTGAACATTTAGAAAACCCCAAAAACAAAAACAGTTGATAATCATAAATTTGCTGAATGGATTTTGATAAAACATATCTAAGAACCACCCCTAGAAAACCAGCTTTGCAATAAAAAAATCGCGCCCAAATCAGTTCACACGTTTCAGAGCTACGGTGCCACAGACATACACACATAGTGCTCAAACTTGTAACACTCTTCTTTTTCGTCGGGGGTTAAAAATAAACCTATCAAATTTAAAAGCTATCAACTAAGTGAAAGTAGTGTTTTCGGATTTAATCGCAGATATTAATTTATTTTATTTTCCTGACGTTTCGAGTACTTTACAGCAGCCATGGTAGCGAGAAGACTGTTCCCTGTCTAGTTTAATTTAAATGTGTAGTGTTTGCGTAAACATAAGACATCACTGTATCAGATAAGTACCGTCAATGAGACGAGATACACAGAACACTGTTTACCGAGACACCCCAAAGCGGTCTATGACGATGGCCTTGAGATTTTTAACTTTACGTTAAAAAGATAAATTTAAATTTACATCATTTAAAAAAAATTCAAGAGGTAAAACTTTTCGAACTCACACGACAGATACAATTTTTTACAAATGTAATCATGTATATCGCCCCCGTTATTCAATTCATATTTCCTATATATTACATCTGGAATATTGCCTTTGCATCGCACATCTGGTTTTAGTAATGTCTTTTTCACATTTTTATTATTCTTGTAATATTCACGTAAATCATATTTGAAGACCGGAGGGTCACATCGGTAGGGAGTTTGGTCAGATATTGTTCTTAGAATTCCACTTGGTAAAAGTATCCGAATATAGGCGAAGGGCGCCTAATGATTAAGACCGCGTAAAAATGACACAATTCACACGCATAAGAAGGTAGGTATTATACTAAAACAACACCAAGAAATTACTAAATTAAATATGACATTTTTAATACGATAAGAGTGACAAACAAGCACGCAGTCCACCTGATGGTAAGTGGATGCTGTGGCCATAGACATCTACATTTATCTTCAATTAAGAATCAAAAAGTAGATGCGTTGCCAGCCCTGAGGACTGAGATGGTATGCCTCGTTTTCAATAAAAAGGGGTAAAGTTTTGTCAAAATGGTTCCTGAGCATAAAAAATGGGACTTTAGCTTCAGCGAAATTTTGAATGAAACTTGTTTTCGTTTCAATATGCATAAGAGAAACATTGAGTAGATTGACTGTTATTTTTGATTTTTTTATATGTGGCAGAGTCGTGCTACAGCGAAATTATGATTGTAGCACGAATGGGTCGGCTCGACCGGGAAACGACCATGCTATCACAGAATACCAGCGTAAAATAGCAGCTTAATGCTGCTGTTTTGCGTTTTGGACATTAGAAATCCGGGGACTACCTTGACATCCAGTCAAGGTAGTCCCCGGCACCTTCAACCTTCAAACGTCACCTTGTGACGGCTTCTAATCTTTATTGAAACACTCCTCTTGACATTTGGGTTTCACCCATGCTGTCCATTTCGCACTTATCTGCGGTCAAGCAGCCGTCCTATCATAACAAGACGTGTGATGAAATACAGTCGTATAGAAAAGTTAATCCATTTTGTTACATCCATTTGAGTGTTGGGCCGTGCCTCTAGATACAATTTTTTAAATTTCGGATGCACAATCTATAAATAGTAAGGACAAGCACAAACTAGTGATGCTAGTTAATCGGTTCCAGTCGTTATTATTCCACCATAAGGCAATATAAACGCTTTTACAAACAAACCTATAAAAACAAGCACGACCTATCTTTTATAACGTATAAAAATTTACCAAGCGAAGGTTACACTATTGGGAGCAAGCACCCACTGGGTAGGAACCAGTCAATACCAAATCCACGTGGTGGCGCGGTAAAATTACAGCTGTGTGTTCACAACGGTTGTAGCAAGTGACGAGTAACAAAGCTGCAGTGTAGGTCTACCACGTATAAAACATATCACGTAAGCCTGAGGAAACTCATATAGCAATATATAAAATAAACGAAGATTTAGAAGGTATTGCCGAATGGGCAAAGTTGAATGCAATTATTCTAAACGGAAGTAAGTCAAAGAGGATTTTAATAGCCCGAAATGGATGGATGGATGAAATAAATATTGAAATTAATATAATATATTATTTTTATTAACTTACCCCATTTCGCCGTTTGTGTCGGAGGAGGCGACTATGGGAAATTTCAGGTAAAACTATAATAACTGACTACCCGCAAGTGAAAGAAAAGAAGATAAATAGGGGATTAAATTTATTACGTAACTATTACCATGGTAGCCCAGGGGCTAAGCGCTCAATGTAAATTTCAGAATACGCGAGAGACCCGTGTTCGATCCCCGCCGGCACCAATGAAATTACGTAGGACCTATATGTGACGTGGATGCTGTAACTTTATATTAGATATTATTCCAATAAAAAGGGTTAAACAAGTATTAAACCATTGAAAAATAGTGAATCACCGACTTGAAAAACTAAATGAATAAAATAATATCTTAATCGTGTAAATTATTCTTTTTACTTTTTAAAGTCGGTTTTTTACTTTTATAATAAACGTTAAATTTAAATTCATTTACTTTATGACCACAGCTCCTCACAAGTCTACTGCTAAATATAGGACTCCTCCCAGCAATGTCACAAATCAAGGTCCTGTGCCACTTGCATCCATCGACTTCCTCCGCAATTTACAAGCAGCAGCAGTGAAAACCTTGTACCTGCAGGCGAAGTATAGAGCGTCCCCCCACTAGATGCAGTGTCGACCTGGTAAAACATGCGGGAAGTCGATGGATGCAGGTAGATCAGGACCGTGCTTTGTGACATTCTTTCGGGGAGATTTGTTTAATCCTTTTACTAGGGTGCAATATAATGTAAATAAATAAATATTATAAATGTTCAAATAAATAATACGCATTTTCATTTTCAAAGGACCATACACGATAAAAAATATAATTACAATGCTAAATGCTAAATATTTACTGTCGCATACGAGAGGCACTTACGGCAGACTATCCTTTTACTTCTATGACGGAACCACCTCCTATTGAGAGTTTGGACTACTTCCCACATATGGCAGGAAGATTCCCGAGCATGTGCATTTTTATTAAAGCTCGTTTTTTCTCCGGAGCGTGTGCGTGGTCTTGTGAAGATAAAAAATTGAACTTTCTTTATTTTCTTCATCGTTTCGGGTACTTTTTCGGCAATATTTCCGTTTATTTTCACCAACGCCATATATGTTGGTCCCAGAATTCTTTATCTACGAAAACTTTTACTTTTGGTTCTTCACGAATTTATTATACAATTTCTGAAATGTTACTGAGTGTGGGGTTTGATTTTTACATAAAATCTTTTTCAACTAAATTGTGTAGTTATCGCTCTCTATCTCTTCTTGAAATAAACCAGGATAAACAGACAGACAGACAAAAAACTTTAAATGGTTGTTCATGTCTGAGTCAATATGGGGTAGTTAATTCGATATTTACGACAGACACTTCAAATTTATTTACATGTATAAATATTTAACATACTGCTGACTTAAAACACTAATATAAATGATGATAGTCTATATAAATATTATTTTAAAACAAAAACACTTCACTTCAGTTTAGTTACATCTTACAGATTCGTTTATCTACTCGTAAGTTGTTCGTCCACTCCCTTCTGCTATGAGAAAAGTTTCGCGGAGCCATTTCTTTTCAAATTAGAGACCTGGGACACATAGAGATAAAATACCTATACTTCTAAGTCAGTGCTTGGGACATTTTACATTTTTGCGCCATTCATGATATTATGAGTGTTAACGTTAAAGCGTTATGAGTAAGTAATTTTTTTTCAGTTAATCCTCATTATCGTTAAGGTGGCATTAACAACATGGCTGTCGTGCCCTTATTGAGATCGTCCTACATCAGGCGGTTGTGCCGTATGATGTCAAAGAGTAATAAATACTGAGTACACGGTACTTAGGTATGGGTATGTACTACCCACATGGGAAATATTTACAGAAAAATGGGACAGTGGAATTGGCCCATAGTTTATTGTCTAATCTGTTTTAACCGCTCGTCGAAATAACGTAATGTGAATCCGTGATATAGATCATACAATAAACTATAGACGGTTATAAAAACATTGTTTTTTGGAGTT
The DNA here is from genome assembly GCA_036936625.1 of Parnassius smintheus behrii. NCBI lineage: Eukaryota > Metazoa > Arthropoda > Insecta > Lepidoptera > Papilionidae > Parnassius > Parnassius smintheus. Next base: position 31,464,463 of record JAUPFT010000025.1, read on the forward strand.
TATTGGAGTTTATTTCTAAATCAACTAACGATCATAAACCTTTCCGTATATAGTGCACGGTATGAAAAATAGACGGGTAGTAAAATGAAGAAGCCGTTATGGTTTGCCTCTGTGCAACATACTCGTGCATCTCACAGCGCGAAATGAATAATGTAATATAAGTCATATATTTTTAAGTAATATTGTTTGTGTCATATATTTTATTAAATAAATATAAACAAAAATGTGGCTTTAGTTACTTCCTTTGCCTATCACATATATTTTTAGATTTGTTTTTCAGGAGTAAACTGCAGTAAACAGTCACTCATCGGAGCTGACACGAACAAATAATATTTCTTACTTAAACTTAATAAAGTGACTTGTTACTAACGTTTATTTTACTTGAGATGCCAGCCTATATTGATGCCTCAGCTGATTGGGCCAGTTCAATACATTCTGACACTGCCGTGCCCCCAGATATTTGCCTTATTCAATATCTTTAATCAAAACATTTTATTTTAATAACAATCGGTGCGTTTGGCAGAAAAAAGCGCTAGCAAGCGCTTACTAGCGCTAAAATAGTTTTCGGCCAGGACACGATTGCTACTTCAGTAGCGCTGACACAATCCGCCATTTTGCTTATTTAATTTGTTTGTTTTGAAGTTGAGTTTATAAGTTGTTTTGTGCAATATTAGTTTTAAGTAATATAATGACATGAATAGACATATACATATTATTAAAAATTCATGATTGGTAAGTTTTTAATATGAATACTTCACAAACATATATTTAAATTAGGTTAGGTTCCCCGGTTAAAACTAACATCGTGTCCTAGAGGAAAACAGCTACTTGCGATTCGACAGCGCTTACCGCTTACGATCGCCATTTTGCTTACAAGCGCTTGCTAGCGCTTTTTTCTGCCAAACGCACCAAATAATAAACTGCGATGCCAATCCGCCCGTGAATCGTGGTGATTAAGACGACACATCGAAAACGCTATCGCCGTACTGATCCGAGTGAATACATAATTTCTATAAAGACTTGAAGAAACGCCGTCATAAGGTCTAAAATAGCGTAGTGCCCGCGACGATTAAAAGCGCTTAGAAATTGTCAGAATCTTAAAATATTTTTTAAAAAAATATTGATTACTTACAATGATAACTTATATCAAAACAATGAGCAAGTAAATTATGAATATTGATGTTATGAATATATTTGAGTGATTCCCAAGCATATAGATCAAATGATTTCGTGTTTATGAATATGATGAATGTTTCAACTATAGTGATTTTTAGAGGTGTTTTCGCAAATAATTATGATCGAGTCAAAACTATACAATCGTGTTTTTGAGCAATCAAATTCAAGATAAAGGCATGAATTTACCTATATCAAAATCCCACTTTCGTTAGTGGTGTCATACTCCTATACTATACGATGAAAGGAGGTGCATTTTTTCACGGTGTCGCCTTAAGAAAAATCCCTTCTCTTTCTTTGGAGGCAATCTTTGGATGGGTACATGTTCAGTAGTGCACTTTTATAGGCTGTTAACCAATAACGGAATGGATGGATGGGTGTAACAATATATTCATTTTTTGTTATTTAGATTTATTATTTAAGTACACGAATACTACACATTGTTAAACTATGCAGGATTCGAACCCGTGGCCCGCAATGCTGCAACCAAACACTCTGACACTGCGCTACCAAACTTTCCATATAATGAAGAATAAAAATGTTTATATTGCACCCCAGGTTTATCCCGACCGACAGATGAAATCGTTAATTACAGTTTTAAGTGCTGATGTACCGCGTATCGTCCGCCGGTTTCTTTCCCTTTCCCCCTAATCCTCGGCCGTTTGGTCTCCCCTGCCGAGGGCTCCCATCAGGTTGGATCTTATTTATTTAGGTAGTTTTTGTATTTATTTTATTTTATTGATATTTATGTATATTTATCTTTTCATTTTAATTTATAATTATATATTTATAGCACCCAACCAGGTGAGAAAATTATATAGATACGCCATAATAATAATATTCCACAACTATCACACAACGCCATCTAGTCCCAAGCTAAGCAGAGCTTGTGTTATGGGTACTAGACAACTGATAAACATACTTATATATTTCTAAATACATAAATATTATAGATAAATTACACCCAGACACGGAACAAATGATCGTGCTCATCACACAAACATTTGTCCTGGGTGGGAATCGAACCCACAACCTGCGGCATAGCAGTAAGGGTCACTAACCACTAGACCAACAGGCCTGACATATATCTATATGTCATATATCTAATATGTCATATATCATATATGTAAGTATGTCATATATCTAAACCACAGAAATGCGAAATAATTATTTATAACATGCATCTCCTCATAAAGTAAGCTTTATTTCATTTTGCGATTGACACTTATGGATAGGCAATTTGATAATGAACATTTTGATCTATTTAATTTATTCAAAGGAACAAAATTCATAATATTTGTAGCGAGAGCACGTGGAATGCATAGGACCGAACGATTAAGGTCGTTTGCTAGGAGTAGCGTCTTAATTTTATTAGAATCTGATTGAGGTAACATAATATGAGTTTATATATTCGTTGTTTTGTATTCGATGTATTTAAACCAAATAAAACCTTTTATAAACCATAACGCTAAATAGTAGTTTTATTTTAACTTTGTCCAAAACCTCACCTGTCATATAATAAAAGAGATATTATTATTTAAGTATCCGAGTGTAGACGGTATAGACTTGATTAAAGTGAACGTCTGGTAAGCTAAGTTAGTATTTAGAATTTTTCTTAGATAGGTATCACTTTAGGAGAAAGGTTTCAAGCAAAAATGGTATCTGGTTGTCTACACTCACTACACACACACTCAATGCTGTAAAGTTGGTATTTCATGCTGGTATTCTGTGAGATCGTAGTCCGTATCCAGTCGATTCTTTCGCGCAACAGCCATAATATAGCTGCAGCGTGGCTTTACCGCGTTCATATTACTTCCTTACAAAAAACAATTAGAAATTTTTAGGTAATTATGAAACTTATATATTATTTAAAGGAGTTCCTTGGTAAATGTAGGCACATTAAAAATAACAACAGTGCCTTGCGAAATCATTTTGTGCTCTACGCGAACTCAACGGCTTTTTATGAAGGATTATAATCATTCATCATCATCATCATCATCATCATCATCATCATCATCATCATCATCATCATCACCATCATCATCATCATCATCACCATCACCATCATCACCACCATCATCATCATCACCACCACCATCATCATCATCATCATCATCATCATCATCATCATCATCATCATCATCATCATCAAATAAAAGTTTTGTAATTGCGAAGTCACCGAATTTGGACTTTCAAGTTATATCACGACGTGTTCTGCATTGCAAAGTTGTAGAAAAGAAAAATTGTACGAGAACTTTAATTAAATATAGTTATTAATCCAATGACGTATTATATAAAATAATATATATCTATATATATAAATAATATATACGGTAGAGCTATTCTGCAGTTATATTGGTAGTATAGTTGTAGCATGAATGGGTCGGCTCAACCGGGGAAGGACCACGCTCTCACAGAATGCCAGCGTAAAATAGTAGCAAAATGCTGCTGTGTTCCATATGGTGAGTAACCGGAGACCCTTTTTCCTGGAAATGATTAAATCTTAGCCCTCACGGGTAACAACGCATTCTGTATTTAAATTTAGGTGTCTACGGGCCATAGCAACCACTTACCATCAGGTGGACTATGTGCTTGTTTGTCACCGTATTCTATAAAAAATATTCTTACATTGTCATTACAAGGTGAACAAAGCTTATATTTTACATAGACGTGTTAATTGATTTCTTAAATATTTTAGTTAATTACCCCAACCAAAAAATTTTAAATAATAGAATCAATATTTAGATTTTTTATATTGTATTTTTTTATATTGTTATATCATTGGGTGACAAGCGAGCACACAGTCCACCTGCTGGTAAGTGGATGCTGTGGCCCGTAAACCCCCCAGATTAATCCTTAATAAATGATCAAAATGTAATTCCATTGTTACCCCTGAGGACTCAAAAGGAATGCCTCGATTCTAGTAAAAAGGGTCTCAGGGTCTCTACACTCAACATACGAAACACAGCAGCATTACGCCGACATTCTGTGAGAGCGTGGTCCTGCCCCGGTGGACCATTCGTGCTACAACTATAATATAGCTGTAGCTTGGCTCCACCACGTCCAGTATCCAGTATATACGTCCCACTGCTGGTCACAGGCTTCCTCTCATTTATATTGGCGGATTAGTACAGGAATCTTTAGAATTAAAATCTTATTACGCTAGGCGTAGTTAAATGTTTATTAATCCAATATTTACATTATATTATAATTCACAGTAAATTATTAGTAAGGCATTATCCGATACAATAAAAAATATTGTTTGAGATATCCCCCACGCTTCTCCTATTGCCTCTAACTCTTGAGCAATCCTGGCTCCCGTATGGTTCCCATCCAGGAGATCGCACTGCAATAAAACAGATTTAATTTCTAATTCATTGGAAAAGAAGTGTGCTGTAACTCCAAATACTGGTGCAAAGTTCTAAATGACCACCAGTCAACTGTTAAGCATACACTTTCCGTTTTCTTTAACAAATTTTTTAAAATATTGCCTTCGTTCTTCATAAAACGCTGGTAACATGAAGAAGAAATTGTCTTCCTGCTTGGTAGTTCATATGTTGGATTTAAAACACGTACAAACTCTATAAATCAACAGTTCTCGGAATTTCTTCACCGTAACCACTTTCACCAACTGTTCCATGCGTCAAATTTGAATACACGCTAAGATGTTTTAACTTCAAGTGTGTTTTTAGATTGCTAGTTGAGCCTTTATACGATAAAGTTTTTTACAATAATTACATACCTATTGCCAATTTTTCAAAATGGTCCCACAGCTGTGTGTGACGTCTCGGCATGATAAAAAGTTAAAAAGAGAAATTAAACTCTTAACTAAAATCTTGTACGTAGGCGGTCCCATAATGAATTGGCCTAACTATGAACCAATGAAGGAAATGAAACGAAACCAATTTTATTTTTCAATATAATCACCATGAATACTAACACACTTCTGACATCTGTGAATCAACATCTCTAAACCTTTATAAAAATAATCACAGGCCGCCTGCAACTCGTCATCGCTTGAAAATTTTCTTCCTCTTAAGTCCCGCTTTAAATTTGGAAATAAATAATAGTCGGACGGGGCCGTGTCTGGACTGTAAGGTGGATGTTGAACTTCTGTGAACCCGCATTGACGAACTGCATCCTTCGAAACACCAGCGGTATGAACAGGGGTGTTGTCATGGAGCAACAGACAGACAGCTCGCCTCTTCGTTTTTCCTTTATCTTGTCTCGTAATTTATATATTAAAGAAACATAATATTCGCCGTTCACGACTGTATTACGTTCTTTAAAATCCACCATCAAAATGCCTTGAAAATCCCAAAATATTGTGCTCATCAGTTTTTTAGTCGATTGTTGCACCTTTGCCTTTCTAGGGGGCTTTTCACCCTTATAACGCCATACCATTGACTCGCGCTTGCTTTGTGGATCATAATACAAGATCGTAGTTTCATAACCAGTCACTAGCCGCTCGATCACAGTCTTTGGATTTTCGCCACAAAGATCCAAAAACTCCGAAGCGCAGCGCACTCTTTCCTGTCTCTGTACCGCTGAAAGAAGTTTCGGTACCCATCCTGCACTCACTTTTTTCATGTGAAGATGTTTATGGATCGCGCGATGAACGGTACTCTTAGAGAGCCCAAGCCTTGCTGCAATTTCTCTAATCTTCAAACGGCGGCCACTCAGAACCTCCTCTTCGATAAGAGCAATCGTTTGGGAGTGAGCACTTCCACAGGTCGACCGTCGTGGCCAAAGTCTTCTACGGTTTCTCTCCCGAGGCGAAACTCTTTCACCCAATTTTTCACTGTGCTATAGGATGGGGCAGACTCCTTATACACGCCATCCAATCGTTCTTTTATTTGGGCAGGGGATAAACCTTCTTTAAACAGAAACTTTATGACACTTCGATACTCAGTTTTCGACATTTTGAAAAAAATACGCGACTCTCGTTATTCAAATGCATGTTAAACTAAGACTAAGCATTTGATGTCGATGCATGTTTCTTATATTAAGTGCACGATAAACGTACTATTTAATGCAACACAACATGTAGCGACATGTCGCGTTGAACTATATCAGGCCAGTTCATTATGGGACAGCCTGGTACCTATTCTTGAACACTACACCAAATAATACTATATAATATAAAAACAATACCTTCCCTATATTTCTACAACTTTTTATATATTCCTTAATATATTGATATCCCAAATCCCTTGTAATATTTTGGTGAAAAAGTGAACTCTAAATAAAATATATTTAAACTGACGCGCTTCGTTCAAATTAACAACAAACAATATTTCAGCCAATAGCGTATTAACAAAACCCATAAAATTAACATCAACCACTAACGTATCCAGCCAATGGCGTTATCCCTATGTGTTAAAAATAAAATTTTGTACGGTTTAATAAAAATAACACTTCAAAAGATTTAATGGCACATGACATGATTTATTATTTAATATGATAATTTTCAATCACAAGTTCAACATGAAATATGAGATATAAGTTTAAATATATAGCAAATAATTGTTACAATCCTTATTTTTCAAAATGAAGCCTAAACTTTCATGAAATAAATCAAAAGAATACACGTAGTGATATTTTTATTATTTTTTTTTTATTTTTATAGAATAGGGTGACAAACGAGCACACAGTCCACCTGATGGTAAGTGGTTGCTGCGGCCCATAGACATCTACATCTATCTTCCATTGCAAATCAAAATGCAGATGCGTTGTCACCCATGAGGACTGAGATGGAATGCCTCATTTCCAGTAAAAAGGGTCTCCGGTTCTCTACACTCACCATACGAAATACAGCAGCATTAAGCTACTATTTCACGCTGGTATTCTGTGAGAGCGTGGTCCTTCCCCGGTCGAGCCGACCCATTCGTGCTACAACTATACTACTAATATACATAACTGCAGCATGGCTCTACCACGTAATTTACCACGTAATTTTTAAAGAATATTTCCTTTCGTATATGAAATTGCAATCCTTATATAATTGTAATAGCGCCATCTACTTCATTCTATAGGTAAAGTCATTTTATCGAACGAAAATAATTGACTATCAAGGTAGTACGTAAGGAATACGCTAGATGGCACAAACACGGCTTTCGGCTATCGGCTAATTAATATTACAGAAGCCGACAGCCGAGTTTTTGCCATTTTTAAAATATTAAATCTGTTTTTTTTTATAATTATGGTTAATTTTATTTATTTAATAAATTTGTTATTTCTTGTCTTTTAACTGTTTATTTTAACAGTTAAAAGATATATTATTAGCCATCTTTTCAACATAGGCCAAATTCGATATGCAAAAACAAAATTACCTAGTTTGACTTGCGTGAAATTTCTAATTCTACTTCTTAAAGTAATAGTGTGTTTATAACAAAAACTTCTTTTTAACTGTATCTCTAAGTAGTTCGAAGTTAAATAATACGAGTCGCACAAACAAAACTTTTTGTCCTTTTCGAACATGCGTCTGTATAATTTCGTAGTAATAAGAAGTGAGGAATACGCTAGATGGCACAAACACGGGTTTCGGCTATCGGCTAATACAGAAGCCGACCGAACCGACGAATAAATTGATCTATTGTTTTCAATGGACTTGATAATTTTATTAATTATGGTTCGTTTTATTTATTTAATAAATTTGTTATTTTTTAACTGTTTATTTTAACAGTTAAAAGATATATTAGCCATCTTTACAACATAGGCCAAAGTCGGTATGCAAAAACAAATTTACCTAGTTTGTCTTGCGTGAAATTTCATCTCTCCTAAGTCTTACCGGATAGAGAGAGTAGGTGTAATAGTCCTATGAAATAATTTTTTTTAAAAAACTTTATTTTTCGATTGCTTTGAAATATTTATCTCTGTTCCATCTTTTATCTGCTGCTGCTACTGTAAAGTAAAAATGTAAAGTTACAGCCTTTATACGTCTCAATGCTGGGCACAGGAGTCTCATTTCTGAGAGGGTTATCATTACTACCACTGAGCATATGATTTTGTCTCAACCTACGACTACATGACCAACAGTCGAGCTCACAACCACTACACCCACGAGGCCACCAATAAATTGAAATATCAATTAAGCATGCAAGAGGTGATATTATCGGTAATTTAATTGTATACTTAGTCTTTGATTTGGCATTATGTACAATGTTCGTAACTGAGCTGCGAAGTAAGTTGTATCGTTGTCGAGCCATGCTGCAGCTATTGTGGTTGTAGCACGAATGAGTCGGCTCTACCGGGGAAGGACCACGCTCTTACAGATAACTTGAGTATAACTGCAGCTTAACGCTGATGTTGTGTTTTGCATGGTGAATGTAGAGATTCGAAGAGCTTTTTAATGGAAACGAGTTATTATATCTAAGTCCTCAAAGGTGACGACGCATCCGCATTTTGATTCTTAATTGAAAATAAATAGATGTCTATGGGCCACAGCACACATTTACAATCAACTGGACTTTGTGCTTGGTTTTACCATTATTCTATAAAAGAATAAAAAAATCATTGCTCAGTTGAGTTACGTTGGTCGATTGACCTCTCTGTCAACCTTGTCGCATTTATCTAAAATATTTTTACTCGTCAACAAAGTTAAGTAGTAAGAACTTCTTTCAAAAAACAAAACAAAACTAGAAATAGTTTCTATAGTCGGTATTAAGTCATATTGTATCCAAGATTTAAGGCTCAGACTTCTGGGCTACTATGGAAATGAGTTTTTACAGTCTGTTTTTACTCTTTGTTAAACGTCCATCCTTTTACTTATTTGAGTGCACTTTGCAACATCACAAGTTGAAGACATAAACGCAGTTGCAATAAAATCATAGAGGCGGTTGAACTAAATAAGTGGCGCAAGTTGGAGCCTCTAAGAGAGGACTTCATGATTTTTTTTTGCGCCCGAAGCAAATATGGGCAACCCTCCGGAAAGCGGGGGGGGGGGGGTTGGGAATGCTCATAGCATACCACGCAGCCGGCTGCGTAGTTATGTGGTGACTTTTACCCACTAAACCCAACCTTTTAGGAACTGGCTTAACGATCTGACTAGAGATCTCTAAGCCGTATACGAACGCGACCCTCCTTGGCAGAAAGGAGGGCGCAAGCGGCGAAAAGCCGCTTAGAAGAGTGCCTAACTAAGGCAGATTAAGGGATGTGTTATGTAGGCTCGGCCTGAGCCGCCAGGAGGCAGTTCAGGTCGGCCGAAAGCTTGTTGGGGGGGTCCGAGAGAGAGTTTCTCGGTCTGCGCACACTATAGCGAGTGTGGATAGGGGCTGCATAGGCAGCTGTCTCACGAATGAGATGATTTGGGTGGGACTCCGAGGCTTTGAAAAATCTCTCAGAGAGTGATTTAAGGAACTGCTGGATTGTTTGGAGCTCTAAGTCTCGATGTAGGTCGGCATTACGGACATAATAGGGCGAGTTAGTGGCCCTACGACAGAATAGATTTTGGACTATTTGAAGTTCATTTATAGCTTTGGGTTTAGCATGTGCTAAAATGGGGGCCGCGTAGGTCATGACAGGTCGTATGCAGACCTTATATAGGGTTCGTTTGTTGCGGAGGGGCATTTTACTGTGTCTGCCCAACATGCTGTTGAGCCTACCCATGTAAAATCGTGCGGTGCGAGTAACCTTCTTGATATGGGGCTCGAAAGTGAGCCTTGCATCAAAGGTGACGCTTAAGTATTTGGCTTTAGTTTGCCATGGGACAGGGGTTCCTAACATCCTGATTGGTGGAGTGGTGGTGAGACGACGTCGTTTATTTTCGAAGCAAACGGCGGAGCTTTTCTCCGGGTTTACGTCGATACGCCATTTTCGGAACCAAGCTCCTAAGTCGCTTATAGAGTTTAAAATCCTGAACATTTTTCCCTTCGAAATACACATCAGACTAGGCTGTATGGTATAAAATGCTTTAATTGGCAAATCGTTACAACAACAACTAGTCGATATAATTTTCATATATGTTTATATAGTACAATTACTATCATAGAGGGAATCCTTAAGGGAACGCATTAGTATATATAGAAGAGTTTTCTGAATAAAATACACGTGAAACTCGGCTGTATGGTATATAAGACCTTTGCCTAAGTTAACTAACGAATCGTAACAACCACAACAACTAGTCAATTAAGTTTTGAATTGTGTATAATGATTTTTTTCCAGTCTTCGATAGGCTATAATCTTGATTAGATAAAAAAGAAAATTATTTTATTGATATCTGTAATGATGACTTAAGAAGACGCTTAATAATTCCATCATCTGTTATTTCGCCATTGTCCTTTTAACTTCGTTGGTGTCGGCGGTAATCGAACCCAGGTTGATCATGAACTGTGAAATTTGCTGCGAGCTTAAACTACCACCGCATTATATTAATAGGAATGGACACAGTGATGAGTTGATGTGGATATAACTATAAATAATATTACAGGTTTATTTAATTTCTAACTTCCTTTTGTTTTGACGAGTGATGATAGCGTAACTGCATCACGCATGACTGTTTTGACCCATGGGTGACGTAAGAGGCCACTGTGGGAAATACGCAAAAAAACTTCAAGAAACAAGCTTACTCTATTGTAAGAGGGCGGCAATACCCCTGGCATTCCTTTGATGTTGCAGTAGTCGATACTTACCATCGAGTGAGCCGGAAGCCCCCTTTTTCTATAAAGAAATCCTTGTCGCTACTAGTAGGTGACGGTATAACCATCTCGCTTATGTCAGACTGCAAAGCCCAGCCGCATCAATGGTGCTCACATCTGGAGCTGCGTTCGTCAATCTCTCAGTCAAACGCCATGATTAAGTCAAATCTTCTCTAAACCAAGAGAGATCTATTTTTAACAGCGTGTATGTTTTTTCTTCAACCTGCAATAATAGAAGAAGAAGAAAAAATACCCATAAAACGTCACATTTTACAAAAATAAAACACAAAAGTTATTGTGTTGAAATATGGCAACTTAAATTAGCAGAAATATTCAACAAGTCAAGAGGAAGATTAATGAATACAAAAAGAGTTGCACAAATTAAAAGCAAACAATACCCACCGCCGGAGTCTCCCCCGCCAGCTGTTCAACCTTTCCGCCCTCCTGAAAAAATTAAATTTCCCAAAGATTTATTAATTAACAGATTCATTATGTTTTTGTAGGCTTAAAGAATTTTTACTCAAACATATTAAATAGGATATTGCCGCCCTCTTAAAATAGAGTAAGCTTGTTTCTTGAAGTTTTTGCGTATTTCCCACAGTGGCCTCTTACGTCACCCATGGGTCAAAACGGTCATGCGTGATGCAGTTTCGCTATCATCACTCGTCAAAACAAAAGGAAGTTAGAAATTAAATAAACCTGTAATATTATTTATAGTTATATCTACATCAACTCATCACTGTGTCCATTCCTATTAATATAATGCGGTGGTAGTTTAAGCTCGCAGCAAAATTCACAGTCCATGATCAACCTGGGTTCGATTACCGCCGACACCAATGAGGTTAAAAGGACAATGACGAAATAACTGACGATGAAATTATTAAGCGTCTTCTAAGTCTCATTCTAGTCTAAGTCACCATTACAGATATCAATAAAATAATTTTCTTTTTTTATCTAATCAAGCTTACGGCCTATCGAAGTCTGGAAAAAAATCATTATACACAATTCAAAACTTAATTGACTAGTTATTGTGGTTGTTACTCGTCTAGTTAAGTTAGGCAAAGGTCTTATACCATACAGCCGAGTTTCACGTGTATTTTATTCAGAAAACTCTTCTATATATACTAATGCGTTCCCTTAAGGATTCCCTCTATGATAGTAATTATACTATATAAACATACATGAAAATTATATCGACTAGTTGTTGTTGTAACGATTTGCCAATTAAGGCATTTTATACCATACAGCCTAGTCTGATGTGTATTTCGTTTAAACTGGAATATCTTTATTTTAGACTTCCTGCAGTAGTATGACTGAAGAGAAAAATGTTCAGGATTTTAAACTCTACATTATTCATTTAAAGACGCAAGAAAAAAAGTCACCTAAAATTTGTTTGGGAGTTCGCCCTTCTAAAGTACTGACTTACTACGTACGTCAAGTACGTGCCTGGCGGCGAGGAAAATATCGTGATAAAAACTGCGCGTATTAGGACGTATTTAGGGAGATATTAAGCGCTCAAACACAGTTTAGAGCGGTTGAGGGTAACTACTTGTGTTTTAAAAGCCTTTCGGAATTTTCATGCTTTAAGTAAATCTAAGATAAGAGGGTGTCGCAAAAGCTTATTAAACCTAAACTCAGAAACTTTGTCCCACCCTTAAGGATTAAGATCTAATGTGCCTGAAGTGCCTCGTTACCAGTCAAAATATATCCGATTCCCGTCACTCCTGTGAACAAGTGAAATAATGATAGCTTTGTATAAGAAATATAAAAGTGTTTTAATAGTGAAATGTATAGAGAAAGTGTAAATTAAACTGTTGTATTGGTTAAGATATGTATAATTTCAAGTGGAAAACATTGTTTTAACTTTCTATGTTAAATAATTAAGAAATTTCAACTTGTACAATGTGAGTAAAATATGCATATTTTGTTTAATATTTAAAAGGTTTTTTGTGATGTAAAAATGTAACGTTTATCGTTGTAAAGATATTTTTTGTGCTATCTTTATAAGTAAATTGTATAAATGTATGTCTTATACAAAATAAATAATTGAGAAAACCGTGAGAGAGTGATAGTACAAATTGATGTAATTAAGTTGCGCGAGCGTGCAAATGGCGCGGCTCACTTTCGCGTGTAGCTCAGGGGTAGCTCAGTAAACGAGTTTTCTTGCAATTTGTTTGGGAATCCTTCAGGATTAGTTCGGGAATCAAACCAGCAGTCAATAAGAAGAAGAAAGAAAAAGTGTAGGGAAGTGATAGGGAAAAGTGATTACTCTCTCACGGAACGGTTTGAAGATAATTGCTGTTTTATTCCCAAGAAATTCATCCCTCAAAATTATACAGTCCACATCGAAGAATTAAGGCGTTGGGACCGGGACGACTTCGGAAGACCCGTAATGAACCCGCCTGAACCTATTTTCTGAAAAGGAAGAGGTTATCGCCCTTGTGTGTTACTCCGTTTGCGGAGATCACATACGTTGTTCCCGAGGCCGGATCGGGAGAAGCCTCGACTCCTCCCTTCTGTTTCAGAGCCCGAAAGTTTACGCCCTGCTGAGTTTCCTTTTCAATTGGTCAAGTCTTCGAGCCGGATCAAGGAACCAGCTGTGGACTGCTGGTTATGGAAAAAGAAGACCTTCGGAGTCGAGTGAAGATCAGCAACCGAAGGAGGCCGGAGGTTTGAGCTGAAGCAACAGGACCAAAGGCCAGAAGACCAGGTCAGCGCAGAAGGACTGGACCTGGAACTACCGGAAGAAAGAAAACCGGGATTGCGGCTTGGGGCGTGTGCTCGCATGGAGCACGTATCGCAGCCAGGCACAGGTGTCTTGTGAAGGCACTCATCGTGGCCAAGCAGGGCTTGGCATTTTCCTGTCGGACGACCGTGTCCGGCATTTCCTGTCGGACGACCGTGTCCGACATTTCTGGTCGGGTCATCAGAGGGTGCAAGAAGAAGAAGCATCCACCGCTGCTGCTGCCAGGCTCGTGGGCACCTGACTGCATCGCGGCCGAAGGAGGGCGCTTGACGAGGCGTCACCGGCGACTGGGCGACGAAGCGCAGCATACATCCCGACCACCTAACGGTGTCAAACGGTTGGGCTCTGGCACAACACCTTCGGGTGGAGCAGTTCTCTCGAGCGAGACTGCGCTTGCGCTACCGCTCGACTGTTTCGTCATATTCCTTGGCGGGACAGTTCCTAAACCTCTCCTCCATTCCATTCCTGCACGACTCCATCCCTGGACGGCTCACCTCGGTAGGCCCCGTTCAGGATCGATAGGGCTGATAGGGCTGTTAGGGTGGTAGTAAGGTTGTAGGGTTGGGAGATAAAGGGGGGGAGGGGTAGTGGGGTTATGTTGGGGTGTAGAAGGGTGGTAGGTAAGGGGTAGTAGGGACCGTAGGGACAGTTAGGGACCGTAGGCCAACAATCACCTTCCTGCAAGATGAAGAAGGCACAAGACCAGACAGAGAGGAGCGAAGGAAGCAGGAAAAGAACAGGGCTCTCAAGAAAGGCTAAAGAGGTAGAATCATCTGGAGCGACCACAGCTACTGCTTCGAGTGGGGCAACTCCTTCAAGTGGAGCCACCACCGATACGTCCACATGCACGTGGGACTCAGGGACGTCCATGGCAACGACAAGCAACAGGACGGACACCAGTGGTACGCAGGCCAGCACCGCACAATAATCCGTTATATCCAGGAGTGAAACGGTAGTCGAAAAAGTAGGTCAAAGGACTGAAGAAGCGGCATCGTCAAGGACAGTTATCGGGCACACTAGTGACAAAGGGCCACAGAGAGGTAGTAGGTCATCGCGATCGGCGAGGCTGAAAGCCGAATTAGAGGCGCGGATTAAATTCGAACGCTCAGAGCTCGAACGAGCACAGGCAGCTGCTGCCTTAGTCTCAATTGGAGTTGGCACGACTCAACCGAGAAGAGGAGATCGACTCGAGTGAGGATGATGAAGAGCGGAATACTCAGGTGGAACCTTTCGTGAGGAGTTGGGTTCAACAGACCATAATGAGCGCGCCGGTTAGTGTAACGCAACCAGATATTACTGATAAGGAAGCGTGTAAAGGATCACGCCGCAAAGGGGCGGAGATCGAGCGCAACCAAGGAAATGCACAGAAAACACACGCGAGTGAGGTGTCAGAATTGACCGAAGCGATTGTGAATGCAATAAAGATAGCGGGAAAAGACAAGTCTTCCCAGCTTCATTTCCTCCAGGAATTACCGGTGTTCGATGGAGACTCGGGTGAATGGATAGTTTTCAAAACGGTGTTTGAAGACACAAGAAGCCAATTTTCAGGGGTGCAGAATTTCGCACGCCCTAGGAGGGCATTAAAGGGCACCGTTAAGGAAGCGGTTAAGTCATTGTTGTTTACTTTGTGAGAACCTGAAGAAATAATGAACGCTCTCGAAAGAAGATTCGGTAGGGTTGAGATGCTCATTCTAACCGAAATCGAAAATGTAAAGCGTATGCCAAGATTGGCAGAAGATTGCCGGAATATAAGATCTTTTGCAAGTCGTATTACGAACGTGGTTGCCACAATACAAGCGTTGAATCAACCACAGTATTTATACTCACCGGAGTTAGTCAGCCGCATAGTCGAAAAACTCGGAACTACGATTAAATTTAAATGGTTTGAATATCGAGCTCAGCATCCTTTGGAGCCAGAGTTACAGATGATGGCCAAGTTTTTGAATTCATTGAGTGAACAATTTGGAACGTCCTTAAGCAATGAAAATGTGCCTGAAAAACGGAAGCGTCCTGAATTCAGGAAGCAAACTGTACACACTGCAAAGGGGTGTGTACGAAACCGTGCTAAGAGCGAGCGCTATGAGCGCCAAAGTAATACGAGCGAGCGTCTAGAACGCCGAAATAATAAAAGGCACAACCGGCAAGTGGTTATGATAACCCAGGACAAGCCTGTAAGTCGGGTAACACATAAGTGTGTTATATGCAACAAGGAGCACTCTATAGTGAGTTGTTACAAGTTTAAGGACATGAATAATCGCGAGAAATGGGAAGCAGTTAAAAAAGCGAAAGTATGTTTTCAATGTTTGTCACCTAACCATAGGAGGTTAGAGTGCAAGGGAAAAAATGTGGTGTAGAGGGATGTAGAATGTCACATCATCGAATGCTACACCGATACCCCAATGAAAATACCTCGCCGCAAGGGGACGAGGGGGGAAAAGAGGCTCAAATTACAACTGTTAGTACAGTAAATGCACTGACATGTGCATACTTAAAGATTATACCGGTCGAGTTGTATGGACCTAGAGGAAAGGTCAAGACAACAGCTCTTCTGGATGAAGGATCGACCATGACACTCATAGAGGAGTGGATGGCTCGGAAGTTAGCGCCTCGCGGACGTAAAGAAAAATTACGTATTGAAGCCGTGGGAGGTAAGCGAATCAACGACGACAGTTCGTATCGCTTAAACGTTAAGATAAAAGGCTCGAACGACTTAGAGAAGATAAGTGTACAAACAATTAAGTCACTTAACCTTTCTCCGCAGTCAGTAAGTTGAGAATTATTGCAACGGTGTTCTCATTTGACACCGATTAAGGACGAGTTGATGTATGAGAGGTCCAGACCTACCATATTAATTGGCCTTTGGCCAGGACAATTGGCATCTCATAGTTACTCGTGAATTAATTTCAGGAGGTAAGAACCTACCTGTAGCATCGCTCACCAAACTTGGATGGGTTTTACATGGTCACATATCGGGTAGCATCAAACCATTCAAGATTGTTAACCATATTTCCACGAAGAAGGAGGAAGACATGGATAAGTTAATCAAGGATTATTTTAGTTTGGAATCTCTGGGAGTGTCTGCGAGAAAGCCTGCGAACGACCCAGAAGAACGAGCTTTAAACATTTTGAACAAAACGGTACGTCGTATACCTAATAATAGGTACGAGACTGCTTTGTTATGGCGCACAGACAGTGAGTGCATGCCGTCGAATAGAGCGTAGGTTGAAAGTCGCCTGTTCAATATCGAAAAGAAGCTCGATAAAAATAGCGAGTTAAAAAAGGAATATGAGAAGCAAATTGAAAATCTCATCGTTAATGGTTACGCAGAGAAAGCGAACCATATTTCCATTTCCCCACGCACGTGGTATCTTCCTCACTTCGCAGTGACTCACCCACAAAAAAAGAAAATAAGAATAGTTTTCGACGCCGCCGCAAGGACGGGCGGACGTTGTCTCAATGATGCATTGTTAACCGGACCGGACTTATTGAAGTCGTTGTTTGGAGTTCTGCTACGATTCAGAGAAGGAAGCGTGGCAGTGATGGCAGACGTTAAAGAAATGTTTCTGCAAGTGAAAATCCGGGAAGAAGACAGGGATAGCCTTCGATTCTTATGGCGGCACAATCGTGACGCGCCACCGGAAGAGTAAAGAATAACGTCACAAAACGTGGCAGACGACGCCAATAGAAGTTTTCCTTCCACCTTCGATGTAAGTCATCGCTGGTTTCAAGGACCTGAATTCCTCAGGAAAAGTCCTAATTTATGGCCCAAACAAGTGGACACCATAAATAGCTTAGAAACAGGTGAAGAAAAATCGCCAAAAGGCGTAAATGCGCTGAGAAAGCAAGAACCGTTAAGTCTACCCGACTACGGACGATTTAGCAGCTTTAAGAAATTCCTTGGGGCAACTACACGCACCTTACAAGCGGTAGAAAAATTCAAGAGTTTAAGAAAGTCGGTTAAAGGACCCGACAACGCAGCCGAAAATTCGGTTATGTGTTCCAACGAAATTTTAGCAAAGTCGGTTAAAGGACCCGATGGCGCCTTGGACATAGCGCTCTTGAAAAAAGCTGAATTATTAATTTGAAAGTTCGTTCAAGACGAGTGTTTTCATTTGGAAATAAAATGCTTGAAAGCAGGCAAAAGCGTTGAAAGAAGTTCATGCTTAAGTAAATTATCTATGGAAATAGGAGAAGATAACTTACTACGTTTAAATGGACGTTTAACTTTTAAGTCTAATTTGACCGAGGAAAGTAGAAAACCTGTCATATTAGACGGTAAACATGAAATCGTTAAAATGATGATTAGAGAAGTTCATCATCATTTTGGACATGCCAATCACCAGACGGTGATGAATGAGGTGAACCAAAAATTTTATGTCTTGAACCTGCGTAATGTAGTACGATGTGTGTCACATCATTGTCAGTGGTGCAGGACATACAGGTCAAAGCCGCAGAACGTGCCACAAGGAAATATTCCTCTGGAGAGAATAGCTCACAATGAACCACCTTTTGCTACTACATGCTCAGCCGTAGATTATTTCGGCCCTATGAGTGTGACTATAGGAAGGCGACACGAAAAACGTTGGGGCGTTTTATTTACGTGTCTGACCTACAGAGCAGTACACCTAGAATTAGCAGCCTCATTGACACCAGCGTCAATGATAATGGCATTGAGGCGATTTATCGCCAGAAGAGGAAAACCAGCCGTTATATACAGCGATAACGGGACAAATTTCAAAGCTGCGAATAAAGAATTATTGAAAGCATGCGAAGAATGCTATGAGGGCATGAAGAATGAGTCATTTAAAAAATATTTTAAATGGAAATTTATACCTCCGGGAGCACCGCACATGGGTGGCGCCTGGGAGAGGTTAGTAAGATCAATTAAAATTGCGTTGACCGCTACGCTCAAAGAAAGGAGCCCGCGAGAGGAGGTTCTGCATACGTTGCTTTTAGAAGCAGAGCATACTGTAAATTCCAGACCTCTGGTAACATTCAGTATGGATAGTCCTGAAGAGGGTTTGACACCCAATCATTTTCTTCTGGGACGCTCATGTGGTGATCGAACACCTGGATTATTTTTAGAGCAACATCTGACGGGTCAACTCAATTGGAAATCTGCACAGAGGTTAGCCGACCATTTTTGGACGAGATGGCTAAAAGAATACATGCCTACTTTAATACCTCGAACAGGTAATAACGGAAAGTTCATGGAACCTAAAGAAGGCGATATTGTCTTGATAATAGATCATTCGTTGCCACGAAATACGTGGCCGAAAGGCAAGATTAGTAGGACGCTACCGGGACCAGACGGTCACACCAGAGTGGTTGACGTCATTACTAGCACAGGTATCTTGAGGAGACCTACATCCAGAATAATAGTCCTGGTACCCGCGACGCCTCCCAAATGATGGTGCTGATGCACGGGGGGGAGATTGTTGGCGACGCGCCTATAAGAATATTTAAATTTATTAGTTAACCGATTACGAATAGCTTCTAAAAAGCAAATTATCGAGCAACAATATTCCGATAAGAAAATGCTTAGTTGAATCTTAAAGAAATATCGAATTAACGATATGAAGGTCTTGGGTTCGACTCCCAGGCCGGAATAGTTTATTGTTTTCCTAGTAATATTTTCTTAATAAATTCATATTTGGAATTTTTAAGATATAAATTATGTTACCGGATTTGTTCCCCGGTCGAGATGATCGCTGTGCATAAGTAGAATTAATGGAAATAGATTGCATAAGTATTGTCTTATATGAGTTTGATATGTTTTCTTTGAAAACAAATGCCTATTTTCAATGTATTTATTCGTGAAATATTTTGTCTATGGTATCTGATAAGAAACATGATAACTGATAAGAATCTGATTAGAAATAATTTCCTACAGTTTGAGAATTATGTAGAAGCAGTTATTCACCTAGTATTGTTGATATTAGTGTATACTAAACTTTCCATTTTTACTGATAGTCGATAGCCGTGCAAAAGTTAGTTGTTCAAATAGTGTGAGATCATAGACGCACGCTAGCCACGTACTTAGGAGGCCAAATATGTAAAATTTAAATATTTGTATTTTCAGCAATTTATGTATGTAATGACTTGTGAAACATTTCAGATTGATTATACGTGCAAAAGAGGTGAATTCTGTGTTATTTTTATGTGAAAATTCCTGTAAACAAGTGAAATAATGATAGCTTTGTATAAGAAATTTAAAAGTGTTTTAATAGTGAAATATATAGAGAAAGTGTAAATTAAACTGTTGTATTGATTAAGATATGTATAATTTCAAGTAGAAAACATTGTTTTAACTTTCTATGTTAAATATTTAAGAAATTTCAACTTGTTCAATGTGAGTAAAATATGCATGTTTTGTTTAATAAATAAAAGGTTTTTTGTGATGTAAAAATGTAACGTACATCGTTGTAAAGATATTTTTTTGTGCTATCTTTATAAGTAAATTGTATAAATGTATGTCTTATACAAAATAAATAATTGAGAAAACCGTGAAAGAGTGATAGTACAAATTAATAAAAATAAAAAAAGCGGCTCACTTTCGCGTATAGCTCAGGGGTAGCTCAGTAAACGAGTTTTCTTGCAATTAGTTCGGGAATCCTTCAGGATTAGTTCGGGAATCAAACCAGCAGTCAATAAGAAGAAGAAAGAAAAAGTGATAGGGAAAAGTGATTACTCTCTCACGGAACGGTTTAAAGGTAATTGCTGTTTTATTCCCAAGAAATTCATCCCTTAAAATTATACAGTCCACATCGAAGAATTAAGGCGTTGGGACCGGGACGACTTCGGAAGACCCGTAATCCCCGCCTGAACCTATTTTCTGAAAAGGAAGAGGTTATCGCCCTTGTGTGTTACTCCGTTTGCGGAGATCACATACGTTGTTCCCGAACCCAACGTAGGCGTGATAGGAGGCCGGATCGAGAGAAGCCTCGATTCCTCCCTTCTGTTTCTTAGTTGAACGTTTACGAACGCTGGGTTCCTTTTCAAGAGGACCTTGCGCCCTGGTTCCTTTTCAATGACCTCATATATTGGATTTCATAAAAGGAAACACGATAACGTAATTTTCTCGATAGAAAAAAATTGCAAAGTAGGCTCTTATCAGTTACATTTCTCCATGACACCACAATATTGTGACGAATAAGTTCATAGAATTATTTTTAAGGCATAGTAAATAATAATTTCTTAGTTCTCATAAACCATTTTTTTAATCCACAACAAAGTTTTGTTAAAAAAATGTTTGGCGCTTACTTAGTTTTTTTCCGAGCGCGTGCTCGGTATAGCTATCTCATTATTTGTATATTATGAAGTCACTGTATCACTTTCATTTCGACACTCCCTCAGTTATCCGTGAACTTCACCAACAAAGGAATAAGCCACGCCTCCAAAACCGAGATTCATTTTCAAGGTATCCTCTTAACATAATATAAAAAACCCTCTGATTATCTCACTGAGCGACCTTGAGCTTCCTCATACGGTCAGCAGTAAAGGAGCATGTGTCAGATCCATATGTCATCACTGGCAACACGCGCTGGTTATATAATTTTGTTTTCAAGTCTTTAGGAATACCCGACGAGATGTGTCGTGTAAAAACTCAGTAATAATAATAATAAATGCGTTTGTTAAGCTTTTTTTAAGAGAGTTTTTTTAAGAGTCTTTTTGTACTCTGCTTACACCTTCAGGGATTATCGAGTAGCTTGCTGCTCTTTAACAGTTTAATCAAAAAATATGGTCAACTCTGCGATGGCTGAGCAGTCAGCTACTTCAGCTGAGGGTGTCTCGTGTAGAGGCGAAACACAAGGCGTATTATCATCAGTGGTGTTTCTTTCCTAGTGTAGTGGTGGTGATGGGAGTAGCGGTGTTGTAATTAGTGGTGACGGGGATAGTGCACACAATTGAGGAAGGGCAGGAATTACTCTTCAAACTTGCTAAGACACCATTTTTTTTAGAATCACTATACAGCAGTGGCTACTTTAGTTCACGGACACCTGCTGCCAACTTCATACCCTATATTCAATAACTCTACGGACTAGGATGGAATGTCTAACAGCTTGCTCTCTATGTCAATCATAGTTGCTCTCTATGTCAATTCATTTTTTTCATTGAGCGAATATAGGCAAGGTAATTTTTACCAACTTTAAAAAAAATATGGTTTCAGATATAAAATTGAAAATAGATAGGTACTAAGGTACATACAAATCGAATAATATGATTTAAATTGAACATTTTAAAATCTCCCTAAACAAAAAGAATTGATGATCCTTAATCGGCTGAACGGATTTTGATAAAAAATATCTAAGAGCCACCCCTAGAAAACCTAAAAAATGAACTTTTCAAATTTAAAAGCTATCAACTAAGTGAAACTAGCGTTTAAGGATATCATCGCGAATATTAATTTATTTTATATTCCTGACGTTTCGAGTACTTTACAGCACCCATGGTCACGAGGAGACTGTCCCCTGTCTAGTTTAAATTAAATGTGTAGTGTTCACGTGAACATAAGACGTCACTGTATCAGCTAAGTACCGTCAATGAGACGAGATACACAGAACAATATTTACCGAGAAACCCCAATACAGTCTATGAGGTTGGCCTTGAGGTATTTAACTTTACATTAAAAAGATAAATTAAAATTTTCATTATTTAAAATTAAAAAAGTGTTTTTCTAAGGAGGTTAAAATTTAAAAGGTAAAACTTTTCGCTCTCACAAGACAGATACAATTTTTTGCAAATGTAATCTCGTCTCTAGCCCCTGTTATTCAATTCCTATTTCCTATAAATTACATCTGGAATATTGACTTTGCATCGCACATCTGGTTTTAGTAATGTCTTTTTCACATTTTTATTATTCTTGTAATATTCACGTAAATCATATTCGACGACCGGAGGGTCACATCGGTAGTATAATATCGAAATATCTGTCTTCTATCGAGCTCTGGGTCAGGTCATAATTTCCCTTTATCAACAGTCAAAATTTCTATTTTGGAGATGGCGGCAATAGTTAACAGAGTGGAACTTACCCATGCTATCTACTAAGCGTAAAAAGTTAAGTTGTGTGCGGTACCCATGCCGTATCCTAGATGCAAATGGCTGATTTGCCTGAGGACCCATATAACCTGCCGCTATATACATATACTCTGACTAATGAGCCATACGGTCAAACACATATTAGATTGATGTATGTAATGAAGACGAAAAATAATAATTTAAAAATTAAAAGAAATTATTGTCGATTCAACATTTATTTTGTTAATTCAATGACCACGGGCAGAAACCCACCTATTTCTGTAATCTGATTCAATATACTATTAGATTTTCGTTTCTGCTTTCTTTATCTCAAATATATTAATCTTTTATTTTCCCCGCTCTGTATTATTTCTTATGATGTCTTTGTAGCTTAGGGGATACACGCTCGTTCTTCATTAGTACATGATCGACCAGAGTTCGATTCCCATCGAAACCTGTGGAAATAAAAAATAAAAATGATGGTTATTAATTTATGAAACATTGTTAGGAAACGTGTATGTTTTGAGAAATTAAATTTAAATATTTTGTGAATTTAAAGAGTCCATTCACAGGTATTGAAGCGGGCAGTGGAGTATTTTCTGCTCCAAAACCCTATCAAAATTAGGAATCTTCGTATGCCCAAACAATATGACATCTATAGGTTGATTCTTTAATTTTCTAATTATTTTTAATTTTTTTGAATTCTAAACTTTTAATTTACTATATTCTTAAACAAATAGAAACATAAAAGAATCTTTTTAATTCAATATAAAATATAAATAATACTTGTTGAAAGTCATTTTTATGTTTAACTTACCATTGAAAGTGAAAATACCTATGTCCTGGGAAGAATCAGCAAGAAATCCGGTGGGACATTTAAGCAAGTAGTAAAATCAAAAATTTTGTACAACCGACTTCATCATCATACATGTTTTAGAACTCTATTAAATCCAAATAATCGCATCACAGTGCAGACTTATTTCAGCTTTATAGTGACTTTATCACATAAGATTTATAAAAATAAACATAAACACTCACGCCTGTCACACAGAGGGGTAGGCAGAGACTACGTACTAAAGATCCTGACACACCTGACACACTCCGCATACCCGCTCTTCGGTTAAGGGTACTCTTAATATAGGCCATCATCAATATATCGCCAATTTGGTCGATAATATTTCTTCTAGGGTGTTTCTTGTCGATTCTGCCGTTTACTTACGCTACATAAATTTGCTTTCTCACACTTTTTTCATTCATTCTTTCTACAAGACCAAAACAGCGAAGCATTACTTTCTTAATCTTAGTCACAACAATTTCTGAAATATAAAATTAAATGTAAAAACATTCGTATAAATTAGTTTTAGTTTAAGTGAAAGGTACGTAAAAGGTCAGCCGAAGCATCACATACGCCGAATCAGTGCTATTATTTGAGTTGTATATTCAAAGATCGCAACAGTTATGTTAAACACGCTCACGTGTATTTACTTCGAAACTATAAGCTTGGAAAATTAACGTCAGCTGGAAATTGAATACAGTATATTTCCATAACTCCTAAGAAAGGAACATGTTTACTACGGCATAAGATGCCAGTAATGGCGAATCATTTCTTCATTACTTTTTATTTATTTATGAGAAGTTAAAGTAAACAGTTATTCGTAGTCTATAATATCTCAGTAGGTCGCGCTTCACTTTGCTTATGATGCGGGTTTCCTTACGATGTTTCCTGCACCGCAGGGATTGAAATAAACAGCACATAAAATTGCAATTAACAATTATATTGATGCCAGTGGGGATCGAATCCCGACTTCTAGCGTACTGTGAAATTGACGGCAATCGCCTGAATTTCCGCGGCCACTGCGCATTATGCCAAAATTTTATTTATTTATTCTTTTTCGACGATCGACTTTTTTCAAATTCATTATATTATGTTAATATATTATAAAGATAATACGTATATAAGATGCAGTGTAATAGAATCCATCAGCCCACGTTATCGTAACGGAGAGGTGGCAGAAGAAAACTGGAATAGGACAAGGCTGCAGCATCTTCTAGCCAACAACTAAATAATTATAATTAAAAAAAACTACGGATGCTATGGCAAATATCTCCGTTTTGAATATGGAATAATTATCCTTTTTTATATTTTGAATCAAACCTTCGCTCAAAAGTTGACTTTCGTTCGACTGCAATGATGTATTATGCCCATGGATCGGTGCAACCAAAAGTAAAGGTAACAAACTGTGCTATAGGCTTTTTTCAACTTAAAAACGGAACTCAGCAGTTGATTCCCTGCAGTCATGACAGTAATAATAGGTTAATTTGTTTTAAAAATATATTTGAAAATCGTATTAACGTTACCAAAACTCTCATTTACCATTCCACGTAAGCTTAAAATGCTTGTGTTAGAAGTAGTACACGGCTGTGGTCGAAAGGCGGATTTAAACCATAAGGCTACTGGCGTTTATATAATCTGGGGATGCCTCGTGTAGAGACGACACACGTGTCGTATTATCGTCGATGGTGTGTCTTTCCTAGTGTAGTGGTGTTGGGAGTAGTGGTGCTGAGATTAGTGGTGACGGGATTAGTGCATGCAATTGAGGGAGGACGGGAAGTGCTCTTCAAACTGGGTAAGACACATCATTTAATTTTATTGAGCGGATGTGTGTGAAGTAAATTTTAGCAACTTTAATAGAACTGATAATTAGAGAATGGTATAAAGTATAAATCTAGACCTAGTCATTATTGGAATGAGAACCCTGTCGAGTAAAGGTTAGTACGAGGACTATCAAAATAACTTATAGGACTTCTTTTCAGCCTAGGTGGACGTGGTAGAGCCATTCTGGAGCTAAAATAGTTGTATAGTTGTAGCACGAATGGGTGCACGAATGAGGAAGAACCATGCTCTTACAGAATAATCGCGTAAAATAGTAGCCTAATGCTGCTGTGTTGTGTATGGTGAGTGTAGAGAACTAGAGAAACATTTTACTGGAAAAGAGGCCTTCCATGTAAGTCCTGACGGGTGACAACGCTTCTGCATTTTGATTCGTAATCGAGGATAGATGAAGATGTCTATAGGCCACAGCAACCACTAACTATCAGGTATCTGTTGTCTCGTCAATAACTATTATGTTGTAAGTCATCACTGGCAACACGCACTGGTTGTACAATCTAGTTTTCAGAGTTTGAGGTATACCTGACCAGAAGATGTGTCGTAATTTCCCGAACGCTGCCCACCCGAGTTGAATCCGTCGATTGATCTCTCGGTCGAAGTTGGACTAACCTAGTCTGACTATTTGTCCCAGGTAAACATACTAGTGAACAATTTCGAGCATAAGACACGCAAGAAGTCGATGGATGCAGGTGGCTCAGGACCGTGCTTTGTGGCATTACTTGGAGGAGGCCTATGTTCAGCAGTGGACTTGTGAAGGGCTGTAATGATAATGATGATGATGAAGTATTATTTTAATCTATATTAAAAGAAAACACATCCTATTCGCTTCTAGCCTGTAAATAGTAAATTATCCGAGTTATTTCAGACACAACAAATGAAGAACAAAAGTTATAACGGAGCAGATTAAAGACACTGCAAATTTATTGATATCTTTCGCCTTGCGTCCTTCCAATTAACGCGTGTCCAATGGATCCACAGACGGTGATCGTAATTAAATATACCTCGATTAATTTCTTTACGAATCAATCGTTTTATTTATTAAATTATTACAGCCTATTAAAAGTGCATAGCTGCACATAAGCCTCCGCCATAGATTCTCCCAAAGGGAGAAATTACCATAGTTGTCATTCGTGGCAAGAGGGTTCGCAACCGCAGTTTTTTATTAAAAGTTAAAAAGTTAAAGTTAAAGCATATTACGAGTATATATATGAGCATCGCATGTATAAATACGAGCCACAGGTCTCCTCTCATATCTGAAAGTGTTTTAGGGCAATGAAATGTCCGCCGCGATGCCCCAATGCGTGTTGCAAAACTTAACGTCTTAGAATTTTCGTTATTATTTCTCGGACATGCAGGTTTCCTCAATGTTTTCCTTCCCCACTGAGCTCATGGTAAATCAGCACTTAAAATTTCAATTAACGATTTCATTGGTCCCGGCGGGTATCGAACCCGGGTTGTTCTAGTATTGTGAACATTACAGCAAGCGCTTTACCCCTGAGCTACCAAGGCTACAGTTTTTTATTTATTTTTGGTTACTATCAGAAGATGTTGCTGTCCACCAAGATGTTCCAGTTCCCTTCTGCCGCCTCCTACGACACCCACGGGACGACATGAGGCAGTGGATATTCCAACACCGCCACAACACGGTGGTATATGATAGCACGACCAATTACCCAGAACGTAGACGGGCAGCGGCATTAGATGTTCAGCTCCAGTACAACGATCGTCAATACGACTGCTTAGCGTGAGGATTAAGTTAACTCCTCCCTGCAACAGGAGAGACTTATAAACAATGGGAAAGAATGCAGCAAATCACTTTCTTTTTCTTTCTTAAAAAACTTTATCCATGCTCTACCATTTTCTCCTTTACGAGGTAATTCACATACATAAACTGCACAAGAACAAACATACAATTCAGAAAGAATTATTTGTAAGCCATTCAAATACTAGTTTCGTTTGGGAGTCGAACCCGCGGCCTTCAGCGCCGAGACGCATAGAGAAGCCACTGCGCCACGGAGCAACTTAAATTATTATTTAAGTTTCAACACCTTAAATTATTGAACTTTAAGTACTATGATTTTATTACATTTTTAAGACTAGAAAAATTATATCCGCAATAATATTAAATTGAACATTTAAAATACCCTCGAAACTAAGGGAGCTGATGATCTTCAAACGGTTGAACAGATTTTGTTGAATCATAGTCAAGTATATTTTCGATAAAACATGTCCTAAAACCAGCGCTAGAAAACCTAATTTTAAATTTAAAAAAAAACCGCATTCAAATCGGTTCACCCGTTCAAGAGCTGCGGTGTCACAGACAGTCACACAGACACACATAGCGGTCAAAGTTAAACACCCCTCTTTTTGCGTCGTAGGTTAAAAAATGTTATAATAAAAGGTAATTTGTGTATGAACTACAAACGATATAACGTAATAAAATAAGCCAAAACCCCTTGCGACGGCTTCTAATCTTTATTGAAACACTCCTCTTGACATTTGAGTTCCACCCATGCTGTCCATTACGCGCTTATCTGCGGTCAAGCAGCCGCCTTATCATAACAAGACGTGTGATGAAGTACAGGCGTGTAGAAAAGTTAGTCCATTTTGTTACGTCACTTTAATACGCAATTTGAGTGTTGGGCCGTGCCTCTAGATGCAATTTTTTCCTCTTTATTTTAACATGAAAAGTAATCCACACTTAATAGTTATAAAATAAAGTATGACAGATTAACAGACTCATAGTGCCTAGAACAATGTCTAGAACAGGTAAATGAAATTGTATACTTGGGGAGTGCTTTCAGCCGGGATGGAAGATGTGATTTAGATGTGGATAGGCGTGTCGCTGCCGGAAACAAAGTCAATGGTGCCCTGAATGCATTAGTAAAAAGGCAAGGCGTGGTGAAAAGTGCACGCCTTGCAATACATAACGCAGTGTTGGTACCGACTTTGTTATATGGCAGCGAAACCTGGGTATGCCAGAAGAAGCATAAAAGCAAGTTGAATGCAGTGGAGATGCGATCTCTTCGTAAAATGTGTGGCGTTACCATAGCCGACCGAAAGCGAAACGAAGAGATTCGCAATATGGCAGGATTGAAAGATGACCTTATCACAAAAATTGATAGGGGCGTACTCCAATGGTTTGGGCACGTTGAACGAATGAGTGAAGACCGAATGGTGAAGAAAATATATAGAGCGAAAGTAAATATTAAAAGGTGTCGAGGTAGACCGAGACTAACTTTCGAAGACCATGTGAGCAAATTGCTCGAAGAGGGGAGGGTCAAGAGTACTCGGATACCTAGACGTGCATGTATGAAGAAGTTAATGAACCTGAAAGAAGCGAAAGAGGTATGTAAGGATCGTGGCACTTGGCGATCTGTTCTCTCTGGCTACCCCGTTAGGGATTGTGCGTGACGATAAGTAAGTAAAGTAAGTAATAGTGCCTAGAAGAATCATTTTTATAGTGAAATTTACTGGTGTTAGGACTTCAATAAAACTTGATCTAGATATGATGATGACATAATAACCAAAAACATTGGGCGATGTTATACAAACTGTATAGTTTAGTATTGAATTTGTTTAGTGATGTACAATCTGTAAATACTAGGGACAAACACAAAGTAGTGATACTAGTTAATTGACTCCAAAAGTCGATAATTTCACCTTAGGGCAATGGAAACGCTTTTACAAGCAAACCTCTAAAAACATGCACGACTTATCTTTTGAAACGTATAAAATTTTTACTAGGCGAAAATTGTTTTAATAAGGATTATGCTATTTGAAGCGATCGCTCACTGGGTATGAACCAGCCGTTACCAAAGCCACGTGGGATCGCGGCCGAATTGCAGCTGTGTTTGCGAGAGCCTTTTTAAAAAGGGAACGATTTGAACTCGGAACGGTTTAGTTGGGCGACGAATGAGCATGCAGTATGTATGTATGCAGCATGTAGTACGCACAATATGTTAGGGATAAATCGTAAACTAAAATAAATTATTTAAAATAAATAAGTAAATTAATGTATTATATAACCTCATAAAAAAGAAATCATTGTGGATAGTTTATTGATAATAACCCCTGAAAATGAGGTGATCACCGCCATGATGTTTCTAAACGTTATGATGTTTCTAGAATATTTAAAGAAGTGTTTTCCGGTTCTCACTAGAACTTTTCCGAACTAGTGGTAAATACATAAATGACTTTTAATAAGTATTATTGTAATCTATATTGAAAAAAATTACTATTATGTGTGTCTTTATTCCAGAAACAAGAAATAAAGAACAAAAGTTATAACGGAGCAGAATAAAGAGAAAGCAAATTTATTGATATCTATCGCCTTGCGTCCTTCCAATTAACGCGTGACCAGCGGATCCACAGACAGTGATCTTAATTAAATATCCCTCGCTTAATTTCTTTACGAATCAATAATTTTATTTATTCATTATTTTATTACAATCAATCAAAAATCCACTGCTGCACATAGACCCCCCACCCCCTCTCAATCTATTGTCCCATTGGGAGAAATTACCATAGTTGCCATTCTTGGCGGGTTAGCAACCGCAGTTTTTTTATTTAAAGTTAAATAGTTAAAGGTATAGCCTTTAACTATTTAACTTGGTCTTAGTCTGTAAGCCTATATATAGGACCCACAGGCCTCCTCTCATATCTGAGAGGGTTTTAGGGCAAGGAAATGTCCGACGTGCTGCACCAATGCGTGTTGGTAAACTTTACATTTTCGAAAAATTTTTGTTCTTGTTTCTCGGACATGCAGGTTTCCTCACGATATTTTCTCGTGGTAAATCAGCACCTAAAAATTCAATAAACAATTTCATCGGTGCCGCCGGGTATCGAACCCGGGTTGTTCGAGTACTGTGAAATATACAACGAGAGCTAAGCCCCTAGCCAACTCTCCCGGCAAGAGTGAGTTGGCAACCTTAGTATTTTTCAAATAAATCAAATATCCACCATATGAAGCAATCTATGGGAGATACCTGTGTTCAGGTAATACTGTAATATACATTACATGGTAGCTAGCCCATTAGATGGAGTGACGAGTGGCCTGTGTTTAGCGGTGAACTGTGAAGGGCTGTAACGGTTGTGACGATTTGTTTTGGTACAAATTTACATTATACCCAGGTATGTGATAAAATATAGGGTGGAGAGCAGGGGTAGCAGTAGGTTTCTAAAGGTATGTCATGGTTTGTATGATCATCAGATCATCACATGTGAATAATTATAAAAAAGTTAGGCGTAGTATAATATGATAAAATCTATAACGACGTACGTAAACGCAATATAATACGTTGTATATCTTAGTTAATGTACTAAACCATCATCACTCGAAACTATCGAGGAATTCCATCTTAGTCCTTAGAGCTGACAACGCATTTGCATTTTGATTCTTTATTGAGGATAAATGTGGATGTCTATAGGCCACAGCATTCATTTACCATCAGAAAAACTGTGTGCTTGTTTGCCACCTAATGCCTTAAAAAAAGTTTGGTTTGGAATCGAAGTTCCACGACTAAGTAAGCAAATATAATGATCACAATTAACATGATGGTTCCGGTAAGCTGCCGGTGAAGATCGTAGATATATGAGAAGGGGACCGCTGGTACATACAACACTATATCACTTTGCATTAAAGAAAGTACTCTTGATATACTAGTGACAAAAATCATCACAAAACTGCTTGTATTTAATTCAAAATTCTACGAAACTTTAATACTAACGATGTAAAAAATTAACTAGGCACCATCCGCGTAATAAAGTAAACCAATTTGTGCTATCTAGTTTAGAGGGTACCTCCCGCCCTCCCTGAATTGCGTGCACTATCCCCGTCACCAATAATCCCAGCACCACTACTCTCAACACCACTGCACTTGCAAAAACACATCACCGTCGATAATACACGTGTTTTGCTCCTCGTGTGAGGTAGACTAAGCAGTCAGCCACCGCAAAGTCTACTTCGTCTACGCAAAGTAATGCCTAACTCTATAAATAAGTAAATGTTAAACATAAAAAATTGTGGTATGGGAGACGTCCTTACTCGCTCGATTGCTGCTGAAACTGACGAGAAGGCGTGGGCGTGGCGGTAGAGGGCGTGTTTATAGTTCATCTGCACAAATCGTGACCTAAATGTAATTCTTTTAGTTGCCAAATATAATTCCATAGTTATAGAGTTCCAGAAAATATACAAGGTGTCTTTAATACCAAGTTTGACTATGTTATTATATAATAACTGTTGATAATAACCCCTAGAAATGTGGTGGTCGCTTTCAAGCTGTTTTAAAAATAAATGTTTAAAATAGTTTGTACAACCTTTCATATTGTATACTTTTCTTTAAAAATAAGTCCGACTGGGTTTCTTGCTGGTTCTTCTCAGGACAGAGATTTATTTATTTTCCGAAGTGGTAAAAGTAAAAAATGACTTTCAAGAATTACATGTAATCTATTTTACATATCGTACTGTCCTCCATTCTATGCCAACAAATTGCGTAAGTCAATGAATTTCGAAAACCCCCGAAAGAAAAAGAGCTGATGATCTACAAACAACTAAAAGAAATTTAATTTAAATTTTATTTAAACATAGTTAAGAAAATTCTCGATAAAGTCACCTTTCAAACAAAATAACTTATATATTAATCGGTTCATTGGTTTTGAAGCTATGATGCCAGAGACACACTCACAGACACACACACAAACACACATATACACACGTTAAACACATGCACACACCTCTGTTTACTTCGAGGTTTAAAACTAAAGTACACTATGGGCATCTCGTAGATTGCTTTTAATTAAAGATGTGAAAGTTAATTAGCTAAGATCTGCTTGCTATAGTGAAGTTCTCCATTCTTCGTTAACGGCTATGTGGCGCAGCGGCTTAGCAACGAGTTGCAGCGCAGAGGGTCGCGGATTCAAATCCCGCACGGAACAAGTATTTGTATTCCATTACCGTTACAGCCTATTAAAGTCCACTGTTGAAAATATGTCTTCCCGTACATTGCCACATACAGGGGATATTTGCCACAGTTGCCACGCGCGGCAAACAGGTGGGCAGCCGCAGTTTCTTTTATTTTTAGTCGTTATAAAAAGACGCTGCTGCCCATCTCCTGATTTGTCTCCCTCTGTCGCCTCTCACGATACCTACTCACGGGATGATGTGGGACAGTGGGTGCTCGTGCAGCGCCACTACAGGGTCATGTTTCATGGTGTATGCCTAAAAATAATTGTTCCGTGTCTGGATGCTTCTCCTTGAAAAACTTATGTATGTTCCAAGTGATAGTAAAAAATCCTAGTGAGAAGGTAACGTTTTTTATGAAATAAATAATAAATAATTCCTCATCGTTCCGTAAGCGTTCACAGCTGGACGTGGGCTTCTTCTGCTGTAGTGAGTAGTTCACTTATGTCCGATTCCTATATCCAAGAAACGTTTCGTTCCTCTTAACGATCCGTTTTGTGAGATACGAGGTGCATATAAGAAAATTCATGTTACAAACTATTCGACTTAAAATGAATAAACTTTAAACGGTTCATAAATAGATGAACTGGTATTTTGTTTTCAATAAATGGTTTTCATGCAGTTCATTCACTGCAAAACGGCTCGTATAAAACGAATCGTGTTTTATATAGAAACCCGGTATTAATCATCACAATCGACAGGTGTAAGGTCGCAGTTTCAAACGTCTCGCACGCCGTAGCCGTAGCCGGTCTTGGTATTTAACGTCGTACGTAACGTGACGTTTAAGAATAGTCCTCCCCTCCCTACAATAGGGGAGACTCAGCATTGGAGCGTTGACTGTCGTCTACAATGTCCCGTGAGACAATGCAGGTATCGGGCCTCGGGGTATACCCCATTGCCCGGGTGTTCCTCATGGCCCATCACTATGGGCCAGTCCTTATAGCCTTTTTAGGCATAGTGAAGTAATTCCGGGTTAATCCGTACTTGGTAATATTTTTCCCGTAGTTGGTTAAATACGGGAAAAAGAGAGGTTGTCCAATAGAAGTCGAAGTTGGCCTTTCAGCGGCATTGTGGGTTGTTACTCGACTCTCTAATCACATATAGAGAGGAGTTCTCTTGGAAGAGGTCGCCCGTCCGGTGGCCGGGTGTGCAACGGCGCAAAGCCGTTGAGGTGTTCGTGTGGCCCGTTGTCGGCACGGTCAAACATACCGCGCGCTAGCCGGGCCACGAAGTCGGTGATGTTCTCGATCTTCAAGTTGGCCGCTATTACGTCATTTCGGACGTAGCGACCTGCTCCGACGATCGTCCTTAATGTCAGATTGTGCTGGGACTGCAGTCGCCGCCTCAGAGGGTCGCTCAGAAGTGCGTACCAGGCCGGTGCAGCATAACTGATGATGGTCCGGATATACATCTTGTATATCCGGAGCTTGGTTTTTATTGGCAGTTTGGATGCCAGGACCGGCAAGAGCGTCGCCCGCGCACATCGGGCCCGGCGGACGACGAAGTCGACGTGCGCTGTCATGCGCAGCGTCCTGTCGATCCTGCATCCAAGATAGGTTACAGCCTTCTGGTACGCAATCTCCTGGCCGTTGAGGGTCAGCGGAGGTGGAAAATTCCTGAGACGGCGAGTGAGCAGAGCGGTCGTCTTACCAACTTTGACGACCATCCTCCACTCATCCAGCCATGGTGGCAGCAGGTCCAGCAGACGCTGCATCTTGGCAGTGGCTATGTGGGCTCTTCTGGACGAGGTGAAATAGGCGCTATCGTCCGCGTATAGCGGCAGCTCAACGTCGTCCTCCCACTCTTGAAGCCAGCCTGCCAGTGTGGGTATATCGTTGGTGTAAGCCGCGTACAGGACTGGTGACAGACAGCTGCCCTGTGGAACGCCGGCTCTGATGGTTCTTGTTGCGGACTCGGCGTCCTCTACGCAGACGTAGAACTTCCTGTCTTCCAGGAAAGACGCAATTAACCGCAACATAGCAAGAGGGACACTGGTCTGTTCTTTCAGCTTATATAGTAGTCCTATGTGCCACACCCGGTCGAACGCTTTCTCGATATCGAGAAAGACGCCCAACGATATGCGGCCACGATTGTACTCTGCCGCAAGCAGGTGCAGCACTCTAGTCAGTTGTGTGACTGTAGAGTGACCCCTCCTGAATCCGTGCTGCTCCGCCCGAAGTTGGATGCACGGACGGAGACGTCTCAGCAGCAATCTTTCAAACAGTTTAGCTATGTGTGGTAATAGCGTGATCGGCCTGTAGCTGGCAGCTCTACGCCTGTCCTTCCGGGTTTCGGCAAGACGATTATTTTGCCTTTTTTCCAGTCCTCCGGGAAGTGGGATGTCCGCAATATCCCATTGTAGAGTCGACCAAGCTCTACTATGACTCTATTGGGCAGCTGTCGGAGTGCAGCGTTGGTAATCCCGTCGTGCCCCAGCATTGGACTAACTAATGAACAGTCTCGACTTGACGTTGTAGAGCCACGCTGCAGTTATGTTAGTTGTAGCACTAATGGATCGGCTCGACTGGGTAAGGACCACGCTCTCACAGAATACAAGCGTCCAATAGCAGCTTAATACTGCTATGTTTCGTATGGTGAGTGTAGAGAACCGGGGAC
This sequence comes from Parnassius smintheus behrii, assembly GCA_036936625.1. Taxonomy (NCBI): domain Eukaryota; kingdom Metazoa; phylum Arthropoda; class Insecta; order Lepidoptera; family Papilionidae; genus Parnassius; species Parnassius smintheus. Next base: position 31,499,283 of record JAUPFT010000025.1, read on the forward strand.
GCTTTCTACTGGAAAAGAAGCATTCCATCTTAATCCTAAGGGGGACAACGCATGTGCATTTTGATTCTTAATCGAGAATAGATGTAGATGTCTACGGGCCACTGCATCCACTTACCATCAGGTGGATTTAGTACTCGATTGTCACCATTATTCTATAAAAAAAATCATTATGTTTTGTATGTTATTTTGTCAACCTGCTACAAAAAGAAGAAAAACAATAAAAATACTCCTAAAACTGACATTTAACAAAATTCCAAAGGTAAGTCTTGAAATATGGCAACTTAAATTTATAAGAAATACTCAACAAGTCAAGAGGAAGATTAATGAATAGAAAATTAGTTGCACAAACTAAAAGCAAACAATACCCGCAGCCAGGGTCTCCCCCGCCAGCTGTTCACTTCTTCCGCCCTCTTGAAGAAATTAAATTTTGCAAAGATTTATTAATTAACAGATTAATTACACTTTTTTAAATTGTTTAAGAGATTTTTATAAAACACATTAAACTTCCGCATTTCGTAATAGACTCCATTAGCATATATCATCCCGTAGGTGTTGTAAGAGGCGACAGGGAAATTCTAAAACAGGAAATTATTAGCATCTTCCTGATATTACTACTTTTTTTGTGTAATCGTATTATATAATGTTATATAATTTTACCATAATTATATTATTTCATCATCATATTTGATTATAGATTGTTTATTAATAGGTAAAGTAGCTCGCCTACAATGCACGCCTTGGTAACCTATTATTAACACAACATTTAGTTCCTATTCATAGAATGGAAATATTTTAATTTAACAAAGTTATCCTTAAAAAATAATAATAACCCAATAAAATACTGCGGTACCGGCCCGCCTTCTAAGCGTGGCAAATACCTCCTTCAGTCAGTCAGTAGATAATGTATGAGTGAGAGAAATTTAGCCCACTCACAGACTTAACAAAAGAAAACCAATAGAATATGTGATTGTTACAACCACCCTTACCCACCCTTACTGTGCCTGAAGCCGGACAGCTTACGTAAATTCTACTTATTCCGATGATACCAATAGACCTACCCAACTCATTTCGTCAAAAACGGCTTTAATTCTTATTTTTATAGGAAAAGGAAAGCAACGAGCAAATAGTCCACCTGATGATAAGTTGCCGCTGTGTGACCCATAGACATCCACATCTATCCTCGATTAAGAATCAAAATGCAGATGCGTTATCATCACTGAGGACTAAGATGTAATGTCTCGTTTCCACGCTGATATTCTGTGAGAGCATGGTCGTTCCCCGGTAGAGCCGACCTGTTCGTGCTATAACCATAAAATAGATGCAACATGGCTGTATCCCCTAAAAGTTCTCCGTTAAAATGTTACTTACATTAAACCTTTAGGGATTTAAAAAAAACTACATCAATTTACTTGAATCCATATTTATTAATGAAATTAAATTCAAATTTTAACAGTTATGATGTTTTCGGTCAGAAAAAAATATAATTCTCTATAGTAAAACAACACAATTTGTATGACAATACTTATATAAATGACTAATAACCTGGAAACCCCATACAATATAGATACGTGCTTACAAAGCATGCACTCGTAACACGTATACAATTCAAACTTGTTCAGTGGAATCTAAAGATAAATTACTCTGCAATCTCCGAAAGGGTTAATTAACAACCTCGAAAGGTCAGATTCGGTCTTGAATTAACGTGTTTAATTAATGTTTATAGTATTTCAGAAACCACCAATAGCAAGGTACAATATGAAACTTTGTAGCGGCTACACTAAATTATTTTATTTATTTACTTAATACTGAAAAATTGCCGTGAACGATTATAATGTCTAACAAAATATACTTAATAAGCATTAAATGGTGGTAAAGCTTACCCAATTAGCTTAGTTAAATCCTGTGCTTTCTTGCCTTGAAGACATCCATATTGTATTCTGATGGAAAGATAAAAAAAATATTCCACTCCTTGGCTGTACTTTGAAGGCGTGAAGAACAAACCGAAGAGACTCACCAAGAACCTGGGTATCCGACGATGGAAAGGAAAAACATTAAAATATGTAATTCAATTTATTCAAGTTTTTTAAAGTTTAAACTATATTTTTAACTTTTAATCTATATTTTTTTAATTGCTCGTGTGACAGAGTAGCGCCGTATACTATATTTTATATATATATATATATACCGTACACATATACTCTGTATTTTAAGGAGTTATTGCTGTAATAGACGGAGAGCCAGAGCCAGCCTGGTTTTTCCTCAGGTGTTTATAATCATAATTTACAATAAAATGCTGCAGTCAGTCAAGCGAACATTAGAACAGGTGTCTCAGGTGCGCGGTCAAACATGTGACCACCGACATAATAAAATCAATGTCTTAAGGCTGAAAGTTTATGAACTTTTGTTTTTTTTTAATATGTAAATCAGAATTATGATAATCAGTCAACGTGCTATGTGGACACAGCTTGCCAGTCAGCTGTTATGTACGTAGCGAGATTTATAAGGGTGCAATTCGTTCATTAAGCGTGAATTTTTTTTAGTATCTACTACTGACTATATTATTAATGAATAAAATGGTCAATCAACCATTCCGTAGAACAAAGCCCGTCAGTCAGTGGATAAGAAATGAAATTTTGGGGGAATGCATGGCTCTAGAGATGTCCTCATACACTTCCTCCACCTTCTCATCAGGATGTGCCGAGGTTGGTGCATCCACCTGTATAATCATCAGCGAATACCGTTCGTTGATTCTGAGTATAAGGTACGTAACCCTTGTCAACACACTCCCAATCTTTACAAAGTTGTTGACGAGAGACTTGTGGACGATAAATCCGACACCTCCTTGGGACAGATGGTTGCCCTCTCAGCGATTAAACAAGTTGTCGGATTCTCTCCGGACCTCGAACGATCCTGTAATATGCCAGCGCAACTTGTCTACCTCCTTTTTCAGCTTCAGGATTTTCTCGTTAGTACTTAGGGTGCGTGCGTTATATGTTGCCAGGTGGAATCGTCTTAGGTGCCAACCGAACTTCCGCAGGAGATTCTTAGTAGGCCCTGCCTCGCCGTTACCATGGCCGACAACGTAGCCAGGTGTAGCGGGGCCGCCGGGGACTGGGGGGGGGGGGATGTTTGCCGCAGCTGGCACGCTCGGCGAGCGGGTCGGCAACCGCAGTACTTTATAGTATAATTTCTGTTATCAGGAAGACGCTGCTGCCCATCTCCTGCCTGTTCCCCTCTGTCGCCTCTTACGGCACCCACGGGAAGATATGGGATAGTGGATGTTCTCAACCACCGCCACAAGACAGATTACATATGCACTTATGTAATTATCAGTCTATCTATTCTTGAAATAAACCAGGGTAGACAGACAAAAAACTTTAAATGTCTGAGTCAATATATAGTTAATTCGATATTTATATCAGACACTTTAAAATTTATTTATATGTATAAATGTTTAACATACTGCTGACTTAAAAATACTTATAAAAATGATAATAGTCTATATAAATATTGTTTTTAAACTAAAACACTTCACTTCAGTTCAGTTACATCCTACAGATTCGTTTATCTACTCGTAAGTTGTTCATCCGCTCCCTTCTGCTATGAGAAAAGTTTCGAGGAGCCATTTCTTTGCAAATTAGCGATCTCTGGGACAATTTACATTTTTACGCCATTCAAGATATTATAAGTGTTAACGTTCAAGCGTTATTAGTAAAGTTTTAATCATAATTATCGATAAGGTGGCATTAACAACATGGCTTTCGTGCCCTTATTGAGATCGTCCTACTTCAGGCGGTTGCGCCGTATGATGTCACAAAGTAATGAATACTAAGTACAAGGTGAGACAGAAATGCGTCAATGTAATCCGTCTATAGTTTATTATCTAATCTATTTTAACCACACGTCGAAATAACGTATTGTGGATCTGTGATATAGATCATACCATAAAGAATAGAAAGTTATAAAAACATTGTGTTTTTTTTGGAGTTTATTAGAAATTACTCCTTAATCATCTAATGATCAAAATATTTTCATATACTTATAGGCGTTATGAAAAATAGCTGGCTGGCTGTATGAAAAATAGATGGGAAGTAAAATAAAGCGCTAACTAAATGTGAAGCCGTCATGGTTTACCTGTGTGCAACATACTCGCGCATCTCATAGCGCGTAATGAATAATGTAATATAAGTCATATATTTTTATGTAATATTATTTATGTCATATATTTTATTAAATAAATATAAACCAACATATTATGGTTTTATTTACTTCCTTTGCCTATTGCATATATTTTTAGATTTGTTATTAAGGAGTAAACTTCAGTCACTCATCGGAGCTGACACGAACAATATTTCTTACATAAACTCAGTAAATTTACTTTTTTTATTAACGTTTATGATATATGAGATGGTAGCCTATATTGATGCCTCAGCTGATGGGGCCAGTTTAGTACATTCTGTTGAAACTCGAACAGAAATCCTGCATATATATATATATATATATATATATATATATATATATATATATATATATATATATATATATATAGCATGGTAATTATGATAATGAAAATTTTTTTTGGTTGCTTTAAATGGGGTTTTTACGTTTCTAATAAGATAACTTAAGAAATATTAAATTTCTAAAAATATTATTTGCTTCTGAACTTACCGACACGTGCCGACATAATATTATCTACGTCACAGAAGAAATAATAGTCTGCGGCGGATATGAGGTCACTGACATGGCCGACTCAAAGCAAGCCGCTAAGCGGCGCGTGCTTCCCCAAGGTTTTTGCGTAAATCTTTATACCTATCTAGACTCAGTTATTCTCAGAAAATTTTAATTTCAAAATAATAGAAATTATAATGAAATGGTTATTATTTCAACCACAATACACATAGTATTTTTTATAGTATAAGGAGACAAACGAGCACACAGTCCACCTGATGGTAACTGGTTGCTGTGGCCCATAGACATCTACATCTATCCTCGATTACGAATCAAAATACAGATGCGTTGTCACCGGTGAGGATTAAGATGGAATGCCTCTTTTCCAGTAAAAAGGTTCTCCGATTCTCTACACTCACCATACGAAATACAGCAGCATTAAGCAACCATTTCACGCTGGTATTCTGTGAGAGCGTGGTCCTTCCCCGGTCGAGCCGACCCATTCGTGCTACAACTATACATCTAGTATCATTATGTATATTATAAGTATCATTTGAATACTTATGTTGTAAATTTCCACTTTTTTGCTAAATAGATCTACGAAAATATTTAAAAAGGTTATTTCATGCATAAAATATCGTGATTAATTCCAAATTTTCAACTATTTGTAGGAGAAAGGAGACAATCAATTTTTCTATGGAGAATGGGCCCACTACAAATTTTAAAGATTATCAATGAAATGCATGTCGATTTATTCCTTATAATCCATAGATTACAATAAATTATTAGTTTTACTGTATCTAAACGGAGTCCTGAGAAATTAACAAATAAAATATGAATCTAACAATAACCTAAAAATAAACTGAAAGCGATTTTCTAGTAGTATTCATCGGTATTATAAGTTAAAATAGTGCACACTTGAATAATAGTACATATAAAACTAAGCTGTAGGTATCATGGAAATACATGTACTTCGTGGTAGGTATATTCAGCATTTATAAATATTTTAAAATCGATGTAAAACCTTTCACTAGTTCGGGCAAAACATAGTGCCTGTCCATGCACAAATGTCGTATGGATTCTAACTTTGACATGTATTGATTGGTTGTGAGTGTAATTCTAAATACCAAGATGGCTAAGGGATAATGTCTTGAATAATAGTACATATAAAACTAAGCTGTAGGTATATTCAGCATTTATAAATATTTTAAAATCGATGTAAAACCTTTCACTAGTTCGGGCAAAACATAGTGCCTGTCTATGCACAAATGTCGTATGGATTATAACTTTGACATGTATTGATTGGTTGTGAGTGTAATTCTAAATACCAAGATGGCTAAGGGATAATGTCTTGAATAATAGTACATATAAAACTAAGCTGTAGGTATATTCAGCATTTATAAATTTTTTAAATCGATGTAAAACCTTTCACTAGTTCGGGCAAAACATAGTGCTTGATCCAATCACAGTGCAGATTTATTTCAGCTTTAGAGTGACTTTATCACATAATATTTATAAAAATAAACATGACAACAGAGGTAGGCAGAGACTACGTACTAAATATCCTGACACACCTGCCACACTTTGCATACCTGCTCGTCGGCTAAGTGTACGCTTAATCTAGGCCATCTTCAAAATATCGTCAATTTCATCGATAATCTTTCGTCTAGGGTATCCCTTGCCGACTCTGCCGTTCACTTCGCAACAAAAATTAAAAAGCCGATCGGAAAGAGCTTGGTCGCCGACGATTCGAACAGCTCTGCGCTGGATGCGATCAAATGGAAGGAGCTGGCACTGGGGAGCCCCGGCCCATAGATGGGAACAGTATTCCACGTGCGGCCGAATCTGCGCTTTGTAAAGTTGCAGGCGGTGAGCCGGCATGAAGTACTGTCCCGTTCTGCTATATATACCATGCTTTTTAGAGGCCAGTTTTGCCTTCTCTTCCAAGTGACCACGAAACTGCACGTCACTCGATATGTCGACACCGAGCATTCCGATACTGGCTGAGACAACAAGGGAGTGCCTTAAAACTGAGGAGATACGACGAAGGGGGTTATTTAACGGTTAAAAATGGAATTGACAATTTCATTGGTGCCGGCGGAGATCGAATCCGGGTTGCTCGCGTACTGTAAAATGTACAGCGAGCGCTTACCCCCCGGGCTACCACGGTATTTTTATAGCATAGGGTGACAAACGAGCACACAGTGCACCTGATGGTAAGTGTTTGCTGTGGCCCAGAGACATCTACATCTGTCCTCGATTACGAAACAAAATACAGATATGTTGTCATCCGTGAGGACTTAGGTGGAATGCCTCGTTTCCAGTAAAAAGGGTCTCCGGTTCTCTACACAGCAGCATTAAGCTATTATTTGACGCTGGTATTCTGTGAGAGCGTAGTTCCTCCCCGGTCGAGCCGACCCATTCGTGCTACAACTATACTATTAATATAACTGCAGCATGGCTCTGCCACGTAAAAAAAAATAATAACTGGTAATATCATTATCATTCATCATTACAGCCCTTCACAAGTCCACTGCTGAACATAGGCCTCCCCCAAGGTATGCCACAAAGCACGGTCCTGAGCCACCTGCATCCACCGACTGACTAAGGCTAGATAACACGTTATACCATTATCTTATTATTAATTTATCAATTTTAGTTTAGCCAGTAAACTCTATCACTTGACTACTGTCATGAGCCAATTCTAACACAAACATTATTAAGCTTACACGGAGTGGAAGAAGTAGTTACGATGTACCAGTTCGGGCTCACTTGTAGAGAGGTTGTACTACCAGTTCTGGCGCACTGAGTCAGAAGTTGTACAAGTACGACGTTCGTCGATTCACGATCCTAAAAAAAAAAAAAATAAAGGTTTTGGCATGCTCTGATCACGAATCTGCGGTCCATTTTTGCGTAGGATGTACGGTTCCGGAGATGTGCAGATCAATTAACTCTTATCTAATTGATATCCGCTTCGAGCCTCAACCGTCATTAGCGCTCCATTGTCCTTATCTACTTATCTATTGTTGATTGACTACCGTCATTATCTATTATTCGTCGGCGTGTGGGTCGGCTTATGCTATTGTATTATACTCCTTTGTTCCTATCTACACTAATCTGACTCATTAATAAAACACATTACCCAATTTTGTTAAAATTTTTATTTATAAAATACAAAATCTTATTACTTATTATCTATAAAATAGGAGCGAAACATCTCACCCACTAAAATATCGTTGTACAATGTGTTCCCTGTAAATATACTCGTAAAACTATGCATTGAACATCCCTGAAACTTATATAGCAAATACATTAAGCAATATTCGCCACAAACTGAAGTCCACTCATTCTAAATCCTATCAACATTCCAGTTCCATCTTTTACAATTTCTTTTAAAAAAACTCTAGATGATATCGTACAGGTGCCCGTCCGAATGAATCAAAAAATTGACCGACGTCATTCGTATCGATATATAAAACTACCCAATGTGACCCTGGTTTATCATCTGTATCCAAATTGCATATTACCTAGTCAGGTCATAAATTCTATCACATGTTTAATATAAAATAATTGAAACAAGTTTATTCATTATGTAACCATTTATATACCAAAATGAACTTAACAAAACATAGATTCTTATGACACTATAGTTTATTCAAAACGACCTCCGTAATTTTGAATACAGCCTTCAATCTGCGCAGCCAGTCGTCTATCACACCACGAACGAGGTCCATGTCATATCGGCGGCTGCCTTAATTAAAGATGTCTTGAGTGACTCGAAATTGGGATGAGGCTTTGAGCACGCCTTTTCCTCCAAGCGTTACCATATCTTGTAATCTAACGAATTCAAATCTGGACTGGTCTTTGTGTCGGATGAAGTCGATTTCACGCGCCGCCAGCCAGTCTTTTTTTTTTGTTTTTAAAGAACGTTCCCTCCACACTAGGTTTTTCTCCTGTATCGTGGGGGCAGTTTACAAACACAAATTTCACAAGGACAAACATCCAAACTCGGAACAATTACTTGTAGGTCGTACAAATACTTGTTCCGTGCGGGATTCGAACCCGCAACCCCCAAGCGCAGCCACTCATTGCTAAGCCACTACGCCACGGAGCTGTCAAAAGTCTTGTGTGCTCTTCGATCTATGAGCTGACGCCGAATCTTGTTGGAATACCCAGTGCCTGTAATAACAGGAACATGGTATGAGAAACAGGTTACACAAGGTTCGTCAGGACTGTATTTTGATACACAACTGCATTCGTTTTTAACCTTTCTCACAAAAATGTACCTCTGTTAAGCCCCAATAAGAAACTCCCAACCACACCATGAGCGAGGATGGAAAATGACCCCGTTGGACACGCGGAATACGGTTGCTCGCTTCTTCACTACTGTGTGCGTACACCTTATCATTTTGTTTGTTGTAGCTCTCTTCTACGGTAAAAAATTTTTCATCCGAAAAAAGAATTTCCCGATATTTTTTTCCCGCGTACCGCTTCAACAAAGCGCGGCATCTCTTCAGTCTCAGATCCATTAGACGAGCATTCAAACGATGTCCTGTTTTTCTTCGATATGCCCGAAGCCCTAAGTCTTCATTTAACGCCGTGGTTCTGCTTAACCCCATCTGAAGGGCCAACAGTTTCTGCTTACGTTTGGGATTTCTTTGAATTCGCACCTTTACAGCTTTTATCACTGCTGGAGTCCTAACAAATCGAGGGCGACCACTTCTTGACCTGTCATCTACACTAGAGTCTTCATTGTATCGTTTGATGGTACGATAAACGAATCTTTTGGTTATATTCAAATTTTCAGTATATCAAAAAATTTAATTGGCGCGTAATCGCAACTGCAACACGGTCTTTTTTAAGCGCCCACTCCATATGTAAAAATGAGTAAAATTCTAAAAAGTATACAGTTTTATTTTCATGAACAATACGAATTCAATAAACTTTTTTGTGGCCAGCATTCTAAAAGAAAAGTTTTTACTGTGTGACAATACTTATGACCTGACTAGGTATATACGTTGGTACGTGGGTGTACATGGGCAGTCAGTGAGTAGCACATTATTTTCTAGACTGGGGTGAATCTTTTTCAGATGTTGTTGTACATCTAGTGTATCCATGATATTACTGCTATTATTAGATTACTACAGTACAATCTACTCAATGACTAACATAGGAATGATCAATTATGTGATTTCTAAATATTAAATTGCATTTTTTCTGTTATACGAGTCATCAATACACTGAATAAGACGCAACACGAAGAATGTGAGATAAGGTTGTTGACGCATAAAGTTGTTATCAATTCTACTGTAGAAATTCTTTAGATTAGAATTATTACTTACTGGTACTATATAAGACCAAGCAACTGCAGTCATGGAGTTAGTGTATGGTCGTTTGACCGCAGTGTATCTATCAATAATACATTTGTGTTACTTCAACGCATCAAAGGCCATAGATGTAAGTGTTTAATCTATTGACAAACTTACTTTTCTTTCTGTTATTTTTTTACGTGTGTATGATTTTGAACGACAGGCCTGTTGGTCTAGTGGTTAGTGACCCTGACTGTTATGCCGGAGATCGTGGGTTCCATTCCCACCCAGGACAAATGTTTGTGTGATGAGCACGATCATTTGTTCTGTGTCTGAGTGTAATTTATCTATAATATTTATGTATTTAGAAATATATAAGTATGTTTATCAGTTGTCTAGTACCCATAACACAAGCTCTGCTTAGCTTGGGACTAGATGGCGTTGTGTGATAGTTGTGGAATATTATTATTATTATTATTATTATTTAGTGTTAACAAATTATATTTAAATATTTTGTGTGTGTATATGATTAAGCCGTGGTAGCTCAGATGGTTAGCGCAAGCTGTAAATTTTACAGTACGTAACGCGGGTTCGATCCCCGCCAACACCAATTAAATTGTTAATTGCAATTTTAAGTGTTTATTCTATTGACACACTTACTTTTCTTTCTGTTATTTTCTTACGTGTGTATGATTTAGTGTTAACAAATTATATTTAAATATTTTGTGTGTGTATATGATTAAGCCGTGGTAGCTCAGATGGTTAGCGCAAGCTGTAAATTTTACAGTACGTAACGCGGGTTCGATCCCCGCCAACACCAATTAAATTGTTAATTGCAATTTTAAGTGTTTATTCTATTGACACACTTACTTTTCTTTCTGTTATTTTCTTACGTGTGTATGATTTAGTGTTAACAAATTATATTTAAATATTGTGTGTGTGTATATGATTAAGCCGTGGTAGCTCAGATGGTTAGCGCAAGATGTAAATTTTACAGTACGTAACGCGGGTTCGATCCCCGCCGACACCACTTAAATTGTTAATTGCAATTTTAAGTGCTGATTTACCACGTGCTCGGCGGTGAAAGAAAACATCGTGAGGAAACCTACACGTCTGAGAAAATTTCGAAGGCATGTGAAGTTCGCCAACACGCATTGAGACCGCGCCGCGGATATTTCCTAGCCATAAATACAAAGACAATAGCAGAAAGTAAAAAGTTAAAAAATACTTTTTTAACAATGACAGTCATTAGTTGATCATTAGTGAATGTGATTCTGTTTTCTTAAATTACAGGAAGAAAAGAGCAGAAGGAAGAAATGGGATGATGGGAAGTAATGAAGAATGAATTGTTATGTGAAGTTTGTTGGAACAAACATATTTTAGTCACGTGTAAATACTTTTAACATTTGGGTTCAAAATGACACAAAATCTAAAAAATATTAGATACATCATCGACATGGACGGATTTTACATTACATATCCTCATAAACATTTTCAATGTAGAGAAATGGCTATTCTAGACGTAAAACTATCTAATAAAAATGATTCGTTTATCGATCATTATTTGTTTCGGCCAAGTTGTCCTTTCAATTATTTGTCGCAAAAAGACAAAAAAACTGTTCGTTATTGTGAAATACACGTGCACGGCATTCCATATTTTGATGTGACCGAAGAATTAAAATGTGCCTACAAACAAGAGAACATCATTCCCATATTAAATTGGTATATTAGAAATTTGTGCAAAGACGAAGTGATCGCATACAAAGGTGGTTCAACAGAAAAACAATTTTTAAAAATGTTGACGACGAATGATAGAATTTTTAATATTGAAGAATACAAATGTCCAAAATACAATGATTTGGTAAATGTCATAAATTTAAACAAACGTTATGTGTGTAATAATCATATATTTGCAAAAAATAATCACAAAATTTTACATTGTTCTTGTGACGAAGTGTGGGTTTTTTACAAGTGGTTATTGCTTGAAAATAAAATTTTAAATTAATCACAAATTTTGTTTGATTTCCCAAAAACATTAGTTATAGTATACTATATAATACAAAGGTGGTTCAACAGGAAAACATTTTTTAAAAATGTTGACGACGAATGATAGAATTTTTAATATTGAAGAATACAAATGTCCAAAATACAATGATTTGGTAAATGTCATAAATTTAAACAAACGTTATGTGTGTAATAATCATATATTTGCAAAAAATAATCACAAAATTTTACATTGTTCTTGTGACGAAGTGTGGGTTTTTTACAAGTGGTTATTGCTTGAAAATAAAATTTTAAATTAATCATAAATTTTGTTTGATTTCCCAAAAACATTAGTTATAGTATACTATATAATAGAAAATTGGTTCAACAGAAAAACAATTTTTAAAAATGTTGACGACGAATGATAGAATTTTTAATATTGAAGAATACAAATGTCCAAAATACAATGATTTGGTAAATGTCATAAATTTAAACAAACGTTATGTGTGTAATAATCATATATTTGCAAAAAATAATCACAAAATTTTACATTGTTCTTGTGACGAAGTGTGGGTTTTTTACAAGTGGTTATTGCTTGAAAATAAAATTTTAAATTAATCATAAATTTTGTTTGATTTCCCAAAAACATTAGTTATAGTATACTATATAATACAAAATTGGTTCAACAGAAAAACAATTTTTAAAAATGTTGACGAATGATAGAATTTTTAATATTGAAGAATACAAATGTCCAAAATACAATGATTTGGTAAATGTCATAAATTTAAACAAACGTTATGTGTGTAATAATCATGTATTTGCAAAAAATAATCACAAAATTTTACATTGTTCTTGTGACGAAGTGTGGGTTTTTTACAAGTGGTTATTGCTTGAAAATAAAATTTTAAATTAATCATAAATTTTGTTTGATTTCCCAAAAACATTAGTTATAGTATACTATATAATACAAAATTGGTTCAACAGAAAAACAATTTTTAAAAATGTTGACGACGAATGATAGAATTTTTAATATTGAAGAATACAAATGTCCAAAATACAATGATTTGGTAAATGTCATAAATTTAAACAAACGTTATGTGTGTAATAATCATATATTTGCAAAAAATAATCACAAAATTTTACATTGTTCTTGTGACGAAGTGTGGGTTTTTTACGAGTGTTTATTGCTTGAAAATAAAATTTTAAATTAATCATAAATTTTGTTTGATTTCCCAAAAACATTAGTTATAGTATACTATATAATACAAAATTGGTTCAACAGAAAAACAATTTTTAAAAATGTTGACGACGAATGATAGAATTTTTAATATTGAAGAATACAAATGTCCAAAATACAATGATTTGGTAAATGTCATAAATTTAAACAAACGTTATGTGTGTAATAATCATATATTTGCAAAAAATAATCACAAAATTTTACATTGTTCTTGTGACGAAGTGTGGGTTTTTTACAAGTGGTTATTGCTTGAAAATAAAATTTTAAATTTATCATAAATTTTGTAACTAATGTTTTTGGGAAATCAATCTTTACCAAATCATTGTATTTTGGAAATTTGTATTCTTCAATATTAAAAATTCTATTATTCGTCGTTAACATTTTTAAAAATTGTTTTTCTGTTGAACCAATTTTGTATTATATAGTATACTATAACTAATGTTTTTGGGAAATCAAACAAAATTTATGATTAATTTAAAATTTTATTTTCAAGCAATAACCACTTGTAAAAAACCCACACTTCGTCACAAGAACAGTGTAAAATTTTGTGATTATTTTTTGCAAATATATGATTATTACACACATAACGTTTGTTTAAATTTATGACATTTACCAAATCATTGTATTTTGGACATTTGTATTCTTCAATATTAAAAATTCTATCATTCGTCGTCAACATTTTTAAAAATTGTTTTTCTGTTGAACCAATTTTGTATTATATAGTATACTATAACTAATGTTTTTGGGAAATCAAACAAAATTTATGATTAATTTAAAATTTTATTTTCAAGCAATAACCACTCGTAAAAAACCCACACTTCGTCACAAGAACAATGTAAAATTTTGTGATTATTTTTTGCAAATATATGATTATTACACACATAACGTTTGTTTAAATTTATGACATTTACAAAATCATTGTATTTTGGACATTTGTATTCTTCAATATTAAAAATTCTATCATTCGTCGTCAACATTTTTAAAAATTGTTTTTCTGTTGAACCAATTTTGTATTATATAGTATACTATAACTAATGTTTTTGGGAAATCAAACAAAATTTATGATTAATTTAAAATTTTATTTTCAAGCAATAACCACTTGTAAAAAACCCACACTTCGTCACAAGAACAATGTAAAATTTTGTGATTATTTTTTGCAAATATATGATTATTACACACATAACGTTTGTTTAAATTTATGACATTTACCAAATCATTGTATTTTGGACATTTGTATTCTTCAATATTAAAAATTCTATCATTCGTCGTCAACATTTTTAAAAATTGTTTTTCTGTTGAACCAATTTTCTATTATATAGTATACTATAACTAATGTTTTTGGGAAATCAAACAAAATTTATGATTAATTTAAAATTTTATTTTCAAGCAATAACCACTTGTAAAAAACCCACACTTCGTCACAAGAACAATGTAAAATTTTGTGATTATTTTTTGCAAATATATGATTATTACACACATAACGTTTGTTTAAATTTATGACATTTACCAAATCATTGTATTTTGGACATTTGTATTCTTCAATATTAAAAATTCTATCATTCGTCAACATTTTTAAAAATTGTTTTTCTGTTGAACCAATTTTGTATTATATAGTATACTATAACTAATGTTTTTGGGAAATCAAACAAAATTAATTTAAAATTTTATTTTCAAGCAATAACCACTTGTAAAAAACCCACACTTCGTCACAAGAACAATGTAAAATTTTGTGATTATTTTTTGCAAATATATGATTATTACACACATAACGTTTGTTTAAAAATTTAAACAAACGTTATGTGTGTAATAAATGATTTGGTAAATGTCATAAATATGACATTTACCAAATCATTGTATTTTGGACATTTGTATTCTTCAATATTAAAAATTCTATCATTCGTCGTCAACATTTTTAAAAATTGTTTTTCTGTTGAACCACCTTTGTATGCGATCACTTCGTCTTTGCACAAATTTCTATTATACCAATTTAATATGGGAATGATGTTCTCTTGTTTGTAGGCACATTTTAATTCTTCGGTCACATCAAAATATGGAATGCCGTGCACGTGTGTTTCACAATAACGAACAGTTTTTTTGTCTTTTTGCGACAAATAATTGAAAGGACAACTTGGCCGAAACAAATAATGATCGATAAACGAATCATTTTTATTAGATAGTTTTACGTCTAGAATAGCCATTTCTCTACATTGAAAATGTTTATGAGGATATGTAATGTAAAATCCGTCCATGTCGATGATGTATCTAATATTTTTTAGATTTTGTGTCATTTTGAACCCAAATGTTAAAAGTATTTACACGTGACTAAAATATGTTTGTTCCAACAAACTTCACATAACAATTCATTCTTCATTACTTCCTACCATCCCATTTCTTCCTTCTGCTCTTTTCTTCCTGTAATTTAAGAAAACAGAATCACATTCACTAATGATCAACTAATGACTGTCATTGTTAAAAAAGTATTTTTTAACTTTTTACTTTCTGCTATTGTCTTTGTATTTATGGCTAGGAAATGTCCGCGGCGCGGTCTCAATGCGTGTTGGCGAACTTCACATGCCTTCGAAATTTTCTCAGACGTGTAGGTTTCCTCACGATGTTTTCCTTCACCGCCGAGCACGTGGTAAATCAGCACTTAAAATTGCAATTAACAATTTAAGTGGTGTCGGCGGGGATCGAACCCGCGTTACGTACTGTAAAATTTACATCTTGCGCTAACCATCTGAGCTACCACGGCTTAATCATATACACACACACAATATTTAAATATAATTTGTTAACACTAAATCATACACACGTAAGAAAATAACAGAAAGAAAAGTAAGTGTGTCAATAGAATAAACACTTAAAATTGCAATTAACAATTTAATTGGTGTTGGCGGGGATCGAACCCGCGTTACGTACTGTAAAATTTACAGCTTGCGCTAACCATCTGAGCTACCACGGCTTAATCATATACACACACAAAATATTTAAATATAATTTGTTAACACTAAATCATACACACGTAAGAAAATAACAGAAAGAAAAGTAAGTGTGTCAATAGAATAAACACTTAAAATTGCAATTAACAATTTAATTGGTGTTGGCGGGGATCGAACCCGCGTTACGTACCGTAAAATTTACAGCTTGCGCTAACCATCTGAGCTACCACGGCTTAATCATATACACACACAAAATATTTAAATATAATTTGTTAACACTGAATAATAATAATAATAATAATAATATTCCACAACTATCACACAACGCCATCTAGTCCCAAGCTAAGCAGAGCTTGTGTTATGGGTACTAGACAACTGATAAACATACTTATATATTTCTAAATACATAAATATTATAGATAAATTACACTCAGACACAGAACAAATGATCGTGCTCATCACACAAACATTTGACCTGGGTGGGAATGGAACCCACGATCTCCGGCATAACAGTCAGGGTCACTAACCACTAGACCAACAGGCCTGTCGTTCAAAATCATACACACGTAAAACATAACAGAAAGAAAAGTAAGTTTGTCAATAGATTAAACACTTACATCTATGGCCTTTGATGCGTTGAAGTAACACAAATGTATTATTGATAGATACACTGCGGTCAAACGACCATACACTAACTCCATGACTGCAGTTGCTTGGTCTTATATAGTACCAGTAAGTAATAATTCTAATCTAAAGAATTTCTACAGTAGAATTGATAACAACTTTATGCGTCAACAACCTTATCTCACATTCTTCGTGTTGCGTCTTATTCAGTGTATTGATGACTCGTATAACAGAAAAAATGCAATTTAATATTTAGAAATCACATAATTGATCATTCCTATGTTAGTCATTGAGTAGATTGTACTGTAGTAATCTACTAATAGCAGTAATATCATGCATACACTAGATGTACAACAACATCTGAAAAAGATTCACCCCAGTCTAGAAAATAATGTGCTACTCACTGACTGCCCATGTACACCCACGTACCAACGTATTGCCATATACCTAGTCAGGTCATAAGTATTGTCACACAGTAAAAACTTTTTAGAATGCTGGCCACAAAAAAGTTTATTGAATTCGAATTGTTCATGAAAATAAAACTGTATACTTTTTAGAATTTTACTCATTTTTACATATGGAGTGGGCGCTTAAAAAAGACCGTGTTGCAGTTGCGATTACGCGCCAATTAAATTTTTTGATATACTGAAAATTTGAATATAACCAAAAGATTCGTTTATCGTACCATCAAACGATACAATGAAGACAGTAGTTACGATGTACCAGTTCTGGCTCACTTGTAGAGAGGTTGTACTACCAGTTCTGGCGCACTGAGTCAGAAGTTGTACAAGTACGACGTTCGTCGATTCACGATCCTAAAAAAAAAAAAAAAGGTTTTGGCATGCTCTGATCACGAATCTGCGGTCCATTTTTGCGTAGGATGTACGGTTCCGGAGATGTGCAGATCAATTAACTCTTATCTAATTGATATCCGCTTCGAGCCTCAACCGTCATTAGCGCTCCATTGTCCTTATCTACTTATCTATTGTTGATTGACTACCGTCATTATCTATTATTCGTCGGCGTGTGGGTCGGCTTATGCTATTGTATTATACTCCTTTGTTCCTATCTACACTAATCTGACTCATTTATAAAACACATTACCCAATTTTGTTAAAAGTTTTATTTATAAAATACAAAATCTTATTACTTATTATCTATAAAATAGGAGCGAAACATCTCATCCACTAAAATATCGTTGTACAATGTGTTCCCTGTAAATATACTCGTAAAACTATGCATTGAACATCCCTGAAACTTATATAGCAAATACATTAAGCAATATTCGCCACAAACTGAAGTCCACTCATTCTGAATCCTATCAACATTCCAGTTCCATCTTTTACAATTTCTTTTAAAAAACTCTAGATGATATCGTACAGGTGCCCGTCCGAATGAATCAAAATATTGACCGACGTCATTCGTATCGATATATAAAGCTACCCAATGTGACCCTGGTTTATCATCTGTATCCAAATTGCATATTATATACGTTGGTACGTGGGTGTACATGGGTAGTTTATTGGCAGCATAAACATTATTTTCTAGAGTGGGGTGAATCTTTTTCAGATGTTGTTGTACATCTAGTGTATCCATAATATTACTGCTATTAGTAGATTATTACAGTACCAATCTACTCAATGACTAATATAGGAGTGATCAATTATAGTGATTTCTAAATATTAAATTGCATTCTTTGTGTTATACAAATCGTATTTGAGTCACCAATACACTGAACAAGACACGACAGGAAGGACGTAGGAATGTAGAGATAAGCAACAGAATGTAAGGTAAGCTTGTTGACGCATAAAGATACTATCAATTCTACTGCAGAAATTCTTTAGATTAGAATTATTACTCACTGGTACTATATAAGACCAAGCAACTGCAGGCATGGAGTTAGTGTATGGTCGTTTGACCGCAGTGGATCTATCAATACTACGTTTGTGTTACTTCAACGCATCAAAGGCCATGGATGTAAGTGTTTATTCTATTGACAAACTTACTTTTCTTTCTGTTATTTTCTTACGTGTGTATGATTTAGTGTTAACAAATTATATTTAAATATTATGTGTGTGTATATGGTTAAGCCGTGGTAGCTCAGATGGTTAGCGGAAAATGTAAAATTCACAGTACGCGACCCGGGTTCGATCCCCGCCGGCACCAATTAAATTGTTAATTACAATTTAAAGTGCTGATTTACCACGTGCTCAGCGTAGCCCTAAAACCCTCTCAGAAATGAGAGGAGGCCTATGTTCAGCAGTGGACTTTAATAGGTTGTAACTTTAGCTTTTTAACTTTTATGATTAAGTGTTAACAAATTGATATTAACATGATAACTGTGTTGTTGCAGAAATCATTGAGCTTCGATGAAAATACCTATAAACAGTATTACTACTCGCCACTCTCCCCTCAAGAAGAGAGTGATGACATCGTCATTAATAATAACACATGCGATGGTGGAAAAAGAAAATCGCAATCGATTGATCATTTTTTTGAAGCTGAATCAAAAATAAAAAAGAGGAAGCTGTTATCATCAACCGTAGCACGAGCCGCTAGAGATGGTGTATCATACATTTCTACTAATTCTGACGACGGAGACCAAGCGACGCATCTCATCAAAATTGAAATGTACGATATGAAGAAGCTATCCAAGATTCCAACTACTGATCATTGGAAACATGCTTCCACGAGGATTAAATATTACGTAAAGACTAATAAGGATAGCATCTACGACAACACAAACGCCCTCGTATACAATATTACAAAGACAATAGCAGAAAGTGAAAAAGTTAAAAAATACTTTTTTAACAATGACAGTCATTAGCTGATCATTAGTGAATGTGATTCTGTTTACTTAAATTACTTCCGTGTACTCATTATATTCTATTTCTAATCCTTTGTTAGACTTAAATATCGGACATTATTTGAAATTTGGGTATCAGTTGGTCTACCAACACTGAACTGTTACTTACTCTGCTACCTATTTTCTTCTTTACTATAAGGATGGCAAACTTCAGTGAAGTGTGCACCAGTGCTTTCTTCTCCACAACCATGGAAGAGAATACGAAACTATTCAACAGCGAATTAAATCAGGAGTTGTCTAAAGTTTGTGATGAAATGGAGAAGGATCAACTTTACGATTCATCGTATGATGATGAGTTGTATAATCACTGTGCGATGGTTGAAACACAGTTTAAGTAAGTAAAATAAACATTCATTTTGATCATAATTTACACAATGTCTTGTACAGTTTTTAATAAATTTAAACATTTTAGTAGTCAACCACTACAACTTGGAAGAGGAACGAAGCGAACGAGCAGCAAAGAACCCAAGATCATCAAAAAACCAACAACGGAAGCAGAAGCGCCTACCTCTGCAGGGAACAGTATCAGTAACGATGATCAAGTGGAATGTCTAACGTGTCATATATTTATCAAGAAACGGTATTTAGCTAATCATTTTAAAAGTAATGTTCACAAAAATAATCTTTTAAATTCACATAATTCTTTATCAAACGTTAGTGTTATTGAATCTGCTTTTGGAAATAGGATTTTAACTTATAAAATCAAGAGTAGAGTAGATAGTTCGACATTGGTAAATTTTGAAACTCCTGAACTATTTTTAAATTCTATTAAAGATGATATTTTATTTTTAATACAAGAGTGTATTCATCAACACATAATTTTTAAAGTAAACTTCATATTGCATGCTGATTTTGTTCAACAAACTAAAGATATTCATGATACGTTCGATTTTCAAACGCTTAACTATATTATTTGTCAAGGAGATGACTTAAATATTTTTTTTTCATCTTTAAATGATACAATTACTACTAAAATTAGTGCATTTGAAAAAAAAGATAGTGGATGGAGTCTAAAAAACATAAAATCTATAGACATGAATGTTAATAAATTTAACCCCCTGCGCGGTACTTCATACATAGATCTTCCTCGTGACATAAAATTAAAAAAGGCTGTTATAAATGTAAAAAGCAAGGATTATTTTTGTTTTAAATGGGCGTTACTTTCGGCGTTATATCCCGTAAACAAAAACGCGGATCGTGTATCATCGTACGTTAAACATGCAAATAAACTTAAATTTGATGGTATTTCCTTTCCAGTTAAAATTTCTGACATAGCAAAAGTAGAGAAATTAAATGATATTAGTATTAATGTTTTTGGGTTAGAATATAATAAAGAAAAACGATGTAATTCTATAGTAGGTCCATTATTTTTAACAAAGTGTCGTAAAGATAGACATATCAATTTATTATTTTTTTCCAAGGATACAAAAAATCATTATTGTTACATAAAAAATTTATCGCGGTTAGTTAGTAAACAAATTTCAAAAGACGGTCACATCATGTACATTTGCGAAGCATGTCTACTTCACTTTCCATCTAAGGAAAGTTTAAATAACCATGAACAATACGATTGTGCCCACATTTGTACAGAATTACCAAACAGTGAAACTTTTAAAAAAAAGAATTGGTTTGGTCAACCTATTTCAAATGATAAAATTAAATTTGATAGTTATGAAAAAAAGTTGAAGATACCATTCGTAGTTTATGCTGATTTTGAAGCATTTTTAAAACCAATAGAATCATGTTCTAACGATCCTTCCAAACCTTTCACACACAATATTCAGAAACATGAAGTACATAGTTTTGGTTATTATATTAAATGTTCATATGATGATAAATTATCAAAATATGTAACGTATTGCGGACCCAACTGTGCACAAGTGTTTATGGAAAGTTTATCTAACAATCTCAAAGAAATAAATAGACTTCAAAAATATCCTCCACTTCCGCTAACAAATGAAGACAAAAACCAAATTTCAAATGCAACCATTTGTCATATTTGTGAAACAGAGTTATCAGAACATTTTTATGATTTTGATTGGTACACCGGTAGTTTTATAGGTGTTGCTCACGAATCATGTAGCTCGAAGTTCAGAAAACCTCGTTATATACCAATATTTTTACACAACCTTAGTCACTATGATGCTCATTTTATTGTTCACGCGTTAAACTTTTGTGATGGTGAAGTCGAAGTTATCCCTCAAAATAAAGAAAAATATATATCCTTTTCCAAAAAATTAAAAATGAATAACCACGAAATTATATTAAGATTCATAGATTCATTTAAGTTTTTATCATGTAAATTAGAAGAATTGGCCAAAAATCTCAGTAATGATCAATTTCAAGAATTACGTAGAAATTATCCTAATGATGAAGATTTCTTTCGTTTAAAACGGAAAGGCGTTTATCCATATGAACTTATGACTAATTATGATAGTTTAAGCCTAACATCGCTCCCCGAACAAAAATTTTTTTATAGCTCGCTCACAGATTCCCATATTTCAAATGATGATTACAATCATGCTAAAGATGTTTGGAAACACTTTGGGTGTTGTAATATGCTAGATTATTCAAACCTGTATTTAAAAACAGACGTTTTACTTTTAACCGATGTATTTGAAAACTTTAGAAAGTTATGTATTAATACTTATGATTTAGACTCTGCCCATTATTACACAGCACCCGGTTTAAGTTGGGAAGCAATGTTAAAATATACAAAAATAGAATTAGAACTTTTAACAGATTATGAGAAAATTGCATTTATTAGATCAGGTATCAGGGGTGGTGTATCTCAATGTAGTAATCGTTATGCTAGAGCTAATAACAAATATATGGGGGATTATGATGCAGGGAAACCAAATTCATATATCACATATTTTGATGCCAACAATTTATATGGTTGGGCTATGTCTCAATGTCTTCCTACTGGTGGATTCGAATGGGTAAATCCGAATACAGAATTTAATGTGTCTGAGACATCGAACTTCAGTTTTATTTTAGAAGTTGATTTGGAATATCCAGATGAACTTCATGATTTACATTCGGACTTTCCTTTATGCCCCGAAAACATTTGTGCAGACAATATTAATGAAAATAAACTAGTCCCAAATTTAAATAATAAAGATAAATATGTAATTCATTACAGAAATTTAAAGCAGTGCATAGAAATGGGGGTTAAATTAACTAAAATTCATAGAGTTTTAAAATTTAAACAGTCTCGCTGGTTGAAGATGTACATAGATCTAAACACAAAATTAAGAACGTTAGCAAAATCAGATTTCGAAAAAGATTTTTATAAATTAATGAATAATTCAGTCTTCGGAAAGACTATGGAGAATATTGAAAAAAGGGTTAACATAAAATTAGTTACACACTGGGAGAACCAGGGCAAAGCTTTAGGTGCTCAAGATCTAATCGCTAAACCACAATTTCATAGTCTTTCAGTATTTTCGGAAAACCTAGTTGCGGTTCAGTTGCGAAAAACAAAGTTAATATATAACAAACCAATTTATTTAGGGTTTTGCATTTTAGATATTTCAAAAACATTAATGTATGATTTTCATTATAACTATATGGTTAAAAAGTTTAGTAAAATCAAATTATTGTATACAGATACGGATAGTTTAATATATCATATATTTACAGATGATTTTTACTCTGATATAAAACCTGACCTTTCATCATACTTTGATACCTCAGCTTATGATGCAAATAATATTTTTGAATATCCAAAATTAAATAAAAAGAAATTAGGTTTTTTTAAAGATGAAAATAATGGTAAAATCATGAAAGAATTTGTGGGTTTACGATCCAAAATGTACGCTTTTAACTTAGAGAATAAGACTATAGCCAAGGCAAAAGGCGTAAATAAATGTATCACTAAAAAGATGACCATGGATAATTATAAGTCTTCTCTATTTAATAAAAAAGTGCAATATTATAGTATGCTTAGATTTAAATCAATTAAACACACAATTTTTACACAAAAATTAAATAAGATTGGTTTATCATATAATGACACAAAGAGGCATATTTTAGATAATAATATTGAAACATTAGCTTGGGGTCATTATAAACTGCGTTATGTAAGTGTTGATAGTTTTTAATTTTATGTCTGCATGTAAATAAAATTTGTATTGATTGTAAAATAATGATAATAGTATAATATGACGTAGAGTTTATTACATATTTAATCGTTGTTTTATTGTAAATAATTTAAGTTAATTGTTGTTTATATTTGCGTGTGTGTGTGTGTGTGTGTGTGCATTTATTTGAGATTGAGTTGTTATGATGTACTAATTGTGTTAGAAATAGTATACAGATCATTCTGTTTTATATAATGTTTGCAATATATATTAATTGTTAACACCAACACTTTCATTTTTTATTTCACCCCTTAGAACTTTAGACGTGTATAATGTTTCACTTTATCCATCCGTTTACTGCTATTGTGGCGGGGCCAAGTGGATGTGGGAAGTCAAATTTTGTAACAAATTTCATAAAATCAGTTACAGAAATATGTAATTGTGATTTTAATCAGATCACATGGTGCTTTGATGAAATGCAACCTTTATATAATTTACCAAATGTTAACTACCATCAAGGAATTCCAAATATTAATATGTTTGACGGTGAAAACCCACATCTTGTTATTATTGATGATCTAATGAGAGAGTCCGATGGAAGAATTGTGGATATATTTACAAAAGGTAGTCATCACAGGAATCTTAGTGTATTTTATTTAACACAAAATTTATTTCATCAGGGTAAAGGGCAAAGAGACATATCCTTAAACTCAAGTTATATAATATATTTTAAAAACCCTCGAGATAAAACTCAAATAAGATATTTAGCACGACAAGTGTCACCAGATAACCCAAAATTTATTGAAGATGCCTACAGGGATGCAACTCTAGAGGCGCATGGATATTTAATGGTAGATTTAAAACAGAATACCAATGATTTTTGTCGTATCAAGACAAATGTCTTCCCATTTAATGGTTTCTGCACAGTCTACGTCCCCACAAAAGAGTTTAAATACACCAAGAATCAAACATTTCAAATCATTGCTAAATGGTGCATCGTCGACTCACAACGCATAAACATTTGCTAAACGCTTTGCATACGCTTAAACCAAAATATCAAAGAGCATTACTTAAAACGTGTGATGAAGAAGAAATTAACTGTATTTGTGAGTGTATTCATAACGTTTTACAAGGAAAAGTACCTCTTAAAGATCAAGATAAACAAAAATTGAATAAACACAAAAATATACTCCGTCAACTAGTGCGTAAGTGTAAACATAAACTAAGAAAAAATATAATTATACAAAAAGGAGGGGCTTTCTTACCAATAATATTAGGTGCAATATTGAGTGGATTAGTGAGTGGACTAGCCAGTTAACATGGAAAATGCAAAGAAAATGATACTTATCGAACCTGGATTGATTGAAAAATTAAAACAAGAAAATAAGGTTAATACGAGTAGTAGTTTATCTCGATTAGATATTGAAATGCAAAATATTATGAATAGTAAGACGGAAGACCGAAAGAAATGGATGTTATATTTACAAACACTGCAAAGATACCTTCATTTTACCGAAGAGGATCGTCAACCACTCAGATTACCAATTTATTCTGATACATCTAATGAAGATTCAAACGAGTCTAAAATTGGTTTTAAAAATAAAGATAGAGATCTAAAAACTTCAGTTGATGCTGAATCTTTGTTGGAGGAGAATCGATCCATCAAAAGTAAAGAAAATGTTGAAAATCCACTTTACACACCAGCTCAAATACTCAGTTTAATACCAAAAACTTATAATAAAAAAGGACAGTTATTATTAAACTTAGTTGAAACAAGTAAAGGTAAAATACATTGGGATAATGAAGGTACAGTCATAATTGATAATGAAAAAATTCCTGGAAGTAATATTGTTGATTTAATAAATGATTCACTAAGACCCTTAAAAAGAAGTGATCCAGTAGGTTGGGATAGATTTGCTGAAGCATTAAAAGATATTAAAGTACCACTTACTTATATTGGAAATCCAAAGAGATGTGAGTTTATTAACCAACTTCAAGCAAAAGATCTGAACAAACCCTCTGAGATTGAATTTCAAGAGTTTTCTACACCGAGCAGTAGAGATAAAAAGTCTACAACTAAAATACGTAAAAGGCTTGAGTGGGAAAAATGGACCCCGTACTAGAAGAAATTAACAGGATTTATTATGATCCATCTAATCCCGCTGGTTTTGGTAGTATTGATAAATTATCAAAAGCCATGAAGGGTAAAATGAATAAAAAGCAAGTAAAGGAATGGTTAAAATCACAAGAAACATACACATTACATAAACCCATTCGAAAAAAATTCCCGCGTAATAGGTACATTCTATCAAATATTAATGAACTGTGGCAAGCTGATTTAAGTGATATGCGAACTTATTCTCAATATAATGATGGTTTCAAGTATATACTTTGTGTTATTGATGTATTTAGTAAATATGCTTTTGCAAGACCAATGAAAAAGAAAAACTCAGAAACAACTAAAGAATGTTTTGAAAGTATATTTACTGAAAGTAATTTAACACCTACTCACATACAATCTGATAAAGGTACAGAATTTGTTTCAAAAGATGTACAAAAATACTTTAAATCCAAAAAGATTAATTACTATACCACTAACAATCCTGACATTAAGGCCAGTATTGTTGAACGATTTCAAAGAACACTAAAAATGAAAATGTGGCGTTATTTCACTCATAATAATACTTATAGATATATAGATGTTTTACAAGATTTAATATACTCTTACAATCACAGCTTTCACTCTAGTATTAAGATGTGCCCATGTGATGTAAATTCCAACAATATTATGACAGTTTGGACTAATCTTTATGATAGACGGTCAAACAAACTTTCTTTAGAAAATCCTAAACCAAATTTCAATGTGGGTGATTATGTTCGAATAACTAAATATAAACATGCTTTCCAAAAAGGATATGAATCAAATTGGAGTGATGAAATATTTATTATATCTTCAATAATTGATAGATCTCCATGGGTTGTTTATACAATAACAGATTTACAAAATGAACCAATAGTTGGTACTTTTTATGAAAGAGAATTACAGAAAATCACTTACAACCCCACCTCACAATATAAAATAGATAAAATAATTGACACTCGTTACTCAGGTAACAGAAAAGAAGTATTAGTGAAGTGGAAAGGTTATCCAGATAAATTTAACAGTTGGATTTTAGCTTCTAGTTTAAAAGAAATATGAATAAAGAAAGTTTTTATTTAACTTTGCTCAGCAATAGTTCAATGGAATATTTTCCTGATAACAAGACCACAAATTTTTCAAAGAAATTACCGAAAGCTATTAAATTAGAAGGTGAATGGTCGGTTGGAGTTGTCGAGTTTCAATATCCATGTACCATGTTTACTGTTCAAGATCATG
Source organism: Parnassius smintheus behrii (assembly GCA_036936625.1). Classification (NCBI taxonomy): domain Eukaryota; kingdom Metazoa; phylum Arthropoda; class Insecta; order Lepidoptera; family Papilionidae; genus Parnassius; species Parnassius smintheus. The sequence continues at coordinate 31,526,370 of JAUPFT010000025.1, forward strand.
AAAATGTTATATACATTACAAAATCTATGTTAATGCCTAATGAAGATAAACCATCCACAGTGTACTACAAAAAACATATTCCAGCTACCAACTATGATAACGTTGAGCATATTTTAAGAGTGTTAAATGGTATCGGAGAGAACTTGAAATTTCGCTATGATGAAATAACAAAATTTGTGTCTATTTCTGTTTTGGATAAAAATATAACATCCGTAACATTATCACCCAAATTAAGTTTACAACTAGGTTATGAACCAAATAAAAATCTCCTAGAGAGAAATTTTGGAAAGTGTCCTGCTAATTTACACTTAGGGTTACCATCTCAACTCTTTCTATATTGTGACATTATCGATCCTCAGATTGTGGGTGATGTTATGACTCCTTTACTAAGAGTCATTTCATTAGATCCTACAAAATACATTTATGGTGCAAATAAAATGCACGTTTTCTCTCAACCTCACTACTTACCTGTTATGCGAAGAGAGTTCGATACGCTGGAAATAGTTATAAGATCGAGCACAGGACAAAAAATACCATTCCAGTTTGGAACCGTGTGTATTAAACTACATTTCCGAAAATTATAATAATGAATTCCCTTCGTGATCATCATAAATGTCCATATGAAAATTATTATACACATCAAGCTGGGTCAGGAGTTGGAGTAATTTATAAGGGTGCACCATACCAACGCGGTCATGGTATTGGGAGCTTCTTAGGGGGGTTATTTAGATCAGTTTTACCTTTACTTTCAAGTGGTGCTTGAGTGATTGGTAAGGAGGCATTAAGCGCTGGAGTAGGACTTTTATCGGATATGGTTCAAGCGCGTCCTATGGAAGCCTCAATAAAAGATCGTCTAAAGCAAGTTAGTACGAATTTAAAACGAAAGGCTGATGAGAAAATTGATCAATTTAACATGACAGGATCTGGGTATAAAACTAAAAGAAAACGATTGACCTCGTTCATTCCACCATTAACTGCTAAAGTGAAAGCTGCGAAAAAACTTGGTCTAAAACCAAAAAATAACAAAGATATATTTTCAAATTAAATATGTCTTTTCTTCATAATCATTCTTGCGAGTGCGTTAAGTCAGAATTGGATTTGTTTGCACTACCGTCTACACAAACTAGCATTGAAAATGGATTGTGGATTCATTATAAACCAATTTCATCTCTTGGTGATGATGGACCTATCGAGTTTCAAGTTCCTGGGACAGGCGATGACTACATAGATTTGTCTCATACATTACTCCACATAAAGGCAAAAGTATTAAATCAAGATTCAACTAACTTGATATCTACTACAATAGTAGCACCTGTAAATAATTGGCTGCATTCACTTTTTAGTCAACTTGATGTTTATTTAAACCAAAAACTTGTATCACCACCTAATAATACCTATGCATATCGAGCATACATGGAAACCCTTTTAAACTATGCTCCTGCTGCTAAACAATCTCATCTTACTTGTAGTCTTTGGTATGATGATACAGCAGGAAAAATGGATTCTACGGATGGTAAAAACATAGGATTTGTTAAAAGACAGGAATTGATTAGTGAAAGTAAGGAAATAGAAATGATTGGTCATCTTCACGGTGACATTTTCAACCAAGATAAATTTTTAATTAATGGTGTTGAAATGAGTGTTAAATTGGTTCGATCTAGAGAGAGCTTTAATTTAATTGCTGGGTCAAACGATGTAAAGTTTAAAGTTTGCATTACGGATGCAACTCTTATTGTTCGACGAGCACGAATTAATCCAAGTGTATTACTCGCACATCAAAAAGTTTTAGCTTCTACCACTGCTAAATATCCTATTACTCGAGCTGAAGTAAAAGTTTTAACAATTCCATCGGGTGTTCAAGGAAAAACTCTTGATAATATATTTTTAGGGCAGGTACCCAAAAGATGTATAATTGGATTTGTGAACAATTCTGCATTTAATGGTTCCCTTACTAAAAATCCATTTAACTTTGAAAACTATGGTATTAATTCTTTCAGCTTATATATTGATGGTCAACAAATACCTTCAAAAGCTTTGCAACCATCTTTTAATAATAGCATATTTACATCAGCATATCATACTCTATTCTCGGGAACTGGTATTCACTTTCTTAATGAAGGAAATGGAATCTCTTGTGAACAGTATGCCAAAGGTTACTGTCTATTAGCATTTGACTTAACTCCTGATTTATCAGCCAACTCATCAGCTCATTGGAATCTCATAAAGCATGGTAGTGTAAGATTAGAAGTACGATTTGAATCCTCACTAATACAAACAATTAACTGTATAGTTTATGCTGAGTTTGATAATATTATTGAGATAGATAAAAACAGAAATGTTACTGTAGACTATAGTAGTTAAGGTTATAATATGTGTTGTGTGATAGATTTTATGAGTTATGTGTAATGCATTTTGTGTGTATGTAACTATGTGAAACATTATAAAATTAAATAAAACAAATTGTATGCAATATATTATTTTTTTATTTCTTTATAAATATTCTATTTAATGTAATACAAAACTCTGTTCGAGTTTAAATTTTACATAAGCACACTGACTAAACCACTGAACATGCTGCTGCCAAGGATCATCATCATCTTCCCAATCTTTTAAGCCACCACCACAATGGAAACACTTGGTCCTGTCTGCATGGTCAGTATAAAATAAACCGGCTTCTGCAAGATCTTCAGGTTTCTGTCGCATAACGAGAGGCCAGTTTTCGAAACTGAGCAACCGGCTAGATTTTGAACTGAAGAATGGACATTCAGCTCTTGAGTACTGCATATTCTTCTCGTTTTCATCTCCACTCAGTGTTGTAGTTTTGTTCTTCAATGATGTGTTCTGTACACGTATGCCACACTCATCTCTTTCTTCTGCTCTTGTCTTCCTGTAATTTAAGTAAACAGAATCACATTCACTAATGATCAGCTAATGACTGTCATTGTTAAAAAAGTATTTTTTAACTTTTTCACTTTCTGCTATTGTCTTTGTAATATTGTATACGAGGGCGTTTGTGTTGTCGTAGATGCTATCCTTATTAGTCTTTACGTAATATTTAATCCTCGTGGAAGCATGTTTCCAATAATCAGTAGTTGGAATCTTGGATAGCTTCTTCATATCGTACATTTCAATTTTGATGAGATGCGTCGCTTGGTCTCCGTCGTCAGAATTAGTAGAAATGTATGATACACCATCTCTAGCGGCTCGTGCTACGGTTGATGATAACAGCTTCCTCTTTTTTATTTTTGATTCAGCTTCAAAAAAATGATCAATCGATTGCGATTTTCTTTTTCCACCATCGCATGTGTTATTATTAATGACGATGTCATCACTCTCTTCTTGAGGGGAGAGTGGCGAGTAGTAATACTGTTTATAGGTATTTTCATCGAAGCTCAATGATTTCTGCAACAACACAGTTATCATGTTAATATCAATTTGTTAACACTTAATCATAAAAGTTAAAAAGCTAAAGTTACAACCTATTAAAGTCCACTGCTGAACATAGGCCTCCTCTCATTTCTGAGAGTGTTTTAGGGCTACGCTGAGCACGTGGTAAATCAGCACTTAAAATTGTAATTAACAATTTAATTGGTGCCGGCGGGGATCGAACCCGGGTCGCGTACTGTGAATTTTACATTTTGCGCTAACCATCTGAGCTACCACGGCTTAACCATATACACACACATAATATTTAAATATAATTTGTTAACACTAAATCATACACACGTAAGAAAATAACAGAAAGAAAAGTAAGTTTGTCAATAGAATAAACACTTACATCCATACACACATAACACAAACGTAGTATTGATAGATCCACTGCGGTCAAACGACCATACACTAACTCCATGACTGCAGTTGCTTGGTCTTATATAGTACCAGTAAGTAATAATTCTAATCTAAAGAATTTCTACAGTAGAATTGATAACAACTTTATGCGTCAACAACCTTATCTCACATTCTTCGTGTTGCGTCTTATTCAGTGTATTGATGACTCGTATAACAGAAAAAATGCAATTTAATATTTAGAAATCACATAATTGATCATTCCTATGTTAGTCATTGAGTAGATTGTACTGTAGTAATCTACTAATACACAAACGTAGTATTGATAGATCCACTGCGGTCAAACGACCATACACTAACTCCATGACTGCAGTTGCTTGGTCTTATATAGTACCAGTGAGTAATAATTCTAATCTAAAGAATTTCTGCAGTAGAATTGATAGTATCTTTATGCGTCAACAAGCTTACCTTACATTCTGTTGCTAATCTCTACATTCCTACGTCCTTCCTGTCGTGTCTTGTTCAGTGTATTGGTGACTTAAATACGATTTGTATAACACAAAGAATGCAATTTAATATTTAGAAATCACTATAATTGATCACTCCTATATTAGTCATTGAGTAGATTGGTACTGTAATAATCTACTAATAGCAGTAATATTATGGATACACTAGATGTACAACAACATCTGAAAAAGATTCACCCCACTCTAGAAAATAATGTTTATGCTGCCAATAAACTACCCATGTACACCCACGTACCAACGTATATAATACGCAATTTGGATACAGATGATAAACCAGGGTCACATTGGGTAGCTTTATATATCGATACGAATGACGTCGGTCAATATTTTGATTCATTCGGACGGGCACCTGTACGATATCATCTAGAGTTTTTTAAAAGAAATTGTAAAAGATGGAACTGGAATGTTGATAGGATTCAGAATGAGTGGACTTCAGTTTGTGGCGAATATTGCTTAATGTATTTGCTATATAAGTTTCAGGGATGTTCAATGCATAGTTTTACGAGTATATTTACAGGGAACACATTGTACAACGATATTTTAGTGGATGAGATGTTTCGCTCCTATTTTATAGATAATAAGTAATAAGATTTTGTATTTTATAAATAAAACTTTTAACAAAATTGGGTAATGTGTTTTATTAATGAGTCAGATTAGTGTAGATAGGAACAAAGGAGTATAATACAATAGCATAAGCCGACCCACACGCCGACGAATAATAGATAATGACGGTAGTCAATCAACAATAGATAAGTAGATAAGGACAATGGAGCGCTAATGACGGTTGAGGCTCGAAGCGGATATCAATTAGATAAGAGTTAATTGATCTGCACATCTCCGGAACCGTACAACCTACGCAAAAATGGACCGCAGATTCGTGATCAGAGCATGCCAAAACCTTTTTTTTTTTTTTTTTTTTTTTTTAGGATCGTGAATCGACGAACGTCGTACTTGTACAACTTCTGACTCAGTGCGCCAGAACTGGTAGTACAACCTCTCTACAAGTGAGCCAGAACTGGTACATCGTAACTACTGAAGACTCTAGTGTAGATGACAGGTCAAGAAGTGGTCGCCCTCGATTTGTAAGGACTCCAGCAGTGATAAAAGCTGTAAAGGTGCGAATTCAAAGAAATCCCAAACGTAAGCAGAAACTGTTGGCCCTTCAGATGGGGTTAAGCAGAACCACGGCGTTAAATGAAGACTTAGGGCTTCGGGCATATCGAAGAAAAACAGGACATCGTTTGAATGCTCGTCTAATGGATCTGAGACTGAAGAGATGCCGCGCTTTGTTGAAGCGGTACGCGGGAAAAAAATATCGGGAAATTCTTTTTTCGGATGAAAAATTTTTTACCGTAGAAGAGAGCTACAACAAACAAAATGATAAGGTGTACGCACACAGTAGTGAAGAAGCGAGCAACCGTATTCCGCGTGTCCAACGGGGTCATTTTCCATCCTCGCTCATGGTGTGGTTGGGAGTTTCTTATTGGGGCTTAACAGAGGTACATTTTTGTGAGAAAGGTTAAAAACGAATGCAGTTGTGTATCAAAATACAGTCCTGACGAACCTTGTGTAACCTGTTTCTCATACCATGTTCCTGTTATTACAGGCACTGGGTATTCCAACAAGATTCGGCGTCAGCTCATAGAGCGAAGAGCACACAAGACTTTTGACAGCTCCGTGGCGTAGTGGCTTAGCAATGAGTGGCTGCGCTTGGGGGTTGCGGGTTCGAATCCCGCACGGAACAAGTATTTGTACGACCTACAAGTAATTGTTCCGAGTTTGGATGTTTGTCCTTGTGAAATTTGTGTTTGTAAACTGCCCCCACGATACAGGAGAAAAACCTAGTGTGGAGGGAACGTTCTTTAAAAACAAAAAAAAAAAAAGACTGGCTGGCGGCGCGTGAAATCGACTTCATCCGACACAAAGACCAGTCCAGATTTGAATTCGTTAGATTACAAGATATGGTAACGCTTGGAGGAAAAGGCGTGCTCAAAGCCTCATCCCAATTTCGAGTCACTCAAGACATCTTTAATTAAGGCAGCCGCCGATGTGACATGGACCTCGTTCGTGGTGAGATAGACGACTGGCTGCGCAGATTGAAGGCTGTATTCAAAATTACGGAGGTCGTTTTGAATAAACTATAGTGTCATAAGAATCTATGTTTTGTTAAGTTCATTTTGGTATATAAATGGTTACATAATGAATAAACTTGTTTCAATTATTTTATATTAAACATGTGATAGAATTTATGACCTGACTAGGTAATATGCAATTTGGATACAGATAATAAACCAGGGTCACATTGGGTAGCTTTATATATCGATACGAATGACGTCGGTCAATTTTTTGATTCATTCGGACGGGCACCTGTACGATATCATCTAGAGTTTTTTTAAAAGAAATTGTAAAAGATGGAACTGTAATGTTGATAGGATTTAGAATGAGTGGACTTCAGTTTGTGGCGAATATTGCTTAATGTATTTGCTATATAAGTTTCAGGGATGTTCAATGCATAGTTTTACGAGTATATTTACAGGGAATACATTGTACAACGATATTTTAGTGGGTGAGATGTTTCGCTCCTATTTTATAGATAATAAGTAATAAGATTTTGTATTTTATAAATAAAAATTTTAACAAAATTGGGTAATGTGTTTTATTAATGAGTCAGATTAGTGTAGATAGGAACAAAGGAGTATAATACAATAGCATAAGCCGACCCACACGCCGACGCATAATAGATAATGACGGTAGTCAATCAACAATAGATAAGTAGATAAGGACAATGGAGCGCTAATGACGGTTGAGGCTCGAAGCGGATATCAATTAGATAAGAGTTAATTGATCTGCACATCTCCGGAACCGTACATCCTACGCGAAAATGGACCGCAGATTCGTGATCAGAGCATGCCAAAACTTTTTTTTTTTTTGTTTTTTTTTTTTTTAGGATCGTGAATCGACGAACGTCGTACTTGTACAACTTCTGACTCAGTGCGCCAGAACTGGTACAACCTCTCTACAAGTGAGCCAAAACTGGTACATCGTAACTACTGGAAGATGAGAGAATTTTTAATATTGATATATGCTAAACCTATTATTACCGTTGTGACTGCAGGCTGCTCTCTCTGCAGGCGACTATATTAAATATAGTGTTGTGTTACATATAGTACGTGAAGGGAACTGGTGACCATTTCTTAATAGTAATGAATTTAAAAACACTCCATTTTTGGCTTACACTTCAACACATTTTTTACAGAATTAAAGAATTTTAGGATCCTAAATAAAAGCATTTATTAATATTTAAGCTATTGCAACTTTATCCTATACTATTAAACGAGCAATTCTTGTATATATGTATATATATATATATATATATATATATATATAATCGGGATCTCGGAAACGGCTCCAACGATTTTCATAAAATTTAGTGTCCAGGGAGTTTCGGGGATAATAAATCGATCTAGCTAAGATTTATTTTTAGAAAATGTCCTTTTGTCCGTGTTTTTAGGCAATTAAAAACTGCTACAATATAGTTAGAATAAGAAGGTAAATTTTGACAGTTTGGTAATGATTATAAATAGCTTATTGGTATAATGGGCGGTCACAAAATCGTAAAACCCCGGTTCGAGCCCAGACCGACCGACCGACTTTTTTTTTTTTCAAGTTTCTTTCTTTTTTGAGAAAATATATTTTTTTCGAGCCCTTTTTTTAGTAGTTTTTAAAAACACGAAAATTTAAATTAAACTAATTGCACTTTTTATTCAAATAACCAGTTCAGTTTTTCCTATAATGTCGCTAAGATCAAAAAATATTATTCGTACTTCGTCAGTATGTAATTTGTATCTAAATATAATTTCCAAAACACACGAATTAAAAAAAAAACCGAGAACGAAAAATACCGAGCAAAGCTCGGTCAACCGGGTACTATATATCTATATATATATATATATATATATATATATATATATATATATATATATATATATATATATATGTAATAGTAATTGAATATGGCAAAATTTTTATTGAATAACTATTTTCACGGATTTTATCGTATTTAATTTACTTAATTTTAATTTCCGCCGTTCATAGGGGGGGGGGGGGGAGATGTTTGACGTCCTGATTACTAGTGGCCCGATCAACGCAGAATGAGTTTACTGTTTCCTGAGATTTTGCATTGATATAACTGGATTTAATTTTATTTTTATTAATTACTCTTCATTGAAATTAAACGAAACTAAACGCGATAAAATCCTTAAAAATATTTTTTTACTGTGCAGTGTTCGCTTAAATATAAGACATCATTATAAATTTTTATAATTAATGTTGTTTACGTGAAATTTTAATGACTCTTTATTAAATTTCTTTTCATTTCATTTTGTTTATTAAATAATATGTCCAACTATAAACAAAAACTCCTTTGTTCAAAGCGTATGAAGTAAATAAGTAAATAAATAAGTAAATAAGTTATTTTACTGACTATTCATTCGGAATAAGGGCAGAAAACGACCTCGTAGTCCCGTCTACCTCTATCATAGAGTAAGAATTAAAATGAAGATGACTTCACCCATGAGGGCTAAGATAGAATGTCTCATTTCCAGTAAAAAGAGTCTCCGGTTCTCTTCACTTCTAAGATGGAATGTCTGTCGTATGTGGACTATGAGAAAGCCTTTGATTCCGTCGAAATTTGGGCGGTGCTACAGTCTCTTCAGCGGTGCCAAGTTGACTGTCGGTATATCGAAGTGCTGAAGTGTTTGTACAGTAGGGCTACGATGGCTATCCGAGTACAGAACCAGAGTACGAAACCTATCCAACTGCAGAGAGGTGTAAGACAGGGTGACGTTATTTTCCCGAAACTCTTCACCGCTGCATTGAAAGACGTTTTCAAGCTACTGGACTGGAAAAGATACGGTATTAACATCAATGGCGAGTACATCACTCACCTTCGATTTGCCGACGATATAGTCCTTATGGCAGAATCGCTGGAGGACTTAAGCACTATGCTCAGTGACCTCAATAGTGCCTCCCAACGGATAGGTCTTAAGATGAACATGGACAAAACAAAGATCACGTTTAATGTCCATGTCACACCTATGCCGGTGGTTGTTGAGAGCACTATGCTCGAAGTCGTTGACGAGTACGTTTACCTGGGATAAACAGTACGACTAGGTAAGTCCAACTTCGACCGAGAGGTCAATCGACGGATTTAACTCGGCTGGGCAGCGTTCGGGAAATTACGACGCATCTTCTCGTCAGGTATACCTCAAAACCTGAAAACTAAGTTGTACAACCAGTGCGTGTTGCCAGTGATGACATATGAAACTGAGACGTGGTCCTTCACTGCTGGCCGTATGAGGACGCTCAAAGTCGCTCAGCGAGCTATGGAGAGGGCTATGCTCGGAGTTTCTCTGCGTGATAAACTTAGAAATGAGGATATCCGCAGTAGAACCAGAGTGACCGACATAGCCCAACGGATTAGTAAGCTGAAGTGGCAATGGGCCGGCCATATAGCTCGAAGAACCGACAACCGTTGAGGAAAAAAGGTTCTCGAGTGGCAGCCTCGTACCGGTAGACGAAGTGTAGGGCGACCCCCCACTAGATGGAGTGACGACCTGGTAAGACATGTAGACATAAATTAAAGTAGTATATGCTTATATTTTTGGGAATGGTAGAATACAATACAAAACTTTGAGCAAAACAATATAGTTATAATGAATAGTAAACTTACTACAACTAAATAATACTTATGTTGTACAATTTTACCCAGAGTTGATAAAAATCCTGCTTCTTATATTAACAAGATAGAGAGGGTTCTATTCATTAACTATTGAGGATTCAATACTTTAAATTAAATAAAATATGAAAATTTAACATACAATCTAAAGTTGAGCCAAGTAATATATTTCCTCTTAATGTCGATGAGCCAAAAAACCATAGGTTTTTTTTTCACATGAGAAAATATTTTGCGGTACTGAGATTTAGAAGCAATCAAATAAAGATAATTAATGGTATAGTTTTTATTACAAAGGGCTCAATATTATGAGTATAACATAATGAAAAACTTGTTACAAATTATAGATGTAAAAGTATTAGAGTCTCACAAGGGTTTGGCAAAAGAAGTCCAAAAATTGTCAACGTAAGAGAACCGCCACATGATCACCGGACACCAAGGTAGCAAAATATACCAACATACCAATGATTTGAAAGTTGGGCAAGACTATTCCCACTTTTGACATGCACATAGTTTCGGACAGTATTGAAGAAATAGGGAAAGTATAATACTGAGGAGATAGGGATGCAAAATCACTATTGAATTAAAACTGCTGGGAAAATATCTAACAGGAGCTATATAGATGCTATATACAGACCGTTAGAACTGTCACTTAGAATATATACATGGATTTATGTATATATAATAAAATAAGAACGAAAAATACTAATGGCAGATATTAAGCGGTGCAGAGAGGCAGAAGTAATTTCTGTACACTTAAAATTGTTGCGAGAATATCCAGCATAAGTTATTAAAATGCTATTGCATTAGAGCTGTCATTTATGAGGATAGACATGGTTAACTATTCAGACCTTACCGCTATGACTTAGAAGGTAGACAGGTCTTAATTCACATATAAGATGCTATCATTAGTGGAAAGATATTAAGATGGGCCAGGACTCAGAAGACATCACTGCAGGCTTTAAACCGTTAGAGCTATCATATAGAGGATAGACACAGTTGACTATTCAAATCTTAGAGCTAACACTTCGAGGTTAGACAGATTGAATTGAAAGCATTACCACTTGAAGGAAGACATTAAGATGGACTACGGCTCGGAAGAAATCACTGCAGGCTTTAAACTGTTAGAGCTATCACATAGAGGATAGACACAGTTGACTATTCAAATCTTAGAGCTAACACTTTGAGGTTAGACAGATTGAATTGAAAGCATTACCACTTGAAGGAAGACATTAAGATGGACTACGGCTCGGAAGAAATCACTGCAGGCTTTAAACTGTTAGAGCTAGCACATAGAGGATAGACACGATTAACTATTCAGACCTTTTGGAGCTAACACTTTGAGGTTAAACAGGTTTTGAATTAACATTAAAACGCTGTCACTATAAACTATAAAGTAGTTTTTTTCACATGAGCAGTAAATGTGAAATAATGAATTATTTATTTTGAATAAAATAACAAATTATTATTAACACTGCCTATATAAAGATAATCATACTACCATGTCATGTTACAGTCATCTCAAAGATATCTCATACACATCATTGGTTACTATTAGTGAAGTATTTTGTAAATTATGGCACTCCAAGATTCGCTCCAAAATTCATACTGAGAATTATAGTGAACTCTCCTATCAAATACTATAAATTATAAAATAATAAAATAATTAATTCTTTATCGTACCCAATTGTAGTAAGTGTAATGAAATTCCTTCCGGGGCTTTTTTGCCTTTTACTTAGGTTTGAGTTATAAAAATAGACTTAATAATAAGTTACTTTAGATTATTAACTACAGAATATTGCAAAAAATATTGAGAATACAGAAATTTACAAAAACTAGTAACAAGCTGAGCAGTGATGAGTTATAGGTTATAATATACATACATTGTCCTTCAACAAATATTACATTTATTCAAATGGGAGCTCAGATGTATAGTTAAGATATAGATAGAATTTCACTTCAACAGGGTTTGCATGGGAAAATATAAATGAGAAGGGGTTGAGCCTTTCTTGTGAATATTTTAATAGAAAACAGAACACAAGATAGTGATAAATTTAACCCACTTAGAATAGTATTTCTTAAGTAAGTTATAGGATGTTAAAATTAAACTGGAGTAGATATTCCAGATTGTTTTCTTTTTCAGTCATAATTCTTCCACAGGGCCACTTCTGCTGCAATCAAACTGGCCTTATGTGTATAAGGAAATGTTATGAAATAACGATAATTTATTTATGTTATTAATTTAAATTTACTATACAGGCAATATGTTCAACATTTTTTATAAAATAAGCGAAATTACAAATTTCCATTCATTGGTATTATAAATTCGCAACCCTGTCTTCAAACATCTACAATTGTTAAGAATGTCTAGGACAAGGAGGGAGTATGTCAACCTTCAGCTTACCTCAGATACACGATGAAAATTTTCGCAATACGTATTGAAAAATTTAATAAATTCATCAGTCTTATTTATTTGGGTTTCCTCGTTTTATAAATGAGCTTTTATTCACGTATAAGAAGTAGTATAAACATAATAGAGCATCTAGCGTATGCTGCTTTTTTGTCTACTTAACAAGTCAACCCCAATACAACCGGCCCTGGTAGTGGCGTTAGTGACACTCTTTTGTACCATGGGTACCGTAAGAGGCGTTTGGGTATGCAAGAAGGAAATAATCTAATAGCTTTTGATAGATTGCGGTATACCATTACGTTTATGCCAGACGTAAAATACTCTGGCAACGGGAAGCAGAGTCATAGTTGAGGGCCGTCTGGTACTGCGAATATCTATCAATCCACCTGATGAGTGTGACGACTAAGCAAATCCTTCCTTTCCTACAACGGAAGAGTACTCTGTTCAGCAATGTTACGATGATGTAGAAGGAGGCACCGATCATATTTTATGAGAAAGGATAAGGATAAGGTAAGTCAATGCTGAGGCCCATCTGACCTTAAATCTATCAATCATCAACATCTACAATCTATTGATTAAAAACAAAAATGTAGATGCATTGACACCAATTTGGTCTGTGACAGAATGCTTTGTTACCAGTATAAATCAACTAAAATCAGTTTATTTTGTGAACATAGGTTAATTTACAGATCTCGATATGTACATAAGTAGAATATAAGGTAGGTTTTCTATGTCCCGCCAGTAGCCATACAAAATAATAATTGCAACAATCATTAACAATATTAATTTTTTTTCTCTTCTGATGTCGGTTTCTAATTGAAATAGTTAAATAATACATTAATAATTAGAAAAATTTTTAAGATAATAAAGGAGTAGTGTAGATATAATAATTGTCATCATTTTGTCTAAATGTCATCTAGTATTAATTGACACATGTCATGATAGGTATATAGTCATTGTAGTTTAATAATATAATATTATAATGTCAAAATGTATCATATTTTTAGATGAATTCATTAAATAAATATATGAGGAATTCATCTAAAGAATAATATGCTTCATCTTTTAGTAAATCACAAAGTTGACGTTTATAAATATTAATGTTGTCAAAATCTTTAATGTACTTAGGTATTTTGTTATATACTTTTGGTTCCATTGCATATATACTCTTCTGTAAGAAAACAGTTCTACTTGGTACTAAATGAAGCTTAACTGAGAGACGTTGACTTTCTATTATATATATGTTAACATTACATTTTACAAAAATGCTTGTTTCATAAATATATAATGTGGGAAATGTTAGAATTTTTAATTTTTGAAAATGTGGCTTACACGTGTCGGTACTATTTAAACTAGAGATGCACGTAGACATTTTTTGTGCAATGAACACATCGCGAATGTCGGGTGCATTGTCCCAAACTATAAAGCTATATCTCAGGATTGAGGCGACGTCAAATCGTTTCCTTTACACTCAAATAGCGTAAAACAATAGCATTATGCATATGCCATTTCACGCTGGTATATTGTGAGAGCGTGTCTTACCCGGACGAGCCGAGTAAATCACGCTGCAGGCTGCAACCAAGCTTCAAATAGTGGCTACTGGGTATAGTCAAATTACATCGCCGTGCCTTCCTACAATTCTGTTTCCCATTTAATTTGGCGTTGACAAGATTCGTTTAATATTAAGAAGACTACATCTGTAATTAAGTCCTTCAATGTTCAGACACAACATTTATAACACTACTGGTAGCTCGTCGTGTCAGTTACGTCCGCTATTTAATTGCATTCTCGCATAAATCACGTTCCGAATATTGCGATGCACATTTGCTTTTCCTTAACGTCGGTTTTATTTGTTCCTCCATTTTGCTATATTGTATAGCCGAGAAGATTTACCCAAAAATTCGCATATTTTTACGTAATATTGGTTTAAAGTTGTCAAAAGATTACCTGTTATGTAATGAAACCATTAGTTTGCAACAAAACAATTACTTATATACGTGGTAGAGTCATGCTCGACCGGGGAGGGACCACGCTCTCACAAAATACCAACGTAAAATGGTAGCTTAATGCTGCTGTGTTTCGTATGGTCAGTGTAGAGAACCGGATACCCTTTTTACTGGAAACGAGGCATTCCATCTAACTCCTCACGGGTGACAACGCATCTGCGTTTTGATTCTTAATCAGAGATAAATGTAGATGTCTATGGGCCACAGCATCCACTTACCATCAGGTGGACTGTGCGCTGGTTTGTCACCCTCTTCTATAAAAAAAGATTTTTTTAAACACGAACAAAGAAAGTAAGATATAAAATAAAAAGAAATAAAATTATTAATTTTTTTCAAAAGAAAACTCATGTCGCCTTCGCCATCTTCCGGGAACGGCAGAATAACGTTTGTCGGGCCAGATATTCTTTCTATGAAAACTAGAAAACAGTTGCACAAAAATGAATCTAGTTTAGAAAAAAAATTATGAACAAAGTGACCCAAATGACTAGGATCTATTTGTAATAAAATAGAATAACGTTAGACCTTTGCAGTTAATGCCCACAAATGACTGTTTTGTGACCGAAGTTTAATTGAGATTTGCAGCCAGATTTAACTACAGGTTAAACGAGAAAGGGTTAAAATAAACGAGATTTTTTTTTTGTATTTACTAATTACCTGCAAGAATCAATTACACAAATTCTGTTTACGTTCTTTCAAAGTTTTTTTTTTAACGTAGATCTTAGGATGGGAAACGAACACTCAGTCCACCAAGTAAGAAAACGTAAAAGGAAATAAAATAAAAAAAATACAAAATAAACCCTTATTCTACACAGATATCATTTGTGCAAAGCCGGCGCAGATTGCTAATACTATATAAAAACACCATTAATAAAAATAAACAAGAGCAATCTAAAAAAATAATCTGAATGCATGACAGACATGATGCTGACACGTCACTTACCCAACACAAAGCTAAAAACATGTCGAACGTTTAGTTATGCGATGGTGGAAGAGAGAATTTAAGTCGTGAAAGCGAATCCTAATGAAAGGAACAAGTAATTTCTCTTATACATACAATTATACAGCTTTCCTTCCACCGAAAATTACGTCGTAATTACTAATGTTACACTCAGATAGAACGCGGCTGAGTTTAATTGTACTATAAATTGCTTGCTAAATTATTGCTTATTTAAGGTTTTCAAATTGAAGGCCTATGATGGTAACTAATGTTTCTTATAAACCTAGTTTTAAAGATACACAGCCTATAACGTCCTATATATCTCCTTTCATTTCTGAGAAGGCTTTTAGAGTAAGGACGTCCGACGCGCTGCAATAATGCGTGATGTCGGTGTCCACATATCTTCGAAATGTTTTCTTTTATTTCTTAGACATGTGGGTTTCTTCTCGATGCTTTCCTTAACCGACAAGCAAATTGTAAATCAGCATTTAAAATAGCAATTAACATATTTCCATTATTACCGGCGGGAATTATACCCGAGCTGCTTACAACTGTGAAAATAAACTTAATCAAATCTTGTCTATGCACATATATGTCAAATTGGAGTGACTTTCTGTTATATTGAAATGACTGCCTGCTATTGAGCTTTGGTTATTTGTATACTATTAAGACATTAACAAACATTTTAAAAATATTTGTCAATCTGTCTGTCCGTCGATGCGGGCTTAACTTCGCAATGGTTAAACCAATTTCAATGAAACATCGCGAACAGGTAGAGAGCAATGCCAGGAGTGACCTAAACAGTATATGTTATCAGAGAAGTTGGAGTTTTGGAATTTTGATTTATGATCATAACATTATTAGATTGTTTGCAATTCGATTAATGTTAGAACATGCAGAAAATACTATACTTCCATCTGTGGAGTGTAGACACAGTCTGGAGAACAATCTCCCATAGGAGAATAGTTGAAAAAGTGTTCATCTGTAAGCAATAAATAACAGTTCAAAAACTTTCCACAACAGCGCTGGAGTAGCTACTGGAAACAGCTACATGAAATGAACTTAGCAGTTGTCGACGTTGTGAAGTGTACTGCTAAACTGCTCAGTAGCTCTAAAATCTAAAATAATTTTATTTAGTAGATATAACCTCGAAAAAGTCATCTACCCCACTAATATTTTTCGGCGCGTTCATTAAAATTCACCCCGTAGTTATAGTGGCGCCACCCTTATTTAATGGTTTTCTACGGACACTTTTTAATACAAAGTCTGTACTCCTTACCTCTACATTCCATACTTCCATCTTTACCAGTACGTCAAAGTTCTCTGAAACAAGTTGCCAGCCAAGCATGACTGTGGTGAAGTAATTTCTATGAGGTAATTTACCGGGAGACTTACATCATCAGTTGACTTCTATAGGCTGGATTGGCTGGACGGATAATTATATAAAAAAAACAATGATTAATTAGAGTTGGTACAATTTTTCTTTTCTACAACTATGCAATGCAGAACACGTCTTGATATAAATTGAAAGTCAAAATTCGGCGGCTTCGCAATTAGAAACCTTAATTAAAAAGATAAAGGATATTTACAGAACCTTTGAGTTCGCGAAGAGTCCGTGAGTAGTGAGTACATAGAGTAAGTGATTTCGCAAGGCATAGTCGTTACTTTTAATGTGCCTACATTAACTCCTTTAATAATGTACAAGCTTCATAATTAGCTACAGCGTTTTAAGTGTTTCTCGTGAGAAAATGATCTGGTATATACGTGTTCTGGTATTATGGCGTACTAAGGTTGTAGCGCGAATAGGTCGACAGGGGAAGGACTACACTCTCACAGAATACCAGCGTCAAATAGCAGCTTAATGCTGTTGTGTTGCGTATGGTCAGTGTAAGGAACCGGAGACCCTTTGTACCTTGAGCGGTGCAGTCCATCTCAGATTTCAGGAATGGTAAGGATCTGCATTTTGATTCTTAATCTGCGATAGATGTAGATGTCTATGGGCCACATCATCGATTTAATATCACGTAGACTATGTGCTCGTTTGTCTCCCTTTTTCTTTAAAAAAAGCTTTAGTAGGAAGTCTGGTAGGCTACCTGTTAATTTTTCGTTAAAATAACTAATAACAAGTACATACTACGGGTTCGAACCCGGGTTGTTCGCGTACCGTGAAATTTACAGCGAGCGCTTAGTGCCTAAACTAACACTACTAAACAAAATAACTATTAACAAGTACATACTGCGGGATCGAACCCGGGCTGCTCGCGTACTGTGAAATTTACAGCGAGCACTTAGTGACTGAACTAACACGGCTCTTAAGGTAGTATTATACTTAATTAAGAAATTGCAGCTATACTTTGTACGTCATGGGTATCCTTCTCTCGCAATAATAGGGTGAGGTCCATTTGCTTGCTAATTAGAGACAAGTGAGGGGCCTTGGATACGTTCCCCGCACTAGCGAAATGAATGTTAAAGAGTGTTATGCATATATTTGTGTTCTTTTTTGCCATCGTAGTAGTAACTTCACTACACTATAATAATTTCAGCTTTTAACAATTAATATCGGGTTCGATCTATGAAAAATGAGTATTTAAAATAAGTAAAATAGATTTAAAATAAAACCGAATAAAATATTTTAAATCAGTTTCATTACTTATTATTATTAAGTATTCAGGTAATTTTTATAAATAAAGATGAAAAATGAGCACACAGTCTTCCCGATGGCTAGTAGATGCTGTGGTCCATAGACATCTTCTATATCTTTCTGTGGTTAAGAATCAAAATGCAGATGCGTTATCACCCCTGAGGATTCAGATAGAATATCTCGTTTTCAGTAAAAAGGGTTTCCGGTAAGTTTATGCAAAGTTTTAAATAATATTAAAACTTTAGACCTTTTCGATTTTATACTTCCCTATTTATTTGCTCTCTTTTTTAAACAGAAACTTTTTTATTCAATATGGATTATAAACAATTCTTATCGAAAGGCACTCTTTTGTTTTGTTTCCCCTGGTTCGGAATAAAAACCCCTGTCCTGGGAAGAACCAGCAATAAATCCAGCGGAACTATTTTTTGAAAATTACTTAGCGTGCCATAAGTTCTTAATATAAACCACAAATAGAAATTATCACTTAGTAATCTTTTTACTTTGAGTAACTAATTAACAAACACTGTACATATTATTCCACCCATACTGGATGTATGTATCTACATGTATCTACAACCACCAATAAAAGTCCAGTCCTGAACATAGACCTCCTCCAAAACCTGCCTCATTTTAAAATTAGGGTTACCACGCGCAGTTTTGTTATAATTTTAAGTTATAATTGGGAAGATGCTGTTACTCGTCTACTGTTTCAGTTTCCCCGTGTCGCTTCTACAATATCCTGGAGACGATATGGTGTAGTGGATATTTTTACAACGACGGTAGCGTACTATAATTATTAATAAAATAAAATGTTTTGACTCAAGATATTAAACAAGGCAAAAATCTTGTATTCAACATAAAATTTAAGACATTTCAAATACTTCGTATAATACTTATTTAAATATTTTTACTATATTTACAATAAAAATAATTAAAATAAAACAACCTCAATTTTCTTAGTTATTCATTTCAATTATTTAATATTACAATAATTTACTGACTTGCAAGTGGCTCAGAACCGTACTTTGTGGCACTCCTTGGGGAGAACTGTGCAGCAGTGGACTTGTGAATGGCTATAATGATGATGAAAAAAATATTGATCAATATGTCTACAAGAACCACCGAAATTCCAGTTGCTTTTTTAATAGAGCCATGTTAACTTTGAGTCTTCATTACTACTACATTTAGGCTTGAAATTGAATCCGTTCCTGCGTATGATTCTAAAGTTTATTATTGTCTTTTAGAATTCAATTTATTTAAAGGTCTTACGCGAGTTCGTTTCGCATTTATTTGTGATTCCCCAATCTTAAAAAGTGAAAGAAAAAAGTTCTGATCGATGGTAACGTGAGAAAATGATTTCGATGAGCAATATACTTCTAACCTACATAATTAATAAATATTAATCAGAGTTTTTTTTTTATTTTTAAACTAGAAATGGCAAAGAACTATCCATCCATGGAGAACTGCAGTCATCATCAAACAAAGAAGGCTATAGGTGCGTTGTCACCTCTGAAAACTGAGATGGAACGCCTCACAGCGTGTGATTGTGCTAGTTATATATACCCTTCAGACAGGAACACAGCAGTGCTATTTGTCGCCAGGAATAGGTCATAGGATGATACCTATCCTCAGCAGTTTACTTCAACAGGCTGTAAAAGTTTTCGTTTTAATGTGACCAACGAGCACACAGTCCATATGATGTTAAGTGGATGCTGTGGTGTGGAATTTAGATAACCCCCCAACATGTCTGCTATGCGAAGCAACTGTGGTGAAATCCACTCTATGAGGAAATCTCCGGAAAGGCTTATGTCATCAGTTGACTTTTATAGGGTGAACTGGCTGGACTGAGAAGTGTCACAGAAATTTAAAACAGTAATTAATTAGAGTTCGTACAATTTTTCTTTTCTACAACTTTACAATGCAAGACACGTCTTGATATAAATTGAAAGTCTAAATTCGGTGGCTTCGAATTAGAAACCTTAATTAAAGATAAAGGACATTTACAAAGCCATTGAGTTCGCGAAGAGTACAAAGTGATTTCGCAAGGCACCGTCATTTTTTTTTTAATGTGGCTACGTTAACTAAGGAACTCCTTAAATAATGTATAAGTTTCATAATTAGCTACAGATTTATAAATGTTTTTCGTGAGGAAATGATATGTACGTGTTCTGTGTAAGGTTGTAGCGCGAATAGGTCGACCGGGGAAGAACCACGCTCACACAGAATACCAGCTTTAAATAGCGGCTTAACGCCCAGAACAACCAGAGACCCTTTTTACTAGAAACGGTGCATTCCATCTCCGACTTCAGGAATGGTAACGCGTCTGCATTTTCTTCTTAATCGACGGTAGATATAGATGTCTACGGGCCACAGCATCAACTTTATATCAGGTGAACTATATGCTCGTTTGTCACCCTTTTTCTATTTAAAAAAAAACTTTAGTAGGAAATCTTGTAGACTACGTTTTAATGTTTGACATTTTATTTATTTGAATATTGTAACTGCATAATTGCTCTTAACAAGTACATATTGAGTTGCTCGCGTTCTATGAAATTTACAGCGAGCGTTCAGTCATTGAGCCCACGTCTCTTAAGTTAGTATTAAGGAAAATTAAGACTTTTGCTGGCCAAATTCGGCGGCTTCGCAATTAGAAAGCTTAATTAAAGATAAAGGACATTTACAAAGCAGTTGAGTTCGCGGCTCTCCGCGAAATCACTTTGTAAGAGTACAAACGCGAAATCACTTTGTAAGAGTACTTTGTACTCTTGCAAAGTGATTTCGCAAGGCGCAGTCGTTATTTTTAATGTGCCTATATCAACAAAGAAAATTCTAAAATAATGTATAAGTTTCATAATTAGCTACAACTTTCTAAGTGTTTTTCGTGAGGAAATGATATGTACGTGTTACACGTTGTAGCCGTATTAACATAGGCATGAATTTCGGCTCTTAGCTTTTATTGTGTAGAATAAAGTATAATATGTTATACTGACACAAACAAATAAAACATACTACGAAAAGAAGAACGTTAAAACAGGAAAGTAAAATAACAGACTTTACGCTAAAGAGTGTTTTATTCTAGACAAACTTAAGGCTAAGAAAAAAATTGAACTATCGATTGGGCTGAAAAGTTCGTATCGTCTCTATGAGATGGCGCCACTAGAATAAAATCCATATCATTTTTAGGTAGTACCAACCTTCAAAAGAAACGTGTATAAATTTGACAGCTGTCTGATTATTAGTTTGTGAGATACAGCATTTTGAGTGAAGCAACTTTTGTTAGTTTGAAAAAAATGGATAAAAAGGAATTTCGTGTTTTAATGAAACACTATTTTTTGATGAAAAAAGTGCTGCTGATACCAAAAAGTGGCTTGATGAGTGTTATCCGGACTCTGCACCGGGCGAAGCAACCATTCGTAAGTGGTTTGCCAAATTCCGTACAGGCCATATGAGCACCGAAGACGATGAACGCAGTGGACGTCCAAAAGAGGCTGTTACGGACGAAAACATAAAAAAAATCCACAAAATGATTTTGGAAGATCGTAAATTGAGGTTGATTTGTACAGCTGGCACTCTAAAGATATCAAAGGAACTTGTTGGACATATCGTTCATGAATATTTGGGTATGCGAAAGCTATGTGCAAAGTGGGTGCCGCGCGAGCTCACAATCGACCAAAAACAAGAACGTGTCGATGCTTCAGAGCAATGTTTGGAGCTGTTCAACCGCAATTGAAGTGAATTTTTGCGTCGATATGTGACAATCGATGAAACATGGATCCACCACTACACTCCGGAGTCCAGTCGGCAGTCATCTGAATGGACTGCACGCGATGAACCGAATCCAAAGCGTGGAAAAACTCAACAGTCGGCCGGTAAGGTTATGGCGTCCGTATTTTGGGATGCACATGGAATTGAATTTATATTGAAATTTTCATCGACTATCTTGCAAAGGGAAAAACCATCATCAGCGACTATTATATAGCGTTATTGGAGCGTTTGAAGGACGAAATCGCGAAAAAACGGCCCCATTTGAAGAAGGAGAAAGTGTTGTTTCATCAAGACAATGCGCCGTGTCACAAATCGATGAAAACGATGGCAAAATTGCATGAATTGGGCTTCGAATTGCTTCTGCATCCACCGTATTCTCCAGATTTTTGAAAAGTTCGAAGATCGCTATAATCGGTGTATCATCCTCGATGGCAACTATGTTGAATAATAAAATCGAATTTTGCCAAAAAAAAACGATACGAACTTTTCAGCCCAACTGTTATTAGACGGTGGATGGTGGTGAAAATAATAAACTTACTATATGTATAGGAATATATGCTGTACGATGATAGCGTAAGCGAATGCATCAACTCATTTCGTTCCGTATGTTCGGTATGAGGTATGAGAAAAACCATAAGATCTTAAGAGGTCCGATAAAAGTCGATTTAGGCATATCTCATTATAGACAGTCGTAAAATACCTATAAATGTTATAGTACAGTAGTAACTTTATAGTTTTATAGTACAGTATTTTATAGTACATTTACATATAGTACATTTTAAACATTATAACGTTTTATTTAATCGTTAGTGGCCTTTGATAGGCTGTGATGAAAGACTTATTGAAAGTAAAGTTATTTTTGTAAAAAAATTACTAATAACGCTATTCATATTGCTATACTTCTGTTAATTACTTCAAGTTAGCCTAAGATACTTACGTTGGGAGTGGTTCATATTTGAATGGCTGATTTGAATCCACGACTTGCCTAGCTTGCGATCCGCATTCTGAACTATAAGGCTATCGTTATTCTTAAAATTATTATGTTCTTATACTTGTTATATATTGTGTTATATTTAACCTTAACAGCCCTATTAATAAACAAAGACTTGAGCAAATTTACACCGACACTCCTAGTTTAAAGCTTAAAATAATTATGTAATTTCAGTATTAATAAACATAGAGTAAGGAGGGAGTAAACTAATCCGAATCTACTCTCGAAATAAAAGTTAATCCTTGGCGGTACCTAGTTTAACGACTGAGTAAGCATAGACTAGTCGCGTATTTTGACATTTTGTAAAACTTTACGTTTACGCTCGTTGTTACCCGTGTTAAATTCATAAGTTGTAAGCACTAGTAGCAAAATCAGCACGATGGATTAACCCCTTGTCCGTGCGTCGACCAGCAGTCGGCACGTCAAATTATTTGCGCGTCTGTGAGCCGACCAGCAGTCGGCATCGTTTCCTGTTTATGTTTTCGCGCTCTTTACGACGGAACTACGATGCGTTTTTTAGGTGCGACACTTGAAATCATAGACTAATAATATATACTCAGTGTCAAACTGCTTTACTGTTACTCTTTGCTCCGTAAAAAAAAAAATATCGGCACTTCAAATTGGACGCTGTCAAACCAACCGACTCCGGTTTTGTCACGCCTTTGATAAGTTTTCTTGAATCAAATTTGTTGTGATTTGAAGGAGAAACCATGGAAAGGTAAGTACTTTCACATTTTTATTACTGGGAAACATATAATTTTGCTAATTTAATTGTAAAAACCAGGCCAAACCAACGACATAGCCGTCTAACGAACTATGAACGTACTTTTATTTCTGCAATATTTGGTCTAAAAAGTGAATAAAACCGTAATGTTTTGGAGAATTTAAGCTACTAATGTAATTAATTTGCAATGGATGACAATGGTAAACGTGTATTTAGCTTTGAAAACTTTAATTTTGGGTCTAAATACGTGAAGGTTATTTCTTTACCGTCAGTCGGCAGGGGCACAGACAGGGTTTTGGCAGTTGATGACGTCATAACGGCGGCATGTCGGGCATGCTAGAAATTATAGATACGCTTTTGTATTTTCTGTTTGAAGTTATTTTTAAATATTTTGCATGTAATGTTACATCACTTTTAATTGCATAAACATTTAGTTACTGTGGAGATATAGTGGAAGTTGCATACTTTTTTGTAGTATGTCATTTCTGTATGCTTTGTATGGTGTGCAATAAAGAATATTAAATAAATAAAATAAATAAATATAAAATATGGGAGCGAAAAAACTTTGCAGAATTTTTGTAATTTTTTATTTTTTATGTTTGCATCATGTAGAGGGCGCATATACTAACACTTTTTGTCGTAAAAAGTTTTGGGCTTGGATGAACCTGAGCAAAGATATTTAGGTATTTGAAGTACCAAGTAGGTACCAAGATAAAAATACAGCATTTTTGTTTCTTTTTTCTTTTTTCTTCGTTTGCGTCGTGTCGGGGGGGCACCCAAACAAACAATTTTTTCCTGAACAATTTTGGACTTAGACGAACCTGGGCCGAGATAAAGGCATTTGAAGAGCGTCCAAGCCCAAAACCTTTGGTTTATGCTTTTTGTTTTTGCTTTTTTCTTTAAAGAGGTGGACGTGGTCGTGCTCGTGGCCGTGGGCGTGGGCGTGGTGCGTACGCTGGTGGTGAAGGGGCGCATGCGCACACTGGTGGTGAAGGGGCGCATGCGCACACTGGTGGTGAAGGGGCGCACGCGCACACTGGTGGTGCGCGGACGCGTGGTGGGCCCACTAGCGGTGCTGGCCACACCGAAAGGCCTTCTGCTGTTGATCCGTAATAACAAATTTAACAACTAACAAGTTTCTTCGTTTTTTTTTAGCAACATTAATATTCTGCATTAATATTTTAGAGTTTACTGTGGCATGGTGGGGGAGTTGCCGGTGGGGAGGCCTCTAGAGCGGCCGCTGACTCAGCGGCGACCTCGAGTACTGCCTGCCGCAAGGCGAGGGTAAGCACTTCGAAGTTGGTTTTGTTACTCGATTCACGTGCAGGGCATTGAATTTAACTTTCTTTTTAGTCCCGTGCCGGTGTCGTTGTGGTCGTCCATGGACCTCCTCACCGGCAACCACCCGACCCAGCCGCTGAGCCCTCAGGAGGACCGAGCTGCAGCGGCCCAACCAGCAGTAGTTGATATGGAGCTTTGCTCAGTTCCTTCACCTGCTTTGTAAGTTTTTACTTATATTCATATTTTGAAGCTAAACTTTTCGTAACTGGTCATAAAATAACGTATTTTTAACACTATTTATGTTTTACAGACACGTTGAAGTTGGAGGGAGTGGAACCTCCACACCTAATCGGACTCCAACGTCCCGAAAGCGAAATGCGTAAGTTTTTCCTTTATTGCTTTATTAAATATTGATAGTATTTGACTTTGAACTGTTAACTGTTCGAATATAACTATTACGATAGAAATCAAAAAACAACATTATTTTTTCAGATCGGACCACAATGACATGGGGGCTAAACGGCGTCTGTGAGTGCCTATTAATAAATATATATTCTATGTGCAGAAGTGTCTACTTAATATTTTGATTCTTAATAATTTATTTTCTTCTTTTAGAATTACTTCCTCGTCATCTTCGTCGCGTCCTCTAAGGGATATTGAAATATCCAACGCCCTTAATTATGGTAAGGGAAAATAGTTTTGCTTTAGCTGCTAATAAAAATACAAATAAAACCCGTACTGTGTTCTATAAACATCAGCTCTCATGTTACTGATTCTGTTACATAAGTAGTAACTTAATACAGTCAATTATTTTTAGAATAATTGACTGTATTAAGTTACTACTTATGTAACAGATTATTTTAAAAAAAACGTAAATTATTACAGTCGGCCAATGTGGTTATTTTATCTTATATTTTACAGGCAGCGACGAGGACTCCGAAGAAGATGGCGAAGAAGAAATTGGACTCCAATCCACCATAGTCCCCAGGGTGGTACAAATGTTCGCGGCATCGGAGGATGAGGGTGAAGGTGGGGAAGTAGACGCATTTATTTCTTTTTCCTGGCCTCCGACATCCAATGATCACCCACCTGTCCCTAACTCTTCCGGTCCCATTCCTTCCACATCCCATGTTCCTGATTATTCTGTTCCGCCTTCCTTACCTACCCATACTCCCTCGTCCCCATCCTGTCCCATGTCGGAGCCAGGAAATAAATTTGATTTTAAATGGAGGGGGTTCCCGCAACCTCAAACTCCTCCTGAGCTGAGGAGGGAACCGTTCTCCCAGATAAACTGTGGGCCCACGGTTCCATATGCGAGCCCATATGACGCATTTACTGCCATATGGGATCGCGATATAATGGAACACATTGCCATGGAGACGAATCGATATGCACAACAGCTTGCAACGGTCATGCTGGTGGACGGTTCGCTCTGTCCGAGCAGCCGCATCACCAAATGGAAAGACACCGACGTAAGTGAATTGCACGTTTATTTCGCTATAATCCTCGCTACCGGGATAGTGGTGAAATCACGTCTCGAGGAGTACTGGAACAGCACGCTGGACATTTTCAGTACCCCCGGGTTCACTGCGGCGATGACGTATGACCGCTTCATGCTGTTGAGCAAATGTCTCCACTTTCAGGATAATGACGGTTGCGATCCTGAACTGATGACACGGGCTCAGGCCAAGTTGTTTAAGGTGCAGCCAATTTTGGATCACCTTAACAACAAATTCCAACAATTATATGTTTTGGGTCAAAACGTGTCTGTGGATGAAAGTCTGACCATGTGGAAGGGTTGGTTAGATATTAACCAATTCATCCGCAACAAAGCAGCTACAGTAGGAATTAAAACATACGAGGTGTGTGAGTCCCAGACTGGTTACTTGTGACGCTTTGAAGTCCACGCAGGCCATGATACCTCCTCAGACCCACAAGAGGACAGTCCAGTTTCTGGGAAAGTGCCAGCTCTTGTGCTCAGACTTTTAAATGGTCTTGAGCATAAGGGCCACACGATTTGGATGGATAATTTCTACAATTCTCCCGCGCTTGCGCGAGAATTGAAAGTTCGGGGGTTTGACTGCGTGGGGACCTTACGAACGAATCGTCAGTTTGTTCCCATTGAGCTGACGAATCTTACGAAAAAAGACATGGCGATAGGTCAGGTGAACGGTTGCACTTCGGGGGATGTGGACCTCATCGTATACCGGGACAAAAACCGTGTGGCATTTGTCTCGATATACCATGGGCTAGCAACCGCGATGTGCGGCGATACACACAAGCCCACCGTCATACCAGACTATAATGTCTGTATGGGGGGGGTTGATCGCAAAGACCAGATGCTCGCCATGTACCCCATTGAAAGAAGGCGGAACAAAATCTGGTACAAAAAGTTTTTCAGGAAGCTCTTGAATGCTAGTGTTCTAAATGCCTACATACTCCACAAGGCACACCGCTCAATTTCTCACCGAAATTTTCGCCAAACTTTGGTGAGGGAATTGTTGGCAGCACACACACCACCAGCACCTACCCGTGCACTGCCGAACACCTGGCATTTTCCGGGGCAATACGATCTGCTCCCGGGAACAACACGGAACGAGCACCAGAGGCGTAGTTGTTCAGTTTGCAAAAAGCGAACATCAAGCTTTTGCAAAGCCTGCAACGTGCCCCTGTGTGTGTTTGGTTGCTTTGAGTCATATCACACTTCACAGTAAACTACACAAAAACACTGTCTTACACACAAGGTATTTAGGCACTAGTATTGAAGGTCTATCTGAAAAACACTTGTACTTGAGCACACAGTCCACCTGATGGTAAGTGGATACATCGTCACCCCTGAGGACTAAGATGGAATGCCTCCTTTTCAGTAAAAAGGGTATGCCGCTATTTTAATGGGAAGGTTAAAGTAGGTAGGTGTTACCATCCAAATCGTAATGGGAAATTTGGAAAACAAAAAGCTGCACATTTATATACTATAGTTTGTATATGTATGTATGTATGTGCGTATGTATGTATGTGCGTATGTATGTATGTAGTGCCTCAGATAGAGGGTTATGTTTTTGTGATAAATTTGTTTCTAACGAGTTATAATATGTATGTTTGTCTTTTGAAATTTTGGCTCATCATAAAATTGTTGGAACCTAGGTCCGTGTCATTCATTCAAATTGCAAACGTCATTATACTGATAAGGGATCGTACGAAAATTAGGGACGCAATGAAGGGGGGGGGGGGGGGGTTGCTCAACCTAATTTTCAGTACGTTTCCTTGGCATTTTGTAACATATGTATATATATGTCCATGATCGGTAGCCATGTACATATATATACATATATTATGTGTATATTGTACATATTTGTACATATCGAACAATGGTAAATTATGACCAACCATGCTTGGGTATCAACATGCTGCCTAAACCTTCACCTTCAACCTACAAGCCGCCGGTTCATTTTACCTCTTGCTGTGATTCGTGAACAAAGCATGATTTAAAAATTATGTCATATTAAGTAGTATCCCAAGTGATTGTCATTATTAGACCCGTTATGTTTACTATAATGTTTCAAAATAATGATGGTTACAAAAATCACCTAGTCATTATCTTGTTGAAGACAAGTCGTATCCACACTTTGCTAGCATGTATGAGGCTAAAATTTTTAGATATTTACTACTTTCATGAGCTTGATGTTTGAAATATTTCTTAGAAACAACTTGTTTTTTTTTTGTTTAATTGATTACTAAATTTAATGTATATCTTGAAACAATAATTTCTTTTCCATTTGTAAGTAGATATTATCCAAAATAGACATGTTTTTAGAGGTACTAATTTTGGTGTCAAATTACATACCATCTTTGTTCCACTCATACTCAAATTTATATTGAATGTAACATGATTCTTTTATTTATATTTGTAGCTTATAAGCTTAAGTTGCTGCAAACAAAAGGTCTTTGTCCCATTCGCTCAGGGTCATTTTAGATAACAAGAAATGTGAGACCCTTTTTTGTTTACTTTAAGTGGAAGTATTTTTTGTGTCAACTTTGTAAACATGTGTTGTGTGAAAAAAATGTATAGGACCTTGTTAATTTTGGTTTGTATTGTAAACTTAGATATGTAATGTGTTAATTAAAATTAGTTTCAGTTTAATTATTGTTTTATTTTATACAAATTATCAAGAAATACAATAAAATTTTCTGTACCCCATATTAAGTAGTAATGTTTCTATGGCAAATAACTACCATTATGCTAAATATGTAAAGATATATACAAAATAGGTAATTAAAACCAATATTTTAATTGTAAGCGTACAGCATTCCTTTAAAAAAATCGAGGAAATCCAACTTTAAAAAAAACATATGCTTATAATATCCCTGTCTGTGCGCTTGCCGACGGTCGGCATCACAGATACGCAAAATGGCGGAAACATTAGTCACACTGTTTAGAGGTTAAAATGCCAAGAAGTGATGTGGAGCAGAACAAAGTGATTGCAGGTTTTTATTCATTATGTGGATTTAGACAAGTGATTGGGGCTATTGATTGCCACATATTCTAATCCCGAAAGTCGCTGGAAACATCGGACAATATTACATAAACAGGAAAGGATACAGTTCAATAAATGTACAAGTAAGTTTTATAGCACCTAGCTAGCCCATCTTTGTCATATAGGTACTTAGTTACTTTCTTAGATTCAATACAATCACCTCAATCTATTATTTCATATTAAAGAAGTTATGAGTGCTTAGTTCCAGGTTTTGTCAAATGCAAATTGAGAGTTCATGGATACAGCGGCACATTGGCAAGGC
The DNA here is from genome assembly GCA_036936625.1 of Parnassius smintheus behrii. Classification (NCBI taxonomy): domain Eukaryota; kingdom Metazoa; phylum Arthropoda; class Insecta; order Lepidoptera; family Papilionidae; genus Parnassius; species Parnassius smintheus. The sequence continues at coordinate 31,555,969 of JAUPFT010000025.1, forward strand.
AGCACACATGACTCAAGAATATTTAATGAAAGTCGCATTACAACAAACGCTCGAGCAGTCAGAATTTAAAGGCAGACTTCTCGGAGAATCTGGTTTACTCCTTATTTATTCACTCCTATCCTGCGTCCTAATAAACAAAAGGAAGAAATGTACAACCGGTCGCACATCTGGGCCCGTAACACTGTAGAACAATGCTTTGAAGGAAAGCAAAGGTTTCGATGTTTACTGCGAGGACTAAATACTAAATAAGAGCATACAAAACTATACACATTGCACAATGCAAAAGCAAGATCTGCTTGAGAATGTAGTATAAGGAGATTATAAAAATATATCAGTTACACATCTTCCTTAATGTATGGTAGTGAGAGTTGGGCGTAGCAGATGAATTACAAGATAGGAATAAATACTCTAGAAATGCGATCATTAAGAAGTATGCTAGAGCTGAATCTGAATGACAGGTCAACCCCTCTGGATGACAGGCGTGAGAGTTTATGTTTATGCGTTACACAAAGTATTTGAAATATGCTTAATTTTATTTTAAATATAAGATGCCATCAAAAACATAACTTGTAAAAAAGCCAAGTCTCGCAACGCAGTTATTATATATCGTAAAAAAATGTGAGATCCATGTAATACCAAGTCGGTTAATTTATTCAGTCCCTACTTAAGGGTACTTCTGTTTCAAGTTATTACGTAATTAGCTAACCTAACAACATCTTATTAGAATCATATCAATATTAAAAATATTTTATGTTTTAAATAAATAGATTGACTTGGCCATCGCATGAAAACACAACGTATCTCACTATTGCCAAGTCAATCTATTTATTTAAAACATAAAAGAATTTAATAATGATATGGTCACAATAAGATGTTGCACCTATGTTATCCAGTCAGTGAATGACAAAATTAAGAAACATTGACTTATTGTAATTCCTAAACTACTGGTTCAAATTGAATGAAATTTGTAATATACAGTTTCTATACAATGCCTGCTTGGTTTCTGAAAATTTAGGTTTCTAGTTCTATTACACCGTACAATATAGTTATTAATTCACAACTTCTTTAATTTCGTCTTAACCCCTGCTAGTTTAACATAGCAATTATCATCAATTAAGTAATTAGTCAGACAGATGTCAAAGTAATTAGTTTTCTTCATAGTAGTTCAGTTTCTCCCTTATACAAACATAAATACAGTCCACTTAGCTCTCATCCCTTACAAGTTCTATCCACTGCCGTGCCCCCAGATATTTGCCTTATTCAATGTCTTTAATCAAAACATTTTATTTTAATAATGTTACGAGCTTGAGGTTCGTGACAATAGAAATTGCCAATAAAATTACCTAAATTAATACTTTAATTTACTTTACACAAATTAAAGTTAAAACACTAATAATTAAACACACTAATTCACTTAATTCCGCTCCGAAGCTTCGCTTTTGTCGCTGCGTTCAACTCTGTCTCGATCGCATCTTGCGCCACCTATTTATTTAAATTAGCAAAATATCCGGAATGTTCAAGTAAACACGCGCAAGGTACCGAGAAATCGAGTATAGATTTTCTAGAAACTTAGTTCTTCGGGTGGCGCTGTCGGTCGAGAGATCTGTGATGTCATTCTCTGCAAAGCTCCCCTCGCTCTCGTTCCTGACACTAGATGGCGCTAGTTGACTTATTCACACAACACTGCCCCCTCCTAAGACATGCTCGTCCCGAGCATTATCGGTCCCATAATAACGCGCCAAGCGATCCACATGGACGATCTTAGGAGTCCCTCTTGTGCCTTTCTGAATCCGGTAGGTCACATCGTTGATCCTGGTTACAATCCGGTACGGGCCGTCCCACTTAGCTTGAAGCTTAGGAGATTTCCCTTTGCTGCAGACTGGATTGTGCAACCACACTAATGAACCTTCGTTAAACCCTTTATTGTTCATTTTGCGGTCATACCGGGTTATCATTTTCTCAGATATTTGCTGGCCCGATTGTCTGACGTGCTCATAAATGTCATTCATTTTGTTCCGCAAGTCATATGCATAATCGGTTATACTGCGTGGGGCATCAGGTGGTATCCCAGTGATCAGGTCTGCAGGCAGCCGTAATTCTCTTCCAAAGTTTGCGAAAGCTGGTGTCACTGCTGTACTTTCGTGAACAGAACTTCGATATGACAACAAAAATGGTTGTATGTGCTTGTCCCAATCTCGTTGCCGATTGTCTACAACTTTTGCTAGGTACCTCTCCAATGTCTGATTAAATCGTTCCACCATTCCATCAGATTGCGGGTGATAAGAAGTCGTTCTTGTTTTATGAGTACCCATAACTCGGCAAGTTTCTTGGAATATTTGAGACTCAATATTCCTTCCTTGATCGCTGTGAATCTCTAAAGGTACTCCAAAACGACAGAAGACTTCATGAACTAGTTTATCTGCAACTGTTGAAGCTTCTTGATTTGGAATGGCGAAAACTTCTGGCCACTTAGTGAAGTAATCCATCACAACCATGAAATACTTGTTACCGCTTTCACTCTCCGGAAACGGCCCCGCCACGTCAATGGCTATTCTCTCCCATGGTGCACCAACATTGTACAACTTCAATGCACCTCTACTACGAGTCTGAGGTCCCTTTACAGCCGCACAACTTGTACATTTGCGACACCAGTCCTCGACATCGTTTCGACAGTGGACCCAGTAAAACCGTTCTCGGATCTTCAGTAGAGTTCGTTTAACTCCCAGATGGCCTCCTGAATAATCATTATGGTACAGCTGTAGAACATCCGGTACTTTAGCTTTAGGGACAACCATTTGTAAATGACAGCTGTCTCCCCGAACATTTTCCCATTTACGGCACAGAACTCCATCCTGAAGCAGCAAGCTATCCCACTGGGCCCAATAGCTTTTAGTGATCGAACTCATCGCTGAGACGTCGCTCCACTTGGGCTTGGGAGCACTGGCCTTCATCCATTCCAGGATCGGCTTGATGTCCGGATCTTCCTGCTGTGCACGTTGTAAGCTGTCCTTCCACTCGTTGCTGAGGTGGTCTGCCCTGAGCATCCTCACGGATACCACTCCCTTACTCTCTTGCCTAGTACAATGTTTGCAATGTTCAGGACAAGGTCTTCGTGATAATGCATCTGCGTTGCCATGAGATTTCCCGCTGCGATGTTCGATCTCAAAGTCGTATTCCTGCAGTAGTTCAATCCACCTCGCAACTTGTCCTTCTGGATTTTTAAACTGCAATAGCCATTTTAGTGCAGCATGGTCAGTTCGTAAGTGAAATTTTCGCCCCAGAAGATATTTGCTAAAATGCTGCAACGACTTTACCACAGCTAGCAATTCGCGTCTTGTGACACAATAGTTCCTTTCCGGTTTTGACAACGACTTGCTGAAGTACGCTATCACGACCTCTTGGTCACCATTCCGTTGAGACAACACACCGCCAAGTCCTATATCACTTGCGTCTGTGTCAACTACAAATTCTTTGCTTGCATCAGGGTATCCCAAAATAGGTGTTTTGCACAGACGGTCCTTGAGCTCCTGGAATGCGATATTATAACTTTCATCCCAGCAGAAATGTCGCTTCTCCTCGGTTAGCTTGTGCAGAGGTTTGGCTATATCTGCAAAGTTCTTCACAAATCGCCGGTAATAGGAGCACAAACCCAAAAATGCTCTAACCTGCGTCTTGTCTTTTGGAACCGGCCAATCCTTTGCAGCTGCAATTTTCTCTGGATCCGTGCGGATACCTTCTTCCGACACTACATACCCCAAAAACTTGACTTGCCGTTTGAACAGTGAACATTTCTTCGGACTCAGCTTGAGATTGGCACTCTGAATCTTCATGAGCACGCGTCCCAGGTTTTCAAGGTGTTCCTCAAATGTACGGCCCACGATGATGATGTCATCCAAGTAGACCAGACAGGCATCGCCAATTAGCCCGGTAAGTACAAGTTCCATCAGCCTTTCAAACGCTGCTGGAGCATTGCACAACCCAAACGGCATTACTTTGAATTGCCACAGAACCTTTCCCGTCGAGAACGCAGTTTTCTCCTTGTCCTTAGGGTCAATTTCAACTTGCCAGTAGCCACGTTTTAGATCCAGCGTGCTAAACCATTTCACTCCTGTAAGCATGTCCAACGTGTCATCAATTCTTGGCAAGGGATAGCTGTCCTTCTTTGTAACGTCGTTCAGGCGGCGGTAGTCAACACAAACCGCATGCTGCCATCCTTCTTCTTTACCAGCACCACGGGTGAACACCATGGACTAGATGAAGGTTCAATAACACCATCCTTCACCATTCCCTCAATCATGGTTTCCACTTCCTTTTCACGTGCTACTGGCAATCTTCTTGGCCGCTGACGGATAGGCAATTCCTCTCCTGTGTTTATTTTGTGTTGAACTAAACCAGTCTTTCCTATGTCAGCCTCGTTTGATGAGAATACATCGGCGTACTCGAGTAACAACTTCTTCGCCTTGACCAATTCGTTCGGGGACAGAACACTGCGACAGTCTTCCAAAAGTGTGGTCACTCTCGTTTCTGCATCCTTGCTGGGGGTCCCACTCGATATATATTGGCACCGATGTAACCAATCCACTTCCTTACAAGTACCAATTAATGTGCCTTTTTCTATAATCTGGTCCCGGTCGCAAAGGTTCAGCACACGTACTCCTGAGATGTCAGTGGTCCTGACCAAGGTTCGAGCTACTTTCCATGGAAGGTCATTGTTTACCCTTTCCACAAGTACACAACGGTGAGCTTGCCCAGCGTTTCGGGGAAGGCTAACCGGAACAATCGTTTCCGATCTCGGCGGAAGAACAATCTTCTCAATGCTGTACACGTTCCCTGGTAACGCACCTTCCATAAAAAGTTCCTCCTGTCCACATTTCAAAACACCTTGCTTAACGTCGATCTCACAACAATTATTCCTCATAAAGTCTAGGCCTAGGATGCAGTCGTCCATTATATCAGCCACGATGACATTATGCAGGTAGATCACGTTGCCTAGCTTCAACTCCATCTCCTTCTCTCCACGGACGGGTATACGCTGACCGGTGGCTGTTACCAAATTAATGCGTTCTCGGTTGTATGCGGAGTCCCCAAGGAACTGACTTATAAGTTGGGAACTAACAACCGTACGAGAGACTCCAGTGTCTATGGTCAGTTTACACGGCATTCCGTTGACCTCACCCTTGATGATTAGACTGTTCCCATCATGGGTTTGTGAGATCGAGATCCTTGGGGCTCTTTTAACATCAGCCAGCACCCGCCCCGCAGTTCTGGCTTTTACTCGTTTCCCTGCTGCTGCTGGGCGGTGCGGTTGGCCGCACTACCTTCCTGAGATCGTTCACCTTCCCTTTCTAGGGTTCGCTTAGGGCAGCTGGATCGAAGGTGGCCCTTTTCCCCACAGCCATAGCACCTTGGGCTGTATCCTTTGTTGCGGTCGCGAACTGTAGCTGCTGCAACCTCCCTGACGCGATGGGAACGATGATCCTGCCGCACGGCTTCCACTTCCAGTGCATGGGCCAAGGCGTCCTTAGGCGTCTCGTGGTGCCCGAGCCTCACAGCAGCTCTGACTTCCAGGTCGCGGATGCCGTCGATGAATGTCTGCACCAGGTTCCCTTCAATGAGCGCAGGTACAGACCGGTATGCTTTTCGCACCAGCTTCTCCACTTCTAGAGCCCACTGCTGCAGGTTTTCGTTGCTGCGCTGCACACGATCTTTAAGCTGCGCACGAAAGACGTGTTCCAGGTGAGCGTCGCCATATCTTGCCTCCAATGCCTCAAGGAGTTGCTCATAAGTCACTTCCTCACCGAGAGCTTCCAGAACTGTTAAGGCCTGGTCGCCCAGGCCTAGTGTGAGAGCAGTCATGGCCTGGCTTTTATTCCAGCCGTTCGCCTTCATAACAGCCTCGAACTGGATCTTGTAGGCTGACCAGGAAGAGGTACCGTCGAACGGCGGCGCTTTGAATCCACGTAGCGAAGGTGTTGTAACTACTACGGGAGCTGTTACTCCATCACCCAGTTTGAGGTCGTCCAGTGTTTTCTTCACATCAGCCACCACGTAATCAACCCGATTGTTCACTTGGTCGATTTGGGTTTTAGCTTCCTTGATTTGGGTTTCAGCTTCCGACAGGCGGTTGTCATGTTGAGCAACCCTATCCTTCACCTCCTTTATCTCTTTCTCAAAGGTAGCATGAAGGTCCTTAACGAGGAGCATCTGCTCTTCCGACCGACGGGCCTGTTCCTCCTGTCCGCTCTGCAGCTGCTCTTTCAACTGACGGACCTGTTCCTCCTGTCGGCGAGCCTGCTCCTCCTGTCGGCGAGCCTGCTCCTGCAGCATCACCATCAGAGCACCTAAGTCAGGTGCCACAGACGTAGAAGCTGCTGACGGACCGGCTTCCGTGGCCGGCGACTGGCCCTCAGACATCTGCGGCGTTGCACCACCAAATCTCCTCTGGTCCGTCTCCTGCTGGCGTTGACTTCGGGTACGGACACCCTTCGTTTCCTCCTTAGGTAAAATCGGCATTCTACCACTTCTGACACCAATTGTTACGAGCTTGAGGTTCGTGACAATAGAAATTGCCGATAAAATTACCTATATTAACACTTTAATTTACTTTACACAAATTAAAGTTAAAACACTAATAATTAAACACACTAATTCACTTAATTCCGCTCCGAAGCTTCGCTTGTGTCGCTGAGTTCAACTCTGTCTCGATCGCATCTTGCGCCACCTATTTATTTAAATTAGCAAAATATCCGGAATGTTCAAGTAAACAGGCGCAAGGTGCCGAGAAATCGAGTATAGATTTTCTAGAAACTTAGTTCTTCGGGTGGCGCTGTCGGTCGAGAGATCTGTGATGTCGTTCTCTGCAAAGCTCCCCTCGCTCTCGTTCCTGACACTAGATGGCGCTAGTTGACTTATTCACACAACAATAACAATAATAAACTGCGATGCCAATCTGCCCGCGAATCGTGGTGATTAAGAAAAATCCCTTCTCTTTCTTTGGAGGATATCTTTGGATGGGTACATGTTCAGTAGTGCACTTTTATAAGCTGTTAACCAATAACAGAATGGATGAATGGGTGTAAAAATATATTTATTTTTTGTTATTTAGATTTATTATTTAAGTACGCGAATACTACACATTGTTAAACTATGCAGGATTCGAACCCGTGACCCGCAATGCTGCAATCAAACGCCATGACACTGCGCTACCAAACTTTCCATGTAATGAAAAATAAAAATGTTTATATTGTGCCCCAGGTTTATCCCGACCGATAGATGAAATCGTTAATTACAGTTCTAAGTGCTGAATTACCGCGTGCTCGACGGTGAAGGGAAACATCATGATCAAATAATAGTGGAAGTGGAAGAGCGTGGAGGAGCACGCTCTTACAGAATCCAATCGTGCTACAGCTATAATGTAGCCGCAGCGTGGCTCTATCACGTATAAGACATATACAGACGTTAACTTTACTTTTAAACAAACCCATAAGAGAATACACATATTTGCATAACGCTCTTAAACACTGATTTTGCAAGGAAAGGGAAGGTCTCAAAAGTCCCTCACTTGTCTCTAATTAGCAAGCAAATGGATCGCACCCTAATATTGCGAGAGAAGGATACCCATAATGTACAAAGTATAGCTGCAATTTCTTAATTTTGTTTAATACCTTAGCTTTAGGCGAGAATAGCTCAATGGCTTAGCAACCCGAGTTCAATTCAACAAAATTCAAAATTCAATGAATAGAAACTTTGCAATTACTATATGCAACGAAATAAAGCGTCAGGCATAAAAACGTACACTATCACACACATCCAACTATGTTTTTTATAGAATAGGGGTGGCAAACGAGCACACAGTCCACCTGATGGTAAGTGGTTATGTGGCCCATAGGCATCTACATTTATCATTAAAATGCTGCAGCGTTGTCACACCTGAAGACTGAAATGGAAAGCCTCGGTTCCAATACAAAGAATCTTCGTTGCTTGACTCTCGACATACGAAACACAGCAGCACTAAGCTGATATTTAACGCTGGTGTTCTGATAGAGCGCGGATATTTCTCAGTCAAGCCGAACTAATATATTATATAGTACGTAAGGGTGACATGGTCATCCGATTAATATGGTCACTTTCTAATAACTCAAAAACTACAGCCTTGCTTGATAGCTCCACATGAGTAAACTAAATAATAAGGGGTCAAGCAGGCGCAGCTTTATCGACATAGTTAATATTTATTCAATTTTACTATGGCATAACGTAGTTAATTTTTTTAAGTTGATTTTTCGAAGTGTTCCCAATCATTGATAAAACTTGTACGCTATTTTTTTCTTAATATATTAGTGCTTTGTATTTTTGTCTACGTCTTCTTCCTAGTTTTGGTCTTATAGGACGGCAAGCTTAAGGTGAGCATATTATCCACACGCACCTCGGTTGTGTTGCTATACCACGTACAAGACACACAGTCATCTTGCTAAGGTTGCCATTTATGCCCAACAGCAGTGCGTGCACTGCTACGTTCAGGTCTGAAGGGTGCAGATAGTCAATATAAGTACACGCTGTGAACCATTCCATCTCAGTCCTCAGAGGTGACGACGCATCTGTACTCTTGTTTGCTCGAAGCTGACTGCAGGTGTCCGTGGACTGCAGTAGCCTCTAACCACCAGGTAGAGAATGAGTTCACTTGTCCATTCAGTTTAAAAAAAATAACTTATTATTATTGTTTTTGTGTCAGGAGTTCTTGTACACGCTGCTATTATCTGTACATGCTTAAGGTGCGTGTTTGAGCAAAATGCCGCGCTAGTCGGTATTTGTAAGTTTTTAGGAGCTACGCTACTTGTTATTAAAAAGATATATCAACTAAAAAAAATCTATTGAATTTCTACATACTCTAGGTTCAATAACAGCCAAATTCATTAGAGTAAAATACTTGATGAATCTCCCTATATCTAAACCACAGAAATGCGAAATAATTATTTATAACATGCATCTCCTCATAAAGTAAGCATTATTTCATTTTGCAATTGACACTTATGGATAGGCAATTTGATAATGAACATTTTGATCCATTTAATTTATTCAAAGGAACAAAATTCATAATATTTGTAGCGAGAGCACGTGGAATGCATAGGACCGAACGATTAAGGTCGTTTGCTAGGAGTAGCGTCTTAATTTTATTAGAATCTGATTGAGGTAACATAATATGAGTTTATATATTCGTTGTTTTGTATTCGATGTATTTAAACCAAATAAAACCTTTTATAAACCATAACGCTAAATAGTAGTTTTATTTTAACTTTGTCCAAAACCTCACCTGTCATATAATAAAAGAGATATTATTATTTAATTATGCTTGTACTTCTTATTTATACACTCCTATCCCGCGTCCTAATAAACAAAAGGAAGAATGTATAACCGGTCGCACAACTGGTGGCCCCGTTACACTGTAGAACAATGCTTTGGAGGGAGGCAAAGGTTTTGGTGTTTACTGCGAGGACTAAATACTAAATAAGAGCATACAAAACAATATATACGTTGCAATGCAAAAGCAAGATCTGCTTGAGGATGTAGTATAAGGAGATGATGAAAATATATCAGTCACACAATTAGTAAATAACTCCGTTAGATGAAATTCTGTTCGGGCAGCATTTATTAACGATTTTTAAATAAATATACAATAATTACATGTATAAAAGATTTTATTTATCCCCAAAAAACAAAACAAAAATGGTTTTTTTATTAGTTTTTCCCTTCACGCTATTTTCTTAATTCTAAAATTTCGTTACAAATAATATTAAAAATGATTATATAAAGAAATTAGTTTTTCCATCGATTCCGAAAACAGCACGAGGAACAAGGAACAACCCGTAACATTTATCTGTTGTCAAACTCAAAATATTGCCTGTCACTGTCATTAATGTCATCATCAAGCATTGAATTCATTCACTAATCATTCACTGACTCACTCTTTTTACTTTTAAAATAAGTGGGTTGCCATAGCGCAAGCCTTAATCCCGGCGTAAGGAATGTATAGTTAGTCCGAGGTTACTCCATGCTTATTAATAACATTGTAATAACGAAGTAAATAGTCAGTTACTCTGAGATTAGCTAGTCCAAGTGTAACTTCGAATTAAGCTTGGAATAAGCAATTTTTATAATAAGGCAGTTAGGGATTTAAAAAAAACAACGTATATTTACTTGAATTCATATTTATTAATTAAATTCAATTCATATTTTTACAGTTATGATGTTTGCGGTCAGAAAAAAATATCATTCACTATGGTATAATATGTAACACTTCGTATTGCAGTAAATAAATGACTACTAACCTGAAAACCCCATACAAGATAAGTTCGTGATTACGAAGCATGCACACTTATACAATTCAAATTTGTTCAGTGGAATCTGTAGGTAAATTACTCTTTAATCTCCGAAAGGGTTAATTGACAACCGAAAAATATAATCGAAAGGTTCGAGAAGGTTTTGAATTAACGTGTTTAATTAATGTTTATAGTGTTTCGGAAACTACCAATAACGAGGTAAAATATGAAACTTTGACTGTAGCGGCTACACTAAATTATTTCATATATTTATTTTAATATTGAAAAATTTCCGTGATATCGTAGAACTATATTGTCTAACAAAATATACTTAAGAAGCATTAGAAGGTGGTAAGGTTCTGCCTTGAAGACATCCATATTATATTCGGATGGAAAGATAAACAAATTACTCCACTCCTTTGCTGTACTTTGTTTAAAGGCGTGAAGAACAAAGGGGACTAACCGAGAACCTGGGTGTCCGATGTATGTGCATAGATAAGATTGGATTATACTTAATCCAATCTTATCTATGCACATACATAAAATATACTCAGACTCACGCCTGTCACCCAGAGGGGTAGGCAGAGACTACGGACTTCCATTTGACACGATCCTGACATACCTCTCTCGCCTCCTTTACATCCATATATCTACGCATACACGCTGGTCGGTTAAGAGTACTCCTAATGTGACCCATTTTAAAAATATTGACAATTTGGTCGATGAACTTTCTACTAGGGCGTCCCTTCCCGACTCCCGGAAAGGGGAGGAAAACTCAAAACATGTAATTCAATTCATTTTTTTAAAGAAACCATTTTTTCATTGTTCGTGTTACAGAGGAGCGTCGTACATTATAGTCTGTATTTTAAGAAGTTATTTCTATAATTCTATTAATGAGGGAAAGACTGTTAGGTATAAATAATTCAGATTTTGATCAAACCTGCAAACTTGTATAGAAAACGAATATCTTTAAAAACATCATTTATAAATATCATCATCATAATCAGCCAGAAAAGTACACTGTTCGAAATAGGCCTTCTCTATTCCCAGAGAAGATTTGGCTTAGTGATGGCTTGACAATCACTTTTTGCAGAAAGATGGACGGGAGCAGTACCAGACGTGAGCACCTTGGACGCTGCTGCCCGTCGCTGTACTTGGTATAGTACGTCTGACATAAGTGAGATCGTTATGCCGTCACTTATACGAAGCCATAAGGTTTTTCGTAGAAAAGGGGGAGCACCCATCTCACCTGATGGTAAGGATCACCGTGTTACCGACCTTTTAAAAAGGAGTAAACTTGTTTCTTGATGTGTTGATATTATCAACAGACATCCGAGGGTCGAAGCAGTCTGATGCAGTCTCTAACGCTATCATCATTCGTCAAAACAAAAAGGCAATAGAAATTAAATAAACATTACTATCATTTTAATTATATCCCCATTAACTCATAACGGTGTCTATTACTATACTACACTGCGGTAGTTCTATGCGGTATACTATACTGCGATAGTTCACAGTTCATGAGCAACCCAGGTTCGATCCCCGTTGACACCATTGATGTTTAATGAAAACACGAGTCTTTGCAAATATATATATATATATATATATATATATATATATATATATACAACACGTAACATAATTAACGCACTTTGAGAAGTAGTTTTTTCAGTATTGTTTACTGAATCGATTCCTATCATTTTTCATATAGGTAATTTTTATCCCAAAAATAATTAAAACTACATAAATTCAGTCACACTAAATGTGTACAGTCAATACAAACTGAAATGGACCGTAACTTAAGGCAATAAGGCTTTTAAGAGTGCAGTTTTATTTGTATTATTACTAATTCTGTCATTCAATAAAAATAAAGAAAAATGAACTTTATTTTAAGCACGTTAAAGTCTTTGCGTTCGTGGATTGGTACTGTGACCACACCATTTTCCGGAATTAGTATAACTAATTTGATAAATAATCAGTGCATAAAAATGTTTAACTAAAAATCAATTATAACATAATATACAAATTGGGGTGTCTGAGGGTGTGCGTTAATTACTGTTACGAGCTTGAGGTTCGTGACAATAAAAATTGCCGATAGATTTGCCGATTCACACTGATTCACTTTATTTCGCTCCGAAGCTTCGCTTCTCTCGCCAAATTCAATACTTCCCCGATCGCGTATTGCAGCGCCTTTATATAGGGCTCTTTCACGAAAACATCCAGAATATTCCAGAATATTCGAGTAAATACGCGCGCCAACCGACCAAGCGCAGAAAGATCGAGTGTAGAGCTTCTAGAAAGTTTAGTTCCTCAATTTGATACTAGATGGCGCTAGTGCCGTCGACTTCGGCGCGTAACACTGCCCCCTCCTAAGACATGCTCGTCCCGAGCATTATCGGCCCCATAATATCGCGCCAGGCGATCCACATGGACGATCTTAGGAGTCCCTCTTGCGCCTTTCTGTATCCGGTAGGTTACATCGTTGATCTTGGTCACAATCCGGTACGGGCCGTCCCATTTAGCCTGAAGCTAAGGAGAATTCCCTTTGCTGCGGACTGGATTGTGCAACCACACTAGCGAACCTTCGTCGAACCCTTTGTTGTTCATTTTGCGGTCATACCGGGTTTTCATCTTTTCGGACATTTGCTGGCCCGATTGTCTGACGTGCTCGTAAATGTCATTCATTTTGTTCCGCAAGTGATTTGCATAATCGATTATACTGCGTGGGGCATCAGGTGGTATCCCAGTGATCAGGTCTGCAGGCAGCCGTAATTCTCTTCCAAAGTTTGCGAAAGCTGGTGTCACTGCTGTACTTTCGTGAACAGCGCTTCGATATGATAACAAAAACGGTTGTATGTGCTTTTCCCAATCTCGTTGCCGATTGTCTACAACTTTTGCTAGGTACCTCTCCAATGTCTGATTAAATCGTTCTACCATTCCATCAGATTGCGGGTGATAAGAAGTCGTTCTTGTTTTATGAGTACCCATAACTCGGCAAGTTTCCTGGAATATTTGAGACTCAAAATTCCTTCCTTGAGCTTGAGGTTCGTGACAATAAAAATTGCCGATAGAATTACCTTAATTAACACTTTAATTTTTTTACACCAATTAAAACTTAAAACACTAATAATTAATCACACTGATTCACTTTATTTCGCTCCGAAGCTTCGCTTGTCTCGCCAAATTCAATACTTCCCCGATCGCGTATTGCAGCGCCTATATATATGGCTCTTCCACGAAAACATCCAGAATATTCCAGAATATTCGAGTAAATACGCGCGCCAACCGACCAAACGCAGAAAGATCGAGTGTAGAGCTTCTAGAAAGTTTAGTTCTTCAATTTGATACTAGATGGCGCTAGTGACGTCGACTTCAGCGCGTAACATTACGTTACATATTGTATATATATATATATATATATATATATATATACATTATATATATATATATATATATATATATATATATATATATATATATATATATATATATATATATATACATATACATATATATTTCCAATTCTCCGTACTAAAGCTATTCGCTTTATTTAAAAGTCCCATTTAATTTAGACTGGGTTAGCTTCCAAGAATTCATTATTTTTCTACAGAACAAATCTAACATGGATCGTGTAGCGACGGTGTAAGAAATAGGAATAGCATTTTTTATTCAATATAGATTTTAAATAATATTTATTGAAAGACTTTTATACTTAATTTACCACTGATTTGTAGAACTTTAATTGATTAAGTTTAATAATATTTTTGAAAAAAGAACAGTTTACAATCATTTCATAACGGGTGAGACCCTATTAAAAGACACTCTAATTTTTGCAAATGGCGTCAAATTTCAAATCGGTTTTGACATATTTGAAGCAAACAGATGTAAAATACATGTCGACAATCCACAGATCGCTATAGGTACTCCTCAAGAATGCGGAATAATTGTTTTCACATCTTTGCGCAATATTTCGTTGCAGATTACCCGGCCGTCCGACACTAACCGGAATAACCGGATTCTCTTCGGCGTAGCCGGCCTCGGACTAGCCGTTCTGCTGAGAACACGCCGCGGTAGTCAAAGATGTCGAAATGGACCCTGGAACATCGACCAGACAACATGTCACCCAATTTGGCCTTAGCACGCGGTCCCTATGATGAATTTTGGTGAAAGACCTGAAAATGTTCCCTGACAATGTTCAGACAGGGCAAAAGCTGTTAACTGTTAACTGCTAAACGCGCGTAACCTACGCTCAAGCCATCCTGAATCTCGACTAAGAAGATGACGATTTTTATCGAAATTCATCACAAGCAGTGAAGCTCATATCCACCTCAACGGCTACGTGAATCGCCTACATTGTCATTTCTGGGGGATCGAAAATTTATGTGTGATCCACGAATAGTCATTACAACAACTCTAGGTTGCGGCATGTTGCGCTGTTTACGCTGGGGGAATCATCGGGCCATGTTTTTGAGGACGCCGCGGGCCACACGGTTACTCCGAACGACGACCACTACAGAGCCATGATCAACGAGTCTCTTCTTCCTCAATTGGATGAACTAGGACTGGAGGACATGTGGTTCTAAAAGAACGGTGCAACGGCGCTCACTACCTAAGCCACAACCGACATTTTGAAGCAGGCATTTCCGGGTCTCGTAATCTCTCGTTTTGGCGGTTTGCAGTGTCCGCCAAGATCGCCCGATTTGACCGTACCGGACTTTTTGTGGAGGTTTTTGAAGTTTCGTGTTCACCTGAACACAGTCTGTAAGTCCTCAAGGACAACATCCAACACGAATGCGCGAACCTATCGCCTGAAGTTCTGGCAAAAGTGGTGTAAAACGCTATAAAAAGGAAAAATAAAAAAATTGTAAAAAAGGGTTATTATAATAATAATGAATACATAAATGAAAATAACCCCTGGGAGTAAGGTTATCGCCATCGTGCTGGTTCTATAAAAATTCGTACAAAATAAATTTGTTGTTAATTGAAATATGTTTTTAAAAAAACCCGCTGGATTTGTTACTGGTTCTTCAGCTACGAGGTTTTTTGCGAACCAGTGGTAAATAAAAAAAATTGCTATCAATAAGTATTATACAATAAGCTATGTTGAATAAAAAATCATTCATTTCATTTCATTTACACAATTAACTACACAAAACAAATTAGAAATAGCTTGGTATCCATGCCTTATTCCCAGCGGATATTATCATCCATAGGGAACATTCACTATCCAAATCATCTTTTACGTGTCATAAGCAGCGACAGATGGCAACACACCAGGAGCTGGGCAGCAGCGTCTACCTGATAACAGATAAAAATGAAAAGTGGCGGTTGCCAACCCTCTTGCCAAGCGTGGCAACTGTGGCAAATATCGCTCCTATAAGACAATCTCTGTGGTCTGTACACAGTCGTGCTGATCTACGATCTACGCCTGAATTTTGCACAACCACACTATTTGAGTACATTGAAGTATTGTAGTTACTTTTACGTAGTACATATAGTAGCTCGATGTTTGAGTATATAAATATACCGATTAGTTTTTTTTTACTGTGAGGAAAAATAGGGTGTAGTATGTGAACAGAATAGAAGCCAATGGTATACATATTTAATAAAAATATTTTTTTCGTCATGAATCTTAAAAATAATCAATTAATAACTGCTTCTATTAACATTGACTACATTTTTGGTCCAGTAGTTGTAAACTCGATTCCTGATCATGAGGTCCCGGGTTCCAATCCTGGGTTAGGCCAAAATTAATTATTAATTTTTTATATCAGGAAGTTGACGACGTTTCAACCCCGTAGTTCAAGCACGTAAAGCCTTTGGTCTTGAGACTGATCTATATCCGGTCATGTCGGAATACTATCCTATCGGACTATGAGAGTGAGGGAATGGAGAGTGCACTTGTGCTTGCATTTGGGAACTTTAATTATGTTATGCGCAGATAGCTAGTCTTCCCTGAGAATGGCCGCCGTGACTGCCTCTTGGCTACCAAGCGGCCGAATTCGGTCGCGGCGATATTCCGTCAAATACCAAGTGACCGAATTCGGCCGCACCCATCCACATCACTTTAACCCATAAATACTTACGGTTAGAGCCTACTTTTCGATGAAGGAATTTCGATTTAAATTCACCCGGTATATACAAAAGTCTGTTTCCAGGACAGGCTGGAAAAGAGACAAAGACACTAAGTGTTAGATTAGCGCCTAATAAGATGATACATATATATACAGCAGCTGGCCGACTTTATGGAGAAAGAGGGACTCTTTATGATGAACTCTTTCTTCCAGAAGCGGCCCCACAGGAAGTGGACCTGGTCGAGCCCCGACGGTTCGACAAAAAATGAGATTGACTTCATTATGACGACCAGACGACAACTGTTCAGTGATGTCTCAGTGATCGCAAGGGTGAAAACTGGCAGCGATCACCGAATGGTTAGAGGCACACTGAACCTAAACGTTAAGTTGGAGAGGTCTCGTCTAATGAAGTCAACGCTCCGTCCCCCTCGTGCTCTAATCCAGAATCCCGAAACCTTTCAGCTCGAGTTACGTAACCGCTTCCAGTGCCTGGAAGATTGCAATGCAGTGGACGATATGAACGACAAGCTCGTGGAAACTGTCCATGCGGTCGGAGCTAAGTTCTGCAAGACCCGCCGCAGAAGAACACAAAAACTCTCCGATCACACTCTTAATCTCATGGCTGTTAGACGGGAGATGAGGCTGCAATCGTCAACAGATTTGACAGCATACAGGCAACTGAACAGACAGATCTCCAAATGCATGCGGCGAGACTTACGCAACTTTAATACTTCTCGTATTAAAGAAGCGATCGAGCGGAACCAGGGCTCCAAAGTCTTTGCCAGAGATCTGTCTGCCAGAAAGAGCCAACTGTCAAAGCTGAAGACTGAGTGTGGCAACATCGTTTCCGGGACACCTGAGATTTTGAGTGAGATTGAGAGGTTCTATGGGCAGCTGTACACGTCATCGTTGGAGCCACACGCAAGTGTGAGTAACGATCCAATAGCAAGTCTTATCCGACACTATTCCGATGATATCCCGGACGTCAGTCTAAGCGAGATTAGAATGGCTCTCCAGCACCTTAAAAACGGCAGGGCCCCAGGCGAGGATGGAATTACAGCGGAGCTTCTGAAAGCGGGTGGAATACCGGTACTTGTAGTCCTTCAGAAGCTCTTCAATTCCGTCCTCCATGGTGGCACTACTCCAGAGGCGTGGAGCAGAAGTGCGGTGGTCTTGTTCTTTAAGAAAGGCGACAACGCTCTCTTAAAGAACTACAGACCGATTTCCCTTCTGAGCCGCGTCTACGTGCTGTTTTCGAGAGTCATTATGAATCGTCTCGCACGCAGACTTGACGACTTCCAGCCTCCCGAACAAGCCGGTTTCCGAAAAGGCTTCAGTACCATAGACCACATACATACCCTGCGGCAGATTGTACAGAAGACTGAAGAGTACAATCTGCCACTTTGCCTGGCGTATGTGGACTATGAGAAAGCCTTTGATTCCGTCGAAATTTGGGCGGTGCTACAGTCCCTTCAGCGGTGCCAAGTTGACTGTCGGTATATCGAAGTGCTGAAGTGTTTGTACAGTAGGGCTACGATGGCTATCCGAGTACAGAACCAGAGCTCGAAACCTATCCAACTGCAGAGAGGTGTAAGACAGGGTGACGTTATATCCCCGAAACTCTTCACCGCTGCATTGGAAGACGTTTTCAAGCTACTGGACTGGAAAGGATACGGTATTGACATCAATGGCGAGTACATCACTCACCTTCGATTTGCCGACGATATAGTCCTTATGGCAGAATCGCTGGAGGACTTAAGCACTATGCTCAATGACCTCAATAGTGCCTCCCAACGGATAGGTCTTAAGATGAACATGGACAAAACAAAGATCATGTTCAATGTCCATGCCACACCTATGCCGGTAGTTGTTGGGAGCACTATGCTCGAAGTTGTTGACGAGTACGTTTACCTGGGACAAATAGTCCGACTAGGTAAGTCCAACTTCGACCGAGAGGTCAATCGACGGATTCAACTCGGCTGGGCAGCGTTCGGGAAATTACGACATATCTTTTCGTCAGGTATACCTCAATCTCTAAAAACTAGATTGTACAACCAGTGCGTGTTGCCAGTGATGACTTATGGATCTGAGACGTGGTCCTTCACTGCTGGCCGTATGAGGACGCTTAAGGTCCCTCAGCGAGCTATGGAGAGGGCTATGCTCGGAGTTTCTCTGCGTGATAGACTCAGAAATGAGGATATCCGCAGTAAAACCAGAGTGACCGACATAGCCCAACGGATTAGTAAGCTGAAGTGGCAATGGGCCGGCCATATAGCTCGAAGAACCGATAACCGATGGGGAAGAAAGGTTCTCGAGTGGCAGCCTCGTACCGGTAGGCGTAGTGTAGGGCGACCCCCCACTAGATGGAGTGACGACCTGGTAAGACATGCAGGAAGTCGATGGATGCAGGTGGCTCAGGACCGTGCTTTGTGGCATTACTTGGGGGAGGCCTATGTTCAGCAGTGGACTTGTGAAAGGCTGTAATGATGATGATGATGATGAAGATGATACATATTATCGCTATCTCTACATTTCTTTATCACTAATGTACGTTTGTACATTTCGTAGTACAGGGTGGAAAGAAAGACGTGGTAATTTATAGATATAATATTATGTCAAAAAAATGAAAATCTTCAAACAACTGGACAGATTTTCTTGAAACATAGTTATTAACACTCTCGATTATGACACCTTTCTAAAGGAAAACACTTCATCAAAATCGGTTGGTCCGTTCAGTAGCTATGATGCCAAAGACAGACACACAGATATACAGACTCCCACTGCATGGATTAACAAAGCTGTTGCAACACGGTGTATTAATCTGACAAAAATTTAGAAGTAAATACATAGAAGTACGATCAATGTATTATTTGGAGAAATGAGAGTTTTATCCTTCCATCCATACCAGCCTATGAAAAGTACACTGCTGAACAGCCTCCATTGTGGAGGAGGTATTTGCAACAACAGCCATGCTGGAAAGCGGGTTAGTAACTGCAGTATTTTTTTTTAATTTTGAGTTTTTACCAAGAAGATGCTGGCGCCCTTTTCCTGTTATTTAATTTTTGCTTGCCTTCTCTTACGACGACCACGGGATGATATGAGGTAGTGGAACCTCATACGCCGTCAATACGCAATCATTCTTTTCATTCATTTGCGGCCGTGGAAGGAAAAGAGAGATCTCCCGCCGGACAAGGTGTTCTGCCCGGGGAGCGGCCAACGCTCCATGTGACAGTTCGGAGCTATTCTACATATACTGTTTTTACTTCGGAACTTTGATAGCGCGATTTAGGTTACGATGTGTTTCCCTTGTGGCGCGACGATAGCGTCGCCATACATTCATTCATTACAGACCTTCACATGTCCGAGCTGAACATAGGCCGCCCCCAAAGAATAACATAAAGCATTTATTTATTGTTAATTAAAAAAATTACCTTCGCACTCATATTTTCTTCTGTATCGTGGGGTCAGTTTACATACATACATTTTAAAAGAACACTCATTCAGACCCTGAACAATAATGTGAAGGCGATATAAATACTTGTCCCGTGCGGGATTTGATGCTGCTACGCCACGTTATGAGCCCATGCAGGTAAATTTTATGGAATGATCGGACACATTCACCGTGCATTCGACTGTTTTTAATTTAGTTTTGTTTAATGAAACTCAACGGACAAAAGAATTCCCAGTACATCAGGAGTTAAGTGGATTCTGCAGCCCATGGATCAATGCAGCCAACAATAAACAAAGAAGGCTTTTTCTTCTCTGAGGACTACAATGGAACGCCTCCTCTTCTAGACAGAAAAGGGGTCTGCCGTTATAGTTACGCCACTTATCAATATCGAACCGCTCTGCACTGGATGCGGTCAAGTGGAAGGAGCTGGCACTGGGGTGCCCCGGCCCAGAGATGAGAACAGTATCCATGTGAGGCTGAACTTGCGCTTTTTTTTATAGGATAGGGTGACAAACGAGCACACAGTCCACCTGATGGTAAGTGGTTGCTGTGGCCCATAGACATCTACATCTATCCTCGATTACGAATAAAAATGCAGATGCGTTGTCACCCGTGAGGACTAAGATGGAATGCCTCGTTTCCAGTAAAAAGGGTCTCCGGTTCTCTACACTCACCATGCTTTGTAAAGTTGCAAGCGATGCGCCGGTATGAAATACTGTCTCGCTCTTCTAAGCACGCTAAGATTTTTATAGTCCAATTAGCCACGGAACAGCACATTATTCGATTCACTCCAAAGTTCATCGTCCATTTTTCCGTCTCCCCTAGAAACAGATTTTAGTTAAATAACCTATTGCATGTAAGTAACAAAACAAATACCTATTTGTTTTGAATTTTTATTAATTGAATAAAATATCATATTATGTTTATAATACCGAGTAAATTTTCGCTCTGAATATTAAATTTGAAATAATTTTACCTTATTGGCGTAAGGTCCATAAATTTGAAATGTTTATACGTGCGTAAGACAGCATAGAACCATTTATAAAATATGGGTACTTAAACGCCGTAACGTCCAGAAATAGGTGGTAAAGGCACGATACCCTTTTAATTCGAGGGGTATGTAGGTAGTGTTCCCTCTGATCGTTACCGTGAAATGAAGTTTGGCATTATTTACATTTTTAAACGAGTTCAAAAAAGGTGTTGATGTTTCGTATGGTGAGTGTAGAGGCCCGAGTACCATTTTTATTAGAAACGAAGCATTCCATATTAGTCCTAAGGGGTGACAACGCATTTGCAATTGGATTCTTAGTCCGGAAAGGCTGTAGATGTCTACGGGCCACAGCATCCCCTTACCATCAGGTGGATTTAGTAGTCATATTTCACCTTTATTCTATAAAAGAAATCATGTTTTGTATGTTCTTTTGTCAACCTGCAATAAAGAGGAGAAAAAAAAGAAAATATTCCTAAAAACTGACATTTAAGAAAAACCCTACCTGTACTGAAATATGGCAACTTAAACCTATTAGAAATATTCAACAAGTCAAGAGGGAGATTAATGAATAGAAAATGAGTTGCATAAATTAAAAGCAAACAATACTCGCCGCCAGAGTCTCTTCCGCCAGCTGTTCACCCTTTCCGCCCTCTTGAAGAAATTAAATTTCGCAAAGATTTATTAATTAACAGATTCATTATACTTTTTTAAAGTTTTTAAGAGATTTTTATAAAACATATTAAACTTCCGCATTTCGTAATAGAATCCATAAGCATATATCATCCCGTAGGTTTCGTAAGAGGCGATAGTGAGAAACTAAAACAGGAAATGGGTAGCATCTTCCGGAAATTACTACTTTTCACTGTGTAACAGCATTAATTAATATTATACTTAATTATATTATTTCATCATCATATTTCATTATAAATTATTTATTTATAGGTAAAAGTAGCTCGAACACGATGCACGCCGAAATAACCTATAGTTAGCACAACATTTAGTTCGTAATCCTAGAATAGAAATATTATAACATAACAATTAATGTATGTCTTGTTGGTCATCCTTAATAAAATAAATAAACGAATAACAACACAATGGCAGCTGTGGCAAACATCCCCTTCAGTAGGTAATGTATGGGGGAGAGAAATGTAGCCCACTCCGAGACATAACAAAAAAAAAACAAGAGAATATGTGATTGTTACTACCACCCTTACTGTGCCTGAAGCCGGACAGTTTACGTACATTCTACTTATTCCCATGAAACTGATAGACCTAACCGACCCATTCCATATAAACGGCTCCAATTCTTTTTTTTATAGCAAAAGGGTGGCAAACGCGCATACAGTCCACCTGATGGTAAGTGGACGCTGTGTGACCCTTAGACATCTACATCTATCCTCGATTACGAATCAAAATGCAGATGCGTTGTCACCTCTGAGGACTAAGATATAATGTCTCGTTTCCACGCTAATATTCTGTGAGAGTGTTGTCCTTCCCCGGTAGAGCCGCCCCATTCGTGCTAAAACTATAATACAGCTGCAGCGTGGCTCTATCAAGTATAAATTTCCCGTACAATATTACTTAATATATAACTCGTAGGGATTTAAAAAACGGCTAAGTCAATTTAATTGAATTAATTTTTTATTGATTCCATTCAGTTCAAATTTTCACAGTTATGACGTTTGTGGCCAGAAAAACTCGTCACTCAGCGTACGTACGATACACTGCAGCATAATTCTATTACACACTAGTGTTCTGTGCGAGCGTGCACCTTCCCCGGTCGGACAACTTACACTGCTGCAGCGTGGCTATCAAACAGCGTTGTTCTTGACAAATTTAGAGTTGCCGTATTTTTAGGGAAAACTAAGAAAAATGCCGTATTGTACAAAATATTTGTTTAGAAGGTTACAATAAAAAAAACACGTGAAATACATGTTGTTTACATAATAAGTAAGTGTGTACTATAAATGTACTCATTTTATTCTTCACCATATAGGTTTTGAATAGTTTCCAGTACTTCTGATTCTGTCGCATTTGGGTCGTACTGTTTTTTATCTTTCATTTTACGAATCACTTAGTTTGGCACTTGAAATTTTGTATAATTACCGTTACTGATCCGGATCTCCATGGTTCTGAAGGTTAGAGAACAGGAGAACGATCACTACGTACTAAAGCATGGCCCACCTGTCCTTGAAAATTTGGTTCACAAGTTGGTGTGTTCCATTATACGAATTTTTTTTTTACTTTAGACAATTACCGTAATTTTAATACGGTAATCAAATAGCTGCCGTATACCGTATTTTTGTTGTTTAAGATGCCTGAATGCCGTATATTACGGCAATTGCCGTATCAAGAACAACGCTGCTATCAAAGTCTAAGATATATTTCTACATGGTTAAAAAACACTAATACAAGTTTTCATTATATATTTTTATATGTGAGGAACAACATTGCATACGGGTTTTTTGAAATTAATTCTCAACTAATATCGATGCATGAGACCTCCGCGACGGATTACACATCATTGAGCTATTTGATCACCCCTCGTTTTTGTGTTTAATTTGCATATCTTTGAACATATTTCCAATTCTCCGTACTAAAGCTATTCACTTTATTTAAAAGTCCCATTTAATTTAGACTGGATTACCTTCCCAAATTTATTGTTTGCCTACAGAACAAACCTAACATGGATCGTGTAGCGACGGTGTAAGAAATAGAAATAGTAATTATTTATTCATTCACGTGTATTCTACCACGTAAAAAAATAATATTTTTTTACGTGGTAGAGCTTTACTGCAGTTATATTAGTAGTACAGTTGTAACAATGGGTCGGCTCGTCCGGGGAAGGACCACGCTGTCACATAATACTAGCGTAAAATAGCAGCTTAATACTGCTGTGTTTCATATGGTGAGTGTAGAGATCCGGAGCCCCTTTTTTATTGAAAACGAGGCATTCAATCTTAGTCCTCAGAGGTGACAACGCATTTGCATTTTGATTATTAATCGAGGATAAATGTAGATGTCTATGGGTAACAGCATCCATTTACTATCAAGTGGTTGTGTGCTCGGTTATCAACCCCATTCTATTAAAAACAACACGATATAAAGCAACTTAAAACAAAAATATCAAACCGTTATTCACGTATGTAATTAATTCGAACATTTCATTCTCCCTCTGTGCAGCGCGTGTTCGTAAATTGTATGTTATTGCAGTTTCATTTAAATACGTTTGTGTTTTATTAATATTGACATGAACATTTAAAAATGGATACAATTTATTTAGGCCCATTAAAATTATAATACTCAATATCTAAGAGGATACACTACTTCATAATTATCACGTGGGTGCTTTAAGAGTTGACAGAGGAAAAAATAGAATTTCGTACGGTGATTGTAGAGAACCAAGACCCTTTTTACTGTAAACGAGGCATTCAATCTTAGTCCTCAGGGCTAACAACTCATCTGCATTTTAGTTCAAATGACTAAAAACCAAAGCATCCCTCTCACCATCAGGTGGAATACAAAAAAAGACGGTCAGCAGCATCTTCCTAACAATATCTCAAAATAATAAAAACTGCGGCTGTGGAAAATATCCCCCTTATGAAGCAATATATGGGAGAGGCTTTTAAATAACTAAAGAGACTAAAATTATTTGAAATAATAGCTTCTGAAGTCTGTTATAGGACTGCAAATTAAGTTACAGCCTATATACGACCAACTTATCGCACAGTCCTCTAACATCTGAGAGGGTTTAAGGCTTCTTTGTATATGTATAGAGGAATTAAAGCTTCCGGCTTCAGATGCCATTAAGTGAAAGAAATTATTTTATTCATTAGTTATTTGAAATCGGTTTTTTACCATCCTCATGGATACCTTCCGCTGCGGGGGCAACCAATTATGCCGGTCTCCTACCGCCAAAAAGCCCACGGTGGTCACAATCAACGTATATGTGAAGTCCTGGGATCTCCGTTCGAACGCAACGCAACCGGGGAACGGAATCTCTCGCTTTGCTTTAATAAAGTACGTCCCGGTGTCTCTTCCCGTCCTTTCTACCTCCTGACCCTCGCAACGCTATCAAGAAGTCTCGGGACCAACGCAATCATAAATCTAAGCTATCAACTAAATGTTTTTATAGAATAAGGGTGACAAACGAGCACACAGTTCACCCGAAGGTGAGTGGATGCTGTGGCCCATAGACATCTACATTTATCATTAAAATGCTGCAGCGTTGTCACACCTGGAGACTTAAATGGAAAGTCTCGATTCCAGTACAAAGAATCTTCATTGATAGACTCTCGACATATGAAATACAGCAGCACTAAGCTGCTGTATTTCATATATATCTATTTACCGCTGGTGTTCTGATAGAACGTGGATCTTTCCCGGTCGAACCAAATCAATTTATTATGGTTGTGTGGCTATACCACGTACAAGACACACAATCATCCTGCTAGGGTAGACACATATGCCGAATAGAAGTGCGTGCTCTGCTGTTTCTGAAGATTATATACAGTATAATTACACGCTGTGAACCATTCCATCTTAATCGTCAAGGAGACGACGCATCTGTACTCTTCTTTGCTTGAAGCTGGCTGCAGGTGACCGTGGACTGCAGAAGCCTCTAACCATCAGCTGAAAAAGGAGTTCAGTTGTCCATTCAGCTTTATGAAAAAAGAACCTATTTTTATTGTTTTTCTTAGGTTGTGGTCGGGTCAGGAGTTCTTGTATGCATAGCTATTTTCTGAATGTCCCACACATGCTTAATTATATTAAGATCTGATTGAGGTTTATACGTGGTAGAGCCATGCTGCAGTTATATTAGTAATATAGTTGTAGCACGAATGGGTTGGCTCGACCGGAGAAGGACCTCGCTATCACAGAATGCCAGCGTAAAATAGTAGCTTTATGCTGCTGTTTCGTATGGTGAGTGTAGAGAACCGGAGACCATTTTTACTGGAAATGAGGTATTCCATCTTGGTCCTCACGGGTGACAACGCATCTGCATTTTGATTTAGGTGTCTATGGGCCAAAGTAACCACTTACCGTCAGGTAGACTGTGTGCTCGTTTGTCACCGTATTCTATAAAAAAATATACTTAAACCGTCATTACACGGTGAATAAAGCGTATATTTTACATAAATGTATTAATTTAGATTTCTTAAATATTTTATTTAATAACCCTGACCAAATAATTTCAAATAATTGAATCGACATTCCGATTTTTTTATAGCGTTGGTTGACAAACGAGCACATAGTCCACCTGATGGTAGATAGATGCTGTGGTCTATAATAGATATTCACATTTATCCTCAATTAACGATCAAAATGTAAATGCGTTGTCACCCCAGAGGACTAAGATGGAATGCCTTGATTCCAGTAAAAAGGGTCTCCGGTTCTCTACACTCACCATATGAAACACTGCTATTTTACTCTGGTATTCTGGTATTCTGGTGAGAGCGTGATCCTGCCCCGGTCGAGCCGACTCATTCGTGCTACAACTATAATATTGTTATGTGAATAAGTCAACTAGCGCCATCTAGTGTCAGGAGCGAGAGCGGGGGGGGCTTTGCAGAGAATGACATCGCGGATCTCTCGACCGACAGCGCCGCCCGAAGAACTAAGTTTCTAGAAAATCTATACTCGATTTCTCGGTACCTTGCGCGTGTTTACTTGAACATTCCGGATGTTTTGCTGATTTGAATAAATAGGTGGCGCAAGATGCGATCGACACAGTGTTGATTTGACGAAACAAGCGAAGCTTCGGAGCGGAATTAAGTGGATTAGTGTGTTTTATTATTAGTGTTTTAACTTTAATTTGTGTAAAGTAAATTAAAGTGTTAATTTAGGTAATTTTATCGGCAATTTTTATTGTCACGAACCTCAAGCTCGTAACAATTGGTGTCAGAAGTGGGATAAAATAATGCCGATTTTACCTAAGGAGGAAACGGAGGGTGTCCGTACCCGAAGTCAACGCCAGCAGGAGACGGACCAGAGGAGATTTGGTGGTGCAACGCCGCAGATGTCTGAGGGCCAGCCGCCGGCCACGGAAGCCGGTCCGTCAGCAGCTTCTACGTCTGTGGCACCTGACTTAGGTGCTCTGATGGTGATGCTGCAGGAGCAGGCTCGCCGACAGGAGGAGCAGGCTCGCCGACAGGAGGAACAGGCCCGCCGACAGGAAGACCAGGTTCGTCGTTTGGAGGAGCAGCTGCGGGGCGGACAAGAGGAACAGGCCCGTCGGTTGGAAGAGCAGATGCTCCTCATGAAGGACCTTCACGCTACCTTCGGGAAGGAGATAAAGGAGGTGAAGGATAGGGTTGCTCAGCATGACAACCGCCTGTCGGAAGCTGAAACCCAAATCGCGAAAGCTGAAAACCGAATCGAGAAAGCTGAAACCCGAATCGACCAAGTAAACAATCGGGTTGACAACGTTATGGCTGACATGAAGAAATCACTGGACGAACTCAAACTCGGAGATGGAGCTACAGCTCCCGTAGTAGCTACAACACCTTCGCTACGCGGGTTCAAGGTGCCACCGTTCGACGGTACCTCTTCCTGGTCAGCCTACAAAATCCAGTTCGAGGCTGTTATGAAGGCGAACGGCTGGAACAAAAGTCAGGCCATGACTGCTCTCACACTAGGCCCGCGCGACCAGGCCTTAACAGTTCTGGAAGCTCTCGGTGAGGAAGAGACTTATGAGCAACTCCTTGAGGCATTGGAGGCGAGATATGGTGACGCTCACCTGGAACACGTCTTTCGTGCGCAGCTTAAAGATCGTGTGCAGCGCATCAACGAAAACCTGCAGCAGTGGGCTCTAGAAGTGGAGAAGCTGGTGCGAAAAGCATACCGGTCTGTACCTGCGCTCATTGAAGGGAACCTGGTGCAGACATTCATCGACGGCATCCGTGACCTGGAAGTCAGAGCTGCTGTGAGGCTCGGGCACCACGAGACGCTTAAGGACGCCATGGCCCATGCACTGGAAGTGGAAGCCGTGCGGCAGGATCATCGTTCCCATCGCGTCAGGGAGGTTGCAGCAGCTACAGTTCGCGACCGCAACAAAGGATACAGCCCAAGGTGCTATGGCTGTGGGGAAAAGGGCCATCTTCGATCCAGCTGCCCTAAGCGAACCCTAGAAAGGGAAGGTGAACGATCCCAGGAGGGTAGTGCGGCCAACAGCACCGCCCAGCAGCAGCAGGGAAACGAGTAAAAGCCAGAACTGCGGGGCGGGTGCTGGCTGATGTTAAAAGAGCCCCAAGGATCTCGATCTCACAAACCCATGATGGGAACAGTCTAATCATCAAGGGCGAGGTCAACGGAATGCCGTGTAAACTGACCATAGACACTGGAGCCTCTCGTACGGTTGTTAGTTCCCAACTTATAAGTCAGTTCCTTGGGGACTCTGCATACAACCGAGAACGCATTAATTTGGTAACAGCCACCGGTCAGCGTATACCCGTCCGTGGAGAGAAGGAGATGGAGTTGAAGCTTGGCAACGTGATCTACCTGCATAATGTCATCGTGGCTGATATAATGGACGACTGCATCCTAGGCCTAGACTTTATGAGGAATAATTGTTGTGAGATCGACGTTAAGCAAGGTGTTTTGAAATGTGGACAGGAGGAACTTTTTATGGAAGGTGCGTTACCAGGGAACGTGTACAGCATTAAGAAGATTGTTCTTCCACCGAGATCGGAAACGATTGTTCCGGTTAGTCTTCCCCGAAACGCTGGGCAAGCTCACCGTTGTGTACTTGTGGAAAGGGTAAACAATGACCTTCCATGGAAAGTAGCTCGAACCTTGGTCAGAACCACTGACATCTCAAGAATACGTGTGTTGAACCTTTGCGACCGGGAACAGATTATAGAAAAAGGCACACTGGTTGGCACTTGTGAGGAAGTGGATTGGTTACGTCGGTGCCAATATATATCGAGTGGGACCCCCAGCAAGGTTTCAGAAACGAGAGTGACCACACTTTTGGAAGACTGTCGCAGTGTTCTCTCCCCGAACGAATTGGTCAAGGCGAAGGAGTTGTTACTCAAGTACGCCGATGTATTCTCGTCAAACGATGCTGATATAGGAAAGACTGGCTTAGTTCAACACAAAATAAACACAGGAGAGGAATTGCCTATCCGTCAGCGGCCAAGAAGATTGCCGGTAGCACGTGAAAAGGAAGTGGAAACCATGATTGAGGGAATGGTGAAGGATGGTGTTATTGAACCTTCATCTAGTCCATGGTGTTCACCCGTGGTGCTGGTAAAGAAGAAGGATGGCAGCATGCGGTTTTGTGTTGACTACCGGCGTCTGAACGACGTTACAAAGAAGGACAGCTATCCATTGCCAAGAATTGATGACACGCTGGACATGCTTACAGGAGTAAAATGGTTTAGCACGCTGGATCTAAAAAGTGGCTACTGGCAAGTTGAAATTGACCCTAAGGACAAGGAGAAAACTGCGTTCTCGACGGGAAAGGGTCTGTGGCAATTCAAAGTAATGCCGTTTGGGTTATGCAATGCTCCAGCAACGTTTGAAAGGCTGATGGAACTTGTACTTACCGGGCTAATTGGCGATGCCTGTCTGGTCTACTTGGATGACATCATCATCGTGGGCCGTACGTTTGAGGAACACCTTCAAAACCTGGAACGCGTGCTTATGAAGATTCAGAGTGCCAACCTCAAGTTGAACCCGAAGAAATGTTCACTATTCCAACGGCAAGTTAACTTTTTGGGGTTTGTAGTATCGGAAGAAGGTATCCGCACAGATCCAGAGAAAATCGCGGCTGTCAAGGATTGGCCGGTTCCAAAAGACAAGACGCAGGTTAGAGCATTTTTGGGTTTGTGCTCCTATTACCGGCGATTTGTGAAGAACTTTGCAGATATAGCCAAACCTCTGCACAAGCTAACCGAGGAGAAGCGACATTTCTGCTGGGATGAAAGTTGTAATATCGCATTCCAGGAGCTCAAGGACCGTCTGTGCAAAACACCTATTTTGGGATACCCTGATGCAAGCAAAGAATTTGTAGTTGACACAGACGCAAGTGATATAGGACTTGGCGGTGTGTTGTCTCAACGGAATGGTGACCAAGAGGTCGTGATAGCGTACTTCAGCAAGTCGTTGTCAAAACCGGAAAGGAACTATTGTGTCACAAGACGCGAATTGCTAGCTGTGGTAAAGTCGTTGCAGCATTTTAGCAAATATCTTCTGGGGCGAAAATTTCACTTACGAACTGACCATGCTGCACTAAAATGGCTATTGCAGTTTAAAAATCCAGAAGGACAAGTTGCGAGGTGGATTGAACTACTGCAGGAATACGACTTTGAGATCGAACATCGCAGCGGGAAATCTCATGGCAACGCAGATGCATTATCACGAAGACCTTGTCCTGAAGATTGCAAACATTGTACTAGGCAAGAGAGTAAGAGAGTGGTATCCGTGAGGATGCTCAGGGCAGACCACCTCAGCAACGAGTGGAAGGACAGCTTACAACGTGCACAGCAGGAAGATCCGGACATCAAGCCGATCCTGGAATGGATGAAGGCCAGTGCTCCCAAGCCCAAGTGGAGCGACGTCTCAGCGATGAGTTCGATCACTAAAAGCTATTGGGCCCAGTGGGATAGCTTGCTGCTTCAGGATGGAGTTCTGTGCCGTAAATGGAAAAATGTTCGGGGAGACAGCTGTCATTTACAAATGGTTGTCCCTAAAGCTAAAGTACCGGATGTTCTACAGCTGTACCATAATGATTATTCAAGAGGCCATCTGGGAGTTAAACGAACTCTACTGAAGATCCGAGAACGGTTTTACTGGGTCCACTGTCGAAACGATGTCGAGGACTGGTGTCGCAAATGTACAAGTTGTGCGGCTGTAAAGGGACCTCAGACTCGTAGTAGAGGTGCATTGAAGTTGTACAATGTTGGTGCACCATGGGAGAGAATAGCCATTGACGTGGCGGGGCCGTTTCCGGAGAGTGAAAGCGGTAACAAGTATTTCATGGTTGTGATGGATTACTTCACTAAGTGGCCAGAAGTTTTCGCCATTCCAAATCAAGAAGCTTTAACAGTTGCAGATAAACTAGTTCATGAAGTCTTCTGTCGTTTTGGAGTACCTTTAGAGATTCACAGCGATCAAGGAAGGAATTTTGAGTCTCAAATATTCCAGGAAACTTGCCGAGTTATGGGTACTCATAAAACAAGAACGACTTCTTATCACCCGCAATCTGATGGAATGGTGGAACGATTTAATCAGACATTGGAGAGGTACCTAGCAAAAGTTGTAGACAATCGGCAACGAGATTGGGACAAGCACATACAACCGTTTTTGTTGTCATATCGAAGTTCTGTTCACGAAAGTACAGCAGTGACACCAGCTTTCGCAAACTTTGGAAGAGAATTACGGCTGCCTGCAGACCTGATCACTGGGATACCACCTGATGCCCCACGCAGTATAACCGATTATGCATATGACTTGCGGAACAAAATGAATGACATTTATGAGCACGTCAGACAATCGGGCCAGCAAATGTCTGAGAAAATGAAAACCCGGTATGACCGCAAAATGAACAATAAAGGGTTCAACGAAGGTTCATTAGTGTGGTTGCACAATCCAGTCCGCAGCAAAGGGAAATCTCCTAAGCTTCAAGCTAAATGGGACGGCCCGTACCGGATTGTAACCAGGATCAACGATGTGACCTACCGGATACAGAAAAGCGCAAGAGGGACTCCTAAGATCGTCCATGTGGATCGCTTGGCGCGTTATTATGGGACCGATAATGCTCGGGACGAGCATGTCTTAGGAGGGGGCAGTGTTATGTGAATAAGTCAACTAGCGCCATCTAGTGTCAGGAGCGAGAGCGGGGGGGGGGGGCTTTGCAGAGAATGACATCGCGGATCTCTCGACCGACAGCGCCGCCCGAAGAACTAAGTTTCTAGAAAATCTATACTCGATTTCTCGGTACCTTGCGCGTGTTTACTTGAACATTCCGGATGTTTTGCTGATTTGAATAAATAGGTGGCGCAAGATGCGATCGACACAGTGTTGATTTGACGAAACAAGCGAAGCTTCGGAGCGGAATTAAGTGGATTAGTGTGTTTTATTATTAGTGTTTTAACTTTAATTTGTGTAAAGTAAATTAAAGTGTTAATTTAGGTAATTTTATCGGCAATTTTTATTGTCACGAACCTCAAGCTCGTAACAATATAACTGTAGCCTGGCTCTTCCACGTCTAAGTGAACATAGTCATCCAGTATCTATATCCTTCTGGTCACAGACTTCCTCTCATTTCTATTAGCGGATTTTACACGTCTTCAGAATATTTGTATTCCTCAGATATACAGACTCTCCCACGATAGTTTCCTTCTCCGCCGAGTAAGCCATAAATCAGCACTGAACACTGCAACTAACAATTTTATTGGCGCCAATGGATATCGAAACAGGTTGATCGCGCACTGTGAAATTTAAAGCAAGCGTTTAGCCCCTGAGTTAAGATCCATCATAGGCCAAAGTTGGCATGCAAAAACAAAATTAGCTAGTTTGACTTGCGTAAAATTTCTAATTCTACTTCTTAAAGCAATAGTGTGCTTATAACAATAACTTCTTTTTAACTGTATCTCTAAGTCGTAATGATAGGAGTCGCTCAAACTAAACTTTTTGTTCTTTTCAAACATGCGTCTGCATAATTCCCCGTTAAAAATCCTTATAAACCATTCACTTTTCTGCGATCAAGCAGCCACCCTATCATAACAAAGTTTGTGTCCTCGCTGAATACGGACAAATACATAGAATTGTGATTGTTCTTATATAAGTCTATAGTAGAATTACGCTTAGTTTCTCTCAAGTATTACTGACTAGCAAGAGTATAATAGTCTTATGAAATAAAATTTAAAAAAAAACTTTATTTTTCGATTGCTTTGAAATATTTATCTCTGTTCCATCTTATTATATTCGTTATCTGCTACTGCTACTGAAGTGAAGAAAAAGTAAAGTTACAGCCTTTATACGTCCCAATGCTGGTCACAGGCCTCTCATTTCTGAGAGGGTTATCGTTACTACCACTGAGCATATGATCTTGATTTTGTCTTAACCTACGACTACATGACAAACAGTCGAGCTCACAACCACTACACCCACGAGGCCACCAATAAATTGAAATATCAATTAAGCATGCAAGAGGTGATATTATCGGTAATTTATACTTAGTTTTTGATTTGCATTATGTACAATGTTCGTAACTGAGCTGCGAAGTAAGTTGTATCGCTGTGGAGCCACACTGTAGCTATTGTGGTTGTAGCACGAATGAGTCGGCTCCACCGGGGAAGGACCACGCTCTTACAGGTTACGTATAACTGCAGCTTAACGCTGATGTGTTTTGCATGGTGAATGTAGAGATTCGAAGAGCTTTGAAATAATACTAATTTTTACGGAATTTATCGCGTATATTTAACTCTTTTACCCGACGTTTCGAGAGCTTTACAGCACCCATGGTCACGGGAAGGACTGAGATGTTCAACGTCCAGCTGTCATAGTTAACCGCGGTTACCATAGATTAAAATTTAACTTTTGTTCCGATCTACACAGTATGTACTTATGGTATCATGGAGTCTTGCGGTTGTATGCTTGGGTTGGGATTTAATTTTATTTATTATAGGATCCCAAGCAGATGGTAGCACCCAGCCATCTTCTCTATTGAAATTAGGATGTTTTTTGATTTCAATAGCCTCGCGAATCATCCTTGGAAGGAATCGGTGTTCTTTAGCGAGGATTTGTGGTCTATCAAATCTGATGTAGTGACGGGGGCGATCCTGTACATGTTCACAGACTGCAGACTTCCCGGAGCGTCGATTCTTCACATCAGCTATATGTTCTTTGACGCGGGTTTTAATTGATCTTTTAGTTTGTCCTATGTAGGAGAGACCACATTCACAATCAAGCTTGTACACTCCTGCATCTTGCAGAGGAACGTTACACTTGACTGATGGTAAAAACTGACCAATCTTCTTCGGCGGCTTGAAGTATGTTTTGATGGAAGCGCGCTTCAAGATGTAGCCAATCTTGTCAGTGACTCCTCTAACATATGGCAGTACAGCAGGTACACGCTCGACTGTGGCCGGCTTCACTCGTTCTCTGTGACGTAGGCGCGGGACCCGAAGCTTGTTGTCATGCAAAACTTGCTTGACATGTTGGAGCTCGGCAGCCTGGTGTTTACTGTCACAGATCCCTCGTGCTCTCTGAAACAAAGATTTACCCACGGTAGCTAACTGTGAAGGATGGTGGTGAGAATCACCGTTTAAATATATATCTGTATGGGTCTTTTTTCTATACACAGTATGGCTCAAGGTGTTATCAGGATTCCGAATTACTAACACATCTAGAAAAGCTAAGGAATTGTTTGCCTCTAACTCCATTGTGATGGCAAACAATTCCTTAGCTTTTCTAGATGTGTTAGTAATTCGGAATCCTGATAACACCTTGAGCCATACTGTGTATAGAAAAAGACCCATACAGATAGATATTTAAACGGTGATTCTCACCACCATCCTTCACAGTTAGCTATCGTGGGTAAATCTTTGTTTCAGAGAGCACGAGGGATCTGTGACAGTAAACACCAGGCTGCCGAGCTCCAACATGTCAAGCAAGTTTTGCATGACAACAAGCTTCGGGTCCCGCGCCTACGTCACAGAGAACGAGTGAAGCCGGCCACAGTCGAGCGTGTACCTGCTGTACTGCCATATGTTAGAGGAGTCACTGACAAGATTGGCTACATCTTGAAGCGCGCTTCCATCAAAACATACTTCAAGCCGCCGAAGAAGATTGGTCAGTTTTTACCATCAGTCAAGTGTAACGTCCCTCTGCAAGATGCAGGAGTGTACAAGCTTGATTGTGAATGTGGTCTCTCCTACATAGGACAAACTAAAAGATCAATTAAAACCCGCGTCAAAGAACATATAGCTGATGTGAAGAATCGACGCTCCGGGAAGTCTGCAGTCTGTGAACATGTACAGGATCGCCCCCGTCACTACATCAGATTTGATAGACCACAAATCCTCGCTAAAGAACACCGATTCCTTCCAAGGATGATTCGCGAGGCTATTGAAATCAAAAAACATCCTAATTTCAATAGAGAAGATGGCTGGGTGCTACCATCTGCTTGGGATCCTATAATAAATAAAATTAAATCCCAACCCAAGCATACAACCGCAAGACTCCATGATACCATAAGTACATACTGTGTAGATCGGAACAAAAGTTAAATTTTAATCTATGGTAACCGCGGTTAACTATGACAGCTGGACGTTGAACATCTCAGTCCTTCCCGTGACCATGGGTGCTGTAAAGCTCTCGAAACGTCGGGTAAAAGTGTTAAATATACGCGATAAATTCCGTAAAAATTAGTATTATTTCAATGTGTAGTGTTCGCGTAAATATAAGAAATCATTCGAAGAGCTTTTTAATGGAAACAAGTTATTATATCTAAGTCCTCAAAGGTCGCGACGCATCTGCAATTTGATTCTTAATTGAAAATAAATAGATGTCTATGGGCCACAGGATACGTTTACAATCAAGTGGACTTTGTGCTCGGTTTTACCCTTGTTCTATAAAATAATCAAAAACATTGCGCAGCTGAGTTCAGTCCGTCGAAAGACCTCTGTGTCAACCTTGTCGGATTAATCTAAAATATTTTTGCTCGTCAATAAAGTTATGCGTAGTGATCCCAACAACTACCGACATAGTTGTGATATGTACGTTACACATGACCATTTTTTGAGAAAAATTAAACTTAATAAAACGTAAGACCTTCATTCAAAAAACAAAACAAAACTAGAAATAGTTTCTGGAGTCGGTGTTAAGTCATATTGTATCCTAGATTTAAGGCTCAGACTTCTGGGCTACTATGGAAATTAGTTTTTACAGTCTATACTCTTTGTTAAACGTCCATCCTTTTACTTATTTGAGTGTACTTTGCAACAGCACAAGTTGAAGACATAAATGCAGTTGCAATAAAATCATAGAGGCGGTTGAACTAAATAAGTGGCGCAAGTTGGAGTCTATAAGAGAGGACTTCATGATTGTGCCATTTGCTGTAGAGACTATTGGTCCGTGTGACCCACGTGCAGTGAATTTTCTAAAGTAACTGTATCCGCGATTTGTTACCGCCGGTTAAGAAGGCTGGGTACTTCCTTGTACAAATGCTAAGTGTAGCCGTTCAGCGAGGAATCGTAATCAGATTTCTATTCGCACTCTACTGCGTGAAGAAGACTGTATTAAATTTAAGTTTTTATTTTGGTAATAATTTTTTTACATTAAGATATAAATATTTGATTGTTACAAGTCTCTTTTTAATTTAAATAGGACCACCGTATAGATATTTGGCTAAAAAGCCATCAAAATGAAATCATCTGTTTCCGAAAAATAAAGAATCTCCACCTCCTTCGAGCTCTCTTAAAAATGTAAATAATATCAAATTTTATTATGCGGCAAACTTCAGAGGGTTTTCATACTTCCTACATACCCTTGGAATTAAAAGGGTGTCGTGCCTTTACTACGCTGTCCTGTGCACCTATAACATTTCAAATTTATGGACCTTACGCCAGTGTGGTAAAATTATTTCAAATTTTATATTTAGAGTGAAAATTTATTCTGTAATAAATACATATAATATTGCATTTAATAACCTTTTGTTTAGTTACATATAATATACTTTAGGGCAATAAGCTTGATCTGTTTCGAGGACAGACGGGAAATCGGACAACGACCTTTGAGAGCACGATAGGGATAACCAACCTCTTTTGACAATTTTCGTATTTTAATAACTAATCTCTGTTTCAGTCCTGCTACTGCCACTGAGAAGTTCTTGACAGAAGAAGCCAATAAGAGATTTTGTCTCAACCCGGGATCGTACGTCATACTACTGCAGGAAGTCAGAAATTAAAGATATTCCAGTTTAAACGAAATACACATCAGACTAGGCTGTATAAAATGCCTTAAATTTGGCAAATCGTTACAGCAAAAACTAGTCGATATAATTTTCATAAATGTTTATATAGTATAATTACTATCATAGAGGGAATCCTTAAGGGAACGCATTAGTATATATAGAAGAGTTTTCTGAATAAAATACACGTGAAACTCGGCTGTATGGTATAAGACCTTTGCCTAACTTAACTAACGAATCGTAACAACCACTATTCAATTACACAACACTAGTCAATTAAGTTTTGAATTGTGTATAATGATTTTTTTTCCAGACTTCGATAGGCCATAAGCTTGATTAGATAAAAAAGAAAATTATTTTATTGATATCTGTAATGGTGACTTAAGAAGACGCATAATAATTCCATCGTCTGTTATTTCGCCTTTGTCCTTTTAACTTTATTGGTGTCGGCGGTAATCGAACCCAGGTTGATCATGAACTGTGAAATTTGCTGCGAGCTTAAACTACCATCGCATTATATTAATAGGAATGGACACAGTGATGAGTTGATGGGGATATAAATTTAAATATTATTACCGGTTTATTTAATTTCGAACTTCCTTTTGTTTTGACGAGTGATGATAGCGTAACTGCATCACGCATGACTGTTTTGACCCATGGGTGACGTAAGAGGCCACTGTGGGAAATACGCAAAAAAACTTCAAGAAACAAGATTACTCTATTTTAAGAGGGCGGCAATACCCCTGGCATTCCTTTGATGTTGCAGTAGTCGATACTTACCATCAAGTGAGCCGGAAGCCCCCTTTTTCTATAAAAGAATCCTTATCGCTACTAGTAGGTGACGGTATAACCATCTCGCTTATGTCAGACTGCAACGGGCAGCCGCATCAATGGTGCTCACATCTGGCACCGCGTTCGTCAATCTCTCAGTTAAACGTAATGATTAAGTCAAATCTTCTCTAAACCAAGAGAGGTCTATTTTGAACAGTGTACTTGACGAGCCAGAATTGCAGGTGTATGGACAGCCTTTTAAAAAGACTTTTAAAAAGGCCTTTTAATACGTGTTAGAGCTTCGCTGCAGCTATATTATGGTGGAAGTACGAATAGGTCGGCTCAACCGGGGAAGTACCACGCTCTCACAGAATACCAGTGTAAAATAGCAGCTTAATATTTGGTGCGTGTAGAAATCCGGATACCCATTTCTACTGGAAACGAGGCATTCCACCTTAGTACTCAGGAGTGACAACGCATCTGTGAGTTGAGTCTTAATCAAGGATGAATGTAGATGTCTATGGGCCCCACATTACTGAGCGAATATATATATATATATATATATATATATATATATATATATATATATATATATATATATATATATATATATATTTATATCTGTAACAGTCATTCGCTCAGTAATCCAATTGCATTTATGACTCTGTCACACGAACAATTTGAAAATTAAGGTAAGTTTAGAAAGGGTGCGCAAGAATTACAACGTGATGATTCTGCCCTCCCCTTTAGGGTCAAAATTATTGTTCCATTGTTTCGATATTTCACGAAACCGAACTAAATTATTTGCGCGCTTAAGAGCGCATATTCAAATATGTCCAAGTCGAAATCTACGCGATCGCTTTGGAACGGCGTAATATTGACGCACACTACAATGTTATCTATGTTGCGTGTCAGGGCGAGCGTGAGGCTATAATAGTTGCCTAACGACGACTACGAATTACTTTGATCTTTGATTATATACCTGTCTTTGATACTATTGGAACTAAAATAATAAAAGAATAATTTCCATATAATGGCTTATATAGTGTATAGAAATCGGAGACTAATATGTGGAACTTGTTTTATTCTTTTAATAAATTGAAGTCGGCTTTACATTTTCGCCCTATTGAGTAATGAGTATATTATAATATGTATATGTTCTAATTGAAAAACATGTATTGTATAAAATATATATCATTTGATAAACTTTTATTCCGTTTCATAATGTAAACATAATTCATCAAACTAACAATTTCATTAGTGTCCCCCCCATATAGTGTAATCCCCGCCGGATTAGTGTTGCCAGGTCTAGCAAGTAAAATTTCGGGACGGAAGGTAAAAGTAATCGGGGATTTGGTTTTCGTATCCGGATATCTATAATGACTACAAAATATAGGTTTCTTTGTAGCCTTTTTGCGCTTTATTGAGAGCCGTGGTAGCTCAGATGGTCAACGCTCACTGTAAATATCACAGTATGCGAGTAATGCGAGAAATTGTGACTATAACTTTACTTTACTTTTGTGCTTTTTAATTATTATTCGGTTCTGATCTAATGAACGAGTAACTTTTTATCCAAACATCGTAAAAACTGATTTTTTTTCATTTTAGGCAAATTAAAACATTTTTGAACTATTTGTTTTTTTGCAGTCCCTGAATTTTTCAAATCACTCATTTTAATATAATTCTGTTTAAAACTTTTGTGGTTTTTTTTCGACTGGTGAGACAATGTCGTAGTAAAAATATTTTAATGTGGTAGTAGCTAACAGATATAATAATTTTTGCTGTCAAAATTATGGATTAAAGTATAAAATAAGAAGGTTAGTGAAAATCGGGACATTTGGCGTCCCGATCATGGGTGAATCGGGACGTTTCACTAGACCCTTGAAAATCGGGACGTCCCGCGCAATCGGGACACCTGGCAACACTAGCGGGGATCGAGCCCGGATTGTTCGCGTTTACCGCGAGCACTACGCCCTTGAGCTACTCAACTCAAGCACGGCTCATATGTTTTACATCTGGGGGCACGGTAGTGCCCCCGCCAAGTCGAGCAAAACAGCGGCACGGCCGTGTCATCATTGCGAGACTTGGTTATTTTACAAGTAATGTTTTTGATGGCATGTCTTTGTTCAATCATAACGTTATCTCCACACTAGGAATTTTTCCTAAGTACATCGTTGGGGCCAGTTTAAATACATTAATTTCACAAGGACAAACATCCAAACCTGGAACAATTATTTGTACGTAATACAAATTTTTGTTCCATGTGGGATTCGAACCTGCGGCGCTCAGCGCTACAACTCATTACCAAGTCACTCCGCCACGGAGCCAAAGGTGAAAGCCAATGATTTGTTGTATTTTTACTTGATCCGAATTGCTTACTTTCATTACTCATTTCTAAAAAAATATGTATGAAACGAAAATTTTCCACCACATCATTTAATATTTAAATATTACAATCATAAACATATTTCAAAATTACTTACTACCAAAAATATCGCTTATAAAAGTCGCAATCGTTTAAAATTCTCGATGGTACTATAGGTATCTAGTTATAGTATGGTGTAGTATAGCCCTATCGGTGTATCAAAGCGATCGCGCGGTGTCGGTGACAAAAAGTAATACGTCCTGTCGTTGGGATTACCCGGAGCGTACTGAATCAAAAGGCGTCTGCGCATGATGTTTTATAGTATTTTTAAAATAATTATATAAAATAATTGACAAAATAAAACGAGCTAAATTTTTTTTTGGATATTTAACATTACATGTATTTTGATAAAATAATTAAAATAGATATGTTTGTAAGCAAATACACGGAAAAATTACATTGTAGTAGACAGTTTTGGTGATTTTATAATATTATTGTATAATATTAAATCGAAATATTTTCGTAATTTAGGTTTTGCTATACACTAAAAGACTATATATTCCATTATAATAACGCTTAAAATAAAGTATTTTAGCTTACAATAATGGTTGTATTCAACCTGAAAGATAACTCTGATGCATATTTTCGTAAAACACTGTGAAGGGATTGTCTTCGCCCTAAAAAACCGTCACTAAAAACTATGATTTTGCATTGCTATGTACTAAATAAAGACTTCATCTTTCTAAAGACCTAATTTTCAGCAAATAATCTCCTCACGTCGTTACGATATCGCCTTTGGAAAAACCATAAAACACGTAGTTTTCGACGCAAAACGCATATGCTTACTCGTATAACAAACGGTGGGAATAATTTGTCTGCCCTACCACCCTAATACAATATGGATGTGTTCAAGGTTAGTGTAGTAGTAGAGGCTTAAATTAAAACTGAGTGAGTGCGCCACCTTCGGCTACATCACCACTTACCACCAAGTGGCTAAGTAGGCAAGCACTGGCTTTTTATGTTAAAAAGGATGAACAAATACCCAATGTACTATTATTTAAATTTTGTGTTATATTTTATACAGATATACACAAAGAATTTCTTTCTTGTTTATTTGAAAAACCTGGAAAGGATGTGTACTTGTACTATATTGTTGCGGTGTAATTTTCCTTGTAGATTATAAATCATAAAGCGCGGAGCTACTGATCGATCGATGTCTCCTCTCCTCCTCCTCTGGTGTAGTTATTTGAGTCTCGACATCGGCCGCTTGTGACTTACTTCACGTCCTAGGTTGTGCATTTTCATTGCATTTCTATGTAAATTAATCAATTTATTGTCGTAATTCGGTAACGTTACACATCGTATGTATTTGCTTGTATTTGAATTTAATTGTAATATTAAGGTATAATAAGAAAGAAAAAATATTTTGGTACCAATGCCTTTATTTTTTTACAAATATATCATACAATATTAATTTATTACCCTAACAAAAATACAGTTGACTCTACAGGCCATCCCTGCAATTTGCCGCTAATTTCGCTCCAAAGCGCTCCAAAGTCAACCTATTATGACGTAGTTAAGACGTAAAATAACTCAAAAACGTAAAAGTTTCAATATGAATTCAAGAAAGTCGTTGTCGAAAATTTTCGAACAAATCTCTCTGAACGAATGAACCTATTTTGATGTGGTTTGCGTCAAATGATGTTGTTTTTTGAGGTAAAGAGCTGATTAGATTGTGCAATCGATCGATACATTAGTCAAAGAGTAATATCAAATTTTTTTTAAACATATAGTTTGAGATTTCTCAAAATCTACTAAGTTGAATTGACTTAAATTCACATGAAATCTAATGGCAATATAACTTTTTCGAATGCCGTGAACCGCGCATTCTATCGGTTAAGCCGTTCACAAGTTACAAGGAGTTTACAACCCCCCTCCCCCCCCTCCATACACACATACAATCCTCATCAAAGGTTCATTTTCGTAAGAATAGTCAAAATAGCGTACTTATTTTGTACAAATAATCACTGTTTGTTATGTATTGTGTGCAATAGTGGATATCAAATAAATAAATAAAATAATTTGGTGTAACCGCTACGGTCAGAATTTCATATTGTATCTTGTTACCGAAATATTAAAAACATAAATTAAACACGTTAATTCAAGACCGACTCCGACTTTTCGAGGTTGTTAATGAACTCTTTCGGAGATTACAGAGTAATTTACCTTTAGATTCCACTGAACAAGTTTGAGCTGTGCTGAATCTTCCCCCCCGATCGGGTTCCCGCCTTGTCGTGGCGGGGGGGCTTAGTAGCCGTGGCTTGGTCTCCCGCGGTGAACAAAGAGGAGCCCAAATGGCTGGTCCGAGGTGGAGGGCCGGCCCGAGGTGGCCACTCCGAGTGGGCTTGGGAAGCCCGCTTCGGATGTGTGTTGGTGGACTGCGGTGAGAGGTGTGTCCTCCCCACCTACCGCTGCAGCCGAGGTGGAGTCGCGGAGGAAGAGGAGTGTTGGTATGGCGATGCGCCACTCGCCCTATCCTCCGCGACTCAAACGGGGCCGCACCGTTGATGCGGTGGTGGTGGGGCTGCGGGGGGAGAGGATTGTCGGTATTGCGAGGCGCCGCTCTCCCTACCCTCCGCAGCCGAATCTTGGTTGGCGGCGGAGCCATAGACC
Source organism: Parnassius smintheus behrii (assembly GCA_036936625.1). NCBI lineage: Eukaryota > Metazoa > Arthropoda > Insecta > Lepidoptera > Papilionidae > Parnassius > Parnassius smintheus. The sequence continues at coordinate 31,598,526 of JAUPFT010000025.1, forward strand.
AGATCCGCCGCTGGGGTCGGTTCTAAGTGCTCGTTTTTCCTGGCCCCATGGCCTTCTTGCATTGGACGCGGGGGCGTCCGTTGCGCAGACGAAATTGGAGGCCGAGAAGGAAGGCGCTCCATGTGTTCTGGTGTGCCTTACCTGTGAAGGAGAACGGGGAGGAATATTCATATTATAATATAGCAGGCGCTGGTGGGGCTGCGGATGTGTGCGAAAGCGTTCCCGTGGCCCTGCCAATAAGCGACAAAGGTGGAACACCATGGGGTTTTAGTCGGTGCGAGTCCGACATAACCCGTCCTTGCCCCCGCGAGGCGGGTATGCGTAGGCATTTCCCCATGTTAAAAAAAAAAAAAAAAAAAAAGCTGTGCTGAATCTTGTTTGGGGTGTCCGGGCTCGAATCTTAGTCATTTATTTATTGCCTTACAAATTGTGTTATATATTTTACCATAGTGAATGATATTTTTTTTGATCACAAACATCATAACTATGAAACTTTGAATTTTTATGAAATTTACTAAATTATTTTATATAATAATTGTGGGATAGCATACTAGAACCCAGTCAAGTGGATGCTGCAGTCCATAAACATCTACATCTTTTCTCGATTAAGATTGATTCTCTGATGTAATACTCATAGAAACGCGTTGTCGCCCCTTAGGACTAAGATAGAATGCCTCATTTACAGTAAAAAGGGTTTCAGGTTCTCTACAATTACTATACAGACACAGCAGCATTAAGCTGCTATTATACGGTGCTATTCCGTGAGAGCATGGTCTTTCCCCGTTAGAGCCAACTCTCTCAAATAGCGTAGCTTTTGAATTTAAAAAGTGATTTTTGATAAAAAAAAACTTCTAAAACTAAGAATAATGAAGTAATTAGCTCAAATAACTTCTGAAGTCAGTGGTAAGAGATAGTGTATAAAAGAATTAAAGGTACCGACTTCAAAAGCTAAAATAAAATAATTCAGCTTCGTGGCGCAGTGGCTTAGCTTCGAGTTGTGATGTTGAGAGCCGCGGGTTCGAATCTCGCAAGGAACAAGTATTTGTATGGCCTAAAAATAATTGTTCCAGGTCTGGATGTTTGTCCTTGTGCAATTTATATGTGTATACTGCCTCCACGATACAGGAGATAATGGTAGTATGGGAATAACATTTAATTTTTTTTAATTTATTCTCTTTGATTTTGTATTTTGTAGAATATGTTGTTCCTTGTACTTTGTGGCACCTCTTGGGGGAGGCCTATGTGCAGCGATGGATCTGTGATGGTCTGTAATGATGGTGATGTAGTTTTTCCTGATTAAGCAATGTTCCACTTTATCATCATCAGCCAGTAAAAGACCATAGCTGGACATGGTCCTCTCGCATTGGAGTAAGGATTTGCCTCTTTTATAACAACTGGCAAACGGATATACGGTCGCTGATCCAGACGTAGCCATCTCAACTACGCCTGGCGTAAAGATATGATATGGCGTAAGAGATAGCATCGTCATCCATCGGAAGCCATAAGGTTGTTTTTCATATTTCCCATTGTCGCCTCTGATGACTCCCAAAGGACGAAATGAGGAGAAGGAGACTCGTACGCTATCACCAACCATCAAAAATAAAAAAAGAATGTATACGTGGTAGAACCATGCTGCAGCTACGTTATGGTTATAGCAAAAATGGGTCGGCTCGACCGGGGAAGGATCACGCTCTCACAGAATACCAGCGTAAAATAGCAGCTTAATACAGCTGAGTTTCGTATGGTAAGTGTAGAGATCCGGAGAAACGACGCATTCCATTTTAGTCCTCAGAGGTGACAACGCATCTGCATTTTGATTCTTAATCGAAAATAAATGTAGATGTCTATGGGCCAGTAGTTACGATGTACCAGTTCTGGCGCACTTGTAGAGAGGTTGTACCAGTTCTGGCGCACTGAGTCGGAAGTTGTACAAGTACGACGTTCGTCGATTCACGATCCTAAAAAAAAAAAAAAAAAAAAAAAAAAAAAAAAAAAAAAAAAAAAAAAAAAAAAAAAAAAAAAAAAAAAAGGTTTTGGCATGCTCTGATCACGAATCTGCGGTCCATTTTTGCGTAGGATGCACGGTTCCGGAGATGTGCAGATCAATTAACTCTTATCTAATTGATATCCGCTCCGAGCCTCAACCGTCATTAGCGCTCCATTGTCCTTATCTACTTATCTATTGTTGATTGACTACCGTCATTATCTATTATTCGTCGGCGTTTGGGTCGGCTTATGCTATTGTATTATACTCCTTTGTTCCTATCTACACTAATCTGACTCATTAATAAAACACATTACCCAATTTTGTTAAAAGTTTTATTTATAAAATACAAAATCTTATTACTTATTATCTATAAAATAGGAGCGAAACATCTCATCCACTAAAATATCGTTGTACAATGTGTTCCCTGTAAATATACTCGTAAAACTATGCATTGAACATCCCTGAAACTTATATAGCAAATACATTAAGCAATATTCGCCACAAACTGAAGTCCACTCATTCTGAATCCTATCAACATTCCAGTTCCATCTTTTACAATTTCTTTTAAAAAACTCTAGATGATATCGTACAGGTGCCCGTCCGAATGAATCAAAATATTGACCGACGTCATTCGTATCGATATATAAAGCTACCCAATGTGACCCTGGTTTATCATCTGTATCCAAATTGCATATTATATACGTTGGTACGTGGGTGTACATGGGTAGTTTATTGGCAGCATAAACATTATTTTCTAGAGTGGGGTGAATCTTTTTCAGATGTTGTTGTACATCTAATGTATCCATAATATTACTGCTATTAGTAGATTATTACAGTACCAATCTACTCAATGACTAATATAGGAGTGATCAATTATAGTGATTTCTAAATATTAAATTGCATTCTTTGTGTTATACAAATCGTATTTGAGTCACCAATACACTGAACAAGACACGACAGGAAGGACGTAGGAATGTAGAGATAAGCAACAGAATGTAAGGTAAGCTTGTTGACGCATAAAGATACTATCAATTCTACTGCAGAAATTCTTTAGATTAGAATTATTACTCACTGGTACTATATAAGACCAAGCAACTGCAGTCATGGAGTTAGTGTATGGTCGTTTGACCGCAGTGGATCTATCAATACTACGTTTGTGTTACTTCAACGCATCAAAGGCCATGGATGTAAGTGTTTATTCTATTGACAAACTTACTTTTCTTTCTGTTATTTTCTTATGTGTGTATAATTTAGTGTTAACAAATTATATTTAAATATTATGTGTGTGTATATGGTTAAGCCGTGGTAGCTCAGATGGTTAGCGCAAAATGTAAAATTCACAGTACGCGGCCCGGGTTCGATCCCCGCCGGCACCAATTAAATTGTTAATTACAATTTTAAGTGCTGATTTACCACGTGCTCAGCGTAGCCCTAAAACCCTCTCAGAAATGAAAGGAGGCCTATGTTCAGCAGTGGACTTTAATAGGTTGTAACTTTAGCTTTTTTAACTTCTATGATTAAGTGTTAACAAATTGATATTAACATGATAACTGTGTTGTTGCAGAAATCATTGAGCTTCGATGAAAATACCTATAAACAGTATTACTACTCGCCACTCTCCCCTCAAGAAGAGAGTGATGACATCGTCATTAATAATAACACATGCGATGGTGGAAAAAGAAAATCGCAATCGATTGATCATTTTTTTGAAGCTGAATCAAAAATAAAAAAGAGGAAGCTGTTATCATCAACCGTAGCACGAGCCGCTAGAGATGGTGTATCATACATTTCTACTAATTCTGACGACGGAGACCAAGCGACGCATCTCATCAAAATTGAAATGTACGATATGAAGAAGCTATCCAAGATTCCAACTACTGATCATTGGAAACATGCTTCCACGAGGATTAAATATTACGTAAAGACTAATAAGGATAGCATCTACGACAACACAAACGCCCTCGTATACAATATTACAAAGACAATAGCAGAAAGTGAAAAAGTTAAAAAATACTTTTTTAACAATGACAGTCATTAGCTGATCATTAGTGAATGTGATTCTGTTTACTTAAATTACAGGAAGACAAGAGCAGAAGAAAGAGATGAGTGTGGCATACGTGTACAGAACACATCATTGAAGAACAAAACTACAACACTGAGTGGAGATGAAAACGAGAAGAATATGCAGTACTCAAGAGCTGAATATCCATTCTTCAGTTCAAAATCTAGCCGGTTGCTCAGTTTCGAAAACTGGCCTCTCGTTATGCGACAGAAACCTGAAGATCTTGCAGAAGCCGGTTTCTTTTATACTGGCCATGCAGACAGGACCAAGTGTTTCTATTGTGGTGGTGGCTTAAAAGATTGGGAAGATGATGATGATCCTTGGCAGCAGCATGTTCAGTGGTTTAGTCAGTGTGCTTATGTAAAATTTAAACTCGAACAGAGTTTTGTATTACATTAAATAGAATATTTATAAAGAAATAAAAAAATAATATATTGCATACAATTTGTTTTATTTAATTTTATAATGTTTCACATAGTTACATACACACAAAATGCATTACACATAACTCATAAAATCTATCACACAACACATATTATAACCTTAACTACTATAGTCTACAGTAACATTTCTGTTTTTATCTATCTCAATAATATTATCAAACTCAGCATAAACTATACAGTTAATTGTTTGTATTAGTGAGGATTCAAATCGTACTTCTAATCTTACACTACCATGCTTTATGAGATTCCAATGAGCTGATGAGTTGGCTGATAAATCAGGAGTTAAGTCAAATGCTAATAGACAGTAACCTTTGGCATACTGTTCACAAGAGATTCCATTTCCTTCATTAAGAAAGTGAATACCAGTTCCCGAGAATAGAGTATGATATGCTGATGTAAATATGCTATTATTAAAGGATGGTTGCAAAGCTTTTGAAGGTATTTGTTGGCCATCAATATATAAGCTGAAAGAATTAATACCATAGTTTTCAAAGTTAAATGGATTTTTAGTAAGGGAACCATTAAATGCAGAATTGTTCACAAATCCAATTATACATCTTTTGGGTACCTGCCCTAAAAATATATTATCAAGAGTTTTTCCTTGAACACCCGATGGAATTGTTAAAACTTTTACTTCAGCTCGAGTAATAGGATATTTAGCAGTGGTAGAAGCTAAAACTTTTTGATGTGCGTGTAATACACTTGGATTAATTCGTGCTCGTCGAACAATAAGAGTTGCATCCGTAATGCAAACTTTAAACTTTACATCGTTTGACCCAGCAATTAAATTAAAGCTCTCTCTAGATCGAACCAATTTAACACTCATTTCAACACCATTAATTAAAAATTTATCTTGGTTGAAAATGTCACCGTGAAGATGACCAATCATTTCTATTTCCTTACTTTCACTAATCAATTCCTGTCTTTTAACAAATCCTATGTTTTTACCATCCGTAGAATCCATTTTTCCTGCTGTATCATCATACCAAAGACTACAAGTAAGATGAGATTGTTTAGCAGCAGGAGCATAGTTTAAAAGGGTTTCCATGTATGCTCGATATGCATAGGTATTATTAGGTGGTGATACAAGTTTTTGGTTTAAATAAACATCAAGTTGACTAAAAAGTGAATGCAGCCAATTATTTACAGGTGCTACTATTGTAGTAGATATCAAGTTAGTTGAATCTTGATTTAATACTTTTGCCTTTATGTGGAGTAATGTATGAGACAAATCTATGTAGTCATCGCCTGTCCCAGGAACTTGAAACTCGATAGGTCCATCATCACCAAGAGATGAAATTGGTTTATAATGAATCCACAATCCATTTTCAATGCTAGTTTGTGTAGACGGTAGTGCAAACAAATCCAATTCTGACTTAACGCACTCGCAAGAATGATTATGAAGGAAAGACATATTTAATTTGAAAATATATCTTTGTTATTTTTTGGTTTTAGACCAAGTTTTTTCGCAGCTTTCACTTTAGCAGTTAATGGTGGAATGAACGAGGTCAATCGTTTTCTTTTAGTTTTATACCCAGATCCTGTCATGTTAAATTGATCAATTTTCTCATCAGCCTTTCGTTTTAAATTCGTACTAACTTGCTTTAGACGATCTTTTATTGAGGCTTCCGTAGGACGCGCTTGAACCATATCCGATAAAAGTCCTACTCCAGCGCTTAATGCCTCCTTACCAATCACTCGAGCACCACTTGAAAGTAAAGGTAAAACTGATCTAAATAACCCCCCTAAGAAGCTCCCAATACCATGACCGCGTTGGTATGGTGCACCCTTATAAATTACTCCAACTCCTGACCCAGCTTGATGTGTATAATAATTTTCATATGGACATTTATGATGATCACGAAGGGAATTCATTATTATAATTTTCGGAAATGTAGTTTAATACACACGGTTCCAAACTGGAATGGTATTTTTTGTCCTGTGCTCGATCTTATAACTATTTCCAGCGTATCGAACTCTCTTCGCATAACAGGTAAGTAGTGAGGTTGAGAGAAAACGTGCATTTTGTTTGCACCATAAATGTATTTTGTAGGATCTAATGAAATGACTCTTAGTAAAGGAGTCATAACATCACCCACAATCTGAGGATCGATAATGTCACAATATAGAAAGAGTTGAGATGGTAACCCTAAGTGTAAATTAGCAGGACACTTTCCAAAATTTCTCTCTAGGAGATTTTTATTTGGTTCATAACCTAGTTGTAAACTTAATTTGGGTGATAATGTTACGGATGTTATATTTTTATCCAAAACAGAAATAGACACAAATTTTGTTATTTCATCATAGCGAAATTTCAAGTTCTCTCCGATACCATTTAACACTCTTAAAATATGCTCAACGTTATCATAGTTGGTAGCTGGAATATGTTTTTTGTAGTACACTGTGGATGGTTTATCTTCATTAGGCATTAACATAGATTTTGTAATGTATATAACATTTTCATGATCTTGAACAGTAAACATGGTACATGGATATTGATACTCGACAACTCCAACCGACCATTCACCTTCTAATTTAATAGCTTTCGGTAATTTCGTTGAAAAATTTGTGGTCTTGTTATCAGGAAAATATTCCATTGAACTATTGCTGAGCAAAGTTAAATAAAAACTTTCTTTATTCATATTTCTTTTAAACTAGAAGCTAAAATCCAACTGTTAAATTTATCTGGATAACCTTTCCACTTCACTAATACTTCTTTTCTGTTACCTGAGTAACGAGTGTCAATTATTTTATCTATTTTATATTGTGAGGTGGGGTTGTAAGTGATTTTCTGTAATTCTCTTTCATAAAAAGTACCAACTATTGGTTCATTTTGTAAATCTGTTATTGTATAAACAACCCATGGAGATCTATCAATTATTGAAGATATAATAAATATTTCATCACTCCAATTTGATTCATATCCTTTTTGGAAAGCATGTTTATATTTAGTTATTCGAACATAATCACCCACATTGAAATTTGGTTTAGGATTTTCTAAAGAAAGTTTGTTTGACCGTCTATCATAAAGATTAGTCCAAACTGTCATAATATTGTTGGAATTTACATCACATGGGCACATCTTAATACTAGAGTGAAAGCTGTGATTGTAAGAGTATATTAAATCTTGTAAAACATCTATATATCTATAAGTATTATTATGAGTGAAATAACGCCACATTTTCATTTTTAGTGTTCTTTGAAATCGTTCAACAATACTGGCCTTAATGTCAGGATTGTTAGTGGTATAGTAATTAATCTTTTTGGATTTAAAGTATTTTTGTACATCTTTTGAAACAAATTCTGTACCTTTATCAGATTGTATGTGAGTAGGTGTTAAATTACTTTCAGTAAATATACTTTCAAAACATTCTTTAGTTGTTTCTGAGTTTTTCCTTTTCATTGGTCTTGCAAAAGCATATTTACTAAATACATCAATAACACAAAGTATATACTTGAAACCATCATTATATTGAGAATAAGTTCGCATATCACTTAAATCAGCTTGCCACAGTTCATTAATATTTGATAGAATGTACCTATTACGCGGGAATTTTTTTCGAATGGGTTTATGTAATGTGTATGTTTCTTGTGATTTTAACCATTCCTTTACTTGCTTTTTATTCATTTTACCCTTCATGGCTTTTGATAATTTATCAATACTACCAAAACCAGCGGGATTAGATGGATCATAATAAATCCTGTTAATTTCTTCTAGTACGGGGTCCATTTTTCCCACTCAAGCCTTTTACGTATTTTAGTTGTAGACTTTTTATCTCTACTGCTCGGTGTAGAAAACTCTTGAAATTCAATCTCAGAGGGTTTGTTCAGATCTTTTGCTTGAAGTTGGTTAATAAACTCACATCTCTTTGGATTTCCAATATAAGTAAGTGGTACTTTAATATCTTTTAATGCTTCAGCAAATCTATCCCAACCTACTGGATCACTTCTTTTTAAGGGTCTTAGTGAATCATTTATTAAATCAACAATATTACTTCCAGGAATTTTTTCATTATCAATTATGACTGTACCTTCATTATCCCAATGTATTTTACCTTTACTTGTTTCAACTAAGTTTAATAATAACTGTCCTTTTTTATTATAAGTTTTTGGTATTAAACTGAGTATTTGAGCTGGTGTGTAAAGTGGATTTTCAACATTTTCTTTACTTTTGATGGATCGATTCTCCTCCAACAAAGATTCAGCATCAACTGAAGTTTTTAGATCTCTATCTTTATTTTTAAAACCAATTTTAGACTCGTTTGAATCTTCATTAGATGTATCAGAATAAATTGGTAATCTGAGTGGTTGACGATCCTCTTCGGTAAAATGAAGGTATCTTTGCAGTGTTTGTAAATATAACATCCATTTCTTTCGGTCTTCCGTCTTACTATTCATAATATTTTGCATTTCAATATCTAATCGAGATAAACTACTACTCGTATTAACCTTATTTTCTTGTTTTAATTTTTCAATCAATCCAGGTTCGATAAGTATCATTTTCTTTGCATTTTCCATGTTAACTGGCTAGTCCACTCACTAATCCACTCAATATTGCACCTAATATTATTGGTAAGAAAGCCCCTCCTTTTTGTATAATTATATTTTTTCTTAGTTTATGTTTACACTTACGCACTAGTTGACGGAGTATATTTTTGTGTTTATTCAATTTTTGTTTATCTTGATCTTTAAGAGGTACTTTTCCTTGTAAAACGTTATGAATACACTCACAAATACAGTTAATTTCTTCTTCATCACACGTTTTAAGTAATGCTCTTTGATATTTTGGTTTAAGCGTATGCAAAGCGTTTAGCAAATGTTTATGCGTTGTGAGTCGACGATGCACCATTTAGCAATGATTTGAAATGTTTGATTCTTGGTGTATTTAAACTCTTTTGTGGGGACGTAGACTGTGCAGAAACCATTAAATGGGAAGACATTTGTCTTGATACGACAAAAATCATTGGTATTCTGTTTTAAATCTACCATTAAATATCCATGCGCCTCTAGAGTTGCATCCCTGTAGGCATCTTCAATAAATTTTGGGTTATCTGGTGACACTTGTCGTGCTAAATATCTTATTTGAGTTTTATCTCGAGGGTTTTTAAAATATATTATATAACTTGAGTTTAAGGATATGTCTCTTTGCCCTTTACCCTGATGAAATAAATTTTGTGTTAAATAAAATACACTAAGATTCCTGTGATGACTACCTTTTGTAAATATATCCACAATTCTTCCATCGGACTCTCTCATTAGATCATCAATAATAACAAGATGTGGGTTTTCACCGTCAAACATATTAATATTTGGAATTCCTTGATGGTAGTTAACATTTGGTAAATTATATAAAGGTTGCATTTCATCAAAGCACCATGTGATCTGATTAAAATCACAATTACATATTTCTGTAACTGATTTTATGAAATTTGTTACAAAATTTGACTTCCCACATCCACTTGGCCCCGCCACAATAGCAGTAAACGGATGGATAAAGTGAAACATTATACACGTCTAAAGTTCTAAGGGGTGAAATAAAAAATGAAAGTGTTGGTGTTAACAATTAATATATATTGCAAACATTATATAAAACAGAATGATCTGTATACTATTTCTAACACAATTAGTACATCATAATTTTACAATCAACTCAATCTCAAATAAATGCACACACACACACACACGCAAATATAAACAACAATTAACTTAAATTATTTACAATAAAACAACGATTAAATATGTAATAAACTCTACGTCATATTATACTATTATCATTATTTTACAATCAATACAAATTTTATTTACATGCAGACATAAAATTAAAAACTATCAACACTTACATAACGCAGTTTATAATGACCCCAAGCTAATGTTTCAATATTATTATCTAAAATATGCCTCTTTGTGTCATTATATGATAAACCAATCTTATTTAATTTTTGTGTAAAAATTGTGTGTTTAATTGATTTAAATCTAAGCATACTATAATATTGCACTTTTTTATTAAATAGAGAAGACTTATAATTATCCATGGTCATCTTTTTAGTGATACATTTATTTACGCCTTTTGCCTTGGCTATAGTCTTATTCTCTAAGTTAAAAGCGTACATTTTGGATCGTAAACCCACAAATTCTTTCATGATTTTACCATTATTTTCATCTTTAAAAAAACCTAATTTCTTTTTATTTAATTTTGGATATTCAAAAATATTATTTGCATCATAAGCTGAGGTATCAAAGTATGATGAAAGGTCAGGTTTTATATCAGAGTAAAAATCATCTGTAAATATATGATATATTAAACTATCCGTATCTGTATACAATAATTTGATTTTACTAAACTTTTTAACCATATAGTTATAATGAAAATCATACATTAATGTTTTTGAAATATCTAAAATGCAAAACCCTAAATAAATTGGTTTGTTATATATTAACTTTGTTTTTCGCAACTGAACCGCAACTAGGTTTTCCGAAAATACTGAAAGACTATGAAATTGTGGTTTAGCGATTAGATCTTGAGCACCTAAAGCTTTGCCCTGGTTCTCCCAGTGTGTAACTAATTTTATGTTAACCCTTTTTTCAATATTCTCCATAGTCTTTCCGAAGACTGAATTATTCATTAATTTATAAAAATCTTTTTCGAAATCTGATTTTGCTAACGTTCTTAATTTTGTGTTTAGATCTATGTACATCTTCAACCAGCGAGACTGTTTAAATTTTAAAACTCTATGAATTTTAGTTAATTTAACCCCCATTTCTATGCACTGCTTTAAATTTCTGTAATGAATTACATATTTATCTTTATTATTTAAATTTGGGACTAGTTTATTTTCATTAATATTGTCTGCACAAATGTTTTCGGGGCATAAAGGAAAGTCCGAATGTAAATCATGAAGTTCATCTGGATATTCCAAATCAACTTCTAAAATAAAACCGAAGTTTGATGTCTCAGACACATTAAATTCTGTATTCGGATTTACCCATTCGAATCCACCAGTAGGAAGACATTGAACCATAGCCCAACCATATAAATTGTTGGCATCAAAATATGTGATATATGAATTTGGTTTCCCTGCATCATAATCCCCCATATATTTGTTATCAGCTCTAGCATAACGATTACTACATTGAGATACACCACCCCTGATACCTGATCTAATAAATGCAATTTTCTCATAATCTGTTAAAAGTTCTAATTGTATTTTTGTATATTTTAACATTGCTTCCCAACTTAAACCGGGTGCTGTGTAATAATGGGCAGGGTCTAAATCATAAGTATTAATACATAACTTTCTAAAGTTTTCAAATACATCGGTTAAAAGTAAAACGTCTGTTTTTAAATACAGGTTTGAATAATCTAGCATATTACAACACCCAAAGTGTTTCCAAACATCTTTAGCATGATTGTAATCATCATTTGAAATATGGGAATCTGTGAGCGAGCTATAAAAAAATTTTTGTTCGGGGAGCGATGTTAGGCTTAAACTATCATAATTAGTCATAAGTTCATATGGATAAACGCCTTTCCGTTTTAAACGAAAGAAATCTTCATCATTAGGATAATTTCTACGTAATTCTTGAAATTGATCATTACTGAGATTTTTGGCCAATTCTTCTAATTTACATGATAAAAACTTAAATGAATCTATGAATCTTAATATAATTTCGTGGTTATTCATTTTTAATTTTTTGGAAAAGGATATATATTTTTCTTTATTTTGAGGGATAACTTCGACTTCACCATCACAAAAGTTTAACGCGTGAACAATAAAATGAGCATCATAGTGACTAGGGTTGTGTAAAAATATTGGTATATAACGAGGTTTTCTGAACTTCGAGCTACATGATTCGTGAGCAACACCTATAAAACTACCGGTGTACCAATCAAAATCATAAAAATGTTCTGCTAACTCTGTTTCACAAATATGACAAATGGTTGCATTTGAAATTTGGTTTTTGTCTTCATTTGTTAGCGGAAGTGGAGGATATTTTTGAAGTCTATTTATTTCTTTGAGATTGTTAGATAAACTTTCCATAAACACTTGTGCACAGTTGGGTCCGCAATACGTTACATATTTTGATAATTTATCATCATATGAACATTTAATATAATAACCAAAACTATGTACTTCATGTTTCTGAATATTGTGTGTGAAAGGTTTGGAAGGATCGTTAGAACATGATTCTATTGGTTTTAAAAATGCTTCAAAATCAGCATAAACTACGAATGGTATCTTCAACTTTTTTTCATAACTATCAAATTTAATTTTATCATTTGAAATAGGTTGACCAAACCAATTCTTTTTTTTAAAAGTTTCACTGTTTGGTAATTCTGTACAAATGTGGGCACAATCGTATTGTTCATGGTTATTTAAACTTTCCTTAGATGGAAAGTGAAGTAGACATGCTTCGCAAATGTACATGATGTGACCGTCTTTTGAAATTTGTTTACTAACTAACCGCGATAAATTTTTTATGTAACAATAATGATTTTTTGTATCCTTGGAAAAAAATAATAACTTGATATGTCTATCTTTACGACACTTTGTTAAAAATAATGGACCTACTATAGAATTACATCGTTTTTCTTTATTATATTCTAACCCAAAAACATTAATACTAATATCATTTAATTTCTCTACTTTTGCTATGTCAGAAATTTTAACTGGAAAGGAAATACCATCAAATTTAAGTTTATTTGCATGTTTAACGTACGATGATACACGATCCGCGTTTTTGTTTACGGGATATAACGCCGAGAGTAACGCCCATTTAAAACAAAAATAATCCTTGCTTTTTACATTTATAACAGCCTTTTTTAATTTTATGTCACGAGGAAGATCTATGTATGAAGTACCGCGTAGGGGGTTAAATTTATTAACATTCATGTCTATAGATTTTATGTTTTTTAGACTCCATCCACTATCTTTTTTTTCAAATGCACTAATTTTAGTAGTAATTGTATCATTTAAAGATGAAAAAAAAATATTTAAGTCATCTCCTTGACAAATAATATAGTTAAGCGTTTGAAAATCGAACGTATCATGAATATCTTTAGTTTGTTGAACAAAATCAGCATGCATGAAGTTTACTTTAAAATTTATGTGTTGATGAATACACTCTTGTATTAAAAATAAAATATCATCTTTAATAGAATTTAAAAATAGTTCAGGAGTTTCAAAATTTACCAATGTCGAACTATCTACTCTACTCTTGATTTTATAAGTTAAAATCCTATTTCCAAAAGCAGATTCAATAACACTAACGTTTGATAAAGAATTATGTGAATTTAAAAGATTATTTTTGTGAACATTACTTTTAAAATGATTAGCTAAATACCGTTTCTTGATAAATATATGACACGTTAGACATTCCACTTGATCATCGTTACTGATACTGTTCCCTGCAGAGGTAGGCGCTTCTGCTTCCGTTGTTGGTTTTTTGATGATCTTGGGTTCTTTGCTACTCGTTCGCTTCGTTCCTCTTCCAAGTTGTAGTGGTTGACTACTAAAATGTTTAAATTTATTAAAAACTGTACAAGACATTGTGTAAATTATGATCGAAATGAATGTTTATTTTACTTAAACTGTGTTTCAACCATCGCACAGTGATTATACAACTCATCATCATACGATGAATCGAACAGTTGATCCTTCTCCATTTCATCACAAACTTTAGACAACTCCTGATTTAATTCACTGTTGAATAGTTCCGTATTCTCTTCCATGGTTGTGGAGAAGAAAGCACTGGTGCACACTTCACTGAAGTTTGCCATCCTTATAGTAAAGAAGAAAATAGGTAGCAGAGTAAGTAACAGTTCAGTGTTGGTAGACCAACTGATACCCAAATTTCAAATAATGTCCGATATTTAAGTCTAACAAAGGATTAGAAATACAATATAATGAGTACACGGAAGTAATTTAAGTAAACAGAATCACATTCACTAATGATCAGCTAATGACTGTCATTGTTAAAAAAGTATTTTTTAACTTTTTCACTTTCTGCTATTGTCTTTGTAATATTGTATACGAGGGCGTTTGTGTTGTCGTAGATGCTATCCTTATTAGTCTTTACGTAATATTTAATCCTCGTGGAAGCATGTTTCCAATGATCAGTAGTTGGAATCTTGGATAGCTTCTTCATATCGTACATTTCAATTTTGATGAGATGCGTCGCTTGGTCTCCGTCGTCAGAATTAGTAGAAATGTATGATACACCATCTCTAGCGGCTCGTGCTACGGTTGATGATAACAGCTTCCTCTTTTTAATTTTTGATTCAGCTTCAAAAAAATGATCAATCGATTGCGATTTTCTTTTTCCACCATCGCATGTGTTATTATTAATGACGATGTCATCACTCTCTTCTTGAGGGGAGAGTGGCGAGTAGTAATACTGTTTATAGGTATTTTCATCGAAGCTCAATGATTTCTGCAACAACACAGTTATCATGTTAATATCAATTTGTTAACACTTAATCATAGAAGTTAAAAAAGCTAAAGTTACAACCTATTAAAGTCCACTGCTGAACATAGGCCTCCTCTCATTTCTGAGAGGGTTTTAGGGCTACGCTGAGCACGTGGTAAATCAGCACTTAAAATTGTAATTAACAATTTAATTGGTGCCGGCGGGGATCGAACCCGGGCCGCGTACTGTGAATTTTACATTTTGCGCTAACCATCTGAGCTACCACGGCTTAACCATATACACACACATAATATTTAAATATAATTTGTTAACACTAAATCATACACACGTAAGAAAATAACAGAAAGAAAAGTAAGTTTGTCAAGAGAATAAACACTTACATCCATGGCCTTTGATGCGTTGAAGTAACACAAACGTAGTATTGATAGATCCACTGCGGTCAAACGACCATACACTAACTCCATGACTGCAGTTGCTTGGTCTTATATAGTACCAGTGAGTAATAATTCTAATCTAAAGAATTTCTGCAGTAGAATTGATAGTATCTTTATGCGTCAACAAGCTTACCTTACATTCTGTTGCTTATCTCTACATTCCTACGTCCTTCCTGTCGTGTCTTGTCCAGTGTATTGGTGACTCAAATACGATTTGTATAACACAAAGAATGCAATTTAATATTTAGAAATCACTATAATTGATCACTCCTATATTAGTCATTGAGTAGATTGGTACTGTAATAATCTACTAATAGCAGTAATATTATGGATACACTAGACACACATCAACAACACAAGACAACAACATCTGAAAAAGATTCACCCCACTCTAGAAAATAATGTTTATGCTGCCAATAAACTACCCATGTACACCCACGTACCAACGTATATAATATGCAATTTGGATACAGATGATAAACCAGGGTCACATTGGGTAGCTTTATATATCGATACGAATGACGTCGGTCAATATTTTGATTCATTCGGACGGGCACCTGTACGATATCATCTAGAGTTTTTTAAAAGAAATTGTAAAAGATGGAACTGGAATGTTGATAGGATTCAGAATGAGTGGACTTCAGTTTGTGGCGAATATTGCTTAATGTATTTGCTATATAAGTTTCAGGGATGTTCAATGCATAGTTTTACGAGTATATTTACAGGGAACACATTGTACAACGATATTTTAGTGGATGAGATGTTTCGCTCCTATTTTATAGATAATAAGTAATAAGATTTTGTATTTTATAAATAAAACTTTTAACAAAATTGGGTAATGTGTTTTATTAATGAGTCAGATTAGTGTACTCCAATGGTTTGGACACGTTGAACGAATGAGTGAAGACCGAATGGTGAAGAAAATATATAGAGCGAAAGTAAATATTAAAAGGTGTCGAGGTAGACCGAGACTAACTTTCGAAGACCATGTGAGCAAATTGCTCGAAGAGGGGAGGGTCAAGAGTACTCGGATACCTAGACGTGCATGTATGAAGAAGTTAATGAACCTGAAAGAAGCGAAAGAGGTATGTAAGGATCGTGACACTTGGCGATCTGTTCTCTCTGGCTACCCCGTTAGGGATTGTGCGTGACGATAAGTAAAGTAAGTAAGATTAGTGTAGATAGGAACAAAGGAGTATAATACAATAGCATAAGCCGACCCACACGCCGACGAATAATAGATAATGACGGTAGTCAATCAACAATAGATAAGTAGATAAGGACAATGGAGCGCTAATGACGGTTGAGGCTCGGAGCGGACATCAATTAGATAAGAGTTAATTGATCTGCACATCGTACAGTACTTGTACAACTTCCGACTCAGTGCGCCAGAACTGGTACAACCTCTCTACAAGTGCGCCAGAACTGGTACATCGTAACTACTTGGGCCACAGCATCCACTTACCATCAGGTGGACTGTGTGCTCGTGCGTCACCCTTATTATATAAAAAATAAAGGAAAAAATAATTGTAATTAGATCTTTCCCGTTTTTCCGTTGGTCACCACTCAACTGTACGGCACTAAACAATGTCTTCTGACTACTAACAATCATCACTGACGTCATCATCAACATTACAAACTAATAAAACCCTACTGCTTAACAGAGGGCTCCTCCATAGATTGTTCTATAGGGGGATTATTAGAGAGAATATAGAAAAAGCTCGGAACAGCTCTGCGCTAGATGCGATCAAATGGAAGAAGCTGGCACTGGGGAGTCCCAGCCCAGAGATTGGAACAGTATTCCATGTGCGGCCGAACCTGTGCCTTGTAAAGTTGCATGTGGTGTACCGGCATGAAATACTGTCCCACTCTGCTGAGGACGCCAAGCTTTTTAGAGGCCAATGTGGCCCTCTCTTCCGAATGACCATGAAATTGCACGTCACTCAATAGTGAAAGCTAACTTCAAAGAACTAAAAATGATAAAAAGATGTTCACATAATTCAGCTTCAGAAGTCAGTGCTAAGATACAGTATGCTTTTACTTGAGGAGTGCCTTAAAACTGTGAAGATACTACGAAGGGGTTCTTTTTAGCGGTAAACGCGCAAACTTGTGTCTTCTGGGGATTGAAATGAACTGGATTTAGTCGCTCCCAGTCCGAGACTTTGTGGCCTCTTACGAAACCTACGGGATGATATGGGCTAATGTTTTCTGTTACGGAACGTAGAAGCTTAATATGTTTGATTAAAAGTTCTTTAATTCTAAAAAATATAATGAATCTGTTAATTAATAAATCTTTGCGAAATTTAATTTCTTCAAGAGGGCGGAAAGGGTGAACAGCTGGCGGGGGAGACTCTGGCGGCGAGTATTGTTTGCTTTTAATTTGTGCAACTTATTTTCTATTCATTAATCTTCCTCTTGACTTGTTGAATATTTCTGATCATTTAAGTTGCTAATTGCTATATTTCAACACAATAACGTTTTTTTCTCACTAAAATGTCAGTTTGTCAGATTTTTCTGTGTTTTTATTTCTATTAATCAACCTATCTACCTAACCTACGCAATCGAATAATCTTTGCTAACACAGTGGCAGTTTATTGATTTTGACAGGCCTGTTGGTCTAGTGGTTAGTGACCCTGACTGCTATGCCGGAGGTCGTGGGTTCGATTCCCACCCAGGACAAATGTTTGTGTGATGAGCACGATCATTTGTTCTGTGTCTGGGTGTAATTTATCTATAATATTTATGTATTTAGAAATATATAAGTATGTTTATCAGTTGTCTAGTACCCATAACACAAGCTCTGCTTAGCTTGGGACTAGATGGCGTTGTGTGATAGCTGTGGAATATTATTATTATTATTATTATTGATGCCCTTCCTGAAGAAAGCAGCTGGATGGGAGGCAACAAATTCTTCAGAGGCATATTGTAGGTACTGCCTCTAGGATATTGACGGCGCAAGGTCTGGTGAGTACGGTGGATGACGGAGAGCTTCCAATCCTAGCTCTTGTAACTTGGAGACCGTTTGTTGTGCTGTAAGAGGTCTAGCGTTAGGAGCAGCTGGGATGAGTGACTGACCAAAGCTGGTTGGAGACATTATATCATTGTGTTTAGTTTTGCCTGATGCAGTAATGCTCATCCCGTTTGGTAGGAAGCTGTGATGATCCACACTGGTGCCACACAGCCAAGCAGTGACCCTCACTTTGCTACGGGTGAGTTTGTGTTTAGTGCATTGTTTAGGTACTGAACCAGGATCCAACCAACTTGCTCAGTCCTTGCTATTATCAAACAGAATCTATTTTTCGTCGCTGGTAACCATTCGGTTCAAAATTCTTTCGTTTGTGTGCCCGTTGAACAGTGCAAGAAACTGCTCTGGCTATCATTGAGTTCGTAGGGCACCCATTTATCAGACGCAAATGAACCAATATTGTTTTCATGCAAACTACAAAAGCTGCTGCTAATTCAGCCGTAGGTTGGGTATCACCAGTTTCCACAATCGCCTTTGATTCGTCGTTGTCGACAAAAGTTTTTGGACGACCACGGGGTCCATTTTTGAGGTCGAAATTTTCAGAACGGAAGCGGGCAAACCAATAACAGATGGTGTGTTCATTTTTAATAACCGTAACCGTAATCGTAGCTCCGTAAACGTCGCGTCGTTGATGCTCTGCCACGACGGTACTCATATACCATAATTACTCGAATTTTAAACGTAAACATAACGTTAATCAATAAACAAATGACCAATTTTGAAAAATGAATTCAATGATTTATAAAATAAAATAAATTTTAAATTAGAATTCTTAGTCAAAGAAAAAATATTTTGATTTGAAATGGTCATTACTGCAGAACGGCATTTTCATAGGTAAACACCTCTTATTTACGTGATCATTTAGAATAACATTAATTATACGAAATTTATCTCAGCACAAATGCGTTGTCACCCCTGAGGACTAAGATGGAATGCCTCGTTTCCACTAAAACGGGATCTCCCGTTCTCTACACTTACTATACGAAACACTGCAGTATTTAGCTGCTATTTTAAGCTATGAGAGTGTGGTCCTTCTCGATGAATGATGATGATGATGAATGATGTTCGTTTCAATCAGTTGGATTTAAAAAACGATACTATTCATTATTTTTTTATGGGATTTAGGGAAGATTTAGTTGTTGGTTTAATTGTTACGTTAAGTACGACGTAAAATACCCAAACCGGCTACGACTACGGCATTCATTTGGCAAAGCTATTGTGAACCCACCTACCTATCGGACGGCTAAACCAATCGCTATAATACGGATCTGTAGGAACCGGTGGTAAATAAAGAAATTCACCATTCTTTCATATCTAACGCACGTAGTGTGCTTTAATTGAAATTTACGAAATTTATCTGGACTGAATGGAGGACACAGCACGTTATATAGAATAGAAAAGAATATTTTTAGTCAATATATGTTGCAAGTAATTCTTATTAAAAGTAATTTTTCACTCTTATCATTAGTTCCGAAAAAAAAACCCTCCATCCTGGGAAGAACTAGCAAGAAACCTAGTAAAACCTTTTTTAAACTAAATTATACAATATGAAAGATTGTACAAATCATTTGCAAAATTAACTTTAGAAACACCTTTTCTATTTTTATACCGTTTTTGTTTATTAAAATATTGAAACTAGCTTATAAAGAGAGCTTATATATTTTCTGGGACTTTATTACTATATAATTGTATTTGGTAACCAAATAAATTACATTTACGTTACGAATTGTGCAGATGAACTTTAACACGCCCTCTACCAAGTCTTCGAGCCAGTTTCAGCAGCAATCGACCAAGTAAGAACGTCTCTATTAAAATACCACAATCTTAAAGTCATCTAATTAGTCGCATATAAAAATTAATGCTCTATTTTGCCACACTGAGGTCTGAAATTTCGTTTCAAAATGTATGTGAGACCACTGCTGAAGTGTATCCTATTTAATAAAAGAGAATAATCTAAATTTGTTTACAATTACCAAACATATCATGTAAATGAAAAAAAAAACATACACACGAATTGAGAAACTTCTCTCATTGAAGTCGGCTAAAAAGGCGACGTGACATTAACTTTGATTACGTATATTTGTGTACCTAGACTGCACCAAAAGTATCGGGAATGGAATATTTCCACTGTTCCTGTCATATTAAAATCTTTTTAATTGAAAACTCCTTGGTTTTAAAAATCGAATACCATTTATTTATTTAAAAAAATATTCTCGGTCTTGTCACAAGGTTTTGTCAAACTTGTTTAGTCGTTGAGAAAATGGAATTGACTCGAGAAAATTCAAGAGCGATGATTTATTATGACTTTCGAAGTGGTTTAACACAAAAACAGTGGGTTGACCGGATAATTTCTGCATTTGGTGATAAAGCCCTATCCAAAACAACAATTTATCGCTGGTTTGCTGAATTTCAACGTGGACTTGTCAAGCTCAGTGATGATCCCCGTCAAGGTCGTCCAAAAACTGCAGTCACCCAAGAAAACATTCATGCAGTGCGTAAGCTGATTGAGGAAGATCGACATGTAACATACCGCAAAATTCAGGCATTTTTAGACATTGGCATGAGTCAAATACAAATAATCTTGCTTGAACAATTAGGTGTAAAAAAGTTGTTTTCCCGATGGATACCGCATTCGCTCTGTGAAGAGCAAAAAGCGTCTCGCGTTACTTGGTGCGTCAGAACTCTCGAAAGATTCCACGCAGGATCCTCAAATGCTGTATACAACATCGTATCAGGTGACGAATCCTGGGTAAATGCGTACGAACCCGAAACAAAAACTAGTCACGAGTTTGGGTGTTCGAGAATGAGTTAAAGCCAACAAAAATTGTTCGTTCACGGAGTGTTGCAAAAAAAATGGTGGCCACGTTTGTCTCCAAAACCGGCCATGTTACGACTATTCCTGTTGAGGGTCAAAGAACGGTTAATGCAGAATGGTATGCTAGCATTTGTTTGCCATAGGTCGTTTCTGAACTCCGTAAAGAGAACTGCAACCGCGGCATCATCCTCAATCACGACAATGCGAGTTCTCACACCGCACACAGAACAAAAGAGTTTTAGAGCAAGAAAACATAAAATTATTAGACCATCCGCCGTACAGCCCCAACCTCAGCCCTAATGATTTGTATACTTTCCCTAAAATAAAGAATAAATTGCGTGGACAGAGATTTTCGTCACCTGAAGAAGCTGTGGACGCCTACAAAACGGCCATTTTGAAGACCCCAACTTCCGAATGGAATGGTTGCTTCAACGATTGGTTCCATCGTATGGAAACATGTGTCAAATTTCGCGGAGAATACTTCGAAAAGCAATAATTACATTTTTAAGTAGTAATGTTGCGTCACTTCCTTGATTCCCTGAAATTTTCAGTGCCGCCTCGTACAATACAATACATGTAAATAATCCCCACTCTCCAGCTCTCTGTAAGGGACACACGTAGTGGAAAATGTCTACGAAAAAATATCAATTACATTTAACCCTACAGTGCATGATTTTTTTTTGCGGCTTAAAAAATAATAATAGTAATAATATTACCTAGAAAATATAATACAAAATATTTAAAAAAATCGCAACTTCATAGAAACATACTTATGTAAGTTTTTTCGTATGGCCCACATACGGCACATCGTGCAGTATAATGTAAATCCGTAGTAATGTTTTAGGAATAGTTATGAATGAAATAAACTCATAGTAATCAAACTTTATTCATGAAAATTATGTTTTATAACAACTAATTTAACCTTAGGTTAAGGAGGCTTACAATCAAAGTATTTGTACTTATATATAATTATAAAACTAGGAACTTTTTGTGAAAAATAGAATAAAATATAGAACAAAAACAACAATTTCGAAACTATTTGTGGAATGACAAAAAACAGTTCTTGTCCTTGTTGAGACAGAGTGCCTGGTTACATTTCTGGCAAATTACAAAAGATTTTCCCCTACAAGCAGGTAACTTACATCGCTTCCTAATCTTAGACCAAATAGGAAAGTGTTCCATTCCATCGGTCCTGACATCTTTTGGTGGTACATTGAGTTTTGGCTTCCTTTTGATTCTTTCATCAAGCATGTCAGATACAAATGAGGAGGGTCTTCCTCTCTTCTTTATTATTGACGGTCCACACCAACACAATGCTTTGGCCACCTCCAGTCGGAATTCTCGTAACTTCATCATTTTTGTGTTTTCCCTCTGCGTCTCTACTCTTTTATATAAAAGCCAGCTATTTATCAGCATCACATCTAGCAAATGATAGAATATTCTCATGTACCACTTTCTTGTACGCATTTTTATTTTGTGTTTTCCTATGAAAGAGTCAAGGAGATCTACTCCGCCCATATGCCGATTGTAATGTCCAATAATATTTGGGGCGTTGACTTCTGTGTATTGTTTACGTTTCTTACAGAAACGTTTTACTTTATATTTAGGTTGTTCACCGACAAAAGAAGATGCGAGAACAACAGATTTGCTGTCTAGCCACAGCACTGCTGAGACTGGTACTGCATCAACAGTAGCCACCCATCCTTCTGAATAGCCGCGCGGCCTTTTAGCGGCCGTCAATTCTTTTTGAGATGGCATTTTCAAAGTCATCCCCATACGACTCTTGTTCACGGTGCCTAATGTATGAATGCCTTTTTTAGCCAAGTAAGAAATCAATTCAGGAGACGTGTAATAATTATCGAAAAATATCTTATAATTTTGATTTCTTGGAACACTGCGACATAGGCGTACAACAATGTTGCTACTCGCTCCTAAATCACATTCGTCGGGCAGCCTCAACTCAGGATCATTTTCTGCGCCGGAGTAGATTTCAAAGTCATAAGCAAAACCTTTATCATCACACAACACCAACAACTTGTATCCCCACTTATGAGGTTTGTTCGGGAGATACTGGCGGAGGAAGTTGCAGGCTTTGGTAGCGCACATTTGCTCATCCACCGAAAGTGTCTCTCGTTTCGGCACAGCTTGACATTTCTTTCTCAATGTTTCCAATAAGGGTCTAATACGGAAAAGTCTGTCGTGTCCTGGCTCTCCTCTAGGTTTGTAATTTATGTTGTTATTGAAATGTATGACACTTCGTAATTTTTCAAAGTTACCGAGTGTCATCGTTTCAATTATAAGTGGTATACCTAATATAGAATTCCACAACATGCGAATGTTTGGCTGTGGCACCAGTCCTAACAAGAGACAGATGCCTAAATATTTTTTGAGTTCCGTCTTTGTAACCAAAACTGGCTTTGAGCAATCCTTCTGTATGCTGTATTTAGTAGATTCTTCAGCAATGTGATCTAACAAATCGTCGTCAAAAAAGTGCAAAAAGTACTGCAAAGGTGTTTCAAATGTAGTATATGGTTGTTCCAACACGTCAACGCCAGTAAATGTGGTATCAGGTGGCTGAAAGTCCATCTTCCGCCATATGTATTCTCTCTTAGGTTTTGGCCTGGCAGGCCTGACAGGCTGTGGGGAAGGTGAAATGATGCGGGGAGTAGGTACTGCTTGAGGTTGTGATGCTACTCGGCTGGATCTAGGATTTACTTGCCTGGAAGTACTACGTCGTGATGCAACGTTGGCTGTGTTAGAAGAACTGCTTGTTGGCTGAATCACTAACATACTACTGCTTGACCTTGGACTACGTATGCTCACGTTCTCATCGAAGAAATCATCCTGTAGTACTTCAGGGCACGTCTCCACTTCGTTCAACACCAAATCCTGGATTCTGATCAAGTCGTCATCGCTGTCCTCATCAGACAGTTCCAGGTCATCTTCACTACCGGAAGGAATTTCGAGAAACTGTTGAATATCATCAGAATTCAAATTTTTCCTTCGGCTCATCTAGAAACAATACAAATACTTTAAAGACACTTATTGCATCGTGTGCCACATCTGTCACATACAAAAATGTCGTATTTCTATGCACTATTTATTTATGAAATTACAAATAACTAAAAAAATAACAAATAGATACATAAACTTACCTCTACAAATTATTTCGTATACAAACTATTCAAATTTATCAGTTTTTTTTGATTTTTTCTTGCGCAACCTGTCGATCACTTTCAAAATACCGTTGGTTTTGAACAAAATGTAAACAAACATTCATTCAGAGACATCTAACCAAAAATTTTAGTACTAAATTTGATTGACCATTCCTTTATAGTTAGTTTACTTTTGACTAGATGACGCTACTTATTTCGAGTACGGAAATATAGAGGTTTTTTAGGTATGTGCCACATGTGTCCCACTATGCGCTGTAGGGTTAAATTTTACGACGTATTCGCAACGCTAGTTGTGGACGCTCAAAATATAAAATCTGATTTATTTGAACTCCAGCTGTAGTAATGGAGAATATATACATACATAAATACAAAATTCATACTTTTTTGTATAGAATTAGAAATATTAGAAAAGGTTAACAAACGAGCATACAGTCGACCTAATGGTAAGTGGATGCTGTGGTCCATATACATCTACAATTTTCGTCCATTAAAAATAAAAATGAAGATTTATTTTATTTATTTATTTATATACATCCAACTTATATCTAACATTACAGGTTTCTACCCAGTGCGATAGATAAAGCACTATTTACAATCCTATTTTACCTATATTATTATATTAACTTATAGCTAATTATCCATAAAGCAAGTTTTATGAATTCGTTCAGAGTACAAAATAATAAATCTGTATCTCTGTCGATCAGGCTTAATGTTCGAATCGCTCGCGTCAACGGTGCCTCTCGCAGTAAGTTAGTGCGACATCTAGGGACGGATTCTACCATACCTAGCCGGAACACAAATATTAATCATCTTCAACATATTCTTATTAATAATCCTACCCCAATGAACCATAAAAATATTTGATACTAGTCTTAGTTCTCTCCTTACCCTGAGCTGATTGTATCCTACCATACCCAGAACAAATAATGTGTGCATACTGCAATATATTGCAGTGGGTAAAAAGGGTACACCCCATATAACTTAAGATAAACGTACCTTACAAATTTGTTTTTGTAATTTCTCCAGCATTAGATCCTACTTCTTCTCATGAGGAGCCCAAATTATTGAATTACACTCCAAATGACTCCGAACTAGCGTGTTGTACAAAGCCATAATAGCTTGCACATTTGTGAAACCGTTAACTGTACGTAACGTAAAACCTAGAGTTCTAAAAGCCTTTTTACATGTTTCAACAATATGATCCTTAAACGTTAAGTCAGCAGAAAATATTACTCCTAATCCCTGACTTGCATTACCCTAGACATAGGTGTCTTGTCAATGTAATATGTATACTCTATGGGCATATGTTTGCGCGTGAAAGATATTGTTAAGCATTTAGCGATATTAAATTGTAATTTGTTATCTTTGCTCTATTCAACAACTCTATTTATATCGTCTTGGAGACTGTCACGGTCCTCCAAACTACCTATATCCATCGATAACTTAAGGTCGTCTGCAAATAACAACGACTAAGATGCGTTGTCACGCTTGAGAACTTAGATGGAATGCCTCGTAACCCGTAAAAAGGGTCTTCGGTTCTCTACACTCACCATACGAAACACAGCAGCATTAAGCTACTATTTTACGCCGGTATTCCGTGAGAGAGTGGTCCTTCCCCGGTCGAGCCGATCCATTCATGCTACAACTATACTATAGTCAACCAAATGTAAGAAATACATTTTGACAGATGTCAGACGTATTGCACCAAGCACGCCAAACAAAAAATGGGAACGTAGAGTATTCGATTCTTAAAAAAATCGATATCGATTATTTATAGTTGGTAATCATTTACAGTTTGGTTTGAATAATACCAGAATAAATTAAGAAGGGATAAATTAAAATACAAGATTTATCAGTTTCTTCGTATTAGAATTTTTTTTTTTGAGTTTTCTACCACTTTTGCCCAATCATTATTTGTGACATGAGCACATGCTTCAACAGATATAGAAGAAACAGTCCAAAAAGTTTAAGCCGAGTTACAAAATAAGAAGACAAACGTAAAATCGCAAAATTACACACAGTAAGCCCCCGAAATGGCGGGAGATTAAAATTACGTAGTGGTTTTTTCAGCGCGGCCTTGTATATGAGTTTTTTTGCCTACAGAAATTTACGTCGAAGTTAAAAAAATAAACTTGTTTTATTCATGATTCATGTAATATAAGGAATTTTAAAAATAAAAAATTACTTAAACAAATAATACATTAAAAATAATGGTATTCGATCATTTCAATATTTTTAACGATTATTTGAATATTTTGCCGATTATTCGCATAACAATGAATTTTAATCATCCAAACACTACGGTAACATACATAGCGACATATCATTGAAACGACGTCAAGTAAAAAAGTTGATACTGTTTATTTTGCTTTGTTTGAAAGAATCGAATTAAAATTAGTCATAAAAAACTATACACGTTGTAATGAAATATAGATAATTTCATAATTCTTTCTTCAAATTTACGTAAAAGGTTACTTTAAATCGTGCGAGTACGCTTGTGCAAAGTTATTGCGGATTGATTGGTGAAATACGTCAAAAGGTATTTCTGAGATTTGGTTGACTATAACAATATAAATTCCGCATGGCAGTACCACGTATAAAAGCCTCCTGTGTTTGAAGTTTTTTTTTTTATGGGAGAAGAAGGCACGACCATACGGCTCACCTGATGGCAAGTGATCACAGTCGCCGAAGCCACGTTAGGTGCTTGCCGGCACTGAAATTGTTAATTGCAATTTATTAATCTGAAGAAACAAAGTGTTTTGAAGACATGTAAATTCAACTAATTCTAATTCTAAAATAAAAGTGATTTTTTTTTACTTAATTATATTAAACAATGTTATGTTACTTACCAATTTATGGACCGTTGTCTGAAATAAAGTTTTATTATTATTATTTTGGGGTATCTATATAGTTTTCTCATCTGGTTGGGTTCTATAAATATTTAATTATAAATGAAAATGAAATGATAAATATACGTGAATATCAATAAAATAAAATAAAATAAATACAAAAAAATACGTAAATAAATAAAAGTCCAACCAGATGAAAACCCTTAGCAGGGGAGACCAAACGGCCGACGGTTAGGGGGAAAGGGAAAGAAACCGGCAGACGATGCGGGTGGTATCGAGGAGCACTGCCTTCTGCATTAGAGCCGGGAGCGGTCCGTCACGGAGTCCCTGTCGCCTCAGATGACCCGAGAGGCTTTCCGACATTAGCCCATTAGCAGAAGTAAATACAGGAATAATTCCGGCTGGCAGACCATCCCATATGTTATTATTATCATTAACACTAACCGTGTAGTTGCCGTGTAAGAATATCCACTGCCCCATATCGTGCCGTGGGTGTCGTGAGAGGCGGCAGAGGGAGACTGAAGCAGAACACGGACAGCATGTTCCTGATGACAACAATAAAAATACTAACCGAGTAGTGGCGGTGTAAGAATATCCACTGCCTCATATCGTGCCGTGGGTGTCGTGAGAGGCGGCAGAGGGAGACTGAAGCAGAACACGGACAGCATGTTCCTGATGACAACAATAAAAATACTAACCGTGTAGTGGCGGTGTAAGAATATCCACTGCCCCATATCGTGCCGTGGGTGTCGTGAGAGGCGGCAGAGGGAGACTGAAGCAGAACACGGACAGCATGTTCCTGACAACAACAAATACAACTGCGGTTGCTAAATCACAGATATTTAATTAAGATCACCATCTGTGGATCCGTTGGACACACGTTAATTAGAAGGACGCGAGGCGAAAGATATTAATAAATTTGCTGTGTCTTTAATCTGCGCCGTTATAACTTTTGTCCTTCATTTGTTGTGTCTGAAATAAAGTCTGGGATAACTTTCATTTTACAGGCTAGAATCGAATAGGATATGATTTTTTTATTGCCGTTGACCTCTCGGTCGAAGTTGGATTTACCTAGTCGGACTATTTGTCGCAGGTAAACGTACTCGTCAACAACTTCAAGCTTAATGCTCCCAACAACTACCGGCATAGGTGTGACATGGACGTTACACATGATCTTTGATATGCCCATGTTCATCTTAAGACCTATCCATTGGGAGGCACCATTGAGGTCATTGAGCATAGTGCTTAGATCCTCCAGCGATTCTGCCATAACCACTATATCATCGGCAAGTTGAAGGTGAGGAATGTACTCGCCCTTGATGTTAATAATAATAATAATAATAATAAAAAGGCGTAGGGAAGTGACGACCCCCTCGCCCGCTGAAGTGACGGTTATGTGACAAAACCGCTACGTCCGCGCAGTCAGTCAGCACCTTGCCAAGAGGTGTGAGCGCCGTGCCTCGGCAAAAATTGATGGTGCAAGGGCCCGCTTGTGCATATGGTCTCACCATGAAACGGCGCCGGGTCTGGGCGTCTCCCGTTAAATGACGCCCTGTATGGATGATGGAACATAGAAGATTGCGCAAAGGGCCGCTACCTGGAGATCGCCAGGGCGCGTCTGGAGCTGGCGCTGGACGCGACAGCATGCGAACCGCCAGCCGAGCGCGAGGTGCTGCACGACCACCCAGCAGCCCCTCGCATCCATCATCCCCACCAGCTTGCTTGGTGTCGGCAGGGTCTTCGCGGACCCAGCAATCGGCACCCGCCACTGGTGGAGTACGCCGCATGCGATGGACCATCAATATGAATACAAACGCATTGCGGGCGTATTTTAGGGCGAAAGGGGGAGAAATTGGAGGTTTCGCGTATCGGGCTAGGATGCATCGTCTTTTTACTGAGCTGGAGCCATCTATTACAGTCACCGAGCAAAACCTGGCAGACCGAGTTCGGTATATCTTACGCTCAAATATATTTGATGGCGCCGAACTCGAACGGCTACGACGTGAGGCTGTTCCCTCATCAAATGAAAACGCTGCGACTGAGGGTGCGGTGCCACAAGTTGCAGAACAACCCGCACACGTGGATGCCGCCGTGAATACCCCAGTGGTTGCTGATTCAAATGATGATGGAACATTCACCCAGGAACTAGAAATAGAGCAAATGAGGAGTACATTGGAAGAGGCGATTATGGAAACGCGCAGTACGCTTCTCGAAAATCGACCGCGACTTCCCCGCATAGCCCTAAGCAAGCGGAATCGGGCTGTCGTGAGGGCTCTGAACCCAATGCTGGTGACCTATTTGGAAGCCAGCCGGGACCTTTGCGAGACGGACTCAATTCTCTTTGGCGCCGCACTGGCAGTCTGCCGTATTATAAGTGCCAAACTTTCCACGGCTGGACGCACTACTGGACAAAGTAGTGCTATCCCAGCCTGGAGAACAAGAATTGAAGAACGTATCGCAAAGGCTAGGGCTCTCATCGGCAGACTGATATGCTTCAGGTCAGGCAATACCAGGCCAAGGATTGTGCGCACCGTCAGGATGGCGTTTGCTGGGACAAATATTAGTTTGTCCCAGCCGGATATAATGCAAAAACTGACGGAGCGCATAGACGACCTGAAGCAGAGAATCGCTGCTTGGGGAAAGCGAATTCGGCGATATACCGAGAGGTCGACACGGTTCAACCAGAATCGTCTGTTCCAGAGTGATCAGAAGAGGCTCTATAAATCATTGGAGCGACCAATGGTAAGTGGAACGGGCCCAGTACCGAATCAGGCCGACACGGTCGCATTCTGGCGCGGCCTGTGGTCAGAGCCCGTAAACCACAACGAGGGCCCTTGGACGGAAGTTGTGGCGAGTCAGTGTGCGGGTATTACGCCCATGGACCCCGTCACCATAACGCCGAATGACGTAGCTGAGGCGGTCCGTAGGGCCCCGAACTGGAAAAGTCCGGGACTCGACGGGCTGCATCACTACTGGCTGAAGGGGTTTGTGGTGTGTCACACTGTGCTCGCCCGACAGTTCCAAGAGGCTCTCAACCAGAAGTCGCTCCCGAGCCTCTTCACTACTGGGATCACTCATTTGGTTCCTAAAGACCAGGTTACCACAGACCCGAGCAAATACCGCCCCATCACGTGTCTGCCGACCATATACAAGACACTAACATCCATTTTGAGCGCGAGAATCACTCGTCACCTGGACTCAAATCAGGTGATGTCGCGCGCTCAAAATGGATGTCGGGGCGGTGGTCGTGGAACCAAGGAACCACTCCTCATTGACGCGGTCATTGGCAAAGTGGTGAAACGCAACCGTCGGAACTTCTCCGCCGCCTGGATAGACTACAGAAAGGCATTCGACTCGGTGCCCCATACATGGCTAAAGAGAGTCCTCGAACTGTACAAGATAGACTGTACAGTTAGAGACTTCTTCGAGCAGTGTATGGGGCAGTGGAGTACGATCCTTTGTCATCTGGGCGAGCGGATGATGGCTGCGGAGAACCACATAAGGATAGGAAGGGGTATCTTCCAGGGCGATTGTCTGAGTCCAATATGGTTCTGCCTCTCTCTGAACCCTCTCAGTACCTTACTGGAGGGCTCTGGGAGGGGATTTCAGCTACGGAAAGGAGGGACAAAAGTGACCCACCTTTTCTATATGGATGACCTCAAGTTATTCGCCTCCAGTCGCTCCCATCTTATGGAATTGCTAAACATCACTTGTGAATTTAGCAATTCCATTGGAATGGAGCTGGGGACGGATAAGTGTGCGGTACTCCATGTTGAGAGGGGTAGGGTTGCTAACTCTGAGGGCATAGACTTATCTATGCCCGTCAACTTAAGGACCCTTTCCGAGGCTGAAACATACCGATACCTGGGTATGTCACAGGACATCGGTATCGATGAGGCTGGTATGAAACAGTCAGTTTGCGACGTATTTTATGCACGCTTGACCAAAGTGCTTAACTGCCTTTTGTCCGGTGTGAATAAGACACAAGCATATAACGGCTGGGTCATGCCTGTCCTCATGTATACCTTTGGCACACTCAGGTGGACTCAGACTGAACTTAACGCCCTGGATAGAAAAGTCCGCACTACCATGACGTCCCACAGGATGCATCATCCGAGATCGTCGGTAATGAGGCTGTACTTGCCGCGAAAGCATGGTGGGCGTGGTTTCTTGAGCGCGCTCACCATGCATAATCGCGAAGTGTGCAGCCTCCGTAATTACTTCCTGGCGAGATCGGATGATCCATTCTATAAGGACGTCATTTCTTGTGATAAAGGACTTACCCCTCTATCCTTAGCCAACGAGCAATGGCAAGACCCGGCAGTGCAGACAATTTCCGACCGGGAGACCGTATGGAAGGAGAAGGAGCTCCACGGGAGGTTCTACAAGTCTCTACATGGGCCTTTCGTAGACACAGTAACCTCCCTCCACTGGCTACGCTTTGGTGACCTCTTCGGGGAAACCGAGGGTTTTGTCTGTGCAATACAGGATCAGGTTATTAAGACCAACAACTATCGGAGATACATCCTAAAGGATGGCACCATCGACATCTGTCGAGCTTGTCGCCATCCCGGTGAGTCACTTAGGCATGTCATCTCCGGTTGTTCGGCGCTTTCTAACTCTGAGTACTTGCACAGGCACAACCTAGTAGCCAGAATTCTACACCAGGAGCTCGCTCTGAAATGCGGTCTCGTGGATCGGAAATTGCCGTATTACAAGTACTTGCCGGAAGCCGTGCTCGAAAATGATCGCGCCAGGCTCTATTGGGACCGGGCCATCATCACAGACAGGGCTATTCTTGCGAATAAGCCTGATATTGTGCTGA
The DNA here is from genome assembly GCA_036936625.1 of Parnassius smintheus behrii. Lineage (NCBI taxonomy): Eukaryota > Metazoa > Arthropoda > Insecta > Lepidoptera > Papilionidae > Parnassius > Parnassius smintheus. The sequence continues at coordinate 31,630,570 of JAUPFT010000025.1, forward strand.
TGGACTGGGCACAGTCAAGGATATTTTTGGTCGACATTACCATTCCGTGTGACGAAAACCTCGTGAAAGCCGAAACAGATAAGCAAACAAAATATCTGGACCTGGCTCACGAGGTGACCGACATGTGGGGTGGTCTGCCGACCGAAATTATTCCTGTAGTCGTCTCTGCAAACGGGCTAATCCCAGTCAGCCTCTCGGGTCATCTGAGGCGGCTGGGTCTACGTGGCGGACCGCTCCAGGCTCAGATGCAGAAGGCGGTGCTCCTCGATACCGCCCGCATCGTCCGCCGGTTTCTTTCCCTTTCCCCCTAACCCTCGGCCGTTTGGTCTCCCCTGCCGAGGGCCTCCATCTGGTTGGGCTTTTATTTATATATGTATTTTTATATTTAGTTTATGTTATTGATATTTATGTATATTTATCTTTTCATTTCCATTTATAATTATATATTTATAGAACCCAACCAGATGAGAAAACTATATTGATAGCCCATATAATAATAATAATAAAATGGCGTTGGGAAGTGACGACCCCATCGCCCGCTGACGTAACGGTTATGTGACAAAACCACTACGTCAGCGCAGTCAGTCAGCACCTTGCCAAGAGGTGTTAGTGCCATGCCTCGGCAAAAATTAAAGGCGCAAAGGCCCGCTTGTGCACATGGCCCCACCATAAAACGGCGCCGGGTCTGGGCGTCTCCCGTTAAAGGACGCCCACTTTTATGGATGATGGAATATGTAAAAACGCGCAAAGGGCCGCTGCCTGGAGGTCGCCAGTGCGCGTCTGGTGCTGGCGCTGGACGCGACAGCATGCGAACCGCCAGCCGAGCGAGAGGTGCTGCACGACCACCCATCAGCCCCTCGCATCCATCATCCCCACCAGCTGGCTTGGTGTCGGCAGGGTCTTCGCAGGCCCAGCAATCGGCACCCGCCACTGGTGGAGTACGCCGCATGCGATGGACAACCGAAATGAATACTAACGCATTGCGGGCGTATTTTAGGGCGAAAGGGGGAGAAGTTGGAGGTTTGGCGTATCGGGCTAGGATGCATCGTCTTTTTGCTGAGCTGGAGCCATCTTTAACCGTCTCAGAGCAAAACCTGGCAGACCGGGTTCGGTATATCTTGCGCTCAAATATATTTGATGTCGCCGAACTCGAACGACTACGACGTGAGGCTGTTCCCTCATCGGATGAAAATGCTACGGCTGAGGATGCGGCGCCACAAATTGCAGAGCAACCCGCAAATGTGAATGCCGCCGTGAATACCCCAGTTGTGGTTGATTCAAACGATGATGGAACAGTCGCCCAGGAACTGGAATTAGAGCATATGAGGAGTACATTGGAAGAGGCGATTGTGGAAACCGCGCAGTACGCCTCTCGAAAATCGACCGCGACTTCCCCGCATAGCCCTAAGCAAGCGGAATCGGGCTGTCGTGAGGGCTCTGAACCCAATGCTGGTGACCTATTTGGAAGCCAGCCGGGACCTTTGCGAGACGGACTCAATTCTTTTTGGCGCCGCACTGGCAGTGTGCCGTATTATAGGCGCCAAACTTTCCACGGCTGGACGCGCTACTGGACAAAGTAGCGCTATCCCAGCCTGGAGAATAAGAATTGAAGAACGTATCGCAAAGGCTAGGGTCCTCATCGGCAGACTGATATGCTTCAGGTCAGGCAACAACAGGCCAAGGATTGTGCGCACCGTCAGGATGGCATTTGCTGGGACAAATGTTAGATTGTCCCAGCCGGATATAATGCAAAAACTGACGGAGCGCATAGACGACCTGAAGCAGAGAATCGCTGCTTGGGGAAAGCGGATTCGGCGATATACCGAGAGGTCGACACGGTTTAACCAGCATCGTCTATTCCAGAGTGATCAGAAGAGGCTCTATAAATCGTTGGAGCGACCAGCTGGACACTGTAGCATTCTGGCGCGGCCTGTGGTCGGAGCCCATAAACCACAGCGAGGGCCCTTGGACGGAAGTTGTGGCGAGTCAGTGTGCGAGTATAACGCCCATGGACCCCGTCATTATAACGCCGGATGACGTAGCTGAGGCGGTCCGTAGGGCCCCGAACTGGAAAAGTCCGGGACTCGACGGGCTGCATCACTACTGGCTGAAGGGGTTTGTGGTGTGTCACACTGTGCTCGCCCGACAGTTCCAAGAGGCTCTCAACCAGAAGTCGCTCCCGAGCCTCTTCACTACTGGGATCACTCATTTGGTTCCTAAAGACCAGGTTACCACAGACCCGAGCAAATACCGCCCCATCACGTGTCTGCCGACCATATACAAGACACTAACATCCATTTTGAGCGCGAGAATCACTCGTCACCTGGAATCAAATCAGGTGATGTCGCGCGCTCAAAATGGATGTCGGGGCGGCGGTCGTGGAACCAAGGAACCACTCCTCATTGACGCGGTCATTGGCAAAGTGGTGAAACGCAACCGTCGGAACTTCTCCGCCGCCTGGATAGACTACAGAAAGGCATTTGACTCGGTGCCCCATACATGGCTAAAGAGGATCCTCGAGCTGTACAAGATTGACCGTACAGTTCGAGACTTCCTAGAGCGGTATATGGGGCAGTGGAGTACGATCCTCTGTTATCTAGGCGAGCGGATGACGGATGCGGAAAGCCGCATAAGGATAAGAAGGGGTATATTCCAGGGCGACTGTCTGAGTCCAATTTGGTTCTGCCTCTCTTTGAACCCTCTCAGTACTTTACTGGAGGGTTCCGGGGGGGGGGGGATTTCAGCTTCGGAAAGGAGGTACAAAAGTGGCCCACCTCTTCTATATGGATGACCTCAAATTATTTGCCTCCAGTCGCTCCCATCTTATGGAATTGCTAAACATCGCTTGTGAATTTAGCAATTCTATTGGAATGGAGCTGGGGACGGATAAGTGTGCGGTCCTTCATGTTGAGAGGGGTAGGGTTGCTAACTCTGAGGGCATAGACTTATCTATGCCCGTCAACTTAAGGACCCTTTCCGAGGCTGAAACATACCGATATCTGGGTATGTCACAGAACATGGGTATCGATGAGGCTGGTATGAAACAGTCAGTTTGCGACACGTTTTATGCACGCTTGACCAAAGTGCTTAACAGCCTTTTGTCCGGTGTGAATAAGGCACACGCATATAACGGCTGGGTCATGCCTGTCCTCATGTATACCTTTGGCATACTCAGGTGGACTCAGACCGAACTTAACGCCCTGGATAGAAAAGTCCGCACTACCATGACGTCCCATAGGATGCATCATCCGAGATCGTCGGTAATGAGGCTGTACTTGCCGCGAAAGCATGGTGGGCGTGGCTTACTGAGCGCGCTCGCCATGCATAATCGCGAAGTGTGCAGCCTCCGTAATTACTTCCTGGTGAGATCGGATGATCCATTCTATAATGACGTCATTTCTAGTGATAAAGGACTTACCCCTCTATCCTTAGCCAACGAGCAATGGCAGGACCCGGCAGTACTAAGCATTTTCGACCGGGAGACCGTATGGAAGGAGAAGGAGCTCCACGGGAGGTACTACAGGGTTCTACATGAGCCCTTCGTAGATACAGTTGCCTCCCTCAACAGGCTACGTTTCGGTGACCTCTTCGGGGAAACCGAGGGTTTTGTCTGTGCAATACAGGATCAGGTTATTAAGACCAACAACTATCGGAGATACATCCTAAAGGATGGCACCGTCGACGTCTGTCGAGCTTGTCGCCATCCCGGTGAGTCACTTAGGCATGTCATCTCCGGTTGTACGGCGCTTTCTAACTCTGAGTACTTGCACAGGCACAACCTAGTAGCCAGAATTCTACACCAGGAGCTCACTCTGAAATACGGTCTCGTGGGCCGGAAATTGCCGTATTACAAGTACTTGCCGGAAGCCGTGCTCGAAAATGACCGCGCCAGGCTCTACTGGGACCGGGCCATCATCACAGACAGGCATATTCTTGCAAATAAGCCTGATATTGTGCTGATGGACCGGGCACAGTCAAGGATATTTTTGGTCGACATTACCATTCCATATGACGAGAACCTCGTGAAAGCCGAAACAGATAAACGAACAAAATATCTGGACCTGGCTCACGAGGTGACCGATACGTGGGGTGGTCTGCCGGCCGAAATTATTCCTGTAGTCGTCTCTGCGAATGGGCTAATCCCAGTCAGCCTCTCGGGTCATCTGAGGCGACTGGGACTCCGTGACGGACCGCTCCAGGCTCAAATGCAGAAGGCGGTGCTCCTCGATACCGCCCGCATCGTCCGCCGGTTTCTTTCCCTTTCCTCCTAACCCTCGGCCGTTTGGTCTCCCCTGCCGAGGGTTTCCATCTGGTTGGGCTTTTATTTATTTATTTATTTTTGTATTTATTTTATGTTATTAATATTTATGTATATTTATCGTTTCATTTTAATTTATAATTATATATTTATATAACCCAACCAGATGAGAAAACTATATAGATACCCCAAATAATAATAATAATAATAATAATATTCCACAACTATCACACAACGCCATCCTGTCCCAAGCTAAGCAGAGCTTGTGTTATGGGTACTAGACAACTGATAAACATACTTATATATTTCTAAATACATAAATATTATAGATAAATTACACCCAGACACAGAACAAATGATCGTGCTCATCACACAAACATTTGTCCTGGGTGGGAATCGAACCCATGACCTCCGGCATAGCAGTCAGGGTCACTAACCACTAGACCAACAGGCCAGTCACAATACACCTAAAGTTAATACCGAATCCTTTCCAGTCCAGTAGTTTGAAAACGTCTTCCAATGCAATGGTGAAGAGTTTCGGGGATATAATATCACTCTGTTTTGCACCTCTCTGCAGTTGGATAGTTTACGTACTCTTTTTTGTACTCGGATAGCCATCGTAGCCCTACCGTACAAGCACTTCAGCACTTCGTTATACCGACAGTCAACTTGGCACCGCTGAAGGGACTGTAGCACCGCCCAAATTTCGACGGCATCGAACGCTTTCTCATAGTCCACATACGCCAGGCAAAGTGGCAGATTGTATTCTTCGAATTTCTGTACAATCATCCCATCTAGGTCAAGTTTTATTGAAGTAGCAATTAATTTCACTGTAAAAATTATTCTTCTAGGCAATATGAGTCTGTAAATCTGTCTCACTTTATTTTGCAACTTTTTGAAAGTTTGGATAACTGTTCTTGTTAAACTAAAGAGGAAAAGAATTGTATCTAGAGGCACGGCCCAACACTCAAATGGATGTAACAAAATGGATTAACTTTTCTATACGTCTGTACTTCATCACACGTCTTGTTATGATAGGACGGCTGCTTGACCGCAGATAAGTGCGAAATGGACAGCGTGGGTGGAACTCAAGGGAATGAATGTCAAGGGTGTGTTTCGATAAGGATTAGAAGCCGTGACATGTAGTTTTGGCTTATTTTATAAAGTTATATCGTTTATAGCCATTTTTTGTAATTTGTTTTTGAAGTGATAACTTACGTAAAAATGCGTGACCGTCACACTCAGAATAATGTTTCCAAGTTTGTTAAGCTAAGAGGTTTTAACTTCTGACGTGCAGTCCTACGACTGACAGTTTTTTTAACGTTACACCCCACACATACATAATTTTCACAAGGACAAACACACAGACCCGGGACAATTATTTGTATACATATACTTGTTCCATACGGTATTCAAGCCCGCGGTCCTTAGCACCGTAACTCATTGTCAAGCCACGGAGCCGTCAGTTCATACAGAAATAAACTCATATATTGAAAAAAATTTACGCACTTATACAACTTTCCTTGTTTTAAAGATTTTATAAATTTTTTTATAGGACAAAGTAAGTCCGTTACGAGGATATCCGTGAAAAACAACTGTTACTGACATAGCCAAAACCAAGTACCACGTACCAAGGCTTACAGAATCAAAGAGTTATATATTAGAGATGCCATATAAGCACAGTTTTTTTTAAACAGTTCTAGCTTAGGCTTTAACGGCACGTGGTTTATTTTTCGTTTAAATGTATTGTCGTTAGCGGTGAAGAGATGACTGTGGTATTTAACAAATTTAGCAGTTGTAGATGTATATGCAGGGAACAGTTAGTAGATTATTTGATTTAAAGGTCGATTTACATGATTCTGACCAATCCATGCCGTACAGTTCCCTAATGCATTTTTTCTGTGCTTTAAACACCCTCGTGATGTGGCAGGAAAGTAGTTACGATGTACCAGTTCTGGCTCACTTGTAGTAGAGAGGTTGTACCAGTTCTGGCGCACTGAGTCAGAAGTTGTACAAGTACGACGTTCGTCGATTCACGATCCTAAAAAAAAAAAAAAAAAAAGGTTTTGGCATGCTCTGATCACGAATCTGCGGTCCATTTTTGCGTAGGATGCACGGTTCCGGAGATGTGCAGATCAATTAACTCTTATCTAATTGATATCCGCTTCGAGCCTCAACCGTCATTAGCGCTCCATTGTCCTTATCTACTTATCTATTGTTGATTGACTACCGTCATTATCTATTATTCGTCGGCGTGTGGGTCGGCTTATGCTATTGTATTATACTCCTTTGTTCCTATCTACACTAATCCTGACTCATTAAGAAAACACATTACCCAATTTTGTTAAAATTTTTATTTATAAAATACAAAATCTTATTACTTATTATCTATAAAATAGGAGCGAAACATCTCACCCACTAAAATATCGTTGTACAATGTGTTCCCTGTAAATATACTCGTAAAACTATGCATTGAACATCCCTGAAACTTATATAGCAAATACATTAAGCAATATTCGCCACAAACTGAAGTCCACTCATTCTGAATCCTATCAACATTCCAGTTCCATCTTTTACAATTTCTTTTAAAAAACTCTAGATGATATCGTACAGGTGCCCGTCCGAATGAATCAAAATATTGACCGACGTCATTCGTATCGATATATAAAGCTACCCAATGTGACCCTGGTTTATCATCTGTATCCAAATTGCATATTATATACGTTGGTACGTGGGTGTACATGGGTAGTTTATTGGCAGCATAAACATTATTTTCTAGAGTGGGGTGAATCTTTTTCAGATGTTGTTGTACATCTAGTGTATCCATAATATTACTGCTATTAGTAGATTATTACAGTACCAATCTACTCAATGACTAATATAGGAGTGATCAATTATAGTGATTTCTAAATATTAAATTGCATTCTTTGTGTTATACAAATCGTATTTGAGACACCAATACACTGGACAAGACACGACAGGAAGGACGTAGGAATGTAGAGATAAGCAACAGAATGTAAGGTAAGCTTGTTGACGCATAAAGATACTATCAATTCTACTGCAGAAATTCTTTAGATTAGAATTATTACTCACTGGTACTATATAAGACCAAGCAACTGCAGTCATGGAGTTAGTGTATGGTCGTTTGACCGCAGTGGATCTATCAATACTACGTTTGTGTTACTTCAACGCATCAAAGGCCATGGATGTAAGTGTTTATTCTATTGACAAACTTACTTTTCTTTCTGTTATTTTCTTACGTGTGTATGATTTAGTGTTAACAAATTATATTTAAATATTATGTGTGTATATGGTTAAGCCGTGGTAGCTCAGATGGTTAGCGCAAAATGTAAAATTCACAGTACGCGACCCGGGTTCGATCCACGCCGGCACCAATTAAATTGTTAATTACAATTTTAAGTGCTGATTTACCACGTGCTCAGCGTAGCCCTAAAACCCTCTCAGAAATGAGAGGAGGCCTATGTTCAGCAGTGGACTTTAATAGGTTGTAACTTTAGCTTTTTTAACTTTTATGATTAAGTGTTAACAAATTGATATTAACATGATAACTGTGTTGTTGCAGAAATCATTGAGCTTCGATGAAAATACCTATAAACAGTATTACTACTCGCCACTCTCCCCTCAAGAAGAGAGTGATGACATCGTCATTAATAATAACACATGCGATGGTGGAAAAAGAAAATCGCAATCGATTGATCATTTTTTTGAAGCTGAATCAAAAATAAAAAAGAGGAAGCTGTTATCATCAACCGTAGCACGAGCCGCTAGAGATGGTGTATCATACATTTCTACTAATTCTAACGACGGAGACCAAGCGACGCATCTCATCAAAATTGAAATGTACGATATGAAGAAGCTATCCAAGATTCCAACTACTGATCATTGGAAACATGCTTCCACGAGGATTAAATATTACGTAAAGACTAATAAGGATAGCATCTACGACAACACAAACGCCCTCGTATACAATATTACAAAGACAATAGCAGAAAGTGAAAAAGTTAAAAAATACTTTTTTAACAATGACAGTCATTAGCTGATCATTAGTGAATGTGATTCTGTTTACTTAAATTACTTCCGTGTACTCATTATATTCTATTTCTAATCCTTTGTTGGACTTAAATATCGGACATTATTTGAAATTTGGGTATCAGTTGGTCTACCAACACTGAACTGTTACTTACTCTGCTACCTATTTTCTTCTTTACTATAAGGATGGCAAACTTCAGTGAAGTGTGCACCAGTGCTTTCTTCTCCACAACCATGGAAAAGAATACGGAACTATTCAACAGCGAATTAAATCAGGAGTTGTCTAAAGTTTGTGATGAAATAGAGAAGGATCAACTGTTCGATTCATCGTATGATGATGAGTTGTATAATCACTGTGCGATGGTTGAAACACAGTTTAAGTAAGTAAAATAAACATTCATTTCGATCATAATTTACACAATGTCTTGTACAGTTTTTAATAAATTTAAACATTTTAGTAGTCAACCACTACAACTTGGAAGAGGAACGAAGCGAACAAGCAGCAAAGAACCCAAGATCATCAAAAAACCAACAACGGAAGCAGAAGCGCCTACCTCTGCAGGGAACAGTATCAGTAACGATGATCAAGTGGAATGTCTAACGTGTCATATATTTATCAAGAAACGGTATTTAGCTAATCATTTTAAAAGTAATGTTCACAAAAATAATCTTTTAAATTCACATAATTCTTTATCAAACGTTAGTGTTATTGAATCTGCTTTTGGAAATAGGATTTTAACTTATAAAATCAAGAGTAGAGTAGATAGTTCGACATTGGTAAATTTTGAAACTCCTGAACTATTTTTAAATTCTATTAAAGATGATATTTTATTTTTAATACAAGAGTGTATTCATCAACACATAATTTTTAAAGTAAACTTCATATTGCATGCTGATTTTGTTCAACAAACCAAAGATATTCATGATACGTTCGATTTTCAAACGCTTAACTATATTATTTGTCAAGGAGATGACTTAAATATTTTTTTTTCATCTTTAAATGATACAATTACTACTAAAATTAGTGCATTTGAAAAAAAAGATAGTGGATGGAGTCTAAAAAACATAAAATCTATAGACATGAATGTTAATAAATTTAACCCCCTACGCGGTACTTCATACATAGATCTTCCTCGTGACATAAAATTAAAAAAGGCTGTTATAAATGTAAAAAGCAAGGATTATTTTTGTTTTAAATGGGCGTTACTCTCGGCGTTATATCCCGTAAACAAAAACGCGGATCGTGTATCATCGTACGTTAAACATGCAAATAAACTTAAATTTGATGGTATTTCCTTTCCAGTTAAAATTTCTGACATAGCAAAAGTAGAGAAATTAAATGATATTAGTATTAATGTTTTTGGGTTAGAATATAATAAAGAAAAACGATGTAATTCTATAGTAGGTCCATTATTTTTAACAAAGTGTCGTAAAGATAGACATATCAATTTATTATTTTTTTCCAAGGATACAAAAAATCATTATTGTTACATAAAAAATTTATCGCGCTTAGTTAGTAAACAAATTTCAAAAGACGGTCACATCATGTACATTTGCGAAGCATGTCTACTTCACTTTCCATCTAAGGAAAGTTTAAATAACCATGAACAATACGATTGTGTCCACATTTGTACAGAATTACCAAACAGTGAAACTTTTAAAAAAAAGAATTGGTTTGGTCAACCTATTTCAAATGATAAAATTAAATTTGATAGTTATGAAAAAAAGTTGAAGATACCATTCGTAGTTTATGCTGATTTTGAAGCATTTTTAAAACCAATAGAATCATGTTCTAACGATCCTTCCAAACCTTTCACACACAATATTCAGAAACATGAAGTACATAGTTTTGGTTATTATATTAAATGTTCATATGATGATAAATTATCAAAATATGTAACGTATTGCGGACCCAACTGTGCACAAGTGTTTATGGAAAGTTTATCTAACAATCTCAAAGAAATAAATAGACTTCAAAAATATCCTCCACTTCCGCTAACAAATGAAGACAAAAACCAAATTTCAAATGCAACCATTTGTCATATTTGTGAAACAGAGTTAGCAGAACATTTTTATGATTTTGATTGGTACACCGGTAGTTTTATAGGTGTTGCTCACGAATCATGTAGCTCGAAGTTCAGAAAACCTCGTTATATACCAATATTTTTACACAACCTTAGTCACTATGATGCTCATTTTATTGTTCACGCGTTAAACTTTTGTGATGGTGAAGTCGAAGTTATCCCTCAAAATAAAGAAAAATATATATCCTTTTCCAAAAAATTAAAAATGAATAACCACGAAATTATATTAAGATTCATAGATTCATTTAAGTTTTTATCATGTAAATTAGAAGAATTGGCCAAAAATCTCAGTAATGATCAATTTCAAGAATTACGTAGAAATTATCCTAATGATGAAGATTTCTTTCGTTTAAAACGGAAAGGCGTTTATCCATATGAACTTATGACTAATTATGATAGTTTAAGCCTAACATCGCTCCCCGAACAAAAATTTTTTTATAGCTCGCTCACAGATTCCCATATTTCAAATGATGATTACAATCATGCTAAAGATGTTTGGAAACACTTTGGGTGTTGTAATATGCTAGATTATTCAAACCTGTATTTAAAAACAGACGTTTTACTTTTAACCGATGTATTTGAAAACTTTAGAAAGTTATGTATTAATACTTATGATTTAGACCCTGCCCATTATTACACAGCACCCGGTTTAAGTTGGGAAGCAATGTTAAAATATACAAAAATAGAATTAGAACTTTTAACAGATTATGAGAAAATTGCATTTATTAGATCAGGTATCAGGGGTGGTGTATCTCAATGTAGTAATCGTTATGCTAGAGCTAATAACAAATATATGGGGGATTATGATGCAGGGAAACCAAATTCATATATCACATATTTTGATGCCAACAATTTATATGGTTGGGCTATGTCTCAATGTCTTCCTACTGGTGGATTCGAATGGGTAAATCCGAATACAGAATTTAATGTGTCTGAGACATCGAACTTCGGTTTTATTTTAGAAGTTGATTTGGAATATCCAGATGAACTTCATGATTTACATTCGGACTTTCCTTTATGCCCCGAAAACATTTGTGCAGACAATATTAATGAAAATAAACTAGTCCCAAATTTAAATAATAAAGATAAATATGTAATTCATTACAGAAATTTAAAGCAGTGCATAGAAATGGGGGTTAAATTAACTAAAATTCATAGAGTTTTAAAATTTAAACAGTCTCGCTGGTTGAAGATGTACATAGATCTAAACACAAAATTAAGAACGTTAGCAAAATCAGATTTCGAAAAAGATTTTTATAAATTAATGAATAATTCAGTCTTCGGAAAGACTATGGAGAATATTGAAAAAAGGGTTAACATAAAATTAGTTACACACTGGGAGAACCAGGGCAAAGCTTTAGGTGCTCAAGATCTAATCGCTAAACCACAATTTCATAGTCTTTCAGTATTTTCGGAAAACCTAGTTGCGGTTCAGTTGCGAAAAACAAAGTTAATATATAACAAACCAATTTATTTAGGGTTTTGCATTTTAGATATTTCAAAAACATTAATGTATGATTTTCATTATAACTATATGGTTAAAATGTTTAGTAAAATCAAATTATTGTATACAGATACGGATAGTTTAATATATCATATATTTACAGATGATTTTTACTCTGATATAAAACCTGACCTTTCATCATACTTTGATACCTCAGCTTATGATGCAAATAATATTTTTGAATATCCAAAATTAAATAAAAAGAAATTAGGTTTTTTTTAAAGATGAAAATAATGGTAAAATCATGAAAGAATTTGTGGGTTTACGATCCAAAATGTACGCTTTTAACTTAGGGAATAAGACTATAGCCAAGGCAAAAGGCGTAAATAAATGTATCACTAAAAAGATGACCATGGATAATTATAAGTCTTCTCTATTTAATAAAAAAGTGCATAGTATGCTTAGATTTAAATCAATTAAACACACAATTTTTACACAAAAATTAAATAAGATTGGTTTATCATATAATGACACAAAGAGGCATATTTTAGATAATAATATTGAAACATTAGCTTGGGGTCATTATAAACTGCGTTATGTAAGTGTTTATAGTTTTTAATTTTATGTCTGCATGTAAATAAAATTTGTATTGATTGTAAAATAATGATAATAGTATAATATGACGTAGAGTTTATTACATATTTAATCGTTGTTTTATTGTAAATAATTTAAGTTAATTGTTGTTTATATTTGCGTGTGTGTGTGTGTGTGCATTTATTTGAGATTGAGTTGATTGTAAAATTATGATGTACTAATTGTGTTAGAAATAGTATACAGATCATTCTGTTTTATATAATGTTTGCAATATATATTAATTGTTAACACCAACACTTTCATTTTTTATTTCACCCCTTAGAACTTTAGACGTGTATAATGTTTCACTTTATCCATCCGTTTACTGCTATTGTGGCGGGGCCAAGTGGATGTGGGAAGTCAAATTTTGTAACAAATTTCATAAAATCAGTTACAGAAATATGTAATTGTGATTTTAATCAGATCACATGGTGCTTTGATGAAATGCAACCTTTATATAATTTACCAAATGTTAACTACCATCAAGGAATTCCAAATGTTAATATGTTTGACGGTGAAAACCCACATCTTGTTATTATTGATGATCTAATGAGAGAGTCCGATGGAAGAATTGTGGATATATTTACAAAAGGTAGTCATCACAGGAATCTTAGTGTATTTTATTTAACACAAAATTTATTTCATCAGGGTAAAGGGCAAAGAGACATATCCTTAAACTCAAGTTATATAATATATTTTAAAAACCCTCGAGATAAAACTCAAATAAGATATTTAGCACGACAAGTGTCACCAGATAACCCAAAATTTATTGAAGATGCCTACAGGGATGCAACTCTAGAGGCGCATGGATATTTAATGGTAGATTTAAAACAGAATACCAATGATTTTTGTCGTATCAAGACAAATGTCTTCCCATTTAATGGTTTCTGCACAGTCTACGTCCCCACAAAAGAGTTTAAATACACCAAGAATCAAACATTTCAAATCATTGCTAAATGATGCATCGTCGACTCACAACGCATAAACATTTGCTAAACGCTTTGCATACGCTTAAACCAAAATATCAAAGAGCATTACTTAAAACGTGTGATGAAGAAGAAATTAACTGTATTTGTGAGTGTATTCATAACGTTTTACAAGGAAAAGTACCTCTTAAAGATCAAGATAAACAAAAATTGAATAAACACAAAAATATACTCCGTCAACTAGTGCGTAAGTGTAAACATAAACTAAGAAAAAATATAATTATACAAAAAGGAGGGGCTTTCTTACCAATAATATTAGGTGCAATATTGAGTGGATTAGTGAGTGGACTAGCCAGTTAACATGGAAAATGCAAAGAAAATGATACTTATCGAACCTGGATTGATTGAAAAATTAAAACAAGAAAATAAGGTTAATACGAGTAGTAGTTTATCTCGATTAGATATCGAAATGCAAAATATTATGAATAGTAAGACGGAAGACCGAAAGAAATGGATGTTATATTTACAAACACTGCAAAGATACCTTCATTTTACCGAAGAGGATCGTCAACCACTCAGATTACCAATTTATTCTGATACATCTAATGAAGATTCAAACGAGTCTAAAATTGGTTTTAAAAATAAAGATAGAGATCTAAAAACTTCAGTTGATGCTGAATCTTTGTTGGAGGAGAATCGATCCATCAAAAGTAAAGAAAATGTTGAAAATCCACTTTACACACCAGCTCAAATACTCAGTTTAATACCAAAAACTTATAATAAAAAAGGACAGTTATTATTAAACTTAGTTGAAACAAGTAGAGGTAAAATACATTGGGATAATGAAGGTACAGTCACAATTGATAATGAAAAAATTCCTGGAAGTAATATTGTTGATTTAATAAATGTTTCACTAAGACCCTTAAAAAGAAGTGATCCAGTAGGTTGGGATAGATTTGCTGAAGCATTAAAAAATATTAAAGTACCACTTACTTATATTGGAAATCGAAAGAGATGTGAGTTTATTAACCAACTTCAAGCAAAAGATCTGAACAAACCCTCTGAGATTGAATTTCAAGAGTTTTCTACACCGAGCAGTAGAGATAAAAAGTCTACAACTAAAATACGTAAAAGGCTTGAGTGGGAAAAATGGACCCCGTACTAGAAGAAATTAACAGGATTTATTATGATCCATCTAATCCCGCTGGTTTTGGTAGTATTGATAAATTATCAAAAGCCATGAAGGGTAAAATGAATAAAAAGCAAGTAAAGGAATGGTTAAAATCACAAGAAACATACACATTACATAAACCCATTCGAAAAAAATTCCCGCGTAATAGGTACATTCTATCAAATATTAATGAACTGTGGCAAGCTGATTTAAGTGATATGCGAACTTATTCTCAATATAATGATGGTTTCAAGTATATACTTTGTGTTATTGATGTATTTAGTAAATATGCTTTTGCAAGACCAATGAAAAAGAAAAACTCAGAAACAACTAAAGAATGATTTGAAAGTATATTTACTGAAAGTAATTTAACACCTACTCACATACAATCTGATAAAGGTACAGAATTTGTTTCAAAAGATGTACAAAAATACTTTAAATCCAAAAAGATTAATTACTATACCACTAACAATCCTGACATTAAGGCCAGTATTGTTGAACGATTTCAAAGAACACTAAAAATGAAAATGTGGCGTTATTTCACTCATAATAATACTTATAGATATATAGATGTTTTACAAGATTTAATATACTCTTACAATCACAGCTTTCACTCTAGTATTAAGATGTGCCCATGTGATGTAAATTCCAACAATATTATGACAGTTTGGACTAATCTTTATGATAGACGGTCAAACAAACTTTCTTTAGAAAATCCTAAACCAAATTTCAATGTGGGTGATTATGTTCGAATAACTAAATATAAACATGCTTTCCAAAAAGGATATGAATCAAATTGGAGTGATGAAATATTTATTATATCTTCAATAATTGATAGATCTCCATGGGTTGTTTATACAATAACAGATTTACAAAATGAACCAATAGTTGGTACTTTTTATGAAAGAGAATTACAGAAAATCACTTACAACCCCACCTCACAATATAAAATAGATAAAATAATTGACACTCGTTACTCAGGTAACAGAAAAGAAGTATTAGTGAAGTGGAAAGGTTATCCAGATAAATTTAACAGTTGGATTTTAGCTTCTAATTTAAAAGAAATATGAATAAAGAAAGTTTTTATTTAACTTTGCTCAGCAATAGTTCAATGGAATATTTTCCTGATAACAAGACCACAAATTTTTCAACGAAATTACCGAAAGCTATTAAATTAGAAGGTGAATGGTCGGTTGGAGTTGTCGAGTTTCAATATCCATGTACCATGTTTACTGTTCAAGATCATGAAAATGTTATATACATTACAAAATCTATGTTAATGCCTAATGAAGATAAACCATCCACAGTGTACTACAAAAAACATATTCCAGCTACCAACTATGATAACGTTGAGCATATTTTAAGAGTGTTAAATGGTATCGGAGAGAACTTGAAATTTCGCTATGATGAAATAACAAAATTTGTGTCTATTTCTGTTTTGGATAAAAATATAACATCCGTAACATTATCACCCAAATTAAGTTTACAACTAGGTTATGAACCAAATAAAAATCTCCTAGAGAGAAATTTTGGAAAGTGTCCTGCTAATTTACACTTAGGGTTACCATCTCAACTCTTTCTATATTGTGACATTATCGATCCTCAGATTGTGGGTAATGTTATGACTCCTTTACTAAGAGTCATTTCATTAGATCCTACAAAATACATTTATGGTGCAAATAAAATGCACGTTTTCTCTCAACCTCACTACTTACCTGTTATGCGAAGAGAGTTCGATACGCTGGAAATAGTTATAAGATCGAGCACAGGACAAAAAATACCATTCCAGTTTGGAACCGTGTGTATTAAACTACATTTCCGAAAATTATAATAATGAATTCCCTTCGTGATCATCATAAATGTCCATATGAAAATTATTATACACATCAAGCTGAGTCAGGAGTTGGAGTAATTTATAAGGGTGCACCATACCAACGCGGTCATGGTATTGGGAGCTTCTTAGGGGGGTTATTTAGATCAGTTTTACCTTTACTTTCAAGTGGTGCTCGAGTGATTGGTAAGGAGGCATTAAGCGCTGGAGTAGGACTTTTATCGGATATGGTTCAAGCGCGTCCTACGGAAGCCTCAATAAAAGATCGTCTAAAGCAAGTTAGTACGAATTTAAAACGAAAGGCTGATGAGAAAATTGATCAATTTAACATGACAGGATCTGGGTATAAAACTAAAAGAAAACGATTGACCTCGTTCATTCCACCATTAACTGCTAAAGTGAAAGCTGCGAAAAAACTTGGTCTAAAACCAAAAAATAACAAAGATATATTTTCAAATTAAATATGTCTTTCCTTCATAATCATTCTTGCGAGTGCGTTAAGTCAGAATTGGATTTGTTTGCACTACCGTCTACACAAACTAGCATTGAAAATGGATTGTGGATTCATTATAAACCAATTTCATCTCTTGGTGATGATGGACCTATCGAGTTTCAAGTTCCTGGGACAGGCGATGACTACATAGATTTGTCTCATACATTACTCCACATAAAGGCAAAAGTATTAAATCAAGATTCAACTAACTTGATATCTACTACAATAGTAGCACCTGTAAATAATTGGCTGCATTCACTTTTTAGTCAACTTGATGTTTATTTAAACCAAAAACTTGTATCACCACCTAATAATACCTATGCATATCGAGCATACATGGAAACCCTTTTAAACTATGCTCCTGCTGCTAAACAATCTCATCTTACTTGTAGTCTTTGGTATGATGATACAGCAGGAAAAATGGATTCTACGGATGGTAAAAACATAGGATTTGTTAAAAGACAGGAATTGATTAGTGAAAGTAAGGAAATAGAAATGATTGGTCATCTTCACGGTGACATTTTCAACCAAGATAAATTTTTAATTAATGGTGTTGAAATGAGTGTTAAATTGGTTCGATCTAGAGAGAGCTTTAATTTAATTGCTGGGTCAAACGATGTAAAGTTTAAAGTTTGCATTACGGATGCAACTCTTATTGTTCGACGAGCACGAATTAATCCAAGTGTATTACTCGCACATCAAAAAGTTTTAGCTTCTACCACTGCTAAATATCCTATTACTCGAGCTGAAGTAAAAGTTTTAACAATTCCATCGGATGTTCAAGGAAAAACTCTTGATAATATATTTTTAGGGCAGGTACCCAAAAGATGTATAATTGGATTTGTGAACAATTCTGCATTTAATGGTTCCCTTACTAAAAATCCATTTAACTTTGAAAACTATGGTATTAATTCTTTCAGCTTATATATTGATGGTCAACAAATACCTTCAAAAGCTTTGCAACCATCTTTTAATAATAGCATATTTACATCAGCATATCATACTCTATTCTCGGGAACTGGTATTCACTTTCTTAATGAAGGAAATGGAATCTCTTGTGAACAGTATGCCAAAGGTTACTGTCTATTAGCATTTGACTTAACTCCTGATTTATCAGCCAACTCATCAGCTCATTGGAATCTCATAAAGCATGGTAGTGTAAGATTAGAAGTACGATTTGAATCCTCACTAATACAAACAATTAACTGTATAGTTTATGCTGAGTTTGATAATATTATTGAGATAGATAAAAACAGAAATGTTACTGTAGACTATAGTAGTTAAGGTTATAATATGTGTTGTGTGATAGATTTTATGAGTTATGTGTAATGCATTTTGTGTGTATGTAACTATGTGAAACATTATAAAATTAAATAAAACAAATTGTATGCAATATATTATTTTTTTATTTCTTTATAAATATTCTATTTAATGTAATACAAAACTCTGTTCGAGTTTAAATTTTACATAAGCACACTGACTAAACCACTGAACATGCTGCTGCCAAGGATCATCATCATCTTCCCAATCTTTTAAGCCACCACCACAATGGAAACACTTGGTCCTGTCTGCATGGCCAGTATAAAAGAAACCGGCTTCTGCAAGATCTTCAGGTTTCTGTCGCATAACGAGAGGCCAGTTTTCGAAACTGAGCAACCGGCTAGATTTTGAACTGAAGAATGGATATTCAGCTCTTGAGTACTGCATATTCTTCTCGTTTTCATCTCCACTCAGTGTTGTAGTTTTGTTCTTCAATGATGTGTTCTGTACACGTATGCCACACTCATCACTTTTTTCTGCTCTTGTCTTCCTGTAATTTAAGTAAACAGAATCACATTCACTAATGATCAGCGATGACTGTCATTGTTAAAAAAGTATTTTTTAACTTTTTCACTTTCTGCTATTGTCTTTGTAATATTGTATACGAGGGCGTTTGTGTTGTCGTAGATGCTATCCTTATTAGTCTTTACGTAATATTTAATCCTCGTGGAAGCATGTTTCCAATGATCAGTAGTTGGAATCTTGGATAGCTTCTTCATATCGTACATTTCAATTTTGATGAGATGCGTCGCTTGGTCTCCGTCGTTAGAATTAGTAGAAATGTATGATACACCATCTCTAGCGGCTCGTGCTACGGTTGATGATAACAGCTTCCTCTTTTTTATTTTTGATTCAGCTTCAAAAAAATGATCAATCGATTGCGATTTTCTTTTTCCACCATCGCATGTGTTATTATTAATGACGATGTCATCACTCTCTTCTTGAGGGGAGAGTGGCGAGTAGTAATACTGTTTATAGGTATTTTCATCGAAGCTCAATGATTTCTGCAACAACACAGTTATCATGTTAATATCAATTTGTTAACACTTAATCATAAAAGTTAAAAAAGCTAAAGTTACAACCTATTAAAGTCCACTGCTGAACATAGGCCTCCTCTCATTTCTGAGAGGGTTTTAGGGCTACGCTGAGCACGTGGTAAATCAGCACTTAAAATTGTAATTAACAATTTAATTGGTGCCGGCGTGGATCGAACCCGGGTCGCGTACTGTGAATTTTACATTTTGCGCTAACCATCTGAGCTACCACGGCTTAACCATATACACACACATAATATTTAAATATAATTTGTTAACACTAAATCATACACACGTAAGAAAATAACAGAAAGAAAAGTAAGTTTGTCAATAGAATAAACACTTACATCCATGGCCTTTGATGCGTTGAAGTAACACAAACGTAGTATTGATAGATCCACTGCGGTCAAACGACCATACACTAACTCCATGACTGCAGTTGCTTGGTCTTATATAGTACCAGTGAGTAATAATTCTAATCTAAAGAATTTCTGCAGTAGAATTGATAGTATCTTTATGCGTCAACAAGCTTACCTTACATTCTGTTGCTTATCTCTACATTCCTACGTCCTTCCTGTCGTGTCTTGTTCAGTGTATTGGTGACTCAAATACGATTTGTATAACACAAAGAATGTAATTTAATATTTAGATATCACTATAATTGATCACTCCTATATTAGTCATTGAGTAGATTGGTACTGTAATAATCTACTAATAGCAGTAATATTATGGATACACTAGATGTACAACAACATCTGAAAAAGATTCACCCCACTCTAGAAAATAATGTTTATGCTGCCAATAAACTACCCATGTACACCCACGTACCAACGTATATAATATGCAATTTGGATACAGATGATAAACCAGGGTCACATTGGGTAGCTTTATATATCGATACGAATGACGTCGGTCAATATTTTGATTCATTCGGACGGGCACCTGTACGATATCATCTAGAGTTTTTTAAAAGAAATTGTAAAAGATGGAACTGGAATGTTGATAGGATTCAGAATGAGTGGACTTCAGTTTGTGGCGAATATTGCTTAATGTATTTGCTATATAAGTTTCAGGGATGTTCAATGCATAGTTTTACGAGTATATTTACAGGGAACACATTGTACAACGATATTTTAGTGGATGAGATGTTTCGCTCCTATTTTATAGATAATAAGTAATAAGATTTTGTATTTTATAAATAAAACTTTTAACAAAATTGGGTAATGTGTTTTATTAATGAGTCAGATTAGTGTAGATAGGAACAAAGGAGTATAATACAATAGCATAAGCCGACCCACACGCCGACGGATAATAGATAATGACGGTAGTCAATCAACAATAGATAAGTTGATAAGGACAATGTTGATCTGCACATCTCCGGAACCGTGCATCCTACGCAAAAATGGACCGCAGATTCGTGATCAGAGCATGCCAAAACCTTTTTTTTTTTTTTTTTAGGATCGTGAATCGACGAACGTCGTACTTGTACAACTTCTGACTCCGTGCGCCAGAACTGGTAGTACAACCTCTCTACAAGTGAGCCAGAACTGGTACATCGTAACTACTCAGGAATTTCCCCAGACAACTATGCCATATCGTATAATGGAGCAAATGTAAGCGTGATATACCATAATAGAGGTATGTCTGCTTGTCACGTCTTTTACCTTTCTTATACCTATATTATATTCTTTCCATGAAAGATGTGTATCGAGAATAATGCCTAAGAATTTCGCGGTGTTTATTTGTTGTATAACTGAATTGTTGTAAGTAATATTCAATTCCATGTTTTTACTCTTGTAAGTTTTGAAGTTAATTATTTTCGTTTTATCAATGTTTATTTTTAATTTGTTTATGTTTAACCATTGGATAACATCTTCTAACGTTTTATATATATCCGTCTCATAGGTATCTATATTTATAATAATATTATGTACTACATTCTGATGCACATAATATTATTACGAGGCGTGGTAGCTCAGATGGTTAACGCTCAAAATATAACAGAACGCAAGTAACCCGGGTTCGATCCCGCCGGCATCAATGAAATTGCTAATTGCAATTTTAAGTGCTCATTTACCATGTGCTCGGCGGTGAAGGAAAACATCGTGAGGAAACCTGCATGTCTGAAAAATCAGAAAAAAAATATTTTGAAGACATGTGAATTTCTCCAACACGCGGCGCGCGGCGGACACCTCCTTGTCCTAAAACACTCTCAGAAATGAAGGGAGGCCTGTTCCCAGCAGTGGGACGTATATAGGCTGTATCTTTACTTTTTTACTTAAGTTCGTAATATTATGTACTAAATTCAAGCAATAAATAAACTCGAATTGAATTAAATTTCTGGCACTTATATATAAGTAATTTATCTAACGGACGGTAAAACATATTTTTTTAACGACTTCAAAAAAGGAGGTATTCAATTCGACTATGTTTTTTATGTGTACATCATAACTTTTCTCTAGGTTATTCAATTTTGATGTTTTTTTTTTATTAAAAAGCTGATTCTTCTCGTATGATCTTATATAAATTTGATCAAGATCTGACCACTAGCTTTTGAGTTATATTTAATAATGTGTATTAAACTGACTTCGAATACATTGATGTTCTCGTTTTAATTAAATTGATGTTGGTTAAAAATAAACGGATGTTCGGTTAAAAATAAAAAATAAACATGTAATGTTATGTTTATTATTTATTCATTAGTATAAGTAGTAATTTACGCACTAAGTTTGCCTACTAAACTAAACAAATCAAATCAACTAAGTCCTGCCATACAACGCGAAGACACAGTAGCTAAGTTGCAGGGCTTGGGACGTGGGTTCGATTTCTGCACGGATTGTGTGCTCAATCGTTACCTTTTTATATAAAAAAATTCGTTATAAGATTTCATCAATTTATTGCATAAACTCAATTGCTGTAGAGCATGTAATGTTCACACTTAGCAGAAGTCAGTAATCATAGGTCAATTCCGCAGATCACTAGTAACGTTTTGTTCATTTGTAATCGGGCGTCCGTGGGCGAGCGCAACGCATTGTGAAGGGGTGACTTTCACTCACACTAAAACTATCACATCTAGATATACTTATAAGCGGATATGCAAACTTCGAGAAAAGATTTTGTATGGAACGTAATTTTATATGTTACAAAATTAAACATATAATAATATTTCATACCATTTTATAAATTTCTTTTATTGACTGTTATTAACAATTTTACACTAATAGTTAGTACACATATAATCATAGCTATTATTAGACATATCAATATAAGGTTACATAATATCAATATAATATTAATAATTAATTAATTACTATCATAAAATGTAATAATAATATATTAAATCATGGTTATGACACTGCAATCACAGATAAATCCTATTGTACTGTATGTGCGCAAGTAATTAAAAAGAAATATAATATACCATATTCTTTTTTATAAATATGTTTGTAATTTTTTTTATTACCAGCCAGTTATATGTATTTACACATGAGAAATTATCACTTATGTTCACAAACACAAATCAATTTGTAGATACTTGATTTAATAATCGCCTTCTTCCCTTGCTCGACCAATTGAATCAGGATAATCGAAACCACTTAATGACGCCCATTGTTTCACATTTTCATTTGTTAGGTAAGATTTTAAAAATTGCGATCATTTTTAAATGTTTTACTAAATTAAAGAACATTTGTATATACACGTATCAGCCTATCGAGGTCCACTGCTGGACAAAGGCCTCCACATAGATTGCCTCATAAGGGGGACTTTTTCTATAGTTGCCACGCTTGCCAGGTGGGTTGGTTAAGTCGTATGTGAATTTATATAATTATAATGGTGAACTGCAGCATAATAGTAAAAACAGTAGTAAAAACTCCTCAAAGACGTGTAATTCAACTTATACAAGTATAAAATTTCATAGGTAAGTTGATTATTTATTGATATTAATTGTCATTGTTTTAATCAATTTACATCTCGATGAATACTTTACTATGATATTTACCTTTGTAAACTTTCATTAGTTACTTTTTGTATTGACAATTACCATCGCTGCTTTTGTTCTACCGTAATACGCGACGCACGCGACGTTGACAAAGTCGCCAAGCAATGTAACATTAGATATCATTGTGCATTGCGAATGTTTATAATGCGGCTGTAGATGGCGACATCGGTTTTGAAAGTAATCGAGCGCTAATTCATTTCTATTGTTTTATTGTTACTATTTCTGTGAATAGAAGTAACGTTCACGAAAAAATGATACGATAAAAATAAAGATTTCAAAAGATAAACATAATCTCATGCGACACTGATTTCAATCAATTGTTTCAGATGAGCTTAAAGAGATAGCTTAGTGTGGACATGACGACAGTTTCTTGTAAATATTTTTTTTTGGAAAT
This sequence comes from Parnassius smintheus behrii, assembly GCA_036936625.1. Classification (NCBI taxonomy): domain Eukaryota; kingdom Metazoa; phylum Arthropoda; class Insecta; order Lepidoptera; family Papilionidae; genus Parnassius; species Parnassius smintheus. Next base: position 31,654,208 of record JAUPFT010000025.1, read on the forward strand.
TTTGTGTTTTGTAAACCTAAATCTGTGTAAAATAAAGTGGTGGTTTTATATCAAATATATCACGTAATAGAAAGTGCATCTGTGCTTGTCTAGTCTGTGGCTAGTCTCCGTTGAAATTGACCGCTACGACCGAAATTCAGTCTGGAGAATGTCTTAAGAGGGCATATGCGTTTCGCGTCGAAAACTACATGTTTTATGGTTTTTCCAAAGGCGATATCGTAACGACGTGAGGAGACTATTTGTTGAAAATTAGTGCTTTAGAAAGATGAAGTCTTTATTTAGTACATAGCAATGCAAAATCATAGTTTTTAATGACGGTTTTTTAGGGCGAAGACAATCCCTTCACAGTGTTTTATGAAAATATGTAACAGAGTTATCTTTCAGGTTGAATACAACCATTATTATAAGCTAAAATACTTTATTTTATGCGTTATTATAATGAAATATTTAGTCTTTTAGTGTATAGCAAAACATAAATTACGAAAATATTTCGATTTAATATTATAAAATCACCAAAACTGTCTACTTCAATGTAATTTTTTCCATGCTTTTGCTTATAAACATATCTATTTTAATTATTTTATCAAAATACATGTAATGTATTTTGATAAAATAATTAAAATAGATATGTAAAATAAATATCCAAAAAAAATTTTAGCTCGTTTTATTTTGTCAATTATTTTATATACCGTAAAACGGGGTTAATAGAATTCACGGGGTGATTAGACACAAAAGCAAAAAAGTTTTACAACCCAAATTATCTAAATGACATTAGCTTAAAGAACACATGCGTTCGTTTTTTTTTTCTACTCCGTTATATTTTTAATAAAATGGCAACACTTGATTGTCTATGGAGTAAGACACAGAAAAAAAATAACGTCATAAAGGTGAATGTGTAATTCGCTGCAAAGTTAGGCTCGCAAAACTTGGTGTTTTTTAATTAGTTAAAGTACAGTTACTTAAACGAATTTAGTATATTTTGAAGCGTTAGTGAGTGCCCATTATTTTTGACAAGTAATAGTAAGTGCTGCCTAATTATTTTAGTTATAATAATGCAGAATGTGAAACTTGCCGTTTTTTTAATTGTTTAGAGGTTAATAGACACGCTTAAGGGGAGAATAGACACGTCGTACGGGGTGTATAGATACGACATGAGGGGTCATTAGATACGGGAAGGCTTGAATAGAAATACGAAGGGGGTTATTAGATACAATGCTGTTAGGGTTGTCGCTCGTACTATAGTTTTTTGAAATATTATTTTCATCTGTTTTTGATTTAAAGAGTAAATAACAAGAAAATAAATAATAATAATTTGATTTGTTAGAAATTGGAAAGAAAAGTAATTTTCTTTCTCATATTATAAATTCGAAAGTGAATTTGCTTGATTGTTTGTAGTTTGTTACGCCTTCATGCTTTAACTACTCAACATTTCATGATGAAATTTTTCATACACATGTCATGTCAAGGGATAGGGATTATGATGAATACAGAGCAAGATTAAGGATTTTCGTAGGGGTATTTTTATATATGTGGATTTTTTACTGAAATGTATTTTTTCGTAGGTAACATGCCGCGACAATATAAACCTGACCCTAGAGGCAGACGATACAAAAAATACGATGAGGAAGTTCTCAACGCAGCTATTCATGAATACCAAAGAACAAAAAATAAACCAACAGTGTCATTAAAAACAGTCGCTGATAAATATTGCATTAATAAATCTGTCTTATACAGGCACTGCACTAAAACTATGAAAAAACAGGGGGGGCAGACAGTTTTTTCATTGGAAGTGGAGAAACACATGATCTGAATTGTAGCGCTGAGCGCCGCAGGTTCGAATCCCACATGGAACAAAAATTTGTATTACCTACAAATAATTGTTCCAGGTCTGGATGTTTGTCCTTGTGAAATTAATGTATTTAAACTGCCCCAACGATGTACTTAGGAAAAATTCCTAGTGTGGAGATAACGTTATGTTTAATCATAACGTTATCTCCACACTAGGAATCTTTCCCAAAGACATGCCATCAAAAACATAACTTGTAAAATAACCAAGTCTCGCAATGATGATACGGACGTGCCGCTGTTTTGGTCGACATGGCGGGGGCACTACCGTGCCAGTGCCACCAGATATAAAACATATGAGCCGTGCTTGAGTTGAGTAGCTCAAGGGCGTAGTGCTCGCTCGCCGTAAACGCGAACAATCCGGGCTCGATCCCCGCTAGTGTTGCCGGGTGTCCCGATCTGCGCGGGACGTCTCGATTTTCAAGGGTCTAGTGACACGTCCCGATTCACCCTTGATCGGGACGCCAAATGTCCCGATTTTCACTAACCTTCTTATTCTATACTTCAATCCATAATTTTGACATCAAAAATGATTACATCTGTTAGCTACTACCACATTAAAATATTTTAACTCCGACATTGTCTCACCAGTCGAAAAAAAAACACAAAAGTTTTAAACAGAACTATATTAAAATGAGTGATTTGAAAAATTCAAGGACTGCAAAAAAAACAAATAGTTCAAAAATGTTTTAATTTGCCTAAATGAAAAAAATTCAGTTTTTACGATGTTTGGATAAAAAGTTACTCGTTCATTAGATCAGAACCGAATAATAATTAAAAAGCACAAAAATAAAGTAAAGTTACAGTCACAATTTCTCGCATTACTCGCATACTGTGATATTTACAGTTAGCGTTGACCATCTGAGCTACCACGGCTCTCAATAAAGTACAAAAGGCTACAAAGAAACCTATATTTTATAGTCATTCTAGTTGTCCGGATATGAAAACTAAATCCCCGATTATTATTATCTTCCGTCCCGAAATTTTACTTGCTAGACCTGGCAACACTAATCCCCGCCGACACTAAATGAAATTGTTAGTTTGATGAATTATGTTTAGGTACATTAAGAAGTAGAATAAAAGTTTATCAAATGATATATATTTTATTCAATACATATTTTTCAATTAGGACATATACATATTATAATATACTCAATAGGGTGAAAATGTAAAGACGACTTCAATTTACTAAAAGAATAAAACAATTTCCACATATTAGCCTCCGATTTCTATACACTATATACTAGTACTATAGTAAGCCATTACAGTAGAATCCCGATTATCCGAACATCGATTATCCGAACATCCGATTATCCGGACTCATTCGTCTCGGCTCTAATTATTAATTTAAAAATGTTTTGACGGCGCAACGAGACATGTTACGACAAGTTTATTCCCGCCTCCGACGGTGTACATCATTTTCTTTGATAGCGTTCAACTGAAAGGTTATCTTTTATTTTTGTTAACGTTTTGTGTTGGAAATTTAAAATGTCCAAGCGAAAAAGAGTAGGTAGTGTTGTCTCTTAATGACAAAATGAAGATAATTGAGAGTATAAAAAAATGGTGAATCTGGCAGTAAGTTGGCACAAATATATGGTGTCGGAACTTCTACGATATCAGACATTAAAAAGAATTCTGATTCCATAATGAAATTCACCTGCGCGCTTGAGCAAGAAGATGGAAGCTCGCAACGTAAAGTCATGAAAAAATCTCAAAATGAAATTCTGGAGAATGCAGTTTTTACTTGGTTCTTACAAAAGAGAGCATGCGGTCAGCCCATATCTGGACCTCTGTTATGTGAAAAAGCATTGGATTTTAATCAAAAACTTGGTGGTGATACTTCTTTTAAGGCGAGCTGTGGATGGTTAGCGGATTCAAATCCAGACATGGAATTCGAGAACTGGAGATTCAAGGAGAAAAACTGCCTGCTAACGTTGCATCAGCCGACGCTTTTGTAGACGAGTTAAAAGAATTTCTAGATGAAAAAAAATACGATTTAGATTTTGTATACAATGCGGACGAAACAGGTCTTAATTGGAAAGCTCTACCAAGCGGATCATTAGCATCGCGACGTGAAAATGCAGCACCGGGGCACAAAGTGAGTAAGGACAGAGTTACAGTTATGGTTTGCGCAAACGCTAAAGGAACACATCGATTGCCACTGCTACTTATTGGTAAATCAAAAAATCCGCGCTGTTTCAAAAATGTTAAAATACCCTTAACTTACGCTAACCAACAAAAAGCGTGGATGAACACAGATATTTTTCTTACTGGGTATGAAAATACGTTTATTCCTGAGGTGAAGAAATTTCAAAAGGACGTGGGAAAAGAGGGCGATGTATTGTTGTTATTAGATAATGCGCCAACGCACCCTTCCGCTGAACACTAAATCGAGAAAATGGGAAGTTCACGGTTAAGTTTTTGCCCCCTAACGTAACATCGATATTGCAACCTATGGACCAAAGTGTCATTGAAACTTTAAAACGTTTATACAGAAAGCAGCTACTGCGTCGTCTTTTATCAGCAGACGACAGTGAAATAGAAACGTTGTTAAAGTTTTTTAAAGAAATTAATTTAAAATATTGTTGTTATATGCTGGTAGAAGCGTGGAATTCTGTGGAATTGCAAACATTAAAAAGGGCATGGAATAAATTATTAAAATTAACTCTATCTGATTCTTCAATTAAACCGCACGACGATTTTAAAGAAATAACAGAAGCAATGAAAATTCTAAGCATGGTGAAGGGTGCGATGAAGAGAATATTATTGAGTGGCTAAACTGCGATAGTGAAGACCCTGGATTCCAAATGTTAACTGATGAAGAAATCATTGAGGATTTAAACAGTAACGAGAGAGAAGATGAAGAAGATACTGAAACTGGTGATGTATGTCAAGTACCATCTCACGCAGAAGCTTTTGAAGCTCTAGATGTTGCTTTTAAGTGGTTTGAAAGACAGGACGAATCGGATTCCACACAGTTATTACAACTGAAGCGCATCAGGGACTTGGCTGCGAGAAAAAGATGTGATTCATTACATCAAAAATCTATAACAAGCTATTTCCAACCAAAATTTTAAATTATATAGGTATTATGTAATTCATTATCTATCGTTATAGCTCGTTTTTTATATATCGTATTATCTAAGTAAAACCCATTACATAATAAAAAATTATTAAAACTTAAATATTATTTGATTTGCTTTGAAATCGGTTATCCGGATTTTCGATTATACGGAATACCCCTGGTCTTAATTGATCCGGATAATCGGGATCCTACTGTATATGGAAATTATTTTTTTATTATTTTAGTTCCAATAGTATCAAAGACAGATATTATATAATCAAAGATCAAAGTGATTCGTAGGTCGTCGTTAGGCAACATTGTAGTGTGCGTCAAATATTACGCCGTTCCAAAGCGATCGCGTAGATTTCGACTTGGACATATTTGAATATGCGCTCTTAAGGGGAAATACATACATACATACATATAATCACGCCTCTTTCCCGTAGGGGTAGGCAGAGACCACTTCTTTCCACTTGCTACGATCCTTACATACTTGTTTCGCTTCGTCCACTTTCATTATTCCCTTCATACATGCTCTACGGTTTAGGGTACTCTTAACCTGGCCTTTTTTCAAGACGTCCCTAATTTGGTCTAGAAAAGTCCGCCTAGGTCTACCCCTTCCAGCACTTCCATTCACACTCGCCTTATACACTTTTTTCGTCAATCGTTCTTCATTCATTCTCTCGATGTGGCCAAACCATCTCAGCATACCTTTCTCAATTTTTGTCACTACATCTTCTTTCAAGCCACAACGTTTCCTTATCTCACTATTTCTTACCCTGTCACTCAGTTTAACTCCTATCATACTTCTTAATGCTCTCATCTCAACTGCATTTATTCTACTTTCATGTTTCTTCTGCCATACCCAACTTTCACTTCCGTACATGAGTGTCGGAACCAACACCCCCTCATGCACAGCCAAACGAGCCTTGTTAGACACCTTCCGACTGTTCATAAAGGAGTGCAAAGCTCCATTCACCATGTTTCCTGCATTCACTCTTCTTTCGATATCACTCTCACACTTTCCATCTCTTGTAAACTTTGACCCCAGATACACAAACTCTTTCACCTGTTCAATTTGTTCATCTTCAATCACGATATTGCAGTCTGATAATGTCAAATGGCTTAACAAGATCCTTCGTTATGCCGAAAATATTGCAGCATTAATTTTGAAATAAATATATGGTAAAGTTGAGGATTAATGTTAGTGATTATGTTAGACGAAAACACGACTTCGTAAAATTTTCTCGATAGAAAAAAAATCCAAAGTTACCTCCAAAATAAACAATAAACCGCTGTTATTCATAAAATACTTTAAATAAGATCATGAAACTTTGCATACTAACTGAACTAACTATAAAGCAGTGCTTATGTTATTTACTTTTTTTAAAACACCATTATTTTCACTGTAAAAAGAAATTACCTAAACTATCGGCGTCTTGAGCTTGAATTCGGGGCGACAGAATTCAAGCTCAAGACGCCGATAGTTTAGGTAATTTCTTTTTACAGTGAAAATAATGGTGTTTTAAAAAAACTAAATAACATAAGCACTGCTTTATAGTTAGTTCAGTTAGTATGCAAAGTTTCATGATCTTATTTAAAGTATTTTATGAATAACAGCGGTTTATTGTTTATTTTGGAGGTAACTTTGGATTTTTTTTCTATCGAGAAAATTTTACGAAATCGTGTTTTCGTCTAACATAATCACTAACATTAATCCTCAACTTTACCATATATTTATTTCAAAATTAATTCTGCAATATTTTCGGCATAACGAAGGATCTTGTTAAGCCATTTGACATTATATTTCCCCTTAATATCCAACGAAATTAAATATTATAATGCAAGGAAAAAAACAACAACTCGAGCGGTAAGCTTAACTTTGTAGGAAATACAAAACGTAAAAAATTAAACATTCCGAATATGTATTATTGTATATTTTTATTTATTATTAGGCATCCTGCTTCCTCCTGATAGTTTCATTTATTGCAGAACTCTTTGAAAAATCACCGAATCGATTCTATGTAAAAGAGGCGACCTTCACAAACCAATGTAAATAATTTCTTACAAAAGCCAGTAAAATAGCAGTTTAATGATGTTTTGTATATGAAGGGGATAGGAGAGCCTTTTTATTGATAATTTGGCATTCCATTTGAGTCCTTAGGGTTGACAATGCTTCTGTATTTGGGTAGTTTTATTCGATAATAATATACGGTCACTTGACGTCAGGTAGACTCATCATTTGCTGTCATCTTTAATTTAAAAAGCTAAAAAACATAGAGTTATAGTTGAAGTTACGACACAACTTGTTGCTTGGAAGAAGCCCGCTGTCATCTTTTAGAGGGTTTTATGGCAAGAAAGTGTCCGCCGGGTTTTTTTATTTTAACAAACTCTACACGTCTTCGATTCTTTTCTCAGACACGCAGGTTGGCATGGTACTTCTCCAGTAGAGTTGATCCAATCATAGTGCAGATTTATTTCAGCTTTAGAGTGACTTTATCACATAACATTTATAAAAATAAACATGACAACAGATGTAGGCAGAGACTACGTACTAAATATCCTGACACACCTGACACACTCCGCATACCTGCTCGTCGGTTAAGGGTACTCTCAATCTATTCCATCTTCAATATATCGTCAATTTCATCGATAATCTTTCGTCTAGGGTATCCCTTGCCGACTCTGCCGTTCAACAAAAATTAAAAAGCTGATCGGAAAGAGCTTGGTCGCCGACGATTTAAACAGCTCTGCGCTGGATACGATCAAATGGAAGGAGCTGGCACTGGGAAGCCCCGGCCCATAGATGGGAACAGTATTCCATGTGCGGCCGAACCTGCACCTTGTAAAGTTGCAGGCGGTGAGCTGACATGAAATATTGTCCCGTTCTGCTATATATACCATACTTTTTAGAGGCCAGTTTTGCCTTCTCTTCCAAGTGACCACGAAACTGAATGTCACTCGATATGTCGACGCCGAGCATTCGGATACTGGCTGAGGCAACAATAGAGTGCCTTAAAACTGAGGAGATACGACAAAGAGGTTTTTATGGCAGTTAAAAATGGAATTGACAATTTCAATGGTGCCGGCCGGATCGAATCCGAGTTGCTCGCGTACTGTAAAATGCACAGCGAGCGCTTACCCCCTGGGCTACCACGGTATTGTTTTATAGCATAGGGTGACAAACGAGCACACAGTGCACCTGATGGTAGGTGGTTGCTGTGTCCCAGACACAACTACATCTGTCCTCGATTACGAAACAAAATGCAGATACGTTGTCACCCGTAAGGACTTAGGTGGAATGCCTCGTTTCCAGTAAAAACTGTTTCCGGTTCTCTACACAGCAGCATTAAGCTATTATTTGACGCTGGTATTCTGTGAGAGCGTAGTTCCTCCCCGGTCGAGCCGACCCATTCGTGCTACAACTATACTGTTAATATAACTGCAGCATGGCACTACCACGTAAAAAAAATAACTGGTGTAACTATTACATTATAAATTTCATCCGCTATTTCGCAATTTTGACACATGGAGCGAAGTGGGTAATATACATACTAATATATTTTTTTATAGAATAAGGCCGACAAACGAGCACACTGTGGCTAGTGGATGCTGTGGCCCATAGACATCTATGCGCTGGTATTCTGTGAGAGCGTGTCCCCGGTCGAGCCGACCCATTCGTGCTGCAACCATAATACAGCTGCAGCGTGGCTCTGCCACGTATTATTTATATCTTTCATCCATCCATTGCAGGCTACAAAAGTCCTCTACTGAACATACCTCTCCCCCATAGAAAGCCGCATAAAGGGAGTTTTGTCACAGTTGCCACAATGGGTTGGCAACCGCAGTATTTTATTCTATTTTGAGTTGTCATCAGTAAGACGCTGCTGCCCGCCTCCTGTTGTTGTCTCCCTCTGTCGCCTCTAGCGACACCCGCGGGATGGTACGGCGCAGTGGATATTCTTACACCGCCACTGCATGGTTAATACGCATTGAATACTTTATGTACATACATATAAAAATATATATGTATGTAATATTTTTATATGTATGTAAATAATACAACGACTACTATTATATACTATGTGTATTATACACCAGTGCAGCTTAATGTTGCTGTGTTTCGTATATTGAGTGTAGAGAACTGGAGACCCTTTTTACGGGAAATGCGACATTCCATCTTATTCCTCGGAGTTGACAATGCATCTGCATTTCGATTCTTAATCGAGGATGAGATGTCTATGTGTCACAGTATCCATTTACCATCAAGTGGACTGAGTGCTAGTTAGTTACTTTTGTTTTATAAATACTCATATAATTTTATATTCAATTAAACTATTAAACGCTGGTTGTCACAGTAGCAATCCGGCGAGTCTTCCAGTTCCTTACTTAACTCCTTACTCGAGACAACGCATTAGACGCACCCTTCGATAGCGCCAAATTCAGAAATACACACGGCTCTTCTTAAAAGGTGGTTGATGCCTGAGAGTACGGGTCCACGCTAGGTCCCGGTCTAGACATCAAATATGGGACTGTATATTTTCTTCACTTTTCCTAACTTTAGGGTCAACGCTGGGAATAAAACAGCGATTTTCTTGAAAATTCTTAAGAAATGTGATAACCGGGGAACTTTTTGAATCTTGATTTTGAACCGGTGATTTTTTTCAAACTTAACTGCGATGGAGATCTCGAACGAACTGAGAGCGTACGTTGACTTCTGCCACCACCTGTTTCAGTTTCCCTGTATCACCTCTTACGGCTCTCAGGAGACGATATGGTACAGAGGATATTCTTACAACGACGGTAGCGTATTATTATTATTAATAAAAAAGTTTTAGTTAAATAATATACAATGTATACGTGGTAGAGCCATGCTGCATAGTTGTACGAGGGGACATTTTAAAGTTCGCGGAATGGAGGGTAAGTGGTCGAAATAAAAATCCAAATTTATTTTTCCTTTTCAATATATTCACCTGCTACCCTAATATATTTTTCGGATCTTTCAATTAATTTATACCCTCAAAAGAAAATGATTTGTCTTTGTTTAAAAAATACGTCAAAACTGCTTTCTTCACTTCTTCATCACTTAAAAACTTTTTCCCACAAAGTTTTTTTATATGTTTCGTAATAGATAATAATTAATGGGGGCTAGTTCAAGACTATAGGGTGGGTGTGATAATATTTCGAAGCCTACCTTCTGCAGGGCAGCCATCGCAACATGGCACCATTTGTGACCAGGCGCGTTGTCGTGCAGAAGAAGGATCCCTTTGGTCAATTTTCCCCTTCTTTTCTTTTTTATGGCTTCCTTCAATTATTTTGAAGCGTAGTAATTTCCAGTTATGGAGACATCTTTATCTTTATAATTAATCAATAGGTTTGCTTCTGAGTCCCAAAAGACTGCCGCCATGATTTTCCCAGCCGATTGTGCCACCTTAAATTTCTTGGGTGGTGGTGGTGGTTACGTAGCACGAATAGAGGACGGGGAAGAACCACGCTCTCACAGAATACCACCGTAAAATAGCAGCTTAATACTGCTGTGTTTCGTAAGATGAATTTTGTGCTGGTATTCAAGATTAATATCAAGTTATTTTTTTCCTTTCTGGGTAGACTAAGGAATATCACAATCTCAATATCGTGTAAATGGTTATATTCTAGCAGGAGTGCGGGCTTTGCTGGACTGGCTACCGGACTCAAGGATATAGAGAAGCAGAATAATTACAAGTTGTAAAGCATTCCATCTAAATCTAATACGTGGTAAAGCCACGCTGCAGTTATATTATTGTTGTAGCACGAATGGGTCGGCTCATACAGGGAAAGACCACGCTCTGACAATCTTGTCAAATGGTATCTACCGGCGTAAAATAGCAGCTTAATGCTGCTGTTTATTAAAGAACAAAGATAAAAAGTAAGATAGTAAATATCCGGAGACCCTTTTTACAGGAAACGAAGCATTCTATCTAAGTCCTCACCGGTGACAACATATCTGCATTTTGAATCTTAATCAAGGATACATGTAGATGTCTATTATCCACAGGAACCACTTACTATAAGGTGGACTGTGTGCTTGAATGACACCCGTATTCTATTAAAAAATAGATAGAGACTAATTTCCACCTCTAATGTTAACATTAAAATAACTTCCTTTTGAGCAATATGAAGTTGGTTTTTACTTTTGTTAAAAGTTATAATTATTTCATTTGTAGTTAGGGTCTAAAGGAAGAAAATTCGACCCTTTTAAGACAACACATATAGTTTTAACAAGTATGAATAACAAGTATATAAAGAATATAATTTTTTGTCATGGTTTGAATGAGCTTTGTGGTAAAGATATTAGCTTATTATTTTCTGTGTAATATAAGTAATTTACGTCAAGCAAATCACATACGTATTTAATTGGATAATAAAAGTGAAGGGACATGTACAAACTAATGACAACTTAAACCTTACTCTTGTAGTAGTGTGATAATAAATCCACCCTTTTGTCCCGTTCGATCCATTTCGTCTATATAGTCATGTGTGTCATTGGAGACGACCATGAAAATGTCTGAAAATATTATAGCTTCCTATAGATGGCGGTATACAATCTTGTTTACACCAGACGTAAAATGGTCAGATCGATGATGGGCGGCGGTTTCAAAGGTATATTTGGTACTGATTGTATTAATCGTATATATCATATTCGTGGAAGAGCCACCCCGGAACTTTATTGAGGTTGTAGTACGAATGGGTCGGCTCGACCGCGGAATGAACACGTTCTCACAGAATACCAGCGTAGATAGCAGCTTAATCTTTCTGTGTTTAGTATGGTGAGTGTTGAGCATGCATGAGAACAGGAAACCGCTTTTACTGAGAACAAAGCTTATGAACCTACTGGCCGAGAATAATAAAAATAATGTCCTCCAGACCGAATTTCGGCCACGGCGGCCTGCCTCAACGGAGGCTAGCCATCGGCGCAGGACAGGATTATAGTGCCTAAGTGTATGCGCAAGCACAGGTGCACTCTCTATTTCTTCACTTTCATAATCCGATGGAACGGTAAACCTACACGACCGGAGAGAGATCAGGCGCAGGAACGACGGCTTTACGTGCTTTCCGAGGCACGGGGTTGAGACACCGCCAAATTCTTGACTCCGGGCAGCTACTGAGAATTTCATGACAGAAAAAGTCAATAATTGATTTTTTGGGCCGAACCGGCCGAGAATAAACTACATGCAAAAGAAATTATGTTAAAGAAAAAAAAAAGTTACGTGCCAACAATTTTATTAAAAATCGTTTTGGTGGTTTAAAAAAGTATTTCCCAATAGACTGAAAAGACCACTTACTTACTGAGAATAATAAATGAAAAAAAAGTGACATGTACTTTGAATGGGCATAACATATCAGTGGACTTAGGTTAAGTAGTAAATATGATTATAAAGTTATTAAAAAAAGTAAACTCAATACCAAAACATAAAAATTTTAAAACCATTATCATATAATCGAGTTCAAGTTTTATTAAAGTCCCCGTGCTTATTTTTATTTGAAAAAAAAAAAACACTGTAAAATATTAAAGTTTCTTTTGAGATTAAATATTAACATTTAGGGTGGAGAGAAGTGAAGTGTGAAACGATCCTTAATGAGAACTCAAGAGGGGCTCTGGTCTTGCTAATCAACGTGCTCTCATACGTGAAGATGACATAAAGATGGTGGGAGAGAAATAGAATTCACCAAGTGGTGGATATAAGCTATGAATAAAACTAAGTCTTAGAGTTACATTACGTTTAATTTTTACTCATTCTTAATACTATGAGACATAAGGGTTATACATATTCTACATTTATCACAACTATACAATGAAAAAGTAATATTTTGCTAGGTGAAATTCCTTCCTCTCTCTTCAAGAGTTCGACTGGGTCAGGCACTTTTACGTACTTTTGTCGCCAAATAGTAGTACGCGTCATGTTGAGTTCCAGTTTGAAGGACATAGAGAGCAAGTATGATTGACATAGAAAGCAAGTATGATTGGCATAGAGAGCAAGCTGTTAGACATTCCATCTTAGTCCTTAGAGATATTGAACATAGGGTATGAGGTTGGCTGCAGGTGTCCGTGAACTGCAATATCCCCTGTAATATGGTGATAATAATAAGAGTATACTAATGGTGAGTATGTGTAGCTTCTATTAGACATGAGTAACAGCGAAATTCCTTGCGTTAATTCAGTAAATCAGGTGCATTTTTCTGCGCCGGCTCATTGCGTTAACTCAAAATTACGCCATGGCGCAACATATTAAGCTCATCTGTCAAATCAGCCATTTGTCAAATTAACAGCCTGTGGCCAGTACGTAAAATAAAATGTAGAAAATAAATATGACCTACTTAAAGGTATCATGTATCACTCCTTTTAAATTTCGCGAAGCTGCAGTCTATAAATATAGTATAAAATAAAAACATCTTAACACCTTTAGAACTCCCGGTCCTGCATTGTGCGTCAACACAATTTAGAGCTCGAAAATTTGGTGGTTTTTCTATTTCACATATCTTTTTAAGTTTTATAGATTGACTCTATGACCTTGGATTTCTTAAAAGGAAACACAATAACGTAATTTTCTCGATAGAAAAAAATTGCAAAGTAGGCTCTAATTAGTTACATTCTTTCATGACACCACAATATTTTTACGATTAAGTTCGTGGAATTATTTTTAAGACGCTAAATAATCATATCTAAATTCTGATAAACCATTTTTTAATCCATAACAACGTTTTGTATAAAAATATATTGTTATGCGCTTATTGAATTTTTTTTCTCGAGCGCATGCTCGGTATAACTATTTCATTATTTGTACATTATGAAGTCATTGTATCACTTTTATTTCGACACTCCCTCAGTCATCTGTGAGCTTCACCGACAAAAGAATTAGCCAAGCCCCCAAAACTGAGATTCATTTTCAAAGTATCCTCTTGACATAATATTAAAAAACCCTCTACTTAGCTCACTGAGCGACCTTGAGCTTCCTCATACGGTCAGCAGTAAAGGAGCATATCTTAGGCCCATGTCATCATTGGCAACACGCACTGGTTGTGCAATTTTGTTTTCTAGTTTTGAGGAATACCTGAAGTGACGTATCTTATAAAAATTCAGTAATAAATATATATGATAATTATACATAAATAAATATATATCTATGTATATTTATCATTTCCTTTTATATATTTATTCAGCCCAACCAGAAGTGAATACTATATCAATAAACCCCATAATAATAAATGCGTTTGTTAAGTTTGGTAACTGCCGAACATCAAATATGGCAATCTATTTGGGAAAGGCTATGTTTAACTGTGGGCTTTCGATATGCTGTAATAAATGTAAATCAGTTTAACCACCACAATAAATCGCGCAAGTGACAATCCGCAACACATAATGGCACGTTATCTTACAGGTTTAAGGCGATAGTAAAGTGTTTTAATGCAAATCGAAAGCGTTTAAAGCACGGTAAACCCAATTTTAAGATATTTAATAAAAAGCAAATTATTTTTTTTTTACTATGAAGTTAAAAAATGTATAATTTGTTTAATTTCATCATGACAACCTAACTGCTCATAACTCACTCTCTGTTCTACTCAAGGTTAGTTGTTGGAGAATGTCATATAGCATTGAGTTCGCCTTTTGTACAATATTTTTGGTGCAATTAGAATAAAATAAATTAATAAATGAAATAATTTATTTACATAATATACAAATATATACAACATTTAATATAATACTAGAAACAACTAAAACGTAAATGACCACACAACCTTACTGTGTGTTTTTACGTGGTAGAGGCACGCTGCATCCATATTATGGTTGTAGCACGAATGTGTCAACACATTTTAAAGACGTGAGTTACATAATATAAATTAAACACTTCTCCTTAGCTCATTGAGCGACCGATGGAGCTTCCTCATACGGTCAGCAGTAAAGGAGCGCGTGTCAGATCCATATGTCATCACTGGCACCATGCACTGATTATATAATTTTGTTTTCAAGTCTTTGGGATTATTTGACGAGATGTGTCGTATAAAAACAGAGTAATTTTTTTTAAAAATATATAGTATATATATATATATATATATATATATATATATATATATATATATATATATATATATATATAATAGTAATTCTATTAATAAACATTACTAATATTCCCTCGGTCCGCGCCCTGCCGTTAGGCTACTGTCGCTTTATGTTAATAAGAAGCTGAACATTCGTCGTGCCTCTAATCCCCACAGAGGTAGGCAGAGTCTCTAGTCTTTTTGTACTCTGCTTACCTCCTCAGGGATAGTCGAGTAGCTTGCTGCTCTTTACCAGTTTAATCAAAAAATATGGTCAACTCTGCGATAGCTGAGCAGTCAGCTAATTCACCTGAGGGTGTCTCGTGTAGAGGCGAAACACAAGTCGTATTATCGTCGGTGGTGTGTCTTTCCTGGTGTAGCGGTGGTAGGAGTAGTGGTGCTAGAATTAGTGGTGACGGGGATAGTGCACGCAATTGAGGGAGGGCTGGAGGTGATATAGGCAAGGTAATTATACCGTCTTTCACAAAAAACATGGGTTTAGACATGAAATTGAAAAGAGATACTAAGGTACATACAAATTGAACATTATAACTTAAATTGAACATTTAAAAAAATCCAAAACAAAAAGAGCTGATTATCTTCAACGCCTGAACAGATTTTGATAAAAAGAAAACCTACTTTACAGTAAAAAAACCGCACCCAAATCGGTTCACCCGTTCAAGAGCTACGGTGTCACAGACAGTCACACAGACACACATAGCGGTCACACTTATCACACCCCTCTTATTGCGTCGGGGGTTAAAGAACAAGGTTTTCGAATGTGTGTTTTTGAACAAACGTCAAATAAATTCGCCTCTTATAATGTTAATTGTTCTGTTGGGAAGAAAATATGCTGTATATTTTTAACAATTTTTTGTTTTTAATAACGTCTTAAATAACTAACTTAAATTGAATATTTGATAAACGGCCGAAAACAAAAAAGCTGATGATCTTCAAACGGCTGAACCAATTTTGATATAACAACTCTAAGAATCACGGCTAGAAAATCTTCTATTAATTAAAAAAACCGCACCCAAATCAGTTCACCCGTTTCAGATCTACGGTGACACACATAGTGGTCAAACTTATAACACTCTTCTTTTTCGTGGTGGGTTAAAAATGACCCTGTCAAATTTAAAAGCTATCAACTAAGTGAAACTAGTGTTTACGGATTCTATGGCAGAAAATAATTTATTTTATATTCCTGACTTTTCGAGTAATTTACAGCACCCATGGTAACGAGGAGACTGCCTCCTATCTAGTTTAATTAAAATGTGTAATGTTCGCATAAACATAGTTAAATATCGTATATGAGACGAGATACACAGAACTCTATTTACCGAGAAACCCAATTACAGTCTATGACGTTGGCTCCGCGATTTTTAACTTTTCATTAAAAAGATAAATTGAAATTTTCATCATTTAAAAAATCAAAAAAGTGTTTTTCTAAGGAGGTTAAAATTTAAGAGGTAAAACTTTTCGCTCTCACAAGGCAGATACAATTTTTTGCAAGAGCAATCATGTCCCTAGCCCCTGTTATTCAATTCATATTTCCTATAAATTACATCTGGAATATTGTCTTTGAATCGCGCATCTGGTTTTAGTAATGTCTTTTTCACATTTTTATTATTTTTGTAATATTCACGTAAATCATATTCGATGACCGGAGGGTCACATCGGTAGGGAATTTGGTTAGACGTTGTCCATAGACTTCCATTTGGTAAAAGTATCTGAGTATAGCCGAAGGGCACCTCATTAGGTGGTCAGTACGTGGTCTTAACCATTGTTAAGACCACGTACTTAAAAATGGCGGATACAGGTCCGCCATTAACTAAGTCATTAGTTTATTTATGATAGACATCACTTACAAAAATGACACAATTCACACACATAACAATATGTAAAGCAGGATAATACTAAATCAACACCAACAAATTTCTAAACTAAATATGATATTTGTTAATAGGATAATAGTGACAAAAGCGTACGCAGTCTCCTGATGGTAAGTGGTTACTGTGGCATATATACATCTACATCTGTCCACGGTTAAAAATCAAAATGCACATATAGCACCCGTAAGGACTAATATGGAGTTTCCTGTTTGCAGTAAAAAGGATCACAAGAAAAACAGTATAGTTAAATGAATTATCCACAAGAGTCAGCAGCGAGTGTGTTCCAAATAATTAAATTCAAGGGTGGTGGTCAAAATGGTTCCCCAGCGTAAAAACTGGGGTATAACTTCAGCGCTGATTTCGAGTGAAACCGGTTTTCGTTTCAAGATGCAACAATAGAAAAATTGAGTAGAAATTATTCTTACTTTTGACTACAGCTATATTAAGGTTGTAGCAATGGATTGATGGATGGAACGACCACGCTGTCTCAGAACACCAGTGCAAAATAGTAACAAATACATTTTTCCTAAGCTTCTATCTTTCGATTATACTGCAGCAAGGAATGTACTATCAAGTTTAAAATTTGGCTATTCTAATATTTTGATGTAAATATAAGTTGTTATGATTACGTAGGAAGAGTGAGACTCTCCCAACACAAGTATCTTATGATTACTTTCTGGAAGGATTCGGCAAACTAATTGTAAAATATTTAAGGAAATAAAATATTTTTATTTAATTAATTTATTTATTTGAATAGCAGCTTAATTTTATTAATGACATTGGACATCCGGGAACCCTCTTGGCTGGAAACGAGGCATTCCATTGTAGTCCTCAGGTGTGACAACTTTTTAATCGAGGATAGTTGCAGATATTTTTGGGTCACAGCATCCACTTACCATCAGGTGGAATATGTGCTCGTTTGTCACCCTTATTGTATAAAAAAATATAGCGTGAGTACAATGTGATTAGTACAAGCTTACAGAGTAATGGGAATATTCTCTTGTAACTGAATCTATACATTTATAAATAAAATTGAAGTTTCCGTCTATAATATCCAAATATCTGCCTTCGAGATCTGGGTCAGGTCATAATTTACCTATATCGACTGTCAAAATTTGTATTTTAAAGGTGGCGGCAATAGTTAACAGAGTAAAATTTTAAGTTGTCAGTGGTACCCATGCCGTATCCTAGACGCAAATGGCTGGTTTGCTTGTGGACCCCTATACCCTGCCGCAATATACTTATATGTACTCTGACAAATGAGCCATACGTTCAAACACATATTACATTGATGTATATATTGACTGCCTCGTTGGTCTAGTCTAGTGGTTGTAGTAGTGCGACTGCTGGCCAAAAAATTAATTATTGAGTTTTTCCGTCAAGAAATTCTCAGTAGTTGCCCGGAGTCAAAAAGTTGGCGGTGTCTCACCCCCGTGCCTCGGAAAGCACGTAAAGCCGTTGGTCCTGCACCTGGTCTCTCTCCGGTCGTGTCGGTTTACCGTCCCATCGGATTATGAGAGTGAGGGAATAGAGAGTGCACCTGTGATTGCGCATACACTTGGGCACTATAATCCTGTCCTGCGCCGATGGCTAGCCTCAGTTGAGGCAGGCCGCCGTGGCCGGAATTCGGTCTGGAGGATATTAATACATTGATGTTTGTAATTAAGACGAAAAATAATACTTTAACAGAAATGATTGTTGATTCAACATTTTTACTAATTAAAAGACCGCAGGCAGAAACCTACCTATTTTTGTAATCTGATCAATAAAATGAAAATATCTGAAAATATGTTTAATGTGCGTTTTTCCTTTCTTTATCTCAAATATATTAATCTTTTCTTTTACCTGCTCTGTACTATTTCTTATGAAGTCTTTGTAGTTTAGGGAATAAACGCTCGTCTTTCATTAGTACTTGATCGACCAGAGTTCGATTCCAATCGAAACCTATGGAAATACTAAAAACGACGGGAACTAAATACTCAACGGTCAGCTATCGCAGAGTCTACATAATCTGAGGATACCTCGTGTAGAGGCGAAAAACTGTCGTAATATCGTCGATGGTGTGTCTTTTCTATTGAAGTGGGGAATAGTGGTGCTGGGATTAGTACTGACGGGATTAGTGCACGCAATTAAGGGAGGTCGAGAAGTGCTCTTCAAACTAGGTAAGATACATCATTTATTTTTATTGATCAGATGTGTGTGAGGTAATTCTTACCAACTTTAATAGAATTGACATTAGAGAATGGTATAAAGTATAAATCTAGACTTAGTCATTAGCAGAATGAGAGCCCTGTCGAGGAAAGGTTGATACTAAGATTATCAAAATAACTCATAGCACTTCTTTTCTGCCCAGGTGGACGTGGTAGAACCAATCTGGACCTGTATTAGTTATATAGTTGTAGCACAAACGGGTCGTCTCAACCGAGGAAGGACCGCGCTTTTACCCAATACCAGCGTAAAATAGCAACCTAATCCTGCTGTGTTTCGTATGGTGAGTGTAGAGAACCGGAGACACTTTTTACTGAAAAAGAGGCATTCCATCTTAGTTCTCACGGCTGACAACGCATCTGCATTTTGATTTGTAATCGAGGATAGATGTAGATGACTAAGGGTTACAGCAACCACTAACCATCAGGTGGACTGTGTGCTCGCTTGTCACCGTTATCCTATAAAAAAGCCGTCTTTATAGGTCTTTCTTCTCCTGCTAACTATTTCTGGCTTCAGCAGTGCACGGTCTGTTGTTCCGGTCTTAAGTGTATAGAGAAGATGTATAATTACGGACTGAGCGGCATTTAATGTTAGTCCTCAGATATGACAACCGATGTGTGATCTTGTTTGTTTTAAATTGGTTGCGGGAGTTTACGGGCTACAGTAGCCAACTGCTATGACTGTAAGTTAGTTTGTAAACTCATTTTATAAAAAAAAAAACAGTAAAACAGACAGACCAGAGTCATGCGTATTATTCCTACTCGTATTGCTCTCACGTAAAGGCAATAACAGTAACTTACCTTTTTATGACTCTTGAAGGTTAAAAGCCTGCCTTACGACACCGCAGTATATGAATGTAATTTATGTAGGAATATTTCTCAAGGATTCGAGAAAAGATGATTTTTTTATTAATAACATTTGAAAAGAATAACCCACTTACATTATTGAAATTTAAATATTATTGACGATTGCTTTAAAATTGTATTACTATTTACTATTTACTTATTACTACAGCTATATTATGATCGTTGCACGAATGGGTCAGCTCGACTGGTGATGAAGTACGCTTTCGCGGTATACCAGCGTAAAATAGCAGCTTAATACCGATCTGTGTTTCCTACGATGAGTGTAGAGAACCGGACACACTGGAGACTAGACAAATCATCTTGGTCCTCAAGGTGACAACACATCTGCATTTTGATTCTTAATCTAGAATGGATTATGTCTCTCAGTTACAGTACAATTTACCATCAGGTAGACTATGTGCTCGTTTGTCCCTTGTTACCTACAAGAAATGAAATTTAAATAAAAGACATACATTAGGGTTCCCCCATATAATTTCATTCATTACATGGAACCCATATAATTTCATTATCATTGTCTATCGTTATGTATCACAGTTTCTTCTAAAAAAGTCACGGAGTCAGAGTCCAAAGAGCGAGCTCACGTTTAGCCAAAAGTGTTTTGTTTATAGGTAGGGTTTTTTTCTTTTTAAAAAAATATTAACAATGCTATAAACATTACTAATTTTCCCCTTAACCACTCGTGGTAAGCTTAAATTGCTTGTGTTACGAGTGGTTCACGCCAGTAGTCGAATGGCGGATTCGAACCCACGACCTTTTTGAGTTCGCGGTCCGCGCCCTGCCATTAGGCTACCGTCGCTTCGACAAACAAGTTGCTGCGACCTATAGACATCTACATCTATCCTCGATTACAAATCAAAATGCAGATGCGTTGTCACCCCTGAGGACTAAGATGGAATTACTTGTTTCAAGTTAAAGGGGTCTCCGGTTCTCCACACTCACCATACGAAACACAGCAACATTAAGCTACTATTTCAGGCTGATATTCTGTGAGAGCGTTGCCTTTCCCCGGTCGAGGCGACCCATTCGTGCTACAACTATACTACTAATATAACTGCAGCAAGGCTCTACAACGTAAAAAACCTACCACGTGTAGCTAAAGATAGAAAGTTGTAAAATAAATTATAAATGGCTAGCTCAACGTTTACTCAGTTACTAACCCAATCCTGCCCAATACCCCGTTAGTCGAGACTTAGTTGGCACATTCTTTTTTATATGCCACATAAATATGGGGTTCTATAAATCCCAGAGAAACATGAGGCTACTTAAGAATTAAATAAATATTTATAAGTATTTTCTTAGATGCAGATCGTATTACTAAATATACATAGATAATAATAAGATATACCTTAATGTGCATTTTAATTCTGCATTTACAAATCATTAAAATGCATCGTAAATATTGAGACTTAATGTAACATTTATAATGGCATGACGTGCAGGAAGTCGATGGATGCAGGTGCTCAGGACCGTGCATTGTGGCTTGCCTTGGAAGAAGCCGATGTACAGCGACGTACTTGTGAAGGGCTGTGATGTTGGTGATGATGACATTAATAATACTCCGCGAGTCTTTATTTATGAATGATATTCCTTATTAAATATATAAAACAATTAGTTAGCTTAAGATCCGCGTAAAACAACAAAATTATGTAATTGTATACATACTGGGAAACTTTAAGAGGAAAGACACACCATTATTGTTAATTTATCATAACGTATTATCGAGACAGGGACAGTGCACGCGATTGAGGGAGGGCAGGAGGTGCTCTTCAATCTAGTTAAAAGAAAACTTTATATAATGACGCGGATATTACCTAATTTGTTTTTAGTACCTTTGTGTGCGCGGCGGACAGTTCCTTGCCCTAATACCCTCTAAGAAATGAGAGGAGGCCTGTGCCCACCAGTGGGACATATAAAGGCTGTAACTTTACTTTACTTTTATTGAAATGTTACAAATCTCTGTTTAATTTAAATAGGACCACCGTAGAGGTATTAGCCAAAAAGCCATCTAAATGAAATCAGCTGTTTCCGAAAAATAGGCGAGAATATGTAAAAAAAACCATACGCGTCGAATACATAACGTCCACGTTTTTCGAGCTCGTTTAAAAATTTAAATAATACCAAATTTTATTATGCGGCAAAATCCAGAGGGAATGCATATTGCATACTACCTACATACCCTTGGAATTAAAAGGGTGTCGTGCCTTTACATTTACAATCTACTTCGGGACGTTACGGCTTTTAAGTACCCATATTTTATGAATGGTTCTATGCTGTCTTACGCACATATAACATTTCAAATTTATGAACTTTACACCAGTTAGGTAAAATTATTACAAATTATATACTCAGATTGAAATTTACTCTGTTATAAATATACATCATGTATTGCATTTAATAACATTTTGTTTTGTTTCTTATTTAACTTTAGGGCATTAAGATCTGTTTCGAGGGCAGACGGAAAAACGGACAATGAACTTTGAGAGCATGATATTCGATATACGATACGATTTCAAATATTAATCTCTGTTTCACATAGAGAATATAACCAGTGGTTATAAAGTCCTTGCTGTTTCAGTCCTGCTACTGCCACTGAGAGTTTCTTGACAAAAGAACCGAATAAGTGATTTTGTCCCGACCCGGGACCACTTGATCAACGTCGGGCTTATAACGCTAGACCAACTAGGTGTTCAATAAATTGAAATATCAGTTAAGTTATTATTATTTTCTATATCCTTATTAATATTAGAGTACCCGGATGACCAAGCTTTGCTCGGTTTTTTTGGAAATTACATTTAGTTACAAATTACATATTGACGGATAATATTTTTTTTATCTTATTGACATAACAGAAAAAACTTAACCGGTTATTCAAATAAAAAATCATGAGTGCAATTAATTTAATTAAAATTTTCGTATTTTTAAAAATACTAAAAAAGGGCTTGAAATAATAGATTTTCTCACAAAACAATGGAACTTGAAAAAAAAGGAAAATAAAACGGACCGAAGGCAGGACGCGAACCAAGGCATTACGGTTTCGCGACCGCTCGATATACACTTGAGCTATCACGATCATTAACATTGTGTCAAAATTTACCTTCTTATATTGTAGCAGTTTTTCATTGCCTGAAAACACGGACAAAAAAACATTTTCTAAAAATAAATCCTAGCTAGATCGATTTATTGCCCTCGAAAATCCCTGGACACAAAATTTCATAAAAATCGTTTGAGCCGTTTCCGAGATTCCGATTATATATATATATATATATATATATATATATATATATATATATATATATATATATATATATATATATATATATATATATATATATATATATATATATATATATATATATATATATATATATATACACACAAGAATTGCTCGTTTAAAGGTATAAGATATTGTCATTAAATTAATTTTATTTAATCCTTGATTCTTCTTTATCTTTAATGTTCGTAAGATACCAAAATGAGTAAGAAAAACAAATAGGAAATTTAACTATTCTCCATTTTTCTTCTAAGATTTTTTCCTATATTATGGATACAGTTTGGAAACACAAATTGGGTATGAACAATCATCCAGACCCAAATCAAAGACTAATTATCTGTAGGCCATACAAGTACTTGCTCCGTGCGGGATTCAAACCCACGTCCCTCAGCGCCGCAACTCAATGCCAAGCCACTGCGCTATGGAGCTATCACCGGGTTCTCAATAAACGTACACTATTCTTTAAGCTTTGATAACTAAAGAAGGGACAAATTAAGAGTACCCTGGGGACCAACGAGCATACATGCTTAAATATATGGATATGTGGCCGTGGAAGGAAAAGCGAAGATCTCCTACCGAGTGGTAGTTCGGAGCTATTTTATATATACTGTTTTACTTCGGAACTTTGATAGCGCGATTTAGGCTCAGGCCGGAGGTCGGTAGTGAGGTCCGATTGCCGGTCCGTCCTTAAGACGGTTCCCCTAGCGAGAGACCTTGAGCGTTCGGTCAACATACAATCCACGCGCTCTCGCTACAATATATCACGGAAAAATACGCCCGAATATTTGGAATTATTTCAATTAAAAGAGATAAGCGAACTTAAGAAGTTAAATAAAACGTGTAGAATATAGATTTTTAAATTATCGATCCATTAGTGTAATTCTCAAATGATTAGAGCATTTCCTTTAGCAACAGATGCATGTAATCAATAATTTTAGTCATTTTTTAAAAGTAGATTTTAAATGTATTCATAACACATAAAAACAAATTAGAACGTGGAATGTGATGATAGGATATCGAACATTAATAATGTGCTTTTAGATGTAGCTTATTTCTCGTAACTAATGAGATAACAGTCTCCGAAAAACGCACTTTTGCCAGGTTTTGGTCAGGGTAGCGCCTTAATGCCGGTGAGGAATGCGTATTGTGTCCGTAAGGGCAAGTGACGCCGCTGCGAACGATATACCGGTGTGTAATGCATAGTATGGCATATACTACGCACTTGCAAGTGATGCCAGTGAGAACTATCTTCCGAAGCAAGTGCCAAAAATCTTCCTTATAAATCAGCGGTGAGTCCTTATGAAGAAAAGTTGGACTAGCTTGTAGGAGCTGAAGACGGCAGAAGAGGATTCTCAGGAGTAAATGACAGTAGTAGGGTTTCTTGAAGATAATGACGAAGGCTAGAAGTTGTGGTTAAAGAAGAAGCCAGATAGCTGTGTCAGGCTAGTGTCAAATGCAAGTCCGTAATCTCTGACTATTTCTCTGCTTGGTGTTAACTTTAGTGCGTGTTGTTGCAAAGGCGTGTATATTATGTTTGTATATATCGTGTAGTGGCGATGGAAATATATCCACTACCATATAATATCACCACGTTAATATCGTAAGAGGCGACAGAGGGACTGTTTCCCTCTGTCAACACTGTGTCACACTCTGGCAACAGCGTCTTCCCAATAACGACTAAAAAATAAAAGATACTGTGGTTGCCAAACCGCTTGCCAATACTTTAATAGGTTGGAACGGTAACGGTAATGTATTGGTCGTCCACTTTTCTGTATTTCTTATTTTCTGTCAAATCAATACACCATGTCACAAAAGGTTGTTCATCTATGAATTACCGTGTCTCTCCCACCCTGTACTACGGAATGCGGTGACGAACGCAAGCGACAAAAATGTATAGGGAGTGAGACGCTATTCTAAAATTTAGTATCTTTGACTGGTTTTCCATTTGTCCTAAAAACAGAATTTAGTATAATAATGAAATTGTTAATTGCAGTTTTAAATATTTATTTACTACGTGCTCGGTGGTGAAGTAAAACATCGTGAGGAATCCTGCATGTCCGAGAAATAAGAAAAAAATATATTTAGAAACATGTGCGTTAGTTCGGCAACACGCTTTGGGGCAGCGCAGCCGACAATTCCTTGCTCTAAAAACCATCTCAGAAACGAGCGGAGGCCTGTGCCCAGGAGTGAAACTGCAGGCTGTAACTCTTAACTTTAAATTAATTTTATTTAAAAAAAGTCCTTCTGGGTTTCGTGCTACCCAGGACAGAGGTTTTTTTCGAACCAGTAGTAAAAGTAAGAAATGACTTTCAATGAGAATTACATATAATAAGTAATCTCTATATTGAAAAAAAAATGATTCTATTCTATATACCGGATGAATATTTCGTAAGAAATAAGTACAATGTGGTGAGTGAACAAAAGAAGTCGATGGCATAGATATTTTAAAATTTTTGACTTTGTAATAAAAAAAGCAATGGAAAAATTACGAAACTCGAATCAAGTGCACCCTACTTTAGGCGTGGCAAGTTTATGTCGTCCTTGACCTTGAACCGCCCGTTAGAAAAGACGTTTAGTTAAAATTAGTAGTTTTTTATAATAATGTCCTTCAGACCGAATTCCGGACAGGACAGGATTATAGAGCGCAAATGTATGCGCAAGCACAGGTGCACTCCCTATTCCTTCTCTCTCATAGTGCGATATGACGGTAATTCGACACGACCGGAGCGAGATCAGGCGCAGAACCAACGGCTTTACGTGCTTTCCGAGGCACCGACGAAGCAGTCAATGTTATAAGAAACATTTGTTAAAAACAAAGAAGAACGGTCACGTCCCATAGAAAAAAAACCCAGACCCGACAGAAACGAGACATATATCAGTTTATTTGTTATTTTTTATATAATTAGCTTTTATATTTTTTAAGTTCGAAATCAATGGCTAACACCAAAATATTGCCTTATGTTTTTGTTCAGGCGATACACAAAAAAATACAAAATTCCTAATTATCTACAAAATTCGTAAATGTATGTAAGTGAATGACAATAAAATCGCTGTTGGATGTATCTAGGTGACCTGGAAATGCAGCTGGATTATATAATTTTTGATCTTCTAGTACAATAATCAACTTAGGATCTATTAAAATCGTCGTATTAGATGACTTATTGCAGATCGGAGATTTTGGTACCTACCATTGGGGTTCCATGATCTATAACAAAAAAAAAAACAATATGTCAAACTAAAGTTTTATTGAATTTCTATGTCCCTTAAAACATAATCCATACCCAGTGCGGGGTGGTCAAAGTGATCTTGATGTCTAGCCCACCCCAAGTAATACACAACACTAATGACGTGTGAGCAACTTCCCAATGTCCTTTTACCATGGTAGCACGAGCTTGTTACCCTTACTGTATAAAAAATGGTGTAACATAATATTATAATATGATCATAAACTGTTCTGTTTTATAAAAAGTCCTGCTGGGTTTCTTACTGGTTGTTCCCAGTACACAGTTACTTTCCAAACATTGATAAATTAAACATAAAAATGACTTACAATTAATATTTTTTATAATCTATATTGTAAATAAAAAATATTTTGATTTCTTACACTTCCACTATAAATTCCGTGTTAAATAATATCTATGGGCAAACAATAAATATGGGCAAGGTAACAGTCTAAATTAAATGGGACTTTAAAATAAAGCTATTCAAGTACGGAGAATTGGAAATATGTTCAAAGATATGCAAATTAAACATAACTACGAGGGGTGATCAAATTGCTCAATGATGCGTAATCCGTCGCGGAAGTTCCATGCAGGAATGGTAGTCGGGAATTTATTAAAAGTAAAAAGCCGTATGTAGGCTGTTCCTTACACATAAACAATATGCAGTCAGTATAATAATATTTTAACGTAATAGAGCCATGCTGCAGCACTGCAGGGTTTGGCTCGACCGGGGAATAGCACGCTCGCACAGAACACTAGCTTGAAATAGAATTATGCTGCGGTATGTCGTATGCTGACTTTACTTGTAACGAGGTACTTCAGGCGCATTCGATCTTAAAGTCAACCAAATCTAAGAAATACATTTTGACAGCTGTCAGACTTATTGCACCAAGCATGCCAACCGAAAAATGGGAATGTACAGTATTAGATTCTTAAAAAAATCGATATCGATTATTTAGAATTGGTAATCATTTACAGTTTGATTTGAATAATACCAGAATATATTAGAAACGAATAATTTAAAACACAAGATTTATCAATTTCTTCGTATTTGTTGTTCCTGCTTATTTCTAGAGGTAAAGTTATGAAATTTTTCTCGAAAAAATGTTGAGTTTTCATTGTTTAGATTAATTAGTAAGTATTTAATTTTCAATAATGCAGTCAAGATTAATTGTCTCTTTCTTCGTATGGTGAGTGTAGAAACCGAAGACCCTTTTTACTGGAAACGAGGCACTCCATCTTAGTCTTTACGGGTAACCACTTACCATCAGGTAGACTGTGTGCTCGTTTGTTACCCCATCCTAGAAAAAAAAGTGGCTTAACAAAGAGTTGCAGCGTTGATGGCCGCGGGTTCGAATCCCGCAAGGAACAAGTAGTTGTATGGCCTACAAATAATTGTTCCTGGTCTGGATGTTTGTCCTTGCGAAATTTGTATGTGTATACTGCCTGCACGATACAGGAGATAATGGTAGTACGGAAAAACTTAAAAAAATATATTGTTTTTATTTTCTTAACTTGACTTTGATTTTGTAGAATATGTTGTTCCTTGTGCTTTGTAGCACCTCTTATGGGAGGCCGATGTTCAGCGGTGGCTCTGTTATGATAATGATGATATTTTTTCCTGATTAAGCAATGTTTTACTTTATCATCATCAGCCAATACTTTTGTAACAAATGGTAAACGGACATACGGTCGCTGTACCAGACGTAGCCATCTCAACTACGTCTGGCCTAAAGATATGATATGGCGTAAGAGATAATATCGTCATCTATCGGAAGCCATAAGGTTCTTTTTAGTATATCCCATTGTCGCCTCTCACCAGTCCCACAGGACGCAATGGGGCGATGGAGACTCACACGCCACCACGACACATCAAAATCAAAAAATAATTCTGAAAAAAAAAACTTCATACGATATTTCTGACTTTTCCCTCGGTCACCACTCAACTATTCGTGGCAGAGCAACGCTACAGCTATATTATGAATGTAGTACGAATGGGTCGCCTCTACCGGGGAAGGACCACGCTCTTACAGAATATGAGCGTCAAACAACAGCTCAATATTACTGTTTCGTATGGTAAGTGTATGTAAGAGCCGTGGTAGCTCAGAGGGTTAGCGCCCGCTGTAAATTTCACAATACGCGAGCAAACCGGGTTCGATACCCGCCGGCACCAATGAAATTGTTAAATGCAATTTTAAGTGCTGATTTACCACGTACTCAGTGGTGAAGGAAAACATCGTGAGGAAACCTGCATGTCTGAGAAATAAGAAAAAAAAATATTTCGAAGACATGTGAAGTTCGCCAACACGCATTGGGGCAGCGCGGCGGACTATTCCTTGCCCTAAAACCCTCTCAGAAATGAGAGGAGGCCTGTGCCCAGCAGTCGGACATATATAGGCTGTAACTTTAATTTACTTTACTATGGTAAGTGTAAAGACCCGGATACTCTTTTTTACTGGAAACAACGCATTCCATCTTAGTCCTCAGGGGTGACGACCCATCTGCGTTTTGATTCTTAATCGAGGATAAATGTAGATGTCTATGAACCACAGCATCCACTTACCATCAGGTGGACTGTGCGCTCGTTTGTCACCCTTATTCTATAAAAAAACTGTACTGCACTGAACAATGTGTTTTGACTACTAATAATCATCATTAACATTATCATCATCATCATTACAGCCTGTTAAAAATCTACTGCTTCACAGAAGTCATCTCCATAGATTAGATAGGGAGAATATTTGCAAGAAGATTTAAAATTAACAGGAAGAGTCTTCTACCCATGCAGTGTTTCAATTTCTCCCAGTCGCTTCTTACGACACATACGGGATGATATGAGCTAATGCTTTCTGTTACGGAACGTTGAAGTCTAATACGTTTGATTAAAAAAATTTAAACCTACAAAAATATAACGAATGTGTTAATTAATAAATCTTTGCTAAATTTAATTTCTTCAAGAGGGAGGAAAGGATGAACAGCTGGCGGGGGAGACTGGCGGGGGAGACTGGCGGCGGGTATTGTTTGCTTTTAATTTGTGCCATTCATTTTCTATTTGTAGCGGCGCTGTCATCGCACCAAAGTGAAATACACCGAAGCCTAAGTCACGCTATCAACATTCCGAATCATAAACAGTATATATAGAACATCTCCGAACTATCACATGGAGTGTTGGCCGCTCCCCGGGCAGAACACCTTGCCCTGCGGGAGATCTCCCTTTTTCCTTCTACGGCCACAGTGGTGACCCTGACGTGATCTGAACACGCAACCAAACACCTTCGGAAACCCCGGGCAGAACTATCACTCGGAGTGTTGGCCGCTCCCCGGGCAGAATACCTTGCCCGGCGGGAGATCTCCCCTTTTCCTTCCACGGCCACAGTGGTGACCCCGACGTGATCTGACAACGCAACCAACCTCCGGAAACTTTAAGCTTCATCATCGTCATAAAGTACCCCACCCATTCGCTCCCAAGCAGATATCGTCTGCAGTCTTCGTATCCTGCAGGCCATCTAGCTTCACAAGGTTCATCGCAGCACTGGAATAATAATGCTTCCCGTTCCTTCAAGCTACTCTCTGCGCTATACAGTGTTCGGCATGGCTCTGAGCCTTACTGCTCGCCTCTGCTTCACGGCACTCTTGCAGATTACTTGCCTTCTTCTCGACTCACCGCAGACTACAAGCCAATCTCCTGGCACTGGCACATTCGTCGGCAACGAGGCTGCACTATCGACCTCCAGTCTGAGCAGGGGGGTGATATAGCGGCGCTGTCGTCGCGCCACAAGTGAAATACACCGAAGCCTAAATCACGCTATCAACATTCCGAATCATAAACAGTATATATAGAACATCTCCGAACTATCACATGGAGTGTTGGCCGCTCCCCGGGCAGAACACCTTGCCCGGCGGCAGATCTCCCCTTTTCTTTCTACGGCCACACTATTCATTAATCTTCCTTTTGACTTGTTGAATATTTCTGATAATTTAAGTTGCCATATATCTTTTGTGTTTTTTTTTTCTAAAATGTCAGTTTTTCAGGAGCGTTTTAATTTTTTTCTCTTCTTTTTATTATAGGTTGACAAAAGAATATAGAAAACTCAATGGTATGTAATATTTGATCTATATCTATGAAATTGCTGTTTCATATAAAATAAGTTAACATAATTATTTTCTATGTTTTTTACAAAATAATCACCTACGCAATCGAATCATCCTTGCCAACACAGTGGCAGTTTATTGATGCCCTTCCTGAAGAAAGCAGCGGGACGGGAGGCAACAAATTCTTCAAAGGCATATTGTACTGCCTCTAGGGTATTGAAGGCGCAAGGTCTGATGAGTACGGTGGATGACGGAGGGCTTCCAACCCTAGCTCTTGTAACTTGCATATCGTTTGTTGTGCTCTATGAGGTCTGGCGTTGTCGTACAGGATCACCTGGGATGAGTGATTGACCAAAGCTGGTTGGAGTCATTCCATCATTGTGCTTACTCATCCCGTTTGGTGAAGCTGTGATGATCCACACTGGTGCCAGACATCCAAACAGTGACCATCACTTTGCTAGAGGTAAGTTTGTATTTAGTGCATTGAACCAGGATACAGCCAACTTGCCGAGCGCTTGCTATTGTCAAATATAAGGTATTTTTCATCGCAGGTAACAATTCGTTTTAAAATTCCTTCGTTTGTGTGCCCGTTGAGCAGTGCTGGCTATAATTGAGTGCGTTGGGCATCCATTTATCAAGTTTTGTCAAATTGTCCCTTTTACCCTGCAAATTTGATGCAAATGAACTAATATTGTTATGATGCAAACAACAAAAGCTGCTGCTAATTCAGCCGTAGATTGGGTATCACCAGTTTCCACAATCGCGCCTTTAATTCGTCATTGTCGACCAAAGTTTTCGGACGACCACGGGGTTCATTTTTGAGGTCGAAATTTTCAGAACGGAAGCGGGCAAACCAATAACAGGTGGTGTGTTCGTTTTTAATATTCGCTCCGTAAACGTCGCGTCGTTGATGTTCTGCCACGGCGGTACTCATATACCATATTTACTCGACTTTGAATCGTATCTATGATGACGTAAAAGATTTAAATTAGATGAAAACATAACGCTAATCATTAAACATATGACTAATTTTGAAAAATGAATTCCATGTTTTATAAAATAAAATTAATTTTAAATTAGAATTTCTAGTCAAAGAAAAATTATTTCGATTTGAAATAGTCAGTACTGTAGAATGGCAATTTCACAGGTAAAGCATTCATGTAAAAAGAACCTATTATTTACATGAATACTTGGAAACACTTGGAATAAAATTAATTTTACGGAATTTATCACGTTAATTTTATTCCCAACATACAGACCAACTGAATGTCAGTGGATACATTTGCCTGTGATTACATGCTTTATCCAACTATACACCCATTTTTTATAGAATAAGCGATTAACGAGCGCACAGTCCACGTTATGGCAAGTAGATGCTGTGGCCCACGGACATCTACATTTATCCTCGATTAAGAATCAAAAGAAAGATTTTTTTTTTTTTTTTATAGAAGAGGGGGCAAACGAGCATGCGGCTCACCTGATGTTAAGTGACTACCGCCGCCCATGATCAACCGCAACACCAGGAGAATTGCGGGTGCGTTGCCGGCCCTTTAGAAAGGAGTAAGCTCTTTTCTTGAAGGTCCCCAGGTCGTATCGGTCCGGAAAAATCGCCGGTGATAAACTATTCCACAGAGAGGTTGTACGTGGAAGAAAACTCCTTGTGAAACGTACAGTGGTGGACCGCCAAGCATCCAGATGGTGTGGATGGTATCGGGACGTTTGCCGTGTCGTGCGCTCACGAAATTTGGCGGCTGGGATTAGTCCGAACAATTCCTCAGAGCACTCCCCGTGATAGATGCGATAAAATACGCAAAGAGATGCAACATCTCTTCGCAACGCCAGTGAATCGAGCCGATCGGAAAGCACTCGGTTTGATGCGTTGTCACCCCTGAGGACTAAGATGGAATGGCTTATTTCCAGTATAAAAAAGGTTTCCGGTTCTCTACACTCACCATACGAAATACAGAAGTAATAAACTGCTATTTTAAGCTGGTATTCCGTGAGAGCCTTGGTCCTTTTCCGTCCTATTCGTGCTACAACCAATATATGACTGCAGCGTGGCTCTACAACATATACCCATCACAGCAGTCCACTGCTAAACGTAGACCTCTCACATATATTGCTTCTGTAGGACTTAGATTGCCACGCTGGTAGGTGGTTTGTTAGCGGCAATTTTTTTCTTATTTCAGGTTGTAGTCATCAAAGGTGCCAACTCATCTGTCACATCTTTGTTTGAAGGTGCTTGCAGGTGTCCATGGGCTGTAGCAGCCACTTACCATCAGGTGAACCGCAAGTTTGTTTCATTCAGTTTCATAAAAAAAAGAGGGATTTAGGGAGAATTTAACTTAATTGTTACGTTACGTACGACGTAAAATACCCAGACGGGCTACGACTACAACATGCATTTGGCACCGCTATTTTCAACCCACATATCGGAAGGTTAAGCCAATTCCTATAATACGGCTCTATACGATACGATGATAAATAAAGAACTTCACCATTGCTCGCCGATCTTAACCAATGAATTTAATTAAAAGCAATGTTTTGCACGTTGTGTGCTTTAATTAAAATTTACGAAATATATCTGCACAAAATGGAAGACGCAGTACGTTATATAGAATAGAAAATAATAATACAAGTTGTTTTTTCTGCAAATTTTATTGCGTATATATATATATGTCATGTAGATCGGAGCGTTTTTGTTGGATTACTGTCCGTAACAACTTTTTACTAGCCTGATTTAAGATCTTAGCGTTTCCTCGAATGTCCTTTTTGGTTGATATTTTGACACGCGTAGAAATGAGATTATGGTCTCGTCATCTCTTCAAATTTAAGGCTGTTAGATATCTTGCGCGCTTGCTTGAGGGCTAAGATGGAATGCCTCTTTTCCGGTAAAAAGGGTCTCCGGTCCTGCTATTTGACGCTGGTATTCTGCGAGAGCGTAGTTCTTCCTCGGTTGAGCATACCCATTCGTGCTGCAACAATTAATATAGCTGCAGCGTGGCTAATACATATTTAATAGGATCATTTTTATTCAATATATACATTATGTATTACATGTAATTCTTATTGAAAGCCATTTTTTTTGCTTTTATAACTGGTTTGGAAGAATACCTCTGTCTTGTGTAGAACCAGTAAGAAACCAAACTGGACCTTTATTATTATATTATTTACGTATGCGGACGCTCAAGGTCGCTCAGCGAGCTATGGAGAGGGCTATGCTTGGGGTTTCTCTGCGTAATAAAATTAGAAATGAGGATATCCGCAGTAGAACTAGAGTGACTGATATAGCCCAACAGACTAGTAAGCTGAAGTGGCAATGGGCCGGCCATATAGCTTGAAGAACCGACAACCGATGGAGAAAATATATTCTCGAGTGGCGGCCTCGTACCGGTACGCGAAGTGCGGGCGACCAACCACTAGATGGAGTGACGACCTGGTAAGACATGAAGGAAGTCGATGAATGCAGGTGGCTCAGGACCGTGATTTGTGGCATTTCTTGGGGGAGGCCTATGTTCACCAGTGGACTTGTGATGGGCTGTGATGACGATGATGATATTATTTTATGTTATATTACTGTTGTACTAAATTCTGTTTTCAGTATAGGTGGAAAATCAGACAAAGACTATAAATTTTAGAATAAGCGAGGGGAAAACCTTAGATATATCGATCTCTATACATTTATTTATTGCTTACGTTATTAGGTTCAATAACCTTTTGCAGCATGGTGTATTCAGTTAACAAAAATTAAGAAGTACAGAAAAGTGGACGACCAATACAATACTGTTACCGTTGCAGCCTATTAAAGTACTGGCAAGTGGTTTGGCAACCGCAGTTTATTTTTATTTTCAGTCGTTATCAGGAAGACGCTGTTGGCCATCTCCTGTCTCATTTTCATCGTCACACAGTGGTGACACAGGGAAACAGTCCGTCTGTCGCCTCTTGCGACATTTACGTGGTGATATTATGTGGTAGTAGATATTTTTCCACCACCACTACACGAGATATACAAACATAATATACACGCCTTCGTAACACCAAGCAGAGAAATAGTCAGAGAATACATTTTTTTGACGGCATTTGACACTAGCCTGACACACCTATCTGGCTTCTTCTTTGACCACAATTTCTGGCCTTCTTCATTATCTTCAAGAACTCCTACTACTACCATAAACTCTTAAGAATCGTCTTCTGCAGTCTTCAGCTCCTGCAAGCTAGTCTAAGTTATCTTCATCTCGACTCACCGCATATTTATAGGGCAGACTTCTGGCACTTGCTGCGGCACATAGTTCTTACCAGCATTACTTGCAAGTGTGTAGTACTGCATGCATTACGCACTGACATATTGTTTGCATCAGGGTCACTTGCCCTTACGCACACAGCATGCATTCCCCACCGGCATTAAGGGCGGATCGGCAATCGGACTGCACTGTCGATCTCCGGTCTGAGCAGGGAGGAACGAAACACACCGAAGCCTAAATCACGCTATCAAAGTTAATATATATATATATATATATATATATATATATATATATATAAGTACTGAATTACTTATATGTGTATATAAGTAATTCAGTACTATGTTAAAAAAGTTAAAGTTACAACCTGTATGTACTACTGTTGGGAACAGGCCTCCTCTGATTTCTGAGAGGGTTTTAGGGCAGGGCAAGGAATTGAAGATGGGGCAGATTAAGAGTATCCTTTCTTCCCCAATGATTGTAGTTTCTACGGTATTAGTCTATTGAAGTTTACACTTCGAAAACTTTTCTTCTCCAATAGTTTTAGTTTCTTCGAGCTGTAAGACCGGCCCATTACCACCATGCGTTTATAATAGCTTAGTATAACTCCAAACCGACATTTTAATTTTAATTATTATAGTAAAAAGGTTGTCTGGAAGAAATCACTTTCAGTGATAAACCGCCTATTGTACATACTTTAATTAGTTTTAACTATATTGATGTTTCTGTATTGTGGTGTACAAAAAAAATAAATAAATAAATAAATAAAAATGAAAAGAGAATGGGATTTTGGAGCCTGAAGTTAACAAATTGGTTTATACTTAAAAAAAGAGCTTTATTTTTCTGAATAATAAAATACAAAAAACTGATTCTTTTTATAATTTAGAATTCGAAAAACATTTATTTATGTACACACAAAGTAATGTTACAATAAAAAATAAAAAGGATACTTTGTACAAAGGCGCTACTTATTTCATACCTATTGAAATTTATTCCAGCAGGCCTGATACTGGACAGATTCAAAGAGAAGCAGATTTAGTGTGCACTCTCATAATAAATTTTATTATATTAATATACTCACCAAAAATAAAATAAAGATAATAAAAACCTTACATACATCCATACATACAGACATACATATACAAAATAATACAATATATATATATATATATATATATATATATATATATATATATATATATATATATATATATATATATATATATATATATATATATATATATATATATATATATATATATGCTCGTTGGTCTGGGGTACTCTTAATTTGTCCCTTCTTTAGCTATCAATGCCTAAACGAGTTGTGTATGTTCATTGAAAGCTCGGTGATGGCTCCACAGCGCAGTGGCTTGGCATTGAGTTAAGGCGCTTAGGGACGTGAGTTCGAATACCGCACGGAGCAAGTACTGTTTAGATGTTTATTCTTACTCATTTTGTGTCTGCAAACTGCCTCCACAATACAGAAAAAAAAACTTTCAGTGAGTGTTAACGTTTTAAAAATATTGAGAATAGTGAAATTTTCTTGCTTTTTCTGACTCATACGAACTTTACGAACATTAAACATAATGCAAAATCAAAGATGAAATAAAATTAATTTTGTGACAATTTCTAATAATAATAAGAATATAGAAAATAATTATAACTTAATTGATATTTCAATTTATTGAACTTCACGTTGGTCTAGCTTTATAAGCCCGACGTTGATCAAGTGGTCCCGGGTCGGAAAAATATCACTTATTGAGTTCTTCTGTCAAGAAACTCTCAGTGGCAGTAGCATACAAAAAGTGAAACAGAGATCAAGTTCCTAATTTATCAAAAAGATTGTTGATCCCTTTCGAACTCTCGAAGGTCCGTTAATGCCCTGAAGTATATGTATAACAAAAAAAGGTTATTAAATGCAATAACATATGCATTTATTACAGAATAAAATTTCACTCTGAATATAAAAAATTATTTAGGGAAAAACCTTACAGGCGTAAGTTCCATACATTTGAAATGTTATACGTGCGTAAGACAGCACAGAACCATTTATAAAATATGGGTACTTAAAAGCCGTAACGTCTGGAAGTAGGTGGTAAAGGCACGACACCCTTTTAATTCCAGGGGTATGTAGGTAGTATGCATTCCCTCCGGAGGTTGCTGAATAATAAAATTTTATATTATTTACATTTTTAAACGAGCCCAAAAAAGGTGGAGATTCTATAATCGACGCGTGTATTTTTTTACATATCCTCACCTATTTTTCGGAAACAGCAGATTTAATTTTGATGGCTTTTTGGCTAATACATCTACAGTGGTTCTATTTAAATTAAAAAGAGATTTGTAACATTTAAATATTTATATTTTAAATTACACGAAGAAATCTGATCACGTTTCCTCGCTGAATGGCTATACTTAGCCTTTGAGCAAGGAAAGACCCAGCCTTCTTATCACCAGCGGAAACAAATCGCGGATACAGTTCCTTTAGGAACTTCACTACACGTGGACTAAATGGACCAATAGTTTCAATAGCAAATGACACAAATATGAAGTCCTCTCTTATAGACTCCAACTTGCGCCACATATTTAGTTCAGCCGTCTCTGATGCCGCCTCAGCTCTGAACTAACTAGCTCCATGATTTTATTGCAACTGCGGTCATGTCTTCAACTTGTGATATTGCGAAGTAAACTCATATATGTAAAAAGATCAACGATTAACTAAAAGTGAAAACATACTGTAAAAACTAATTTCCATAGTAGCCTCAGAATCCTGAGCCTTAAACTTTTGATACAATATGTCTTAACAAGGACTTCGGAAACTATTTATTTTTATTTTCTTCTTTGAAAAAAAAATTGAAAGGGTTTGCTTTTTGTTAAAAGTACAACTTTTGTTGAAAAATTGTAATGAGTAACGTACACGTCACATCTATGTCGGTAGTTGTTGTGAGCACTACGCGTAAGTCTGTTGACGAGTAAGATTATTTTAGACAAATCCAACTCTGTAAATCCAAATTTAAGTCCTCCTCTAAGTCGTTCGAGTAAATGCCTTTTATCTTAACGTTTAAACGATACGAACTGTCGTCGTTAATTCGCTTACCTCCCACGGCTTCAATACGTAATTCTTCTTTACGTCCGCGAGGCGCTAACTTCTGAGCCATCCACTCCTCTATGAGTGTCATGGTCGATCCCTCATCCAGAAGAGCTGTTGTCTTGACCTTTCCTCTAGGTCCATACAACTCGACCGGTATAATCTTTAAGTACGCACATGCCAGTGCATTCATTGTACTAACAGTTGTAATTTGAGCCTCTTTACCCCCCTCGTCCCCTTGCGGCGAGGTATTTTCATTGGGGTATCGGTGTAGCATTCGATGATGTGACATTCTACATCCCTTTACACCACATTCTCACTGCACTGCACTCAATGCACTCTAACCTCATATGGTTAGGTGACAAACATTGAAAACATACTTTCGCTTTTTTAACCGCTTCCCATTTCTCTATTATTCATGTCCTTAAACTTGTAACAACTCACTATAGAGTGCTTCTTGTTACATATCCTATACCCTTAAACGAGCAATTCTTGTATATATATAAATATATAATAGGAATCTCGGAAACGGCTCCAACGATTTTCATAAAATTTTGTGTGCAGGGAGTTTCGGGGGCAATGAAAAAAAAAATCCCCAGAGTCCCATCTGTGAATTAGCTGGACGTAATTACACTCAGTTGTGGCTTATCTTTAGCAATTTCCCTCTTATAGCATTCCTCTTTCTTTTTTTTAGTTAGGTGTTCACTTATTTGTAATGTATTTTTTATCAATCTGCTTTATCAAAATGATTTATTTTTTAATTGTAAGTGTGTAATTAAGTCTACCTATAGGAATACTTAAACATAATGTTTGTTTTGAGTATTTACTGCTAATTTGTTAGGAAATGGCCAAATAAATATCTCTTTCTTTCTTTCTTTTCCTTCTTTCCTTTCTTTTAGCATTATTCCCCCTAAACAACACAATTAAAAAGAAATACAGTGAGATATTGTTTTAACCGTATGTTAGCAGCCTGAGAGAATACATTCACCACCCTGTCTCATGCCGTGGATGCCGTAAGGGCTGACTGAAGACATTTCCCGACAGATTTATTGGGTGCTGCATAAGTGACGGAAACAGCATCTAAGGACGTTATGTTTGGTTTACAATCCCATTACCAAATGTAGCGATTACTGTAACCTTTCCTTACTACGTATACAAAAATCCAAAGTACAGCAGTGATTTATTTACAGACGAGGACAACTTTAATCACGCTACAATAACATTTTAAACAAGTTTCGATTCTTCAGCGCAGTAGTTAAGACCACCGCCGCGCGCAATGCGCCAAGAGTTCGAATTCCGTACGGATCAAGTATTTTCATGACCTAAGATTATATGTAAAGTCACCTCCACGATGCAGGAAAAGCTTCTATGATAAATATTAAAGTAAATTTACAGCATACATACATGTCCCACTGCTGGGCATAGGCCTACTCGCCCTTCTAAGAGTGGTTTATACCAAAGAAACGTTCGCCGCGCTGCCCCAATGCATGTTGGCGGAATCCTTCGAAATATATTTTTTTATTTGTCAGTCAAGCAGGTTTCCTCACGATGTTTTCCAGTAATGCTGAGCACGTTGTAAATCAACACTAAAATTACAATTAACAATTTCATTGTCGCCGGCGGGGATCGAACCCGGGTTGTCCGCGTACTGTGAAATTTACAACGAGCGCTAAGCTCCTGATTTTAATTTAATGAAAATGTCTAGATTTAGAACGATTTAGCTCAGTCAGCTCATATTACCGTATTATATAAGTGAATATAGAGAATATAGAAAGAATAGAGAAGAAAGAACACTCAACAGTATTGCACGTGGGGTCCCAGCCTCGCAGACATCACTAATTGACCGGTAGCGGCCTCTTTGTATTTTGTTTTGTTACTCTCAAACCAGATACCTTAAATTTATAACGCAGAGGTCCACTTGAACAACGAATTCAAAGAGAATGCCTTGTGCGGTTAAAGTATTTAATGGATAAAACTCATTTTTTGTTATTGATGTAATATAATTTCCATGTTACTTAGGTCCTATGCTTTACAATAAAATAAATAAAATTCTACAAATCTACTCGTTTAACAAAATAAATATCAATGTAAAAAACTACTATTATCTTGGTTAAAAACTCTAAAACTGAAAATTTCTTGATCACTTTGAAATAATATTATGTACAAAAGAATAATATAACTTTGTACTAAAAGAACTTTAATTATAATATTTAAAATTATTTCACTTTTATAGCTACTTTAAAACTATATTTAATTAAGTCAAAATGTAATTTTAAAAAAACTATGAATTAAATAATTATATAATGTGTACATGACTGTTAACTGTTGTATGTTGTGTAACTTTTGTTAAATACCTGTAGAATTACTAAAGTTATAATACATCATATATCTCTGCAATACTTCATTGTAACGTATCACCAAAAAAAATTGTTCTTTGACTTGTGATAACATAATCATTTATTGCATTATAAATTAAGAAGTAAAAAAAGTTCCTATAAATCGTAGTCTAACCTTTCATATTACGCATAATAAGTTAGTGTGACTGTAAACGCAAAAAAGTGGTAATGTACAAATTCACAAATGAATTTGTAACGTAATAGGTATATAGATTAAATGAATCATAATATGCCGTATACTTTTATAACTGTAAACAATGATGCATTTGGAAGTGACTAGTGTCTAAGATACAGGCTCGGCCTAGTTTAGACGCCAGTGCATAAAATTGTATAGATAGGTTATAACTCATACCATTTATTCAAATGTCTTAGGATAAATAATGTAATCCTTACGTTGTGTCGATAAAATTATTATTTGGGGTATCTATATAGTTTTCTCATCTGGTTGGGTTCTATAAATTTCTGGTTTATTGCGTAGGTTCTTTAACGCTATAAATTCGTCTTTGGGAAGATTCGGTTTAGGCACCGAACATCGACGTAACATAGATGAAATGTCTTGACGTAGCGCCTCCAAATCTTCTTTCCGCAAATTGTTTTTAAATAAACAGTCCTCGGCACTACAGATAATTTTTCGTACGGTAATTTGCGGGGTGTAATAGCAAAGTTGAGGCCTTTGGATAAAACCCTTATTGTTGCATCATCCAGTG
Source organism: Parnassius smintheus behrii (assembly GCA_036936625.1). Classification (NCBI taxonomy): domain Eukaryota; kingdom Metazoa; phylum Arthropoda; class Insecta; order Lepidoptera; family Papilionidae; genus Parnassius; species Parnassius smintheus. The sequence continues at coordinate 31,695,170 of JAUPFT010000025.1, forward strand.
TTTGTTTTGACAGATTACAGAGCGCGATTAATCTATGATCTGTGTTTGTCAATGGTGCTTTTGGTTCTGGCATTGATTCAGATGTTTGACATTTGACTTGTTCGTTAATTTTTGATATTTTTTTCTATATGTTTGTTTTTGCATTCGTTATATTTACTAATTTCACGTTTATTTAATGTTTCCATGCAAAAATTATAGGCAAATGTCGTTACAACTTTCTTTAACAACTGCAAGACTTCAAGATACCATAAGTTCATACTGTATAGATCGGAACAAAAGTTAAATTTTAATCTATGGTAACCGCGGTTAACTATGACATATGGACGTTGAACATCTCAGTCCCGCCCGTGACCATGAGTGCTGTAAAGCGTTCGAAACGTCGGGTATTTAACAAGTTTAATATACGCGATAAATTCCGTTAAAACTAGTATTATTTCAATGTATAGTGTTCGCGTAAATATAAGAAATCATTAGGAAAGGGAAAGGAACCGGCGGACGATGCGGGCGGTATCGAGGAGCACTGCCTTCTGCATTTGAGCCCGAAGCGGTCCGTCACGGAGTCCCAGTCGCCTCAGATGACCCGAGAGGCTGACTGTGGAATAATTTCGGCCGGCAGACCACCCCACATATCGGTCACCTCGTGAGCTAGGTCCAGATATTTTGTTCGTTTATCTGTTTCGGCTTTCACGAGGTTCTCGTCATACGGAATGGTAATGTCGGCCAAAAATATCCTTGACTGTGCCCGGTCCATCAGCACAATATCAGGCTTATTCGCGAGAATAGTCCTGTCTATGATGGTCTGGTCCCAGGAGAGCCTGGCGCGGTCATTTCCGAGCACGGCTTCCGGTAAGTACTTGTAATACGGCAATTTTCGGTCCACGAGACCGTATTTCAGAGCGAGCTCCTGGTGTAGAATTCTGTCTACTAGGTTGTGCCTGTGCAAGTACTCAGAATTAGAAAGCGCCGAACAACCGGAAATGACATGCCTAAGTGACTTACCGGGATGGCGACAAGCTCGACAGACGTCTACGGTGCCATCCTTTAGGATGTATCTCCAATAGTTGTTGGTCTTAATAACCTAATCCCGTATTGCACAGACATAACCCTCGGTTTCCCCAAAAAGGCCACCGAAACGTAGCCAGTTGAGGGAGGCGACTGTATCTACGAAGGGCTCATGTAGAACCCTGTAGTACCTCCCGTGGAGCTCCTTCTCCTTCCATACGGTCTCCCGGTCGGAAATACTTTGTACTGCCGGGTCCTATAAATAAAAAATAAAAATATCAATTTCTTTGCAACTTTCCGCTAAACATTACAACACGATTTCCGCAAAGTAACGCCTGATTCTATCAATTATCTGCCGGGTCCTGCCATTGCTCGTTGGCTAAGGATAGAAGGGTAAGTCCTAATATATATATATATATATATATATATATATATATATATATATATATATATATATATATATATATATATATATATATATCGCAAGAAATAACGTCATTATAGAATGGATCATCCAATCTCACCAGGAAGTAATTACGGAGGCTGCACACTTTACGATTATGCATGGTGAGCGCGCTCAGGAAACCACGCCCACCATGCTTTCGCGGCAAGTACAGCCTCATTACCGACGATCTCAGATGATGCATCCTATGGGACGTCATGGTAGTGCGGACTTTTCTGTCCAGGGCGTTAAGTTCGATCCGAGTCCACCTGAGTATGCTAAAGGTATACATGAGGACAGGCATGACCCAGCCGTTATATGCGTGTGCCTTATTCACACCGGACAAAAGGTTGTTAAGCACTTTGGTCAAGCGTGCATAAAACATGTCGCAAACTGACTGTTTCATACCAGCCTCACCGATACCGATGTTCTGTGACATACCCAGGTATCGGTATGTTTCAGCCTCGGAAAGGGTCCTTAAGTTGAGGGGCATATATAAGTCTATGCCCTTAGAGTTAGCAACCCGACTCCTCTCAACATGGATAACCGCACACTTATCCGTCCCCAGCTCCATTCCAATAGAATTGCTAAATTCACAAGTGATGTTTAGCAATTCCATAAGATGGGAGCGACTGGAGGCGAATAATTTGAGGTCATCCCATATAGAAAAGGTGGGTCACTAATGTAAAGTACTGAGAGGGTTCAAAGAGAGGCAGAACCAGATTGGACAGTCGCCCTGGAATATACCTCTTCTTATCCTTATGCGGCTTTCCGCAGCCGTCATCCGCTCGCCTGGATGACAGAGGATCGTACTCCACTGCCCCATAAACATACACTGCTCGAGGAAGTCTCGAACTGTACAGTCAATCTTGTACAGCTCGAAGACCCTCTTTAGCCATGTATGGGGCACCGAGTCAAATGCCTTTCAAAATTTATTAATATAATAATTAATTATTAATAAAATAAAAATTAAATATTTTTAACATAATAATTAATTACCTATATTAACTTTTCCCGCCCTTCGCTAGCGTGGATTTAGTGTTCTATAAACTGTTAAAAGAGTAAAATCCACTATACAAGAAAAATAATAATATTATCATCGGCAGATGATGCTTGATGTTAGCTGGTATTTGCTCATGTTTCGTGGAGGCAGTTTACATACACAAATTGCACAAAGACAAACATCTAGACCATGAACAATTGTTTGTAGGCCATACAAATATTGGTTCTGTACGAGGTTCGGAGTCGGACCCCCGGCTCTCTGCTCGCAACTCAACTGCTACGGAGCTGTCTCTCATAAGTTGTGCAAATGCCATTGCAATTCAGGAAATTGAATATTTTCGAATGGGTCCCATCATCAACTCTTGGCATTTATGTAGGACTACAGCTAAGTTACCCCTTTTCAAACAAAAATAATCGTTGAAATCGGACAACTTGGTAAAAAATGATCGCTGAACTCACATAAGAAATATGTCATCAATATATTGAAAAACCAAACTAGTAGTGCCTGTTATAAATATATGGTTCATACTAGGAAAATGTCAGTAATCATACGTCACTTCCGCAGACCCCTGGCAATGTCTTGTCCATATGTAATCGGGTGTCCGTGGCCGAGCGGGACACATTGTGCAGGCGGAAATGCAAACTTAGAGAAAATTTTATTATAATTACTTTTACGGATTTTATCGCGATTAATTTATATTATTTTTAATTCCCGACGTTTCGAATGTTTTCCAGCACCCATGGTCACGGAGCACTGATGTGACGGAAGTCCCGTTGTCAATGTTAACCCGTAGCACCTTCAGTTTTTAATCATTATTTGTGGTCGGATCTACACAGAATGAACTAACTGTGTCTTAAGTCTGATGGTAGAACATTTAACAAGTAGATAAACATACGTGGTAGAGCCATGCGGCAGTTATATTGTGTTTATAGCACGAATGGGTCCGACCGGGAAAAGACCACACTCTCACAATATATACCAGCATGAAATAGCAGTTTGACGCTGCTGTGTTTCATGTGGTGCAGACAACCAGATACCATATTTACTGGAAACGAGGCATTTCATCTTGGCCCTCAGGGTTGAAACTACACCTATATTAGAATCTTAAATCGAGGATAGATGTAGGTGCCTATAGACCCCAGCATCCACTTAACAACTAGTGGATTGTGTGGTTGTTTGTTATCTTTATTCTATTAAAGTTACTGCATTTCAAAGCTTGGCGATCGAGTGATTTAAAATTATCGAGTTATATTTAAAACGTATGATATGTAATATTACAAAGTGCACGCGACTGAACTGAAGAGGGAATGGAGTGTGGTAGCAGATGTTCAAGTGAGAATTTTGACGAAAATGACGACGTTTTTCGATTTAATTCAAAGTGGCAACTTTCAAATACATTGACTGCCTCACTAAACGAGTGGTCGCAAATATGCCGGGTTCGAGTCCTGAGTTGGACAAAAAAATCAGTTATTACTTATTAGTTATTACTGATTGATATACTGGTAGAGCCACTTATATCCCGTATTGGCTAGACTTCGTTAAGACCAGCTGTCGTGACAGGTAAGTTACCAAACTGCTTCACAACAAACATTCAGCAGTTTGGTAACTTACTATTCGCGACGGCCTAACAACGCTAAGAAACGAAGTTATAAAGAATATTGTTTTTGTATTAATAATGAAATTACCGACAAAACTGAGTGAAAACGTGTATTAATATAGTTATTTAGCATGTTTATAACTCTTAGTATATTTGTATAGAATGTCGTTTTGATAACAAGTGATATAAACAACTTTTATTATATACCAAAAAAATCGACCAATCACGGCGCGTCTTATCGTGGAAAAGTTTTTAATTAACTGCGTAATAGTTCATACTAAAATAAGGAAAATAATTTTATGTTCTAAAAGAGTTATAAATATGACATTCAATTAGCATATGGCTTATAGATTAAAGAAGTATAGGGATATTTTTGTATAATTAAACGCATTTCGTAGTTATAGAAAAAACAAAGAATTAATGTACCCAAATATTATGAAAATTTTGGATATTTCGTTTAATAACTTTTTACATTGTTAATATTTTGAGTAACCTTTATGATTTACTAATAAAGTACCAGACTACCGATTTAATGATGTATAGCATGTTAGTGTAGCAATTAGTTTTGTATAGAAAATATTGCAATTTTTATATTTGTATTGTGAAAAGTTTATGCAATAAAGAGGCAAACGGAAAATGGCGAGCGGCTCACTGCAAAGTATTGCTCAAGTCTACCTTAGGGGCTCGGGACCCAGTACCAGTAGTAGTGTGAAGAACTACCAGTGACAGTGAAGTGAAGTGAGTGGTATCCGGTGGTAGCTGAAGTGACTAGTAGCAGTATATAGTGAATAGTGAAAGTGTTAGCTAGCCGAAAAAGGTCGTAACTGACATTCGCAGTTACACATAGTGAAAGTGTTAGCTAGCCTAAAAAGGTCGTAACTGATATCCGCAGTTACATATTATAGTGAAAGTGGTAACTGATATCCGCAGTTACACAAGTGATAAAATCAGCTAGTTTAGTTGATAATAGCTGCTAGTCAGTAGTGTTAGAAAACCAGCTACCACCATTAGATCTTTGATACCACCGTACAATTTAAAGAAATCTTTTGAAATATACAGTGACCAATCTATAGTGAACAACCGTAGTTTAACAACCGTGATCAATAGTTATAAAATTTCGCGACTAATCAATCAGTCGAACCGCTGACCACTACCTTGCTATTTGTATTTGTTAATCGTGCATTTTGATTTGAACCACAGTGCACAATATTTCAGCGGCACCCACAAAGACGGCAGTGAAAGTACCCACCGGAACCTATAGGTGTAGGACGTGAGTGACTCGCGAAGTATCTTCGACAACATTTACTCCGGAGAGTTTCGCCCGTCCGGCACAATTTTCATATTTTCAGTCTCTTATTTACGTGAATTCATCAATAAAAAACGTATTCATCTATAACTCGGCTGAAAAGTGGCCTTTTCCGTTTAAATTTTCTTTGTTTATAGTGTATTTAACCGCCCCCCGTATTTATCTATAGTTTTTATAATAAATTTCTACCGCTAAAATATTGATTTCCACATAATTCGTTTTCCTATAATCGTAATTTCCTAAACTGTTTAAAATTTTTCAAATCCTTATTTCTCTAGCTCTTTTTGCTTTTATTAGGTCCGTCTAGTGTAAAAACTACCATCTGCACTCTTATTTGCTTTATAGAACATACAGAACTGGAAAAAATCACTATTTACCTAAACCGAGGTATAGTGGTCAATCAATACAATCACAAATATTCAACTATAAATTCGCTAATAACTTTTCTAAAAATTGGTATTTTTCGTTCAAATCTTGTTTAAGTTGTGAAGTTAATTGCTCCCCACATGTCCTTATAGTTTTCTCAGTAAATTCGTAACGTTATATATTTAATTTTCATATTTTCAGTCTATTTCTAACTTAAATTCATCAATAAAACACGTCGTCACTCTTCGAGCCCTAAAGCGAGATCATTACCTCGTCAACGCAGAGCTGCTACGACACCTCACCGACAAACTGCCAAACTCTATACGTGCCCAGTGGTATAGAATCTACACTGAAAAATATGACTCTAGACCAGACCTCGGCTGCTTCAGCGATTTTATTACCGAGCAAGCTCGCTTCTGCAGTGCATTTGCATCATCCTCCAGAAATTATCAACGAAGCACAAAGCAATTGTACAGTACATAGAGCACACGCGGCTACTACTAAGCCGTCTCCGAAATGCAGAGTGTGCGAAAAGGAGGGTCACTACGGATCCGAATGTAAAAAATTTAAGGAAGCAGATATCAACAAAAGATGGGAACTCGCAAAGAAAAATAACTTATGTTTCCGCTGTTTGCGTTATAGAAATCAGACACACAAATGCAAAACCAATAAGTGTGGAATAGAAGGATGCATTGCGACACACAATCGACTTCTCCATAACAATACAAAGGAGAAGACCGAGGTCAAACAAAAAGAACCTCAAGAAACTGTTGCTAACTCATTCGGTGTGTCAAAACATCAAGCCTATTTAAAAATAATTCCAGTGCGAGTAATTGGACCGGCGGGAGCTGTAAACACACACGCCCTGCTGGATGATGGGTCAACAGTTTCACTAATGGATGAAGAGATCGCCAAACAAATTGGAGCTAAAGGGCGGTTCGACCCGTTTAAGATCACCGCTATCGGGAACACCACCCTCGATTCACCGGAATCCCGAAGAATTAAAGTATCGCTGAAGAGTCTCCACAGCAAAAGGGTGCCATTCAGAGCACGCACGGTCGCAAGCCTAAACTTGGGGCCACAGACTGTGCGTGCGGTAGACATAGCCAAGTGCAAACACTTGAAAGACCTAAAGGAGCAGCTAATATATGACTCCGGCAACCCAAGGATCCTAATAGGACAGGACAATTGGAGACTTCTGATAGCCACTCAAATCCGTAGAGGTCCACCGCACCAGCCAATCGCCTCGCTCACAGAATTAGGATGGGTGCTACACGGGGCACACACTAAAGCCCCGTATCAGCGCGTCCACGCGGCCAATGAGCTGCACAAGAGCGAGGGAAATATAGATGACCAACTCCGCGAATATTTCGCGCTGGAATCTCTCATTATCAATCCGAGAAGACCAGACTCCGACCCAGAGAAGAAAGCTGAAGATATACTAAATAGCAGCACCCGTCAGTTACAAAACGGGTACATAGAAACAGCGCTTCTCTGGAAGGAAAAGGATATCGAGATGCCTGGTAATTATGAAACAGCAATAAAACGGCTCGTTTCCATTGAAAGAAAATTAGATCGAGACGAAGATCTAAAAAGGAAGTATGATGAACAAATGAATTCCCTTGTACAAAAAGGATACGCCGAGATAGCACCGAAAACTAGCACACCGGGAAGAACATGGTACCTACCCCATTTCGACGTCCATAACCCAATGAAGCCAGAGAAGTTTCGAATAGTACACGATGCCGCAGCCAAAACAAAGGGGGTGTCGTTGAACGACTTCCTGCTCACGGGTCCAGACCTACTGCAATCACTACCAGGGGTCATGATGCGTTTTCGCCGCCATAATATCGCTGTCTCCGCGGACATAGCCGAAATGTTCATGCAGGTCAAAGTCAGACCCGAAGACAGAGATGCCTTAAGATATCTCTGGAGAGGGGATCGACGTAATGAAGCTCCACAGGAATATAGAATGACGTCGATCATTTTCGGTGCAGCCAGTTCACCCTGCACAGCCATATTCGCGAAGAACTGGAACGCTAAAAAATACAAAGACAAGTATCCAGAAGCCGTAGAAGCTATCATCCAAAACCACTATATGGATGACTATCTCGATAGTTTCCAGTCTCTGGAAGAGGCAAAGCGAATATCGAAGGAAGTACGCGACATACACAAAAACGCGCACTTCAACTTAAGAAAATGGGTTTCCAACGCACCAGAAGTTGTAAAAGAATTAGAACCTGACCATGAAGCATCTGAGTCAGTCGATCTGGGAAACAAAGGAACCGAGGAAAAGATACTCGGATTAATCTGGAAACCAGGTACCGATCAGCTGAGCTTCAACCTAAAGCTCGCTCGACTTCCAATCAATTTGCTGCATAAAACACCGACCAAGAGGGAAGCACTTAAAATAGTAATGTCGCTGTATGACCCGCTCGGCCTCGCCTCCCCAGTTACAATTCGAGCAAAACAAATACTGCAGGAAGCATGGAGACGAGGAACAGACTGGGACCAGGAGTTGGACGAAGACCTGACTAAACAATGGTTCACATGGATCCAACATCTGGAACAGCTCAAATCAGTAAGCATCCCAAGATGCTACCCGGGATTCAGCGACGCACGTTCACTCCAAGTCCACGTGTTCACCGATGCCAGTGAGAGCGCCTACGCAACGGCAGTCTACTGGAGATCAACCACACCCGATGGGACAGTACATGTGAGCCTCATCATGGCTAAGGCGAAGGTAGCTCCGCTGAAAGTAACGTCCATACCTCGCCTTGAGTTACAAGCCGCCGTGATGGGAAGCCGCGTAGCTGCCGCCGTCATCCAGGCACATTGCGTGACGCCCGAAGCCGTAACATATTGGACTGACAGCAAAACTGTCCTCACGTGGATAAAAAAGGGCTCCAGGAGTTACAAACCTTTCGTTGCCCACCGAATAGCAGCAATCGAGGAACATAGTAAAGTAGAGGACTGGCGCTGGGTACCTACCAAATTGAATATAGCTGACATTGCCACGAGGGACGTACCACCGAACTTCGACTCCAATCACGAGTGGTACAACGGCCCATCGTTTTTGTATAAAGAACCCTCAGCATGGCCCACCGAAAGACCCACGTCATCCGAACCTACAGGTGAGGAAAGATCCCTCACCATTAAGGAATCGTATCAATCTCCGATACTCCGAGAAGCTGTTCCCGATCCAGCAAGGTTTTCGAGATGGGAACGCTTATTGCGAGCTACGGCTAGAGTGCTACAATTTATAACACTCTGCCGCAAAACCACAGACAGGACCTTCTATAAAAGAACCAAAAGGGACAAAGAGGAAGACCCCGACTGGAGGAAATCGAAAAATAATCCGCGACAAATCGCGCAGCCTCCCAGTCAAGTGAAAAATAGAGATGTCAAAAGGTACATCACACTAGAGGCTGAATTCATCAGAAAGGCCGAAAAGCTCCTGATACGTGCTATACAAGAGGGCTCCTTCTCACAAGAGATAACCGATCTCCGTAATAATAAAAAGGTCGCTCATGATAGCCGCCTACGACCGCTCCAAATAGAATTGAAAGACGGCATCATCGCGCTACGAAGTCGCATAGCCGCCGTGAAGGGAGTCACAGAAGACATGAAGGGGCCAGCTATATTGGATGGTGATCATTACATTCACTGGACGCATCGTAGCCTGCATCATTGCGGAACCGAACCTACCATCAACGAGGTTCGACAGCACTACTGGGTGATCCGACTTCGACCCACCACGAAAAAGATAGTGAGCCAATGCATACAATGTCACATCAGAAAAGCACAACCATCAGTGCCAGCGACCGGTGACCATCCCAGTACACGTCTCGCTCATCACCAGAGACCGTTCACCTTCACCGGTCTGGACTATTTTGGGCCACTTTCAGTCACTGTGGGACGTACACATCAGAAGAGATACGTAGCTCTCTTCACCTGCCTCACATCCAGAGCTGTCCACTTAGAAGTTGTCGCAAATCTTAGCGCTGACTCCGCAATACTGGCATTAAGAAGATTCGCAGCTCGCCGAGGGTGCCCCACCGAGATTTACTCCGACAATGGCACCAACATGCACGGCGCAGACAAGGAACTTCGGGAGGCTTTTCGAGAAGAAGCCAGTCGACGAGGCATAGTGTGGCGTTTTATAACCCCCTCCGCGCCTTTCATGGGAGGAGTGTGGGAACGTCTCATACGGTGCGTGAAGACGGCACTATACACCGTCCTTCATGAGAGACATCCGCATGAAGAAGTATTAGCTACGCTGCTCTGCGAGGTGGAGTACACAGTAAATAGCAGACCATTGACTCGCATCTCTGTAGACAGCGACGATGACGAATCCATCACTCCAAATCACTTCCTTTTAGGAGGATCTGCGAGATTGCCGACACCTGGAGTATTTGATGAAAAAGATATGAATAGCAAAAGACACTGGCGACGCTCCCAGATACTCGCTGACATGTTCTGGCAGCGTTGGGTCCGAGAGTATTTACCGGAACTTCAAAACCGGCGGGAGGCCCATGGGCGAGGTCCCAATCTCCAGGTGGGCGATCCAGTCCTCATAGCTGACGGCCAGTTACCTCGTAACACCTGGCCACGAGGGAGGGTGGAAGCTGTTTACCCCGGTGCGGACGGACAGATTCGCACTGTGGAGGTACGCACAGCAAACGGCCTAATCAAGGGGCCAACCAGGAAACTCGTGCCGCTGCCGAAGTAGAAGCAACGTCGCTCACCGAAATGGATGCAGCGCCGCTGTGAGAAAATCGTCGCGACGCTGCACGGCGGGAGAGATATTCGCGACGGCCTAACAACGCTAAGAAACGAAGTTATAAAGAATATTGTTTTTGTATTAATAATGAAATTACCGACAAAACTGAGTGAAAACGTGTATTAATATAGTTATTTAGCATGTTTATAACTCTTAGTATATTTGTATAGAATGTCGTTTTGATAACAAGTGATATAAACAACTTTTATTATATACCAAAAAAATCGACCAATCACGGCGCGTCTTATCGTGGAAAAGTTTTTAATTAACTGCGTAATAGTTCATACTAAAATAAGGAAAATAATTTTATGTTCTAAAAGAGTTATAAATATGACATTCAATTAGCATATGGCTTATAGATTAAAGAAGTATAGGGATATTTTTGTATAATTAAACGCATTTCGTAGTTATAGAAAAAACAAAGAATTAATGTACCCAAATATTATGAAAATTTTGGATATTTCGTTTAATAACTTTTTACATTGTTAATATTTTGAGTAACCTTTATGATTTACTAATAAAGTACCAGACTACCGATTTAATGATGTATAGCATGTTAGTGTAGCAATTAGTTTTGTATAGAAAATATTGCAATTTTTATATTTGTATTGTGAAAAGTTTATGCAATAAAGAGGCAAACGGAAAATGGCGAGCGGCTCACTGCAAAGTATTGCTCAAGTCTACCTTAGGGGCTCGGGACCCAGTACCAGTAGTAGTGTGAAGAACTACCAGTGACAGTGAAGTGAAGTGAGTGGTATCCGGTGGTAGCTGAAGTGACTAGTAGCAGTATATAGTGAATAGTGAAAGTGTTAGCTAGCCGAAAAAGGTCGTAACTGACATTCGCAGTTACACATAGTGAAAGTGTTAGCTAGCCTAAAAAGGTCGTAACTGATATCCGCAGTTACATATTATAGTGAAAGTGGTAACTGATATCCGCAGTTACACAAGTGATAAAATCAGCTAGTTTAGTTGATAATAGCTGCTAGTCAGTAGTGTTAGAAAACCAGCTACCACCATTAGATCTTTGATACCACCGTACAATTTAAAGAAATCTTTTGAAATATACAGTGACCAATCTATAGTGAACAACCGTAGTTTAACAACCGTGATCAATAGTTATAAAATTTCGCGACTAATCAATCAGTCGAACCGCTGACCACTACCTTGCTATTTGTATTTGTTAATCGTGCATTTTGATTTGAACCACAGTGCACAATATTTCAGCGGCACCCACAAAGACGGCAGTGAAAGTACCCACCGGAACCTATAGGTGTAGGACGTGAGTGACTCGCGAAGTATCTTCGACAACATTTACTCCGGAGAGTTTCGCCCGTCCGGCACAATTTTCATATTTTCAGTCTCTTATTTACGTGAATTCATCAATAAAAAACGTATTCATCTATAACTCGGCTGAAAAGTGGCCTTTTCCGTTTAAATTTTCTTTGTTTATAGTGTATTTAACCGCCCCCCGTATTTATCTATAGTTTTTATAATAAATTTCTACCGCTAAAATATTGATTTCCACATAATTCGTTTTCCTATAATCGTAATTTCCTAAACTGTTTAAAATTTTTCAAATCCTTATTTCTCTAGCTCTTTTTGCTTTTATTAGGTCCGTCTAGTGTAAAAACTACCATCTGCACTCTTATTTGCTTTATAGAACATACAGAACTGGAAAAAATCACTATTTACCTAAACCGAGGTATAGTGGTCAATCAATACAATCACAAATATTCAACTATAAATTCGCTAATAACTTTTCTAAAAATTGGTATTTTTCGTTCAAATCTTGTTTAAGTTGTGAAGTTAATTGCTCCCCACATGTCCTTATAGTTTTCTCAGTAAATTCGTAACGTTATATATTTAATTTTCATATTTTCAGTCTATTTCTAACTTAAATTCATCAATAAAACACGTCGTCACTCTTCGAGCCCTAAAGCGAGATCATTACCTCGTCAACGCAGAGCTGCTACGACACCTCACCGACAAACTGCCAAACTCTATACGTGCCCAGTGGTATAGAATCTACACTGAAAAATATGACTCTAGACCAGACCTCGGCTGCTTCAGCGATTTTATTACCGAGCAAGCTCGCTTCTGCAGTGCATTTGCATCATCCTCCAGAAATTATCAACGAAGCACAAAGCAATTGTACAGTACATAGAGCACACGCGGCTACTACTAAGCCGTCTCCGAAATGCAGAGTGTGCGAAAAGGAGGGTCACTACGGATCCGAATGTAAAAAATTTAAGGAAGCAGATATCAACAAAAGATGGGAACTCGCAAAGAAAAATAACTTATGTTTCCGCTGTTTGCGTTATAGAAATCAGACACACAAATGCAAAACCAATAAGTGTGGAATAGAAGGATGCATTGCGACACACAATCGACTTCTCCATAACAATACAAAGGAGAAGACCGAGGTCAAACAAAAAGAACCTCAAGAAACTGTTGCTAACTCATTCGGTGTGTCAAAACATCAAGCCTATTTAAAAATAATTCCAGTGCGAGTAATTGGACCGGCGGGAGCTGTAAACACACACGCCCTGCTGGATGATGGGTCAACAGTTTCACTAATGGATGAAGAGATCGCCAAACAAATTGGAGCTAAAGGGCGGTTCGACCCGTTTAAGATCACCGCTATCGGGAACACCACCCTCGATTCACCGGAATCCCGAAGAATTAAAGTATCGCTGAAGAGTCTCCACAGCAAAAGGGTGCCATTCAGAGCACGCACGGTCGCAAGCCTAAACTTGGGGCCACAGACTGTGCGTGCGGTAGACATAGCCAAGTGCAAACACTTGAAAGACCTAAAGGAGCAGCTAATATATGACTCCGGCAACCCAAGGATCCTAATAGGACAGGACAATTGGAGACTTCTGATAGCCACTCAAATCCGTAGAGGTCCACCGCACCAGCCAATCGCCTCGCTCACAGAATTAGGATGGGTGCTACACGGGGCACACACTAAAGCCCCGTATCAGCGCGTCCACGCGGCCAATGAGCTGCACAAGAGCGAGGGAAATATAGATGACCAACTCCGCGAATATTTCGCGCTGGAATCTCTCATTATCAATCCGAGAAGACCAGACTCCGACCCAGAGAAGAAAGCTGAAGATATACTAAATAGCAGCACCCGTCAGTTACAAAACGGGTACATAGAAACAGCGCTTCTCTGGAAGGAAAAGGATATCGAGATGCCTGGTAATTATGAAACAGCAATAAAACGGCTCGTTTCCATTGAAAGAAAATTAGATCGAGACGAAGATCTAAAAAGGAAGTATGATGAACAAATGAATTCCCTTGTACAAAAAGGATACGCCGAGATAGCACCGAAAACTAGCACACCGGGAAGAACATGGTACCTACCCCATTTCGACGTCCATAACCCAATGAAGCCAGAGAAGTTTCGAATAGTACACGATGCCGCAGCCAAAACAAAGGGGGTGTCGTTGAACGACTTCCTGCTCACGGGTCCAGACCTACTGCAATCACTACCAGGGGTCATGATGCGTTTTCGCCGCCATAATATCGCTGTCTCCGCGGACATAGCCGAAATGTTCATGCAGGTCAAAGTCAGACCCGAAGACAGAGATGCCTTAAGATATCTCTGGAGAGGGGATCGACGTAATGAAGCTCCACAGGAATATAGAATGACGTCGATCATTTTCGGTGCAGCCAGTTCACCCTGCACAGCCATATTCGCGAAGAACTGGAACGCTAAAAAATACAAAGACAAGTATCCAGAAGCCGTAGAAGCTATCATCCAAAACCACTATATGGATGACTATCTCGATAGTTTCCAGTCTCTGGAAGAGGCAAAGCGAATATCGAAGGAAGTACGCGACATACACAAAAACGCGCACTTCAACTTAAGAAAATGGGTTTCCAACGCACCAGAAGTTGTAAAAGAATTAGAACCTGACCATGAAGCATCTGAGTCAGTCGATCTGGGAAACAAAGGAACCGAGGAAAAGATACTCGGATTAATCTGGAAACCAGGTACCGATCAGCTGAGCTTCAACCTAAAGCTCGCTCGACTTCCAATCAATTTGCTGCATAAAACACCGACCAAGAGGGAAGCACTTAAAATAGTAATGTCGCTGTATGACCCGCTCGGCCTCGCCTCCCCAGTTACAATTCGAGCAAAACAAATACTGCAGGAAGCATGGAGACGAGGAACAGACTGGGACCAGGAGTTGGACGAAGACCTGACTAAACAATGGTTCACATGGATCCAACATCTGGAACAGCTCAAATCAGTAAGCATCCCAAGATGCTACCCGGGATTCAGCGACGCACGTTCACTCCAAGTCCACGTGTTCACCGATGCCAGTGAGAGCGCCTACGCAACGGCAGTCTACTGGAGATCAACCACACCCGATGGGACAGTACATGTGAGCCTCATCATGGCTAAGGCGAAGGTAGCTCCGCTGAAAGTAACGTCCATACCTCGCCTTGAGTTACAAGCCGCCGTGATGGGAAGCCGCGTAGCTGCCGCCGTCATCCAGGCACATTGCGTGACGCCCGAAGCCGTAACATATTGGACTGACAGCAAAACTGTCCTCACGTGGATAAAAAAGGGCTCCAGGAGTTACAAACCTTTCGTTGCCCACCGAATAGCAGCAATCGAGGAACATAGTAAAGTAGAGGACTGGCGCTGGGTACCTACCAAATTGAATATAGCTGACATTGCCACGAGGGACGTACCACCGAACTTCGACTCCAATCACGAGTGGTACAACGGCCCATCGTTTTTGTATAAAGAACCCTCAGCATGGCCCACCGAAAGACCCACGTCATCCGAACCTACAGGTGAGGAAAGATCCCTCACCATTAAGGAATCGTATCAATCTCCGATACTCCGAGAAGCTGTTCCCGATCCAGCAAGGTTTTCGAGATGGGAACGCTTATTGCGAGCTACGGCTAGAGTGCTACAATTTATAACACTCTGCCGCAAAACCACAGACAGGACCTTCTATAAAAGAACCAAAATGGACAAAGAGGAAGACCCCGACTGGAGGAAATCGAAAAATAATCCGCGACAAATCGCGCAGCCTCCCAGTCAAGTGAAAAATAGAGATGTCAAAAGGTACATCACACTAGAGGCCGAATTCATCAGAAAGGCCGAAAAGCTCCTGATACGTGCTATACAAGAGGGCTCCTTCTCACAAGAGATAACCGATCTCCGTAATAATAAAAAGGTCGCTCATGATAGCCGCCTACGACCGCTCCAAATAGAATTGAAAGACGGCATCATCGCGCTACGAAGTCGCATAGCCGCCGTGAAGGGAGTCACAGAAGACATGAAGGGGCCAGCTATATTGGATGGTGATCATTACATTGACTGGACGCATCGTAGCCTGCATCATTGCGGAACCGAACCTACCATCAACGAGGTTCGACAGCACTACTGGGTGATCCGACTTCGACCCACCACGAAAAAGATAGTGAGCCAATGCATACAATGTCACATCAGAAAAGCACAACCATCAGTGCCAGCGACCGGTGACCATCCCAGTACACGTCTCGCTCATCACCAGAGACCGTTCACCTTCACCGGTCTGGACTATTTTGGGCCACTTTCAGTCACTGTGGGACGTACACATCAGAAGAGATACGTAGCTCTCTTCACCTGCCTCACATCCAGAGCTGTCCACTTAGAAGTTGTCGCAAATCTTAGCGCTGACTCCGCAATACTGGCATTAAGAAGATTCGCAGCTCGCCGAGGGTGCCCCACCGAGATTTACTCCGACAATGGCACCAACATGCACGGCGCAGACAAGGAACTTCGGGAGGCTTTTCGAGAAGAAGCCAGTCGACGAGGCATAGTGTGGCGTTTTATAACCCCCTCCGCGCCTTTCATGGGAGGAGTGTGGGAACGTCTCATACGGTGCGTGAAGACGGCACTATACACCGTCCTTCATGAGAGACATCCGCATGAAGAAGTATTAGCTACGCTGCTCTGCGAGGTGGAGTACACAGTAAATAGCAGACCATTGACTCGCATCTCTGTAGACAGCGACGATGACGAATCCATCACTCCAAATCACTTCCTTTTAGGAGGATCTGCGAGATTGCCGACACCTGGAGTATTTGATGAAAAAGATATGAATAGCAAAAGACACTGGCGACGCTCCCAGATACTCGCTGACATGTTCTGGCAGCGTTGGGTCCGAGAGTATTTACCGGAACTTCAAAACCGGCGGGAGGCCCATAGGCGAGGTCCCAATCTCCAGGTGGGCGATCCAGTCCTCATAGCTGACGGCCAGTTACCTCGTAACACCTGGCCACGAGGGAGGGTGGAAGCTGTTTACCCCGGTGCGGACGGACAGATTCGCACTGTGGAGGTACGCACAGCAAACGGCCTAATCAAGGGGCCAACCAGGAAACTCGTGCCGCTGCCGAAGTAGAAGCAACGTCGCTCACCGAAATGGATGCAGCGCCGCTGTGAGAAAATCGTCGCGACGCTGCACGGCGGGAGAGATATTCGCGACGGCCTAACAACGCTAAGAAACGAAGTTATAAAGAATATTGTTTTTGTATTAATAATGAAATTACCGACAAAACTGAGTGAAAACGTGTATTAATATAGTTATTTAGCATGTTTATAACTCTTAGTATATTTGTATAGAATGTCGTTTTGATAACAAGTGATATAAACAACTTTTATTATATACCAAAAAAATCGACCAATCACGGCGCGTCTTATCGTGGAAAAGTTTTTAATTAACTGCGTAATAGTTCATACTAAAATAAGGAAAATAATTTTATGTTCTAAAAGAGTTATAAATATGACATTCAATTAGCATATGGCTTATAGATTAAAGAAGTATAGGGATATTTTTGTATAATTAAACGCATTTCGTAGTTATAGAAAAAACAAAGAATTAATGTACCCAAATATTATGAAAATTTTGGATATTTCGTTTAATAACTTTTTACATTGTTAATATTTTGAGTAACCTTTATGATTTACTAATAAAGTACCAGACTACCGATTTAATGATGTATAGCATGTTAGTGTAGCAATTAGTTTTGTATAGAAAATATTGCAATTTATGCCATTTGTATAGTGAAAAGTTTATGCAATAAAGAGGCAAACGGAAAATGGCAAGCGGCTCACTGCAAAGTATTGCCCAAGTCTACCTTAGGGGCTCGGGACCCAGTACCAGTAGTAGTGTGAAGAACTACCAGTGACAGTGAAGTGAAGTGAGTGGTATCCGGTGGTAGCTGAAGTGACTAGTAGCAGTATATAGTGAATAGTGAAAGTGTTAGCTAGCCGAAAAAGGTCGTAACTGACATTCGCAGTTACACATAGTGAAAGTGTTAGCTAGCCTAAAAAGGTCGTAACTGATATTCGCAGTTACATATAGTGATAGTGTTAGCTAGCCGAAAAAGATCGTAACTGATATTCGCAGTTACATATAGTGATAGTGTTAGCTAGCCGAAAAAGGTCGTAACTGATATTCGCAGTTACATATTATAGTGAAAGTGGTAACTGATAGCCGCAGTTACACAAGTGATAAAATCAACTAGTTTAGTTGATAATAGCTGCTAGTCAGTAGTGTTAGAAAACCAGCTACTACCAATAGATCTTTGATACCACCGTACAATTTAAAGAAATCTTTTGAAATATACAGTGACCAATCTATAGTGAACAACCGTAGTTTAACAACCGTGATCGATAGTTATAGTTATAAAATTTCGCGACTAATCAATCAGTCGAACCGCTGGCCACTACCTTGCTATTTGTATTTGTTAATCGTGCATTTTGATTTGAACCACAGTCCACAATACCTCAGCGGCACCCACAAAGACGGCGGTGAAAGTACCCACCGGAACCTATAGGTGTAGGACGTGAGCGACTCGCGAAGTATCTTCGACAACATTTACTCCGGAGAGTTTCGCCCGTCCGGCACACTTACGTTTGGTAACTTACCTTTGGTAACTTACTCGGCTATTAGTACATCGCGCTACTTCAGTACGTGTTGTTGAACTTTGTTTGTCTTCTAAACATTGTATTTCACAGACATTGTTCGGGTTCCATTAAAGATTCCATTACGCCATTTTTTTCCTTCCCGCGGTACGTACGTACGGTACGCGGTAATTTAAACTCAAAATCTCAATACATTATTTCGTTGTTATATGTGCAACGTACACGGTCAAAACGCATTTTATGACGCGGGAATTGAGCCCGGTAAGGTAATAAGGTTGTAGCACAAATGGATCGGCTCGACCGGGGTAGGACCACGCTCTTACAGAATACCAGCTGAAAATAGCAGCTTAATACTGCTATGTTTCGCATGGTGAGTGTAAAGATTCAGAGACCCTTTTTAACTGGAGATGAGGCATTCCATCTTAGTTCTCAGGGGTTACAACGCATCTGCGTTTTGATTCTTTATCGAAGATAACAGTAGATGTCTATTGGCCACAGCATCTACTTACCATCGGGTGGACTGTGTGCTCGTTTTTCACCCTTATTTTATAAAAAAAAGGGAACAATCTGTGTTCTATCCCTGCCGTCACCAATGAAATTGTTAATGCAATTTTAAGTGCTGATTTATCACATACTCGGCGGTTAAGGCAAACTTCGTGAGGAAACCTGCATGTCTGAGAAATAAAAAAAAAATACTTCGATGACATGTGAATTTCGCCACTCCGCCAAACACTCACTGGGACAGTGCGGCCGATATTTCTTTGCCCTAAAACCATCTGAGACATGAGAGGAGGCCTATGCCCAGCTGGGACGTATATAGGATGTAACTTTAACTTAAACCAACACAATATTTTGCTATTTATACATGGTAGGCGTGGGTCTAGTTGGTCAGTTATATTATGATGGTTGTAACTCAAATGGATCGTCTGGATCGGAGCAGGACCACGCTCTCACAGAATACCAACGTGAAATAGCAGCTTATGTTGCTTGTTGTGTTTTGTTTGGTGATTGTAGAGAACAGGAGGCCCCTTATCGCGGAAATGAGGTTTTACATCTTAGTTGCCTGTGCCCAGCAGTGGAACTTCTAAAGGCTGTAAGTTTAACTTTTGTATATAGAATAAGGGTGACGAACGAGCACATAGTCCCCTGATGGTAAGTGGATGCTGTGGTCCTAGACATCTACCTTTATCCTCGATTGAGAATTTTTTAATATCATTACTCATATAAAAACACACGTTTACAGTAATAATAATCATCGCCAAACTGTGCAATAGTTTCTTGGCGATAATGGCGCTCTTTTTTTTAATTTTATCTATGTTTTATGTTACATACTTATTTTACAATATTGTATGTATGTATTTCATTACAATATATAGGTATATTATGGGTATATTAAATTATAATATATATTTTTTTCTTCAATTCCAGCATTGGACTTTAGTATTTAGGATTAGAATAAGGACTAGTTTGCGCAAAAACACAGGTGCACTTTATTATCCCACTCTCACAATTAGATGAGGTGAGAATCCGACACGAACGGAGAGATCAGGCACAGGCTCAACGTCTACTTGCTTTTCAAGTCACAGGGGTGATACACCGCTTTCCTACTCCAGCTGCTACTGAAAATTTCTTAACAGAATAACTCCATAACTGATTTCGGTTCGACCCGGGATTCCAACGCGGAACCACATGATAAGCAGTTACGCTTAAAATCTTTAGACTAACAAGTCAAACAAAAGGCTATGTAAATATTGCGTGTTACATCGTGTAACGTTTCTGTCTCGCTCACTCACCCCCTTTCTGTTCTCTTCACTTCTTTTTAAGATGACATAGATTAGTGACAAGTTCCCTTTGAACACTTATTAGGGATCGCTTCCACACTTCAGTAACTTTCCTTTCTTTATGGTAATACATTTAAGGTTAAATACTCAGACGAAATAAATATTTCGTCTGAGGTTAAATATAACGTTTAAAAGTTTAAATTATATCATAAAAGAGTATTACAATGTAATAAATTTAAAAAATAACGATAACCTTATAGTTAAGGATGCGAATTGCAAGCTCAGAAAGTCGTGGGTTCGAATCCGCTTTTCAACTGCTATCGTGAACCACTCTTAACACAAGCGTTTTAGGTTTACTTGCAGTAGTTAACAGGAGTATAGCAATATGAATAGCGTTACTAATAAACTTTTTACAAAAAGAACTTTTCTTTCATTTATTCTTTCATCACTACCTGTTAAAGGACCGCTAACCATTAAAAAAATACGTTATAATGTTTAATTCCATTAACACATATTACGTAGTATAAACAACGATACAACATACAACGAAAATGTAAAATCCAGGAGTTAAGGCAAAAATTTGTGGGAAATCTGGAACCTAAATTAAGCCGAAGTCTGTATTTTAATGCACCAGGTCCCCTAACTTATACAAAGATGTATAAACAGGTGAGTTAAAAAATTTTGTTTTTACAAAACACACTAGTGTGGGGCATAGTGCGTGCGGGCGTACGTATGTTTATGTGTAGGGGGAGAGGAGTGGTGTGTGAACGAGTAAGTAAAACATAACTTATTTTTTATAAATAATTAAAGATTTGCTATAAAAATTATTTAGTCTGTAATATTATGTTAAAATATTTATTTTTTGCTTAACAAATCTCTCCCCTACAGATTGCTTCATAGGAGAGAACATTATGAAATGTTAACTGCTAACAACTGTGCTCGTGATCCTGATGCGGTTAATAATATTTGTCCATATCCTGTTTCAGTTTCCCCTCTATTACCGTTAAGGACACTCACAGGATAGTATGAGATATTTGATCTTATGCCGCCACTGCACGGCAGACGTGTAACGTTCCATAACTACTCGTATTACAGCCAACTAAAGTCCATTGCTAAACGTAGGCTTCACCCATAAGTTCAAAATGGCAACCATGATCAGGACGATGCTGCTACCCATCCAATGTTTTAGTTTTCCCTGTATCATCTCTTACGATAGCCACAGTATAATATGGGACAACACTGATTTTCAGATCAAAATCACCCCATATCGATAGATTTTCAGATCCAGTTTGCTCATTTTCACTCGTTGTAGCACTTATATCGTCGTCCGTCAGTTAGTTTTGCATTATCGTCAACAAGTGCCTTTTTGTGTTCGTTAAAGCCACATCGTCCGAAAAAGCCACATCTTTATACCGTGGATCTAAAAGTGTACACATTGCTATCGCCGTATTATGACGAATATAACCAAGCCTTTGAACCAATCCTTCCTTTAATTTACATAACATGCCAAGGACGGGAGCGTACAAATTTCTACCAGATAGATTGTCACATATGGACTTTAATCTTGAAGTAAGCACTAAGGCAGTGCTCGCGGTTAAATAATTTTCTTCGCTCATAACATTGCTTACTTGACAAAAAAACTTGGTTTTTAAAACTCAGCATATTTGCTCAATGCATTCCCATTCTTTATATGTGATTAGAGGCTACGAAACGTTCAATCGGCATCTTTCCAACATTAAAAAAGTAGAATTCCACCTATTGGGAACTGCTTTAACAGCGGTTTAAGGCGATTGTATATTTTGGTTGTCAAATTAATTTTTTAACAGTTTTTCTTTTGCGTGGCAACTTTTTTTGAAAAAAGTCACTGTTTTCGTTACTTTCTCCAAAGTACTTTTATATAGATATAAGGCACCCTGTACAATTAAATTTAATTTATGTTCGTAGCAGCAAAATGGTCCCAGTTTAATAATGTACACGCTCTTAACATATTGGCGGCATTATCCGATACAATAAAATTATTTTTTGAGATATTCCCCGCGCTTCTCCTATTGCCTCTAACTCTTGAGCAATCCTGGCTCACGTATGGTTCCCATCCAGGAGATCGCATTGCAACAAAACAGATTTATTTTCTAATTCATTGGAAAAGAAGTGTGCTGTAACTCTCAAATACTGGTCCAAAGTTCTAAATGACCAGCAATCAACTGTTAAGCATACACTTTCCGCGTTTTATTTAACAAAATTTTTAAAATATTGCCTTCGTTCTTCATAAAACGCCGACAACATGAAGAAGAAATTGTCTTCCTGCTTGTTACTTCATATGATGGATTTAAAGCACGTACAAACTCTCTAAATACAAGGTTATCTACGATTGAAAATGGTTGACAATCGTAGGCTATTAATTTTATGAGACACTTATCAATTATTTTTTTATCTCCTGGTCGAAGTTTCTTGGGTAGGTAAGATGACATCATGTGTTGAACCTTATTCGCCGGCTCATTAGCTGACTAAATGCCCACACCAGCATCACCGATATTACCACCACCACCATCGTCATTACCACCACCTTCCCCAGTATGTCCACATACGCCACTATCACCAAGTACACTACCATCCACAACAACATTTCTACTAACATCGGTAACAACAGTTCTCGGAATTCCTTCACCGTAACCACTTTCACCAACTGTTCCATGCGTTAAATTTGAATACACGCTAAGATGTTTTTACTTCAAGGGTGTTTTTAGATTACTGGTTGAGCCTTTATACGATAAAGTTTTTACAATAATTACATATTGCCAATTTTTCAAAATGGTCCCACAGCTGTGTGTGACGTCTCGGCGTGATAAAAATTTAAAAAGAGAAATTAAAATCTTCACTAAAATCTTGTATTTTTTAACATTACACTAAATAATACAATATAAGTAATACAAAAACAAATTTCAATAAATCTTTATTACATTCCCTAGTATATATTTCTACAACTTTTTATATATTCCTTAATATATTGATATCCCAAATCCCTTGTAATATTTTGGTGAAAAAGTGAACTCTAAATAAAATATTAAACTGACGCGCTTCACTCAAATTAACACCAACCAATATTTCAGCCAATAGCGTATTAACAAACTCCATAAAATTAACATCAACCAATAACGTATCTTATATACGTAAAAACTGCGGTTGCCAACCCGCTCGCCAAGCGTGGCAACTATGGCAAATATCCCCCCATGAGTAACGACGCAAACAAACGTCCCCCAGTCCCCGGCGGCCCCGCTATTCCTGGCTACGGTGGCGACCATGGTAACGGCGGGGCAGGGGGTGCTAAGAATCTCCGGTGGAGGTTCGTTTGCCACCTACGGCGACTCGACCTGGCAACATATAACGCACGCACCCTGAGGACTAACGAGAAGATACTAGAGTTGGAAGAAGAGGTAGACAAGTTGCGCTGGCATATTATTGGGTTATCCGAGGTCCGAAGATCGGGGGAGGACACGGTAATCCTCGAGTCCGGCAACTTGTTCTATCACCGGGAGGGCGACCATCTGTCTCAAGGAGGTGTCGGATTTATCGTCCACAAGTCTCTCGTCAACATTGTAAAGATTGGGAGTGTGTCGACGCGGGTCGCGTACCTGATACTCAGAATCACCGAACGGTATTCGCTGAAGGTCATACAGGTTTACGCACCAACCTCGGCACATCCCGATGAGGAGGTGGAGGAAATGTATGAGGATATTTCCAGAGCCATACATTCCTCCACAACCCAATACACGGTGTTGATGGGAAACTTCAACGCAAAACTAGGAACAAGAGAAAGCGGTGAGCTGAAGGTAGGGAAATTTGGAGTAGGGCAACGGAAACGTAGGGGCCAGCAGCTGGCCGACTTTATGGAGAAAGAGGGACTCTTTATGATGAACTCTTTCTTCCAGAAGCGGCCCCACAGGAAGTGGACCTGGTCGAGCCCCGACGGTTCGACAAAAAATGAGATTGACTTCATTATGACGACCAGGCGCCAACTGTTCAGTGATGTCACATTGATCGAAAGGGTGAAAACACACAGATCACACTCTTAATCTTGTGGCTGTTAGACGGGAGATGAGGCTGCAATCGTCAACAGATTTGACAGCATACAGGCAACTGAACAGACAGATCTCCAAATGCATGCGGCGAGACTTACGCAACTTTAATACTGCTCGTATTAAAGAAGCGATCGAGCGGAACCAGGGCTCCAAAGTCTTTGCCAGAGATCTGTCTGCCAGTAAGAGCCAACTGTCGAAGCTGAAGACTGAGTGTGGCAGCATCGTTTCTGGGACACCTGAGATTTTGAGTGAGATTGAGAGGTTCTATGGGCAGCTGTACACATCATCGTTGGAGCCACACGCAAGTGTGAGTAACGATCCAAGAGCAGGTCTTATCCGACACTATTCCGATGATATCCCGGACGTCAGTCTGAGCGAGATTAGAATGGCTCTCCAGCACCTTAAAAACGGCAGGGCCCCAGGCGAGGATGGAATTACAGCGGAGCTTCTGAAAGCGGGTGGAACACCGGTACTTGAAGTCCTTCAGAAGCTCTTCAATTCCGTCCTCCATGGTGGCACTACTCCAGAGGCGTGGAGCAGAAGTGCGGTGATCTTGTTCTTTAAGAAAGGCGACAACGCTCTCTTAAAGAACTACAGACCGATTTCCCTTCTGAGCCGCGTCTACGTGCTGTTTTCGAGAGTCATTACGAATCGTCTCGCACGCAGACTCGACGACTTCCAGCCTCCCGAACAAGCCGGTTTCCGAAAAGGCTTCAGTACCATAGACCACATACATACCCTGCGGCAGATTGTACAGAAGACTGAAGAGTACAATCTGCCACTTTGTCTGGCGTATGTGGACTATGAGAAAGCCTTTGATTCCGTCGAAATTTGGGCGGTGCTACAGTCCCTTCAGCGGTGCCAAGTTGACTGTCGGTATATCGAAGTGCTGAAGTGTTTGTACAGTAGGGCTACGATGGCTATCCGAGTACGGAACCAGAGCTCGAAACCTATCCAACTGCAGAGAGGTGTAAGACAGGGTGACGTTATATCCCCGAAACTCTTCACCGCTGCATTGGAAGACTTTTTCAAGCTACTGGACTGGAAAGGATACGGTATTGACATCAATGGCGAGTACATCACTCACCTTCAATTTGCTGACGATATAGTCCTTATGGCAGAATCGCTGGAGGACTTAAGCACTATGCTCAATGACCTCAATAGTGCCTCCCAACGGATAGGTCTTAAGATGAACATGGACAAAACAAAGATCATGTTCAATGTCCATGTCACACCTATGCCGGTAGTTGTTGGGAGCACTATGCTCGAAGTTGTTGACGAGTACGTTTACCTGGGACAAATAGTCCGACTAGGTAAGTCCAACTTCGACCGAGAGGTCAATCGACGGATTCAACTCGGCTGGGCAGCGTTCGGGAAATTACGACATATATTCTCGTCAGGTATACCTCAATCTCTAAAAACTAGATTGTACAACCAGTGCGTGTTGCCAGTGATGACTTACGGATCTGAGACGTGGTCCTTCGCTGCTGGCCGTATGAGGACGCTCAAGGTCACTCAGCGAGCTATGGAGAGGGCTATGCTCGGAGTTTCTCTGCGTGAGACTCAGAAATGAGGATATCCGCAGTAAAACCAGAGTGACCGACATAGCCCAACGGATTAGTAAGCTGAAGTGGCAATGGGCCGGCCATATAGCTCGAAGAACCGATAACCGATGGGGAAGAAAGGTTCTTGAGTGGCAGCCTCGTACCGGTAGGCGTAGTGTAGGGCGACCCCCCACTAGATGGAGTGACGACCTGGTAAGATATGCAGGAAGTCGATGGATGCAGGTGGCTCAGGACCGTGCTTTGTGGCATTACTTGGGGGAGGCCTATGTTCAGCAGTGGACTTGTGAAGGGCTGTAATGATGATGATGAAGATGATATAATATTGTTCTCCAGACCACATTTCGAATAATATGCTGCCTGCATGCTGCCTCTATAAAAGGCAGCGCCACCCAGCGACAGGCCCATTTTGGCCCGAGAGCCGTCGACGCGTAGACATCGTGTTAATAGTGATTGATTGCGTGACCGACATTTTTCATTTTATTTTTAGATTTGCATTTAATTATTAGAAAATAGCCTATGCCCAGTTTTGTTTTCAAATTATTTGATTAAAAGTTTGTTTGTGATAATTTTTTTTTAAAAATTGAATCGTTATTTCATTTACAATATATATATATATATATATATATATATATATATATATATATATATATATATATATATATATATATATATATATATATATATATATATATATATATATATATATATATACGTGTATATATACAAAATATAGTGTACGGCGCTACTCTGTCACATGAACAATTAAAAAAATAGTTAATTTTTAAAAAAAAATGAATAAATTGAGTTACATATTTTAATTTTTCCTCCCCCTTCCATCATCGGACACCCAGGTTCTCGGTGAGTCTCTTCGGTTTGTCCTTCACGCCTTCAAACAAAGTACAGCAAAGGAGTGGAATAATTTGTTTATCTTTCCATCCGAATACACTGTAATGACTAATGCCGGGTTTCTATATTAAAACACGATTCGTTTTATATGAGCCGTTTTGCAGTAAAGAAAGTGCATGAAAACCATTTGTTGAAAACTAAATACATGTTCAACTGTTTATGAGTATAAGTTTATTTATTTTAAGTCATCCTAAGTTCCATAATAATAGTTTGTAATATAAACCGTTTTATATGCAACTCATATGCAATAAAACGGATCGTGAAGGGGAACGAAACATTTGGATATAATAATTGGACATTACCCAATGATTTCTTATATTTACGCGAACACTGTACATTGATTAAAACTACTTTTACGGATTTTTTCGCGAAAAAATCCGTGAAAGTAGTTTTAATCAATGGACATTACCCATTTCCACACTAGAGCAGGAGAAGTTCATGACCAGCTGTGAACGTTTACGGAACGATGAGGAATTATTTATTGTTTATTTCTTAAGACAAGTTACCTTCTCACTAGAATTTTCTACTGTCACGTGGAGGCAGTTATTATACATAAGTTTCACAAGGAGAAGCATCCAGACCCGGAACAATTATTTGTAGGCCATACACCATGACACAAGACCGTGCAGTGGCGGTGCACGAACACCCACTGCCCCTTGTCATCCCGTGAGTGTCGTAGAGACGACAGAGGGAGACAAATCAGGAGATGGGTAGCGGTGTCTTCTTTATCACAACTAAAAATAAAAGAAACTGCGGTTGCCGACCTGCTTGCCGCGCGTGGCAACTGTGGCAAACACGGAAGACATAGTTTCAGCATTGAACTTTAACAGGCTGTAGCGGAAACGGTATAAAAATACTTTTGTCGTGCGGGACTTGAGTCCGCGCTCCTCAGCGCTGCAACTCATTGAGAAGTCACTTCGTCAAATAGTCTGGTGGCGCCAAAACGCACATTTAGTAGATTATATTAGCTGTTAGTATTTCACGAAGGCAACCTAGTCACTTTTACCATTTATTGACCATCCGTTTCCAGATTCGAACCCAGAAACCATTAGCGTCACCATTTTGTGGTCATTCGTCCCGGATTCGAAATTAGCAACCCATACACTCCACCATAGCCATTAACGAAGAATAGAGAACTTCACTATAGCAAGCAGATCTTAGCTAATTAATTTTCACATCTTTAATTAAAAGCAATCTAATGCACATTGTGTACTTTAGTTTTAAACCCCGACGTAAGCAGAGATGTGTGTGTTATGTGTTTAACGTGTATATATTATGTGTCTGTGTGTGTGTCTCTGACATCGTAAAGCTCCAAAACCAATGAACTAATACAGATTTAAGTTTTTTTGTTTGAAAGGTGACGTTATCGAGAGTTTTCTTAACTTTGTATAAATAAAATATTTGTAGCTGTGTGAAGATCATCAGCTCTTTTTGTTTCGGGGGTTTTCGAAATTCATTGATTTACGTAATTTATTGGCACAGAATGGAGGACAGTATGATATAAAAAATAGATTACATGTACTTAATTCTTACTGAGTCATTTTTTTACTTTTACCACTTCGGAAAATACCTCTGTCCTGACAAGAACCAGCAAGAAACCGAGACGGACTTATTTTTAAAGTAACGTATGCAATATGAAAGGTTATACAAACTATTTAAAACATTTATTTTTAAAACAGCTTGAAAGCGGCTACCTCATTTCCAAGGGTTATTATCAACAGTTATTATATAATAACATATTCAAACTTGGTAATAAAGAGACCGTGTGTATTTTCTGGGACTTTATAACCATAGACTTATATTTGGCAACCAAAGAATTATATTTAGGTCACAATTTGTGCAGACGACCTATTAACACACCCTCTACCACGCCTTCTAGTCAGTTTTAGCAGCAATCGAACGAGTAAGGACGTCTCTCATACTACAATTTTTTATTTAAAACATTTACTAATTAATAGAGTTAGGCTTTACTTTGCGTAGACCAAGTAGACTTTGCGGTGGCTGACTGCTTAGTCTACTTCACATCAGGAGCAATACACGTATATTATCGACGGTGATGTATTTTTCCAAGTGCAGTGGTGTTGAGAGTAGAGGTGCTGGGATTATTGGTGACGGGGATAGTGCACGCTATTCAGGGAGGGCGGGAGGTACCCTCGGAACTAGATAAGACAAATTGGTTTATTTTATTACGCGGATGGTGCCTAGTTGATTTTTTACATCGTAGTAACGGTAATACTAGTTAAAGTTTCGTAGAATTTCGAAGTAAATACAAACAGTATTGTGATGTTTTTTGTGACTAGTATATTAAAGAGTTCTTTTATGACCCCCCTTACGAAATCCACTTAATTATCGTTAAAATAAAATTAAGCCGTGGTAGATCAGATGGCTAGCGCTTGTTATAAATTTCACAGTACGCGAGCAACCCGGGTTTGATCCCCGCCGACACCAGTGCAATTGTTATTTGCAATTTTAGGCGTTGATTTACCACGCGCTCAGCGGTGAAGGAAAACATCGTGAGGAAACCTTAAAAAATAAGAAAAGAATATATTTCGAAAATATGAAAAGTTCGCCAACACGCATACGTACACGCACGCGTGGGCGTCGCGGTGGACACTTCCTGACCATAAAACCCTTTGACAAAAGAGAGGAGGCCTGTGCCCAGCAGTGAGACGTATATAGGCGGTAACTTTAACATTTTCAGTTTTATAATAAGACTACACAATTGACAAACACATCGCGTTAATACAAAACAAAACCATATTATGCTCTAATTGAGAAAATTCTTTTTTATTGAAGTCGGCTAATAATGTGGCGTCATATTCATTTTGATTTACTATATCACTGTTCAGTACATGTAAATAATCCCCACTTCCCAGCTCTCTACATGGGACACACGGAGCGGAAAAATATCTATGAATAAAATATCAATTACATTTAAATTTTACGACGTATTCGCAACGCTAGTTGTGGAGCCTCAATATATAAAATCTGATTTATATGAATCCCAGGCGAAGTAAAGTAAAGTAAAAGTAAAAGTAAAATATACTTTATTGTACACCAAGGAACATATTACATTATTTATATATTTAAAGGGACATTGGTACAACAGGCGGCCTTATCGCTAAAACAGCGATCTCTTCCAGGCAACCTTAGGGCAGAGGATACTATTTTAAAGATAGCGGAAGGGGTGTACAGAATATGATAAAGAAAGATAAATAGAAGAACATAAATGATTAAAGAAAAAGAAAAAAAAATGAATGACGACAGGTAGTAACTTAAGAGGAAAGGTAATAAAGTTTTAATTTATTTTTAAATATAGGCTCTTCCTATATTAGATTTTTTAATATGTAAGGGGAGAGAATTCCATAGTCGTATAGCGGTAACCGTAAAAGAATTAGAATAGAAGGAAGAGGAATGTCTAGGGGTACTTAGAAGGAGATTATTTTGAGATCGTAAACTACTTAAATATATAAATCGGTCTTTCAAATAAGAAGGAGTGGTCGGATTGAACAGAATGCAGTAAAGAAGATGAAGAATGTGAGTATTCCTGCGAAGACGAATCGGGAGCCACTTGAACTTATGGCTGAATTCGGATATGTGGTCATACTTTCGTAACCCAAATATAAACCTTATGCAATAATTTTGAAGCCGCGAATTATATAGAGAACATACAGAAATGCATACATACATATACAGGCATACTTTTTAATATAATAAGGGTGACGAACGAGCACACAGTCCACCTGATGGTAAGTGGTTGCTGTGGTCCATACACATGAAGAATATTTAGAATACTTGGTCAACCCTGAGGGTTAAAACGTAATTATCAGCAAAATGAGCTTCCGGTTCTTTACACTCACCATACGAAATACATCAGCATAAATCTGCTATTCCACGCCGCCGGTATTCTGTGAGAGCATGGTCTCACCTCGGACGAGCCGACCCATTCGTGCTACAACTATAATATAGCTGCAGCGTAGTACATTTCTTTTTAAACACGAATACTGTTTATGATCATAATTATTCTAAATGCAAACCTGCTGTATTCACGTTAAAATCCGTACCCGGTTAACCGAGCTTTGCTCCGTATTTTTCGCTCGGTTTTTTTTTATTTCGTATGTTTTGGAAATTATATTTAGGTACAAATTACATACTGATGAAATACGAATAATATTTTTTGATCTTAGCGTCATAATAGAAAAAACTGAACTGGTTATTTGAATAAAAAATCATGAGTGCAATTAGTTTATTTTAAATTTTCGTGTTTTTAAAAAATACTAAAAAAGGGCTCGAAAAAATAGATTTTCTCAAAAAAGAAAGGAACTTGAAAAAAAAGTTTAAAAAGTCGGTCGGTCGGTCTGGCCTCGAACCAGGGTATTACGATTTTGTGACCGCCCGATATACCAATTAAGCTATTTGTAATCATTAATACTGTCAAAATTTACCGTCTTATTCTAACGATATTGTAGCAGTTTTTCATTGCCTAAAAACACGGACAAAAAGACATTTTATAAAAATAAATCCCAGCTAGATCGATTTATTGCCACCGAAACTCCCTGCACACAAAATTTTATGAAAATCGTTGGAGCCGTTTCCGAGATTCCGATTATATATATATATATATATATATATATATATATATATATATATATATATATATATATATATATATATATACAAGAATTGCTCGTTTAAAGGTGTAGGATAAAAAATATGATTCTATTAAATATGACTGATTCATTTGGACTAGGCACTCTCGACAAATCTCAGTGGTTTTATAATGTTTGCATTAGTTTTGGCGGTCGCCTACTAAGTGGAGTGATGAACTGGTAAGAAATGCAGGAAGTCGATGAACACAGGTCGTTCAAGACTGTACTTTGTGGCATGCAAAGGGGAGGGCCTATGGTCTGCAGTTTAATTGTGAAAGACTGTTTGTAAAGTGATATTGTACTAATGAACACAAAATGTACTACTTAACATATTTTATTACAATGAAAGCTCAGGGAGAAAGCGCTCGCCGTTAGTCTCCCGAACAATCTGGATTCGATTCTCGCCGGCAGTGAATTTGTTAATTGCAGTTTTTTATCGAATAAATGTAACGTCCTCCAACAAACACTGGCTCAGTACGTCAGACTTCGGATTTAGATTCTTAAATTAAAAAAACACGTTTATTTAATAACAATAAAAATACTAACCGTGTAGTGGCGGTGTAAGAATATCCACTGCCCCATATCGTGCCGTGGGTGTCGTGAGAGGCGGCAGAGGGAGACTGAAGCAGAACACGGACAGCATGTTCCTGATGACAACAATAAAAATACTAACCGAGTAGTGGCGGTGTAAGAATATCCACTGCCCCATATCGTGCCGTGGGTGTCGTGAGAGGCGGCAGAGGGAGACTGAAGCAGAACACGGACAGCATGTTCCTGATGACAACAATAAAAATACTAACCGAGTAGTGGCGGTGTAAGAATATCCACTGCCTCATATCGTGCCGTGGGTGTCGTGAGAGGCGGCAGAGGGAGACTGAAGCAGAACACGGACAGCATGTTCCTGATGACAACAATAAAAATACTAACCGAGTAGTGGCGGTGTAAGAATATCCACTGCCTCATATCGTGCCGTGGGTGTCGTGAGAGGCGGCAGAGGGAGACTGAAGCAGAACACGGACAGCATGTTCCTGATGACAACAATAAAAATACTAACCGAGTAGTGGCGGTGTAAGAATATCCACTGCCTCATATCGTGCCGTGGGTGTCGTGAGAGGCGACGGAGGCAGACTGAAGCAGAACACGGACAGCATGTTCCTGATGACAACAATAAAAATACTAACCGTGCAGTGGCGGTGTAAGAATATCCACTGCCCCATATCGTGCCGTGGGTGTCGTGAGAGGCGGCAGAGGGAGACTGAAGCAGAACACGGACAGCATGTTCCTGATGACAACAATAAAAATACTAACCGAGTAGTGGCGGTGTAAGAATATCCACTGCCTCATATCGTGCCGTGGGTGTCGTGAGAGGCGGCAGAGGGAGACTGAAGCAGAACACGGACAGCATGTTCCTGATGACAACAATAAAAATACTAACCGTGTAGTGGCGGTGTAAGAATATCCACTGCCCCATATCGTGCCGTGGGTGTCGTGAGAGGCGGCAGAGGGAGACTGAAGCAGAACACGGACAGCATGTTCCTGATGACAACAATAAAAATACTAACCGAGTAGTGGCGGTGTAAGAATATCCACTGCCTCATATCGTGCCGTGGGTGTCGTGAGAGGCGGCAGAGGGAGACTGAAGCAGAACACGGACAGCATGTTCCTGATGACAACAATAAAAATACTAACCGAGTAGTGGCGGTGTAAGAATATCCACTGCCTCATATCGTGCCGTGGGTGTCGTGAGAGGCGACGGAGGCAGACTGAAGCAGAACACGGACAGCATGTTCCTGATGACAACAATAAAAATACTAACCGTGCAGTGGCGGTGTAAGAATATCCACTGCCCCATATCGTGCCGTGGGTGTCGTGAGAGGCGGCAGAGGGAGACTGAAGCAGAACACGGACAGCATGTTCCTGATGACAACAATAAAAATACTAACCGTGTAGTGGCGGTGTAAGAATATCCACTGCCTCATATCGTGCCGTGGGTGTCGTGAGAGGCGGCAGAGGGAGACTGAAGCAGAACACGGACAGCATGTTCCTGATGACAACAATAAAAATACTAACCGTGTAGTGGCGGTGTAAGAATATCCACTGCCTCATATCGTGCCGTGGGTGTCGTGAGAGGCGGCAGAGGGAGACTGAAGCAGAACACGGACAGCATGTTCCTGATGACAACAATAAAAATACTAACCGAGTAGTGGCGGTGTAAGAATATCCACTGCCTCATATCGTGCCGTGGGTGTCGTGAGAGGCGGCAGAGGGAGACTGAAGCAGAACACGGACAGCATGTTCCTGATGACAACAATAAAAATACTAACCGTGTAGTGGCGGTGTAAGAATATCCACTGCCCCATATCGTGCCGTGGGTGTCGTGAGAGGCGGCAGAGGGAGACTGAAGCAGAACACGGACAGCATGTTCCTGATGACAACAATAAAAATACTAACCGTGTAGTGGCGGTGTAAGAATATCCACTGCCCCATATCGTGCCGTGGGTGTCGTGAGAGGCGGCAGAGGGAGACTGAAGCAGAACACGGACAGCATGTTCCTGATGACAACAATAAAAATACTAACCGTGCAGTGGCGGTGTAAGAATATCCACTGCCCCATATCGTGCCGTGGGTGTCGTGAGAGGCGGCAGAGGGAGACTGAAGCAGATGATAGGCCGAATGTTCCTGACAACAACAAATATAACTGCGGTTGCTAACGCACCATTTGTGGCGATGTGAACTTTTGATAGACTGTAATAAATTGATTAATAAATAAAACGATTAATTCGTAAAAAAATTAAGCGAGGGTATTTAATTAAGATCACCATCTGTGGATTCGTTGGACACGCGTTAATTAGAAGGACTCAAGGCGAAAGATATTAATAAATTTGCTGTGTCTTTAATCTGCGCCGTTATAACTTTTGTCCTTCATTTGTTGTGTCTGAAATAAAGTCTCGGATAACTTTCATTTTACAGGCTAGAATCGATTAGGATATGATTTTTTTATTGCCGTTGACCTCTCGGTCGAAGTTGGACTTACCTAGTCGGACTATTTGTTCCAGGTAAACGTACTCGTCAACAACTTCAAGCTTAGTGCTCCCAACAACTACCGGCATGGGTGTGACATGGACGTTACACATGATCATTGATATGCCCATGTTCATCTTAAGACCTATCCGTTGGGAGGCACCATTGAGGTCATTGAGCATAGTGCTTACATCCCCTAGCGATTATGTTATTACCACTATATCGTCGGCAAGTTGAAGGTGAGGGATGTACTTGCCATTGATGTTAATACCGAATCCTTTCCAGTCCAGTAGTTTGAAAACGTCTTCCAATGCAATGGTGAAGAGTTTCGGGGATATAACTCTGCAGTTGGATAGGTTTCGAACTCTGGGTCTGTACTCGAATAGCCATCGTAGCTCTACTGTACAAGCACTTCAGCACTTCGTTATACCGACAGTCAACTTGGCACCGCTGAAGGGACTGAAGCGCCGCCCAAATTTCGACGGCATCGAACGCTTTCTCATAGTACACATACGCCAGGCAAAGTGGCAGATTGTACTCTTCGGTTTTCTGTACAATCATCCCATCTAGGTGAAGTTTTATTGAAGTACGAATTAATTTCACTGTAAAAATTTTTCCTCTAGGCAATATGAGTCTGTAAATCTGTCTCACTTTATTTTATAACTTTTTGAAACGTTTGGATAACTGTTCTTGATTCTCAAATTGATGTAACAAAATGGATTAACTTTTCTATACGACTGTACTTCATCACACGTCTTGTTATGATAGGACGGCTGCTTGACCGCAAATAAGTGCGAAATAGCCATTTTTTGTAATTTGTTTTTGAAGTGATAACTTACGTTAAAATGCGTGACCATCACGCTCAGAATAATTTTTCCAAGTTTTTTAAGCTAAGAGGTTATATATATATATATATATATATATATATATATATATATATATGTATATATATATATATATATATATATATATATATATATATATATATATATATATATATATATATATATAGTATTTCTATAATATCTTGTTACAATATTGTATTTTAAATTGTAAATTTTGCGTGTGCCTATAACATAATAATACTTAGCGTGAAGAACGAACGAACAAGTGAGCAGAGATTTATAGACGTTATCATGAGAAACGGATATTAATACTATATATTTTGTGGCCCTGAAAAGAGCCTTTGAAAATAGATTTTAATCGTCTTAATTGATGATAAAATACACCAGCTTACTTGGAACTGGTGTATTTGGTGACTGCCTTCGTGCCCTCACTGACGGCGTGCTTGGCGAGTTCACCGGGCAACAGCAATCTCACAGAGGTCTGCACTTCCCGTGAAGTAATGGTCGAACGGTTGTTGTAATGAGCCAGGCGCGAGGCCTCTGCGGCTATGCGTTCGAAGATGTCGTTAACGAACGAGTTCATTATGGACATCGCTTTACTGGTTATACCAGTATTGGGATGCACCTGCTTGAGCACTTTGTAGATGTAGATGTCGTAACTCTCCTTCCTCTTGTGCTTCTTCTTCTTCTTATCGGACTTGGGGATGTTTTTCTGAGCCTTGCCAGACTTCTTAGCGGACTAGACTTCTTAACTTCTGACGTGCAGTCCTGAGAGAGACTGAGAGTTTTTTTAACGTTACACTTCCACACTAGGATTTTGTCATACATAATTTTCACAAGGACAAACATACAGACCCGGAACAATTATTTGTATACATATACTTGTTTCATACGGTATTCAAACCCGCGGTCCTTAACACCGTAACTTATTGTCAAGCCACGGAGCCGTCAGTTCATACAGAAATAAACTTATATAGTGTTTAAAAAATTTATGCACTTACACAACTTTTCTTGTTTTAATTATTTTATAAATTTCTTTATAGGACAAAGTCCGTTACGAGGATATCCGTGAAAGAACAACAGACATAACCAGCTGATCAGTAAGCCTTGGCACGTAGTAGAGAAACGCTGCAGCCATATTATGGTTGTAACACGAATGGGTCGTCGCGACCGGGGAAGTACCACGCTCTCACAGAATATCAGCGTGAAATAGCAGCTCAATGCTGCTGTGTTTCAATTGGTGAGTGTAGAGAACTAGAGACTCTTTTTGCTGGAAACGAGGCATGCCATCTTAGTCCTCAGGGGTGACAACGCATCTGCATTTTGATTTATAATCGAGGATAAATGTAGATCTCTATGGGCCACAGCATCCACTAACCATCGGCTGGACTGTGTGCTCGCTTGTCACCTTAAAAGGAGCAATGATGACATAATTAAACCTCAAAGAGTTAAGCAACGTTAAATCGTCACAGAGTTAAATATTAAAGGTGTAAGGTCGTAAGTTATTGCAAAAAGCACATGGTTGACAAAATGTAATACATCCAAAGCCGATATTATATGAAGAGGGTATTGAATAGGGTGGCAGATGCTCGCACAAGGCTTTATCGTGTTTCTGTTCTTAAATAATGAGACGTTTTTGTTTTCAACCACACTGTTAAGTAAATAAATGCAAACATGTAATTAATTACTACCTGATCATGATTATTTAATTATTTAAATACTTATTATCACATAATTATTTCATTAAATCGTAATAATAATAATAGCTTAGTGTTTAAGTAAAGATATTGCACGCCATTATTATGGTAGCATGTAAGATCTCATTAACAACTAATAACATCATAATAATATTATGTACTACATTCTGTTGCATATATTATTATGAGGCGTGGTAGCTCAGATGGTTAACGTTCGCTGTAAATATAACAGAACGCAAGTAACTCGGGTTCGATCCCGCCGGCATCAATGAAATTGTTAATTGCAATTTTAAGTGCTCATTTACCATGTGCTCGGCGGTGAAGGAAAACATGGTGAGGAAACCTGCATGTCTGAAAAATCAGAAAAAAAATATTTTGAAGACATGTGAAGTTCGCCAACACGCATTGGGGCAGCGCGGCGGACACTTTCTTGCCCTAAAACACTCTCAGAAATGAGGGGAGGCCTGTGCCCAGCAGTGGGACGTATATAGGCTGTATCTTTACTTTTTTACTTAAGTTCGTAATATTATGTACTAAATTCAAGCAATAAATAAAATGGAATTGAATTAAATTTCTGGCACTTATATAAGTAATTTATCTAACGGATGGTAGAACATATTTTTTAACGACTTCAAAAAAGGAGGTATTCAATTCGACTGTATGTTTTTTTTATGTGTACCTCATAACTTTTCTCTAGGTTATTCAATTTTGATGTTTCTTTTTTATTAAAAAGCTGATTCTTCTCGTATGATCTCATATAAATTTGATCAAGATCTGACCACTAGTTTTTGAGTTATATTTAATAATGTGTATTAAATTGACTTCGAATATATTGATGTTCTCGTTTTAATTAAATTGATGTCGGTTGTACATATTTTTTAATTTTACCACTTGTTATATAACTAAAGTGTGCAACGAAGGTACAGTCGACCTGATGATAAGTGGCTTCTGCAGTCCACGGACACCTATTTTTATTTACATGGTTAAAATACTACGTATACCCGCCTCGTGGGGGCAAGGACGGGTTATATTGGACTTGATAGGTGCTCTGTATCTCCAGTTAAGTACCCTTTAAGGTAATTTAATTCATGTCAATCATCATTCATTCATCAGCGCACCGTCTAGAGTTTTATTAATGTGTATTAAACCAAATACAAATAAATTCCTAAACGTCTGTCACTCACTATAATTTTCAGAGAACACGGGTATCTTAACCTCAGGTAACTTAAAGTTTCTAAATCCTGTACTACAGCTAGCTCCTTTTTAGATTTTTCCAATGAAACCTAATATGTTTCTTTTGGTATTTAGTATTACCTTTATAAGGGTTCCAATATTATCGTTTGCCTCATTCAGATTGTTTATCATGCCAGCCGTTTTTTTAACACGAGGACATGCCTACGCATACCCACCTTGCAAGGATGGATTGTGTCGAACTCGAGCCAACTAAAACCCTATGGAGTTCTACCTTCGCCGCATATTGACAGGGCCACAGAAATGCTTTCTCACACATTTGTAGCCCCACCAGCACTTGCTGTTCCACGGCGGCTTCTCTCAGGAGAGGACTACTCCTTCCCAAGTCCATGGACACATGCAGCTATCTTTACTTGAGTTTA
Source organism: Parnassius smintheus behrii (assembly GCA_036936625.1). Classification (NCBI taxonomy): domain Eukaryota; kingdom Metazoa; phylum Arthropoda; class Insecta; order Lepidoptera; family Papilionidae; genus Parnassius; species Parnassius smintheus. The sequence continues at coordinate 31,733,761 of JAUPFT010000025.1, forward strand.
CTTTTCTTTACAATTTTCCATAAGGCCGGCAATGCTCGGACGATTACCCTGATCTTGCCGACGGGCGATAGTGATCACTTGCAATGGATGAGCCGTATGCTCGTGTGCCCCCTCTTCCATAAAAAAAACTTCATACAATGGAAGCTAAGGATGCGTTGTCACCTCTGAAGACTAAGATGGAATATATCTCAGCCTGCGATTATACTGGCTCTCAATATCTTTCGGACTGAAACACAGCAGTGCAAACACTGGTATTTAAAGACAGATATAGTCAAGAGTGTGGTTGACCTTAACGGATCCCCTAGGTAGAAAAGAAGTTCATAAAAACAAAAGATTAGAATTTTTATATAGAATAAGGATGAAAAATTAGCACACAGTCTACCTGATGGTAACTGAATTCCAAAGCATAGACATCTACATCTATCCTCAATTAAAAATCAAAATGCAGAATGCGTTGACTGCCTGAGGTCTAAGATGGAATGCCTCGTTTTCAGTAAAAAATATTTCCGGTTCTCTGAACTTACCACACGAAATACAGCAGCGTTAAACTGCTACTTCATGCTGGTAATCTGTGATAACGTGATCCTTGTCTAGTTGAGCCGCTGCATGACTATACCACGTAATATGTTTACCTACTTGTTAGATGCCCAACCATCAGTATATGCCCGGATACCTATGTAGGAATTAGCTGTGAGCACCGCGTGGGGTTGTGGTTTTCCTTTAGCAATTTTCCTCCTATAACATTGTTATTTTGGCATATTAATCCTTAAACAAGATGATTTATTAGAAAGAAAATTACCTATGTTGGCAGCCTAAGAGAATGCATTCATCACCCGTCTCATTCCTTTGATATCTTTAGAGCTAATTAAGGAAATTTAAAGGTAGATTTTGTGGACTCTGCATAAGTGACGAATGCAGCATCTAAGGCTAAGCTAACCAAACGAAGCGATTTCTGTAACCTTGCCCTACCATCTATCATCATCATCATTACAGCCCTTCACAAGACCACTGCTGATCGTAGGCCTCCCCCAAGCAATGCCACAAAGCACGGTCCTGAGCCACCTGCATCCATCGACTTCCGGCATGTCTTACCAGGTCGTCACTCCATCTAGTGGGTGGTCGCCCTACACTACGTCTACCGGTACGAGGCTGCCACTCGAGAACCTTTCTTCCCCATCGGTTGTCGGTTCTTCAAGCTATATGGCTGGCCCATTGCCACTTCAGCTTACTAATCCGTTGGGCTATGTCGGTCACTCTGGTTTTACTGCGGATATCCTCATTTCTGAGTCTATCACGCAGAGAAACTCCGAGCATAGCCCTCTCCATAGCTCGCTGAGCGACCTTGAGCGTCGTCATACGGCCAACAGTGAAGGACCACGTCTCTGATCCGTAAGTCATCACTGGCAACACGCACTGTTTGTACACTTTAGTTTTCAGAGATTGAGGTATACCTGACGAGAAGATGTGTCGTAATTTCCCGAACGCTACCCAGCCGAGTTGAATCCGTCGATTGACCTCTCGGTCGAAGTTGGACATACCTAGTCGGACTATTTGTCCCAGGTAAACGTACTCGTCAACAACTACCGGCATAGGTGTGACATGGACATTAAACATGATCTTTGTTTTGTCCATGTTCATCTTAAGACCTATCCGTTGGGAGACACCAATGAGGTCATTGAGCATAGTGCCAAAGTTATCCAGCGATTCTGCCATAAGGACTATATCGTTGGCAAATCGAAGGTGGGTGATGTACTCGCCATTGATGTTAATACCGTATCCTTTCCAGTCCAGTAGCTTGAAAACATCTTCCAACGCAGCGGTGAAGAGTTTCGGGACCCCTTTACTCGATACACCTTTCTGCAGTTGGATAGATTTCGAACTCTGGTTCTGTACTCGGATAGCCATCGTAGCCCTACTGTACAAACATTTCACCACCGCCCAAATTTCGACGGAATCAAAGGCTTTCTCATAGTCCACGTAAGCCAGGCAAAGTAGCAGATTGTACTCTTAGGTCTTCTGTATAATCTGCTGCAGGGTATGTATGTGGTCTATGGTACTGAAGCCTTTTCGGAAACCAGCTTGTTCGGGAGGCTGGAAGTCGTCGAGTCTGCGTGCGAAACGATTCGTAATGACTCTCGAAAACAGCACGTAGACGCGACTCAAAAGGCAAATCGATCTGTAGTTCTTCAAGAGCGCGTAGTCGCCTTTCTTAAAGAACAAGTCCACCGGACTTCATGCTCCACGCCTCCGGAGTAGTGCCACCATGGAGGACGGAATTGAAGAGCTTCAGAAGGACTTCAAGTACCGGTGTTCCACCCGCTTTCAGAAGCTCCGCTGTTATTCCATCCTCGCCTGGGGCCCTGCCGTTTTAAGGTGCTGGAGAGCCATTCTAATCTCGCTCAGACTGACGTCCGGGATATCATCGGAATAGTGTCGGGTAAGACATGCTCTTGGATCGTTACTCACACTTGTGTGTGGCTCCAACGATGATGTGTACAGCCCTACCATCTATGCAAAAATAGAAAGTACATCAGTGATTTATTCACAGACTCACGAGGACCAGTTTAATTATGCTACAAGAACATTTTTAAACGACTTTTGACTCTTCAGCGCAGTGGCCGCGCGCAACGCGTTCGAAGTGGATAGGTAGGTCTATGCTAGAGGAGCCGAGCACGAGCTAGGCACAAGTTGAACAGCTCTACTCGCGGTGTCGAGTGTAGATGTACAATGAGCCTACAACATGCAAATCGATGCATACGATGCAAATTCCTTTGTGTTCGTCAAAAAACCGACAATAGGCGGAGCACAGTCGAGTACAAACCAAACGCTCGAAGCGCGCTCGTTCGAGGCTTGTAAGTCGGTCCACACTACATGAATTTGTGCTCGACACATGCTCCGCTCGTCCTCAGCTCGTATAACGTAGACCCACCTCAAGAGTTTGAATTCCGTGCGGATCAAGTAGTTTTATGACCTAAAATCATGTCTTAGTCCACCCCCACGTTACAGGAGAAGCTCCTGTGGTAATAAGTAAAGCAAACTTGCTGGGCACAGGCCTCCTCTCACTTTAAAGCGTCCGACGCGCTGCCCAATGCATTTTGACAGATTTCACATGCCTTCGAATTTCTTTTATGTCTCACTCATGCAGGTTTCCTTACGGTCTTTACCTTTAGCGCTAAGCACGTGTTATATCAGCACTTAAAATTACAATTAATAATTTCATTGGTGCCAGCAGGGATTGAACCCGGGTTGCTAGCGTTCTGTAAAATATAATTTCATAAAAATGTCTACATTAAGACCTTTGTAGCCCGTTTAGCTCATATTACTGTATTATACACATAAGCAAGATATAAAGAATGAACACTCAACAGTACCGCAGGTGGGGTCCCAGCCTCGCAGACATCACTAATTGACCGGTAGCGGCCCCTTTTGTAATTTTTTTGCTCCTCTCAAACCAGATGTCTTAAATTTATAACGCAGAGGTCCACTTGAACAACCAATTCAAAAAGTGTGGATAATGTATTTGAGAGGTAAATTTCATTTTTGTTTATTAATTAAAATATCATATTATAATGAATTCTTATATTTACGCGAACACCACACATTGATTAAACGACTGTTACGGATTTTATGGCGTTTATTGGATTTTTAATTCCCGTACTTTCCAGCACCCATGGTCACGGGCGACTGAGGTGACTGACGTTCCGATTTTAGTGTTAACTCGGAGTATCTCCACCTTTCTCCAAGGTTCTACAAGCGGCACGTAAACACAATTTCACAATTTTACCATCATACAAAGTAACTGCACTTTTAGAACATCTTATTCCATAAACGCTAAAATTCAATTTACTTTAGAGTTAGAGACGCTTAGATATCCGCTTAGTTAGTTAGTCATCCTAAATCCTAACAACACCATAGGTCACATTGTGTATAGAAAAAGGACCCATACAAACCGATATTTAAACGGTGAATCCACCACCATTCTTCCAAAATCCGTAAAAGTAGTTTTAATCAATATCGTAGTATTATGCCGTATTTTCACGCCGCTTTGCTTGCGTGCATTTAGTCTCTTTAAACTGTTAAAGAAAGTTAAATCAACTACATAGGAACAAAAATAACATAATCATCTAAAGCTGTTGACAAGGTAAAGATTAAAATAAAGCATCAGCTAGCATCAGCTTGTGTATCGTGGAGGTAGTTTACACAAATTCTACAAGGACAAACGTTTAAACTCAGAATAAGTATTTGTTTCGTACGGGATTCGAACCGGCTCTCCGCGCCGCAACTCAATCCTAAGCCACTGCACCTCGGATCTGTCTCTTACATGTTGTGAAAATTTCTTTGCATAATCTATTTAATCCTTTTATTCATCCCGTCATCAGATCTCAATCACAAACACACGGAGCTAATATAAAGAGGAGACGGCCTAAGCGACTGTGCACTGTGATTCTAACTAGGTCCTGACGTCATCACAGTGGGCGTGGCTTTAGTTAGTATACTGTCAGCGTTCCTCCCGTGCGCATCGGTGTCGAAAATTGCAAATCAGTGTATTTTCGTATTATTAAGAAGAAAAGGATGAAGTGTTGTGTTTTATCGTGTAAAAACTACTCAGGTAGACGCTCTGATGCTATGGATGGTATCACATTTCATGTGTAAGTAATTATATATCTAATTTCTTAAAATAATTCTAGAAAGATCTCTTTGCATCGGCTTTCAAATATAATTAAATATATTCGATACTAGATGGCAGCACTTTGTGTCGTGTGAACTAAAAATATAAAGGTAGGTAAGTCGAGCTCAGTATCGGTAAAACAATCATACGTAGGTGCTGAAATTGTTTTTTTTTGAAGTTGGTTTCAGTCCTAAAGAATTTTTAATCGCCAAAATATTACCTTTATAGATTTTGTAATCATTTTGTAAACAGGTCGCCATCTACCGTCAAGTAAAGGAACACTCAAAAATAAAATAAAAAGACAGGGCCGTAATTAGAATCCAATTATGTTACCCAGTTACCCACGTCTTAAAATGAAGGTAATATTACTTAGGCTGATTTTTTACGAAAGGTCTACAATGTATATAAATACTTAAATATTTAGCATTTTGTAAAAGTCAACCTTCAAGAAATATTAATTTTATCCTTAGTAAAATAAAGTCTTCTTGAAATTAAATATTTTATGTACAGTATTCAGTCTCCTTGAAACTTTTCTTAAGAAAGACAACTATTAGAACGGTTGTAGTTCAGTTAGTTAAAAAGCTCACCTAGGTTATTTTATTTACTTTATGTTCTAGATTTCCATCCGAAGATAATATTAAACAGCAATGGATAGCAAAAATTAACAGAAAAGACTGGACTCCGACAAAATATACAAAGATTTGTTCGTGCCATTTCAATGATGACGACTTCACAGTTACAAAAAAAGGCTTTAAAAAATTAAAGCAGGGAACTTTACCCAGTATTAATCTGGATATATCGGTTCGTTTGGATGCACTTCGTATTTTACTAGTTTTCTTATTTTGGTAGAAGGAGTTAATTTCATATTGTTGTTTTATACTTTATATTATAGATTAAAAGAAAATTACCAGAGCCCTCAATATCACCACCTAGGCCTACCACAAGTGATTTAACCCGGCGAGCATGAGTTTAAAAAAAGTTACATCGAGAATGTGGCAGGGTGGGACATACCCATAATTTAATGTACCATATTTAAGTTCTTATTATTATTATTCTTACTTTGATGATTTTATTATGTAAAATAATGAATAATTTAATAGAATTTAATGAAACAACTTCTTAATTGTGAAATAATTATTACATAATCATGTTTTTCATAAACTTTGTAATTAAAGAAACAAAAGTTTAAGGACTTACAAAAATTTATAATTTAACAAAAATTTTATTCTTTGGAGTGTAAATCAACTTAAAATTAAAACATAATGAGAAAAACTTATTATTCATTTTTTTTTTCAATTAAGAATTATAATTAATCACAACTGTCGAGATCAGCACAATTTTAGCAAATACATTTTGCGTGCTCCATACACATGGGCTTGGCATAAGCATTGCAGGAATATTTGGTTTTTCTATCCTTCTTGTATGGACAATCCTCACATCTGACATATCGCCTGGGTATATTCACATGTCTAGGCGAGGGCTCACCGAACTGTTTTAAGATTCGCTGGCGGATGTAGCTTAGAATATGCTTTTTGATTTTCTTGAATGTAGGTGTTCGTAAATCATGAATTTTAAAAAAAATATTAATCACGAAAAAATTAAATTACGAATGAATTCCGTTCTCTTGATTGTGACGTTTTTGTTTGCTCGATATAAGTAAATATAATGCAAGCATTGATAGCTGCCATGTTCAAGACACCATAGAATAAAAAAGTATAAATGAATGAACAACAAATTTATATACTAAAATCATCAAAAAAAACTAATAAAACAATCATAATTAATGATCAAATCATTACGTAAAAAATACGTCAAAAATTGAGGCAGGGTATAACATACCCCATAACTAGAAAGAAGAAGCTAAAGCGAGAGATAGAACAACTTCGATGGAAATCGAAAAAAGATAGGCTAAAGATCAAAAGACTTCAAATGAAAGTTAAACGTTTGAAAAAGAAGGTGCTTATATAGTGACACTACTTTCGCTTCACATACAACTTTAAGATGTTTCTTTTTCTAAATGTAATACGCTTTAAGTATGTTTCGCTTTTGTTTTAGGTTCAAAATTTAACTGCCTTCATTACAGAATTGGAAACCAAACATCTTTTACAGGGAGAGGATTCCGAAAGGGGCATGCCCAGTCTTCATAGACACTTCGGCCATGAGTGCCCACATATAAAAGCATATAGATATGATAATATGCAATTAAAACAATGAAATGGTAAAGGAATTGCTTTAAAAAAAGTCGGGGTTTTGAAAATATTTGAAGTTTTTATTTTCACAAATGCAGTTTTTTTAACAACTATTTTTATCGATTTTATCGCGTTTTATTTCTTTGATTTTTAATTCCAGACATTTCGGGTGCTTTCCAGCACCCATGGTTACGGCAGACTGAGGTGACCGACGTCCCAATGTCAGTGTTAACCCGGAGTACCTTCAGATTTTTAATTTTTATTTATTGTCCGATCTACAGAATGAACTTACTGTGTCTAGAAGTCTTGCAGTGGTATGCTTGGGTTTTTAATTTCATTAATTACCAGGGTCCTAAGCAGGTGGTAGTAGCAAGCATCCTTCCTAAAAAAGAATTTATATATTAGATATTATATAGAATTTATATAATAAAATACACTTTACGACTAATAGTGATGACTTGCAATTCTAGCCCTAAGTAAAGATCAGCTAGGGCTTAACTTTATTCCTTCCATAATGCTGCTCCTCTGGTTATTACAGAGTTCTATCCGGTAGCAACCATTAAATCTTATATGCTCACCATAATAGTAGCGAGCTTGCTTTAATTGGTATGTGACACAAGCAATTAATATTAAGTCGCTGTAAGTTAAAACAGGAAATTCCCTAACATTTTAAAGTCTACATTTATATTTCTAAAGTCTGCCTGCCCTAGCTCTATTTAGATTGTTTTCCCTAGCATACTCAGAAAAATCATTATTTGTCTCCATATTTTGATGAACTATTTCAAGTATTTGAGCCGCATCATCCCTGTCCCTTATTTTTGTGTGGAATTTATTAACTATAGCAGAAGCCACAGCAGTCTATCATCAAATGTGTAGAAGCCCTGTTAAAGTAATTTTGATGAAATATTTTAAATTCAGTTTTAAAAATGCCATTCACCACCTCTACTACCCATATCGACACATAGTCACGGCTCTGGATTTATTAGCATATCTTGTCATTAACTGAAATTCACCATCTGCTGGAGACATTTCTGCGACCCTTAGACATCCACATCTATCCTCGATTACAAATCAAAATGCAGATGTGTTGTCACCCGTGAGGACTAAATCATTTTCTCGTTTCCAGTAAAAAGGGTCTCCGGTTCTCTACACTCACCATACAAAACACAGCAGCATTAAGCTACTATTTCACGCTGGTATTCTGTGAGAGGGTGCTCCTTCCCCGGTCGAGCCGACCCATTCATGCTACAACTATACTTCTAATATAACTGCAGCATGGCTCTACCAAGTATAACACACATACATAGTACTTGTCACTATGTATGTTTGTTATCGCAAAATGTAGTTAATCACAAAAGAGACATACTTGCAATGCTGATGGAACTGTTACAACATGGTAAAAAACATTGTGCTTTTATATAATTAGTTAGCAGTACACTGTGTGATGTATGATCTAAGCTTTGTTGTTCTGGGTGCAATACATTACTCACTTCAGATTGCAACGAGGATGGACTAGATGATTCAGATGGTTCCCGTTCTGCAGTTGAACATGATGCTGTTCTATCAGTTCATTGCCAGCAATTATGATATACACGGCATGACAACTGAAATAATGTAAAATACAAAAAATGAAGTCAAAGTGAAAAAATAAAAATAAAATAGATTTATTTCAAACTCAAATATAAATAAAATATTTATCAAGTTAAATGTTACTGCACAAGGACGGATTTAATGCCCTATATTATTTAATAATTAAGGACTGACAGACTACCAGCAGTCCAAAAACAATGAAAAATCAACTGTCTCCTTTCTTGGTAGTTGATAAAACTGGTTAATCTCATAAATAAGCTAGTATGTTTGTCAGATACAGCTAGGGCAGATGTGAAAAAATAAAACAAGTTCTTGAGTTGATATACAATCAGTGTAAAAACATGTATAATTATGAGATATATGGATCACATTTAATAAATTGAAATGTTAAACATGTTAAACACTTACCTCACGTAGCGCAAATAATTCCTCACGTGGAAAATCGAAGACAAACAATGTGTGTGATCTTATTCTCATAAGTGTCAGTGCCACAGCTGATGTATAGATGTTCAAGACGAACTATTGGTGCATTTTGCGAGTGCCACACTACACGTTCACTGTACTCGAAACTTGTACCTAATAAAGAAGCTACAATTATTATATTGATATTATTCAAGTAAACTCAGTTATAAAGCATTTCTTAGAGGAAGACATACCACATCGTGATATGTACCAACTATTTACCTGCTGTGTTCGAACCAATTGTTGAGAGATCAACAATTGCATTTTACTTTTATAACAAAACAATAACATGATAACAACACGTAATTTAATTCTTGTGACATAACAGTGACAGCGGCCTACCTGTCGGATACGATGTTGCCACTTAACGGTCATAAAATCTATGGAATGATATCGATTTTTATTCGATTAATAATATCATAAAAAGAATAATCTTTGACGCGTTTTAAGTTCTGCACGCTTTTTAAAATATAATTTCCTTTATTTATTGAAACTCTATTTCAAATGTATTTTTAAGAACAGTTAGCTTGTGCTGTATTGTTTTGTTATGCTTTAGAGAATTCGTGGTAAATCAGCTGGAAATTAACTTCTTGAATTATCATAACATGATTCCATTTTAAATGTTATGTTAAAAACAGATAAGAATAACAGTTAACTTGTGCAGTAGCGTTTTGTTATACTCTAAAGAATTCTTGGTAAATCAGCTAGTAATTCGCTTGTTTAATTATCATAACTATAAATGTGAAGGTTGTCAATGAATTCAACCGAGCCTATAACAACGGTTGTTTTAGTTTTTAATGGTTGACTGCCGCTTTTGATGACTTGAAATTAATAAAAACCTATTTTGCGCAATAAGTTTTTTCTCTTTGGTAATGAATAAACCACAGAAACCCCTTTAATGTATAATAGTCCTTTTTTTGATACAAGTAGCACATTTTAAGGAACCGCAAAAACAACTTTGTTATTTATACAAACACTATGAAAAACAAAATAATTTGTTGCTGGCGATAATGACAGTGGTATTTTGACTCGATTTAAAATATATGCTTGTTACTACTGAACTCTTCATGGGCCTGCGAGTCCGACTCGCACTGAACCACTTTTTTTCAACATTTAGTTTTATTCTAATAAATAGTTTTTTCGTTTAAGCGGAGCTCTTTTACTTTAGGTTTATTACCTCTTTATCTACAATAATCAATCTGAGTAAGTACAGTGTGTAAATACGATTCTTAAATTGTAAAAATAATAATTGGATTTGAACATCTTAGGTAGGTATTTAGTTTTATTTATTTAGAAAATATTAATCTCGCAATTATTTATTGTAATAATATAATTTATCACACAGCTAACGCCCTCATTAGCAATGTAATGGTGAAAGAATTTTCAAAATCGGTCTAGTAATTTTTGAGATTAGCCAAAAAACGTATTCATTGAAAGTAGCGCCCTCAATAATAAAATTAACCCTATATTAGATATCTAAAATTATACATAACAATCTAGTGGTGAAAGAATTCTTAAAGTTGGTCAAGTACTTTACGAGTTAAGCGAATAAAATATTCTTTGATAGTAGCTCCCTCAATAATAAAATGCATCCTACGTTTTAAGCACCATAGCAAAAAACGATTCAACATAGCCTAATCCGCACACACAGTAAAAACATAACCATCCTTTTTCGTCTGTAGTCGGTAAACATTTGGTTAATAACGGTTGCGTATCGACTGCTTTGGATAAATATCCATTGTCAACGGTTATTTTAAACCTATATCATAACATCGTAATAATTATCGAAAGATCATATAAGCATTGTAATAATGACACCATAAGTAATCGATTGAAAAGGGGAATCGATTTTTTAATGATTTTTGTGATTGGCAACATTTTTTATTTTATTCACTGACTAATGAATTACGTATTTACCTAATTTTATTTTTATCTTTTCGGTACTTTTAATTTGTGCAAAAATATTCCCATTGTTTTAGGATAAATGAATACCGCGATTAATAACCATAAATAAAGATATATTTTTTTAACAAATGCACATTGTTGGGCGTTCGATGGCCTAATATGGGCATCCCCCTTTTATCTTCAATAAATGTAAAGTTGAAAGACTTAGTTGGGCGTCAGTAGTATACCGACACATACATACGATATAATAGTCCAGCCGTTAGTCAGCGTGAAAAAATAACACATTTGCAGTACATAATTAGCGTGGGATAAGGTCAAGGAGAAAGAAAGAACACACAAACCTTTGCTTTTATAATATTAGTGAAATTATTAGGATTATTGTTATAGTAGGAGTAGGACTATACGTGGATTATACGTGGTAGAGCCATGCTACAGTTATATTAGTAGTATAGTTGTAGCACGAATGGGTCGGCTCGACCGGGGAAGGACCACGCTCTCACAGAATACCAGCGTGAAATAGTAGCTTAATGCTGCTGTATTTCGTATGGTGAGTGTAGAGAACCGGAGACCCTTTTTACTGGAAACGAGGCATTCCATCTTAGTCCTCACGGGTGACAACGTATCTGCATTTTGATTCGTAATCGAGGATAGATGTAGATGTCTATGGGCCACAGCAACCACTTACCATCAGGTGGACTGTGTGCTCGTTTGTCACCCTATCCTATAAAAAAAAAAAAAAAAAAAGGACTTTTTTTCATAACAATATCGGTATTTTAATTTAGAAAAAAGATGTAATTACAAGACGATTCACAAAATTAATCTTGAAATAAATACTCCCTGGTACGAAATTTCTGAGTACGTCCCCTTATATCCCACACCAAGCGTAAGGTAGCTAAACTACATTGCAACATCGATATGGAACGATGCGAGTAGTTTTACTATTTACCGGTAGATGGAAAACAGTTAAGTGGGCGGTGGTGCTTGCTGTACACCTTGTTTAATTTATGTTGGGAATTAAAACGGGTACCGGATGACTGGTGTAAAGCAGTTATAGTACCAATATATAAAGGAAAAGGGTCACAGCAGGACTACAAAAACTACCGCGGTATCAGCTTGCTTAGTATTGTGGGTAAATTGTATGCTAAGGTGTTAATTGAAAGAGTTATGAAAGAAACTGATGGAAAAATTTGGGATGTGCAAGCGGGTTTTAGAAAGGGAATGGGGTGTACAGATCAAGTCTTTTCCATGCGCATGATTGCGAAGATGTTTTTGGCCAAAAACCAGAAAGTTTTTTGTGCATTCATGGACTTGGAAAAGGCTTATGACAGAGTGGACAGGAATGTGTTATGGCAAACACTGAACTCATATGGTTTGAGCGATGGTTTGATACAGGCATTGAGGTCTCTTTATAGGGACTCTAGTGCTTGTGTCAAGATCAAAGGGGTCTACTCGGACTGGTTTGGCATCCAAAAAGGTGTCAGACAGGGCTGTGTAGCTTCCCCTTGGCTGTTCAACCTATTTATGGACCGGTGTTTGCAAACTTTGAAAGATGAAGAATGTGGGTTAAGAATGGGCGAGTTAACCGTCAAATGCCTTTTGTATGCCGATGATCAAGTCATATTTGCGTCATCGGCGGCTGAGTTGCAAATGATGGTTACATTAATGAACTGGGAATTAAAAGAAAGGGGAATGAAAGTGAACGCATGTAAGACGAAAGTGATGGTTTTTGAAAGAGAAGAAAGCAAAACGGTATGTGAAATAAGAATAGAAGGAGAGTTAATTGAGTAAGTGGATGAGTTTGTGTATTTGGGATGTGTATTTAGCAGGGATGGTAGATATGATAGGGATATAGAACGACGAGTAAATGCAGGGAATAGAGTGAATGGGGCACTATACTCTATTATGAAGAACCAGAATGTGTCAAAACAGGCACGTATGGTAATTCATAATGCTGTGTTAGTACGTACTTTAATGTATGGTAGTGAAAGCTGGGTGTGGCAGAAGAAGCACGAAAGTAAAATAAATGCTGTAGAAATGCGGTCTTTAAGGAATATGCTAGGGTTGATTCTGAATGACAGGGTGAGAAATTGCGTGATAAGAGATAAATGTGGTATGCAAGATGATGTTGTGACCAGGATTAAGAAAGGAATGCTTCGGTGGTTTGGTCATGTGGAAAGAATGAATGAGGAAAGAGTGACAAAGCAAATTTATATGGCAGATGTGAACGGCCGAGTCGGGAAGGGACGCCCTAGGAAAAAGTTTATCGACCAAATTGGCGATATTTTGAAAATGGGCCACGTTAGAAGTACCCTTAACCGACGAGCATGTATGCGTAGATATATGGATGTAAAAGAGGCGAAAGAGGTATGTCAGGATCGTGACAAATGGAAGTCCGTAGTCTCTGCCTACCCCTCTGGGTGACAGGCGTGAGTGTTTATGTATGTATGTATGGGCGGCGCTTAATACCCCCTCACCCCGCAAATTGTCACACCTTGTTACATAGTGAAATCTAAATATAACACCTGCTCTTTATATTTACTCCGTGCTCTCACATATACAATACGTAACGTAATTAACGCACACCCTCAGACACACCAATTAGTATATTATGTTATAATCATAATACATTCACTAAATTTTTAGTTAAACATTTTTATGCACTCATTATTTATCAAATTAGTTATACCAGTTCCGGAAGAATGTTGTGGTCACAGTACAAATCCACGAACGCAAAGACTTTCGAAATAAAGTTCATTTTTATTTATTTTTATAGAATGACAGAATTAGTAATAACACAAATAAAACTGCACTCTTAAAAGTCTTATTGCCTTAACTTACGGTCCATTTCAGTTTGTTTTGACTGTACAGATTTAGTGTGACTGTAATTTACGTAGTTTTAATTATTTTTGGGATAAAAAATTACCTATATTTTAAAAATGATAGGAATCGATTCAGTAAACGATTCTGAACAAAATACTTTCTCAAAGTGCGTTAATTATGTTACATGTTGTATATGCCTCATATGGGACCATTAATAAGGTAAGGTAAAGTACCTACTAAGGTACCCGTTCTAACAAAAGAATAATTGAAATCGGACCACTTGATTAAAAATTATCGTTAAACACAGCTAAATATACCTATATTATTATTATTCATTAAGTTTATAAGCATCTGTACACATTGTATATATGTATATATGGGTGTATATTTTCAAATATATCTTAATATATATAAATTAGGTGTCACGTTGTTTGTCCGCGATGGACACCTAAACTACTTAACCGATTTTAAGTAACCGAGTGCATTTTGGTCCAACTTGAGAGATAGGATAGTTTTTTTGCCCATTGGTGACCTATAGTTTTTTTTGCGAATTTAAGGATTTTTAATAGGACATGACAAAGGCTTATCGAAAAGGGCAGAACAACGTCTCCCTGGCAAGCTAGTGTTATATGAGTATTGTGTATTTAAGTAGTATTATACACTTTGTATCAGTATTATTCGTTGCACCTGCCGACAATAGCCTTTGGAAGTCCAGGTTGACTGGCAGAGAATACCAAATGGCGTTAAGTCCGTTAACTTTAGGGTGTTACATTTAAGCTTTTTAAATAAAAAAAATATTCTGGTAAATCGAGAACTTACATTTCTTTTTTTCGTCGTTTAAAAATAAAAAAGCATGTAATATTATGTATACTTATTATTTATGTATTAGTAGTAGTAAAAAGGTACGCACTAAGTTTGCCCACTAAACTAAAGCAATTAAACAAAACTAATCCAAGACATACATCTCCTTGGCACCGCTGAGGCCGCGGGTTCGATTTCTGCACGGATTGTGTGCTCAATTGTTACCCTTTTATATTAAAAAATAAGATTTCATCTATTTATTGCATAAACCCAATTGTAGTAGATCATGTAATGTTCACACTTAGCAGAAGTTAGTAATCAAAGGTCACTTCCGCAGACTCCTGGTAATGTTTTGTGACGCATTGTGAGGGGGTTACTTTCACCCACACTAAAACTAACATATCTAGATATATAAGTGGATATGCAAACTTCGAGAAAAGGTTTTGTATAGAATGTAATTTTATATGTTACAAAATTAAACAGCTATTATTAAATTAATTAGCTATTATTAGACGTATCAATATAAGGTTACATATCTTAATATTAATAACTAATTAATTATTATCATAAAACGTAATAATAATATATTACACCAAAGTTATGACACCCAGAGATAATTCCTCATGTACTCATGTGTGCAAATAATTGAGAAGAAAGATGTTACATATTCTTTTCTTAAATATGTTTGTAATTTTTATTTATTACTAGCCAGTTATATTTTCAAGCAAAATTATCACTTATTATGTTCACGAACACAAATTAATTTGAAGCGACATGATTTAATAATCGCCTTCATTACTTGCTAGACAATTTAAATCAGAATGACGCCTATTGTTTTAAATTGTAATTCGTTAAGTAGATTTTAAAATTACGATAATATTCAAATGGTTTACTACAATATGGAACTTTTAGACATAACAACCTATTAAGTCTACTGTTGAATATAGGCCTCCCCATGGATTGCCTCATAAGAGGGACATTTTGTATAGTTGCCACGCTTGCCAGGCGGGTTGGCAACAGTTTTTTTAGTTATTGTCAAGTAGACGCTGCTGCTCATCTCCTGATAGTTCCTCTCTGTCGCCTCTTACGACGCCCACGGGACGATATGGGGTAAAGTTCTTACTCTGCCACATTACACGACAATTATTAATTAAAGGAAATTATTGTTTTTTTTTTATTTAGACTTACCAACTAAGTATATATGAAACACAGCTATATTTTGTTATAATACTA
Organism: Parnassius smintheus behrii; assembly: GCA_036936625.1. Taxonomy (NCBI): domain Eukaryota; kingdom Metazoa; phylum Arthropoda; class Insecta; order Lepidoptera; family Papilionidae; genus Parnassius; species Parnassius smintheus. The sequence continues at coordinate 31,749,430 of JAUPFT010000025.1, forward strand.
TATACATGTACTTAAGGTAGGTGAGTATTGTACGTATGTAGTTCGATTAACAATACCAATTAGATAACGGGTCACGTCATACGTGACGTGTCTATATATAATTATATATAGACAATCACAAAAGAAATAGAATCTGTTTCTCTGATCTTCCCATACGTGGTAGAGCTACGCTGCAGATACATTGTTGTTGCAGCACGAATGGGTCGGCTCGACCGGGGCAGGACCACGCTCTCATGGAATACCATCAGGTGCGCTTGTTTGTCACCATTATTTCATAAAAAACTCGATATTCTTTTCAATTTTCACTTGAGATCGACTAACACTGTCTGAAAAGATATCTACGTGTATGTTTGCCTTTTTAAAAAGCCGATTATATTTGGATACGACAAGTAATATGGGGCTATTCTTATCGTAGTTTTCTTCTTCTTGGCACAAGTGACTCGGGTGCACACATATGCGCCTATATGTGTGCACCCGAGTCGATGGTTGAGGGATGATTTTGAAATAAGTAATTTCAACCAGAAAAAGTGATTCAGGGCAGTCAATGGCACCATTAAGAATCACTCAATTAATCAATCATCCAAAAAAAAAGCTTGTAAAGAAAGACCATGCATTATGGTGTAACGATTTTAGAGAGAAATAATCGAGTCTTTCCTCATTACCCCTTATAGTTTAATGCACTCCAGCAATGTATGAAAGTCTGCGAATCAACTTCCTTGGAATAATTTCCAATTGTTGAATATTGTTTTCATAAGTGGGATACTCGTATATAGACATACTTATACGTGGTCAGCCCGACCGGGGTAGGACCACGCTCACACAGAATACCAGCGTAAAATAGCAGCTTATCGCTTCTGTGTTTCGTATGACGAGTGTAGAGAACCGGAGGACCTTTTTACACGAAACGAGGCATTCCATCTTAGTCCACACGGGTGACAACGCGTCTGTATTTTGATTCGTAATCGAGGATAAATGTAGACGTCTATGGGCCACAACAACCACTTACCATCAGATAGACTGTGCGCTCGTTTAACACTCGTATCCTATAAAAAATTATTACAATACAAAAATATTCTATATTACAGCAAACTAACGAAAATAAAGAGCCTTTAATGCAATGACTGATTTAAATTCTTTAGTATTTCGTAGCATAATAGAATTTATCCTCTATCCGGCTTTTATTTTTAACTACATCAAGGGATTTCTTCGTGTCAATTAATGCTACTGCGTACAATATGGTGAATATAGAATTCGGAGACCCTTTTTACTGGAAACGAGTTGTTGTAGGTGTGGAGTTTGTTGTTATGTGTATAGATAAATAATGTTCAACACTTCGTACACTAACACATTTATTGCACAGAAATACAAAGTCACACCACTAATTATATAGTCAGAAGGAGAATGCAACCCTTACAAGAAGAAACAAGCTTATAGATATAAAAAAAGCGAAGAGAAGCTTAAGAGAAAAGAGTTAACAGGATTTAGTACAAACGTAAATATTTTAATAACAAGCGTCCGTAAGCTAAAGCGACAATCTCTCTCCGACTACGTAATTAACTACGTACTACGTAACTGACTGATCAAGGTTCAAGGAGGCGTTGCGCTCCCGCCAACCGCTTGTAGCCGTTGCCTCACGAGATAGCACCTTATATGGTAAAGAATCGATGACACCACCGGGATCGAACCTATGAGCGTCGGCCTACTGGTAAGTATGATGTTGTGTTATTTGCGTTGTATTGTTAAATGCGTGTGTGCATGTGTGAATGTATATTTATGTTATATATTATGTATGAGTTGCAAGTTCCCCACAGAGTCATTCCATCTTAGTCCTCACGGGTGAAAACTCATCTGCATTATGATTCTTAATCGAGGATAGATGTAGATGTCTATGGGCCACAGCATCCACTTACCATTAGGTGAACTGTGTGCTCGTTTGTCATCCTTAACCGATATCAAAGTCCACTGCTGAACATAGGCCTCTGCCATAGAATGCTTCACAGGGGAGACATAAGGCATAGTTGCCACTTGGTATTTTTGGTCGTTAGACTCTGCTGCCCATCCCTGATTAGTTTCCCTCCGTCGACTCTTACGTCACTCACTGGATGATATGGAGTAGTGGATATACCTGCACCGCCACTACTCAGTACGACCTATATCCACAGTATAATATTTATAGACTGTGCTATATCTGTATATATATTGTATTATTCTGTCACCTATATGTATCCTTAGTCTAAAAAAAAAACTACTGCATCTCAAAGGGTGACAATCGAATGATATTAAAATTTCGAGTTATCTTTAAAACATATGAGATGTAATATCACAGAGTGCAAGGTTCTGCAAAGTGTAATATAATCTAAACGTGATTTACGAAGAGGGAGTGTGGTAACAGATGTTCGAGCAAGACGTTTGCGTGTTAATATTCTTAAATGATAATATAATTTCGGTTGAAATCAAAGTGCCAATCATCGAATGTTTTGACAGCCTTGATGGTCTAGTGATTGTAAAATTGACTGCTAATCATTAGTTGCTGGGTTTCAATCCCGAGTTGGATAAAAAAAACAGTTATGGAATTTTTCTGTCATGAAATTCTTTGTGGCATTCATGTTTATCGAAAAGTCGTGAATTTAGCGGTGGTTCACCCTCTTGCCTCAAAAAGTACGTAAAGTCGTTGATCCCGCACCTGATCTCACTTCAGTCTGGCCGATCCATAAGTAAGCGGGGAGTCCACCGCCAGTAGAAGACTACTGGGTACCAACCGATAAGAGCCGTGGCAGCCTCACCGCATCCGGGGAGGAGGAAATCCACGGCATCAAGGGGATGCACAAGCATCTGTCGGGGGCTCAACAACATTCACGGGGCAAAGAAAGAAAGAAATTATCACTTTTGAATCTTATTTCTCTGTATTTTGTATGAATTGGTCTCAATACTGTATTATGAAGCTTTAAGGAAAGCAGTGAAATAGGTTCACAAGTATTCACACAAGTATTTTATAGTGTTTACAAAATATTGAGACAATATATAATGATTTGATGTTTTTATTATGTATTTTATTATTAAATACGAGTACGTTTGTTATGGTTGTATTCTTATTTGTTAACGCGTGCATATTTTGCCCGTTGATTTTGTATATTTCTTTGTTTTATATGTGTTGATAAAATAAATAGTCGTATGTGTCTTTCTTTCAATAAAAATTGTCGTTTCCAGTTCTTAATACTGATTTATCACGTGGTTATCATTGAAGGAAAACATCGAAAGGGAACCTGATACGTCTGGGAAATTAAAAATTAAAATAATTCCGAAGATATGTGAAATGCGGTTAACGCGACCCAACATTGTGGTAGCACGGCGAACACTAACTACCTTACCCTAAAAACCCTCTCTAAAATGAGAGTTTCTCTTTGTGATAAACTTAAAAATGAGGATATCCGCAGTAGAACCAGAGTGACCAACATAGCCCAAAGGATTAGTAAGCTAAAGTAACAATAGGCCGGCCATATAGCTGGAAGAACAGTTGTTACGATGTACCAGTTCTGGCTCACTTGTAGAGAGGTTGTACCAGTTCTGGCGCACTGAGTCAGAAGTTGTACAAGTACGACGTTCGTCGATTCACGATCCTAAAGAAAAAAAAAAAAAAAGGTTTTGGCATGCTCTGATCACGAATCTGCGGTCCATTTTTGCGTAGGATGTACGGTTCCGGAGATGTGCAGATCAATTAACTCTTATCTAATTGATATCCGCTTCGAGCCTCAACCGTTATTAGCGCTCCATTGTCCTTATCTACTTATCTATTGTTGATTGACTACCGTCATTATCTATTATTCGTCGGCGTGTGGGTCGGCTTATGCTATTGTATTATACTCCTTTGTTCCTATCTACACTAATCTGACTCATTAATAAAACACATTACCCAATTTTGTTAAAAGTTTTATTTATAAAATACAAAATCTTATTACTTATTATCTATAAAATAGGAGCGAAACATCTCATCCACTAAAATATCGTTGTACAATGTGTTCCCTGTAAATATACTCGTAAAACTATGCATTGAACATCCCTGAAACTTATATAGCAAATACATTAAGCAATATTCGCCACAAACTGAAGTCCACTCATTCTGAATCCTATCAACATTCCAGTTCCATCTTTTACAATTTCTTTTAAAAAACTCTAGATGATATCGTACAGGTGCCCGTCCGAATGAATCAAAATATTGACCGACGTCATTCGTATCGATATATAAAGCTACCCAATGTGACCCTGGTTTATCATCTGTATCCAAATTGCATATTATATACGTTGGTACGTGGGTGTACATGGGTAGTTTATTGGCAGCATAAACATTATTTTCTAGAGTGGGGTGAATCTTTTTCAGATGTTGTTGTACATCTAGTGTATCCATAATATTACTGCTATTAGTAGATTATTACAGTACCAATCTACTCAATGACTAATATAGGAGTGATCAATTATAGTGATTTCTAAATATTAAATTGCATTCTTTGTGTTATACAAATCGTATTTGAGTCACCAATACACTGAACAAGACACGACAGGAAGGACGTAGGAATGTAGAGATAAGCAACAGAATGTAAGGTAAGCTTGTTGACGCATAAAGATACTATCAATTCTACTGCAGAAATTCTTTAGATTAGAATTATTACTCACTGGTACTATATAAGACCAAGCAACTGCAGTCATGGAGTTAGTGTATGGTCGTTTGACCGCAGTGGATCTATCAATACTACGTTTGTGTTACTTCAACGCATCAAAGGCCATGGATGTAAGTGTTTATTCTATTGACAAACTTACTTTTCTTTCTGTTATTTTCTTACGTGTGTATGATTTAGTGTTAACAAATTATATTTAAATATTATGTGTGTGTATATGGTTAAGCCGTGGTAGCTCAGATGGTTAGCGCAAAATGTAAAATTCACAGTACGCGACCCGGGTTCGATCCCCGCCGGCACCAATTAAATTGTTAATTACAATTTTAAGTGCTGATTTACCACGTGCTCAGCGTAGCCCTAAAACCCTCTCAGAAATGAGAGGAGGCCTATGTTCAGCAGTGGACTTTAATAGGTTGTAACTTTAGCTTTTTTAACTTTTATGATTAAGTGTTAACAAATTGATATTAACATGATAACTGTGTTGTTGCAGAAATCATTGAGCTTCGATGAAAATACCTATAAACAGTATTACTACTCGCCACTCTCCCCTCAAGAAGAGAGTGATGACATCGTCATTAATAATAACACATGCGATGGTGGAAAAAGAAAATCGCAATCGATTGATCATTTTTTTGAAGCTGAATCAAAAATAAAAAAGAGGAAGCTGTTATCATCAACCGTAGCACGAGCCGCTAGAGATGGTGTATCATACATTTCTACTAATTCTGACGACGGAGACCAAGCGACGCATCTCATCAAAATTGAAATGTACGATATGAAGAAGCTATCCAAGATTCCAACTACTGATCATTGGAAACATGCTTCCACGAGGATTAAATATTACGTAAAGACTAATAAGGATAGCATCTACGACAACACAAACGCCCTCGTATACAATATTACAAAGACAATAGCAGAAAGTGAAAAAGTTAAAAAATACTTTTTTAACAATGACAGTCATTAGCTGATCATTAGTGAATGTGATTCTGTTTACTTAAATTACTTCCGTGTACTCATTATATTCTATTTCTAATCCTTTGTTAGACTTAAATATCGGACATTATTTGAAATTTGGGTATCAGTTGGTCTACCAACACTGAACTGTTACTTACTCTGCTACCTATTTTCTTCTTTACTATAAGGATGGCAAACTTCAGTGAAGTGTGCACCAGTGCTTTCTTCTCCACAACCATGGAAGAGAATACGGAACTATTCAACAGCGAATTAAATCAGGAGTTGTCTAAAGTTTGTGATGAAATGGAGAAGGATCAACTGTTCGATTCATCGTATGATGATGAGTTGTATAATCACTGTGCGATGGTTGAAACACAGTTTAAGTAAGTAAAATAAACATTCATTTCGATCATAATTTACACAATGTCTTGTACAGTTTTTAATAAATTTAAACATTTTAGTAGTCAACCACTACAACTTGGAAGAGGAACGAAGCGAACGAGCAGCAAAGAACCCAAGATCATCAAAAAACCAACAACGGAAGCAGAAGCGCCTACCTCTGCAGGGAACAGTATCAGTAACGATGATCAAGTGGAATGTCTAACGTGTCATATATTTATCAAGAAACGGTATTTAGCTAATCATTTTAAAAGTAATGTTCACAAAAATAATCTTTTAAATTCACATAATTCTTTATCAAACGTTAGTGTTATTGAATCTGCTTTTGGAAATAGGATTTTAACTTATAAAATCAAGAGTAGAGTAGATAGTTCGACATTGGTAAATTTTGAAACTCCTGAACTATTTTTAAATTCTATTAAAGATGATATTTTATTTTTAATACAAGAGTGTATTCATCAACACATAATTTTTAAAGTAAACTTCATATTGCATGCTGATTTTGTTCAACAAACTAAAGATATTCATGATACGTTCGATTTTCAAACGCTTAACTATATTATTTGTCAAGGAGATGACTTAAATATTTTTTTTTCATCTTTAAATGATACAATTACTACTAAAATTAGTGCATTTGAAAAAAAAAAGATAGTGGATGGAGTCTAAAAAACATAAAATCTATAGACATGAATGTTAATAAATTTAACCCCCTACGCGGTACTTCATACATAGATCTTCCTCGTGACATAAAATTAAAAAAGGCTGTTATAAATGTAAAAAGCAAGGATTATTTTTGTTTTAAATGGGCGTTACTCTCGGCGTTATATCCCGTAAACAAAAACGCGGATCGTGTATCATCGTACGTTAAACATGCAAATAAACTTAAATTTGATGGTATTTCCTTTCCAGTTAAAATTTCTGACATAGCAAAAGTAGAGAAATTAAATGATATTAGTATTAATGTTTTTGGGTTAGAATATAATAAAGAAAAACGATGTAATTCTATAGTAGGTCCATTATTTTTAACAAAGTGTCGTAAAGATAGACATATCAATTTATTATTTTTTTCCAAGGATACAAAAAATCATTATTGTTACATAAAAAATTTATCGCGGTTAGTTAGTAAACAAATTTCAAAAGACGGTCACATCATGTACATTTGCGAAGCATGTTTACTTCACTTTCCATCTAAGGAAAGTTTAAATAACCATGAACAATACGATTGTGCCCACATTTGTACAGAATTACCAAACAGTGAAACTTTTAAAAAAAAGAATTGGTTTGGTCAACCTATTTCAAATGATAAAATTAAATTTGATAGTTATGAAAAAAAGTTGAAGATACCATTCGTAGTTTATGCTGATTTTGAAGCATTTTTAAAACCAATAGAATCATGTTCTAACGATCCTTCCAAACCTTTCACACACAATATTCAGAAACATGAAGTACATAGTTTTGGTTATTATATTAAATGTTCATATGATGATAAATTATCAAAATATGTAACGTATTGCGGACCCAACTGTGCACACGTGTTTATGGAAAGTTTATCTAACAATCTCAAAGAAATAAATAGACTTCAAAAATATCCTCCACTTCCGCTAACAAATGAAGACAAAAACCAAATTTCAAATGCAACCATTTGTCATATTTGTGAAACAGAGTTAGCAGAACATTTTTATGATTTTGATTGGTACACCGGTAGTTTTATAGGTGTTGCTCACGAATCATGTAGCTCGAAGTTCAGAAAACCTCGTTATATACCAATATTTTTACACAACCTTAGTCACTATGATGCTCATTTTATTGTTCACGCGTTAAACTTTTGTGATGGTGAAGTCGAAGTTATCCCTCAAAATAAAGAAAAATATATATCCTTTTCCAAAAAATTAAAAATGAATAACCACGAAATTATATTAAGATTCATAGATTCATTTAAGTTTTTATCATGTAAATTAGAAGAATTGGCCAAAAATCTCAGTAATGATCAATTTCAGGAATTACGTAGAAATTATCCTAATGATGAAGATTTCTTTCGTTTAAAACGGAAAGGCGTTTATCCATATGAACTTATGACTAATTATGATAGTTTAAGCCTAACATCGCTCCCCGAACAAAAATTTTTTTATAGCTCGCTCACAGATTCCCATATTTCAAATGATGATTACAATCATGCTAAAGATGTTTGGAAACACTTTGGGTGTTGTAATATGCTAGATTATTCAAACCTGTATTTAAAAACAGACGTTTTACTTTTAACCGATGTATTTGAAAACTTTAGAAAGTTATGTATTAATACTTATGATTTAGACCCTGCCCATTATTACACAGCATCCGGTTTAAGTTGGGAAGCAATGTTAAAATATACAAAAATAGAATTAGAACTTTTAACAGATTATGAGAAAATTGCATTTATTAGATCAGGTATCAGGGGTGGTGTATCTCAATGTAGTAATCGTTATGCTAGAGCTAATAACAAATATATGGGGGATTATGATGCAGGGAAACCAAATTCATATATCACATATTTTAATGCCAACAATTTATATGGTTGGGCTATGTCTCAATGTCTTCCTACTGGTGGTTTCGAATGGGTAAATCCGAATACAGAATTTAATGTGTCTGAGACATCGAACTTCGGTTTTATTTTAGAAGTTGATTTGGAATATCCAGATGAACTTCATGATTTACATTCGGACTTTCCTTTATGCCCCGAAAACATTTGTGCAGACAATATTAATGAAAATAAACTAGTCCCAAATTTAAATAATAAAGATAAATATGTAATTCATTTCAGAAATTTAAAGCAGTGCATAGAAATGGGGGTTAAATTAACTAAAATTCATAGAGTTTTAAAATTTAAACAGTCTCGCTGGTTGAAGATGTACATAGATCTAAACACAAAATTAAGAACGTTAGCAAAATCAGATTTCGAAAAAGATTTTTATAAATTAATGAATAATTCAGTCTTCGGAAAGACTATGGAGAATATTGAAAAAAGGGTTAACATAAAATTAGTTACACACTGGGAGAACCAGGGCAAAGCTTTAGGTGCTCAAGATCTAATCGCTAAACCACAATTTCATAGTCTTTCAGTATTTTCGGAAAACCTAGTTGCGGTTCAGTTGCGAAAAACAAAGTTAATATATAACAAACCAATTTATTTAGGGTTTTGCATTTTAGATATTTCAAAAACATTAATGTATGATTTTCATTATAACTATATGGTTAAAAAGTTTAGTAAAATCAAATTATTGTATACAGATACGGATAGTTTAATATATCATATATTTACAGATGATTTTTACTCTGATATAAAACCTGACCTTTCATCATACTTTGATACCTCAGCTTATGATGCAAATAATATTTTTGAATATCCAAAATTAAATAAAAAGAAATTAGGTTTTTTTAAAGATGAAAATAATGGTAAAATCATGAAAGAATTTGTGGGTTTACGATCCAAAATGTACGCTTTTAACTTAGAGAATAAGACTATAGCCAAGGCAAAAGGCGTAAATTAATGTATCACTAAAAAGATGACCATGGATAATTATAAGTCTTCTCTATTTAATAAAAAAGTGCAATATTATAGTATGCTTAGATTTAAATCAATTAAACACACAATTTTTACACAAAAATTAAATAAGATTGGTTTATCATATAATGACACAAAGAGGCATATTTTAGATAATAATATTGAAACATGAGCTTGGGGTCATTATAAACTGCGTTATGTAAGTGTTGATAGTTTTTAATTTTATGTCTGCATGTAAATAAAATTTGTATTGATTGTAAAATAATGATAATAGTATAATATGACGTAGAGTTTATTACATATTTAATCGTTGTTTTATTGTAAATAATTTAAGTTAATTGTTGTTTATATTTGCGTGTGTGTGTGTGTGTGTGCATTTATTTGAGATTGAGTTGATTGTAAAATTATGATGTACTAATTGTGTTAGAAATAGTATACAGATCATTCTGTTTTATATAATGTTTGCAATATATATTAATTGTTAACACCAACACTTTCATTTTTTATTTCACCCCTTAGAACTTTAGACGTGTATAATGTTTCACTTTATCCATCCGTTTACTGCCATTGTGGCGGGGCCAAGTGGATGTGGGAAGTCAAATTTTGTAACAAATTTCATAAAATCAGTTACAGAAATATGTAATTGTGATTTTAATCAGATCACATGGTGCTTTGATGAAATGCAACCTTTATATAATTTACCAAATGTTAACTACCATCAAGGAATTCCAAATGTTAATATGTTTGACGGTGAAAACCCACATCTTGTTATTATTGATGATCTAATGAGAGAGTCTGATGGAAGAATTGTGGATATATTTACAAAAGGTAGTCATCACAGGAATCTTAGTGTATTTTATTTAACACAAAATTTATTTCATCAGGGTAAAGGGCAAAGAGACATATCCTTAAACTCAAGTTATATAATATATTTTAAAAACCCTCGAGATAAAACTCAAATAAGATATTTAGCACGACAAGTGTCACCAGATAACCCAAAATTTATTGAAGATGCCTACAGGGATGCAACTCTAGAGGCGCATGGATATTTAATGGTAGATTTAAAACAGAATACCAATGATTTTTGTCGTATCAAGACAAATGTCTTCCCATTTAATGGTTTCTGCACAGTCTACGTCCCCACAAAAGAGTTTAAATACACCAAGAATCAAACATTTCAAATCATTGCTAAATGATGCATCGTCGACTCACAACGCATAAACATTTGCTAAACGCTTTGCATACGCTTAAACCAAAATATCAAAGAGCATTACTTAAAACGTGTGATGAAGAAGAAATTAACTGTATTTGTGAGTGTATTCATAACGTTTTACAAGGAAAAGTACCTCTTAAAGATTAAGATAAACAAAAATTGAATAAACACAAAAATATACTCCGTCAACTAGTGCGTAAGTGTAAACATAAACTAAGAAAAAATATAATTATACAAAAAGGAGGGGCTTTCTTACCAATAATATTAGGTGCAATATTGAGTGGATTAGTGAGTGGACTAGCCAGTTAACATGGAAAATGCAAAGAAAATGATACTTATCGAACCTGGATTGATTGAAAAATTAAAACAAGAAAATAAGGTTAATACGAGTAGTAGTTTATCTCGATTAGATATCGAAATGCAAAATATTATGAATAGTAAGACGGACGACCGAAAGAAATGGATGTTATATTTACAAACACTGCAAAGATACCTTCATTTTACCGAAGAGGATCGTCAACCACTCAGATTACCAATTTATTCTGATACATCTAATGAAGATTCAAACGAGTCTAAAATTGGTTTTAAAAATAAAGATAGAGATCTAAAAACTTCAGTTGATGCTGAATCTTTGTTGGAGGAGAATCGATCCATCAAAAGTAAAGAAAATGTTGAAAATCCACTTTACACACCAGCTCAAATACTCAGTTTAATACCAAAAACTTATAATAAAAAAGGACAGTTATTATTAAACTTAGTTGAAACAAGTAGAGGTAAAATACATTGGGATAATGAAGGTACAGTCACAATTGATAATGAAAAAATTCCTGGAAGTAATATTGTTGATTTAATAAATGATTCACTAAGACCCTTAAAAAGAAGTGATCCAGTAGGTTGGGATAGATTTGCTGAAGCATTAAAAAATATTAAAGTACCACTTACTTATATTGGAAATCCAAAGAGATGTGAGTTTATTAACCAACTTCAAGCAAAAGATCTGAACAAACCCTCTGAGATTGAATTTCAAGAGTTTTCTACACCGAGCAGTAGAGATAAAAAGTCTACAACTAAAATACGTAAAAGGCTTGAGTGGGAAAAATGGACCCCGTACTAGAAGAAATTAACAGGATTTATTATGATCCATCTAATCCCGCTGGTTTTGGTAGTATTGATAAATTATCAAAAGCCATGAAGGGTAAAATGAATAAAAAGCAAGTAAAGGAATGGTTAAAATCACAAGAAACATACACATTACATAAACCCATTCGAAAAAAATTCCCGCGTAATAGGTACATTCTATCAAATATTAATGAACTGTGGCAAGCTGATTTAAGTGATATGCGAACTTATTCTCAATATAATGATGGTTTCAAGTATATACTTTGTGTTATTGATGTATTTAGTAAATATGCTTTTGCAAGACCAATGAAAAAGAAAAACTCAGAAACAACTAAAGAATGTTTTGAAAGTATATTTACTGAAAGTAATTTAACACCTACTCACATACAATCTGATAAAGGTACAGAATTTGTTTCAAAAGATGTACAAAAATACTTTAAATCCAAAAAGATTAATTACTATACCACTAACAATCCTGACATTAAGGCCAGTATTGTTGAACGATTTCAAAGAACACTAAAAATGAAAATGTGGCGTTATTTCACTCATAATAATACTTATAGATATATAGATGTTTTACAAGATTTAATATACTCTTACAATCACAGCTTTCACTCTAGTATTAAGATGTGCCCATGTGATGTAAATTCCAACAATATTATGACAGTTTGGACTAATCTTTATGATAGACGGTCAAACAAACTTTCTTTAGAAAATCCTAAACCAAATTTCAATGTGGGTGATTATGTTCGAATAACTAAATATAAACATGCTTTCCAAAAAGGATATGAATCAAATTGGAGTGATGAAATATTTATTATATCTTCAATAATTGATAGATCTCCATGGGTTGTTTATACAATAAAAGATATACAAAATGAACCAATAGTTGGTACTTTTTATGAAAGAGAATTACAGAAAATCACTTACAACCCCACCTCACAATATAAAATAGATAAAATAATTGACACTCGTTACTCAGGTAACAGAAAAGAAGTATTAGTGAAGTGGAAAGGTTATCCAGATAAATTTAACAGTTGGATTTTAGCTTCTAGTTTAAAAGAAATATGAATAAAGAAAGTTTTTATTTAACTTTGCTCAGCAATAGTTCAATGGAATACTTTCCTGATAACAAGACCACAAATTTTTCAACGAAATTACCGAAAGCTATTAAATTAGAAGGTGAATGGTCGGTTGGAGTTGTCGAGTTTCAATATCCATGTACCATGTTTACTGTTCAAGATCATGAAAATGTTATATACATTACAAAATCTATGTTAATGCCTAATGAAGATAAACCATCCACAGTGTACTACAAAAAACATATTCCAGCTACCAACTATGATAACGTTGAGCATATTTTAAGAGTGTTAAATGGTATCGGAGAGAACTTGAAATTTCGCTATGATGAAATAACAAAATTTGTGTCTATTTCTGTTTTGGATAAAAACATAACATCCGTAACATTATCACCCAAATTAAGTTTACAACTAGGTTATGAACCAAATAAAAATCTCCTAGAGAGAAATTTTGGAAAGTGTCCTGCTAATTTACACTTAGGGTTACCATCTCAACTCTTTCTATATTGTGACATTATCGATCCTCAGATTGTGGGTGATGTTATGACTCCTTTACTAAGAGTCATTTCATTAGATCCTACAAAATACATTTATGGTGCAAATAAAATGCACGTTTTCTCTCAATTTCACTACTTACCTGTTATGCGAAGAGAGTTCGATACGCTGGAAATAGTTATAAGATCGAGCACAGGACAAAAACTACATTTCCGAAAATTATAATAATGAATTCCCTTCGTGATCATCATAAATGTCCATATGAAAATTATTATACACATCAAGCTGGGTCAGGAGTTGGAGTAATTTATAAGGGTGCACCATACCAACGCGGTCATGGTATTGGGAGCTTCTTAGGGGGGTTATTTAGATCAGTTTTACCTTTACTTTCAAGTGGTGCTCGAGTGATTGGTAAGGAGGCATTAAGCGCTGGAGTAGGACTCTTATCGGATATGGTTCAAGCGCGTCCTATGGAAGCCTCAATAAAAGATCGTCTAAAGCAAGTTAGTACGAATTTAAAACGAAAGGCTGATGAGAAAATTGATCAATTTAACATGACAGGATCTGGGTATAAAACTAAAAGAAAACGATTGACCTCGTTCATTCCACCATTAACTGCTAAAGTGAAAGCTGCGAAAAAACTTGGTCTAAAACCAAAAAATAACAAAGATATATTTTCAAATTAAATATGTCTTTCCTTCATAATCATTCTTGCGAGTGCGTTAAGTCAGAATTGGATTTGTTTGCACTACCGTCTACACAAACTAGCATTGAAAATGGATTGTGGATTCATTATAAACCAATTTCATCTCTTGGTGATGATGGACCTATCGAGTTTTAAGTTCCTGGGACAGGCGATGACTACATAGATTTGTCTCATACATTACTCCACATAAAGGCAAAAGTATTAAATCAAGATTCAACTAACTTGATATCTACTACAATAGTAGCACCTGTAAATAATTGGCTGCATTCACTTTTTAGTCAACTTGATGTTTATTTAAACCAAAAACTTGTATCACCACCTAATAATACCTATGCATATCGAGCATACATGGAAACCCTTTTAAACTATGCTCCTGCTGCTAAACAATCTCATCTTACTTGTAGTCTTTGGTATGATGATACAGCAGGAAAAATGGATTCTACGGATGGTAAAAACATAGGATTTATTAAAAGACAGGAATTGATTAGTGAAAGTAAGGAAATAGAAATGATTGGTCATCTTCACGGTGACATTTTCAACCAAGATAAATTTTTAATTAATGGTGTTGAAATGAGTGTTAAATTGGTTCGATCTAGAGAGAGCTTTAATTTAATTGCTGGGTCAAACGATGTAAAGTTTAAAGTTTGCATTACGGATGCAACTCTTATTGTTCGACGAGCACGAATTAATCCAAGTGTATTACTCGCACATCAAAAAGTTTTAGCTTCTACCACTGCTAAATATCCTATTACTCGAGCTGAAGTAAAAGTTTTAACAATTCCATCGGGTGTTCAAGGAAAAACTCTTGATAATATATTTTTAGGGCAGGTACCCAAAAGATGTATAATTGGATTTGTGAACAATTCTGCATTTAATGGTTCCCTTACTAAAAATCCATTTAACTTTGAAAACTATGGTATTAATTCTTTCAGCTTATATATTGATGGTCAACAAATACCTTCAAAAGCTTTGCAACCATCTTTTAATAATAGCATATTTACATCAGCATATCATACTCTATTCTCGGGAACTGGTATTCACTTTCTTAATGAAGGAAATGGAATCTCTTGTGAACAGTATGCCAAAGGTTACTGTCTATTAGCATTTGACTTAACTCCTGATTTATCAGCCAACTCATCAGCTCATTGGAATCTCATAAAGCATGGTAGTGTAAGATTAGAAGTACGATTTGAATCCTCACTAATACAAACAATTAACTGTATAGTTTATGCTGAGTTTGATAATATTATTGAGATAGATAAAAACAGAAATGTTACTGTAGACTATAGTAGTTAAGGTTATAATATGTGTTGTGTGATAGATTTTATGAGTTATGTGTAATGCATTTTGTGTGTATGTAACTATGTGAAACATTATAAAATTAAATAAAACAAATTGTATGCAATATATTATTTTTTATTTCTTTATAAATATTCTATTTAATGTAATACAAAACTCTGTTCGAGTTTAAATTTTACATAAGCACACTGACTAAACCACTGAACATGCTGCTGCCAAGGATCATCATCATCTTCCCAATCTTTTAAGCCACCACCACAATGGAAACACTTGGTCCTGTCTGCATGGCCAGTATAAAAGAAACCGGCTTCTGCAAGATCTTCAGGTTTCTGTCGCATAACGAGAGGCCAGTTTTCGAAACTGAGCAACCGGCTAGATTTTGAACTGAAGAATGGATATTCAGCTCTTGAGTACTGCATATTCTTCTCGTTTTCATCTCCACTCAGTGTTGTAGTTTTGTTCTTCAATGATGTGTTCTGTACACGTATGCCACACTCATCTCTTTCTTCTGCTCTTGTCTTCCTGTAATTTAAGTAAACAGAATCACATTCACTAATGATCAGCTAATGACTGTCATTGTTAAAAAAGTATTTTTTAACTTTTTCACTTTCTGCTATTGTCTTTGTAATATTGTATACGAGGGCGTTTGTGTTGTCGTAGATGCTATCCTTATTAGTCTTTACGTAATATTTAATCCTCGTGGAAGCATGTTTCCAATGATCAGTAGTTGGAATCTTGGATAGCTTCTTCATATCGTACATTTCAATTTTGATGAGATGCGTCGCTTGGTCTCCGTCGTCAGAATTAGTAGAAATGTATGATACACCATCTCTAGCGGCTCGTGGTACGGTTGATGATAACAGCTTCCTCTTTTTTATTTTTGATTCAGCTTCAAAAAAATGATCAATCGATTGCGATTTTCTTTTTCCACCATCGCATGTGTTATTATTAATGACGATGTCATCACTCTCTTCTTGAGGGGAGAGTGGCGAGTAGTAATACTGTTTATAGGTATTTTCATCGAAGCTCAATGATTTCTGCAACAACACAGTTATCATGTTAATATCAATTTGTTAACACTTAATCATAAAAGTTAAAAAAGCTAAAGTTACAACCTATTAAAGTCCACTGCTGAACATAGGCCTCCTCTCATTTCTGAGAGGGTTTTAGGGCTACGCTGAGCACGTGGTAAATCAGCACTTAAAATTGTAATTAACAATTTAATTGGTGCCGGCGGGGATCGAACCCGGGTCGCGTACTGTGAATTTTACATTTTGCGCTAACCATATGAGCTACCACGGCTTAACCATATACACACACATAATATTTAAATATAATTTGTTAACACTAAATCATACACACGTAAGAAAATAACAGAAAGAAAAGTAAGTTTGTCAATAGAATAAACACTTACATCCATGGCCTTTGATGCGTTGAAGTAACACAAACGTAGTATTGATAGATCCACTGCGGTCAAACGACCATACACTAACTCCATGACTGCAGTTGCTTGGTCTTATATAGTACCAGTGAGTAATAATTCTAATCTAAAGAATTTCTGCAGTAGAATTGATAGTATCTTTATGCGTCAACAAGCTTACCTTACATTCTGTTGCTTATCTCTACATTCCTACGTCCTTCCTGTCGTGTCTTGTTCAGTGTATTGGTGACTCAAATACGATTTGTATAACACAAAGAATGCAATTTAATATTTAGAAATCACTATAATTGATCACTCCTATATTAGTCATTGAGTAGATTGGTACTGTAATAATCTACTAATAGCAGTAATATTATGGATACACTAGATGTACAACAACATCTGAAAAAGATTCACCCCACTCTAGAAAATAATGTTTATGCTGCCAATAAACTACCCATGTACACCCACGTACCAACGTATATAATATGCAATTTGGATACAGATGATAAACCAGGGTCACATTGGGTAGCTTTATATATCGATACGAATGACGTCGGTCAATATTTTGATTCATTCGGACGGGCACCTGTACGATATCATCTAGAGTTTTTTAAAAGAAATTGTAAAAGATGGAACTGGAATGTTGATAGGATTCAGAATGAGTGGACTTCAGTTTGTGGCGAATATTGCTTAATGTATTTGCTATATAAGTTTCAGGGATGTTCAATGCATAGTTTTACGAGTATATTTACAGGGAACACATTGTACAACGATATTTTAGTGGATGAGATGTTTCGCTCCTATTTTATAGATAATAAGTAATAAGATTTTGTATTTTATAAATAAAACTTTTAACAAAATTGGGTAATGTGTTTTATTAATGAGTCAGATTAGTGTAGATAGGAACAAAGGAGTATAATACAATAGCATAAGCCGACCCACACGCCGACGAATAATAGATAATGACGGTAGTCAATCAACAATATTTTTTTTTTTTTTTTTTTAGGATCGTGAATCGACGAACGTCGTACTTGTACAACTTCTGACTCAGTGCGCCAGAACTGGTACAACCTCTCTACAAGTGAGCCAGAACTGGTACATCGTAACTACTAAGAACCGACAACCGTTGAGGAATAAAGGCTTTTGAGTGGTGACCTCGTACCGGTGGGCATAGTGTAGAGCGACCCCCCACTAGATGGAGTGACGACCTGGTAAGACATGCAGGAAGTCGATGGATGCAGGTGGCTCAGGACCCTGCTTTGTGGCATTCCTTGGGGGAGGCCTATGTTCAGCAGTGGACAACCTTAAGGACTAAGATGGATTGCTTTGTTTTTGTTATGAAACATTGCAGCAGTAAATTGCTATTTCACACTGATATTCTGTGAGAGCCCGGTCGAGCTAACCAATCCTTGCCAACCATAATATGGCTGCATCGTGGCTCTACCAAATTAGGGTTTTAAGAAACATACGACGCATGGAGCGCTAAGAGGCTTTTTGATGACTTTACTTTAGTAACCAAACTTTTCAGCCTCTTGCACAGGCACAAGTGACCTTCTTTGTATTATTCGGGACGTAACGCCTCGTTGGTCTAGTCTACGTAAGAGCAACTGCTAGTCATGTGATTCCGGGTTTGAATCCCGCGCGCGTCATAATTAGATATTCGGTTTTTCTGTCAAAAAATTCTCAGCAGCACAGGGTTAGCATGCTTCTTTGCGAGCAGTGAAGTAAAGTGGGTTCTATGTCCTACGGAGACGCAAAAAGGAGGATAAAGAGTTTAACATTTGGAAAATCCAGAAGTGCACGCCTCATAACGTTTAATTAATTGTGATGAAAAAAAAATGTATCCCTGACTTTTAAAATATATTATTTACGTGTTCCAAATTTTGCGCTCCCTTATTTTAATAGCTAGTGTCACCCAAAGGGAAAAAAAGATTGTTCTATCTCATTTTAACTGGATTAAGTGGTGCGTGCAGCGTGCCATCGTTTTCATGTGAGAGAAATACCTAAACCGCTTAGCATTATGAGGCGTGCAAAATTTTTACAAAAATAAATCGATTACAGAAAGTTTAAAATCGGCTGTATGGTACTTTTGCCCTCTGTCTATCAAAGACTAAAAAAATAAATTTATCAAAATCAAAATTAAAAATCAAATGGAAATCACTAGGTAGAAGGTACATTTATAGAAATAAAAGTCATTTTATTAACAAACTACGCGTACTAGGATATTGATATTATGTTAAAGGGAGAACTAGTTGATGTAACTCTGAAGCTAAAAAAAAACCCGATCTCGATACGTCAATTTGTTAGGGAGCTATATAATAAAATCAGCGTACAGACTTCCGGTCGTCCACGTAATTTTTTCAATCCGTTTTTTTAGGTATCAATATAAAATGATTGTTTAGAAAATATAAGATGTGTAAATTAGATTATTTTTTTGATATAGGGCTACTCATATTATCGTTTAAGTGCAATATGTTTATGATAAAGGCATATTAAGACCCCAAAATTGCGTGTCGAAAGTAAAGCACTTCACCTTAACCGCTTCGCGTATGTGCTTCACATGGAGTTGTGGTCAGGACAGCCCGACTCAACAGAGCCCAGCCATCTTTTACTTGTTCAGCTGTAGTGCTGCAGCACAGGCTTCTTAAGTGTATTGTCTTATCTTTATGATATAGTTTCGTCTTTTTTTTCTTACCATCGGTTGGACTGAGTGTTCATTTCTCACCCTAACATTGAAAGAAACTTTGTAAGAACATAAAGAAAACCTCTGCGACTAATTCTTGTCGTTAATTTGTAAGAGGAAAACATCCTGCTCATTTTAATCCTTTCTCATTTAACCTGTTGTTAAATCTGGCTGCAAATCTCAATTAAACTTCGGCCGCAAAACAGTCGTTTGTGAACGTTAACTGCGAAGGTCTAACGCAATTCTATTTTATTACAAATAGACCCTGGGCCTTTAGGTCATTTTGTGGATAATTTACTTCCCGAACTAGATCCATCTTTGTGCAAATGTCTTATAGAAATACTCGCTGGGCTGACAAATGTTATTCTGCTCTTTCCGGTAGATGGCGATACGAGTTTGATTTAAAAAAAAATATTAGCTTTTTATCCTAGTTTTTTTTTTAAATATTAATTGAACTAAATCACAGATATTTCCTTCTATTTTATCACCGGTATTAAAAAAAACACGCAAATTTTTGATTAAATCTTTACATCTGTACAATATGGCCGTATAGAGCAAAAAAGAATGAGAAAAGGAAATTATGCATGCAATATTCTTTGGCGGTAGTTGTAAAATAAAATACACATTGCTCTAAATAATTAAATTATTTTTATAGATCACTTTCGTTTCTCACAACCCACAAGAAGATAAGTTTTCAAGCTGAGTTAACAAATTTCAAACAGCTACAGAAATACAATTAAAACTGGTAAAAGAGACGGAGATGTCACTATCTAGCTGCGTAGTAATTTACCTTATAAAACATTCATTATTGCTGCACCGCCTCCTATATGTCTATTTCTGCTTGGCCTAGTGGTTGACTGGGAGAGAATGCCCTATAGAATTTAGTCTAATATGTACTACTTTGTGTATGAAAGTGTAAAATAAAATATTCGGAACGTGATTTACGCGAGAGTGGAATTAAATAGCGGGCGTAAATGACGCGACGAGCTACGAGCAGTGTTACAAATATTGTGTCTGTATCCTAAAGAAATAAATTAGGGATGTATGTTTTCGATTTAAAACTTTTGAAGCAAAAACTTCTTTCGACGCGTTGGGCTATTTTGGGATGGTGAAAAAGTATATAACTCGCGTGACTGTCAAACATTTCTTTTATGGGAAAAGGGTGACAAGCGAGCACACAGACCACCTGATGGTAAGTGGTATCTGTGTGCCATAGATATCTACATCTATCCTCGTTTGCGAATCAAAATGCAGATGCGTTGTCAACCTTGAGGCCTAAGATGGAATGCCTCTTTTCTAGTAAAAAGGTTCTCCGGTTCTCTACACTCACCATACGAAACACAGCAGCGTTAAGCTGCTATTTGGCGCTGTTATTCTGTAATTGCGTGGTCCTTCCCCGGTTGAGCCGACTCATTCGTACAATTCGTACATACAACTATACAATTAATATAGCTGCAGCATAGCTCTACCACGTAAAAGACGCTCAGATACCATTAACTAATAATCATTATTTTTCCTGTAAAACAGGACAATAAATGAAAATTTTATTCCTACAAAATATTTCTTAACAACCTTAGAAGTTTTAAATTCAGACGTGTAGTCCTACGACTGGTAGTTTGTTTAATGTTAAGAGAGTGTAATAAGCGTAAAATAAATGCGCAACGCACAAGTAATTGTGGGAAAGCATAGTGATGTAGTTTGACTCCAGCCACCAGCCATTATTACAAAACAACCTAGGACGGTAGTGGAACGCTATAACTATTTCGTGGCTGTAGAATGAGTCAGCTCGACCGAGAAGGATCACGCTCTCACAGTATACTAGCGTAAAATGGCTAGTTATGGGGAGGGATATAAAGAGGAGGCCTATGTCCACTAGTGGACTCCTAACAGGCTGTGACGGGTAACGGTATAATAATATCATGTTATTAATTTTATTCAAACAAATAAGTTAATGTAGGATATTTATATTTTATTTAAATATCGACTTTGTTGAACGAGTTTAGGTCGTACTATGTTAGACAAATGTTGTCATTGTGATCTATATTTTTTAATTAATTTTAGCCAGTGTTTGACCGCAATCCCACATAGTGGTAAGACCTAGATGGTAAATCGCACTGTCTTAGTGCAACAAAAGAGTGAACGACTCTTGGCTTGAAGAAGCCCAGATTGTATTCGGACGCATAGACAATCGCCATCATACTATTTAGCTCCTTTTTACTGTCTCTGAATAGAAAACATTTAACAAGCCCCATTTGATACACGTTTTATGCTGTTAATTTACACTTTGATTTTGTGAAAAGACATATTTTTATTGACACCTAGCCACCAGCCGCGGCTGTGTTTTTTCTCAAAGCTTCAAGTTAATGGCATTGCTCTTTATATTCTCGTATTTTTTATCACAAGAGGTTCAGCTAATCCGAAGACTACGCCGAATACGGCACACAGACAGACAAAATTTTAAAACATGTTTTTGATCTCTTAGGGTCGACCCACACGTACCACAACCACAACCACACCATAACCTTAACCACAACACACGAACGGGTGCATTTTGTATTTGCAATGAATATTACAATTAACATGTACTACAGTTTGCCGTCATTATCGACTGCGTGAGTGATGCCGACCACAGCGCAACCACTACTTAACCACACGGAACTAGCGGCCGGCCACGTCGCAAACACAATATTGCGTCGACGCCGTGACTAGGGATGT
Source organism: Parnassius smintheus behrii (assembly GCA_036936625.1). NCBI lineage: Eukaryota > Metazoa > Arthropoda > Insecta > Lepidoptera > Papilionidae > Parnassius > Parnassius smintheus. The sequence goes on from JAUPFT010000025.1 coordinate 31,771,723, forward strand.
AACGCAACCACAACGCAACTGCAAAAACCTACAGCGATATTATTCACACGTGACTTAATTTTGTCGCTGCGATGTGGTGTGGTTGTGGCACGTGTGGGTCGACCCTTAATAGCATACTAATGAATCATTGAAATGAAACATTTTAATATTACAGGCAGACGCCTCAACTATATTTATTTCTAAAAAATGTACAAAGACAAACATCCAGACCCGGAACAATGACTTGTAGGTCATTTTAATACATATTTCGTGCGGCATTCGAATCCGCGGCCCTGAGCGCAGTAACTCATTGCTAAGCCACTGCTCTACGGAGGCGTCAAAACTTTTATCATTTAAATCCATAAGTGAAGATAAGACATCCTTTTAACGGTAACAGTACAAGGTTACAAGGGTACAAGGAACCATGGCTGACAGGCGCAAATTTATTACCGTCCGAGATAAGTGCTTCGATCGGCGCATCCTGTCGAAATGCTTATATGTTAGTTTGCTTAAAGGAAATTTTAATGGATATTAGTTTCTTACCGTCTAGTAAGAATATCCACTAGCCCACATCATCGCAGGAGTATCGCAAGAGGAAACAGATTAAAGTGAAACAGAAGATGTGCAGCAGCAGCTTGCTGATAACAGCTCGGCATAATAAACAGTTGCGGTCCGCCAGCTCGCCTGCAGCGCGGGCTGTCTGCGACGATTGAATGAGGCAATTAGTGGGAGAGGTCTTCGCTTAGCAGTGGAGTTTTGATGAGCTGGTTATGGTAATGGTAGTGTTATAGTAACATAACCGTTATCAATGACAGATATAGTCGAACTCATTATAATATTGTCTTGTTATTATATATTTGTGTATATATGTTTATTCTATGTGTGTGTGTGTGTGTGGTAGAGCCACGCTGCAGCGATATTACGGTTATAGCATGATTGATTCGCCCCGACCGGGGAAGGACCACGCTCTCACAGAATACCAGCGTAAAATATCTGCTTAATACTGTTATGTTTCCTATGGTGTGTGTAGAGAACCGGAGACCCTTTTTTTACTGGAAACGAGGCATTGCATCTTAGTCCTGAGGGTCGACAACGTATCTGAGTTTTGATTCTTTACCGAGGATAAATGAAAATGTCTATGAGCCACAGCATCTACTTACCATCTGATGGATTGTGTGCTCGGTTGTCAGCTTTATTCTATAAAAAATCTCTGTATATACATCCCCTTTATTTTATTATCTATGATATTATTAAAATATGTATGTATATGTTTACGTGTTATGATATTTTTATATATTTTCTGTTACCGTCTTCGTATTGTTATTTAAGGTTGTCTGGCAGATAATGCTTTCCTATATTGTTTTCAAGGTTCAATTAAGAAATCAGAATGAGAAGGCACTATGAAATTTAAGGCCAGTACGACGCTTGAAACGTAGTTAGCTCAAGTGTTAAGTGCATATAAATTTCACAATACGCAAACTACCCGCGTTCGATACCCTCACCAGATGGAACCAATAAACTTCTGAATTGGAATTTTATGTTCTGATTTACCATGTGCTCAATGGTGAAGAAAATTATCCCAAGGAAATCTGTATGTCTAAAGAAATAAAGTATTTCCATGATGGGTGAGGTCCACCAACACGCACTGAAGCGGCGCGGCGAACTTATTGCTTCATAAACCACTCAGAAAGGAGAAGAAGCCTGTGCCCAGCAGTGGGATGAATATAGGCTGTAACTTTACAACCTACATCAACCTACTTAACTTTTTTTATGTTCCCGATGTTTCGAGCACTTTACAGCGCCCATGGTCACGGGGGGAGGGGTGGGACAGAGGTGTTCAACGTCCAGATGTCATAGTTAACCGCGGTTACCCTCAAATAAAATTTTTTTTTGTTCTAATCTAAACAGTATGGACTTATAGTATCTTGAAGTGTTGTAGTTGTATGCTTGGATTGGGATTTAATTTTATTTATTATAGGATCCCAAGCAGATGGTAGCGCCCAGCCATCTTCTCTATTGAAATAAGGATGTTTTTTGATTTTAATAGCCTCGCCAATCATCCTTGGAAGGAATCTGTGTTCTTTAGCGAGAATTTGTGGTCTATCAAATCTGATACAGAATCGTCCTCGTCACTACAATATTAATTCATAGAAATCCTCGCTAAAGAACACCTTCCAATGGTTCCTTCCAAAGATGATTGAATGAGTAGCGTTCGCGTAAATGTAAGAAATCATTATGTAACTTAACTTTTTTATTGCTACGAAAGTTAATGCGCGTCTTGGCTTTTAAGCAACCACGAATCTTGATTAAAATTTTTACCATACATTATTTTTACTTTGCTTCTTAAAAACAAAACTTTATATCCACGCTATGATTTTCTCCTGTATCTTGAAGGCATCTTGCATACGAGTACATAAACTGCACATAGAAAAACATTCAGTCCCTTCGGTGACGGTGTAAGAATATCCACTGCCCAATATCGACCCGAAGGTCACAAGTCAGGAGATGGGCAGCAGCGTCTTCCTGATAACGACCAAAATAAAACAGTGCTGTTGCCAACCCGCTGGCCAAGCGCGGTAACTATGGCAAATTATGGGGAATCCTATGTTCAGTGGTGACATTTAGTTGGCTGTAACGGTAACGGTAAACATCCAGGCCAGGGACAATTATTTTTGGCCATCCATACACATTTTCTGTGCCGTATTCGTTCTCACCACCTCCCATGGTCCCACCGACCCTCAGGTAATGCGAGACGAATCTCGGGAGATGCGCGCGGTAAGAAAGAAAGAAAGAAAGAACCATTTATTTGATGATCACACTTTACACACAATTTAAGAAACTTAAATATAAATTACAAGAGGCATAAAATATGCATGCGCAGGTGTAAGACTGATTGCGTATTAAAAATTATTAATAAGCAGAACATGCATGATGTTAATTAATAATGAAAAAACCAAATAAAAAATTGAAGAAAGAATTTAAAGATAAAATATGACATCAAATAGGTCTCCAACTCAACATGATGCTGCAAAGGCAGCGCTGGCACGGTAATAACACTATAATATCACCGTGGCGCTGGGTTTAGGTCGGAACCTTGTGACTTCACTGACGAGTCGGTGTGTGAACCTTGAATTACGCGTAACTACAACTTATAGACTAAAAGTAATTAGGCATTGGGTTAAAGAGTAGTGCTAACGAACACAGTTAACAGACACATACTGATTAAAACTACTTTTACGAATTTTATCGCGTTTTGTTTATTTTATTTTTAATACGCGACGTTTCGGGTGCTTTCCAGCACCCATGTTCACGGGGGACTGAGGTGACTGACGTCCCGATGTCAAAGTTAACCCGGAGTACCTTCAGCTTTTTAATTATTGTCTTTGGTCCGATCTACGCAGAATGTAATAACTGTGTTTTGAAGTCTTGCAGTGGTATGCTTGGGTTTAGTTTTAATTTTACTAATTATAGGATCCCAAGCAGGTGAATGAAACCATGGTCAGTTTTGATGTTCAGTCTCTATTTACATGCCTACCTGTTGAAGACTGCATCTCAATTATAACTAGGAAACTAGATGAAAATAACATGCCACCAGAATATGCAGTACTACTAAGACATTGCCTTACATCATCGATCACTAATGGTTTTTATTAGTGATCGATGCCTTACATCTGGCTATCTATTGTAGAAGGAAGAGTTTTAGAAGCAAGTAGATGGTGTTGCGATGGGCTCACCTGTATCTCCCATTGTCGGCCGATATATTCATGGAAGACTTTGAGGAGAAAGCCCTCCTTACTGCACCTGTCATCCCAAGGTTCTACAAGCGGTACGTAGACGATACTTTCACAATTTTATCATCAGACAAAGTAACTGCATTTTTAGAACATCTTAATTACATAAACTCTAAAATTCAATTTACTATGGAGCTAGAGGCAAATAATTCCTTAGCTTTCCTAGATGTGTTAGTCATCCGAAATCCTAACAACACCATAGATCATACTGTGTATAGAAAAAAGACCCATACAAACCGATTCTTAAATGGTGAATCTCACCACCATCCTTCTAAGTTAGCTACCGTAGGCAAACCTTTGTTACAGAGAGCACGAGGGATCTGTGACAGCAAACACCTGGCCGCCGAGCTTCATCACGTCAAGCAGGTTCTGCGCGACAACAACCTTCGGGTCCCGCGCCTCCGTCACAGTGACCGAGTGAAGCCGGCCACAGTCGAGCGTGTGCCTGCTGTACTACCATAATATGTCAGAGGTGTCACAGACAAGATTGGCTACATCTTGAAGCGAGCTTCTATTAGAATATTCTACAATCCGCCGAAGAAGATTAGTCAGTTCTTACCATCCGTCAAGTGTCATATTACTCTACAAGATGCAGGAGTCTACAAGCTTGATTGTGATTGTGGTCTCTCATATATAGGGCAAACAAAGAGATCAATTAGAACCCGCGTAAAAGAACACATAGCTGACGTGAAGCATCAACGTTCCGGGAAATCTGCAGTTTGCGATCATATCCTAGATGGCTTCATCCATTACATCAGATTTGATAGACCACAAATCCTCGCGAAAAAACATCGATTCCTACCAAGGATGATACGTGAGGCCATTGAAATTAAAAAACATCCTAATTTCAATAGAGAAGGAGGCTGGGTACTACCGCCTGCTTGAGATCCTATAATTAATAAAATTAAAACTAAACCCAAGCATACAACTACAAGACTTCAAAACACAGTTAGTTCATTCTGCGTAGATCGGACCAAAGACAATAATTAAAAAGCTGAAGGTACTCCGGGTTAACTTTGACATCGGGACGTCAGTCACCTCAGTCCCCCGTGTCCATGGGTGCTGGAAAGCACCCGAAACGCCGGGTATTAAAAATAAAGTAAATACAACGCGATAAAATCCGTAAAAGTAGTTTTAATCAATGTATAGTGTTCGCGTAAATATAAGAATTCATTACACACATACTGCACAAATATCAATATAAATGGTGTGTAGTACATACACTACACATAAAATATTTGGCTCTATGGGGAAGACAAAGCAAAGTAGCAATAAAATTTATGATTTTAGTACCTACATATTTATATTCTGTAGTCAAAGAGCACAGTACTTGCACGTGTCTCTTTCCCGCGCGCACTGTCTTGTACTCTCTACAAATGTTTTATCTGTTCCTTGTCCCAGTTTTACGTCATTCTCCCACTTCTGGGGCTCACGGCACAATAATTCCTACGTCGTCGGGCCTTCCAGCGTTTCTTACCTGGTGTAGGAGAGACCGTGAGCAGGAAATGTATCCCCAGGGCGAGGCCTTTCCATTGCGGTATTCGAACCGCAGGCTCGTAACGCCACAATCAAACGATTAGTCGCTGTGCTACGAAGGGAGGTCAAAATATTCGCGGTGTGATATAGGAAAGGTGCCAATGAGAAGGAGACGTGTTACTTGTTCTAGATGTTTAATTATTCCACCTTATAACACTATATTAACGTGGGGGCTACACTACACTACAACGGACTGATAGGGAAAGGGAGTAAAATTGAACATGAAATTATTTTAATTTTTGGTATATTCTCCATTAACCTTAATAACGTATGTAGTATAAAAATAATAAACCCGATTTATTAAGAGAGGGAAGAGTTACCTTGTCAGGTCGACGGTAAAGCCTAACTTCTCCGCTTCGCGTTTATGATGTTTTGAATAATTATACCTCCATTTTGCGTTGTGATGGCGGCGTGAGTGAATATATCACTTCTCTTCGTCAGTAAAACGTATTCTTTTTCTTCATCGGCCATAAAACTATTCTCCCATTGTAAGGTTTTATTATTACTAAAATGACAAATCAACTCACAGTCCGCTTGATGATATATAGCCACTGCAGTTCAAGGTCACCTGCAGCCTACTATATAAAAAGAAAGCTACAGATGTATTTTTTTATAGAATAAGGGTGACAAATGAGCACGTAGTCCATCTGATGGTAAATGGATGATATGGACCATAGAGATCTACATTTATCCTTGATTATATAACATTCGATAAGAATCAAAATGCAGATGCGTTGTCACCGCCGAGGACTAAGATGGAATGCCTCATTTCCAGTAAATAAGGATCTCCGGATCTCTACACTCACCATACGAAACACATTATGCTGCTATTTTACACTGGTATTCAGTAAGAGCATGATCCTTCCCCGTTCGAGCTGACCCATTCGTGCTACTACCATAATATAGCTGCAGCGTGACTCTACCATGTATTAAAATGCAGATGCGTTGTCACCCCTGAGGACTAAGACGGACTGATTCATTTCCATTAGAATGGGTCTCCGGACTTTACAGTGGTGTTCTGAGAGAGCGTGGTCCTACCCCGGACGACCCTTCGTACTTTTTTTTTATAGAATATGGGTGACAAACGGGCACACAATCCACCTGATGGTAAGTGGCGTCAACGTCTCTATATACTAAGCCCTATAGACATCTACATTTATCCCTGATTAAGTGTCATTATGCAGATGCGATGTAACCCATAAGGACTAAGCTGGAATGCATCGTTTCGCCTCCCTCATGGATTGTCTCCATGGGTGATGTTACCATAGTTGCCACGCTTGGCAAGCGGGTATGCAATCGTAGTTTTTTTATTATTTTGATTCGTTATCAGGAGGATACTGCCCTGCTGATCTCCTATTTCAACTTCCCTCCGTCAACTCTTACGAAACCCTCGGAGCAATATGGCGTAATGGATAGTCATGTACCGCCAAACGGTTTAAGTAAAACATACTTTGATAAAAATGTTACTTTACTGCACAAAGTTATACTTTAAAAACTGTGCGTCTCAGCTCCGACACGTGACAGGAATTTACTCCTGAAAAACAATGGTATTAAAATATACACAATTGACAAAAAAAAGTAAATAAATAAACCCATATATTTATTTATATAAATTTAATAAAAGATATGAGGTAAATTATATTACATAAAATTATATGACATATTACATTATTCATTTCTCCAAACCAATAAGTGTTTCAAATTATGTTAACGCTTGATTTTACTATCCATCCATTTACTACAATCATACCGTGCGCTATATATCAAAAAGATTTTCGATCATTAGATTTGATTGAGAAGTAAATTCCAATAAACTCCCAAAAAAAACTTTTGTTGTATTATCTATATCACGGTTTCAAATTACTTTATTTCGACGTGTGGTTGAGATTAGACATTAAACTATAGACGGATTCCACTGTTTCATTTTTCTAAATAAGTATATACAATCAGTAGTACATACCCATACCTAAGTACCTTGTACTTAGTATTTATTACTCTTTGACATCGTAAGATACAACCGCTTGATGTCAGTGTATTACAATAAGGGCACGACAGCCATGTTGTTAATGCCACATCGATAATAAAGATTAAAACTTTACTCATAACGCTTGAACGTTAACACTCGTAACGTCATGAATGGCGCAAAAATGTAAAGTGTCCCAGAGATCGCTAATTTGCAAAGAAATGGCTTCTCGAAACTTTTCTCATAGAAGGAAGGAGCGCACGAACAACTTAGATTAACGAATCTGTAAGATGTAACTGAAGTCAAGTGAGGTGTTTTGTGTACAAAGGGGCATGCCCAGTCTTCATAGACACTTCGGCCATGAGTGCCCACATATAAAAGCATATAGATATGATAATATGCAATTAAAACAATGAAATGGTAAAGGAATTGCTTTAAAAAAAGTCGGGGTTTTGAAAATATTTGAAGTTTTTATTTTCACAAATGCAGTTTTTTTAACAACTATTTTTATCGATTTTATCGCGTTTTATTTCTTTGATTTTTAATTCCAGACATTTCGGGTGCTTTCCAGCACCCATGGTTACGGCAGACTGAGGTGACCGACGTCCCAATGTCAGTGTTAACCCGGAGTACCTTCAGATTTTTAATTTTTATTTATTGTCCGATCTACAGAATGAACTTACTGTGTCTAGAAGTCTTGCAGTGGTATGCTTGGGTTTTTAATTTCATTAATTACCAGGGTCCTAAGCAGGTGGTAGTAGCAAGCATCCTTCCTAAAAAAGAATTTATATATTAGATATTATATAGAATTTATATAATAAAATACACTTTACGACTAATAGTGATGACTTGCAATTCTAGCCCTAAGTAAAGATCAGCTAGGGCTTAACTTTATTCCTTCCATAATGCTGCTCCTCTGGTTATTACAGAGTTCTATCCGGTAGCAACCATTAAATCTTATATGCTCACCATAATAGTAGCGAGCTTGCTTTAATTGGTATGTGACACAAGCAATTAATATTAAGTCGCTGTAAGTTAAAACAGGAAATTCCCTAACATTTTAAAGTCTACATTTATATTTCTAAAGTCTGCCTGCCCTAGCTCTATTTAGATCATTATTTGTCTCCATATTTTGATGAACTATTTCAAGTATTTGAGCCGCATCATCCCTGTCCCTTATTTTTGTGTGGAATTTATTAACTATAGCAGAAGCCACAGCAGTCTATCATCAAATGTGTAGAAGCCCTGTTAAAGTAATTTTGATGAAATATTTTAAATTCAGTTTTAAAAATGCCATTCACCACCTCTACTACCCATATCGACACATAGTCACGGCTCTGGATTTATTAGCATATCTTGTCATTAACTGAAATTCACCATCTGCTGGAGACATTTCTGCGACCCTTAGACATCCACATCTATCCTCGATTACAAATCAAAATGCAGATGCGTTGTCACCCGTGAGGACTAAATCATTTTCTCGTTTCCAGTAAAAAGGGTCTCCGGTTCTCTACACTCACCATACAAAACACAGCAGCATTAAGCTACTATTTCACGCTGGTATTCTGTGAGAGGGTGCTCCTTCCCCGGTCGAGCCGACCCATTCATGCTACAACTATACTTCTAATATAACTGCAGCATGGCTCTACCAAGTATAACACACATACATAGTACTTGTCACTATGTATGTTTGTTATCGCAAAATGTAGTTAATCACAAAAGAGACATACTTGCAATGCTGATGGAACTGTTACAACATGGTAAAAAACATTGTGCTTTTATATAATTAGTTAGCAGTACACTGTGTGATGTATGATCTAAGCTTTGTTGTTCTGGGTGCAATACATTACTCACTTCAGATTGCAACGAGGATGGACTAGATGATTCAGATGGTTCCCGTTCTGCAGTTGAACATGATGCTGTTCTATCAGTTCATTGCCAGCAATTATGATATACACGGCATGACAACTGAAATAATGTAAAATACAAAAAATGAAGTCAAAGTGAAAAAATAAAAATAAAATAGATTTATTTCAAACTCAAATATAAATAAAATATTTATCAAGTTAAATGTTACTGCACAAGGACGGATTTAATGCCCTATATTATTTAATAATTAAGGACTGACAGACTACCAGCAGTCCAAAAACAATGAAAAATCAACTGTCTCCTTTCTTGGTAGTTGATAAAACTGGTTAATCTCATAAATAAGCTAGTATGTTTGTCAGATACAGCTAGGGCAGATGTGAAAAAATAAAACAAGTTCTTGAGTTGATATACAATCAGTGTAAAAACATGTATAATTATGAGATATATGGATCACATTTAATAAATTGAAATGTTAAACATGTTAAACACTTACCTCACGTAGCGCAAATAATTCCTCACGTGGAAAATCGAAGACAAACAATGTGTGTGATCTTATTCTCATAAGTGTCAGTGCCACAGCTGATGTATAGATGTTCAAGACGAACTATTGGTGCATTTTGCGAGTGCCACACTACACGTTCACTGTACTCGAAACTTGTACCTAATAAAGAAGCTACAATTATTGGGTGCGTTTGGCAGAAAAAAGCGCTAGCAAGCGCTTATAAGCGCTAAAATAGTTTTCGGCCAGGACATGATTGCTACTTCAATAGCGCTGACACAATCCGCCATTTTGCTTATTTAATTTGTTTGTTTTGAAGTAGAGTTTATAAGTTGTTTTGCGCAATTTTAGTTTTAAGTAATATAATGACATGAATAAACATATACATGCTATTAAAAATTCATGATGGGTAAGTTTTCAATATGAATACTTTACAAACATATATTTAAATTAGGTTAGATTCCCCGTTTAAAACTAACATCGTGTCCTGGAGGAAAATAGCTACTTACGATTTGACAGCGCTTACCGCTTACGATCGCCATTTTGCTTACAAGCGCTTGCTAGCGCTTTTTTCTGCCAAACGCACCCATTATATTGATATTATTCAAGTAAACTCAGTTATAAAGCATTTCTTAGAGGAAGACATACCACATCGTGATATGTACCAACTATTTACCTGCTGTGTTCGAACCAATTGTTGAGAGATCAACAATTGCATTTTACTTTTATAACAAAACAATAACATGATAACAACACGTAATTTAATTCTTGTGACATAACAGTGACAGCGGCCTACCTGTCGGATACGATGTTGCCACTTAACGGTCATAAAATCTATGGAATGATATCGATTTTTATTCGATTAATAATATCATAAAAAGAATAATCTTTGACGCGTTTTAAGTTCTGCACGCTTTTTAAAATATAATTTCCTTTATTTATTGAAACTCTATTTCAAATGTATTTTTAAGAACAGTTAGCTTGTGCTGTATTGTTTTGTTATGCTTTAGAGAATTCGTGGTAAATCAGCTGGAAATTAACTTCTTGAATTATCATAACATGATTCCATTTTAAATGTTATGTTAAAAACAGATAAGAATAACAGTTAACTTGTGCAGTAGCGTTTTGTTATACTCTAAAGAATTCTTGGTAAATCAGCTAGTAATTCGCTTGTTTAATTATCATAACTATAAATGTGAAGGATGTCAATGAATTCAACCGAGCCTATAACAACGGTTGTTTTAGTTTTTAATGGTTGACTGCCGCTTTTGATGACTTGAAATTAATAAAAACCTATTTTGCGCAATAAGTTTTTTCTCTTTGGTAATGAATAAACCACAGAAACCCCTTTAATGTATAATAGTCCTTTTTTTGATACAAGTAGCACATTTTAAGGAACCGCAAAAACAACTTTGTTATTTATACAAACACTATGAAAAACAAAATAATTTGTTGCTGGCGATAATGACAGTGGTATTTTGACTCGATTTAAAATATATGCTTGTTACTACTGAACTCTTCATGGGCCTGCGAGTCCGACTCGCACTGAACCACTTTTTTTCAACATTTAGTTTTATTCTAATAAATAGTTTTTTCGTTTAAGCGGAGCTCTTTTACTTTAGGTTTATTACCTCTTTATCTACAATAATCAATCTGAGTAAGTACAGTGTGTAAATACGATTCTTAAATTGTAAAAATAATAATTGGATTTGAACATCTTAGGTAGGTATTTAGTTTTATTTATTTAGAAAATATTAATCTCGCAATTATTTATTGTAATAATGTAATTTATCACACAGCTAACGCCCTCATTAGCAATGTAATGGTGAAAGAATTTTCAAAATCGGTCTAGTAATTTTTGAGATTAGCCAAAAAACGTATTCATTGAAAGTAGCGCCCTCAATAATAAAATTAACCCTATATTAGATATCTAAAATTATACATAACAATCTAGTGGTGAAAGAATTCTTAAAGTTGGTCAAGTACTTTACGAGTTAAGCGAATAAAATATTCTTTGATAGTAGCTCCCTCAATAATAAAATGCAACCTACGTTTTAATCACCATAGCAAAAAACGATTCAACATAGCCTAATCCGCACACACAGTAAAAACATAACCATCCTTTTTCGTCTGTAGTCGGTAAACATTTGGTTAATAACGGTTGCGTATCGACTGCTTTGGATAAATATCCATTGTCAACGGTTATTTTAAACCTATATCATAACATCGTAATAATTATCGAAAGATCATATAAGCATTGTAATAATGACACCATAAGTAATCGATTGAAAAGGGGAATCGATTTTTTAATGATTTTTGTGATTGGCAACATTTTTTATTTTATTCACTGACTAATGAATTACGTATTTACCTAATTTTATTTTTATCTTTTCGGTACTTTTAATTTGTGCAAAAATATTCCCATTGTTTTAGGATAAATGAATACCGCGATTAATAACCATAAATAAAGATATATTTTTTTAACAAATGCACATTGTTGGGCGTTGGATGGCCTAATATGGGCATCCCCCTTTTGTCTATCATCATTTCCTTCATTTTTTTTACTCAGCAGTAAGTTGTACATCCGTGTGTCCGTTATATTGAAAAAACTGCCTTATATTGAGCTGAGGGAGTAACTTATATGCCATTAGTACATGGATTACCATTGAATAAAACTATTGATATAGATTTCATCGCGTTTAATTAACAAGTTATTAATTTTCGACATTTCGGTTTTAACAGCATCCATGGTCACGGGTGACTGACGTGAAAAACATCCTAATTTCAATAGAGAGTATAGATGGGTGCTGCTGGACGTCAATCCACTCAGTCACCTGTGACTATGGATGCTGGAAAGCACCCAAAACATCGGGAATAAAAACTCAATTAAATTAAATGCGATAAAATCTGTAAAAGTAGTTTTAACAAATTTTTCTCACAGTATGCATTTCCGCCTATCTAACTGTGAGTCTTAGTGTGCGTAGAACGCTCCCCCTCACAGTGGGTCCCGCTCGGCCACGGACACCCGATTACAAATGGACAAAACATTGCTAGGGGTCTGCGGAAGTGACGCATGATTACTGACTTCTGCTAAGTGTGAACAATATTTTTATAACAGGCACTACCAGTTTAGTTCTTCAATATATTGATGACATATTTCTTATGTGAGTTCAGCCATAATTTTGTATCAAGTTATCCGATTTTAAGGTTTATTACTTTTTGTTTGAAAAAAAAAAACATGGTTGTGGGCTCATACTATTGCCCCTACGAGATCAATATTTGACGGTAGGGTCCACGTGAAAATATGTTATTCCATAAATTTCAATGGCACCCGCACGACTCATGAGTGGCAGCTCCGTAGCAATTGAGTTGCAAGCCGAGAGCGGCGGGTTCGAATCCCTTATAGAACAAATATTTGTATGACCAGCAAATGATTGTTCATGGTCTGGATGTTGTACAATTTGTGTTTGTAAACTGCCTCCACGATACACGAGTACGAAATACCCGCTAACGATTTCAAAAAAAAATTAGCACGGCAACATCTGTCGATTATGAAATAATTTTTTTTTCTTGTGTAGTTGATTTTACTTTTTTTAACAGTACATAGAACACTTAATCCACGCTAGCAAAGGGGCGGGAGAAGTTAATATAATAAAATAAATAACCAAAAATGAGTTTTGTCCATTAAATACTTTATCCGCACAAAGAATACTCTATGAACTCACTGTTCTGGTGGACCTCTGCGTTATAAATGCGAGGCGTCTGGTTTGCGAGGAACAAAAAAATTACAAAAGGGGCCGCTACCGGTCAATTAGTGATGACCCCACGTGCAATACTGTTGAGTGTTTTTTATCTTCTTATATTTCACTTATATGTCTGAGAAGTAGGAATGCTGACTTGACAACGAGGCGGAAGTGTTGTGACCCAACCCTTCGACGGAGTCTAGCTGGGAGGATCGCGCGGGCCGGCAGGGCACTTCGGTGCTAGCGGTCGAGTGGACCACAGCGTGCTAGGAACCGTCGCACGACTCGTTGTGTTTTGTACCAATTAAATTAGTTACGTGATCCAGATTACTTTGTTTGTTGCTCGTGACCCTATTGCACCCACACATTATGTTTTCTGAGGATGACTCCCGTGCTGATCAACCTCTTCAACCGACATATATAATACAGTAATATGAGCTGAATGAGCTAAATAAGTCTTAATCTAGACATTTTTATGAAATTAAAATCAAGAAGTTTTATATAAACGTTACCTTTACCATAGTTAAAGGTAACGTTTATATAATAGGCTAGGCTCAGGGGCTTAGCGCTCGTTGTAAATTTCTCAGTACGCGGACAACCCGGGATCGATCCCCGCCGGTACCAATGAAATCTTTAATTGCAATTTTAAGTGCCGATTTACCGCGTGCTCAGCGGTGAAGGAAAACATCGTGAGAAAACCGGCATGACTGAGAAATAAAATAAAAAATATTTCGAAGACATAATATGGAGTCCGCCAAAACGCAATGGGGCAGCGCGGCGAACGTTTCTTTGCCTTCAAACCCTCTTGGAAGTGAGAGGAGGTCACCCAGCAGCGGGAAACTTATACAGACTGTTAATATCCTATTAATCATAGGAGCTTTTCCCGCATCGTGGAGGTAGTTTAACATGTAATTTTAGGTCATGGAAATACTTGATCCGTACGGAATTCGGACTCTTGGCGTGTAGCCTTAACTACTGCGCTGAAGAGTCTAAATTTGTTTAAAAATGTTCTTGTAGCATGATTAAAGTTAGCGTCATGAGTCTGTGAATAGACTACTGCTGTACTTTGAAATTTTGTATACCCAGTAGGGAAAGCTTACAGTAATCCATATATTTGGTGATAGGATTGGAAACCAAATGGACATACACTTAACCAAACCAAAAAACCAAAATGGAAAAAACGCCCTTAGATGCTGCTTCCGTCACTTATGCAGGGTTCACAAAATAGGCTCAGCTCTTACGGCATCCATGGGTTGAGACAGGGTAGTGAATGTATTCTCTTAGGCTGCCACGGTAAAAATGATATCTCACTCGTACTTCTATTTAATCATGTTGTTTAGGGAGGATTTTGCTAAAGTAAGGTCATAAGATGCAAAGTGCTAAAGAAAAACCACTACTGCAGCTAATTCACAGATAGGACTCTGGGGATTTACTGACAGTTGAACATGTAACAGGTAGTTAACCATACGTGGTAGATTCACGCAGAAGTTATCTTGTGTTTATAGTACGAATGGGCTCGACCGGGGAAGGACCACGCTCTCAGAGAATACCAGCATGAAATAGCAGTTTGATTCTGCCGTGTTTCGCGTAGTGAGTGCACAGAACCTGAGACTTTTTTTTTACTGAAAACGAGGCATTTCATCTTAGACCTCAGGGCTGTCAACGCATTTTGCATTTTGATTTTTGATTGCGAATGGGTGTAGATGTCTACGGAGCACAGCATCCACTCACCGTCAGGTGGACTGTGCGCTCTTCTGTCACTCTTATTCTATAAAAATTCTAATTTTACATTTTTTACAGCAGTAAGTATAAGCAAACGTACGTACAATCCATCTATTACATTTAAGGACTACTTTTTCCGCCCAAGAAGATGTGTCTGGATAGATACCACATCATCATCGTTATAGGCCCTCACAAGTCCACTGCTGAACATGGACCTTCCTCAAGTAATGCCACAACGCACGGTCCTGAGAAACCTGCATCCATCGACTTTCTGCATGTCTTACCAGGTCGTCACTCCATTTAGTGGGGGACACCCTTCACTTCACCTGCCGATTCAAGGCTGCCACTCGAGAACCTTTTTTAAACGTACCGTCAGACGTAAAAGTTCAAACAATAGATTTCGTCAAGGTGTGTTGATTTTCCTTATAATAAAGATCATGTTTGGAATAAAAAAGACCATTAATACTATCTCCACAAACTTATTTGATGATTTACCACGTGCCCGACGGTGAAGGTAAGCATCGTGAACAAATCATAGCGGAATGAAATATCATAGAAAAATAAAATCAAGGTTAAACCTACATATCGGATGAATAAAAAAATGACACACGAAGTCCGCCCACATGCATATTTTATAGAACTGGGGGCAAGCGATGGACGGGTTACCTGATGGTGTCCACCGCCGCCCATAAACAATCGCAACACCAGGAAAATTGCAGATGCGTTTCGGCCTTTTAAAAAGGATTTCAACCTTTTTCTTGCTGTAGCGCTGCAGACATCTCCTTCCCCAATATTTTATTTCTTTTCAGAAATATGAGAAGGTCTGTGCACATCAGGGGACTTTTTTTATAGCATTTTGTGACAAACGAGCACACAGACCACCTGATGGTAAGTGGAAGCTGTGGCCAATAGACATCCACATTTACACTCAATTAAGGATGAAAATGTAAATGCGTTATCATCCCTGAGGACCAAGATGGAATGTATCGATTCCAGTAAAAAGGGTCTCCGGTTCTCAACAGTCACCATATGAAACACAGCATCATTACGCTGCTATTTTACGCCGGTATTCCGTGAGAGCGAGGTCCTGCCCCGGTCCAGGCAATGCATTCATGCTGCAACTATAATGTAGCAGCAGCGTGGCTCTAGCACGTAAAAGACGTATATAGACGTCGACTTTACTTTTTCCCAAACACATAATATGGCAAAAGAGAACACAAATTTTTGCATAACGCTCTTTAACACTCATTTCGCAAGTGAGTAAAAGGTCTTTAAAGCCCCGCACTTGTCTCTAATTAACAAGCAAATGGATCGCACCCTGATATTGAAAGAGAAGGATACCCATAATTTACAAAGTATAGCTGCAATTTCTTAATTTAGTTTAATGCTACCATAGTCTCAGGCTTGCCCAGGGTAGCTCAGTGTCTTAGCGACCTGAGGACTACCCCCGCGAAATACTAATCTACATTTATCATTAAAATGCTTCTGCACTGTCACACCTGAACACTAAAATGGAATGCCTCGGTTCCAACGATTTTCATAAAATTTAGTGTCCAGGGAGTTTCGGGGGCAATAAATCGATCTAGCTAGGATTTATTTTTAGAAAATGTACTTTTGTCCGTGTTTGCAGACCATAAAAAAAACTGCTACAATATAAGAAGGTAAATTTTGACTGTCTACTAACGATCGTAATAGCTCAGGTGGGATGGCGGTCGGGCGTGATATAGGAGTTCCATAATTCACGTCCCGTCCTGGGGCCGACTTTTTCCCCTTTTTTTTTCAAATTCCCTTCTTTTGTGAGAAAATCTATTATTTCGAGCCCTTTTTTTTAGTAATTTTTAAAAATAAGAAAATTTTTAATTAAACTAATTGCACTCATGATTTTCATTCAAATAATCGGTTCAGTTTTTTCTATTATGTCAATAAGATCAAAAAATATTATTCATGTAAGTAATTTGTATATAGGTAATGTAACTTCCAAAAAAAAAAACGAGCAAAGCTCGGTCATCAGGGTACTATAATATTAAACTCATAAAATTATGTTACCACAATCAAATCTTAACAAAATTAAGGCGCACTAATAGCGAACGACCTTGAGCGTTCGGTCCTATGCATTCCACGTGCTCTCGCTACAAATATAGTAGGTATTATCGTGTAAGAAATACGTCCAAATTTTAAAATATTTTCTTTTTAAAATCGAATTTTAGTCCTTTGAAAATATTAAATAGATCAAAATGTTCATTAATAAATTGCGTATCCATTAGTTTCAATCGCAAATTTAAATAATGCTTACTTTATGAGGGCACGTTATCTAGTTTAGTCTTAGTTAATTATTTCGCATTTCTGTGGTTTAGTTGTAGGATGATATATCAAGTAATGACTTCTTTAAGGCTACAGTCTTTTAAAGTTGACTCACATCGAATCATTAGCGCCACTTTGATTTCTTTTTTTACAGCAAATTATTGTTTCAGAGTAAAATATTTTGATAACACATAAATACCCAGATTATAAGTAATGGCTAAATTTTTTTTTTTTGGTTCATCTATGTGGTATATGTTAGATAAATCAAACGGTAAATAGAGCTCTCTCGCACCCAACGCAATTTCGAGCTTTGTTCGTGTACCATTATAAGGCAATCGATAATAAAAAGGCGAAATCTATTCAGCGCGTTAATAGCTAAACATCTTCATCTCCAAAATGCGCTGTTTCTTTTTTTCTAAATATCTTTCATTGTCTTAAATAAGAGGTCTCAATTTCGTTAAATTTCGCTGTTTTCGCCTCATAAAAAACTATTTGTTTCATAGCAATAGCTGAAAATATTTATGCTATAATTATTTTTTTCTCAAGGGCAGGTGTTTAATTAGACAAATATTAAAAAATAATAATTTAAACCACTTTATTTCAAAATTAATAATTATTTCGATCGACCTATAAAATATTGACTTTATAAACAATAATTGCGGGCAATATTCCTTAGTAGCCGGTAGCCGCTGAGCGGCTGTAGCGTTCAGACGTCTTGTCTGTGCCAAATTTTTGCACTTCCTCTCGCTCTAACATTCCTCTTTCTCTCTCTTTCCCTAATCTTGGTTGCGCATTGTTACGAATTGAAAGTTTCTCTACTTTATTATTTTTTGCATATAATTCTTTAAGGGTTTATAAATCATTTTGTATTTGTTTTATAACTTTTAATTTCGATATGGACCATAAACGTAAAAAATATGCTTGTACCAGAAAACGAAAATTGAAATCAAACGTTGAAGCAATGAACAGAAATAGAATTCAAAGGTAAGTTTTTTTGTGTTTCATAGTAAAATAGTTAACAACGTGCATATGTGTGAGCACTTGGTTAAATATTAGGTATATAATTAGGTAGGTACTTTTAAGAATAGTTTATAAATGAGTTGCATATTTGTACCCAGATTTTATTATAGTAAAATAGGTAAAACCTACATATTATGTAAGTTCTTCAAGGAAATATAGAAGTATTATACATTTTTGGATTGCACATGATGTTTTGTTTACAAGCGACAGTAGCCTAATGGCAGGGAGCGGACCGCGAACTCAAAAAGGTCGTGGGAGGAAATCCACGGCATCAAGGGGATGCACAAGCATCTGTCGGGGGCTCAACAACATTCACGGGGCAAAGAAAGAAAGAAATTATCACTTTTGAATCTTATTTCTCTGTATTTTGTATGAATTGGTCTCAATACTGTATTATGAAGCTTTAAGGAAAGCAGTGAAATAGGTTCACAAGTATTCACACAAGTATTTTATAGTGTTTACAAAATATTGAGACAATATATAATGATTTGATGTTTTTATTATGTATTTTATTATTAAATACGAGTACGTTTGTTATGGTTGTATTCTTATTTGTTAACGCGTGCATATTTTGCCCGTTGATTTTGTATATTTCTTTGTTTTATATGTGTTGATAAAATAAATAGTTGTATGTGTCTTTCTTTCAATAAAAATTGTCGTTTCCAGTTCTTAATACTGATTTATCACGTGGTTATCATTGAAGGAAAACATCGAAAGGGAACCTGATATGTCTGGGAAATTAAAAATTAAAATAATTCCGAAGATATGTGAAATGCGGTTAACGCGACCCAACATTGTGGTAGCACGGCGAACACTAACTACCTTACCCTAAAAACCCTCTCTAAAATGAGAGTTTCTCTTTGTGATAAACTTAAAAATGAGGATATCCGCAGTAGAACCAGAGTGACCAACATAGCCCAAAGGATTAGTAAGCTAAAGTAACAATAGGCCGGCCATATAGCTGGAAGAACCGACAACCGTTGAGGAATAAAGGCTTTCGAGTGGTGACCTCGTACCGGTGGGCATAGTGTAGAGCGACCCCCCACTAGATGGAGTGACGACCTGGTAAGACATGCAGGAAGTCGATGGATGCAGGTGGCTCAGGACCCTGCTTTGTGGCATTCCTTGGGGGAGGCCTATGTTCAGCAGTGGACAACCTTAAGGACTAAGATGGATTGCTTTGTTTTTGTTATGAAACATTGCAGCATTAAATTGCTATTTCACACTGATATTCTGTGAGAGCCCGGTCGAGCTAACCAATCCTTGCCAACCATAATATGGCTGCATCGTGGCTCTACCAAATTAGGGTTTTAAGAAACATACGACGCATGGAGCGCTAAGAGGCTTTTTGATGACTTTACTTTAGTAACCAAACTTTTCAGCCTCTTGCACAGGCACAAGTGACCTTCTTTGTATTATTCGGGACGTAACGCCTCGTTGGTCTAGTCTACGTAAGAGCAACTGCTAGTCATGTGATTCCGGGTTTGAATCCCGCGCGCGTCATAATTAGATATTCGGTTTTTCTGTCAAAAAATTCTCAGCAGCACAGGGTTAGCATGCTTCTTTGCGAGCAGTGAAGTAAAGTGGGTTCTATGTCCTACGGAGACGCAAAAAGGAGGATAAAGAGTTTAACATTTGGAAAATCCAGAAGTGCACGCCTCATAACGTTTAATTAATTGTGATGAAAAAAAAATGTATCCCTGACTTTTAAAATATATTATTTACGTGTTCCAAATTTTGCGCTCCCTTATTTTAATAGCTAGTGTCACCCAAAGGGAAAAAAAGATTGTTCTATCTCATTTTAACTGGATTAAGTGGTGCGTGCAGCGTGCCATCGTTTTCATGTGAGAGAAATACCTAAACCGCTTAGCATTATGAGGCGTGCAAAATTTTTACAAAAATAAATCGATTACAGAAAGTTTAAAATCGGCTGTATGGTACTTTTGCCCTCTGTCTATCAAAGACTAAAAAAATAAATTTATCAAAATCAAAATTAAAAATCAAATGGAAATCACTAGGTAGAAGGTACATTTATAGAAATAAAAGTCATTTTATTAACAAACTACGCGTACTAGGATATTGATATTATGTTAAAGGGAGAACTAGTTGATGTAACTCTGAAGCTAAAAAAAAACCCGATCTCGATACGTCAATTTGTTAGGGAGCTATATAATAAAATCAGCGTACAGACTTCCGGTCGTCCACGTAATTTTTTCAATCCGTTTTTTTAGGTATCAATATAAAATGATTGTTTAGAAAATATAAGATGTGTAAATTAGATTATTTTTTTGATATAGGGCTACTCATATTATCGTTTAAGTGCAATATGTTTATGATAAAGGCATATTAAGACCCCAAAATTGCGTGTCGAAAGTAAAGCACTTCACCCTAACCGCTTCGCGTATGTGCTTCACATGGAGTTGTGGTCAGGACAGCCCGACTCAACAGAGCCCAGCCATCTTTTACTTGTTCAGCTGTAGTGCTGCAGCACAGGCTTCTTAAGTGTATTGTCTTATCTTTATGATATAGTTTCGTCTTTTTTTTCTTACCATCGGTTGGACTGAGTGTTCATTTCTCACCCTAACATTGAAAGAAACTTTGTAAGAACATAAAGAAAACCTCTGCGACTAATTCTTGTCGTTAATTTGTAAGAGGAAAACATCCTGCTCATTTTAATCCTTTCTCATTTAACCTGTTGTTAAATCTGGCTGCAAATCTCAATTAAACTTCGGCCGCAAAACAGTCGTTTGTGAACGTTAACTGCGAAGGTCTAACGCAATTCTATTTTATTACAAATAGACCCTGGGCCTTTAGGTCATTTTGTGGATAATTTACTTCCCGAACTAGATCCATCTTTGTGCAAATGTCTTATAGAAATACTCGCTGGGCTGACAAATGTTATTCTGCTCTTTCCGGTAGATGGCGATACGAGTTTGATTTAAAAAAAAATATTAGCTTTTTATCCTAGTTTTTTTTTTAAATATTAATTGAACTAAATCACAGATATTTCCTTCTATTTTATCACCGGTATTAAAAAAAAACACGCAAATTTTTGATTAAATCTTTACATCTGTACAATATGGCCGTATAGAGCAAAAAAGAATGAGAAAAGGAAATTATGCATGCAATATTCTTTGGCGGTAGTTGTAAAATAAAATACACATTGCTCTAAATAATTAAATTATTTTTATAGATCACTTTCGTTTCTCACAACCCACAAGAAGATAAGTTTTCAAGCTGAGTTAACAAATTTCAAACAGCTACAGAAATACAATTAAAACTGGTAAAAGAGACGGAGATGTCACTATCTAGCTGCGTAGTAATTTACCTTATAAAACATTCATTATTGCTGCACCGCCTCCTATATGTCTATTTCTGCTTGGCCTAGTGGTTGACTGGGAGAGAATGCCCTATAGAATTTAGTCTAATATGTACTACTTTGTGTATGAAAGTGTAAAATAAAATATTCGGAACGTGATTTACGCGAGAGTGGAATTAAATAGCGGGCGTAAATGACGCGACGAGCTACGAGCAGTGTTACAAATATTGTGTCTGTATCCTAAAGAAATAAATTAGGGATGTATGTTTTCGATTTAAAACTTTTGAAGCAAAAACTTCTTTCGACGCGTTGGGCTATTTTGGGATGGTGAAAAAGTATATAACTCGCGTGACCGTCAAACATTTCTTTTATGGGAAAAGGGTGACAAGCGAGCACACAGACCACCTGATGGTAAGTGGTATCTGTGTGCCATAGATATCTACATCTATCCTCGTTTGCGAATCAAAATGAAGATGCGTTGTCAACCTTGAGGCCTAAGATGGAATGCCTCTTTTCTAGTAAAAAGGTTCTCCGGTTCTCTACACTCACCATACGAAACACAGCAGCGTTAAGCTGCTATTTGGCGCTGTTATTCTGTAATTGCGTGGTCCTTCCCCGGTTGAGCCGACTCGTTCGTACAATTCGTACATACAACTATACAATTAATATAGCTGCAGCATAGCTCTACCACGTAAAAGACGCTCAGATACCATTAACTAATAATCATTATTTTTCCTGTAAAACAGGACAATAAATGAAAATTTTATTCCTACAAAATATTTCTTAACAACCTTAGAAGTTTTAAATTCAGACGTGTAGTCCTACGACTGGTAGTTTGTTTAATGTTAAGAGAGTGTAATAAGCGTAAAATAAATGCGCAACGCACAAGTAATTGTGGGAAAGCATAGTGATGTAGTTTGACTCCAGCCACCAGCCATTATTACAAAACAACCTAGGACGGTAGTGGAACGCTATAACTATTTCGTGGCTGTAGAATGAGTCAGCTCGACCGAGAAGGATCACGCTCTCACAGTATACTAGCGTAAAATGGCTAGTTATGGGGAGGGATATAAAGAGGAGGCCTATGTCCACTAGTGGACTCCTAACAGGCTGTGACGGGTAACGGTATAATAATATCATGTTATTAATTTTATTCAAACAAATAAGTTAATGTAGGATATTTATATTTTATTTAAATATCGACTTTGTTGAACGAGTTTAGGTCGTACTATGTTAGACAAATGTTGTCATTGTGATCTATATTTTTTAATTAATTTTAGCCAGTGTTTGACCGCAATCCCACATAGTGGTAAGACCTAGATGGTAAATCGCACTGTCTTAGTGCAACAAAAGAGTGAACGACTCTTGGCTTGAAGAAGCCCAGATTGTATTCGGACAGATAGACAATCACCATCAAACTATTCAGCTCCTTTTTACTGTCTCTGAATAGAAAACATTTAACAAGTCCCATTTGATACACGTTTTATGCTGTTATTTTACACTTTGATTTTGTGAGAAGACATATTTTTATTGTCAACTAGCCACCCGTCGCGGCTGTGTTTTTTTTCAAAGCTTCAAGTTAATGGCATTGCTCTTTATATTCTCGTATTTTTTTTATCATAAGAGGTTCAGCTAATCCGAAGACTACGCCGAGTAGACAGACAGACAGACAAAAATTTTAAAACTGTTTTTGATCTCTTAGGGTCGACCCACACGTACCACAACCACAACCACACCACAACCATAACCACAACACGTGAACGGGTGCATTTTGTATTTGAAATGAATATTACAATTAACATGTACTATAGTTTGCCGTCATTATCGACTGCGTGAGTGATGCCGACAACAACGCGACCACTACGGAACCACACGGAACTAGCGGCCGGCCACGTCGCAAACACATTATTGCGTCGACGCCGTGACTAGGGATGTAACGCAACCACAAAGCAACTGCAAAAAGCTGCAGCGATATTATTCACACGTGACCACATTTTGTCGCTGCGATGTGGTGTGGTTGTGGTACGTGTGGGTCGACCCTTAATAGCATACTAATGAATCATTGAAATGAAACATTTTAATATTACAGGCAGACGCCACAACTATATTCATTGCTAAAAAATTTATAAAGACAAACATCCAGACCCGGAACAATGACTTGTAGGTCATTTTAATACATATTTCGTGCGGCATTCGAATCCGCGGCCCTGAGCGCAGTAACTCATTGCTAAGCCACTGCTCTACGGAGGCGTCAAAACTTCTATCATTTAAATCCATAAGTGAAGATAAGACATCCTTTTAACGGTAACAGTACAAGGTGGAACCATGGCTGACAGGCGCAAATTTATTACCGTCCGAGATAAGTGCTTCGATCGACGCATCCTGTCGAAATGCTTATATGTTAGTTTGCCTGAAGGATATTTTAATGGATGATAGTTTCTTATCGTCTGGTAAGAATATCCACTAACCCCCATCATCGCAGGAGTATCGCAAGAGGAAACAGATTAAAGTGCAACAGAAGATGTGCAGCAGCAGCTTTCTGATAACAGCTCGGCATAATAAACAGTTGCGGTCCGCCAGCTCGCCTGCAGCGCGGGCTGTCTGCGTGAGGCTATTTATGGGAGAGGCCTTCGTACAGCAGTGGAGTTTTGATGAGCTGGTAATGGTAATGGTAGTGTTATAGTAACCTAAGCGTTATCAATGACAGATTTAGACGAGCTTATTATATAATTGTCTTGTATTATATATTTGTGTATATGTGTGTATTCTATGTGTGTGTGTGTGTCTGGTAGAGCCATGCTGCAGCTATAGCATGGTTGATGGGGTAAGACCACGCTCTAACAGCATACCAGCGTAAAATAGCCGCTTAATACTGCTGTGTTTCGTATGGTGAGTGTAGAGAACCTGAAACCCTTTTTTACTAGAAACGAGGCATTACATCTTAGTTCTCAGGGGTGACAACGCATCTGCGTTTTAATCCTGAATCGAGGATAAATGTAGATATCTATGAGCCACAGCATCTAGTTATCATTAGGTGGATTATATGCTCGGTTGTCACCCTTATTATATAAAAAAATTGTCTGTATATACGTCACGGTTATTTAATTATCTAAGGTATTATTAAGATATGTATGTATATGTTTACGTTTTATGATATTTTTATATATTTTCTGTTACCGTCTTCGTAGTATTATTTAAGGTTGTCTGGCAGATAATGCTTTCCTATACTGTTTTCAAGGTTCAATAAAAAAATCAGAATGAGCAGGCACTATGAAATTTAAGGCAAGTACGACGCTTGAAATGTAGTTAGCTCAAGTGTTAAGCGCATATAAATTTCACAATACGCAAACTACCCGCGTACCCCGGTAGGACAGAGGTGTTCAACGTCCAGATGTCATAGTTAACCGCGGTTACCCTCAAATTAAAATTATTATTTTTTTTTCGTTCAAATCTACACAGTATGAACTTATAGTATCTTGAAGTGTTGTAGTTATATGCTTGGGTTGGGATTTAATTTTATTAATTATAGGATCCCAAGCAGATGGTAGCCCAGCCATCTTCTCTATTGAAATAAGGATGTTCTTTGATTTCAATAGCCTCGCCAATCATCCTTGGAAGGAATCTGTGTTCTTTAGCGAGAATTGGTGGTCTATCAAATCTGATACAGGATCGCCCTCGTCACTACATTAGATTTGATACAAATCCTCGCTAAAGTACACCTTCCAATGATCCCTTCCAAAGATGATTGAATGTGTAGTGTTCGCGTGTACGAAATCATTATGTAACTTAACTTTTTTTATTGCTACGAAAGCTAATGCGCGTCTTGGCTTTTAAGCAACCACGAATCTTGATTAAAATTTTTACCATACATTATTTTTACTTTGCTTCTTAAAAACAAAACTTTACATCCACGCTATGATGTTCTCCCGTATCTTGAAGGCATCTTGCATACGAGTACATAAATTGCACATAGACAAACATTCAGTCCTTGTAGTGACGGTGTAAGAATATCCACTGCCCAATATCGACCCGAAGGTCACAAGTCAGGAGATGGGCAGCAGCGTCTTCCTGATAACGACCAAAATAAAACAGTGCTGTTGCCAACCCGCTGGCCAAGCGCGGTAACTATGGCAAATTATGGGGAATCCTATGTTCAGTGGTGACATTTAGTTGGCTGTAACGGTAACGGTACGCATCCAGGCCAGGGACAATTCATCACACATTTTAGAGTTTATGGAATTAAGATGTTCTAAAAATGCAGTTACTTTGTCTGACGGTAAAATTGTGAAAGTATCGTCTACGTACCGCTTGTACCTTAGGGTGACAGGTGCAGTACGGAAGGCTTTATCCTCAAAGTCTTGCATGAATATATCGGCGACAATGGGAGATACAGGTGAGCCCATTGCAACACCATCTACTTGCTTGTAAAACTCTTCCTTCCACAATAGATAGCCAGATGTAAGGCAATGTCTTAGTAGTACTGCATATTCTGGTGGCATGTTATTTTCATCTAGTTTCCTAGTTATAATTGAGATGCAGTCTTCAACAGGTAGGCATGTAAATAGAGACTGAACATCAAAACTAACCATGGTTTCATTCACCTGCTTGGGATCCTATAATTAATAAAATTAAAACTAAACCCAATCATACCACTGCAAGACATCAAAACCCAGTTAGTTCATTCTGTGTAGATCGGACCAAAGACAATAATTAAAAAGCTGAAGGTACTCCGGGTTAACTTTTATCGGGACGTCAGTCACCTCAGTCCCCGTGACCATGGGTGCTGGAAAGAACCCGAAACGTCGGGTATTAAAAATAAAATAAATAAGACGCGATAAAATCCGTAAAAGTAGTTTTAATCAATGAATAGTGTTCGCGTAAATATAAGAAATCATTACACACATACTGTACAAATATCAATATAATAAATGGTGTGTAGTACATACACTACACATAAAATATTTGGCTCTATGGGGAAGACAAAGCAAAGTAGCAATAAAATTTATCATTTTAGTACATATTTATATTCTGTACTCAAAGAGCACGGTACTTGCACGTGTCTTTTTCCCGCGCGCACTGTCTTGTACTCTCTACAAATATTTAATCTGTTCCTTGTCCCAGTTTTACGTCATTCTCCCCCTTCTGGGGCTCACGGTACAATAACTCCTACGTCGGCGGGCCTTCCTTCCAGCGTTCCTTACCTGGTGTAGGGGAGACCGTGAGCAGGAAGGTGTTTCCCCAGGGCGAAGCCTTTCCATTGCGGTATTCGAACCGCAGGCTCGTAACGCCACAGTCAAACGATTAGTCGCTGTGCTACGAAGTAGGGTAAAATATCCGCGGTGTGATATAGCAAAGGTGCCAATAAGAAGGAGACGTGTTACTTGTTCTAGATCTTTAATTATACTGCCCAATTATTCTACCTTATAACTGTGCCGGACGGGCGAAACTCTCCGTAGTAAATGATGTCGAAGATACTTCGCGAGTCGCTCACGTCCTACACCTATAGGTTCCGGT
Source organism: Parnassius smintheus behrii (assembly GCA_036936625.1). NCBI lineage: Eukaryota > Metazoa > Arthropoda > Insecta > Lepidoptera > Papilionidae > Parnassius > Parnassius smintheus. The sequence goes on from JAUPFT010000025.1 coordinate 31,798,979, forward strand.
GGGTACTTTCACCGCCGTCTTTGTGGGTGCCGCTGAAATATTGTGGACTGTGGTTCAAATCAAAATGCACGATTAACAAATACAAATAGCAAGGTAGTGGCCAGCGGTTCGACTGAATGATTAGTCGCGAAATTTTATAACTATAACTATCGATCACGGTTGTTAAACTACGGTTGTTCACTATTGGTTGGTCACTGTATATTTCGAAAGATTTCTTTAAATTGTACGGTGGTATCAAAGATCTATTGGTAGTAGCTGGTTTTCTAACACTACTGACTAGCAGCTATTATCAACTAAACTAGTTGATTTTATCACTTGTGTAACTGCGGATATCAGTTACCACTTTCACTATAATATGTAACTGCGAATATCAGTTACGACCTTTTTCGGCTAGCTAACACTTTCACGATATGTAACTGCGAATGTCAGTTACGACCTTTTTCGGCTAGCTAACACTTTCACTATTCACTATATACAGGGTGGGGCAGCATAACTTCCTTTTTTTAAAACCTAATAAAACACATTGTATGAATCGGAAAAATTTTATTTGGTTTTACAATGTAAGTACATACTTAAAGTTTTGTTTTATTTAGTTTTGAAGATCAAATCAGGTAGATGACGTCCCTTATTCTCTATACATTGAGTATACCGATTTCTGGTGTTTGTCATAACTCTTTGAAGCAGAGCAGGCGTTATGTTGGCAATTTCTTCCTGGATGTTGTTCTTTAAATCTTGTAGGGTCCTTGGACGGTTCACATAAACACGGGATTTCAAAAAACCCCATAGAAAAAAGTCACAAGGGGACAAATCGGGAGATCGGGCCGGCCACTGCAAATCGCCCCTGATTGAGATAAGGCGTTCTTGTAAGTGTTCTCTCAAAACAGCCATCGATGCTCTTGCAGTGTGTGCCGTTGCACCGTCTTGTTGGAACCAAATGTCTCCCAAGTCCAACGCATTCAGCCGGGGTAAAAAGAATTCCTGTAACATGTTTACATACCGGCCCGAATTCACTGTTACTGTGACTTCATTTTCCTCAAAGAACCAGGGACCAATAATTGCAGCTGAGGAAATTGCACACCACACTGTGACCTTAGGTGAATGCAAAGGCCTTTCATGCAATTCTCGAGGATTGGTGTCAGCCCAGTAGCGCATGTTTTGTTTGTTCACGGATCCACACAAGTGAAAATGTGCTTCATCACTAAAAAAACAATAGCGTCCTCAGGAACGACATCCAGAAGAATCTCACATGCGTTCCTGCGAGAATCGTAGTCACGTTTTGACAGTTCCTGTACAGTCGCCATCTTGTATGGATGGAAATGTAAGTCTTCATGGAGAATTCTCCGCACAGAACGACTGGAAAGTCCAAGGGCAGATGCATGTTTGCGCGCAGAACGCCGTGGTGATCGCAACATTGAAGCTCTGACTGCCTCAATGTTCTCAGGTGATCTAATGGGCCGAGGGACTCCAGTTCTTCGTTTTGTCACACTTGCAGTTTGTCTAAACGTAGTGACCCACATAACAATTGATTTTCGGTCTGGAACAGGGGCCAACGGGGCTAAATTAAAGCGATTTCGAAAGGCGCGCTGAGTTGCAATCACAGAACATCCGCGCGAAAAGTAAGCCTCAACAGCAAACGCACGCTCCTCACTGTTCCAACGCATTATGGCGACTGAGCTGTCTCGACTAAACTTTATAGCCCCCCCTCTCGAACGAGACCACTAGCGCTCCACTACGATGTCACCTGACCGAATGGCGCGCATTACAAATAAGGAAGTTATGCTGCCCCACCCTGTACTGCTACTAGTCACTTCAGCTACCACCGGATACCACTCACTTCACTTCACTGCCACTGGTAGTTCTTCACACTACTACTGGTACTGGGTCCCGAGCCCCTAAGGTAGACTTGGGCAATACTTTGCAGTGAGCCGCTTGCCATTTTCCGTTTGCCTCTTTATTGCATAAACTTTTCACTATACAAATGGCATAAATTGCAATATTTTCTATACAAAACTAATTGCTACACTAACATGCTATACATCATTAAATCGGTAGTCTGGCACTTCATAAGTATATCATAAAGGTTACTCAAAATATTAACATTGTAAAAAGTTATTAAACGAAATGTCCAAAATTTTCATAATATTTGGGTACATTAATTCTGTGATTTTTCTATAACTACGAAATGCGTTTAATTATACAAAAATATCCCTATACTTCTTTAATCTATAAGCCATATGCTAATTGAATGTCATATTTATAACTCTTTTAGAACATAAAATTATTTTCCTTATTTTAGTATGAACTATTACGCAGTTAATTAAAAACTTTCCACGATAAGACGCGCTGTGATTGGTCGACTTTTTGGTATATAATAAAAGTTGTTTATATCACTTGTTATCAAAACGACATTCTATACAAATATACTAAGAGTTATAAACATGCTAAATAAATATATTAATACACTTTTTCACTCAGTTTTGTTGGTAATTTCATTATTTATACAAAAAACAATATTCTTTATAACTTCGTTTCTTAGCGTTGTTAGGCCGTCGCGAACAATAACACTATATTAACGTGGGGGCTACACTACACTACAGCGGACTGAAAGGGAAAGGGAGTAAAATTAAATATGAAATTATTTTCATTTTTGGTATATTCTCCGTTGACCCTAATAACGTATGTAGTATAAACATAATAAACCCGATTTATTAAGAGCGGGAAGAGCTACCTTCTCAGGTCGACGGTAAAGCCTAACTTCTCCGCTTCGCGTTTAAGATATTTTGAACAATTATATCTTCATTTTGCGTTGTGATGGCGGCGTGAGTGAATATATCACTTCTCTTCGTCCCGTCAGTAAAACGTATTCTCTTTCTTCATCGGCCATAAAACTATTCTCCCATTGTAAGGTTTTATTATTACTAAAATGACAAATCAACTCACAGTCCGCTTGATGATAAATAGCCACTGCAGTTCAAGGTCACCTTCAGCCTACTATATAAAGAGAAAGCTACGGATGTATTTTTTTATAGAATAAGGGTGACAAATGAGCACACAGTCCATCTGATGGTAAATGGATGATATGGACCATAGATATCTACATTTATCCTTGATTATATAACATTCGATATGAATCAAAATGCAGATGCGTTGTCACCGCCGAGGACTAAGATGGAATGCCTCGTTTCCAGTAAATATCAAATTATGTTAACGCTTGATTTTACTATCCATCCATTTACTACAATCATACCGTGCGCTATATATCAAAAAGATTTTCGATCATTAGATTTGATTGAGAAGTAAATTCCAATAAACTCCCAAAAAAAAAACTTTTATTGTATTATCTATATCACGGTTTCAAATTACTTTATTTCGACGTGTGGTTGAGATTAGACATTAAACTATAGACGGATTCCACTGTTTCATTTTTCTAAATAAGTATATACAATCAGTAGTACATACCCATACCTAAGTACCTTGTACTTAGTATTTATTACTCTTTGACATCGTAAGGTACAACCGCTTGATGTCAGTGTACTACAATAAGGGCACGACAGCCATGTTGTTAATGCCACATCGATAATAAAGATTAAAACTTTACTCATAACGCTTGAACGTTAACACTCATAATGTCATGAATGGCGCAAAAATGTAGTGTCCCAGAGATCGCTAATTTGCAAAGAAATGGCTCCTCGAAACTTTTCTCATAGCAGGAAGGAGCGCACGAACAACTTAGATTAACGAATCTGTAAGATGTAACTGAAGTCGAGTGAGGTGTTTTGTGTACAACTTTTGTCTATCATCATTTCCTTCATATTTTAACTCAGCAGTAAGTTATACATCTATACACATAAATAAAAATGACGTGTGTGTCTGTTATATTGAAAAAACTGCCTTATATTGAGCTGAGGGGGTAACTCACATGCCATTAGTACATGGATTACCATTGAATAAAACTATTGATATAGATTTCATCGCGTTTAATTAACAAATTATTAATTTCCGACGTTTCGGTTTTAGCAGAACCCACGGTCACGGGTGACTGACGTGAAAAGCATCCTAATTTCAATAAAGAATGTAAATGGGTGCTACAGGACGTCAATCAACTCAGTCACCCGTGACTATGGATGCTGGAAAGCACCCAAAGCGTCGGTAATAACAACTCATGTAAATTAAACGCGATAAAATCTGTAAAAATAGTTTTAATAAATTTTTCTCACAGTATGCATTTCCGCCTATCTATCTGTGAGTCTTAGTGTGCATAGAACGCTCCCCCTCACAGTGGGTCCCGCTCAGCCACGGACACCAGATTACAAATGGATAAAACATTGCTAGGGGTCTGCGGAAGTGACGTATGATTACTGACTTCTGCTAAGTGTGAACAATATTTTTATAACAGGCACTACTAGTTTAGTTCTTCAATATATTAATGACATATTTCTTATGTGAGTTCAGCGATAATTTTGTATCAAGTTATCCGATTTCAATGTTTATTATTTTTTGTTTGAAAAAAAAACTTGGTTGTGGTCTCATATTATTGCCCCTACGAGATCAATATTTGACGATAGGATCCATGTGAAAATATTTTATTCCATAAATTTCAATGGCACCCACACGACTTATGAGTGGCAGCTCCGTAGCAGTTGAGTTGCAAGCCGAGAGCAGCGGGTTCGAATCCCTTATAGCAAAAATTATTTGTATGACCTGTAAATAATTGTTCATGGTCTTGATGTTGTACAATTTGTGTTTGCAAACTGTCTCCACGATACACGAGTACGAAATACCCGCTAACGCTTTGAAAAAATTTTGCACGGCGACATCTGTCGATGATGAAATAATTTTTTTTCTTGTGTAGTTGATTTTACTTTTTTTAACTGTACATAGAACACTTAATCCACGCTAGCAAAGGGCCGGGAGAAGTTAATATAATAAAATAATAAAACAAATAACCAAAAATGAGTTTTGCTCATTAAATACTTTAGATGCACAAAGAATACTCTTTGAACTCGCTGTTCAAGTGAACCTCTGCGTTATAAATGTGAGGCGTCTGAGTCGTGCGAGGAACAAAAAAAATTACAAAGGGGCCGCTACCGGTCAATTAGTGATGACCCCACGTGCAGTACTGTTGAGTGTTCCTTATATTTCACTTATATGTCTGAGAAGTAGGAATGCTAACTTGACAACGAGGCGGAAGTGTTGTGATCCAAACCTTCGACGGAGTCTAGCCGAGAGGATCGCGCGGGTCGGCAGGGTACTTCGGTGCTAGCGGTCGAGCGGACCACAGCGTGCCAGGAACCGTCACACGACTCGTTGTGTTTTGTACCAATTAAATTAGTAAAGTGATCTAGATTACCTTGTTTTCCCGCATCGTGGAGGTAGTTTCGCACATAAAATCTTAGGTCATGGAAATACTTGATCCGTACGGAATTCGGACTCTTGGCGTGTAGCCTTAACTACTGCGCTGAAGAGTCGAAATTTGTTTAAAAATGTTCTTGTAGCATGATTAAAGTTAGCGTCATGAGTCTGTGAATAGACCACTGTTGTACTTTGAAATTTTGTATACCCAGTAGGGAAAGCTTACAGTAATGCATATATTACCCATAACCAAACCAAAAAACCAAAATGGAAAAAACGCCCTTAGATGCTGCTTCCGTCACTTATGTAGGACTCACAAAATATATCGGGAAATTTCTTTAGTCAGCTCTTACGGCATCCATGGGATGAGACAGGGTAGTGAATGGATTCTCTTAGGCTGCCAACATACGGTAAAAATGATATCTCACTCGTACTTCCATTTAATCATGTTGTTTAGGGAGGATTTTGCTAAAGTAAGGTCATAAGAGGCAAATTGCTAAAGAAAAACTACTACTGCAGCTAATTCACAGACTCTGGGGATTTACTGACGGTTGATCTTGTAACAAGTAGTTAAACAAACGTGGTAGATTCACGCAGAAGTTATCTTGTGTTTATGGTACGAATGGGCTCGACCGGGGAAGGACCACGCTCTCACAGAATACCAGCATAAAAGAGCAGTTTGATTCTGCCGTGTTTCGCGTAGTGAGTGCACAGAACCAGAGACTTTTTTTACTGAAAACGAGGCATTCCATCTTAGACCTCAGGGCTGTCAACGCATTCTGCATTTTAATTTTTGATTGAGAATGGATGTAGATGTCTACGGACCGCAGCATCCACTCACCGTCAGGTGGACTGTGTGCTCTTCTGTCACTCTTATTCTATAAAAATTCTAATTTTACATTGTTTACAGCAGTAAGTACAAGCAAACGTACGTACAATCCATCTATTAGATTCAAGGACTACTTTTTCCGCCCAAGAAGGTGTGTCTGGATAGATACCACATCATCATCGTTACAGGCCCTCACAAGTCCACTGCTGAACATGAACCTTCCCCAAGTAATGCCACAACGCACGGTCCTGAGAAACCTGCAACCATCGACTTTCTGCATGTCTTACCAGGTCGTCACTCCATCTAGTGGGGGGACACCCTACACTTCGCCTGCCGATCAAAGGCTGCCACTCGAGAACCTTTTTTAAACGTACCGTCAGACGTAAAAGTTCAAACAATAGATTTCGTCAAGGCCTGTTGATTTTCCTTATAATAAAGATAATGTTTGTAATAAAAAAGACCATTAATACTATCTCCACAAACTTATTTGAAATAATTGGAATGTGGATTAAAAATTACGGCAATATTTTCTTGCGTCAGTGAAAAGATAAATTTATACGTAATAGGATTATACGTGGTGAAGACCATACTGCAGTTATAATAGCAATTAGCTTGAAGCACGCATGGGTCGGCTCAACCGGGTAAGGACCACGCTCTCACAGAATACCGGCGTAAAATAGCAGCTTAACGCTGCTGTGTTTCGTATGGTGAGTGTAGAGAACCGCCGACCCTTTTTATTGGAAACGAGGCATTCCATCTTAGTTCTCACGGGTGACAACGCATCTTGATTCGTAATTGAGGATAGCTGTAGATGTCTATGGGCCGCAGCAACCACTTACCATCAGGTGTACTGTGTGCTCGTTTGTCACCCTTCTCCTATAAAAATTCGAGAGCCTTTTTAAATAAATCGTTGGACGTTAAAGTAAATAGACCCCGTCAAGGCATGTTCATTTTCCTAATTATAAATATCGTGCTACTTGTACGAACGAAAATCATTATTAATCCTATCTCTGCAAACTGATTCGAAATAATTTTAATTTCGCGATTGAATGTCATAACTAAGAACTTTCTTTTAAAGTATTGATTAAAAGTTTCATAAGTATTTTCCGCGTGGGTGTAAAGATAAATTTAAAATATAATCGATAATGATATCGTGCAGTGGCGGTGTAAGAATATCCACTGCACCAGCTCGCGGGTGTCGTACGAGGCGACAAAGAGAAACTAATCTGGAGATGGGCAGTAGCATCATTTCCAGTAAAAACGGTCTCTAATTCTCTATACTCACCATACGGAACACAGCAGCGTTAATTGATACAGGAGAAAATCCCTTTGTAGAGGTAAAGTATTATCAAATCAATAAATAATAATAATAATAATCATTAACAATAAGACGTTTATTTTTTTTAATAAAGAGGCTACAAAAATACTTTAAACTAAACTAATTTAAGTGGATTACATTTTTAGGTTGCCACAAGTATTAGGCATTGCACTTTACTATTGTACAACAATTTGTATCCTTTAATAGTATTCAGAAAATATTTAAAATACAAAAATTTACTGCAAAGTTCAGTCTAATTACAAACTCAGCTTGTATATGTTGTTTGTCTGGAGATTTTGAGTGTTGTCGGGAGTCTGGAGATAATTTAAAATATCGGAAGAATCCAGACGAATCCCGACCATCTCTCTGTCTCTCTTGTTTGAAGACGGCTGTTAATATCCATGGATATAATTTGGTTTTCACTTCTCTTTTAAAAAAATACCTTAATTAACATTAATTTCTTTAGTAGATAACAAGTTAGTTGCTCATTAAGATCATTTTTGTACATATAACATTGGGGAATCGCAAATGAATACGAAATAAATTCGCACAAGACCCAATTCGTAAAGACAAAAATAAACTTCGGAATCATACGCAAGAACGGATTCAATTTCAAGCCTAAATGTTGCAGTAATGGAGATTTAGAGTGGATACGGCTCTTTCTAGAAAAAAAATAAGCAGGAATATTGAAGGTCCTTGCAGATACATATAAGTCAGTGAATTTTTGTAACATTGAATAAATAAAAAATGCGAAGTCTGGAAAAAATTATTGTTTTTAAACAATGGAAAAATATTTAAATAATTAGTAATTATTTTACAGTAGCAATACACAAAGGATCTTATGCCAATTTACAATGCTAAGACAGCATTGTAAATTGATGTATGGTAGTGAGAGTTGGGCTGGGCAGAAGAAGCACGAAATTAGAATAAATGCTGTAGAAATGCGGTCATTAAGGAGTATGCCAGAGCTGAATCTGGATGACAGGCCAACTCCTCTTGATGACAGGCGTGAGAGTGTCTGTTTTTGCGTTATACAAGGTATTTGGAATATGCTTAATTTTGTTTTAAATATAAGATGCCATCAAAAACATAACTTGTAAAAAAAAACAGGTCTCGCCAATCAGTTCTTCTATCGTAAAAAGTTGTGATCCATGTAATACCAAGTTGGTTAATTTATTCAGTCGCTACTTAAGGGTCTTTCTGTCTTAAGTTATGACGTAATTAGCTAACATAACAACATCTTATTGTGAGTATTAAAAATCTTTTATGTTTTAAATAAATAGATTGACTTGGCCATCGCATGAAAACACAACGTATCTATTAGGTAATACATATTATATTAAATTAGATTGTTAAGTGCGATTGCCAAGTCAATCTTTTTCTGAAAATTTAGGCTTCTAGTTCTGTTACGGACGGCGAAGAAGAAATCGTCCGTCGCCCCGCATCGTACAATATAGTTATTAATTCGTATCTTCTTTAATTTCGTCGTAACCCTTGTTAGTTTAAAATAGCAATTATTATCAATTAAGTTATTAGTCAGACAGATGTCACAGTAATAAGCTTTCTTCATAGTAGTTCAGTTTCTCGCTTATAATAAAACATAAATACAGTCCACTTAGCTCTCATCACCTACAAGTTCTATCCACAACTGAGTTATAGTCGACTTGGCGGGGGCACTGCCGTGTCCCCTGATATTTGTCTTATTCAATATCTCTGATCAAACATTTTATTTTAATAATAATAAACTGCGCTGCCAACCTGCATGCGAAGCGTGGCGATTACGAAAAATCCCTTCCCTTTTTTTGGAGGCAATCTTTGGAGGAGTACATGTTCAGTAGTGCACTTTTATAGGCTATTCATCAATAACAGAATGGATGGATGGGTGTAGTAATATATTCATGTTTTGTTATTTAGACTTATTATTTACGCGAACATTACACATTGTTAAACTATGCAGGATTGGAACCCGTGACCCGCAATGCTGCAACCAGACACTGACACTGCGCTACCAATCCTTCCATGTAATGAAAAATAAAAATGTTTATATTGCGCCCCATTATCGCCACCGACAGATGAAATCATTAATTACAGTTTTAAGTGCTGATTCAACACGTGCTCGACGGTGTAGGAAAGCATCATGATCAAATATTAGAGGCAGTGGAAGAGCGTGGAGGAGCACGCTCTTACAGAATCCATTCGTACTACAACCATAATGTAGCTGCAAAGTGGCTCTCCCACGTATAAGACGTATACAGACGTTAACATTGATTTTACCCAAACTCATAATATGGCAAAAAAGAACGCAAATGTTTGCATAACGCTCCTTAACACTCATTTCGCAAGTGAGGAGAAGGTCTTTAAAGCCCCAACTTGTCTCTAATTAACAAGCAAATGGATCGCACCCTAATATTGCGAGAGACACCCGTCTATAATGTATCTATAATGTACAAAGTATAGCTACAATTTCTTAATTTAGTTTAATGTTACCATAGCCTCAGGCTTGCCAAAGGTAGCTCAGTGTCTTAGCGACCCGAGGTCGATCCCCGCAAAATATATTTGTTAATGGAAATGTTGCATTTACAATATGCAACAAACTAAGTCGTCATGCATTTAAACGTTTACTATCACACTTCCAAACAGAATAAGTGTGACCAACGAGCTCGTAGTAGTGATGGTAAGTGGATCCTGTGGCCCACAGAAATCTACATTTATCATAAAATGCTGAAGCGTAGTCACACCTGAAGACTAAAATGGAATGCCTCGGAATAATAAATACAAAGAATCTTCGTTGCTTGACTCTCGACATACGAAACACAGCAGCACTAAGCTGATATTTAACGCTGGTGTTCTGATAGAGCGTGGATATGTCTCAGTCAAGCCGAACTAATATGTTATATAGTACGTGCGGATGACGGGGTCATGTGATTAATATGGTCACTTTCTTATAACTCAAAAACTACAGCCTTGCTTGCATAGATGCCATGTTATACGATAGTTCCAGATGAGTAGATCGAATAATTAAGGGTAAAAAAGCGCGGCTTCATCGACATAGTTAATATTTTATCGACTTTATTATGGCATAATATAGTTATTTTTTTTAAGTTGATTTTTCGAAGTGTTCCTAATCACTGATAAAACTTGTATGCTATTTTTTCCTTAATATATTAGTTATAGCACACTACTTTGTATTTTTGTCTCTGCCTTCTTCTTATTTTTTGGTCTTATAGGGCGGTAAAGCTTAAGGTGACTATAATATTACCCTCACATAGGTACCTTAATTGTGTTATTATACCACGTACAAGACACACAAACATCTTGCTAAGGTAGCCATTTATGCCCAACAGCAGTGCGTGCACTGCTACGTTCAGGTCTGAAGGGTACAGATAGTCAATATAAATACACGCTGTGTACCACTCACTCTCAGTCTGTACTCATCTGTACTCTTCTTTGCTTAAAGCTGACTGCCTGTGACCATGGACTGCAGTAGCTTCTAACCATCAGGTGGAGAATAAGTTCTCTTGTCCATTCAGTTTTGTAAAAAATAACTTATTTTTTTGCTTTTCTTAAATTGTGGTTAAGTCAGGAGTTTTTGTATACGCAGCTTTTTTCTGAATGTCCCACACATGCTTAAGGTGCGTGTTTGAGCCGTTGATGTATATATTACACTAGATTAGTAATTACGATCAGATTTAGGTTCAATTTTGCCACTTTCCCGTCTTTGTGATTATCCCACATTAATAGACTATATTATAATTAATGAAGTAAGTTAATTTGTTACCTCTGATATTAAATATTTAGAAAATTATAATAAAAACTATGTTTTAAGGTTCATACAAAATAATAAATCATTCTTATTTTATTTTGTTCATTATATATTTTAAATATATTTTATTACCTATTTTATATTAATAATTTTATATACATTACAATTTTATATATTAATTATATTTTATTACCTATTATATATTGTCTTATATAATATGGCAGGATTGAAAGATGACCTTATCACAAAAATTAATAGGGGCGTACTCCAATGGTTTGGGCACGTTGAACGAATGAGTGAAGACCGAATGGTGAAGAAAATATATAGAGCGAAAGTAAATATTAAAAGGTGTCGAGGTAGACCGAGACTAACTTTCGAAGACCATGTGAGCAAATTGCTCGAAGAGGGGAGGGTCAAGAGTACTCGGATACCTAGACGTGCATGTATGAAGAAGTTAATGAACCTGAAAGAAGCGAAAGAGGTATGTAAGGATCGTGACACTTGGCGATCTGTTCTCTCTGGCTACCCCGTTAGGGATTGTGCGTGACGAAAAGTAAGTAAGTAAGTAAGTATTATATATTGTCTGATTTGTTAGTACAATAACAAATGCTTAAAAATATATTTTATTTCATCAGTTACGCTTACTTCTATTCATCTGATAAGAAAATATACTTTTTTTTAAAATAAAAACAATTAACTGCAGCTTAAAAAATACTCATTTTTATTGTGCTTTTTGGGTAAAATTTCATATAGTAAGCCACACGAATCCGCCATTGCATGTTTGTTTGTCTTTTTAGGGTTCCGTAGTCAACTAGGAACCCTTATAGTTTCGCCATGTCTGTCTGTCCGTCTGACCGTCCTCGCTTAATGTCTGTGACCGTTAGCACTAGAAAGCTGAAATTTGGTACCAATATGTGTATCAATCACGCCGAAAAGTGGTAAAATAAAAATTGGAAAAAAATGTTGTATTAGGGTAGCCCCCTGTTGGCGACGCGCCTATAAGAATATTTCAGTTTATTAAGTCAACCGATGACGAATAACTTTTCAAAGACTCATTGTCCAATAGAAATGTTCTGATAAGAAAATGCTTAGTCAAATCTTAAAGAAATGTCGAATTAATGATATGAAGGTCTTGGGTGCAACTCCCAGGCCGGACTAGTTTACTGTTTTCTAAGTAATATCTTTCAATAAATTCATATAGGGAATTTTATGATATAAATTATGTTACCGGATTTGTTCCCCGGTTGAAATCGTCTTTCCAACGATGTAAATTCAAAGGAATATTAAAGTGAAGTTAGAGATCGGATTTGTTCCCCGGTCGAGATGATCACTCTGTGCATAAACAGAATTAACGGAAATTAATTGCATAAGTATTGTCTTGTATAAGTTTGATAAGTTTTGTACGAAAACAAATGCCTATTTGTTATGATTGATTAATGAGAACATTCACTTGTATTGTTGTCTGATGAGGGGCTTGATAGCTGATGGGAGTCCTATCGGAGATGGTTTCCTACAGTTCGAAAATTATGTAGAAGCACTTATTTACCTAATATGGTTAAAATTGGTGTATTTCAGACTTTCATTTTTTCTGATAGCCGAGAGCCGTGCAAAGTTAGTTGTTCAAATAGTGTGAGTTCACGAAAGCACGCTGGCCACGCCCTTAGGAGGCCGAATATGTAAAAATTTAAAATGTTTGTAATTTCAGCAATTTATGTAAAAATGACTTGTAAAACATTTCAGGTTGATTGTACGTGCTAAAAAGGTGAATTCTGTGTTTTATGTAAAAATTCCTGTGTATAAGTGAAATAATGATAGTTTTGTATAAGAAATTTAAAAGTGTTTTAAATAGTGAAATAAATAGAGAAAATGTAAATTAAACTATTGTATTAGTTAACATATGTATAAATTCAAGTGGGAAACATTGTTTTAACTTTCTGTGTTAAATATTTAAGAAATTTTGACTTTGCACTTGTGATTAAAATAGGCATATTTTGTTTAATAAATAAAAGGTTTTTTGTGATACGAAAATATAATGTATATCGTAGTGTAGATATTGTTTTGTGCTATCTAAATAGATAAATTGTATTTATGTATGACTTATGTGAATAAAGAGATTAAGTGAAACGTGAGAGAGTAATAGAACAAATTCATGTAATTAAGTTGCGCAAGCACGCGAATGGCGCGGTTCACTTTCGCGTATAGCTCTGGGGTAGCTTAGTGAACGGGTTTTATTGCAATTCGTTCGGGGAAATAGTTCGGAAAATGTTCAAGAAATAAATAAGAAAATCCTTCGGGAAAAGTGAAGAACCAGCAGTCAATAAGAAGTATAGGGAAGTGATAGGGAAAAGTGATTACTCTCTCACGGAACGGTTTGAAGATAATTGCTGTTTTATTCCCAAGTAATTCATCCCTCAAGTTATACAGTCCACATCGAAGAATTAAGGCGTCGGGACCGGGACGACTTCGGAAGACCCGTAATCCCCGTCTGAGCCTACTTGCTGAAAAGGAAGAGGTTATCGCCCTTGTGTGTTACTCCGTTGCGGAGATCACATACGTTGTTCCCGAACCCAACGTAGGCATTATAGGAGGCCGGATCGAGAGAAGCCTCGATTCCTCCCTTCTGTTTCTTAATCGAACGTTCAATTTCCGTTGGTTCCTTTTCAATTGGTCCATCGCGGCCGATTGAGAGGATTCCCGTTTGTTCTTTTTCAATTGGAGCTTCGGAGCCGGATTAAAAGGACCACCCGAACCCCGCCAGCTGGATCAAGGAACCAGCTGTGGACTGCTGGTTGTGGAAAAAGAAGACCTTCGGAGCCGAGTGAAGATCAGCAACCGAAGGAAGCCGGAGGTTTGAGCTGAAGCAATAGGACCAAAGGCCAGAAGACCAGGACGTCAGCGCTGAAGGACTGGACCTGGAACTACTGGAAGAAAGAAAACCGGGATTGCGGCCTGGGGCGTGTGCTCGCATAGGGCACGTATCGCAGTCTGGCGCAGGTGTCTTGTGAAGGCACTCATCGTGGCCAAGCAGGGCTTGGCATTTTTCCTGTCGGGCGAGCGTGCTCGGCATTTCCTGTCGGACGACCGTGTCCGTCATTTTCCTGTCGGGTCATCAGGGTGCAAGAAGAAGCATCCACCGCTGCTGCTGCCAGGCGAGGGTGCGCGCGGGCACCTGACTGCATCGCGGCCGGAGGAGGGCGCTCGGACGAGGCGTCACCGGTAACTGGGCGGCGAGCACAGCATACATCCCGACCACCTAACGGTGCCAAACGGTCGGGCTCTGGCACAACACCTTCGGGTGGAGCAGTTCTCTCGAGCGAGACTGCGCTTGCACTACCGCTCGACTGTTTCGTCATATTCCTTGGCGGGACAGTTCCTAAACCTTTCCTCCATTCCATTCCTGCACGACTCCATCCCTGGACGGCTCATCTCGGTAAGCCCCGTCCAGGATTGATAGGGCTGATAGGGCTGTTAGGGTGGTAGTAGGGTTGTAGGGTTGGTAGATAAAGGGGGGAGGGGTAGTGGTGTTAGGTTGGGGTGTAGATGGGTTGTAGGTAAGGGGTTGTAGGGACCGTAGGGACAGTTAGGGACCGTAGGCCAACAATCACCTTCCTGCAAGATGAAGAAGGCACAAGACCAGACAGGGAGAAGCGAAGGGAGCAGGACAAGGACAGGGCTCTCAAGAAAAGCTAAAGAAGCGGAACCATCTGGAGCGACCACAGCTACTGCGTCAAATGGAGCAACTCCTTCAAGTGGAGCCACCACCGACACGTCCAAATGCACGTGGGACTCAGGGACGTTCATGGCAACGACAAGCAACAGGACGGACACCAGTGGTACGCAGGCAAGTACCGCACAACAATCCGTTATATCCAGGAGTGAAACGGTGGTCGAAAAAGTAGGTCAAAGGACCGAAGAAGCGGCATCGTCAAGGACAGTAATCAGGCACACTAGTGATAAAGGGTCACAGAGAGGTAGTAGGTCATCGCGATCGGCGAGGCTGAAAGCCGAATTAGAGGCGCGGATTAAATTCGAACGATCAGAGCTCGAACGAGCACAGGCAGCTGCTGCCTTGGCCAAGTCTCAATTGGAGTTGGCACGACTCAACCGAGAAGAGGAGATCGACTCGAGTGAGGATGAAGAAGAACGGAATACTCAGGTGGAACCTTTCGTAAGGAGTTGGGTTCAGCAGACCATAATGAGCACGCCGGTTAGTGTAGCACAACCCGATATTACTGATAAGGAAGCGTGTAAAGGATCACGCCGCAAAGGGGCGGAGATCAAGCGCAACCAAGGAAATGCACAGAAAACACACGCGAGTGAGGTGTCAGAATTGACCGAAGCGATTGTGAGTGCGAAGCGATAAAAATAGCGGGTAAAGATAAGTCTTCCCAGCTTCATTTCCTCCAGGAATTACCGGTGTTCGATGGAGACCCGGGTGAATGGATAATTTTCAAAACGGTGTTTGAAGACACGAGAAGCCAATTTTCAGGGGTGCAAAATGTTGCACGCCTTAGGAGGGCATTAAAGGGCACCGCTAAAGAGGCGATAAAGTCGCTGTTATTTACTTTGTGTGAACCGGAAGAAATAATGAACGCTCTCGAAAGAAGATTCGGTAGGGTTGATATGCTCATTCTAGCCGAAATCGAGAATGTAAAGCGTATGCCAAGATTGGCAGAAGATTGCCGGAATATAGGATCTTTTGCAAGTCGTATTACGAACGTGGTTGCCACGATACAAGCGTTGGATCAACCACAGTATTTATACTCACCGGAGTTAGTGAGCCGCATAGTGGAGAAACTCGGAACTACGATTAAATTTAAATGGTTTGAATATCGAGCTCAGTATCCTTTGGAGCCAGAGTTACAGAAGATGGCCAAGTTTTTAAATTTATTGAGTGAACAATTTGGAAAGTCCTTAAGCAATGAAAATGCACCTGAAAAAAGGAAGCGTCCTGAATTCAGGAAGCAAACTGTACACACTGCAAAGGGAGGTGTACGCAGCTGTGCCGTGAGCGAGCGCTATATGCGCCGAAGTAATACGAGCGAGCGTCTAGAACGCCGAAATAATAAAGGGCACAACCGACAAGTGGTTATGACAACCCAGGACAAGCCTGTAAGTCGGGTAACACATAAGTGTGTTATATGCAACAAGGAGCACTCTATAGTGAGTTGTTACAAGTTTAAGGACATGAATATTCGCGAGAAATGGGAAGCAGTCAAAAAAGCGAAAGTATGTTTCCAATGTTTGTCACCTAACCATAGGAGGTTAGAGTGCAAAGCGAAAAATGTGGTGTAGAGGGATGTAGAATGTCACATCATCGAATGCTACACCGATACCCCAATGAAAATACCTCGCCACAAGGGGACGAGGGGGGTAAAGATGCTCAGATTACGACTGTTAGTACAGTGAATGCACTGGCATGTGCATACTTAAAGATTATACCGGTCGAGTTGTATGGACCTAGAGGAAAGGTCAAGACAACAGCTCTTCTGGATGAGGGATCGACCATGACACTCATAGAGGAGTGGATGGCTCAGAAATTAGCGCCTCGCGGACGTAAAGAGGGATTACGTATCGAAGCCGTGGGAGGTAAGCGAATTAACGACGACAGTTCGTATCGCTTAAACGTTAAGATAAAAGGCATTTACTCGAGCGACTTAGAAGAGATAAGTGTACAAACAATTAAGTCACTTAACCTTTCTCCTCAGTCGGTAAGCCGAGAATTATTGCAACGGTGTTCTCATTTGAAACCGATTAAGGATGAGTTGATGTATGAGAGGTCCAAACCTACCATATTAATTGGCCAGGACAATGGGCATCTCATAGTTACTCGTGAATTAATTTCAGGAGGTAAGAACCTACCTGTAGCATCGCTCACCAAACTTGGATGGGTTTTACATGGTCACATATTGGGTGGTATTAAACCAATCAAGATCGTTAACCACATTTCCACCAAGAAGGAGGAAGATATGGATAAATTGATCAAGGATTATTTTAGTTTGGAATCTCTGGGAGTGTCGGCTAGAAAGCCCGCGAACGACCCAGAAGAACGAGCTTTAAATATTTTGAACAAAACGGTACGTCGTATACCTAATAATAGGTACGAGACTGCTTTGTTATGGCGCACAGACAATGAGTGCATGCCGTCGAATAGAGCGCAGGTTGAAAGTCGCCTGTTAAATATTGAAAAAAAGCTCGACAAAAATAGCGAGTTGAAAAAGGAATATGAGAAGCAAATTGAAAATCTCATCGTTAATGGTTACGCAGAGAAAGCGAACCATATTCCCATTTCCCCACGTACGTGGTACCTTCCTCACTTCGCAGTGACTCACCCACAAAAAAAGAAAATAAGGATAGTTTTCGACGCCGCCGCAAGGACGGGCGGACGTTGTCCCAATGATGCATTGTTAACCGGACCGGACTTATTGAAGTCGTTGTTCGGAGTTCTGCTACGATTCAGAGAAGGAAGCGTGGCAGTAATGGCAGACATCAAAGAAATGTTCCTGCAAGTGAAAATCCGGGATGAAGACAGGGATAGCCTTCGATTCTTATGGCGGCACAATCGTGACGCGCCACCGGAAGAGTATAGAATGACGTCACTCATATTTGGAGCGGCATCATCACCATGCATCGCTATATATGTAAAGAATAGGAATGCGCAGGACAACGCATATATCTATCCAGAAGCAGCTTCCGCTACGGAAAGCAATTTTTATATGGATGACTATCTACAGGCATTTCCCGACGTGATGACGGCCGAAAGGATAGTAAACGATATGTATGAATTACATAAACATGCTTCTTTCCAACTGAGGGGATGGGCTAGCAACCGACCCGAAGTTTTAAGTAAAATGGAAAATAAATATAAGAGCGACAGTGCTTCGCTGGGAGATAAAGAGCACACAGAGCGCACGTTAGGTTTGATTTGGAACATCAAACGGGATATAATAAGTTTCTCCACAAGTCTTCGTAACACACCGGAAGAGGTGATGGAAGGTTTACGACCGCCTACGAAGAGGGAGATAACTAGCGCTGTGATGTCAGTCTTCGATCCTTTGGGACTCGCATCACCCATAACGATTCAAGGGAAGTCGCTGATCCAGCAAGTATGGAGGACAGGCATCTCTTGGGATGAAGAAGTTTCACACGAATTACACGTGTTATTTTGTAAATGGATATCGGAAGTGAAGAAATTAGGTCATTTAGAAGTACCTAGACCCGTTGCTGAAGGCGTCGGCAAGGGAGAGTTACACACTTTCACGGATGCTAGTGAAAAAGCATACGCTGCCGCGGTGTATTACGTCACCACGGACGAGCTAGGAATAAGGCGGATTACGCTGATCGCCGCAAAGGCAAAAGTAGCGCCATTGAAACCAATTTCGATTCCAAGGCTTGAATTGCAAGCAGCTCTTATGGGCAGCAGACTGGCTGCATCGGTTAGTGAAGAGAGCAAGTACGAGATGTCCGAGAGAGTATTTTGGACAGACTCACGTACAGTGTTAGCGTGGATTAAGTCAGATCCTCGCGCTTTTAAACCATTCGTTGCTCATCGATTGGCTGAGATCGAAGATCACAGTAAGCCATGTGAATGGCGATGGGTTCCAACGTCACAAAATGTGGCAGACGACGCCACTAGAAATTTTCCTTCCACCTTCGATGTAAGTCATCGCTGGTTTCAAGGACCTGAATTCCTCAGGAAAAGTCCTGATTTATGGCCCAAACAAGTGGACACCATAAAAAGCTTAGAAACAGGTGAAGAAAAATCGCCAAAGGGTGTAAATGCGTTAAGAAAGCAAGAACCGTTAAGTCTACCCGACTACGGACGATTTAGCAGCTTTAAGAAATTCCTTGGGGCAACTACACGCACCTTACAAGCGGTAGAAAAATTCAAGAGTTTAAGAAAGTCGGTTAAAGGACCCGACAACGCAGCCGAAAAGTCGGTTATGTGTTCCAACAAAGTTTTAGCAAAGTCGGTTAAAGGACCCGATGGCGCGTTGGACATAGCGCTCTTGAAAAAAGCGGAATTATTAATTTGGAAGTTCGTTCAAGACGAGTGTTTTTATTCGGAAATAAAATGCTTGAAAGCAGGCAAAAGTGTTGAAAGAAGTTCACGCTTAAGTAAATTATCTATGGAAATAGGAGAAGATAACTTACTCCGTTTAAATGGACGTTTACCTTTCAAGTCTAATTTGACCGAGGAAAGTAGAAAACCTGTCATATTGGACGGTAAACACGAAATCGTTAAAATGATGATTAGAGAAGTTCATCATCATTTTGGACATGCCAATCACCAGACGGTGATGAATGAGGTGAACCAGAAATTTTATGTCTTGAACTTACGTAATGTAGTACGAAGTGTGTCACATCATTGTCAGTGGTGGAGGACATACAGGTCAAAACCGCAGAACGTGCCACAAGGAAATATTCCTCTGGAGAGAATAGCTCATCATGAACCACCTTTTACATGCTCAGCTGTGGATTATTTCGGTCCTATGAGTGTGACTATAGGAAGGCAACACGAAAAACGTTGGGGTGTTTTATTCACGTGTTTGACTACCAGAGCACTACATCTGGAATTAGCAGCCTCGTTGACACCAGCGTCAATGATAATGGCGTTGAGGCGATTTATCGCCAGAAGAGGAAAACCAGCCGTTATATACAGCGATAACGGGACAAATTTCAAAGCTGCGAATAAAGAATTATTGAAAGCATGCGAAGAATGCCATGAGAGCATGAAAAACCTCCGGGAGCACCGCACATGGGTGGCGCCTGGGAGAGGTTAGTAAGATCGATTAAAATTGCGTTGACCGCTACGCTCAGAGAAAGGAGCCCACGAGAGGAGGTTCTACATACGCTACTTTTAGAAGCAGAGCATACAGTAAATTCCAGGCCTCTGGTAACATTCAGTATGGATAGTCCTGAAGAGGGTTTGACACCCAATCATTTTCTTCTGGGACGCTCATGTGGTGATCGACCACCTGGATTATTTCTAGAGCAGCATCTGACGGGTCAACTCAATTGGAAAGCTGCACAGAGGTTAGCCGACCATTTTTGGACAAGGTGGCTGAAGGAATACATGCATACCTTAATACCTCGAACAGGTAATAACGGAAAGTTCATGGAACCTAAAAAGGGCGATATTGTTTTGATAATAGATCATTCGTTGCCACGAAATACGTGGCCGAAAGGCAAAATTAGTAGAACGTTACCGGGACCAGACGGTCACACCAGAGTGGTTGACGTCATTACTAGCACAGGTATCTTGAGGAGACCTACATCCAGAATAATAGTCCTGGTACCCGCGACGCCTCCCAAATGATGGTGCTAACGCACGGGGGGGAGATTGTTGGCGACGCGCCTATAAGAATATTTCAGTTTATTAAGTCAACCGATGACGAATAACTTTTCAAAGACTCATTGTCCAATAGAAATGTTCTGATAAGAAAATGCTTAGTTAAATCTTAAAGAAATGTCGAATTAATGATATGAAGGTCTTGGGTGCAACTCCCAGGCCGGACTAGTTTACTGTTTTCTAAGTAATATCTTTCAATAAATTCATATAGGGAATTTTATGATATAAATTATGTTACCGGATTTGTTCCCCGGTTGAAATCGTCTTTCCAACGACGTAAATTCAAAGGAATATTAAAGTGAAGTTAGAGATCGGATTTGTTCCCCGGTCGAGATGATCACTCTGTGCATAAACAGAATTAACGGAAATTAATTGCATAAGTATTGTCTTGTATAAGTTTGATATGTTTTGTACGAAAACAAATGCCTATTTGTTATGATTGATTAATGAGAACATTCACTTGTATTGTTGTCTGATGAGGGGCTTGATAGCTGATGGAAGTCCTATCGGAGATGGTTTCCTACAGTTCGAAAATTATGTAGAAGCACTTATTTACCTAATATGGTTAAAATTGGTGTATTTCAGACTTTCATTTTTTCTGATAGCCGAGAGCCGTGCAAAGTTAGTTGTTCGCGAATGGCGCGGTTCACTTTCGCGTATAGCTCTGGGGTAGCTTAGTGCCGTTCACTTTTATTGCAATTCGTTCGGGGAAATAGTTCGGGGAAATAGTTCGGAAAATGTTCAAAAAATAAATAAGAAAATCCTTCGGGAAAAGTGAAAAACCAGCAGTCAATAAGAAGTATAGGGAAGTGATAGGGAAAAGTGATTACTCTCTCACGGACGGTTTGAAGATAATTGCTGTTTTATTCCCAAGTAATTCATCCCTCAAGTTATACAGTCCACATCTAAGAATTAAGGCGTCGGGACCGGGACGACTTCGGAAGACCCGTAATCCCCGTCTGAACCGACTTGCTGAAAAGGAAGAGGTTATCGCCCTTGTGTGTTACTCCGTTGCGGAGATCACATACGTTGTTCCCGAACCCAACGTAGGCGTTATAGGAGGCCGGATCGAGAGAAGCCTCGATTCCTCCCTTCTGTTTCTTAATCGAACGTTCAATTTCCGTTGGTTCCTTTTCAATTGGTCCATCGCGGCCGATTGAGAGGATTCCCGTTCGTTCTTTTTCACCCCCCAATATGTAAAGTGGGAAGTGATTTTTTTTTTAATTTCAACCCCAACGTGTGATATATTGTTGGAAAGGTATTAAAAAATGAATAGAGGTTTACTCAAATCATTTTTTGACAATGTCAATGATTTCGGAAATAATTGCTCCAAAAGTAAAAAACAATGTGTCTCCCCCCTCTCCTCAAACTTTTGAACCATAGGTTTAGAAAATATGAAAAAAATCTGAAAAGTAGAACTTTATAAGGACTTTCTAGGAAAATCATTTGAACTTGGATGGAAACAACAGTACCCACTACCGGGAGCAGTTGCAGGAGCGCGTGGATACCCACCTTTAAACTCATAAGTGGGAACACTTATTGTGACGGACGGGAAACTACGGAACCCTACACTGAGCGTGGCCCGACACGCTCTTGGCCGGTTTTTTATCTAATCTTAGCGACGGTATTGTTTTCGCAACATGTGTAAGTGAGACAGATTTATGTTTATTTAAAATATTTAGTAATTTCAAAGCTACGTCGTCGTGGTTGAATAGTGGTTACACTTTTTTCGACGCGCGGTAATGTGGTTTGCTTCTCTAGTTATATAACTCAATAAGTAAAGTAAAGTTACAGCCTATATACGTCCCACTGCTGAGCAAAGGGCTCCCCTCATTCTGAGAGGGTTTGTAAGTAACTCAATGGTTTGAACTAAATACCGCGCTAGCACAGACTAAATAATAGTGCTACGTAGCGCTAGTCTTCATTTGTAAGTTTTTAGGAGCTACTTACCTACTTGTTATTAAAAATATATACCAACTAATAAAAAATATATTAAGTTTCTACATAATCTAGATTCAATAATAACAATTCCAACTTTTGTTAAAGAAGTCATTACTTGGTGTATCTTCCTACAACTAAACCACAGAAATGCGAAATAATTATTGATAACGTGTCCTCATAAGTAAGCATTATTTAAATTTGCGATTGAAACTAATGGATACGCAATTTATTAATGAATATTTTAATCTATTTTTAATTTTTTCAAAGGACTAAAATTCGATTTTAAAAAGAAAATATTTTAAAATTTGGGCGTATTTCTTACACGATAATATTATATTTGCAGCGAGAGCACGTGGAATGCATAGGACCGAACGCTCAAGGTCGTTCGCTATTAGTGGCGCCTTAATTTTATAAAGATTTCATTGAGGTAACATAATTATGAGTCTAATATTATATTCGTTGTTTTGTATTCAATGTCTTTAAACTAAGTAAAAACTTTTATAATCCGTTACACTCGTAGTTTTTTTTTTAATTTTATCCAAAACCTCACCTGTCATAAAAAAAGTGTATTCAAGTATCCGAGTATAGACGGTGTTGACTTGATTAAAGTGAAACGACTGGTTAGCTAAGAGAGCACTTAAAACCATTTTCTTAGAGAGGTAAAATAGCGTGAATCACTTTAATACATCGAAATTAAAAAAAAAGTTACATCTACGCTAGGGCTATCTCCTAAATATTAAAAGTACAGACATCCGAACCCTGAGCAACTATTTGTAGGTCATACATACGGGATTCAAACCCGCGGCTTTTAGCCCTGCAACTCATTGCTACTTCGTGGAATTTTGCGAATAAACAGTAAATACTTTATTAATTTAGCCGCAATTTCGTTCGCGTATAACTTAAAAAAAACAGCAGGTATATTAGTGGTCTTTGGGCAAGAAGGTCAACTACCGGTAAATTAATTTAAACTCAGTTTTTTTACTGCTATTATCACGAAAACTATGAGCGATTAGGGATAAAATAAAAATTGAGAACATATCTTAACAATTTAATATATATATATATATATATATATATATATATATATATATATATATATATATATATATATATATATATATATATTGTTGTGTGAATAAGTCAACTAGCGCCATCTAGTGTCAGGAACGAGAGCGAGGGGAGCTTTGCAGAGAATGACATCACAAATCTCTCAACCGACAGCGCCAGGTTTCTGGAAAGTCTATACTCGCACACTCGTCCCTTTGCGCGCATTTACCTGAATATTCGGGATGTTTGTTTGCTAATTTAAATAAAAAGGCGCTGCAAGATGAGATCGGGGCAGAGTTGAACTCGGCGACACAAGCGAAGCTTCGGAGCGGAATTAAGTGAATAAGTGTGTTTAATTATTAGTGTTTTTAACTTTAATTTGTATAAAGTAAATTAAAGTGCTAATTTAGGTAATTCTATCGGCAATTTTTATTGTCACGAACCTCAAGCTCGTAACAATTGGTGTCAGAAGTGGGATAAAATAATGCCGATTTTACCTAAGGAGGAAACGGAGGGTGTCCGTACCCGAAGTCAACGCCAGCAGGAGACGGACCAACGAAGATTTGGTGGTGCAACGCCGCAGACGTCGGAGGGCCAGCGGCCGGCAACGGACGCCGGTCCGTCCGTAGCTCCTGCATCTGCAGCACCTGACTTAGGTGCTCTAATGGTGATGTTGCAGGAACAGGCCCGCCGACAGGAGGAACAGGTCCATCGGTTGGAAGAACAGCTGCGGGGCGGACAGGATGAACAGGCCCGCCGACAAGAGGAACAGGACCGTCGGTTGGAAGAGCAGATGCTCCTCATGAAGGACCTTCACGCTACCTTCGGAAAAGATATACGGAAGGTGAAGGATAAGGTTGCTCAACATGACAACTGATTGTCGGAAGCTGAAACCCGAATCGATCAAGTAAACAATCGGGTTGACAACGTAATGGCTGACATGAAGAAAACGCTGGATGAACTCAAACTTGGGGATGGAACTACAGATCCCGTAGTAGCTTCAGCACCTTCGCTACGTGGGTTCAAGGTGCCACCGTTCGACGGGACTTCTTCCTGGTCAGCTTACAAAATCCAGTTCGAGGCTGTTATCAAAGCGAACGGCTGGAATAAAAGTCAGGCCATGACCGCTCTCACACTAGGCCTACGCGACCAGGCCTTAACAGTTCTGGAAGCTCTCGGTGAGGAAGTGACTTATGAGCAACTCCTTGAGGCATTGGAGGCGAGATATGGCGACGCTCACCTGGAACACGTCTTTCGTGCACAGCTTAAATATCGCGTGCAGCGCATCAACGAAAACCTGCAATAGTGGGCTCTAGAGGTGGAGAAGCTGGTGCGAAAAGCATACCGGTCTGTACCTGCACTCATTGAAGGGAACCTGGTGCAGACATTCATCGACGGCATCCGCGACCCGGAAGTCAGAGCTGCTGTGAGGCTCGGGCACCACGAGACGCTTAAGGACGCCTTGGCCCATGCACTGGAAGTGGAAGCCGTGCGGCAGGATCATCGTTCCCATCGCGTTAGGGAGGTTGCAGCAGCTACAGTTTGCGACCGCAACAAAGTATACAGCCCAAGGTGCTATGGCTGTGGGGAAAAGGGCCATCTTCGATCCAGCTGCCCTAAGCGAACCCTAGAAAGGGAAGGTGAACGATCCCAGGAGGGTAGTGCGGCCAACAGCACCGCCCAGCAGCAGCAGGGAAACGAGTAAAAGCCAGAACTGCGGGGCGGGTGCTGGCTGATGTTAAAAGAGCCCCAAGGATCTCGATCTCACAAACCCATGATGGGAACAGTCTTATCATCAAGGGCGAGGTCAATGGAATGCCGTGTAAACTGGCCATAGACACTGGAGCCTCTCGTACGGTTGTTAGTTCCCAACTTATAAGTCAGTTCCTTGGGGACTCCGCATACAACCGTGAACGTATTAATTTGGTAACAGCCACCGGTCAGCTTATACCCGTCCGTGGAGAGAAGGAGATGGAGTTGAAGCTTGGCAACGTGATCTACCTGCATAATGTCATCGTGGCTGATATAATGGACGACTGCATCCTAGGCCTAGACTTTATGAGGAATAATTGTTGTGAGATCGACGTTAAGCAAGGTGTTTTGAAATGTGGACAGGAGGAACTTTTTATGGAAGGTGCGTTACCAGGAAACGTGTACAGCATTAAGAAGATTGTTCTTCCGCCGAGATCGGAAACGATTGTTCCGGTTAGTCTTCCCCGAAACGCTGGGCAAGCTCACCGTTGTGTACTTGTGGAAAGGGTAAACAATGATCTTCCATGGAAAGTAGCTCGAACCTTGGTCAGAACCACTGACATCTCAAGAATACGTGTGCTGAACCTTTGCGACCGGGAACAGGTTATAGAAAAAGGCACACTGGTTGGCACTTGTGAGGAAGTGGATTGGTTACGTCGGTGCCAATATATATCGAGTGGGACCCCCAGCAAGGATTCAGAAACGAGAGTGACCACACTTTTGGAAGACTGTCGCAGTGTTCTCTCCCCGAACGAATTGGTCAAGGCGAAGAAGTTGTTACTCCAGTACGCCGATGTATTCTCGTCAAACGATGCTGACATAGGAAAGACTGGCTTAGTTCAACACAAAATAAACACAGGAGAAGAATTGCCTATCCGTCAGCGGCCAAGAAGATTGCCGGTAGCACGTGAAAAGGAAGTGGAAACCATGATTGAGGGAATGGTGAAGGATGGTGTTATTGAACCTTCATCTAGTCCATGGTGTTCACCCGTGGTGCTGGTAAAGAAGAAAGATGGCAGCATGCGGTTCTGTGTTGATTACCGCCGTCTGAACGACATTACAAAGAAGGACAGCTACCCCTTGCCAAGAATTGATGACACGTTGGACATGCTTACAGGAGTGAAATGGTTTAGCACGCTGGATCTAAAACGTGGCTACTGGCAAGTTGAAATTGACCCTAAGGACAAGGAGAAAACTGCGTTCTCGACGGGAAAGGTTCTGTGGCAATTCAAAGTAATGCCGTTTGGGTTGTGCAATGCTCCAGCAGCGTTTGAAAGGCTGATGGAACTTGTACTTACCGGGCTAATTGGCGATGCCTGTCTGGTCTACTTGGATGACATCATCATCGTGGGCCGTACGTTTGAGGAACACCTTGAAAACCTGGGACGCGTGCTCATGAAGATTCAGAGTGCCAATCTCAAGCTGAGTCCGAAGAAATGTTCACTATTCAAACGGCAAGTCAACTTTTTGGGGTATGTAGTGTCGGAAGAAGGTATCCGCACGGATCCGGAGAAAATCGCAGCTGTCAAGGATTGGCCGGTTCCAAAAGACAAGACGCAGGTTAGAGCATTTTTGGGTTTGTGCTCCTATTACCGGCGATTTGTGAGGAACTTTGCAGATATAGCCAAACCTCTGCACAAGCTAACCGAGGAGAAGCGACATTTCTGCTGGGATGAAAGTTGCAATATCGCATTCCAGGAGCTCAAGGACCGTCTGTGCAAAACACCTATTTCGGGATACCCTGATGCAAGCAAAGAATTTATAGTTGACACAGACGCAAGTGATATATAGGACTTGGCGGTGTGTTGTCTCAACGTAATGGTGACCAAGAGTTCGTGATAGCGTACTTCAGCAAGTCGTTGTCAAAACCGGAAAGGAACTACTGTGTCACAAGACGCGAATTGCTAGCTGTGGTAAAGTCGTTGCAGCATTTTAGCAAATATCTTCTGGGGCGAAAATTTCACTTACGAACTGACCATGCTGCACTAAAATGGCTATTGCAGTTTAAAAATCCAGAAGGACAAGTTGCGAGGTGGATTGAACTACTGCAGGAATACGACTTTGAGATCGAACATCGCAACGGGAAATCTCATGGCAACGCAGATGCATTGTCAAGAAGACCTTGTCCTGAAGATTGCAAACATTGTATTAGGCGAGAGAGTAAGGAAGTGGTATCCGTGAGGATGCTCAGGGCAGACCACTTCAGCAACGAGTGGAAGGACAGCCTACAACGTGCACAGCAGGAAGATCCGGACATCAAGCCGATCCTGGAATGGATGAAGGCCAGTGCTCTCAAACCCAAGTGGAGCGACGTCTCAGCGATGAGTTCGACCACTAAAAGCTATTGGGCTCAGTGGGACAGCTTACTGCTTCAGGATGGAGTTCTGTGCCGTAAATGGGAAAATGTTCGGGTAGATAGCTGTCATTTACAAATGGTTGTCCCTAAAGCTAAAGTACCGGATGTTCTACAGCTGTACCATAATGATTATTCAGGAGGCCATCTGGGAGTTAAACGAACTCTACTGAAGATCCGAGAACGGTTTTACTGGGTCCACTGTCGAAACGATATCGAGGACTGGTGTCGCAAATGTACAAGTTGTGCGGCTGTAAAGGGACCTCAGACTCGTAGTAGAGGTGCATTGAAGTTGTACAATGTTGGTGCACCATGGGAGAGAATAGCCATTGACGTGGCGGGGCCGTTTCCGGAGAGTGAAAGCGGTAACAAGTATTTCATGGTTGTGATGGTTTACTTCACTAAGTGGCCAGAAGTCTTCGCCATTCCAAATCAAGAAGCTTCAACAGTTGCAGATAAACTAGTTCATGAAGTCTTCTGTCGTTTTGGAGTAGCTTTAGAGATTCACAGCGATCAAGGAAGGAATTTTGAGTCTCAAATATTCCAGGAAACTTGCCGAGTTATGGGTACTCATAAAACAAGAACGACTTCTTATCACACGCAATCTGATGGAATGGTGGAACGATTTAATCAGACATTGGAGAGGTACCTAGCAAAAGTTGTAGACAATCGGCAACGAGATTGGGACAAGCACATACAACCGTTTTTGTTGTCATATCGAAGTTCTGTTCACGAAGGTACAGCAGTGACACCAGCTTTCGCAAACTTTGGAAGAGAATTACGGCTGCCTGCAGACCTGATCACCGGGATACCACCTGATGCCCCACGCAGTATAACCGGTTATGCAAATGACTTGCGGAACAAAATGAATGACATTTATGAGCACGTCAGACAATCGGGCCAGCAAATGTCTGAGAAAATGAAAACCCGGTATGACCGCAAAATGAAGAATAAAGGGTTCAACGAAGGTTCATTAGTGTGGTTGCACAATCCAGTCCGCATCAAAGGGAAATCTCCTAAGCTTCAAGCTAAATGGGACGGCCCGTACCGGATTTTTACCAGGATCAACGATGTGACCTACCGGATACAGAAAGGCGCAAGAGGGACTCCTAAGATCGTCCATGTGGATCGCTTGGCGCGTTATTATGGGACCGATAATGCTCGGGACGAGCATGTCTTAGGATGGGGCAGTGTTGTGTGAATAAGTCAACTAGTGCCATCTAGTGTCAGGAACGAGAGCGAGGGGAGCTTTGCAAAGAATGACATCACAAATCTCTCAACCGACAGCGCCAGGTTTCTGGAGAGTCTATACTCGCACACTCGTCCCTTTGCGCGCATTTACCTGAATATTCGGGATGTTTCTTTGCTAATTTAAATAAATAGGCGCTGCAAGATGCGATCGGGGCAGAATTGAACTCGGCGACACAAGCGAAGCTTCGGAGCGGAATTAAGTGAATTAGTGTGTTTAATTATTAGTGTTTTTAACTTTAATTTGTATAAAGTAAATTAAAGTGTTAATATAGGTAATTCTATCGGCAATTTTTACTGTCATGAACCTCAAGCTCGTAACAATATATATATATATATATATATATATATATATATATATATATATATATATATATATATATATATATATATTAAATTGTTTTGTCGTAAAATGGTTTTGTAGTAAAAAAACAATTTTCTAGTGTGTATCGACGATAATATGTATAAAATTTAAACCAAAAAATTTCCTTTCAACGTTTTATTAACCCCCTACGAAAAAGTTGGGTTGGATGGATGGGCTATGTATGTCTGTAGTGAACCGATTTGGGTTCAAATTGTTTTACTTGAAAGCAGGTTTTCAAGCGATGGTTCTTAGAAGGGTTTTATCAAAATCAGTTCGGCTATTTGAAGATTATTGGTTTTTTTTCGGGGGTTTTAAATTTTTAAAATTCATGTAATATACTTGTAAACATATATCACATAATTGATAGCCTCGTTTGTCTAGTGGTTTTAGGAGTGCAACTGCTGATCATAAGGTCCTGGGTTTGAAGAAGTTGGCGGTGTCTCAACCCCATGCCTCGGAAGGCATGTAAAGAAGAAGGCACGTGCAGTCAATTTTCTAAAGTAACTGTATCCGCGATTTGTTACCGCTGGTTAAGGTGAATCCCTGACCAAAATGTTGCGAAAGTGCGTTTTTCAGACTCTATTATCTCATTAATTATGAAAAATAAACTACATCTAAAAGTACATTATTAATGTTCGATATCTTATCATCGCATTCCACGTTATAATTTATTTTTATGTGCTATAAATACATTTAAAATCAACTTTTAAAAATGACTAAAATTCTTGATTACATGCATCTGTCGCTAAACGCAACGCTCTAATCATTTGAGGATAACACTAATGGATAGATAATAAAAAAATCTATATTCTCCACGTTTTATTTAAATTTTAAGTTCGTTTTTTCTCTTTTAATTAAAATAATTCCGAAAATTGTGTGACTTCTATGATAAAGGGGCGTGCGCAGAGTGAGGGCGGCACTACGCTGTATCATGCGTTCGTAGGAGGTGGCCGCGTCGCTGGTCGCCGCGTCCGTATTTCGCCGCAAACATAATATTATTTGAGTACCTACCAACCGATGCGCTTACGTCACGGTATATTGTAACTCGGCCGTATCTTAGAAATAAATCTTACAGCCGTGCGGTACGTAAACATGCGATAGGGCTGTCTGCATCCAACATTTTTACATTTGCTCATTGATTTATGTGTTTTATAACTCAATGCATTTTCCTACCTTGTGTTTCCATTTAGTTTTATGATTGTACTTAAATATACTTTTTTATATAAACAAATATATAATAGGTACTCTGTGACTTGAATAGGAAGTGTTCAATAAAAATGCGAGTCGTTTTATGATTGGTAGATTTAATTAAAAAACCATGTTTATGTTTGAATAACAAATCGGTCTTATAAATTTGCGGCCGAAAAATATTTGCGCCTCGGCTGAGACGTACGAAATGCTTTATTATTAAAATTTTAAATATGAAAAATCCGCATTATAATATAAAGCTTAATTAAAAATTGTTTTGGGAAACATGGACAAGTTGAAGTAAAGGAATATCTTTTACTTGGTCATAGATACCTGCAGCTACTTTACAATTTATATGTTTGGTTTTAAATGAAGTTTGGATTTATTATTTTTTTTATTTCTATTCAATTTTTTGAAAGGGTCCTAGGAAAGGAATTATCCACCGCGCTGCCCCACTGCGTGTTGGCGAACTTTGCATGTTTTCGAAATATTTTTTTCTTATTTCTCAGACATGCAGGTTTCCTCACAATGTTTTCCTTCACCACTGAGCACGTGGTAAATCAACACTTAAAATTACAATTGGGTGAAAATCATTTAAAATGACCATTTTTATAAAATAATTTGTCCACGGGCATTATTTTATGATAAAATTCATTTAAATATGTGAAAAGTGCTTAATTATTGTCCTTTGCTATATTATCTAGCTTTATAATACAGCTTTATATATTAATTACCAATAGTAGAAAAATACTATTCCTTTTTTTTGTAACCAAGTCGAGTATTATCCATACAAAATAATTTGTCCTCTTCACGAGCTACGTTACAAAAATCATGAAAATAAATACACTAGCTACATTTATTAATTATTGGTGAATTTTCTGCTAAAACATAGTAAATTTCCATTGATTTAAATAAAAATTATTTTATTTGAATTATTTTTAATATTATAATTTTGGTAAAAAATTAATGTCCATTATTTTGTTCATTTTTGTTGTTCATTTTTCTAACAGTAAAATTTGACAATAATTGGTGATTAATAAATGGCAGCACTGCTCTTCTAACGAGCCAATGACATATAAGAAACGAACATGTGTCGGCCATTTTGTTCTCCAGCGAAAAAAGTGAACGACGCGTATTTCTTTATCGACGAGTAAAATTCCAATTTTAAATTATCAGTTTTGTTAAGTTTAACAAACAACGCAGGTAAGTGAGTACTTATATTTCATCGATTATTTAAAAAGGTTGCTACTGACCTTCATTGAAATGCAAGGTTGTTAGAACTCATTAAGGTTTCTGTTTGGCTTAAACATTTTGGCATTACTTTCAAAGTACGGTGGTTCATCATTTTTGTTATGATTTGTTACAATTTTTGGTTACGTTACAAAAATGATATAACAAAAATGAACTAAAGGCGCAATCACATTGCTGGTTTATATTGATAAGCAATTATTTTATTTAAAAAAAATTAAGTTAGGGGGTATTATTTTTAGAGAGTGGTTTAAATGTCTTTTTAATTTTTTGTGCAGTAAAGTTCAATAACACAGGTAGGTATGTACATAAACACTCACGCCTGTCACCCAGAGGGGTAGGCAGAGACTACAGACTTCCATTTAGCACGATCCTGACATACCTTTCTCGCCTCTTCCACATCCATATACCTACGCATACATGCTCGTCGGTTAAGGGTACTCTTAATTTGGCCCATTTTTAGTATATCGCCAATTTGGTCGACAAACTTCCGCCTAGGACGTCCCTTTCCGACTCTTCCATTCACTTCTGCAACATATATTTGCTTTGTCAGTCTTTCCGCATTCATTCTTTCTACATGACCAAACCACCGAAGCATTCCTTTCTTAATCCTGGTCACCGCATCATCATGCAAACCACACTCTTCTTTTATCACACAGTTTCTCACCCTGTCACTCAGATTCAGCCCTAAAATACTCCTTAGCGACCGCATTTCTACTGCATTTATTCTACTCTCGTGCTTCTTCTGCCACACCCAACTTTCACTACCATACGTTAAAGTAGGGATTAATACAGCACTGTGAATTGCCATACGTGCCTTTTTTGACACATTCTGACTTTTCACAATAGAGTGTAGAGCCCCATTTACTTTATTTCCTGCATTCACTCGTCGTTCAATGTCCTTATCATATCTCCCATCCCTGCTGAATACACATCCCAAATATACGAACTCATCCACTTGCTCAATTAACTCTCCTTCTATTCTTATTTCACATACCGTTTTGCTTTCATCTCTTTCAAAAACCATCACTTTCGTCTTACTTGCGTTCACTTTCATTCCCTTTTCTTTTAATGACCTGTTCATTAATGTAACCATCATTTGCAACTCGGCCGCCGACGACGCAAGTATGACTTGATCATCGGCGTACAAAAGGCATTTGATGGTTAACTCACCCATTCTTAACCCGCATTCTTCAACTTTCAAATTTTCCAAACAGCTGTCCATAAATAGGTTGAACAGCCACGGGGAAGCTACACAGCCCTGTCTGACACCTTTATGGATGCCAAACCAGTCCGAGTAGACCCCGTTGATTCTAACACAAGCACTCGAGTCCCTATACAGAGACTTTAATGCCTGTATCAAACCAGCGCTCAACCTAAATGCGTTCAGCGTTTGCCATAACACATCCCTGTCCACTCTGTCATAAGCCTTTTCCAAGTCCATGAACGCACAAAAAACTTTTTGGTTTTTCGCCAAAAACTTCTCCGCGATCATGCGCATGGAAAAGACTTGATCTGTACACCCCATTCCCTTTCTAAATCCCGCTTGCACATCCCAAATTTTTTCATCAGTTTCTTTCATAACTCTTTCAATTAGTACCTTAGCATACAGTTTTCCCACAATGCTAAGAAGGCTGATACCACGGTAGTTTTTACAGTCCTGCTGTGACCCTTTTCCCTTATATATTGGGACTATCACGGCTTTGCACCAGTCTCCCGGTACCCGCTTTAGTTCCCAACATAAATTAAACAAGGTGTACAGCAGGCCTGCCACCACGTCCTCTCCAGCCCTTAGCATTTCGAGTGAAACTCTATCATATCCGGCTGCCTTACCTACTTGCATGCTTTTCATTGCTTTCATTATTTCATCTATACTTATCTCCCTATCTCTTTCATCTTCTTTCAGAATTTCTATTTCATTTAGTTCACACTTCTCCTCACTCATAAATTCGCTTTCAAAATATTCCTTCCATCTCTTTAACCTCAACACTTCATCATTCAGGATACAGCCATTCTCGTCTCGTATCGCATTCAATCTAGGCTGTTTTGAAAGTCCCCTGGTATTTCTTACGAGTTTCCAGAACATTTTAATATTTGCCTGGAAGTTATCCGATATTCTTCTATCATTCCTATCCGTTCTTTCTTGCTTTTTCCTTTCAACTAATTCTTTTACTCTCTTATTTAAACGTTTAAACTCTGCCTTTTTTCTTTCATTCTCATCATTCTTACCGTCAGAGTTACCAGCTTTGGTCGCTAGTAAATCTAGCCATGCTCTCTTCTTTGCTTCAACTTCCATACGTACCTCATCATCCCACCATAACGTATTGTCTTTCCTTTCATTCGTTCTCTTACTAACACCACATACTTCGGTAGCTGCATCCACTAAACCTTTCTTAACATTATGCCACACATTTTCCAAGTCTAACTCATTCACACACAACTCATCCAAATTACTTATATTTTCTCTCAGTCTGCATTTGTACTTGTCTTTCACATCTTCATCTTGTAACCTCTCAATTCTTATACGCTGTAACGAAGTGGTAGACACAGATGTCCTATGCCGCCAACGTCTGAATAAACCCCTAACTCGGCATAAGACCAGGTAGTGGTCCGTCCCTACGTTGGACCCCCGGTAAACC
Source organism: Parnassius smintheus behrii (assembly GCA_036936625.1). Lineage (NCBI taxonomy): Eukaryota > Metazoa > Arthropoda > Insecta > Lepidoptera > Papilionidae > Parnassius > Parnassius smintheus. The sequence goes on from JAUPFT010000025.1 coordinate 31,833,373, forward strand.
CTTGTATCCACCACTGCGCTCCTCATTCTTTCATCCACAGTTATGAAATCTATCATGCTTCTATCATCACCTCTTTCCCAAGTATACATGTGAATCTTCTTATGACGAAAGAAAGTGTTCGTCACAAAAAGATTCCTTTCCACGCATACGGTTAGGAGGCTTTCACCATTCTCATTTATACTTTCATCACCAAACGTTCCCAATATCCTTTCATAACCAAGCCTCCTCACCCCAACCCTTCCATTAAAATCTCCTAGCATAATAATATTTTCATTTCCATTACACTTCATTAACACCATCCTTACCATTTCCCAAAACTGCTCCCGGATATAAGTGGGCTTAGACATGTCTGGGGCGTAGACCCCTAACACAAACAACTTCTTTAAGCCCACTTTCATTCGTATCCATAGCAGTCTTGGGCTTACACATTCATACTCTTTCACACATTGGCTCATTCGTTCTGAAAGGATGATACCTACTCCCTGGCATGCCCGCTCGATCTCGTCTACACCAGACCAGTATGCGGTATACATGCCATGTGCAGTGACATCCTTCCCCTTCCTTTTCGTCTCATTTACACATAATAAATCTATTCCTCTATCATACATCATATCGCATACTTCATCCATTTTATCATTCATTGCCCCACATACATTCAAGGTAGCCAGACGGGCCTCTGCAATCCACTTTTCGCCTCTCTGGGAGACAGAACGTGACGGGTGGCGAACCTCGTCGCCGGTTTTCCTCCCGGAGATTCTTCGCACCCCTGCCCCATTAAAGGGGCGCCGGGAACTCGGGGCCATTTCTTTTACTTTTTGCCTCATGGTGCGAAAACTAGGGCGTGGCATATTTTACGCCGCTACCACACGGCGAGTAGCCGAGTCTGTTCTTTCGGCTTTGTCGCTCTTTTAGCACCACCCGGGGGAAACGTGTAGGGTGGGCCTAGGATTAGGTGGTCGAAGCCTACGGACGCGAGCGACTTATCCCCCCTATCCCGAAATTTATTATTTTTCGTTCAATATGTCGTTCCATTTTCTTATATTCCTGTTTGTTGGTATCATTGTCATTTGTTTGTCCATTAGTTGTTTATTTCATAGCCTATCAGTAATGACACTAATATTTGTTTGCCCGTGTTAGAAGCGTCCGTAACCAAGTGCAACTAAAGTAGCCTCGGTCGCTGATAATTTAACGAATGTTACACTGTTGACAGGTTTCTTTAGGTCACGATTGACACTTGTTTCACCTGATGGAAAAAAAATGACAAGGTTGATGGTGAAGCACGTTTACCAGAACATGTCATTTTGTATTCTAGTCTATTTGATTGTCTGCTGCCTGTTTATATTTTGTCCTTCACCTAGTTTGATTGTATGTCCAGTTGACTTTTTGTTGGTCCATTATTCTTTCATTAACTTTGTGTGTCCTCAATCGTCGTATTCGATTTCATAGCTCTCTGTTCATTTACGAATATTTTTCTTTCTATCTTTAGTTGTTTCTGTGCCTGTTTGCGATCAAAATATTTTTTTATCTTTTTAGGATGCCAATGACAGCAGCTGAACGTCAACGACTATATAGGCAACGTCTTAAAGAATTAAACCCAAAAAAGTTTGAAGAAATTCGTTTAAAAAATTTGAACAGAATTAAAAATAAATATGTGTCAGTTTCTAAACTAACAGAAAACCAAAAGTCTATAAGAAGAAGTAACTGGAGAAAGCTGAGGAAAAATCAAATGAAAAAATATGAGTTACAAGTTAAAACTAAAAAGAATATAAAAAAATATCAAAAATACTATAAGAAGCTAAATAAAGACAATGAAAAACAAAAACATATAATTCAAATACAAAGAAAACAAATACAAGCATTAGAAAAGAAAATCTATCGACAAAAAGTCCTTTTTAATTGTCAGATGTCTCCCTTAGAGCAGGAAAATCTTATAATTCACGCAAAGCCTCAAACGCCAAATTCAAAATTAAAAGCATTCGTCAAAACTATGGCTACTCCTTCAAACGAAGATAAAATGAAAATTAAAAAAGTTCTTCTAGAAAACCTCTTTATGACTGAATCAATAAAGCAAGAATACAAGAATAACAAAAAGGCGAAGAAGATTTTAAGGAATATTTTTACGTCACCGATTGTCAGAAAGTATAGAATGCATTCGCGATTGAGATGGGTCATCGGTTTAAAAAGTAGAATCCGCAATTATGCAAAATTTGGCTCCAGGAGAAACAGTGAATTAGCGAAAAAAATTCGGAACTTTTACCTGCGTGATAATGTAAGACGAGCTACGGCGGGAAAGAAAGAAACTAAGACTTTAAAAAACAGAAACGTCAGAAACGGTTTCTTCTTGACAGCATGACAAATTTACGTAAAAAATTTAGGGAAGATACTGGTATTAACGTGTCTATTGCCACTTTTCGTAGACAAAGACCTTTTTATGTTAGTTTAGTTAGAGTTACACCTCGACTGTCAAATCGTGAAACATGTGTTTGCAAAATTCGTGCAAACTTTGAGTTCAAATTTATGGCACTAAAAAAGCTGAAAATCTTTGATCCGGGTATGAAATTAATAAATATATTGGAAGAAACAGTATGCGACACAAAATCAAAAGAATGTATGTATTGTGAATGTAATATTTGCAAAACGACGTCTCCAACCTACAATTTCACTAAAGCTAAAAAATATGACAACGTTACCTGGGCAGAGTGGATCATGAAAGACGTTGAGTATGAAAAAAATGATGAGACTAAGAAAACTAAGAAAGTGGTAACTGAATCAAAAACAGAAATGCTGGAGATTCTTATAAATCTTTTTGAAAAAGAACTTACACAGTTTAAAGAGCATTATTTTAATATTTGGCACCAATATAACGTATACAGAAATCTCAAAAGCAGTCTTCAACACAACGAGGTTACGATTCTCTGCGACTTTTCTGAAAACTACACATGTAAAATGCATCGGCAAATACAGTCAGCCCACTTTGGGACGCAAAATCAAATATCATTACACACAAGTGTCATATACGTTAAAAGTTCAAAACCTCGCGCATATTGCACACTATCTGACTCAACAGATCATTCACCCGCAGCAATATGGGGATATCTGAGACCAATTTTGATTGATATCAAGAAAAAAGTTTCAAATTAATACTGTACACGTATTTTCGGATATCCCCGCCACTCAGTATAAACAGAAAAAGAATTTTTATCTGTATAAATTATATCTTGAGGACTTGAATTTTGAAAAAGGGACTTGGAACTTTTCAGAGTCTTATCATGGGAAAAGTGCTGCTGATGGTATAGGAGGAGTCATCAAGCGACTTTTGGATACTAAAGTATCCCATGGAATGGACGTTTCAGACACCTCAACAGCATACTCTCTACTGAAAGAAAATACTACTGTCAATCTTTTTTGTGTTGATGAGTTGGATATTATCGAGATAAAAAGTAAAAATCAAACAGCTTTTGAAAGCTTAGTGCCTGTTCCTAAAACAATGAAGTTTCACCAAACACAAGTCGAAACAGAAAACCACTCTAATGAAATAAATTACTGAGTTTTAAGTTGTTTTTGTAACGACTCAAGCATGAGAGGTTTTTGCGACTGTTTCAACAATAAAAGACATTGTCTGCTATCTCCAAGTCCGAGAATAAAACACCACCGGTTTCTTCAAAAAATAAACCAACTGTACCAATAGATATTTTTGGTGCTGTTGACTGTGATTCAAACTCCTCAGATATTTTCGATTTGCCACGTACTATTGGTACTACTAAAACTTCTAAGCGTAAAGTGCGGAGCAATCCAACGCAAATTATGACGCCTGTGGTTGCAGACCATACCTATGCCGCCGTGACAAATAAAGAAAATGTCGATCATCAACATAAAAATAACTGGAAAATATAAAAAATGCGGGAGCTGTGACTATATTATCCGATGTAAAAGTAAACTATGCAATTAGTGTTTTAAGGAAAATGATCAGCAATACAAAGCGGCAAAATGTGTCTTCTTGAAAGTTCAACAACTAATTCTGTATCATTAAAGAAAAAATTTTTTTATAGTTCTAGTGAAAGTGAATAGTGTTTCATATTGTTATTTTGTTAAATAGTTTTTGATACCTCTATAGTTCCTTAAACTGTTATTATTTCAATAAAAATTGTTTTCATTATGTTCATGACGACAGTAAATAGATATAATGTCGGGATATTTTTAGTTCCTATTGCAATAATTTTGATATCCTTAATATTATTTTTTTAAATGAGGTTATTATTAAAAAGTCATCACAGCTTTGATGTATGTAGCTTCAATACTGCGCATATAAAACTTAATAATGTCTGCATACGATTGTGTTAGCAAAGAGTGAATATAGAAATAGATTGTAAATTTTTTACCCTTTTTCCCAAGTCTGTAACGAAAAGAATGCTGTTGACAAATGTCTACTTTTTGCATCATTAATTTGTTTATGATAATTTTATCTAAGAATAATATTCTCAAAATGTAACTGATTATGTTGAAGTATTTGATCTCTTTTTTACTGTCCCGAAAGAAAAAATTGGTTTATAAGAAATACAATGTTTCTTATGATCTTATTTAGTTAATAAAAGAAAATAATAAAAGCATTATAAAGTGGTTTATTTCATAAATCTTGTACGTGATTAATAAATTAATAGTAATCCTTAGAGGAACTCGGAATTTCGCCCGCTGCCAATGGACGCGTATGTTCGTGTTGCTAAGTGATAACCAGTGTATATTGTGAAAACACCCTAATATTTCGTTTTTGTTGTTTTTTGTTACGTGTTTCATTTTTGTTACATTTTCATTTTTGTTTCATTTTTGTCACAATGGTCAATTTAAATGATTTTCACCCAATTACAATATTATTGGTGCCGACGGGGATCGAACCCGGTTTGCTCGCACACTGTGAAAATTTTAGCAAGCGCTAACCATCTGAGCTACCACGGCTCCTCTCCTCTCGAGCTAGAGACTTTATTTTATTTATCGTCAGGACTGTTGGTCTAATGGTTAGTGACCCTGACTGCTATGCCGCAGGTCGTGGTTTCGATTCCCACCCAGGACAAATGTTTGTGTGATGTAATTTATCTATAATATTTATGTATTTAGAATATATAAGTATGTTTATCAGTTGTCTAGTACCACAACACAAGCTCTGCTTAGCTTGGGACTAGATGGTGTTGTGTGATAGTTGTGGAATATTATTATTATTGTATTATTATTGTTGGGGTATCTGTATAGTTTTCTCATCTGGTTGGTTTTTATAAATATATAATTATAAATTAAAATGAAAAGATAAATATACATAAATATCAATAAAATAAAATAAATACAAAAAATACAGTGTTGGTAAAATCAAGGCAAACTTAGGGTAGGGTTGTCAATTATTATTTTGATAATAAAACTAGTGAAATTCCGCGGTTTTATATGCGCAAGCGTGAACGTAGTTAGAACATAATATAACCTTTATGTTTTACATAAATATCCTAAAAAACTTATTATTTTAATATTTTACTAAGTACCTATAAAATTAACAAGTTTATTGCATTTTTATTTGAGTAATTTTTTATGCAATTTCTTTATCTACGTCTATTTTTAGGAACCTTTATTTAGTCTGAATCATACATAACACTATATTACTGATTTACTTACTTATACGTAGTTTTCTTTTTTGCAGTTACAAATATCTTGTGAGGTTGAAAAAGGCAGTAATGAAAAAATAACAAGAATAATAATAATTGTCGTCAGCCACTTCTTTTCATAAAAATTTCAGATCATGGTCCATTAGGTTGCAGCTTTACCGAACCACAACTTATAATAATAATAATAACAGTAATAATATAATATTATTTTGTATTTATTTTATTTTATTGATATTTATGTATATTTATCTTTTCATTTTAATTTATAATTTTTATATATTTAAATATTTATAGAACCGAACCAGATAAGAAAATTATACGACTCCAACGATTTTAGCGACGAACGTCTGGATTTATTTTTAGAAAATGTCCTTTTGTTCATGTTTTCAGGCAATAAAAAAACTGCTACAATATAAGAAGGTAAATTTCGACAAATCACTAACGGTCGTTATAGCTATAGGCGTGATATCGGAGTTGAGTGGTTCGCGTCTTGGCTTTCGTCCCACTTTTTCCCTTTTTTTTTTCAAGTTCCCTTCTTTTGTGAGAAAATCTATTATTTCAAACCCTTTTTTTAGTAATTTTTAAAAATACGAAAATTTTAATTTTAAAAATTTTAAAAAAATATCTATTTAGTTACTAATGCTATATTTATTATTTTAATAATTACCTACCCAGTAGGTAAATATTAAAATAATAAATGTAGCATTATAAACAGTAAATCTTCCTCAAACTCAATTTACTAATATTGTTCCTAAATAAGGAATAGCAGATAAAAGATTAGTAGGTAATAACTATTGCTCCTCAGAATTATATTTGACCTCAAGGTAAAACATATCCTAAAATTCAGTAGCTAAATAAAATAATAATACCTACTATTCAAGTATATTTTCAATATGTAAGTAAATGAAAATGACAAAAATGAAGCACCATTAGCATGTAAAGTTCGAATAATTAATGTTTCGACAAATATTATAATTTACACTATAAATAGCTAATTCAATATTAGCAGTATAGTATATAGTTAAAAATAATCAAAATAGTCATTTTTATTAATAAGATAATATATTAGAATACATGATTCTAATATAATGCAACTAATATACCGAATAAAGAAAATTAAAATACATTTATCATTGTACGCCGTGTCTATTTCCATAGAATAGTTCATTGTCATTGCAAAAATAATACTACGTTCGTAGCAGTAGGTGGCGTCTTGAAGATTTCTTATGCCGGCTGTACACGCTCGTCGAGACACCACGAGACAGGCCTAGAGGAGAGCGTTATTTAACATAATCGGTTTCAGAAACTGAGCCTGATAATCGTATATCCAGTTTCGTGGTCATGGTCAAACTGATTATTTTACGTACGCAGTTGACACACACAATGACCGGCGCTCGCGTAAGCGTTTTGTTTTGAACAGATTATTATTAAGATGAATATAGGTACGTAACACGATATACGACTCGCACAACGAGAGTAAAGAGTTCCTTCGGGATAGGTAATGGCTTACACGCAAGATGTGGATCATAAAAATTATGTGATGTGATGGACAATAATACTTAGATACTTACATATTTTGTGACTATAAAATTGTACAAAAGTACTAATATTGACGATGTCGCGCGCGTATTATAATACCTATAAACTGTTATATATTCGTAATCATATCATAACACAGTTAAACTAATGTTATAATACCTATAACCTGTTGATATTTTCGTAATCATAATCTAACACAAACGCGAAACTAACCTACGCTATACTGTATTGTATACAGATGTATGTAGCGATGCCGGACACAAGCCGGACACAGTCAGGCTTTTTGTTTGCGTGTCCGGCCAAATTAGACGGTGTCCGGGCCTGTCCGGCATTTGTCAGGCTTTTTATATTTGACCATTTTTATATTTTTCATGTACTTAAATACATACTATTGCAATTATTGAAACTTATATTGTAATGAATATTGAATGATTAGTAATAAAGAACACCGATTCTTTTAATTTAAGATTTTATGGTAAACGATATAAGCATTGTTTTACTTTAAAAAATATATTATCGTGTTATACTAAGACAGAATAATTAAAGGGTCCGGCCTTTTTACCAAAAAGTCCGGCTAAGCTGGATGGTCTGTTCAGCTTTTCGGTTTAAAGACCTGGCAACCCTAGATGTGTGTAGCTCATGGCGGCTGAACACACTCGTCTCGTCGCCTTGTGTGCCTCTCGTCACGTAAAGGCTCGACACGAGAACACACCATGTACACACTCGTTGTATCATTTGAAGTTTGTACTCCATATGCCCGCTGAGATGGACCTAGATAAAACTGTTGCTGCGTTTTGCCTTTGAGCTATTATAATTTTTTACACATTTATTAAAAATAAAATTAATAACCCATTGCTAAGAAGGAGATGGTGGATAGTTTCTATTAATTTACCGTAACAGTACCATGTACAGTGAATAGAATAGTGTATAGCTTGCGGCTTGCTCCACGAAAGATAAACAGTGGGGTGCGGTATGAGGTACGGGGAAGCGAAACCATAGCAACGGGCGACGCGCTAGTCCCACGTAGTGTCTCCCTGCGTCCAGTCGACCGCGCACATACTTGTGTCGTCTTGCGTACTATCGATATCGAAAGTGTTAGCGACTACCTGTTATACAATATTTTAATATATATATAAACGTTTATTTCGGACATCATGATCCATATTATAGGTTAGTAACAATTTTTAGAGCTTATAACTAATGTTAGTAATTGACAATTGAAACATAACACATATAACATAAAACAAGGACAAACAGAAAAACCACACAAACAAATATGGCACCCGGCCCCGCCCGCAAGATGACTACTTGACTACGTGCAGCCGTATCCATCGAGCAAGCATCGGCGAGTCCCAACTATCTGCCAAAGCAAAGCAAGGTGTGAAGCGCAACGTTTACGCATTATGGCGGGGAAACCATCTACGTGAGCCTCCGCAAACATAGCAGAAGCGCTACAGAAACGCGGCAGCCCCATCAATACCCGGAACGCGTTATTGTATTGTACGCGAAGATCACTGTATGCCCTCTGCGTAAAGTTAACCCACAGACAGCACGTATAAAATTACTGACAGTAAGCCTTGAAAAGCGTAATCTTTGCTTCGTCAGTACATTTGGCAAATCTGTGGGCCAACATATTACAGCGGACAGACAGCGACCTCCGTTCCCTTTCAATATCCTGGTTGTCTTTCAGGTCATCTGTGATACAGTGGCCCAGGTACTTAAAGGTCTCAACTTTTTTCAAAGGGGTTCCACAGAGCTTAAAAAGTGGCACATTAGTGTATCGCTTGTGGTCCGGATTGAACATCATGAGTTTGCTCTTAACAGCATTATATTTGAGCCCCTGTGCCACAGCATAAGATTAGCATATAGTTAACATTTTCTTTAAGGCTGCACTTGATGGACTCAGCAGCACCATATCATCTGCATAACTTATGTTATTAATGCAAACTCCGTCTATGTGGCAACCGATACCGGTACTGCTGAGCTCATCAAGGAGCCTATTCATATATAAGTTAAAGAGCATAGGAGAGCTTAAACCACCTTGCCTCACGCCGCATTCTAATCTGTATTCTTCTGAGAGCGAGCCAGCCCATCTGACATTGTTCTTTTGGTTGCTATATCAGTGCTGAAAGAGCAATACAACTTCTTCGGGCAGGCTAGTCTCAGATCTCATCTTATCCCACATGCGTTAGTAAGCTACTAAGTCAAACGCCTTTGATAGGTCCAGGTAGCAAACAAACACAGGTGTCTTCCTTGCTGTGTAATACTGGACAGTCTGCTTGAGACACAAGATAGCACTCTCGGTAGAAAGACCTGGTCTAAAACCGAATTGAGCATCATTGAGCGTGATGTGCTTATCCAGGAACCCGTTAAGCAAACTGTCCAGTACCTTAGCGATCACAGAAGCAAGGGAGATGGGCCTATAGTTGGACACATCAGAGGCGTCACCAGTCCTGTTTTTTGGAATAGGAATAACAATAGTTCGCATCAATTTGTCAGGGAGATATGAATGCCCAATACACAAATTAAACAACAAGGACAGAACCCTTGGCAAATGAACTGCAGCATACCGCAGATGTTCAATGCTGAGGTGGCCATGCCCAGGCGACTTGCCTCTCACCATGCCCTTAATGACTTTAGCTACATCTTTGGCGGTAAAAAATACACTACGCTTCAGACTACCTGCCTCAGCATCAGACACCAGCGGCTCTGCCGGTCCCAGTGGTGATTCCACTCTAAAGTATTCTCTGAACACCTTAGCAATATCACTAGGATCACAAGCTCCCGAAACACTCACGGGAAGGCTCAACTTATGATTCATTTTATTGGTGGCTTTCCAAAACTGACCGAAGTTCTTTCTTTTGTGGTGTTCAGCTATTATGTCCATTTTTATTTGTGTCTGATTATTTTGACACCATTTTAATTTAGCTTTAAAAATGCGTCTCGATTCACAAATTTCGTTATATGCGTGACCAGAGCCGGGTCTGCCATGTAGTGACCAACTTTGAAAACAACGTCGAGCCCTCCCATGTGCCTCGCGAACGTGTTTGTTCCAACCAGGTAAGTATTTACCTTTTCGCCCCGTCCTAATACTATAACTACAGATAGCGATTTATTCAATGTACAGATAGCGGCCTCCGAAAGTATACACACAATATGTTCACACAATCTGTCAAGCGCTATTTTGTGTTGATGGTTACTACACATACTATTGCAACAATCCGAAAATTCTGCTGGAAAATCTATTAATTTTAACCTGGAGTTACATTCATTGTTATATTCACCAATTTGATCATCATCACGCTCTCCCCATATGATTTTATTAATACAATTATTTGACTGAGCTAATTTTGGTATTACAATATTGAAATTACACTCCATCAATACAGGAAAGTGATCGGACCAGTACGTGTCGTAAAGGACACATGCAGAAAGTACAGTACGCCTCGCCGCGGTCGTGATCACAACATGGTCCAGCCACCTTAAACTACCATGCGCTTCGCTCACAAAAGTATAGGTATCCGATGGTAACAAGTCTCTGTCTACACACGTCCATAATTGTTCAGAGCAAAATGACAATAGTTCTGTGTCAAAAGACTCACCAGGGTGCGCGTTGTAGTCCCCTAACATAAACACAGTTTCCACATTATGACTTTCAATAATAGCCGCCATCTCACTAAGACCCTCTGTGAATTCCACTAGATTTTCTTTTTTATCTATCGGCATATACACTGAAAAGACTATAAAACAACGATCACTTAGCTCGATTTTAATCGCCGCAAGCCTGACACTTCTACACTTCATTACGGTTACATAAGGAAACACAGCTTTTCTCCAGAGAAGGGCCACACATCCGTATGGTCGCCCGCGTAACACTCCGTCCGCAGTATCGACAGCTGAGGTGCCCACGAAAGCGAAATCACTGTCGATGGTTTCTAGGAAAGCGAGGTCGTGTGACAGCAGCCAGGTCTCCTGTAGGGCGACCACGTCCGCTGAGCGACATAGCCGTCGCACACACTCCACTGATCGAACTACGTTCTTACAGTTAAAACTGACTAATTTGGTGCAACCTATTTTGAAAGTTGATTTTTCACCCCGGCCTTGACGGCGCTTCCTTTTTCACGATATTTGAAGTCAATAAAACGCCTGTAGGCTACTCCTTCCGGCCAAAAGTTTTCTGACATAAATACATTTAATTTATGTTTAGGTACAAATATTTTGTACGACTCGTAATCTTTTGTTATTTTCATTTTCATCTTTTCTACGTTGACGTCAAGTTTACTCTTTTTCTTTACGTAATCGGTTATGTCACTCACAGACACTCCCTTCGCCACATTATAAATGTATACCGGGACCTTAATCTCTGCCGCTCTGAAGTTGTCTCCAGGCTCTGAAATAGCCTTCCCTCTGTATCCAGAAAAACGATTACGCAACCTTTTCTTTTGAACCTTTATCCACTCATCACTACTTACTTCTGATCTCCAATTGCCTTCACGGACAATTTCTGACATAGACTTTGCATGCTCTTCACTACGTGTATTCTGTAAATTCGTTGCGAGTACATCAGCGTTTACGCTTTTATTAACCTGCAATAATATTGGGTCACTCGGTTTTATGCGTGCGGCGGCCGTGTGTTTCGCGCATTCGTCGGTGTTTACTTCCTGAGTTGTAGGCACCGGTGGCGGCGACTGACTCAACTGAGAATGTGCCGGGTGAGTCATCGTAACCGCTATCTCGGGTGATACACGCAACTTACTATTGTCGGATAGCGGCGCGATACGACTACCTTCAGATGACTTTAATTTCAATTCCATGTCCCGATATATTGATTCTCGTAATGAGATATCGTTTACATCATTAGGCCCTTCACTAGGTAAGGGAGGCAATCCCATAGGACCACTTTGGCACTCGAAGCTGTTTTGTAGGAAGCCTCCGCGACGCAAGTTAATGTTGGGCCCATAGTTATTTACCACCGACGTATCCTTAAGGATATTTACCTCAGACTTCAGCCGGTCTAAGTCCTCCTGCTTCGCACAGTCCTTCATAATCATGCTGATATCTCGTTGCATTTTGACTATGTGTTTTAGAATTCTCGTCACATCTACATGGTCCCATAAGACGGTAGGGAGTTTTTCAAGAGCCCTAGCAGTAAACACGGGAATATCTTCGGAATGTGTACTCCGTAGCAGACAGATAATATCGTCCAGATCCTTCCGAGCCCTGCCGTCCTTTTTTCGAGTATCTTTTCTCCGAACTATTTTCCGCGTCTTTTCCGGGATCGAATCAAACAACAAGTTCTTTGCCGTTTCAATATCACTTTCTGAGAAAGCACTCACACATATATTTATAAGACTTTCGTCGTCCATAACATCTTTCTTGTTATCGATAAAAGCTAGAGTCCCGTTTATTACAATGTTGCAGCTCGAACATTTCAACACCTTTGAGGATATTTTAAATCCTTTACACACACAACACGCACAACGGACAGCGCGACCGGGTAGATGCGCGAGCGTCGCACGACTGAGATTATATATATATATATATATATACATATATATATATATATATATATATATATATATATATATATATATATATATATATATATATATATATATATATATATATATATATATATATATATATATATATATATATATAAAGCAAATAATTATTCAATAAACCTGGCACTAAAGACTTAAATATTGATATCGGTATTAAGAGTATGAAATATTTTATGAGATTTGTAAAAATAAGCAGGATCTATTGAAAGATGACTGTAATCATGTAGGCAAAAAGAGAGGTAGTTGAACCTCCGGAAAAAACACATGTTTCTTCGTAAATTTAAGTACATATATATTTTAAATGAAATTAAAAAAAACACAATAACATCATTAAACACTGTATTTAATAAACTTTCTAACAGTGTATTACACTTCTTTATATATTATCATCAAAAAAAGTTAGTAACAATAAAATCACGTATGTCGTCTTGAGACAAAACAAAAATTACAAATACAAAATATTTTACTTCTTTAAAGTGTACACAAAATACAGAATATTATTTAGCAGCAATTAAAACCTAACGATTATATATAAGTGCGTTTTTGTGGAGACTTTTGGTGTGTAGTTTTAATGTCGACCTTTGACTTTTTACATATTAAAATGTCATAATACAGTTTGCATTTTTCTGCTTGATTATACATGCGCAATGGACGCTAAGTACCTACGAGACCCTTTGACTCGAGCGCAAAAAACCGACACGCTTCCGAGAGCGTACGACGGCCACGAGACGCGACGCGACACGACGAGAGCATCCTGTACACACTCGTACTCGGCCTGTCTAGACATGGGTCGTAACGTCTTTTGGACGTAATCGGTTGTACGTAGTTTCGTGGATATGAGTAACTAGTTTCAAAACTGCTTATTTTTGTAATTAGTTACATCTGTATACAGTATAGCGTAGGTTAGTTTTGCGTTTGTGTTATGTTATGATTACGAAAATATTAACAGGTTATAGGTATTATAATATTAGTTTAACTGTGTTATGTTATGATTACGAATATGTAACAGTTTATAGGTATTATAACATGTGCGCGACATTGTCATTATTAGTACCTTTGTACAATTTTATACAGTCACAAAATATGTAAGTATTTAAGTATTATTGTCCATCACAACACATAAATTTTATGATCCACATAATTACACAAAAATTTACTTAATACAAAAAAATATTAATTATTTATTTACATTTATTATATATTTCTATTTGTGTACACTAAATATTTATATACACTTTTTTTCAATTCCATTTATTCACAAAGAAAACTATATATGTTATAATATTTTTTTAAAAAACGCAAAAAGTTTTAGTAACAATGTTAAATAACGCTCACCTCTAGGCCTGTCTCGTGGTGTCTCGACGAGCGTGTACAGTCGGCATTACGCGATATATTGTAGCGAGCGTAGATAGACCAAACGCTCAAGGTCGTTCGCTAGAGGTAAAGCCTTAAGACGGTTCCCCTAGCGAGAGACCTTGAGCGTTCGGTCCCATACAATCCACGCGCTCTCGCTACAATATATCACGGAAAAATACGCCCGAATATTTGGAATTATTTCAGTTAAAAGAGATAAGCGAACTTAAGAAATTAAATAAAACGTGTAGAATACATTGATATATTAAAAGGGGTTTTTTATATATCAATGGTAGAATATAGGTTTTTAAATTATTTATCCATTAGTGTAATTCTCAAATGATTAGAGCATTTCCTTTAGCAACAGATGCATGTAATCAATAATTTTAGTCATTTTTTAAAAGTAGATTTTAAATGTATTCATAACACATGAAAACCAATTAGAACGTGGAATGTGATGATAGGATATCGAACATTAATAATGTGCTTTTAGATGTTGTTTATTTCTCACAACTAATGAGATAATAGTCTCTGAAAAACGCACTTTTGCCAGGTTTTGGTCAGGGTACCACCTTAAGAAAGCTGGGTACTTCCTTGTTCAAGTGCTAAGTGTAGCCGTTCAGCGAGGAAACGTAATCAGATTTCTATTCGCACCCTACTGCGTGAAGAAGATTATGTATTATAATGTGTGTTATATCTATAAATGTGTATTATAATTTAAGTTTTTATTTTGGTAATAATTTTATTACATTAAGATATAAATATTTGATTGTTACAAGTCTCTTTTTAATTTAAATAGGACCACCGTATAGATATTCAGCTAAAAATCCATCAAAATGAAATCAGCTGTTTCCGAGAAATAAAGAATCTCCACCTCCTTCGAGCTCTCTTAAAAATGTAAATAATATCAAATTTTATTATGCAGCAAACTTCAGAGGGTTTTCATACTTCCTACATACCCTTGGAATTAAAAGGGTGTCGTGCCTTTACTACGCTGTCTTATGCACCTATAACATTTTTACGCCAGGATGGTAAAATTATTTAAAATTTTATATTCAGAGTGAAATTTTATTCTGTAATAAATACATATAATATTGCATTTAATAACCTTTTGTTTAGTTACATGTTATATACTTTAGGTCAATAAGCTATATCTGTTTCGAGGGCGGACGGGAAAACGGACAATGACCTTTGAGAGTGCGATAGGGATAACCAACCTCTTTTGACAATTTTTGTCTTTTAATTACTAATCTCTGTTTCAGTTCTGCTACTGCCATTGAGAAGTTCTTGATAGAGGAAGCCAATAAGCGATTTTGTCTCAATCCGGGATCATTTGATCAACGTAGGGCTTATAACTATAGAGTAGACCAACAAGGTGTCTACTAAATTGAAATATCAATTAAGTTATTATTATTTTCTATATTCTTATTATTATTAGATATTGTTAGTAAATTAATTTAATTTAACCTTTGATTTTTCGTTATGTTTAATGCTCGTAGATACTAAAATGAGTCAGAAAAAATAGGAAATATCACTGTTCTCAATTTTTTTTAAAATTTTTAAACTCACAGTAAGATTTTCTCCTGTATTGTGGAGGCAGTTTGCAAACACAAATTGCGTAAGAACAAACATCCAACCCCTAATCAAAAACTAGTTATCTCTAGGCCATTCAAGTACTTGTTCCGTGCGGGATTCGAACCCACGGTCATCCGCGCTGCAACTCAATGCCAAGCCGTTCTATTGCATTCTACATACCGGATAAAATTTTCGTAAGAAAGAAATTCGATTTGTTAAGTGAACGAAGAAGTCTATAGCATAGATATTTTTCATTTTTTAAGCTTTTGACTCTGTAATTATAAAAAAGAGATTGAAAATTACGAAAATGGAATCATGTGCACCCTACTTTAAGCGTGGCAAGTTTTTGTCGTCCATGACCTTGAAACGTCCGCTAGAAAAGACATTTAGTTCAAAATTAGTAGTTTTTAGTAAGTGTCCTCCTGACCGAATTTCGATCACTGCGGTCATACTCAGCGGAGACAGGACAGGATTATATTGCGCAAGTGTGTACACAAGCACAGCTGTGCACTCTCTATTCCCTCACTCTCATAGTCCGATAGGACGGACGGTAATCCGATATGACCGGAGAGTAAACAGACGCAGGACCATCGGTTTTACGTGCTTTCCGATGCACCGGTGAAGCAGTCAATATTGTAAGAAATAATTTTTATAAATAAATTTCATAATTTAGGACGAAAAAAATAATTTTGTTACATATCTGCGCCAATGGCTTCTTCTGTGTTCACATATTACAAACTATTTACTTGGGAATGATTGTTCGATACCAAGGTATTACTGATTTGTTTTGTGTAGTTAATTGTGTAACATAATATTTATAATACGATTGTAAACTGTTCTCTGTAAAAAGAAGTCCTGCTAGGTTTCTTGCTGGTTCTTCCCAGTACAGAGGTACTTTCCTAAATAGTGATATATTGAACATAGATTTTTTATAATTTTTTCGACGAAAATTTTTTATAATCTATATTGTAAATTAAAAAAAAAACATTACGTTTTCTTACACTGCCACTATAAATTCCGTGTAAATAATATCTATAGGCAAACAATAAATATGGGCAAGGTAACCCAGTCTAAATTAAATGGGACTTTTAGATAAAGCTATTCAAGTACGGGGAATTGGAAATATGTTCAAAGATAGCAAATTAAACACAAATACGAGGGGTGATCAAATTGCTCAATGATGCGTAATCCGTCGCAGAAGTTTCATGCAGGAATGGTAGTCGAGAATTTATTAAAAGTAAAAAAGCCATATATACGTTATTCCTTACATATAAAAAATAAGATGTATGCACGCTCGCACAGAACACTAGCTTGAACTAGAATTATGCTGCAGTATTTCGTACGCTGAGTGATGAGAATCGCAGATATTTTGACTGGTAACGTGGGACTTCAGGCACATTAGATCTTAATCCTTAGGGGTGGGACAAAGTTTCTGAGTTTACGTTTAATAAGCTTTTGCGACACCCTCTTATCTTAGATTTACTTAAAGCATGAAAAATTCCGAAAGGCTTTTAAAACACAAGTAGTTACCCTCAACCTCTCTCAACTGTGTTTGAGCGCTTAATATCTCCCTAAATACGTCCTAATACGCGCAGTTTTTATCACGATATTTTCCTTGCCGCCAGGCACGTAGTCAAGTACGTAGTAAGTCAGTACTTTAGAAGGGCGAACTCCCAAACAAATTTTAGGTGACTTTTTTTCTTGCGTCTTCAAATGAATAATGTAGAGTTTAAAATCCTGAACATTTTTCTCTTCAGTCATACTACTGCAGGAAGTCAAAAATAAAGATATTCCAGTTTAAACGAAATACACATCAGACTAGGCTGTATGGTATAAAATGCCTTAATTGGCAAATCGTTGCAACAACAACTAGTCGATATAATTTTCATATATGTTTATATAGTATAATTACTATCATAGAGGGAATCCTTAAGGGAACGCATTAGTATATATAGAAGAGTTTTCTGAATAAAATACACGTGAAACTCGGCTGTATGGTATAAGACCTTTGCCTAACTTAACTAACGAATCGTAACAACCACAATAACTAGTCAATTAAGTTTTGAATTGTGTCTAATGATTTTTTTCCAGACTTCGATAGGCCGTAAGCTTGATTAGATAAAAAAAGAAAATTATTTTATTATTATCTGTAATAGTGACTTAGACTAGAATGAGACTTAGAAGACGCTTAATAATTCCATCATCAGTTATTTCGCCATTGTCATTTTAACCTCATTGGTGTCGGCGGTAATCGAACCCAGGTTGATCATGAACTGTGAAATTTGCTGCGAGTTTAAACTACCACCGCACTATATTAATAGGAATGGACACAGTGATGAGTTGATGTGGATATAAATATAAATAATATTACAGGTTTATTTAATTTCTAACTTCCTTTTGTTTTGACGAATGATGATAGCGTAACTGCATCACGCATGACTGTTTTGACCCATGGGTGACGTAAGAGGCCACTGTGGGAAATACGCAAAAAAACTTCAAGAAACAAGCTTACTCTATTGTAAGAGGGCGGCAATACCCCTGGCATTCCTTTGATGTTGCAGTAGTCGATACTTACCATCGAGTGAGCCGGAAGCCCCCTTTATCTGTAAAGAAATCCTTGTCGCTACTAGTAGGTGACGGTATAACAATCTCGCTTATGTGAGACTGCAAAGCCCAGCCGTATCAATGGTGCTCACATCTGGCGCTGCGTTCGTCAATCTCTCAGTCAAACGCCATGATTAAGTCAAATCTTCTCTAAACCAAGAGAGATCTATTTTGAACAGTGTGTATGTTATTTGTTAGTGTGTATATTCTTTCGTCAACCTGCAATAATAGAAGAAGAAAAAAAAATACCGCTAAAAACGTCACATTTTAGAAAAATAAAACACAAAAGTTATTGTGTTGAAATATGGCAACTTAAATTAGCAGAAATATTCAACAATTCAAGAGGAAGATTAATGAATACAAAAAGAGTTGCACAAATTAAAAGCAAACAATACCCGCCGCCGGAGTCTCCCCCGCCAGCTGTTCAACCTTTCCGCCCTCCTGAAAAAATTAAATTTCCCAAAGATTTATTAATTAACAGATTCATAATATTTTTGTAGGCTTAAAGAATTTTTAATCAAACATATTAAACTTCCACGTTCCGTAACAGAAAGCATTAGCCCATATCATCCCGTAGGTTTCGTAAGAGGCCACAAAGTCTCGGACTGGGAGCGACTAAATCCAGTTCAATTCAATCCCCAGAAGACACAAGCTTGCGCGTTTACCGCTAAAAAGAACTCCTTTATCGTACCTCCTCAGTTTCAAGGCACTCCTTAAGTAAAAGCTAACTTTAACAAATGTAAAACTTTCACATCGTGATAGCTTCAAAGTCGAGGCTTTAACTCTACACCCTATGTCTTAGTATTGACTACTGAAGCTGAATTATGTGGAAATGTTTTTATTATTTTCAGCTTTTAGAGGTTCACTTTTGAGTGATGCGGTAAATTCGTGGTCGTTCGAAAGAGATGGCCACATCGGCCTCTAAAAAGATTGACGTGCTCAGCAGAGCGGGATAGTATTTCACGCCGGTGCACTACCTGCAACTTTACAAGGCGCGGATTCGGCCACACATGGAATACTGTTCCAATCTCTGGGCCGGGACTCCCCAGTGTCAGCTTCTTCCATTTGATCGTATCCAGCGCAGAGCAGTTCGAATCATTGGCGACCGAGCTTTTTCTATACTCTCCCTAATATTTCCCCTATAGAAAAATCTGTGGAGAAGCCCTCCGTTAAGCTGTAGATTTTTTATAGTCTGTAATGTTGATGATGACGTCAATGATGATTATTAGTAGTCAGAAAACAGTGTTTAGTGCCGTAAAGTTGAGTGGTGACTGAGGGAAATGCCGGAAAGATCTAATTAGAATTATTTTTTCCTTTACTTTTTCAATAGAATAAGTTTGACGCACGAGCACACCATCCACCTGATGGTAAGTGGATGCTGTGGCCCATAGACATCTACATTTATTTTCGATTAAGAATCAAAATGCAGATGCGTTGTCACCCCTGAGAACTAAGATGGAATGCGTCGTTTCTCCAGATCTCTACACTTACCATACGAAACACAGCTGTATCAAGCTGCTATTTTACGCTGGTATTCGGTGAGAGCGTGGTCCTTCCCCGGTTGAGCCGACCTATTCGTACTATCACCATAATATAGCTGCAGCGAAGCTCTACCACGTATAAAAAGGCCTTTTTAAAAGTCTTTTTAAAAGGCTGTACATACACCTGCAATTCTGGCTCGTCAAGTACACTGTTCAAAATGGATCTCTCTTGGTTTAGAGAAGATTTGACTTAATCATGGCGTTTGACTGAGAGATTGACGAACGCAGCGCCAGATGTGAGCACCATTGATACGGCTGGGCTTTGCAGTCTCACATAAGCGAGATGGTTATACCGTCACCTACTAGTAGCGACATGGATTTTTTATAGAAAAAGGGGGCTTCCGGCTCACTCGATGGTAAGTATCGACTACTGCAACATCAAAGGAATGCCAGGGGTATTGCCGCCCCCTTAATATAGAGTAAGCTTGTTTCCTGAAGTTTTTTTGCGTATTTCCCACAGTGGCCTCTTACGTCACCCATGGGTCAAAACAGTCATGCGTGATGCAGTTACGCTATCATCACTCGTCAAAACAAAAGGAAGTTAGAAATTAAATAAACCTGTAATATTATTTATATTTATATCCACATCAACTCATCACTGTGTCCATTCCTATTAATATAATGCGGTGGTAGTTTAAGCTTGCAGCAAATTTCACAGTTCATGATCAACCTAGGTTCGATTACCGCCGACACCAATGAAGTTAAAAGGACAATGGCGAAATAACAGATGATGGAATTATTAAGCGTCTTCTTAAGTCATCATTACAGATATTAATAAAATAATTTTCTTTTTTATCTAATCAAGATTATAGCCTATCGAAGACTGGAAAAAAAATCATTATACACAATTCAAAACTTAATTGACTAGTTGGTGTGGTTGTTACAATTCGTTGGTTAAGTTAGGCAAAGGTCTTATATACCATACAGCCGAGTTTCACGTGTATTTTATTCAGAAAACTCTTCTATATATACTAATGCGTTCCCTTAAGGATTCCCTCTATGATAGTAATTGTACTATATAGACATATATGAAAATTATATCGACTAGTTGTTGTTGTAACGATTTGCCAATTAAGGCATTTTATACCATACAGCCTAGTCCGATGTGTATTTCGTTTAAACTGGAATATCTTTAATTTCTGACTTCCTGCAGCAGTATGACCGAAGAGAAAAATGTTCAGGATTTTAAACTCTATAAGCGACTTAGGAGCTTGGTTCCAAAAATGGCGTATCGACGTAAACCCAGAGAAAAGCTCCGCCGTTTGCTTCGAAAATAAACGACGTCGTCTCACCACCACTCCACCAATCAGGATGTTAGGAACCCCTGTCCCATGGCAAACTAAAGCCAAATACTTAGGCGTCACCTTTGATGCAAGGCTCACTTTCGAGCCCCATATCAAGAAGGTTACTCGCACTGCACGATTTTACATGGGTAGGCTCAACAGCATGTTGGGCAGACACAGTAAAATGTCCCTCCGCAACAAGCGAACCCTATATAAGGTCTGCATACGACCTGTCATGACCTACGCGGCCCCCATTTTAGCACATGCTAAGCCCAAAGCTATAAATGAACTTCAAATAGTCCAAAATCTATTCTGTCGTAGGGCCACTAACTCGCCCTATTATGTCCGTAATGCCGACCTACATCGAGACTTAGAGCTCCAAACAATCCAGCAGTTCCTTAAATCACTCTCTGAGAGATTTTTCAAAGCCTCAGAATCCCACCTAAATCATCTCATTCGTGAGACAGCTGCATGCAGCCTCTATCCACACTCGCTATAGTGTGCGCAGACCGAGAAACTCTCTCTCGGACCCCCCCAACAAGCTTTCGGCCGACCTGAACTGCCTCCTGGCAGCTCAGGCCGAGCCTACATAACACATCCCTTAATCTGCCTTTGTTAGGCACTCTTCTAAGCGGCTTTTCGCCGCTTGCGCCCTCCTTTCTGCCAAGGAGGGTCGCGTTCGTATACGGCTTAGAGATCTCTAGTCAGATCGTTAAGCCAGTTCCTAAAAGGTTGGGTTTAGTGGGTAAAAGTCACCACATAACCACGCAGCCGGCTGCGTGGTTTGCTATGAGCATTCCCAACCTCCCTCCCCCGCTTTTCGGAGGGTTGCCCATATTTTATATAAAAAAAATCATGAAGTCCTCTCTTAGAGACTCCAACTTGCGCCACTTATTTAGTTCAACCGCCTCTATGATTTTATTGCAACTGCGTTTATGTCTTCAACTTGTGATGTTGCAAAGTGCACTCAAATAAGTAAAAGGATGGACGTTTAACAAAGAGTAAAAACAGACTGTAAAAACTCATTTCCATTGTAGCCCAGAAGTCTGAGCCTTAAATCTTGGATACAATATGACTTAATATCGACTATAGAAACTATTTCTAGTTTTGTTTTGTTTTTTGAAAGAAGTTCTTACTACTTAACTTTGTTGACGAGTAAAAATATTTTAGATAAATCCGACAAGGTTGACAGAGAGGTCAATCGACCAACGTAACTCAACTGAGCAATGATTTTTTTATTCTTTTACAGAATAATGGTAAAACCAAGCACAAAGTCCACTTGATTGTAAATGTGTGCTGTGGCCCATAGACATCTATTTATTTTCAATTAAGAATCAAAATGCGGATGCGTCGTCACCTTTGAGGACTTAGATATAATAACTCGTTTCCATTAAAAAGCTCTTCGAATCTCTACATTCACCATGCAAAACACAACATCAGCGTTAAGCTGCAGTTATACGCAAGTTATCTGTAAGAGCGTGGTCCTTCCCCGGTAGAGCCGACTCATTCGTGCTACAACCACAATAGCTGCAGCATGGCTCGACAACGATACAACTTACTTCGCAGCTCAGTTACGAACATTATACATAATGCCACATCAAAGACTAATTATAAAATTAAATTACCGATAATATCACTTCTTGCATGCTTAATTGATATTTCAATTTATTGGTGGCCTCGTGGGTGTAGTGGTTGTGAGCTCGACTGTTGGTCATGTAGTCGTAGGTTGAGACAAAATCAAAATCATGTGCTCAGTGGTAGTAATGATAACCCTCTCAGAAATGAGAGGCCTGTGCCCAGCATTGGGACGTATAAAGGCTGTAACTTTACATTTTTACTTTACAGTAGCAGCAGCAGATAAAAGATGGAACAGAGATAAATATTTCAAAGCAATCGAAAAATAAAGTTTTTTTTAAAAAAAATTATTTCATAAGATTATTATACCTACTCTCTCTCTCCGGTAAGACTTGAGAGAAATTAAGCGTAACTACTATAGACTTATATAAGCCCAAAAAACTTCTATGTATTTATCCGTACTCAGCGTGGACACAATCCTTGTGAAGATAGGCTGCTTGACCGCAGATAAGTGAGTTGTATAAAGGACTTTTGAAGGGGAGTTATACAGACGCATGTTTGAAAAGAAAGAACAATACATATCGTTTGAGCTACTCGTATCATTTAATGTCCAACGACTTAGAGATACAGTCAAAAAGAAGTTCTTATTATAAACACATTATTACTTTAAGAAGTTGAGTTAAAAATTTCACGCAAGACAAACTAGGTAAATTTGTTTTTGCATACCGACTTTGGCCTATGTTGTAAAGATGGCTAATATATCTTTTAACTGTTAAAATAAACAGTTAAAAAATAACAAATTTTTTAAATAAATAAAACGAACCATAATTAATAAAATTATCAAGTCCATTGAAAACAATAGATCAATTTATTCGTCCGTTCGGTCGGCTTCTGTATTAGCCGATAGCCGAAACCCGTGTTTGTGCCATCTAGCGTATTCCTTACTTCTTATTACTACGAAATTATATAGACGCATGTTTGAAAAGGACAAAAAGTTTTGTTTGTGCGACTCGTATTATTTAACTTCCAACTACTTAGAGATACAGTTAAAAACCTCTTTTTATTTATAATATCATTGGTTAAAAAGAAGTTTTTGTTATAAACACACTATTACTTTAAGAAGTAGAATTAGAAATTTCACGCAAGTCAAACTAGGTAATTTTGTTTTTGCATATCGAATTTGGCCTATGTTGAAAAGATGGCTAATAATATATGTTTTAACTGTTAAAATAAACAGTTAAAAGACAAGAAATAACAAATTTATTAAATAAATAAAAAAAACAGATTTAATATTTTAAAAATGGCAAAAACTCGGCTGTCGGCTTCTGTAATATTAATTAGCCGATAGCCGAAAGCCGTGTTTGTACCATCTAGCGTATTCCTTACGTACTACCTTGAGAGTCAATTATTTTCGTTCGATAAAATGACTTTACCTATAGAATGAAGTAGATGGCGCTATTACAATTATATAAGGATTGCAATTTCATATACGAAAGGAAATATTCTTTAAAAATATTACTACATGTACTCTTTTGATTTATTTCATGAAAGTTTAGGCTTCATTTTGAAAAATAAGGATTGTAACAATTATTTGCTATATATTTAAACTTATATCTCATATTTCATGTTGAACTTGTGATTGAAAATTATCATATTAAATAATAAATCATGTCATGTGCCATTAAATCTTTTGAAGTGTTATTTTTATTAAACCGTACACAATTTTATTTTTAACACATAATATGGATAAAGCCATTGGCTGGATACGTTAGTGGTTGATGTTAATTTTATAGGTTTTGTTAAGGGGAAATATAATGTCAAACGGCTTAGCAAGATCCTTCGTTATGCTGAAAATATTGCAGCATTAATTTTGAAATAAATATATGGTAAAGTTGAGGATTAATGTTAGTGATTATGTTAGACGAAAACACGATTTCGTAAAATTTTCTCGATAGAAAAAAAATCCAAAGTTACCTCCAAAATAAACAATAAACCGCTGTTATTCATAAAATACTTTAAATAGGATCATGAAACTTTGCATACTAACTTAACTAACTATAAAGCAGTGCTTATGTTATTTACTTTTTTTAAAATACCATTATTTTCACTGTAAAAAGAAATTACCTAAACTATCGGCGTCTTGAGCTTGATCCTGTCGCCCCATTAGTATCGCTTAGGCTTTTGAAGGGAGAAGTTGTGTCGCTTACGATCAGAATATACATTACGCAACAGTACGACGTAAAATTAAAATGGGAAATAACCGAGATAAAAATAAGAAGCGACTGGATTGGCGCTAAGAAACAGGCATAAATATGATAAACCTAATGAAATAAGTGTCTAACAACCTTTCTACTTACAGTATTAGTGATTACAAACGTAAGCTGTGTGCTAAGCATCTGGGCTTTAAAGTACAGGAAGACACACCCATCTTTTTATCAGAGCACCTTACTTTGAAAGGATCTCGTCTACACTTCCTTGCCAGAGACCTGGTTAAGACAAAAGCATACAAATTCTGCTGGACTGCATATGGCAAAGTATACGTAAGAAAAGACGAATTTTCTCCTATAGTCACCATTAGAAGCGAAGAACAGGTACACCAACTTCTTATGGACAAATGACTAACCCCTTTGTTAAATTTTTTCTTACCTAATCTAAAATTAATTCCCTTTATTTTTTATTGATGTTAAAATTCTGTTTAATTATTTCAAAGGTGATCTATCACTTTTTATTTTTGTCAAAACTAATTAACTTTGTATATGTTACTTACACATCTTGCAGTTACTCACACTTTAATAACACTATTATGTATACACTACACACATTAAATACACTATCAAGAAAATACAATGGAAATGATAACTTAGTTCAGCTTAACGACATAAGTATAAATATATATAACTACACATATACTAGCAATTCAATCTTACATATTTCGTTCAGTATTAGAGAAGACGTCTATAGTAGGTAGAATATTAAATGAGTGAGACCTTACAAAATATAGAAGAAATAGACAATTTAAATATTGCACGTAATATTGAATGTGATACTTTAGAGTTTGCTACTCATTTCAAAAGAAAACAAAATGACCTCACTATTATCTCACAAAATATAAGAAGTATCTATAATAACTTCAATGACTTTCTAATAACTTTATCTAGCTTCGATTTTAAATTAGATGTAATTATTTTAACCGAATGTAGACTAGACAGTAACAAGCCTATCCCACAACTAACTGATTACCACTCCTACTCTACTACATACCAGCTAAACCAGAATGATGGGGTTACTGTTTATGTAAATACTTCATTAAAAAATAAAGTAAAAGAAATAAAACTGGCACAGGCGTCTTGTATTCAAGTAGACATATCAAATAATATATTCTTATGTATCTATCGCTCGCCATCAAATACAAATATAGATAATTTTTTAGCTTCTCTTAGTGCACATCTTGAGACAATATCAATGCATAAAAATATCATAATAGCTGGGGACATAAATATCAATATTAGACCTAAAAATATGGAGCCATCGCAAGAATATAAGAATAGAATAAGCTATCTTAACATGTTGGCAGAATTTGAAATACTTCCGGGACATGTGCTACCCACAAGAAACCTCAACTGTTTGGATCACTTTATGCTCAAAACAGACAGTAAAAAGGATCTGCCTTTCAAAGCAATATTACATACCACCATTACAGACCATTTTACCACATTTTTATGCTTATCCAAAATTAAATATAATCAATTTTCAAATAAAACTAAATCTATACTAGACTACGACAAAGCTCGAAAATATCTACAAGAAAGTAATCTGGCTAAGTTATTAGAATGTTATGACCCTAATGTATTAACTGATCTTCTTTTGCATAATATAGCTAATTCTATAAAAAACAATATTATTACTATTGAAATTCCGAAGAGTAAACGTATCATAAAACCTTGGATTACAACTGGTATTCTTAAGTGCATAAATAATAGAAATAAGTTACAAAAGAATTTAAGAAAAGACCCACACAATGAAATTTTAAAAATAACATACTTAAGATATAGAAATTACTGCAATAATTTAATTAAAAAGCTGAAAAGAAGACATGAAAGAGAACAACTTGCTAAATCAGTTTCAAATAATAAGCTTCTCTGGAAAAATATAAAAAATATAACAAACTCTAACCATTCGAAAAACCAAAACGCAGAATTATTAAATACTAAACCCACCCCTACCGAAGCAGCGAATTTTGTTAATGAGTACTTTGTTAACATTGGTAAACAACTTGCTCAACAAATTAAAGATATTGCCTTGCATGACTCATATAACCTTTCTGACACACTGCCTGCACTGGAAAATTCCTTCACGCTCCTTGACACAGATCATGATGAAGTGGATAGAATCTTGATGAGCCTAAAATCTAACAGTGCACCAGGTTGGGATATGATTTCAACAAAGTATTTAAAATTTGTAAGATATGAAGTCGTTCCTATTATAACTCACCTTGCCAACCTTTGATTTAATAAGGGGATATTCCCTAGCCTGTTAAAGCAATCTATTATTATTCCAGTACACAAGGGTGGAGATAGGACGGAAGTGAATAATTATAGGCCCATATCCATATTACCTTTTTAATTTTTAAATTTTGGAAAAGCTTATTAATAATCGTTTAGTAAATTTTTTAAATAAATATAATATATTGTCTCCTTCCCAATTTGGATTTAGAACGGGTAAATCCACAGAAGATGCTGTAACTTCTCTAAGCTCGCTAATAATTGAAGAAATTGATAATAAAAATAAATGTTTAACTGTGTTTCTTGATATCAAAAAAGCCTTTGACACCGTCTCTGTCCCTATCCTAGTAAATAAATTGGAAAAGGTTGGTATAAAGGGAGCACCATTAACTCTTTTTAAAAGCTATCTCTCTAATAGGAAGCAGAGAGTAAAGTTGGAACAGTACTTAAGTGAAGATGCAGAAATAACATACGGAGTTCTACAGGGAAGCGTTTTGGGCCCTACATTATTTCTTGTATATATCAACGACCTTTGTAGCCTAAAAATAAATAACGCAAAAATCTTCTCCTATGCTGATGATACTGCAGTCGTCTTCTCTGGAAACTCCTGGAAAGCTGTGAAAAATAGTGCTGAAAATGGAATGGTTCAAATAGCTACTTGGCAAAAATATAACTTGCTCTCGCTGAACACAAATAAAACTAACTATATGTGTTTCAGTATCTACAATAAAAATCAACCTGATGACAGATATAGTATAAGGGTTCATGATTGTTGTAACACCCAGGATAGAAACTGCAACTGCCCGATGATAAATAAAGTTACCCATACAAAGTACCTGGGTGTCATGTTGGATCAGAGACTGTCCTGGTACCCACAGCTTGAGTAAGTTGCTGGAAGAGTCAGAAAGTTGATTTGGGTCTTTAGATCATTAAGGCATGTGGTTCCAGGTAATCATAAAAAAAATGGTGACCGGGAAACATCAAGAACAATTTTGAATGAGATATATATCGCCTTGGTTCAATCTGTCTTGGAATATTGCATTCCTGTTTGGGGAGGTGCGGCAAAAACTAAGTTTATAGAGGTTGAGAGAGCACAACGTGCGCTTATTAAAGTTATGAACTTCAAAAATATTAGATACCCCACGGAAAAGCTTTATCTCGATAGTGGGTTACTTTCGGTAAGGAAACTGTATATAAAACAGATCACACTCAAGAAACACAAAAATATACCCTACGATGCAAGTAAAAAAGAAAAAAGAAGAAAAAATAATGTGGCTTCAGTACCCCAAACTAAAACAAAGTTTGCTAGTACTCAATATAATAGTCGCTCGTCTCAAATTTATAATAAAATCAATAAAGAACTAGATATTTATTCGAAACAATATATCGAATGTAAAAAGATAGTACAAAATTGGTTAGAGCCACTTAATTATGAGAACACTGAGCTGCTTTTACTTACAGTAAAATAGTACACACACATACCCACACACTCACATACAAACACTTTCACGCGCAAGCACACACACACACACACACACACACACACACACACACACGCACGCACGCACGCACGCTTTCGCATACATATAACAAATATCATAATCTGAGGAAAAAAAACTGTAAATACTTCCTTTTAGTCTTTAAGTTTTTCTTTGTAATGTCATATTTCGTAATGTAAATAATATAATATATAGATATTGATATGGAAGAGCGGATTCACCTGGTACAGGCATTATTTGCTTAAAAGGAGAATCCGGCCACTAATGTCTGTAAACCAATTTCTATTTGCTGAAATAAATTCTATTATTATTTTTTTTTAACTTATCGGTACATAGCATACGACGCGCGGGGAAGTGGGGGCGAAATTAGAATTTGAGCTGACTTACTCTTTCCTCTTAATACGCTATTGGCTGAAATATTGTTTGTTGTTAATTTAACGAAGCGCGTCAGTTTAAAAATATTTTATTTAGAGTTCACTTTTTCACCAAAATATTACAAGGGATTTGGGATATCAATATATTAAGGAATATATAAAAAGTTGTAGAAATATAGGGACGGCAAATTGTTTTTATATTATATAGTATTATTTGGTGTAGTGTTCAAGAATAGGTACCAGACGGTCCCATAATGAACTGGCCTGATATAGTTCAACGCGACATGTCGCTACATGTTGTGTTGCATTAAATAGTACGTTTATCGTGCACTTAATATAAGAAACATGCATCGACATGAAATGCTTAGTCTTAGTTTAACAGGCATTTGAATAACGAGAGTCGCGTATTTTTTTTTAAAATGTCGAAAACTGAGTATCATAAAGTGTCATAAAGTTTCTGTTTAAAGAAAGTTTATCCCCTGCCCAAATAAAAGAACAATTGGATGGCGTGTATAAGGAGTCTGCCCCCTCCTATAGCACAGCGAAAAATTGGGTGAAAGAGTTTCGCCTCGGGAGAGAAATCGTAGAAGACTTTGGCCACGACGGTCGACCTGTGGAAGTGCTCACTCCCAAAACGATTGCTCTTATCGAAGAGGAGGTTCTGAGTGACCGCCGTTTGAAGATTAGAGAAATTGCAGCAAGGCTTGGGCTCTCCAAGGGCGTTCATCGCGCGATCCATGAACATCTTCACACGAAAAAAGTGAGTGCAAGATGGGTACCGAAACTTCTTTCAGCGGTACAGAGACAGGAAAGAGTGCGCTGCGCTTCGGAGTTTTTGGATCTTTGTGGCGAAAATCCAAAGACTGTAATCGAGCGGCTAGTGACTGGTGATGAAACTATGATCTTGTATTATGATCCACAAAGCAAGCGCGAGTCAATGGAATGGCGTTATAAGGGTGAAAAGCCCCCTAGAAAGGCAAAGGTGCAACAATCGACTAAAAAACTGATGTGCACAATATTTTGGGATTTTCAAGGCATTTTGATGGTGGATTTTAAAGAACGTAATACAGTCGTGAACGGCGAATATTACGCTTCTTTAATATATAAATTACGAGACAAGATAAAGAAAAAACGAAGAGGCAAGCTGTCTAAAGGTGTCCTGTTGCTCCATGACAACGCCCCTGTTCACACCGCTGGTGTTTCGAAGGATGCAGTTCGTCAATGCGGGTTCACAGAAGTTCAACATCCACCTTACAGTCCAGACACGGCCCCGTCCGACTATTATTTATTTCCAAATTTAAAGCGGGACTTAAGAGGAAGAAAATTTTCAAGCGATGAAGAGTTGCAGGCGGCCGTATTCAGTCATTTTGAGGATAAAAAATGTGATTATTTTTATAAAGGTTTAGAGATGTTGATTCACAGATGTCAGTAGTGTGTTAGTATTCATGGTGATTATATTGAAAAATAAAATTGGTTTCGTTTCATTTCCTTCATTGGTTCATAGTTAGGCCAATTCATTACGGGACCGCCTACGTACAAGATTTTAGTTAAGAGTTTAATTTAACTTTTTATCATGCCGAGACGTCACACACAGCTGTGGGACCATTTTGAAAAATTGGCAATAGGTATGTAATTATTGTAAAAAACTTTATCGTATAAAGGCTCAACTAGCAATCTAAAAACACACTTAAAGTTAAAACATCTTCGCGTGTAAATTCATATTTAACGCAAGGAACAGTTGGTGAAAGTGGTTACGGTGAAGAAATTCCGAGAACTGTTGTTACCGATGATTGTAGAAATGTTGTTGGGGATGGTGAAGATAACCTTGGATTTATAGAGTTTGCACGTGCTTTAAATCCATCATATGAACTACCAAGCAGGAAGACAATTTCTTCTTCATGTTACCAGCGTTTTATGAAGAACGAAGGGAATATTTTAAAAAATTTGTTAAAGAAAACGGAAAGTGTATGCTTAACAGTTGACTGGTGGTCATTTAGAACTTTGGACCAGTATTTGAGAGTTACAGCACACTTCTTTTCCAATGAATTAGAAATTAAATCTGTTTTACTGCAGTGCGATCTCCTGGATGGGAACCATACGGGAGCCAGGATTGCTCAAGAGTTAGAGGCAATAGGAGAAGCGTGGGGGATATCTCAAACAATATTTTTTATTGTATCGGATAATGCCATACTAATAATTTACTGTGAATTATAATATAACGTAAATATTGGATTAATAAACCTTTAACTACGCCTAGCGTAATAAGATTTTAATTCTAAAGATTCCTGTACTAATCCGCCAATATAAATGAGAGGAAGCCTGTGACCAGCAGTGGGACGTATATACTGGATACTGGACGTGGTGGAGCCAAGCTACAGCTATATTATAGTTGTAGCACGAATGGTCCACCGGGGCAGGACCATGCTTTCACAGAATGTCGGCGTAATGCTGCTGTGTTTCGTGTGTTGAGTGTAGAGACCCTGAGACCCTTTTTACTAGAATCGAGGCATTCCTTTTGAGTCCTCAGGGGTAACAATGGATTTACATTTTGATCATTTATTAAGGATTAATCTGGGGGGTTTACGGGCCACAGCATCCACATACCAGCAGGTGTACTGTGTGCTCGCTTGTCACCCATTGATATAAAAATATAAAAAAATACAATATAAAAAATCTAAATATTGATTCAATTATTTAAAATTTTTGGTTGGGGTAATTAACTAAAATATTTAAGAAATCAATTAACACGTCTATGTAAAATATAAGCTTTATTCACCGTGTAATGACAATGTAAGAATATTTTTTATAGAATACGGTGACAAACGAGCACATAGTCCACCTGATGGTAAGTGGTTGCTATGGCCCGTAGACACCTAAATGTAAATACAGAATGCGTTGTCACCCGTGAGGGCTAAGATTTAATCATTTCCAGTAAAAAGGGTCTCCGCTTACTCACCATACGGAACACAGCAGCATTTTGCTACTATTTTACGCTGGCATTCTGTGAGAGCGTGGTCCTTCCCCGGTTGAGCCGACCCATTCGTGCTACAACTATACTACCAATATAACTGCAGAATGGCTCTACCACGTTCAAAATATATATATATATATATATATATATATATATATATATATATATATATATATATATATATATATATATATATATAAGCTTTATTCTCCGTGTAATGGCAGTGTAAGTATGTCCACTATCCCATATCGTGCTGTAGGTGTTGTAAAAGCCAACAGAGGGAACGTGTAATGGCAGTGTAAGTATGTCCACTATCCCATATCGTGCTGCAGGTGTTGTAAAAGCCAACAGAGGGAACGTGTAATGGCAGTGTAAGTATGTCCACTATCCCATATCGTGCTGCAGGTGTTGTAAAAGCCAACAGAGGGAACGTGTAATGGCAGTGTAAGTATGTCCACTATCCCATATCGTGCTGCAGGTGTTGTAAAAGCCAACAGAGGGAACGTGTAATGGCAGTGTAAGTATGTCCACTATCCCATATCGTGCTGCAGGTGTTGTAAAAGCCAACAGAGGGAACGTGTAATGGCAGTGTAAGTATGTCCACTATCCCATATCGTGCTGCAGGTGTTGTAAAA
Organism: Parnassius smintheus behrii; assembly: GCA_036936625.1. Classification (NCBI taxonomy): domain Eukaryota; kingdom Metazoa; phylum Arthropoda; class Insecta; order Lepidoptera; family Papilionidae; genus Parnassius; species Parnassius smintheus. The sequence goes on from JAUPFT010000025.1 coordinate 31,866,030, forward strand.
GCCAACAGAGGGAACGTGTAATGGCAGTGTAAGTATGTCCACTATCCCATATCGTGCTGTAGGTGTTGTAAAAGCCAACAGAGGGAACGTGTAATGGCAGTGTAAGTATGTCCACTATCCCATATCGTGCTGTAGGTGTTGTAAAAGCCAACAGAGGGAACGTGTAATGGTAGTGTAAGTATGTCCACTATCCCATATCGTGCTGCAGGTGTTGTAAAAGCCAACAGAGGGAACGTGTAATGGTAGTGTAAGTATGTCCACTATCCCATATCGTGCTGTAGGTGTTGTAAAAGCCACCAGAGGGAACGTGTAATGGCAGTGTAAGTATGTCCACTATCCCATATCGTGCTAAAGGTGTTGTAAAAGCCAACAGAGGGAACGTGTAATGGCAGTGTAAGTATGTCCACTATCCCATATCGTGCTGTAGGTGTTGTAAAAGACAACAGAGGGAACGTGTAATGGCAGTGTAAGTATGTCCACTATCCCATATCGTGCTGCAGGTGTTGTAAAAGCCAACAGAGGGAACGTGTAATGGCAGTGTAAGTATGTCCACTATCCCATATCGTGCTGTAGGTGTTGTAAAAGCCAACAGAGGGAACGTGTAATGGCAGTGTAAGTATGTCCACTATCCCATATCGTGCTGTAGGTGTTGTAAAAGACAACAGAGGGAACGTGTAATGGCAGTGTAAGTATGTCCACTATCCCATATCGTGCTGTAGGTGTTGTAAAAGCCAACAGAGGGAACGTGTAATGGCAGTGTAAGTATGTCCACTATCCCATATCGTGCTGTAGGTGTTGTAAAAGCCAACAGAGGGAACGTGTAATGGCAGTGTAAGTATGTCCACTATCCCATATCGTGCTGTAGGTGTTGTAAAAGCCAACAGAGGGAACGTGTAATGGCAGTGTAAGTATGTCCACTATCCCATATCGTGCTGTAGGTGTTGTAAAAGCCAACAGAGGGAACGTGTAATGGCAGTGTAAGTATGTCCACTATCCCATATCGTGCTGTAGGTGTTGTAAAAGCCAACAGAGGGAACGTGTAATGGCAGTGTAAGTATGTCCACTATCCCATATCGTGCTGTAGGTGTTGTAAAAGCCAACAGAGGGAACGTGTAATGGCAGTGTAAGTATGTCCACTATCCCATATCGTGCTGTAGGTGTTGTAAAAGCCAACAGAGGGAACGTGTAATGGCAGTGTAAGTATGTCCACTATCCCATATCGTGCTGTAGGTGTTGTAAAAGCCAACAGAGGGAACGTGTAATGGTAGTGTAAGTATGTCCACTATCCCATATCGTGCTGTAGGTGTTGTAAAAGCCAACAGAGGGAACGTGTAATGGCAGTGTAAGTATGTCCACTATCCCATATCGTGCTGTAGGTGTTGTAAAAGCCAACAGAGGGAACGTGTAATGGCAGTGTAAGTATGTCCACTATCCCATATCGTGCTGTAGGTGTTGTAAAAGCCAACAGAGGGAACGTGTAATGGCAGTGTAAGTATGTCCACTATCCCATATCGTGCTGCAGGTGTTGTAAAAGCCAACAGAGGGAACGTGTAATGGCAGTGTAAGTATGTCCACTATCCCATATCGTGCTGTAGGTGTTGTAAAAGCCAACAGAGGGAACGTGTAATGGTAGTGTAAGTATGTCCACTATCCCATATCGTGCTGTAGGTGTTGTAAAAGCCAACAGAGGGAACGTGTAATGGCAGTGTAAGTATGTCCACTATCCCATATCGTGCTGTAGGTGTTGTAAAAGCCAACAGAGGGAACGTGTAATGGCAGTGTAAGTATGTCCACTATCCCATATCGTGCTGTAGGTGTTGTAAAAGCCAACAGAGGGAACGTGTAATGGCAGTGTAAGTATGTCCACTATCCCATATCGTGCTGTAGGTGTTGTAAAAGCCAACAGAGGGAACGTGTAATGGCAGTGTAAGTATGTCCACTATCCCATATCGTGCTGCAGGTGTTGTAAAAGCCAACAGAGGGAACGTGTAATGGCAGTGTAAGTATGTCCACTATCCCATATCGTGCTGCAGGTGTTGTAAAAGCCAACAGAGGGAACGTGTAATGGCAGTGTAAGTATGTCCACTATCCCATATCGTGCTGTAGGTGTTGTAAAAGCCAACAGAGGGAACGTGTAATTGTAGTGTAAGTATGTCCACTATCCCATATCGTGCTGTAGGTGTTGTAAAAGCCAACAGAGGAAACGTGTAATGGCAGTGTAAGTATGTCCACTATCCCATATCGTGCTGTAGGTGTTGTAAAAGCCAACAGAGGGAACGTGTAATGGCATTGTAAGTATGTCCACTATCCCATATCGTGCTGTAGGTGTTGTAAAAGCCAACAGAGGGAACGTGTAATGGCATTGTAAGTATGTCCACTATCCCATATCGTGCTGTAGGTGTTGTAAAAGCCAACAGAGGGAACGTGTAATGGCATTGTAAGTATGTCCACTATCCCATATCGTGCCGCAGGTGTTGTAAAAGCCAACAGAGGGAACGTGTAATGGCAGTGTAAGTATGTCCACTATCCCATATCGTGCTGTAGGTGTTGTAAAAGCCAACAGAGGGAACGTGTAATGGCAGTGTAAGTATGTCCACTATCCCATATCGTGCTGTAGGTGTTGTAAAAGCCAACAGAGGGAACGTGTAATGGTAGTGTAAGTATGTCCACTATCCCATATCGTGCTGTAGGTGTTGTAAAAGCCAACAGAGGGAACGTGTAATGGCAGTGTTAGTATGTCCACTATCCCATATCGTGCTGTAGGTGTTGTAAAAGCCAACAGAGGGAACGTGTAATGGCAGTGTAAGTATGTCCACTATCCCATATCGTGCTGTAGGTGTTGTAAAAGCCAACAGAGGGAACGTGTAATGGCAGTGTAAGTATGTCCACTATCCCATATCGTGCTGTAGGTGTTGTAAAAGCCAACAGAGGGAACGTGTAATGGCATTGTAAGTATGTCCACTATCCCATATCGTGCTGTAGGTGTTGTAAAAGCCAACAGAGGGAACGTGTAATGGCAGTGTAAGTATGTCCACTATCCCATATCGTGCTGTAGGTGTTGTAAAAGCCAACAGAGGGAACGTGTAATGGCAGTGTAAGTATGTCCACTATCCCATATCGTGCTGTAGGTGTTGTAAAAGCCAACAGAGGGAACGTGTAATGGCAGTGTAAGTATGTCCACTATCCCATATCGTGCTGTAGGTGTTGTAAAAGCCAACAGAGGGAACGTGTAATGGTAGTGTAAGTATGTCCACTATCCCATATCGTGCTGTAGGTGTTGTAAAAGCCAACAGAGGGAACGTGTAATGGCAGTGTAAGTATGTCCACTATCCCATATCGTGCTGTAGGTGTTGTAAAAGCCAACAGAGGGAACGTGTAATGGCAGTGTAAGTATGTCCACTATCCCATATCGTGCTGTAGGTGTTGTAAAAGCCAACAGAGGGAACGTGTAATGGCAGTGTAAGTATGTCCACTATCCCATATCGTGCTGCAGGTGTTGTAAAAGCCAACAGAGGGAACGTGTAATGGCAGTGTAAGTATGTCCACTATCCCATATCGTGCTGTAGGTGTTGTAAAAGCCAACAGAGGGAACGTGTAATGGTAGTGTAAGTATGTCCACTATCCCATATCGTGCTGTAGGTGTTGTAAAAGCCAACAGAGGGAACGTGTAATGGTAGTGTAAGTATGTCCACTATCCCATATCGTGCTGTAGGTGTTGTAAAAGCCAACAGAGGGAACGTGTAATGGCAGTGTAAGTATGTCCACTATCCCATATCGTGCTGTAGGTGTTGTAAAAGCCAACAGAGGGAACGTGTAATGGCAGTGTAAGTATGTCCACTATCCCATATCGTGCTGTAGGTGTTGTAAAAGCCAACAGAGGGAACGTGTAATGGCAGTGTAAGTATGTCCACTATCCCATATCGTGCTGCAGGTGTTGTAAAAGCCAACAGAGGGAACGTGTAATGGCAGTGTAAGTATGTCCACTATCCCATATCGTGCTGCAGGTGTTGTAAAAGCCAACAGAGGGAACGTGTAATGGCAGTGTAAGTATGTCCACTATCCCATATCGTGCTGTAGGTGTTGTAAAAGCCAACAGAGGGAACGTGTAATGGTAGTGTAAGTATGTCCATTATCCCATATCGTGCTGTAGGTGTTGTAAAAGCCAACAGAGGAAACATGTAATGGCAGTGTAAGTATGTCCACTATCCCATATCGTGCTGTAGGTGTTGTAAAAGCCAACAGAGGGAACGTGTAATGGCATTGTAAGTATGTCCACTATCCCATATCGTGCTGCAGGTGTTGTAAAAGCCAACAGGGGGAACGTGTAATGGCATTGTAAGTATGTCCACTATCCCATATCGTGCTGCAGGTGTTGTAAAAGCCAACAGGGGGAACGTGTAATGGCATTGTAAGTATGTCCACTATCCCATATCGTGCTGCAGGTGTTGTATAAGCCAACAGAGGGAACGTGTAATGGCAGTGTAAGTATGTCCACTATCCCATATCGTGCTGCAGGTGTTGTAAAAGCCAACAGAGGGAACGTGTAATGGCAGTGTAAGTATGTCCACTATCCCATATCGTGCTGCAGGTGTTGTAAAAGCCAACAGAGGGAACGTGTAATGGCAGTGTAAGTATGTCCACTATCCCATATCGTGCTGTAGGTGTTGTAAAAGCCAACAGAGGGAACGTGTAATGGTAGTGTAAGTATGTCCACTATCCCATATCGTGCTGTAGGTGTTGTAAAAGCCAACAGAGGAAACGTGTAATGGCAGTGTAAGTATGTCCACTATCCCATATCGTGCTGTAGGTGTTGTAAAAGCCAACAGAGGGAACGTGTAATGGCATTGTAAGTATGTCCACTATCCCATATCGTGCTGTAGGTGTTGTAAAAGCCAACAGGGGGAACGTGTAATGGCATTGTAAGTATGTCCACTATCCCATATCGTGCTGCAGGTGTTGTAAAAGCCAACAGAGGGAACGTGTAATGGCAGTGTAAGTATGTCCACTATCCCATATCGTGCTGTAGGTGTTGTAAAAGCCAACAGAGGGAACGTGTAATGGTAGTGTAAGTATGTCCACTATCCCATATCGTGCTGTAGGTGTTGTAAAAGCCAACAGAGGGAACGTGTAATGGCAGTGTAAGTATGTCCACTATCCCATATCGTGCTGTAGGTGTTGTAAAAGCCAACAGAGGGAACGTGTAATGGCAGTGTAAGTATGTCCACTATCCCATATCGTGCTGTAGGTGTTGTAAAAGCCAACAGAGGGAACGTGTAATGGCAGTGTAAGTATGTCCACTATCCCATATCGTGCTGTAGGTGTTGTAAAAGCCAACAGAGGGAACGTGTAATGGTAGTGTAAGTATGTCCACTATCCCATATCGTGCTGTAGGTGTTGTAAAAGCCAACAGAGGGAACGTGTAATGGCAGTGTAAGTATGTCCACTATCCCATATCGTGCTGTAGGTGTTGTAAAAGCCAACAGAGGGAAACTGACACAGGATACGGGCAGCGGTGTCTGCGTAAAACAAAATAATTAAAGTGCGGTCCCCAACCCATCAAGCGTGGCGATCATGGCAAAACCATGAGATAATTTACTGGGACCCCTATGTTCATAGGTGGACTTTTAAAGGCTGTACTGGATGGACGGATAAGTGTAATTAGATTAATACAATGATATATAAACTTATATAATATTATTAAATTAGATAAGTTTATATAACTTATATAATATTTTATATAATACGTCATTGGATTAATAACTATAATTAAAGTTCGTACAATTTTTCTTTTCTACAACTTTGCAATGCAGAACACGTCTTGATATAACTTGAAAGTCAAATTCGGTGACTTCGCAATTACAAAACTTTTATTTGATGATGATGATGATGATGATGATGATGATGATGATGATGATGATGATGATGACGATGATGATGATGGTGATGATGAAGAAGATGGTGGTGATGATGGTGATGATGATGATGATGATGATGATGATGATGATGATGATGATGATGATGATGATGATGATGACGGAGAAGATATTGATGATGATGATGATGATGATGAATGACTATAATCCTTCATAAAAAGCCGTTGAGTTCGCGAAGAGTACAAAATGATTTCGCAAGGCACTGTTATTTTTAATGTGCCTACATTTACCAAGGAACTCCTTTAAATAATGTATAAGTTTCATAATTACCTAAAAATTTCTAATTGTTTTTTGTAAAGAAGTAATATGAACGTGTTATACGCAGTAGAGCCACGCTGCAGCTATATTATGACTGTAGCACGAAAGGATCGACTGGATACCAACTTAGCAGCATTGAGTGTGTGTGTAGTGAGTGTAGACAACCAGATACCATTTTTGCTTGAAACCTTTCTCCTAAAGTGATACCTATCTAAGAAAAATTCTAAATACTAACTTAGCTTACCAGACGTTCACTTTAATCAAGTCTATACCGTCTATACTCGGATACTTAAATAATAATATCTCTTTTATTATATGACAGGTGAGGTTTTGGACAAAGTTAAAATAAAACTACTATTTAGCATTATGGTTTATAAAAAGTTTTATTTTTTTTAAATACATCGAATACAAAACAACGAATATATTAACTCATATTATGTTACCTCAATCAGATTCTAATAAAATTAAGACGCAACTCCTAGCAAACGACCTTAATCGTTCGGTCCTATGCATTCCACGTGCTCTCGCTATAAATATTATGAATTTTGTTCCTTTGAATAAATTAAATAGATCCAAATGTTCATTATCAAATTGCCTATCCATAAGTGTCAATCGCAAACTGAAATAAAGCTTACTTTATGAGGAGATGCATGTTATAAATAATTATTTCGCTTTTCTGTGGTTTAGATATAGGGAAATTCATCAAGTGTTTTACTCTAATGAATTTGGCTGTTATTGAACTTAAAGTATGTAGAAATTCAATAGATTTTTTATTAGTTGATATATCTTTTTAATAACAAGTAGCGTAGCTCCTAAAAACTTACAAATAACGACTAACGCGGCATTTTGCTCAAACACGCACCTTAAGCATGTACAGATTGTAACGCTCTCCCCCCCCCTCTCTCTATATAATAAAAATTTTATAATATTAAAAATATCCCCTTTTTAATAACATTATATATGTGACCAGGATTAATAAACTATGTTTAGATCTTTCTAAATGATCTCTCTAAAGGTTTAATAATAGCCCGTTTGTAATCTTTTGGCGTGATCGTCTTAGTTAGGACCCTTATTTACGTTGTGTTTGTTTGTAACTTAGTTCTTTTAGGTGTCTTTTGGAAGAATGAATATTCACTAGAGCAATTGAAAGCTGTTGGTAGTGCCTTATAAGCTAAGTGAACCCCGTTCACGAAGACAGGGCTCGAAAAAGGTTAAGAACATAAACGTCTCTATTCCACTTGTATCAGGTTTACATTATTAATTTATTATCATTTATCCCTTCCCGCTTGGAAAAGGCTCACAATATATTTATACAAAAAATACCCGATACAAGGGCTTCGCTCTCCTACATTTATTTAAAAAAATGTAGGGGAGGTACACGGCCCCACACACGCCGTGCACGGTGAGTGCCAACCATTTTGATGCACTCCCCCCGAAGGGAACGCTAATTCGGGAACTGGACCGTAGTCCACAGCAAAATAACTGGCGAACCAGTAAAAGAGGCTTGGCCCCTTGTTAGTGCGTAAGCACAAACATCGACCGAAGTCGCGCATGTCAATGCGTGTAATCGCCATACAGAATACGAACGAATCCAGCCACAGTGAATGTACGTCACACGGTTTAGGCAAATAGGCACACTGGCCTTAAACCCTCCGTGAGCGCCACCACCTGCCAGACCGCCGCTCCTGCAGACGTGATGTAAGTGTATGGCATCACCACCTATTGCATGATCAGCACGGCTACTAGCCGCAGAGCGTGTCATGAGTCTACCGCTCACCTCAAGGGAATGGGGTCCCACGTTGTGCGGCTTTCGGCCGCAGCCTTGAGAGTCTCCTCAGATCCTCCCGCCAGCTACCACCCGCATGAGGTCGACACATATGCTCCACCAACCAATACAACGGCAGATATAGCCAAAAGGCAGTTATAAGATAAGAGTAATAATTCGCCATCAGAAAGGGTTTGTGTCACTGACGTTGAGTAAATGCATTTTCGATCATGTTTGTCTCACCCACCAACAAGTTGCCTTCAATCATTCAAAGGTGGGAAAGTTACAGAGATATAATATTATGTTGTTATATAAAACATCATGGAGGACAGACAGTCTGCAGCCCCGCAATGAAGGGACCCGACTTGGGCAAAGCTACTCAGGTGTGAGTCAAACCAAGACGCAGAGAGCGCTATTGAGAATAGCGTCCCACCAAACAACCATCGCAGAGACGCAATGCTGCAGAACGCAACAAGCATCAATACGACTACCGTCGGGCTTACACCATTCCAAGGTCCCCCATACATCCCAGCAGACATCACCACCCGTATACCTCCATCGACCAGAACCACAGAGAGCGTCGAATCAGGCGCAGCACACCCGTAGATCCATCACAAGACGCAATACCGCCCGTTGCAGTAAGCATCAATGCAACTATCATACGGATGGCGCCCCCTCACAACACACCCAACATGATCCCTATCGACTTTGGTAACAAAGTTGGTATTGTTGTTATATTAAAAATATCACCAACGTATCATAGTAGCACGCTACTAAGACGCCAATGAACAAAACTCCACGTATCATAGCGCTAATGCACTAAGACATGAAGCTGAGTATGCCTGTTACACTTAAAAGTGCTACCAAACACACTCAACATCCACATCCGAAAGATAGACGACGCATCGCTATGCGCTACGACGCCGCCCACAAACGGTATGGGTGTGCGATGTCCACGGGAAAGCCGTATTGCTACAACAAACCCGCTTACCACCGACACTAAGATGTCAATTGTATACCTCCATCGACCAGAACATCAGGAATGCGTCGAATCAGGCGCAGCACACCCGCAGATCCATCACAAGACGCAATACCGCAAGTAGCAGTAAGCATCAATGCAACTATCATACGGATGGCGCACCCTCACAACACACCCACATGACTCCTATCGACTTTGGCAACAAAGTTAGTATTGTTGTTATATAATAAATATCACCAACGTATCATAGTAGCACGCTACTAAGACGCCAATGAACAAAACTCCACGTATCATAGCGCTAATGCACTAAGACATGAAGCTGAGTATGCCTGTTACACTTAAAAGTGCTACCAAACACACTCAAAATCCCCATCCGAAAGATAGACGACGCATCGCTATGCGCTACGACGCCGCCCACAAACGGTATGGGTGTGCGATGTCCACGGGAAAGCCGTATTGCTACAACAAACCCGCTTACCACCGACACTAAGATGTTAATTGTATACCTCCATCGACCAGAACAACAGGAATGCGTCGAATCAGGCGCAGCACACCCGCAGATCCATCACAAGACGCAATACCGCAAGTAGCAGTAAGCATCAATGCAACTATCATACGGGCGGCGCACCCTCACAACACACCCACATGACTCCTATCGACTTTGGCAACAAAGTTAGTATTGTTGTTATATAAAAAATATCACTAACGTATCATAGTAGCACGCTACTAAGACGTCAATGAACAAAACTCCACGTATCATAGCGCTAATGCACTAAGACATGAAGTTGAGTATGCCTGTTACACTTAAAAGTGCTACCATACACACTCATCATCCCAATCCGAAATATAGACGACACATCGCTATGCGCAACGACGTCGCCCACAAACGGTATGGGTGTGCGATGTCCACGGGAAAGCCGTATTGCTACAACAAACCCGCTTACCACCGACACTAAGATGATATGTCTAGGACACATCGGTTAGCGAGTCCAAGTTTACCTCGGACCAATTGCTCGTGAAGCAGCACACACGCCACCATAATATTCCTTTTCAAGTCCCTAATAAGGACTAGTCATTTTGCTACAGTACTAGGAGCAGTCAGTCACCCGACCACCCCATACAATGCTTATGCATCAAGGAGTCCTCCTATAATATTGCTTTTGTATCATAGACCTTACTTTCATAAGTCATGTATATATAGGATTCGAACCCATGACCCTACTATTGTAATGCATATTAATCATAGAGACCTTCTATAGTATTGCTTTTGAATCATAGACCTTACTTTCATAAGTCATTCATATATAGGATTCGAACCCACGACGCTACTATTGTAATGCATATTAATCACAGAGACCTTCTATAGTATTGCTTTTGAATCATAGACCTTACTTTCATAAGTCATTCATATATAGGGTTCGAACCCACGACCCTACTATTGTAATGCAAATTCATCATGGAGACCTTCTATAGTATTGCTTTTGTATCATTGAGTTTAATATCATAAGTCCCTAATATAGGACTAGTCATTGTGCTACAGTACTTCAGGCAGTCGGGCTCCCGACCACCCCATATATATGTACAACTGCAGGTATGTATCTCCGGCACCTCATCCATACAAGACGTCTATACGTGAACACCTTCCATAACTTAGGAAAATTTTCTTTAATACATGAACTCCTTCAACAACTTAGAAAATTTCATCTATACGTGAACTCCTTCCACAACTTAGAAAAAATTTTCTTTTATACACGAACACCTTCTATGACTTAAACAATTTTTAACAAATTTTGTAATTATCTTATAAACGTTATTTAACTTAATTTTATAATATTTTTGACTTGTATTTCTATTATTTATCTTATTTTAAATATTTTTACAAGTTTTTTATAATAAATTTACTTATTACGAGAAACAATAATTTTGCCTTTAATTTGCTATGTTATTGGGATAATGTCTGAAATATATTAACTTTATGTTTATTAATTTAACTTTATTGCTTAATATATATGTTTTAAAACTATTTTTGACGCCCCTTAATATTGAATTTAATTATTAATAATAATATTGAGCCGTCACAAGATAATAGCTGCGTGTACAAGAACTCCAACACGAAAAACAATAATAATAAGTTATTAAACTATTGCATAGCTTCTATCGCGGGCCTTGAGCGCGGGGAGCGAATCCAGAAATTCCGTAACGAAAAAAACCTCACGCTCCCCACTCCGACGGGCACGGAGGTGTGGCGTTGAAAGCCGTGCATCGTCTAACGTCGTTTCAGTTCGGCAGACTTCGGCACTCGGCAGACTTCGGCACGGTGTTTGTGTGCGTGCGACTAGTCGTATGCGTGTACACTAGCTGCTAACTGAATGATAAAAATTCCTGAATAACCTACATGTATTGTAAGATATTAAAAATATTTTAAACAATATTAACTTCGCATTTATACAATAAGAGAAAAAAAATTGTTTTCTTATCGGTCACCACGCTCAAAAAGTGTAACTTGATTTAATATCAAAGACTTAACTGCATAAATAAAATAAATAATTAATTATAATTGCATACTACGCGTTCATTTCGAGTTTGCCGTCGTAGACCGTTACGACGTCACAGCTAACGGTACCGTAGACGAAAAAAGTCATCATGTTTATGTTTTTTAGTATTGATATTTTCAATAAAGTTAAATAATAACGTGTTCGATGAAATAAAATATTTTTTGAATGATGATGATGATGAAATAATAACGTGTTCGATAAAATAAAATATTTTTTATAGTTTTATTTTACATTTTTACTCATTGTAACAGAACAAATTAACGAATATCAACAGAAACAAAAACAAAAAATCAACAGTAACAAAAACAACAGCAAAAACAGTAACAAACTAGAGAACGTACGGGGGCATAAAAAACGGACGTAAATACACTTCAACGTTGCTATCGGTACTAAAAGGGCGACGCTTGAGGCGCGGAATGAGGGGGCGTGGCGGGAGGTAACGGCATTCTTGAAGTGAACGACTAACGTAACGTAAGTTGATAAAAAATGCTATGCAATAGCTTTACCGCGGCAGTCCCCGAGTGCCACACGTCTTTTTTTTAAACTGAATGGACGAGTGAACTCATTCTCTACCTGGTGATTAGAGGCTACTGCAGTCCACGTTCACATGCAGTCAGCTTCAAGTAAACAAGAGTACAGATGCGTCGTCACCTCTGAGGACTGAGATGGAATGGTTCACAGCGTGTACTTATATTGACTATCTGCAGCCTTCAGACCTGAACTTAGCAGTGCACGCAATGGTAACCTTAGCAAGATGACTGTGTGTGTCTTGTACGTGGTATAGCAACACAAAGGAGGTGCGTGTGGATAATATGCTCACCTTAAGCTTGCCGTCCTACAAGACCAAAACAAGGAAGAAGACATAGACAAAGATACAAAGTACTAATATATTAAGAAAAAAATAGCATACAAGTTTTATCAATGATTGGGGACACTTCGAAAAATCAACTTAAAAAAATTAACTACATTATACCATAGTAAAATTGAATAAATATTAACTATGTCGATAAAGCTGCGCCTGTTTGACCCCTTATCATTTGGCTTACTCACGTGGAGCTATCGTATAACATAGGCATCTATGCAAACAAGGCTGTAGTTTTTGAGTTATTAGAAAGTGATCATATTAATCACATGACCATGTCATCCTCACGTACTATATAATATATTAGCTCGGCTTGGCTGAGAAATATCCACGCTCTATCAGAACACCAGCGTTAAATATCAGCTTAGTGCTGCTGTGTTTCGTATGTCGAGAGTCAAGCAACGGAGATTCTTTGTACTGGAACCGAGGCTTTCCATTTCAGTCTTCAGGTGTGACAACGCCGCAGCATTTTAATGTTAAATGTAGATGCCTATGGGCCCCACATAACCACTTACCATCAGGTGGACTGTGTGCACGTTTGCCACCCTTATTCTATAAAAAACATAGTTGGATGTGTGTGATAGTGTAATTTTTTATGCCTGACGCTTTATTTCTTTGCATATAGTAATGGCAAAGTTTCTATTGATTGAATTTTGAATTTTGTTGAATTGAACTCGGGTTGCTAAGCCATTGAGCTATTCTCGGTAAGCCTAAAGCTAAGGTATTTAACAAAATTAAGAAATTGCAGCTATACTTTGTACGTTATTGGTACCCTTCTCTCGCAATATTAGGGCGCGATCCATTTGCTTGCTAATTAGAGACAAGTAAGGGACTTTTGAGACCTTCCCTTTCCTTGCAAAATCAGTGTTTAAGAGCGTTATGCAAATATGTGTATTCTCTTATGGGTTTGTTTAAAAGTAAAGTTAACGTCTATATACGTCTTATTCGTGATAGAGCCACTTTGCAGCTACATTATGGTTGTAGCACGATTGGATTCTATAAGAGCGTGGTCCTCCACGCTCTTCCACTGCCACTATTATTTGATCATGATGTTTCCCTTCACCGTCGAGCACGCGGTAAATCAGCACTTAAAACTGTAATTAACGATTTCATCTGTCGGTCGGGATAAACCTGGGGCGCAATATAAACATTTTTATTTTTCATTACATGGAAAGTTTGGTAGCGCAGTGTCACAGTGTTTGATTGCAGCATTGCGGGTCACGGGTTCGAATCCTGCATAGTTTAACAATGTGTAATATTCGCGTACTTAAATAACAAATCTAAATAACAAAAAATGAATATATTATTACACCCATTCATCCATTCTGTTATTGGTTAACAGCTTATAAAAGTGCACTACTGAACATGTACCCATCCAAAGATATCCTCCAAAGAAACAGAAGGGATTTTTCTTAATCACCACGATTCGCGGGCAGATTGGCATCGCAGTTTATTATTGTTATTAAAATAAAATGTTTTGATTAAAGACATTGAATATGGCAAATATCTGGGGGCACGGCAGTGGATAGAACTTGTAAGGGATGAGAGCTAAGTGGACTGTATTTATGTTTGTATAAGGGAGAAACTGAACTACTATGAAGAAAACTAATTACTTTTGACATCTGTCTGACTAATTACTTAATTGATGATAATTGCTATTTTAAACTAGCAGGGGTTAAGACGAAATTAAAGAAGTTGTGAATTAATAACTATATTGTACGGTGTAATAGAACTAGAAACCTAAATTTTCATATACCAAGCAGGCATTGTATAGAAACTGTATATTACAAATTTCATTCAATTTGAACCAGTAGTTTAGGAATTATAATAAGTCAATGTTTCTTAATTTTGTCATTCACTGACTGGGTAACATAGGTACAACATCTTATTGTGACCATATCAATATTAAATTCTTTTATGTTTTAAATAAATAGATTGATTTGGCAATAGTGAGATACGTTGTGTTTTCATGGATGTTTTCATGATTTGTATAGCAATATGAATAGCGTTATTAGTAATTTTTTTACAAAAATAATGTTACGAGCTTGAGGTTCGTGACAATAAAAATTGCCGATAAAATTACCTAAATTAACACTTTAATTTACTTTACACAAATTAAAGTTAAAACACTAATAATTAAACACACTAATTCACTTAATTCCGCTCCGAAGCTTCGCTTGTTTCGTCAAATCAACTCTGTCTCGATCGCATCTTGCGCCACCTATTTATTTAAATTAGCAGGAAGATCCGGAATGTTCAAGTAAACACGCGTAAGGTACCGAGAGTTCGAGTATAGATTTTCTAGAAACTTAGTTCTTCGGGTGGCGCTGTCGGTCGAGAGATCGGTGATGTCATTCTCTGCAAAGCTCCCCTCGCTCTCGTTCCTGACACTAGATGGCGCTAGTTGTGTCGACTGGAGCGCGTAGCAATAACTTTACTTTCAATAAGTCTTTCATCACAGCCTATCAAAGGCCACTAACGATTAAATAAAACGTTATAATGTTTAAATCTACATTATAACGTCGAATCTGCACCCGTCCTGACCGTGGATATTGTACTCGAATCCTAAGAAACCGTAATTGCCAAGCCGCGTGCCAAGCGTGGGAACTAAGACAAATATCCCTCTCGTAGGAAATATATTGGAGAGGCCCATGTTCACCAGTGGACTTTTGTCCGTCTTTCAAATTATTTATTTATTTATGGTCTATCCTAATTGCACTCCCCTATAAAAATAAGTACCTGGATGACCGAGCTTTGCTCGGTTTTTTTTTGAAATTACATTTAGATACAAATCACTAGGAATAAGTTAAAAAAATATTATTCATGTTTCATCACTATGATGAAACATGAATAATATTTTAACTTTTAAACTTGTTAACATAACAGAAAAAAACTGAACTGGTTATTTGAATAAAAAATCATGAGTGCAATTAGTTTAATTAAAATTTTCGTATTTTTAAAAAAATACTAAAACAGGGCTCGAAATAATAGATTTTCTCACAAAAGAAAAAAACCTGAAAAAAAAGGAAAAAGTTGGACCGAAGACAGGACGCGAACTAAGGCATTACGATTTCGCGACCGCTCGATATCCACTTGAGCCATTACGATCATTAACACAGAGTCAAAATTTACCTTCTTATATTGTAGCAGTTTTTCATTGCGTGAAAACACAAACAAGAGACATATAAATCCTAGCTAGATCGATTTATTGCCCCCGAAACTCCATGGACACAAAATTTTATATATATATATATATATATATATATATATATATATATATATATATATATATATATATATATATATATATATATATATATATATATATATATATATATATTTCTTAGGCATTCTTTATTAGTCAACCCGTGCAATATTGTCCTTCAGACCGAATTTAGGTGTCGGCAGCCAGCCTCAACGGAGGTTAGCCATCAGCGCAGGACAGGATTATAGTGTCCAACGACAGGAGAGGGATCGCGCGCAGGACCAACGGCTTTACATGCTTTCTGAGGCGCGGGGGTGGGACACCGCCAAATTCCCGACTCCGGGCAGCCACTGATAATTTCTCTACGGAAAAACTCAACAATCGATTTTTTGGCCCAATCAGGGATTCGAACCCAGAACCTCATGATCAGCAGTCGCACTACTGAAACCACTAGACTAACGAGGTAGTCAAAATGAATGTAGTAAACCCTTGTAGTGGTAAATTAAACAAGGTTATACGCATCTTTAATTTCAAAATGTATTTAGTATCAAAAATAAAATTAATTTTACAGATGTTTTCGCTTATAATTTTACTCCTTTTTTTATAAATGACGTTACAGGTGTTTTGCACTTCCCATGGTCACGTGTACACTGGGTCATACGAGCTGCAAAGCACCCGAAACGTCAGTTATTAAAAATAAGTAAAATTAAAGGAGGAAAAATTCGTAAAACTAGCTTTATTACCAGTTGTTTGATGTTCTTGTAAATATAACAAATCATTAGTTACACATCTGAAACAATAGATTGAAATCAGTGCCGTATGAGATTATGCTTATCTTTCTTTTTATCGCATCAGTTATTTTTTCTTGAACCGTATTTCAAATCAATTTTTGTTTTTAATATCTGCAATCACTTTGCGCCAAGAAATATAAAACAGAGTTAACTAGGTAGTTATTGTTATAGCCTATTAAAAGTTGTCCGCTATACATAGGCCTCCCCCTCAGGTTGGTTCATAGTTAGATAGCACGCTTCGCAGGCAAGTTGGCAACCCTCGTTATTGTTTTTTAGTTTTATTATAGGCAACCACGAGACTATATGGTAATGAATATTCTTATACCGCCACTACACGTTCTGAATAGATGCTAGATAGATGGATAGAAAGTTCTTTATTGCACTCAAACAAAACAGTTTGGTACAAAAGTGAACATGCCGATAAGGCATTCTCTGCCAGCTAACCTTTTATAATGTGGTGAGAGCTATGGGTAGTGCCGCAATAGAAAAAATAACTTATTTATTCGTACCATTCAAAACCTATTATATAATAATATAATGTATATTATGTTAGTACTTATGTAGTTTATATATATATATATATATATATATATATATATATATATATATATATATATATATATATATACAGAATGGCTATATATATATATGTGTGTATTCTGTCTTCTTTATTATATATTCTGCATTCTGTCTTCTGGTAAGCCTTCTATGTGTCACTTAACTGTTATAAAAATTCCTCCTGAACAGCTGTTTTTCATCATTATCATTACAACTCTTCACGTCTTTTTATATAGGATAGGGTGACAAACGAGTACACTGTCAACCTGATGGTAAGTGGTTGCTGTGGCCCATAGATATCTACATTTATCCTCGATTACAAATTAAAATGCAGATGCGTTGTTACCCGTGAGGACTTAGATGGAATAATGCCTCGTTTCCGGTAAAAAGGGTCTCCGGTTCTCTACAATCACCATACTAAACACAGCAGCATTAAGCTGCTATTTTACGCTGGTGTTCTGTGAGGGCGTGGTCCTTCCCCGGTCGAGCCAACCCATTCGTGCTACAACCATATTACTTATACAACTGCAGCATTGCTCTACCACGTGTCTACTGCTGAACATATTCCTCTCCAAAGAAATAAAATAACAACTAAAGTTTTACTAGTGGTAGGACTTCTTGTCTGATTTAAAGTCCGTCTGAGTAATTACCACTCTGTTGTCAACTACCGTCGACAAACAGCAGAGCTTGTACTACTGTCTGTATACTTACAGTCTGCGGGGAATCCCCACCTTGGACCTCAGTGTTGACAACGCATCTGTAGCTACGTTAGCCACATCGGAAGACCAAAATATCTGGACAAATTTTGAAAAAGTTGGGGCTTTGGATACGAAGAGGCTACAAAAATACTTTAAACTAAACTAATTTAAGTTCATTACATTTTTAGGTTGCCACAAATACTAAGTATTTGGCATTGGACTATACTATCGTCCAACAATTTGGATCCTTTAGTAGTACTCAGAAAATATTTAAAATACAGACTCGTTACTGCAAAGTTCAGTCTTATTACTAACTCAGCTTGTATATGTTGTTTGTCTGGAGATTTTGAGTGTTGTCAGGAGTCTGAAGATAATTTAAAATATCGGAAGAATCCAGGCGAATCCCAACCATCTCTCTGTCTCTCTTGTTTGAAGATGGCTGTTGATATCCATAGATATAATTTGATTTTCACTTCTCTTTTAAAAATGCCTTAATTAACATTAACTTCTTTAGTAATTCCGAAGATATGTGAAATGCGGTTAATACGACGCAACATTGTGGTAGCACGGCGAACACTAACTACCTTACCCTAAAAACCCTCTCTGAAATAAGAGTTTCTCTTTGTGATAAACTTAGAAATGAGGATATCCGCAGTAGAACCAGAGTGACCAACATAGTCCAACGGATTAGTAAGCTAAACTAACAATAGGCCGGCCATATAACTCGAAGAACCGACAACCGTTGGGGAATAAAGGTTTTCGAATGGCGACCTCGTATCGGTGGGCGTAGTGTAGAGCGACCACCCACTAGATGGTGTGACGACCTGGTAAGACGTGCTGGTAGTCGATGGATTCAGGTGGCTCAGGACCTTGCTTTGTGGCATTCCTTGGGGGAGGCCTATGTTCAGCTGTGGACAACCTTAAGGACTAAGATGGATTGCTTTGTTTTTGTTATGAAACATTGCAGCATTAAATTGCTATTTCACACTAATGTTCTGTGAGAGCCCGGCCGAGCTAACCCATTCTTGCCAACCATAATATGGCTGCATCGTGGCTCTACCAAATTAGAGTTTTAAGAAACATACGACGCGTGGAGCGCTAAGAGGCTTTTTGATGACTTTACTTTAGTAACCAAACTTTTCAGCCTCTTGCACAGGCACAAGTGAGCTTCTTTGTATTATTCGGGACGTAACGCCTCGTTCGGGTTTAAATCCCGCACGCGTCAAAATTATTTATTGGGTTTTTCTGTCAAAAAATTCTCAGCAGCACAGAGTTAGCATGCTTCTTTGCGAGCAGTGAAGCAAAGTGGGTTCTATGTCCTACGGATATGCAAAAAGGAGAATAAAGAGTTTAACATTTGCAAAATCCAGAAATGCACGCCTCATTACGTTTAATTAATTGTGATGAAAAAAAAAAATGTATCCCTGACTTTTAAAATATATTATTTACGTGTTCCAAATTTTGAGCTCCCTTATTTTAACAGATAGTGTCACCTAAAGGGAAAAAAGATTGTTCTATCTCATTTTAACTGGATTAAGTGGTGCGTGTCATCGTTTTCATGTGAGAGAAATACCTAAACCGCTTAGCATTATGAGGCGTGCAAAACTTTTATAAAAATAAATCGATTACAGAAAGTTTAAAATCGGCTGTATGGTACTTTTGCCCTCTGTCTGTCAAAGGCTAAAAAAATAAATTTATCAAAATCAAAATTAAAAATCAAATGGAAATCACTAGGTAGAAGGTACATTTATAGAAATAAAAATCATTTTATTAACAAACTACGCGTACTAGGATATTGATATTATGTTAAAGGGACAACCAGTTGATGTAACTCTGAAGCTAAAAAAACTCGATCTCGATACGTCAATTTGTTCGGGAGCTATATAATAAAATCAGCGTACAGACTTCCGGTCGTCCACGTAATTTTTTCAATCGGTTTTTTTTAAGTATCAATATAAAATGATTGTTTAGAAAATATAAGATGTATAAATTAGATTGTTTTTTTGATATAGGCCTACTCATATTATCGTTTAAGTGTAATATGGTTATGATAAAGGCATATTAATAACCCAGAATTGTTTGACCTTGACGTGTCGGGAGTAAAGCACTACCTCAACCGCTCCACGTTATGAGGCGTGCAATTACGTCGTGTAATTCCTGCGTATGTGCTTCAGATGGAGTTGCGGTCACAACGGCCAGACTCAACAGAGCCCAGCCATCTATTACTTGTTCAGCTGTAGTGCTGCAGCACGGGCTTTTTTAAGTGTATTGACTTATCTTTAAGATATAGTTTCGTCTTTTTTCTATAATTAGTTTTTATTAAATAAACGTGTTCTTTCTTCTTTTTTTACCATCGATTGAACTGAGTATTCATTTCTCACCCTAACATTTACGTTAAAAAACTTAGAAAGAATCTAAAGAGAAATTGTGCGACTAATTCTTGTCGTTAATTTGTAAGCGGAAAAAATCCCTCTCATTTTAACCCTTCCTTATTTAACCTGTAGTTAGATCTGGCTTCAAATCTCAATTAAACTTCGGCCGCAAAACAGTCGTTTGTGAACGTTAACTGCAAAGGTCTAATGTAATTCTATTTTATTACAAATAGACCCTAGGCCTTTAGGTTATTTTGTGGATAATTTACTTCCCGAACTAGATCCATGTTTGTGCAAATGTCTTATAGAAATACTCGCTGGGCTGACAAATGTTATTCTGCTCTTTCCGGTACATGGCGATACGAGTTTGATTTTAAAAAAAATATTAGTTTTTTATCCTAGTTTTTTTTAATACTAATTGAACTACATCACAGATATTTCCTCCTATTTTATCACCGGTATTAAAAAAACACGCAAATTTATGATTAAATCTTTAAATCTGTACAATATGGCCGTATAGAGCAAAATAGAATGAGAAAAGGAAATTATGCATGCAATATTTTTTGGCGGTAGTTGTAAAATAAAATACACATTGCTCTAAATAATTAAATTATTTTTATAGATCACTTTCATTTCTCACAACCCACCAGAAGATAAGTTTTCAAGCTGAGTTAACAAATATTCAAAAAGCTACAGAAATACAATTAAAACTGGTAAAAGAGACGGAGGTGTCACTATCTAGTTGCGTAGTAATTTACCTTATAAAACATTCATTAGTGCTGCACCGCCTCCTATATGTCTATTTCTGCTTGGCCTAGTGGTTGACTGGGAGAGAATTCCCTATAGAATTAAGTCTAATATGTACTACTTTGTGTATGAAAGTGTAAAATAAAATATTCGGAACGTGATTTATCCGAGAGTGGAATTGAATAGCGGGCGTAAATGACGCGACGAGCTACGAGCAGTGTTACAAATATTGTGTCTGTATCCTAAAGAAATAAATTAGGGATGTATGTTTTCGATTTAAAAACTTTTGAAGCAAAAACTTCTTTCGACGTGTTTGGCTATTTTGGGATGGTGAAAAAGCATATAACTCGCGTGACCGTCAAACTTTTCTTTTATGGGAAAAGGGTGACAAGCGAGCACACAGTCCACCTGGTGGTAAGTGGTATCTGTGCGCCATAGATATCTACATCTATCCTCGTTTGCGAATCAAAATGCAGATGCGTTGTCAACCTTAAGGCCTAAGATGGAATGCCTCTGTTCTAGTAAAAAGGTTCTCCGGTTCTCTACACTCACCATACGAAAAACAGCAGCGTTAAGCTGCTATTTGGCGCTGGTATTCTGTGAGAGCGTGGTCCTTCCCCGGTTGAGCCGACTCATTCGTGCTACAACTATACAACCAATATAGCTGCAGCATAGCTCTACCACGTAAAAAATGCTCAGATACAATTAAATAATAATCATTATTTTTCCTGCAAAACAGGACAATAAATGAAAATTTTATTCCTACAAAATAATTCTTAACAACCATAAAAGTTTTAAATTCTGACGTGCAGTGCTACGACTGATAGTTTGTTTAATATTAAGAGAATGTAATAAGCGTAAAATAAATGCGCAACGCACAAGTAATTGTGGGAAAGCATAGTGATGTAGTTTGACTCCAGCCACCAGCCATTATTACAAAACCACCTAGGACGGTAGAGGAACGCTATAACTATTTCGTGGCTGTAGAATGAGTCAGCTCGACCGAGAAGGACCACGCTCTCACAGTATACTAGCGTAAAATGGCTAGCTATGGAGAGACTTCTGAAGGTGAGCCCTATGTCCACTAGTAGACTCCTAATTGCGACGTGTAACGTTATAATAATATCATGTTATTAATTTTGACATTGTTGAACGAGTTTAGGTCGTACTATGTCAGACAAATGTTGTCATTGTGATCCATATTTTTAACTAATTGTAGCCAGTGTTTGACCGCAATCCCACATGGTGGTAAGACCTAGTCTTAGTGCAACAAAAGAGTGAACGACTCTTGGCTTGAAGAAGCCCAGATTGTATTCGGACGGATAGACAATCACCATCAAACTATTCAGCTCCTTTTTACTGTCTCTGAATAGAAAACATTTAACAAGTCCCATTTGATACACGTTTTATGCTGTTATTTTACACTTTGATTTTGTGAGAAGACATATTTTTATTGTCAACTAGCCACCCGTCGCGGCTGTGTTTTTTTTTCAAAGCTTCAAGTTAATGGCATTGCTCTTTATATTCTCGTATTTTTATCATAAGAGGTTCAGCTAATCCGAAGACTACGCCGAGTAGACAGACAGACAGACAAAAATTTTAAAACTGTTTTTGATCTCTTAGGGTCGACCCACACGTACCACAACCACAACCACAACCATAACCACAATACACGAACGGGTGCATTTTGTATTTGAAATGAATATTACAATTAACATGTACCACATTTTGCCGTCGTTATCGGCTGCGTGAGTGATGCCGACCACAGCGCAACCACTACGGAACCACACGGAACTAGCGGCCGGCCACGTCGCAAACACAATACTGCGTCGACGCCGTGACTAGGGATGTAACGCAACCACAAAGCAACTGCAAAAACCTGCAGCGATATTATTCACACGTGACCTAATTTTGTCGCTGCGATGTGGTGTGGTTGTGGCACATGTGGGTCGACCCTTATTAGAATACTAATGAAACAACATTTTAATATTACAGGCAGACGCCACAACTCTATTTATTGCTAAAAAATGTACAATGACAAACATCCAGACCCGGAACAATGACTTGTAGGTCATTTTAATACATACTTCGTGCGGCATTCGAATCCGCGGCCCTGAGCGCAGTAACTCATTGCTAAGCCACTGCTCTACGGAGCTGTCAAAACTTCTATCATTTAAATCCATAAGTGAAGATAAGACATCCTTTTAACGATAAAAGTACAAGGTGGAACCATGGCTGACAGGCGTAAATTTATTACCGTCCGAGATAAGTGCTTCGATCGGCGCATCCTGTCGAAATGCTTATATGTTAGTTTGCTTAAAGGAAATTTTAATGGATATTAGTTTCTTACCGTCTAGTAAGAATATCCACTAGCCCACATCATCGCGGGAGTATCGCAAGAGGAAACAGATTAAAATGAAACAGAAGATGTGCAGCAGCAGCTTGCTGATAACAGCTCGGCATAATAAACAGTTGCGGTCCGCCAGCTCGCCTGCAGCGCGGGCTGTCTGCGGCGATTGAGTGAGGCAATTAGTGGGAGAGGTCTTCGCTTAGCAGTGGAGTTTTGATGAGCTGGTAATGGTAATGGTAGTGTTATAGTAACATAACCGTTATCAATGACAGATATAGTCGAACTCATTATAATATTGTCTTGTTATTATATATTTGTGTATATGTGTGTATTCTATGTGTGTGTGTGTGTGTGTGTGTGTGTGTGTGTGTGTGTGTGTGTGTGTGTGTGTGTGTGTGGTAGAGCCACGCTGCAGCGATATTATGGTTATAGCATGATTGATTCGCCCCGACCGGGGAAGGACCACGCTCTCACATAATACCAGCGTAAAATATCTGCTTAATACTGTTATGTTTCCTATGGTGTGTGTAGAGAACCGGAGACCCTTTTTTACTGGAAACGAGGCATTGCATCTTAGTCCTGAGGGTTGATAACGTATCTGAGTTTTGATTCTTTACCGAGGATAAATGAAAATGTCTATGAGCCACAGCATCTACTTACCATCTGATGGATTGTGTGCTCGGTTGTCAGCCTTATTCTATAAAAAATTTCTGTATATACATCCCCTTTATTTTATTATCTATGATATTATTAAAATATGTATGTATATGTTTACGTGTTATGATATTTTTATATATTTTCTGTTACCGTCTTCGTATTGTTATTTAAGGTTGTCTGGCAGATAATGCTTTCCTATATTGTTTTCAAGGTTCAATAAAGAAATCAGAATGAGAAGGCACTATGAAATTTAAGGCCAGTACGAAGCTTGAAACGTAGTTAGCTCAAGTGTTAAGCGCATATAAATTTCACAATACGCAAACTACCCGCGTTCGATACCCTCACCAGATGGAACCAATAAAATTCTTAATTGGAATTTTATGTTCTGATTTACCATGTGCTCATTGGTGAAGAAAATTATCCCAAGGAAATCTGTATGTCTAAAGAAATAAAGTATTTCCATGATGGGTGAGGTCCACCAACACTCACTGAAGCGGCGCGGCGAACTTATTGCTTCATAAACCACTCAGAAAGGAGAAGAAGCCTGTGCCCAGCAGTGGGATGAATATAGGCTGTAACTTTACAACCTACATCAACCTACTTAACTTTTTTTATGTTCCCGATGTTTCGAGCACTTTACAGCGCCCATGGTCACGGGGGGAGGGGTGGGACAGAGGTGTTCAACGTCCAGATGTCATAGTTAACCGCGGTTACCCTCAAATAAAATTTTTTTTTGTTCTAATCTAAACAGTATGGACTTATAGTATCTTGAAGTGTTGTAGTTGTATGCTTGGATTGGGATTTAATTTTATTTATTATAGGATCCCAAGCAGATGGTAGCGCCCAGCCATCTTCTCTATTGAAATAAGGATGTTTTTTGATTTTAATAGCCTCGCCAATCATCCTTGGAAGGAATCTGTGTTCTTTAGCGAGAATTTGTGGTCTATCAAATCTGATACAGAATCGTCCTCGTCACTACATCAGATTTCATACAAATCCTCGCTAAAGAACACCTTCCAATGGTTCCTTCCAAAGATGATTGAATGAGTAGCGTTCGCGTAAATGTAAGAAATCATTATGTAACTTAACTTTTTTATTGCTACGAAAGTTAATGCGCGTCTTGGCTTTTAAGCAACCACAAATCTTGATTAAAATTTTTACCATACATTATTTTTACTTTACTTCTTAAAAACAAAACTTTATATCCACGCTATGATGTTCTTCTGTATCTTGAAGGCATCTTGCATACGAGTACATAAATTGCACATAGACAAACATTCAGTCCTTGTAGTGACGGTGTAAGAATATCCAGTACCCAATATCGACCCGAAGGTCACAAGTCAGGAGATGGGCAGCAGCGTCTTCCTGATAACGACCAAAATAAAACAGTGCTGTTGCCAACCCGCTGGCCAAGCGCGGTAACTATGGCAAATTATGGGGAATCCTATGTTCAGTGGTGACATTTAGTTGGCTGTAACGGTAACGGTAAACATCCAGGCCAGAGACAATTATTTTTGGTCATCCATACACATTTTCTGTGCCGTATTCGAACTCACCACCTCCCATGGTCCCACCGACCCTCAGGTAATGTGAGCCGAATCTCGGGAGATGCGCGCGGTAAGAAAGAAACAAAGAAAGAACCATTTATTTGATAATCACACTTTACACACAATTTAAGAAACTTAAATATAAATTACAAGGGGCATAAAATATGCATGCGCAGGTGTAGGACTGCTTACGTATTAAAAATTATTAATAAGCAGAACATGCATGACGTTAATTAATAATGAAAAAAAAAACAAATAAAAAATTAAAAAAGAATTTAAAGATAAAATGTAACATCAAATAGGTCTCCAACTCGGCATGATGCTGCAGAGGCAGCGCTGGTTTTCAGTTGGAACCTTGTGACTTCACTGACGAGTCGGTGTGTGAACCTCGAATTACGCGTAACTACAACTTGTAAACTAATAGTAATTAGCTAGTGGGCTAAAGAGTAATGCTAACGAACACAGTTATCACACACATACTGATTAAAACTACTTTTACGGATTTTATCGCGTTTTATTTATTTCATTTTTAATACCCGACGTTTCGGGTGATTTCCAGTACCCATGGTCGCGGGGGACTGAGGTGACTGACGTTCTGATGTCAAAGTTTACCCGGAGTACCTTCAGCTTTTTAATTATTATCTTTGGTCCGATCTACGCAGAATGAACTAACTGTGTTTTGAAGTCTTGCAGTGGTATGCTTGTGTTTAGTTTTAATTTTATTAATTATATCCCAAGCAGGTGAATGAAACCATGGACAGTTTTGATGTTCAGTCTCTATTAACATGTCTACCTGTTGAAGACTGCATCTCAATTATAACTAGGAAACTAGATGAAAATAACATGCCACCAGAATATGTAGTACTACTAAGACATTGCCTTACATCTGGCTATGTATTGTGGAAGGAAGAGTTTTACAAGCAAGTAGATGGTGTTGCGATGGGCTCACCTGTATCTCCCATTGTCGCCGATATATTCATGGAAGACTTTGAGGAGAAAGCCCTCCTTACTGCACCTGTCACCCCAAGGTTCTACAAGCGGTACGTAGACGATACTTTCACAACTTTACCATCAGACAAGTAACTGCATTTTTAGAACATCTTAATTCCATAAACTCTAAAATTCAATTTACTATGGAGTTAGAGGCAAATAATTCCTTAGCTTTCCTAGATGTGTTAGTCATCCGAAATCCTAACAACACCATAGGTCATACTGTGTATAGAAAAAAGACCCATACAAACCGATACTTAAATGGTGAATCTCACCACCATCCTTCACAGTTAGCTACTGTTAGCAAATCTTTGTTACGGAGAGCACGAGGGATCTGTGACCGCAAACACCTGGCCGCCGAGCTTCGGCACGTCGAGCAGGTTCTGCACGACAACAAGCTTCTGGTCCCGCGCCTCCTTCACAGTGACCGAGTGAAGCCGGCCACAGTCGAGCGTGTGCCTGCTGTACTACCATATGTCAGAGGTGTCACAGACAAGACTGGCTACATCTTGAAACGAGCTTCTATTAGAACATTCTACAAGCCGCCGAAGAAGATTAGTCAGTTCTTACCATCCGTCAAGTGTCATATTCCTCTACAAGATGAAGGAGTGTACAAGCTTGATTGTGATTGTGGTCTCTCATATATAGGGCAAACAAAGAGATTAATTAGAACCCGCATAAAAGAACACATAGCTGACGTGAAGCATCAGCGTTCCGGGAAGTCTGCAGTTTGCGATCATATCCTAGATGGCCCCCAACCATTTCATCAGATTTGATAGACCGCAAATCCTCGCTAAAGAACACCGATTCCTTCCAAGGATGATTCGTGAGGCTATTGAAATCAAAAAACATCCTAATTTCAATAGAGGAGATGGTTGGGTGCTACAATCTGCTAGGGATCCTATAATTAATAAAATTAAAACTAAACCCAAGCATACCACTGCAAGACTTCAAAACCCAGTTAGTTCATTCTGCGTAGATCGGACCAAAGACAATAATTAAAAAGCTGAAGGTACTCCAGGTTAACTTTGACATCGGGACGTCAGTCACCTCAGTCCCCCGTGACCACGGGTGCTGGAGAGCACCCGAAACGTCGGGTATTAAAAATAAAATAAATAAAACGTGATAAGATCCGTAAAAGTAATTTTAATCAATAAGATTAGATATCAAGCTTAAAATATGTTTTAACAATTAGTAAATTGTCGTTTACAGAATGAAAAAATATGATCTGGTTGTAGAGTAAATATATTTATTATATATGGTATTAGCGACGCCATTTTGTCAACAGCGTGGGCGATGTCGAACGTTTTAGCTGGGGATTGAGGGGTTAAGGATTGCATTTTAAATTACCGTAGGTACAGTTTCTGTGTATTTTAAGTTCTTTAGGATTATAAAATGTACAGTAAAGTAAAGTAAAGTTACAGTCTATATATGTCCCGCTGCTGGGCACAGGCCTCCCCTCATTTCTGAGAGGGTTTTAGGGCAAGGAAGTGTCCGCCGCGCTGCCCCAATGCGTGTTGGCGAACTTCACATGTCCGCGAAATATTTTTTTCTTATTCCTCAGACATGCCGGTTTCCTCACGATGTTTTCCTTCACCGCCGAGCACGTGGTAAATCAGCACTTGAAATTGCAATTAACAATTTTAATTGGTGCCGGCGGGGGTTCGAACTTCGAACCCGGGTTACTCTCATGTGAAATTTACAGTAGGTACATGAAATGTAGGGGGGTGATGTATTCACCAACAGTTCGGCAAAAGTTGTATAAAGAAAAATAATAATAAATAAATAAAAATACTGGAAAGGAGGCTTTCCATCCATTTTATTAGTACTTACGGAGGACAATGCATTTTCAATTTGATTCGTAATCGAGGATAGATTTAGATGTTTATGGGTCACAGCAAGTCTTTGGGTCACAGCAACCATTTACTATCAGGTGGGCCGTGTGCTCTTTTGTCACCCTTCTTCTATAAAAAAAAGTCGACAGCATTTTTAAACGAACCGTTAGACGTAAAAGTTAAAAACAATAGACCTCGTTAAGGCATGTTAATTTTCCTTATAACAAAGATCATGCTAGGAGTAAAAAAGACCATTAATATTGTTACGAGCTTGAGGTTCGTGACAATAAAAATTGCCGATAAAATTACCTAAATTAACACTTTAATTTACTTTACACAAATTAAAACTTAAAACACTAATAATTAAACACACTAATTCACTTTATTCCGCTCCAAAGCTTCGCTTGTCTCGCCAAATCCAATACTGCCCCGATCGCATCTTGCAGCGCCTATTTATATAAATTAGCAATGAAGCATCCGGAATATTCAAGTAAATGCGCGCAAAGCGACGAGTGATCGAGTGTAGATTTTCTAGAAACTTAGTTCTTCGGATGGCTCTGTCGGTTGAAAGATTTGTGATGTCATTTTCTGCAAAGCTCCCCTTGCTCTCGTTCCTGACACTAGATGGCGCTAGTTGACTTATTCACGCAACAATATTATCTCTACAAACTTATTTGAAATAATTGTAATGTGGATTAAAAATAAAGTCAATATTTTTTTGCATCAGTGAAAAGATAAATTTAAATTTAATTGATAATGATACCGTGTGGTGGCGATGTAAGAATATCCACTGCTCCATGTCATACCGTGCGAGTCGTGAGAGACAGCAGAGGGAGACTATCAGGAGATGGGCGTTGTTTCCAGCAAAAAGGATCTCCGATTCTCTATACGCACCATATGGAACACAGCAGCATTAATTGATTCAGGAGAAAATCTTTTTGTGGAGGTAAAGTATTATCAAATCAATAAATAATAATAATATTCTTTAATTAATAATTGTCGGTTACAAACAGTGTGGTGGCAGAGTAAGAACTCCACCCCATATCTTCCCGTGGGTGTCGTAAGAGGCGACAGTGGGAAACTATCAGGAGATGGGCAGCAGCGTCTTCCTGACCACAATTAAAAGAAATCTTTAGCCAACCCATTTGCCGAGCGTGGCAACTATAGAACAAGACCCCCTCCCCCTTATGAGGCTATCTATGGGGAGGCCTTTGTGCAGCAGTGGACATCGATAGGCTTATTATGTACAAATGTTCCATAATTTAGTAAAACATTTAAAAGTGGTCGCAATTTTTAAAATTAACCCAACGAATAAAAATTTAAAACAATAGACCTCGTTAAGGGGTTTCGATTTTCCTGATTTAATTGGTCTAGCAAGGAATGAAGGCGATTATTAAATCATGTCGCTACAAATTGATTTGTGTCCGTGAACATAATAAGTAATAATTTCTGTTGTGAAAATATTACTGGCTGGTAATAAAAAAATTACAAACATATTTAAAAAAGAACATGTAATGTATTTCTTTTTAATTATTTGCGCACATCGGTACAAGAGGATTTATCTGGTCGAAATGGTCGAAAATTTTAAAAGGTACCTAATGAATGAAATAAAGAGAAATAAATCAGGCGATGGGCAACAGCGTCTTCCTAATAACGACTTAAATAAGAAACTGCAACTGTGGGAAATAACCCCCAGATGGTGATCTATGGCAGGGGTCTATATTCAGCAATGGAATTTTATATTGGAATTTAATACCATTGAGCTATTATGTACTACGTAGTAGAGGCGACACTGCGTTCAGCTACTCTGTTCCATTCAAGTCCAACTGCACTTTAATCCGTCACTCGCTAGGCGCTTGTAGAGTTGTTGTGTTGATTTAAAAAAAATCTCTTGATAAAAATATGCCATCGAGTGTACTTAGATATTGCACAAATAATTCAAAAAATGTCAGTAAAAACCAAGGAATTACTTTTCACCGGTTAATAAGATACTTAATAAATAAAAAAGTATTATATATTAATTATAAAACAAGACGCCAGACGCCATCTCGTGTCATGGAGTATAGATTAAGCATTTAATTTGTTCAGATGCGACATTTCTGTGCATACTTAAGTATAGGACGAATATATTATTATACACATTTTTTTTTGTAGAAACATTTATAAGTTATCGTAATTAGGCAAAAGTTTTTATATTTAAATCTGCTCATCATTCTTTTATTTTATTTTTAGGTTTCCACGTCAAAGTCAAAGTGGAATAAATTCGTCCGTCTTTAACTCTCGCGTGCCCAGCGTTTATGAACGACTCTTATTCTTATTTAAATAAATGTATTTTGTAATCAAAATGTTAAATTAAGTTTAGTTTTGTTAAACATACATTTAGTATGTTTTTTATATTTGGCATAGATACCTTTAAAAATATTGAGATAAAAATATCCTTAAATTTTAATCATGATATAATATTATGTAGTATTATATTAAATAAGTAAATATAACATACAAAGTAAATGACAAAATTTAAAAATGGTTTTTTATATAATTTACCTATTTAACAATACATCTATTATTACCTACTGATCATTATACCTATGTTTATTCTATGATATTTGAAACGACAGTTTATTAAATGCGTGTTGACGTTTGATATGTCACGATGTAGCGGCGGTGTAAGAAAATCAACTCCGCCAGATCATCTCACGGGTGACGCAAGAGTGTCAAAGGCAAGCAAACCGGGGGATGGACAGCGGCGTATTCAATCAAATAACAAATTAAAAAAACATAATTGTGGTTGCCAACCCGTTAGCAATGCGTGGCGAATATAGCAATCCTTCATTGCTGGCCGTATGAGGTCGCTCAGCGAGCTATGGAGAAGGCTATGCTCGGAGTTTCTCTGCATGATAAACTTATAAATGATGATATCCGCAGTAGAACCAGAGTGACCGAGATAGCCCAACGGATTAGTAAGCTGAAGTGGCAATGGGCCGGCTATATAGCTCGAAGAATCGACAGCCAATGGGAAAAAAAGGTTCTCGAGTGGCAGCCTCGTACCGGTAGGCGTAGTGTAGGGCGACCCCCCACTAGATTTAGTGACGACCTGGTAAGACATGTGGTAAGTCAATCGATGCAGGTGGCTCAGGACCGTGCTTTGTGGCATTCCTTGGGGATGCCTATGTTCAGCAGTGTACTTGTGAAGGGCTGTAATGATGATGATGATGTTGAGGTCTATTTTCAGTGAACTTTAATAGACTGTAACAGGAACGAAAAAAATTTGTTGTATTTGAACTTAGACCACGAAGACTAAAGTTTTTGATTTCACGCTGCTTGTATTTCTCTCACGTAAAAGCAATTACAATAACTCACCTACTTTTGAGCGTAGAAGGTTATAAAGCGATCTTTGCGACACCACAGAACGTAAATCATGTTTATTCGGCGAGATTTCTCAAAGTGTTAAATGAAACAGATAAAAGAAGGGGTGAAAGCACCATTTGTGTGCACAAATGGTGCTTTGTTATGCATCTGAGTTATGCATCTGAAATTGTCTGCACACGGTGTTGTCGTACTGAAAACTGTCTGTATATCTGTGTTACTATATTATTATGCACTTTTTCGACTACTCAGAGACAGTAATAATAGTGATAACGAAATCCAGGAAAATATACAAAGTTTCTCTATTAACAAGTTTAAATATTTTACTAAACAAAAGCTGTATAAGAAACATTGTTATAATATTTATTATTATTTGGTTTTCGTTTGGTAATGAGGTGGTTGTTTCCAAGCTGTTTATTAAATAAGTTTCGTACGTAGTTTGCAAAACCTGTATTTTATTGTATAATTTTATCGTGGTTTTAGTATATATGTAACGTAGAGGTAGTTTACATACATAATTTTCACAAGGACAAACATACAGACCATTGTCAGTGGATAGTTACAGCTTATCAATCTTTAATCTCATTGTGTAATTGGAATAAATTATTTTAGATATAGGCGTGCATACATTTTTATTATTTATAACGAATGATTAAAACATACTTTAATTCTAATGTAAAATATTGAAATATCTATGGTAAATTATAATACCCAATAACTTTCAATAGTAATGCTTAAATGGCGTTGCAAAACGGCTGCGCTACGGCGTGGCCGCTGATCATGTCCAAATTAAGCAATGACCTACAAATATCTTCAAGTAATAAGATAAAAAGTATTGATTATATACTTTTTGAAATAAGAGTATTTCTTATTAACGATTTTTTTAAATAAAACGAATGCCGACCGATTTTGTGAATTAATTGTCTGCGCGTGTGAACTATTAGAGAAAACGACGAAACAAGTGCTTTGATATTGATATAAACCTCAAGTTATTTTGATCGCTTAGGCGCCTTATGAACTTGAGTGGCTGTCGTCATCAACTGTCCGCTGGGTCGAGCTGTCGTCAAAATCTCCCAAGAGCTTCGCAATGTGACGCATCAGCATATTTTGAAGAAAAGAAAAAAAAGAGCGGGAACCTTGAAACTGGACCGATAAATCTATATGGATTGAAACTCATAAAGACTATATTATAAAGAAGACTTGGCTTTAACCTCTGTGCTTTTTGAAAATATGAAGAATTAAAGAAAATAAGAATTGGCTTCGGCCTTTACACTTCAAAATTCTATTTATTCAAATTAAAAAAAAGGCTGTATGGCTTAGTTCTTTTGCCTGCTATCTCAAGCGAATAATAAAAACAACAACAAAAACAAACTACAAATGTAAACAAACAGGGCAGTACCGAATTACGTTAACTGCAGCCGAAGGACCCAAAAAAAACCGAAACTAATATAAAATACTTTATTATAATATAAAAATTACAATATAATTATTACAACTAAAAAAGAAGTGAATCAGATCGATGCTAGATCTAGAATGAATTTTAATTATTACATTGAAATAAGGTAAAGTAATATTGCAGAGCTCCGATTGCATCCGTTGACGTCAATGCTCATGTTCTGCTGAGTTGCGCCTCGTGCCGCTGCAATGTATCGGGGTCGCTGCTGTGTAGGCTCTTTACCTATGAGGCTATGCTATAACTCCTCCACCCTCAGATCAGCAACTATTTTAGAACTTTAAGAGAAAAAGTTGCTGGTAATGTCTTTTCGACTTTTGTTCCTTCGGGGTTTTCATAGCTATGTTGGGTGTTATCCTGGGTCTGTTCTTGCTTCCTAGTCTTGTAGTAGTAACGAACTGAGATTATGATAGCGAATACTACTAGGCTCGATAACACGGCGTAAAAGGGAATAGTAGTATGATATAAGGTTAGGGGGTGCATCTCTCGCAGATGAAGTGGTGGTTGCATCATGAGTTTGTCCTGGGCTGCGTGTCGTCCTTTCAGGTTGATTGTATTAATGCTGATTCGTGGTACTGCTGGGGTATCTTTTGCGCTTATATCCATTGGTATTTTCATTAGTTTCAGGGGATGGCCTTCTACTTGATCATTGATATTAGTGATGGTGAATTCTTGTGTTCGCAGGAAGCAATTGATTGGTATTGTGGCTAAGTAGCTGCCCTGTAATGTAGTAATGTCTTCAGGCCCGCATACTGTGTGGACCTTAGTTGGTTGAGGGAAGGAGATGGTATAGTGCTTGTCGTCAAGGCGTTCCATGGCTTCTTTTGATAGTGCGATGTCGGTTATCTTACAGGATTTTGCTATAGACTGATTGATGATGAGGTTCTGGATACAGTCGGATTGTGTTCGAATTTGGGTGTTTGTTTCCTTTTCGCATAGGTACCGATTACTCAACTTCGGACATTCTGTCTCCATGTACACGAATTTTTCTCTATTGGTTGCTATTAGAGGATAGGGTGGAATAATAGATTGGTGGTTTTTGTTAGGTACAATGGATAAACGGAATAGGTCGAAGGTGTCTTTGGAAATAACGGGGAATTTCAGAACAATTACTATTTGATTCTCCGTGAAATAATAACCTGACTTAATGATATCGTAATATTCTCTAGTCTCTAAATTTAATACATGTTCCTTATCATAAATTTGCCTTAATCTTACTAACATGGACTTAATTATTTTAACACTTAAGGTAGAATGGTGGGTGCTCGATGCACGACTAAATGCTAATATATTTTCTATCCTATTAAGCTCATTGAGCACATCATCGATATTTTCGGCTAAAATTGTTAGGAGTTGGGCAAACTTAGCATATTTGATGAGGCTACTATCTCTATAAGCGGCTCTATCTAATAACTGGATAAGTGTTGAGTTAATTTTGTTTTGATTTTCAATTATCTGGGATATTACACTATTGTGTTGAAACATCCACTCCTTACTAATGCTAATGTGACTATTGAATTCCGATTCGATCCTATCTTGGTTATCCTTTAAAACTTTTATAGCATTATTATATTTCGCGGCATCTAAATAATCTAAATTACCGGTTACGCTTTTGATTACCGAGCCTAAGCCGTCTACTAGACCTCTCTTAGTGCGACTAGGCTCTAAGCTATTAAGTTGTATTAATACTTTATCTAATTTACTATAAAGATAGTCCATTTGCAATTCGTACAGTAAGTTGGTGTCATTATCAAGTCGATTCTGGTAGTTTTGTAGCTGTTCCTGTAATAGGGTTACTTTGTCTCTGATGTCGTCAAGTTTAACATACTGAAGAAATGTGTGATAGTGAGTTATAAGAGTCGTTGGTCCAAGTCTAAATGGTAGTAGGCCTGGTCCGTCTTCAAGACATTCAAGTTTTATCTCCTGGGCTTCGATCGTCAGCATGGTCAGTACGGTCAGTAATTTTAGAGTCCTGTAACAATTCGACATTTTTAGGTACACGTTTAAGTCTAGACTTTCCTATCGGGCCGCGTTTCCTAGACGTATAAATGTGTATTGGTAAGTCAGCTAGAACGTGGTCATGGGTGTAACGTGGGGCCAATTTTTGTCGGCTAGCTAGGGGGTTTGAAATGAAAACTTGTTGGTTTGGTTGGTATTCAACTTCTGGTTCCCGTGATTTATTCCGATTATTTATTAGTGCCGAACGTTCGGATAAAGAACGCTCGTTAATTATCTCGTACACCATTTTCATTTGATCTCGATGTGTAAGTATATATTGTTGTAGTAGATGTTTCGTCAAGTCGATGTCGATTGGGTCTCTAGGGTTAAAATGTCCGTTGATAATATCATAGGGCCTGCATTTAGTGAAACTGTGTACAGAACTGTTATATCCTAAGATAGCATAAGGCATTAGGTTTACTACATGCTCATCTTTCTTTTGTAGTTTAAGGATTCGCAGATGTTCCAGTATAGTCGAATGGAAACGCTCTACGTTACCGATATCATTAGGACAGTGAGCTAATGTTTTATGATGGTTAATTTTATGGAGTTGTACGAACTCAGTAAATAGCTGGTTCGTAAATTCTGTCCCATTGTCGGTGACAATAGTAAGGGGAAGACCATGATGCGTACAGAAGGTAAGTAAGCTTTGCAAAATACTCAATGCTGTTCCGTCTCTTAAATGATATGCTTGAGCATATTTGGAGAATACATCTATAAATGTGAGATATTTTTCATTATGTACCGTGAACATGTCTATATGGATGATCTCGAAAGGTTTGGTAGCGGGGGGAACGATATTGAATTGTGGTTTTATAGGTTTCCTATCGTATTTAGCCTGACCGCATATGGTGCACTCATTAATGTATTTCGTGATGTGTTCTCTCATTTTAGGCCAGTAATATCGTTTGGAAAGGGCAAGAAAACTCTCATTAATACCACGATGGTTGGTTTTTCCCTCGTGATAGTTCTTTATTATTTCTTGTTGTTGTAGATATTCTCTTACATTTTCTACTTCAACTTTAGTTAGGACAAGATTCATAGACGAGCTTCTGAATTTATCTTGTAGGATTAGAATGACATCATACATGCAAAGAGGGGGGTTAATTAGTAATCCGGTTTTGACTTTTGGGTTAACGTATTCTTTTATGGCGTTGACTAAGTCTACTTCCATTTCCGGTTGTCTTATCTGTACAACTGTTCGAGTATGTGTATCAAAAGGTTTAGTCACTATTGGTCGTCTTTTAATGTCGCCTACAATTGTTAATATTAGCTGTCTGTGGAATTTATTAATAGGTTCGTCGGTGATGGGGATTTCGAGAATCGGATTTTCCTGGCTTGTGTGGGCTGTTTGAGTAGTCGAGCCGCCACTAGGGGCTGTTCTTTCTGATGGGTTAGCTAACATAGAACAAGTTTCTTCGTTATATATTTCTACCCGAGAAAGAGCATCGGCATTGGTGTTATTTTTTCCTTTTTTGTATATGACAGAAAAATCGTATTCGCTTAATTTTAATCTCCACCTAGTAAGTGGAGTGTGTTTGGTTCCTTAAGATTCATTACCCACTGAAGGGGTTTATGATCAGTTAAGATTTTAAAAGTACGGCCAAATAGATAGGGTCTAAAGTACTTGGTTGCCCACACAATGGCAAGTAGCTCTTTCTCTATAGTGCTGTAGTTTACTTCGCTCTCATTTAGAGTTCTAGAAGCGTAACATACAGGTTTGTCTGATCCTATGGGTCCCTGAGATAGGATGGCTCCTATCGCTACGTTGGATGCGTCAGTTGTTAAGATAAATTCTTTATTGAAGTCAGGATATTGGAGGATTGGGTCGTTGGTCAAGAGAGTCTTGCATTTTTCGAAGCAGTTAATATAGTCTGCGTCAAGAGTTATTTTTCGTCCTTTCTTTAGACATTGCGTCAGAGGTTTAGTAATTCGAGCAAAGTCTGGGATGAACTTCCGATAATAACCTATAAGGCCTAAAAATTGTTTTTCTTTTGCGGTTTTGGGTAGTGGATACTTTTCTATTGCGGATATTTTGCTAGGATTTGGCTTAATGCCATCTTTACTAATTATATGCCCTAAATAAGCGGTTTCTAATTTAAGAAACTCGGACTTAGCCATTTGTATTTTAAAATTGGATTCCCGTTGTTTCTGAAATACTTTCTCAAGGTTTACCATGTGTTCTTGCAAGGAAGTGCTGAACACGATAATGTCATCTAAGTACACGAGACAAACTGTATTTTGGAGGTCACGGAGCACGTTATCCATGACACGCTGAAACGTAGATGGTGAATTCTTTAATCCCATGGGCGTCCGTAAGAACTCGAAATGCCCATGCTCAACATTGAACGCGGTTTTCGGGATGTCACTAGGGTTCATTTCAACCTGGTAAAATCCACTGGCTAAATCCAAAGTTGTGAAGTATTGGCAATTACCTAATTTGTCTAGTACATCTGATATATTCGGGATTGGGTATTTATCGTTAATGGTTTTTTCGTTAAGCTTCCTAAAGTCGACTACGAGTCGCCATTTGGTCTTGCCAGAAGCATCAACCTTTTTAGGAACTATCCAGATGGGAGAACTCCATGCAGATTCGGATGGACGAATTATACCCTGTTCTAACATTTTATTGATTTGTTGTTTAACTTCGTCTCTATGAATGTGAGGGTACCGATAGCTTTTAGTATATATCGGTATCTCATCAGTGGTTCGGATGCTGTGCTTTATTTTATTAGTGAATGTTAGTTGTTCGCCTTCTATATAAAAAACGTCAGCGTATTTGGCACATAATTGTTCTAAATTAGCGCGTTCTTCGACATTTAGATGGTCGGTGCGTAAACGTGACAATACTTCTTTGTAACGCGGGGTTGGTTGAACGTTATGAGAGGACTCGATGTTATACGTCTCGGCACATATTGGGCGGTCTAGGGAGAAAATTATATCATGCGGAGTCGGGTTAAATACCTCTATAATACCGCGGTTGTTTGACACCGATGTAAGGCATTCGTTTATGATGCAATTAGAGATGTACTGTTCACTAACTAAGGCTTCTCCATCATGGACGTTAATAGGTAGTTTTATCAATTTCGATGATTGGGATGGTATCACGTCCTCGTAAAAATTAACATTCCTAGAGTTATATATACATTAAGATAGGATTACTAGCTAATCGCGTTACAAGTAGTCTATCCCTTAGATCTATTCTAGCTTCCCATTTCTCTAATAAGTCGAGACCAATCAGGCCATCAAAGTAGTCGTGAAATTTATAAATATATAATTTAATACTATCAGGTTCTTTGAATTCGGAAAAGCATGGGACAGTTATCGAATAGTCGTTTCTAGTTGTAGCATGCACATTGGTTACCTCAAACGGATCATAATTTAAAGGTATGTGTGGAAAATATTTTTGTATGGCCTCCGGATTTATGAAGGACTGATTCGCCCCGGTATCGATTAGAAATTTTAACGGGGGGTTAGAAATACATATATATGGAAGCTGTCTCTGCGTATGTAAGTTAACTTCTATTTTGGCTTTTTTGAAGAACGAGCCTTTTGAAAATCCTGAGTTGTACTGCTTGTAGAAGGTTGACAGTCTACGTTATCGTGTTCATCTATCTCAGTCGCGTCTTGGTAAGGGTAATGCTGTGTGTCGTCACAGTCATAGGTCACAGTATTGGTATAGTCATAATTATCATCATAGTTGTAATAGTCGTATTGGTATTCGGGAGAATAGTAACTATTGTAATCCGCACATTCGTTAAAATTCATTTCCCTACTTTTGAAATAATTTGAAGGCGGTGGGTTACCGTATCTACGCCAATCGTGACCAGTCAGACCTGTTGGAGGCATTGGTTTAGGTACGTAATGGCTAACGCCACTCATAGGCTTCGGACCTGAGTCGTGGGGTTGATTCCTATTTGGTAATCTAAACATATTACTATGGGGTGTGTAATTAGGTGGCAAAGCACGGAACATTTGTTGAGTTCGCGTAGGCATGTTAAACTGTGATGGCACGTTAGGCCTAAAGGCATGTTGCTGTGGTACATGTTGAGGTCGCTGTAAATTGGGCATTGGCATCGGTGCAGGAAAACTGAATGGTTTTTGCAAAGGTAAGGTCATATGACTAGGTTGGAGAGGCTTAGTTGCTTGAGGTTTCCTCTCAGCGAGAGATTCACCGCGTTGTTGTAGGTACATGACATTCAGTTCTTCCTGTACAAACTCCAAGGCTTTTTCAACTGTATCAGGACGCATGCAACGTATTCGTGAGCCAAGTGGCTCCTTTAAACCGCGTACGAAAGCTTGCTTTGTTAAATTTTTATACAGTACACGTTTGGCTTCTATTGTAGTAGGCAAGGTTTCATGAAACGTAACATACGTCATGATAGTGCTGAATAATGTCTGACATCGTGCATAAAATTCTTGGGGTGAGCTGTTTCCTTGAGTAGCTAACGAGAGGTCATTGTAGAGTGCCGTTTCGTCTCGTTGGTCAGAAAAGTTATTGATTAAGGCTGTGCGTATGCCATGCCAGCTTTCAGGAATACCATTTGAATTTAAAGTGGTCGCGGCGGGTCCAGTTATCTTATTTAATATCCCATTAAGCAGACATAAGTTTGATAGTTCACTGCCGGGCTCATTACTTAGGTGTGCCGCACATATTTGGTCACATAAATTTATAAACCTAGTCAGTACATTAGGGTTACCGTCGAACTCTGGCACTGGGCGTAAAACCTTGAAAATAGTGTCAGGGTCGTGGGCCATTTTTGGTTCCTCGGTAATTATATCTAACTCTAAATAACAACCTAAATCCCTATTATAGTCTAAACTTTGTCTACGTGGCTGCCTACGCGATGTAGGTTCGCAGTGGGATGATTTCCTTGGATGGAAAATTTTGACGGGAAAGATTTACACTAGGAAAGAGGAAGCAACACTAGATAAAATTCTGGTGTACTTACATAGATTTCATCTCGGTTTTCTCGGGATCGATGTCTTGATGTATCCTCCTAGCTTGCAGTTGGTCCGTAGTAGATTCGGATACTCGGTTAAAGCTTGAAAGCTACGATAGTCTAACTAACTTTTGAGTATCCTACCGACTGCGCCAATTACGTTAACTGCAGCCGAAGGACCCAAAAAAAACCGAAACTAATATAAAATACTTTATTATAATATAAAAATTACAATATAATTATTACAACTAAAAAAGAAGTGAATCAGATCGATGCTAGATCTAGAATGAATTTTAATTATTACATTGAAATAAGGTAAAGTAATATTGCAGAGCTCCGATTGCATCCGTTGACGTCAATGCTCATGTTCTGCTGAGTTGCGCCTCGTGCCGCTGCAATGTATCGGGGTCGCTGCTGTGTAGGCTCTTTACCTATGAGGCTATGCTATAACTACCGCAACCAATGTACAGTTGCGAATAAAAATTCATCAAATATAAATAAAAATGAACGTACAAGCAGTAATACGTTTAGCGCAGTGTTCCAGAATGGTGAATTTTGCAATTGACTCCGGGGCGAGTGTTCATCTTACCGCGAACGAAGAATAGCTGTCAAACGCGTCGCGGGATCTTATTAATAAATAATATTGTGTGGCAAACACAGATAAAGTACCTGTATTATGTACTGAATATGTGCAGATTACGACAAAGATGCGTGATTTTGAATACGATATTACAGTAGAAAGTGTATTATGCGTGCCGACGTTGACTACAAATCTGTTGCCTGTTAGTCAACTTAAATCAAAAGGAAATAAAGTTTCATTTAATAATTATGGTTGTCATTTTCAACCAAGCAAGAGTACCTACTGGTGGCTACAGCTGGTAACTTAACATGCCTGAATATTGTTCATCAGCTGCAGTGATTGTGTCCAGTGAAGTTTGGCATCGACGTATAGGTCATGTCAACAGCCAGTATTTGAATAAAATGCAAGATTCTGTACAGGGATTGACACTTGATAACAAGACCAAAATATCAAGGTCATCATGTGTCGCGTGGTGTGAGGGCAAGCAGAGCCGCTTACCTTTTCCCAAAGAAGGTAGCAGAAGTCCTGAATTGCTACATATTGTGCATACCGAACTCTGTAGACCAATGGAAAACCGATCTATAGTTGGTTTTAGATACTTTATGCTATTCATAGATGATTTTAGTTGTATGACATATATTGACTTTTTGAAAGCAAAAGATGAGACATTGAAATGCTTTCAACAGTATAGCGCAGAGGTTGAGAATCAACTTAATCGCCGCATAAAGATCTTGAGAAGTGACAATGGGACAGAATTCTGCAACAGCAAGTTTGTTGATTTTTTGATGTTGTATGGGATAGTATATCACAAAACAAACCCATACACACCTGAGCGGAATGGTCTCTCAGAACGATACAACCGGACTATCGTTCAAAGAGCCAAGTGTCTACTGTTCGATGCAGGTCTCGTGAAAAGTTTTTGGGCAGAGGTGGCACACACCTCAGTGTATTTTCAGAACAAGACTGTGACCACATCATTAAATTATAAAACATCTTTTGAGATATGGACGGGCAGAAAGCCTGATGTAAGTCATTTGCGTGTTTTTGGTAGTACAATCATGGTGCATGTGCCATAACAAAAGAGATTAAAGTGGGACAAAAAATCTGAAAAATGTATCCTTGACGGCTATTCCAATGATGTCAAGGGCTACAAGATTTACAACCCAAAGTCTTATATCATCACTACCAGTCGAAATATTATAGTATTGGAGAAGATAGAGACAGGAAATGTTCTCGAGGTACAGGAGAGTTGTTCAGATGAAGTGAATATGGTTCCAAGGTAGAAAAAGGTTTGAGACTTTTGGAAGATTCACTTGGATAATCACAGAACTTGAACACAAATGACAGCGGCAAACTGTACGTATATTGTGAAGATGATACGTTAGAAAGCTCTGAATCTGGTACAACAGACAGTGAAGACTCCATATTACTCAACAATGCCAACATAACGAGTGGTCCTCGACGTAGGCAACAGCCATATAGATATGGTTCTATAGGTGCTTGTACAGAAGATGACAACGTATTCATGGGTGAGTTATCGTTGCAAGAAACTTTAGAAGGTCCTGAGAAAGCACGGAGGTTAGCGGCAGTGCAAGATGAGTTACAGTCGTTTGAGGAAAATAGTGCATGGGAAATCGTAGATGTACCAATAAATCATACTATAGTGCAGTGCTAGTAGGTTCTGCGTAAAAAGTACGATAGTGAAAACAAAGAGTGTTACCGTGCTCGTCTAGTCGCAGGGCTTCACCCAAAATATGGTGTAGACTATACAGAAACATTTTCGCCTGTAGTGAGACACACAACTCTAAGATTATTATTTGCATTGTCTATAAAGTTAGGTTTAGATGTTAACCATTTAGATGTAAAGACTGCATTCTTGAATTGTGATTTAGAGGAAACCATTTACATGAGAATGCCAGATTGTTATAATAGTAGTAGTTCAGTTTGTAAAGTATTGAAACTTAAAAGGCTATTTATGGGCTTAAGTTTGATCAGTAATGGTTACAAAAGGTCAAAAGTAGAGCCGTTTATGTACATAAAGGATATTTACAAATATAAGACCATCGTAACAGTCTATTTCGACAATTTATTTATATTTTCCAATGATAAAATGGAAACTAAGAACTTGAAACAGATGTTATCTTATAAGTTTAGCATTAAGGACTTAGGTGAAGCTAAACAATGTCTTGGAATGAATGTTATCTTTAATAAAGATTTAAGATATGTTACTCTGACTCAAGAAACTTATATTGATCAACTTTTGAGGATATTTAGTTTAAGTGATTGTAAGACTGTTGACACTCCGATGGGTGTCAAACTAAATAATATAAACAAAGGTCAAGTAGAATATAAAAAATCATGTGCCCTATCAACAACTAATTGGTAGTTTGATGTACCTGTCAGTCTTAACTAGGCCAGGCATTAGTTACTCTATAAGTTTTCTAAGTCAATTTAATAATTGCTACACAAGGGAGCATTGGGAATACGCAGAGTATTAAAATATCTAAAACTAATTAAATGTTATGGAATAAAATATTGTAAAGAAGGTAATTCAGAAATAACAGGCTATGTAGATGCTGATTGGGCCTCTAACTCTATATATATATATATATATATATATATATATATATATATATAGATAGTATACGATAGTAATCAAGGGAATGTAGAAAACAGAAACATGTAGCCCTCTCTAGCACTGAATCAGAGTATATTGGTCTATCTGAGGCATGTAGAGAAGCATTGTATTTGAAGGAATTACAATATGAAATAACTAATAAGATGTACACACTCAGTCTATTCAATGATAACCAGGGTGCACAGAAGCCGTGTGTAAACCCAGTCTTTCACAAACGTACAAAGCATATTGATATCAAGTATCATTTTTGTCGTGATCTAGTAAAAAAAAATTGTTAACGTACTGTATTTGCCAACAGCACGCCGGCTGACGTTCTAACTAAAACTTTATGTTCAGTAAAACATTATATTATAAATTTATGTTGCTTCTTGGCATAGTTTGTATCGAATAATTTTGTATAAAAATTGTTCGGTGAATATTGCGCTAAGTGGGGGTGTTATTCTGTGTCAATTTTGTATCGTCAATGTCACACATTACAAACTAGTAGCGCCCTCTGGTATAGAATATGTTATACTGTATGTTCTAGAAAATAAAGTTAGTTCTTGTTGGTAAGCCAACCCACGCGTTTAATTTATAAGAGGTAGATTTAAAAAAAATCCTTTTCAACTGACTGAATGAAGGAGGAGGTTTTCAATTCGTCTGTATTTTTATGTGTGTTACCTCAGAAATTTTTTCTATGTCAACCGATTTTGACGGTTTTTTTTTTGTTTGAAAGCTGGTGCTTCTCATGTGGTCCCATATAAATTTGGTCAAGATCTGACCAGTTCCTTTTGAGTATATATATGTATATAATTGACTTCGACTACATTGATGTTC
The DNA here is from genome assembly GCA_036936625.1 of Parnassius smintheus behrii. Taxonomy (NCBI): domain Eukaryota; kingdom Metazoa; phylum Arthropoda; class Insecta; order Lepidoptera; family Papilionidae; genus Parnassius; species Parnassius smintheus. The sequence goes on from JAUPFT010000025.1 coordinate 31,909,926, forward strand.
TCATTTTATTCCTGTTGTAATTTTTTTAATGTTACCACTTGTTTGTAGTCCAATATATTGACAGCGTTTCTGCGTGAGGCAAAGCTATGTATCTAATAATGATCTTTGAATAAAACTTCGATGGACATTGCCCCGTGCCCATGGCTGCTGGAGAGTACCCGAAACGCCGGGAATTAAAATCAAACGTGATAAAATCCGTAAAAGTAATTTCATTCAATGTGTAATGTTCGCGGAAATACAAGGAATCATTCATCATCTTCATCTTAGTCTGAGTACAGTTTTGGTTTTTAGTTACGTATATACTCGTATTAATACTCACGTTCGCATTATTACATACTACGCTCTCACAGAATAATATCTGAATTGGAGACCCAATTTACTGGAAACGAGGCATTCCATCTTAGTAATAAAAAGCTTGGCGTTCTCAGCAGAGCGGGACAGTATTTCATGCCGGCACACCGCCTGCAACTTTACAAGGCGCAGGTTCGGCCGCACGTGGAATAGTGTTCCCATCTCTGGGCTGGGGCTCCCCAGTACCAGCTCCTTCCACTTGACCGCATCCAGCGCAGAGCGGCTCGAATCGTCGACAACCGAGTGCTTTCCGATCGGCTCGATTCACTGGCACTGCGAAGAGATGTTGCATCCCTTTGTATTTTCTTTCACATATACCATGGAGAGTGCTCTGAGGAATTGTTTGGATTAATCCCAGCCGCCAAATTTCGTGAACGCACTACGCGGCAAACGTCCCGATACCATCCACACCATCTGGATGCTTGGCGGTCCACCACTGTACGTTTCAAAAGGAGTTTTCTTCCGCGTACAACCTCTCTGTGGAATAATTTACCACCGGCGATTTTTCCGGACCGATACGACCTGGGGACCTTCAAGAAAAGAGCTTACTCCTTTCTAAAGGGCCGGCAACGCATCTGCAATTCCCCTGGTGTTGCAGTTGATCATGGGCGGCGGTAGTCACTTAACATCAGGTGAGCCACATGCTCGTTTGCCCCCTCTTCCATATAAAAAAAAAGTTCTCACGGGTGACAAGTGACAACACGTCTGCATTTTAATACGTAATCGAGATTAGATGTAGATATCTATGGGCTACAGCAACCACTTACAATCGGGTGAACTGAGTACTTGTTTTTCACCCTATATATTTAAAAAATTAGGCAGTTTACAATTATTACTTAACAGAACAGTTCAAAATCCGTACATTATATATTGTATCCCAATCTTATTTAATAATTCAATCATTTGTTGCACGTAAATATTTAATATTGTAAAAACCAAATAATGATAATGAATATATTTAGTAAAGTAAGTATAGATTTAAATCTTACAGTGTCGCCACTGTGGTTTGCGACACCATGTACCATAGATACTTATATCTGGTGACGCCATTTGTACCTTCGAATCCGGCTCGGATGAAACGGGAAAATGGTGACGCTAATGGTTCCTGGGTTCGATTCCCAGGTGGAGCCAAAATCAATTATGCGAGATCAATTATATGTAGACTATCGTACACCATTACTGTGGAAAAAACAGCAGTGAATAATCTATATTTTTCCTTGCGTCCTTCAAGAAATACATGGAGCGGAAAATATTCTATGAACATCAATTGCATTCATTAAGTTTCACGACAAGCAAGCGAGATGCTGGTTTTGTACGTTTAACATGGAGATATTGGATCTATTTTAGAATTAATAATAATCAATAAATACTGATCAAAAGCCAACTACTGAAGATAGGCCTCCCCCAAGGAATGTCACAAAGCACGGTCCTACACCACCTACATCCATCGACTTCCTGCATGTCTTACCAGGTCGACACAGCATCTAGTGGGGGGACGCCCTATACATATACCGGCACAAGGCTGTCTTTGCTGCTGCCTGTAAATTATTATAAAAATGTAATATACAGAGGTTGGTAAGTCTCGGCATCTGCTTCCGTCGACTTTCTCTGCATATTATTTTGCATATTATTAGCAGGAGTGACAGCTTTGTACCGGCAGGCGAAGTACATACAGTACTCCTCCTGCCGTAGTACTTTGTGACATTCCTTGGGGGAGGCCTATATTAAGCAGTGGACTTGTAAGGAGCTTTGATCAAAAATAAATGGATTTTGTATCAACGTTTATTATAGAATAAAAATCGGACCTTAAAAAGTGAAAAGAATAAAGTAATTTACACGATTAAGATAATGTTTTATTCCTTTTGTTTTTAAAGTCAGTTTTTTTACTATTTTTTAATTGTTTAATAAGTATTTTACCTCCTTTATTGTAGTCTAATATCACTGTCCAACTAAACAAATATTGCATCTAAAAGTAAATTAAAGTTACGGCATAAGCGTCTACGTCACATATATGTCCCACTGCTGGGCACAGGCCTCCTCTCATTTCCGAGAGGTTTTTAGAGCAAGAAAGTGTCCGCCGCGCTGCCCCAAAGCGTCTTAGCGAACTTCACATGTCTACGTAATATTTTTTTCTTATTTCACAGACATGCTGGTTTCCTCAAGATGTTTCCTTCACCGCCGTGCACGTAGAAAATCAGCACTTAAAATGGGATTGACAATTTCATTGGTGCCGGCGGGGATCGAACCCGGGATGCTCGCGTACTGTAAAATTTACAGCGAGTGCTGAGCGCCTGGACTACCACGGTAATAGTTATATAATACAATGCATCCCATATTTTGCCCAGTTGGAGGTAGTAAGTTATTAAAACTTTACCTGACGTATCCCATAGTCGCCTCTTTCGACGCAAACAGCGAAATGTGCGCAGTGGGACTCTTACAATGTTACCGGTCAACTGTCATGTACATATTAATATTTATTTCGTTCATCCATCCATTGCAGGCTATAAAAGTCCTTTATTGAACATAGCCCTTCACCATAGAGTGCCTCATGAGGGGGATTTTGCCACAGTTGCCACGCTGTGCAGGCGGGCTTGCAACCACAGTTTTTTTTTTTAATTTTATTTTGAGTTGTCATCAGTAAGACGCTACTGCCCGCCTCCTGTTGTTGTTTCCCTCTGTCGCCTCTAGCGACACCCACGGGATGATATGGTGTTGTTAATTCTTATTTACATACATATAAAAAGCTGGTATACAACGAAGGTGAGTTTTAAATGACATCCATGGACTGACATAATAATTCAACCTAATTTCAAAATGTCAAAACCAGATGTGCCCTAAATCAGAACCCTCCTTTAAAGTCGGCATCCCTTTTAACTTATTCGTATATCAAAGCTGTATAGCTTCTACAATACCCTTATATAAGATAGCAATTCCTTTCAGCTCTATACGGGAAGTAGTAAAAATCAAATGAAATAATAATCATTCATAGGTACTAGTGTCGCGTCTGGTCGCAATACGTTCATTTAAATGGTTTAAGAGGTTTGAGTTAGCATGCACAAATGATAGGAAAATCATATGTGCATGCTAACTTAATATATCTATTTTAAAGGGAACGTACAGACATGATGTTTTGCACATCTATGGCACAACTATTTTGTATACGGGTGAAAAAATTACTCACAGTCCACTTGATGGTACGTGGATTCTGTGCCCCATAGACATAGACATCTACAGTTAACCTTATTTTAGCGATATTAATGTTTTTACTACGTCACATTTTTGCTTTAAAAACATATTAAGAAAAAATTACATATAACACAAATTTAACATTTGTTGCAACATTCTTTTATACAGTTTAGAACCTAGGTTTTTTTATGATACTATTGTTTTCTTTTCAACTCGTTACCAATTGTTTATACTAATATGGTATACGGTGTTCAATGTACATATACTATACCTACTCTTTTTCGATAGTAAAGTAAAAGTAAAGTTACAGCCTATATACGTCCTACTGCTGAGCACTGGCCTCCTCTCATTTCTGAGAGGGTTTTTGGGCAAGGAAGTGTCCACGCTGCCCCAATGCATGTCGGCGAACTTCACATGTCTTCGAAATATTTTTTTTCTTATTTCTCTGACATGCAGGTTTCCTCACGATGTTTTTCTTCACCGCCGAGCACGTGGTAAATTAGCACTTAAAATTGCAATTAACAATTTCATTGGTGCCGGCGGGGAGCGAACACGGTTTGCTCGCGTACTGTGAAATTTACAGCGAGCGCTAACCATCTGAGCTACCACGGCTCCGCTTTTTTCGATAATACTTTTATAAATACCTTTGTACATTTGTTTGTATATTTTAATAAAGAAAATAAATAAAATACAAACCTCGATCAAGAATCAAAATGCAAATACGTTGTCACCCGTGAGGACTAAGATGGAATGCCTCGTTTCCAGTAAACAAGGATCTCCGGTTCTCTACACTCACCATACGAAACACGGCAGCATAGAGTTGATATTTTGTACTGGTGTTCAGTGAAAGCGTGGTACTTCCCCGGTCGAGTCGACCCATTCGTGCTACAACCACAGTACGAGTATTGCGTCAGGACGGATATAACACGTATAAAACCACCTTTAGAATAATATTTCATTCAACTTCATTTAGAATAAAATGCTTAAAAATGTACAACGTTTTTCGATATTCAAGTATTAATATAATAATGATACTCTGTAGTGCAGGGTTCAATCCCCGCACGGGACAACGTCATTTTTTCGGGTCATCATGTATTGTGTACTATCAAACTTTAGGAAACAAATTTAGATGCCGTGGTTATTATAGCTCCATCTATTAAAATGAAGTTTCAATCCTGACTCGACACAGCGCTGGAAGATTTCCAACTTGTCTACGCATTGAGTGTTTTACGTTAAGGCTACTTAGTCCTCAGAGACACAAATCATAGTGTCGCTTCTCTTGCCAAACTCTTAAAGTTTCACAAAGCTGTAAAACATAGAAAACATAAGAAGCTAAACCTATGTTCCTATTAAATCCTAGAAGTAGAACCTGTTAGAGCCGTTAAATAAAGGTAAACGGTATAATAATCAAATAGGTTAATTCGCAGAATAGTTACAGTTAGATAATTGATTATTTTATGTGAGCTTTCGCGATTGTATGGCTTACACCCGCTCCCCGGCAGGTCCCGCTACCCGCCATCGTCTTCTTTGCTTTTTTTTATAGGATAGGGGGCAAACGAGCATGCGGTTTACCTGGGAAACACCAGAGGAATTGCAGATGCGATGCCGGCCTTTTAGAAAAGAGTTCCTTTCTTGAAGGAAGGAAAATTCGCCGGTAGTAAACAATTCGACAGAGAAGTTGTACGAAGAAGAAAAGTTCTAGTACAACATACAGTAGTGGACCGCCAAGCATTCAGATGGTGAGGATGGTATCGGGAATTTTGACGCAATGTGCGTTCGTGAAATTAGGCGGCTGAAAATAATCTGAACCATTCCTCAGAACACTCCCCATGGTAGATACGATAGAAAACGCAAATGGATGCAACATCCCTACGCAGAGCCAGTGAATTGAGCCGATCAGAAAGAACTCTATCGTTGACGATTCGAATGGCTCTGCGCTGGATGCTGTCAAGTGGAAGGAGCTGGCACTCGGGGGCCCCGGCCCAGAGATGAGAACAGTATTCTAGAGAGGCCGAAATTGCGCTTTGTAAAGTTGCAAGCTATGTGCCAGCATGAAATACTGCCTCGCTCTGCTGAGCACGCTTAGCTTTTTAAAGGCCAATTTGGTCTTCCTGTCCAAGTGACCACGAAACTGCACACTATTCGATATGTTGACGCCGAGGATTCTGATGCTAGCTGAGGCAGTAAGGGAAGTGACTTCAAACAAAGGAGATACGACACAATGGTTTTTTTATCGGTTAACGCGCAAACTTGTGTCTTCTGGGGATTGCATAGAACTAGATTTAGTCGCCCCCAATCCGAGACTTTGTTAAGCAAAAACTCAACTTCAGACACAAGTTTGTTCCGGTACTCATTGTATGAACACCATCGATAAACTGATCCAAAATATTTAGACATCCTTGATGTGAACTTAAAACAAGACACCATGGATTTTTTAAGGTCGTAGGGTGTCCTTTTTCCTATAGGACTTTATACTTTTAGTTTTAAGGTTATACTTCTTATCTGACACAATATGTTCGCCAACAGTGAATCCATTTATTCAAATGGTGGTAACGCATCAGTATTTTAATTCTTAATCGAGGATAGATTGAGATGTCAATGGATCACAACATCCACCCACATTAAGGTGGATCGTGTGGCGTTTGTCACACTAATTCCATAAAAAAGGGTTTATTTAGTTTATCCATCCCAAGAAATCCAATCCAGGGTGGATTTTCAGAAACGTGTGTTCGTTTATCCACCCCAGATGAGGTGCATAAACGGAATTCACTTTTGATTGTTGTTCCGCGTTTCCACCCCAAGTTCGACAGAAAGTATATTCATACTTTAACATATTATAGATAAATTTTTAATAGCCACAAACTTAAACAAAAATCATATTACGTACGTATATTAAAACCAAATTAAACCTCCTTGTTTTAAATAATAATAAGTAATTTATAAATTCTACAATACGTCCAAGAAATCACCAATATTGAGTACAATATATTTATTATTGAGTAGCGCAATTGTATATCATGTATAAATTCGTTTCTCAATAAAAGACATTTAAAACTGTGTCTAGTAGTGTACTATTTCCAATGAAAAATAAACAATAGTATATAATAGTTATATAACAGTTAACAACATTATATTTGTTAAATTTAAATACCTACTTCAATAAAATATAATTGAAATTAATTGCAGTAAACATCGATAGTAGTATAATAAGTCTATCGCAGTAAAATATTTTTTTCATAATACAATTAAAAATATTTCAGTTTCAATCTTTAAGCAAGAAGTCTTGAGCGTCTTGCGCCTTAATGCGTAAAATAATTTACTTCTTAAGGTGGAAAAGAGGGGAGCAATTTTTAATGGTTTGCTTTATTGAACTGAAGTAATAAACTAACAAACATATAACACATTTTACCTGATGGAAAGTGGACTGATTACAGAAAGAGGGTTACAGATGCGTTGTCACCTCTGAGGACTAAGATTTTCCATCTTAGTAGTTTGTGTTACACTGGCTCTCTACACCCTTCAGACCTGAACACAGCACTCACAGTTATTTGCTAGCAGAAATAAATTTATACACCTGTTATGTAACTGATAGGACGACATTTTAGTTGATAACTTAGATTTTTTTTATAACATTGGGTGACAAACGAGCACACAGTCTACCTAATGGTAAGTGAATGCTGTGGCCCATAGACATTCAAATTTTTTTTCATTTAAGAATCAAAATGCAAATGCGTTGTCACCCCTTTAGACTAAGATGCAATGCCTCGTTTCCAAATAAAAGTCTCCGGTTCTCTACACTCACCATACGAAACATTTTTAATGAATATTGTTGTATGTAATATTTTAAGAATACCAATTCTGTGAGAGCGTGGTCCTTCTCCAGGGGAGCTGATCCATTCGTGCTGCAAATATTATAGTATAGCTGCAGCGTGGCTGTGATAAAAATTTATGTCTGCCTTAGTCCCGAGACTTCGTGATAGCACTGCGTGAGTGCTGGAGACAGAAAGGACTGGAAGAGGACACCCGGGGCGAGCGTTAATAAAGCAAATGAGAGATTGCATTCCCGGGTTGCGTTGCATTCCGGACGGAGATCCCGGGTCTCCTCATATACGTTGATTGTGACCACCGTGGGGTTTAAGCTGGTGGGAGTTCGGCATAATTCGTTGCCCCCGCAGCGGGAAGTATCCACGAGGATTTTCTTGTTGTCATTGTTGTATCCCGCTACTAGCTCATCCTAGACTATTCGGATAATTAATTCGTGGAAACGAATTAATTATTATTATCAGCTATTAAATTAGTCTCAGTACAATTTATAGTTGATTACCTGTGATCCGTGTATTTTGTGATTGTCAATTAATTCTATTTAACTACCTTCCTACATATATATTGAAATATTTGTGATTTTGATGCTGCCGACATTCACTTGGTATGTTTTTTTTTTGTTATCAATAAACAATAATTTTTTTTTGTAATGAAGTAAAAACTGATTTTTGGTTAGACCACAGGATACAAAATTTTATAGAGATTTTATAATGCTGAACTTCTTCATAGAAAAGTGGTCTGTAAATATAAGTTTTAATGGTTTTAAGTGCTGTGGGTGCGGTCGTATGCGACCGCTCGGGATTTGCCGGGCGCATGCGACTGCACGGGATTTTTATAGCACTTGAAGGGTTAAAAGGGCAACATATAAGTAATTACTGCATGCCTGGAGCATCATTCAGTGATATTATGAATAAAATTTTAACTAGTAAATTTAGCCCTAATAGTATATTAATAATTTTTGAAGGCAGACGAGGCAATATGAACAAACATACAGGATCAGGTTATTAAGTCCACCAACTGTCGGAGATACATCCAAAGAGATGGCGACGATAGTGGGTCACTTTGGCATATTATCTTCGGCTATTCAGCGCTTTCTGAGTACTTGCACAGGCACAACCTAAATACGGTCTCCTGGGCCGGAAATTTCCTTATTACAAGTATTTGCTGGAAGCCGTGCTAGTAAATGACCGCGCCAGGCTCCACTGGAACCGAGCCCTCATCACAGATAGGACTATTCTTGCGAATAAGCCTGATATTGTGCTGATGAACCGTACAGTCAAGGATATTTTTGGTTGACTTACCTTTCCGTACGAGGGCGACATTGAATGTTTTTAGAACTGGCCATTTGTAAACGACATAATAAAAAAATTAGTTCAAGTTTTGAAAATGGAACTCTGCCAATATTATAGTGTATGTATTTTATTAATTTGTCATTTGTTTACGATTTGGCGTCAAATTGAAAATTGTCTGTTTTGCTAAGCGTAATCCTAGGTCTATGGTTTTGCGTACAATGATTTTTTATGACTTTCGATGTCATTTAGGTCACCAAAAAGGTTATGATAGACTTTGATTGTTCTTTCATGATGAAGCCCCACCTCGTGCCACTCTTTACAACTGGTTTAATGAGTTTAAACGTGGTCGCACTAATCTCACCGATGATCTGCATGGGGGACGGCCTTCTATGGCGACGTCTGTAGGTAATATCAGTGTTGTGCGGGAGACCGAAAAAAGAATAATTTATTAGCAGCTTTGGACAAGCTTAGGCATCGGTATGAGTTAAGTGCACAATATCTTCCATGAACATTCAGCGGTCAAGAAGCGTTGTGCCCGGTAATTACCTCATAATTTGACAGAGGCTCTGTTGAAATAGTTAAAGGATTTAACGGAGGTGACTCAAATGCCGTGTTCGATATACTTACGGGGATGCAAGCTGTATTTATTGTTATGATCATGAAACTAAGAGACAGTCAAATGTCTGAGTGTTTCCTTCCGAGCAGTTGCCAACTAAAATGAAGAGAGGTCGAAGCGTGGGCAAAAAGATGTTGGCCTCGTTTTCGGAAGGACAGGTCACAATAATTGTTTTAGAGGCTCGAAAAACAGTTACTGCAGAGTGGTACACTATTAATTGTTTGCTACTTGTCTTGGAAAAAGTTAAGGGAAACGAACCCGCAGTAGGATGCTCCTTCACCACGACAACGCCTCGTCGCACACCGCCAAGCAAACAATCGACTACTTGGTGACGTCAGACGTGGAATTTCTAGGTCACCTGCCCTATAGACCCGACTTCGCACCTTGCGATTTTAACTATTAATTATAGATATTAGTTAACAATTTCATTCAGGAATTGAACCCGGGTCGTCTGCGTACTGTGAAATTTACAACGAGCGCTAAGCCCCTGAACGTTACCTATGGTAAAAGTAATATCTTTAAAAAAATTCTTGATTTTAATTTCATAAAAATGTCTAGATTAAGATCTATTTAGATCAATCAGCTCATATTACTGTATTATATAAGTGAAATATATAGAATAAACACACAACAGTATTGCACGTGGGGTCATCACTAATTGACCGGTAGCGGACCCTTTTTTTGTTCCTCCCAAACCAAATGCCTCACATTTATAACGCAGAGGTTCACCTGAACAGTGAGTTCAAAGAGTATTGCAACATACACAGTCAAAACGCAATTAATAATTTTTGTAATTAGCGGGAATTGAGCCTTTTGAAGAGGACTATCAAATACAGCACACAATTGACAAAGATACCGAGTAAACACTCAAAACAAAATCAGTCGAACTAGAAAACTGATCATGAACTGTGATGATCCTAATGAATATACTCACGTCAAAAATTAACTCTATTCAAGGCATATCACACATCTTTCTATTCGTGCTACCTATGGGTCAACTACAAACAAAAGGCGTATAAAGCATTAAATGTGCAATATAATAATGCATTTAGAGTTCTGTAGGGGCTGCCACGCTTCTACAGTGCTTTAGGCATGTTGTTATAATGCGTAAAAAAGTCGCATCGCTACCAAGCAGAACAAGGAACAGCGCAAACAGTATTTTGGGGGAATAGCACAAACAGATGACTTACCTGTGCATGTGTGTGTGTGTGTCATTTTACCTCCATCGTCCACCTAGCTGTAGGTACGTTTATTTGTTATTGAAGTTTCAAAAACAACCTTATGGTATTCGTTCGTTTTAGTGTACAACCATTACCGAATCCATTCACATTTTCGTGAGTAACATACTGGTGACTATGGTGTATGCCAGATAGCTTCAGAAGCATCTTATGAGTTCCGATAGATGGCAGAATAACAATATCTTTTACATCAGTCGTAAAATAAACATGCGAAACGTCTTATACAGCGGTCGTCAATCTACCTGTTCAGTGCAACGATTTAGGTAAAAGTGCTTCGTACGACAGCAGAAGTCTTTGTCAAGCAGTGGAAGTTTAGTATTTAGAATTAGAATTAGGTACCAGTTTGTGCGAAAACTCAGGTGCACTCTATTATCCCACTCTCACAGTGAGATGAGGCGAGAATCCAATACGAACAGAAAGATATCAGGCACATCCTCAACGTCTACGTGCTTTCCGAGGCACGGGGGTGAAACACCGCCAACTTTACTCCTCCAGCTACTTCAATAACTCCAGAACTGATTTTGGCTCGACTCGGGATTCTTACCCGGAACCATATGATAAGCAGTTACGTTTAAATTCTTTAGACTAACAAGACAATCAAAGGACTATGTAAATGTAACACGCATCGTGTAACGTTTCTGTCTCGCTCACTCACACCCTTTCTGTTCTCTTCGCGTTTAAGATGACATTGATTAGTGACAAGTCCCCTTTGAATGCTTATTAGGGATCGCTTCCACACTTCAGTAACTTTCCTCTCTTTATGTTAATACATTTAAGGTTAAATATAACGTTTAATAGTTTTAAATATATCATAAAAGAGTATTAGAATATAATAATTTTAAGAATAACGATAGCTTTATAGTTAAGAATGCGGATCGCAAGCTAGGCAAGTCGTGGGTTCAAATCCGCCATTCAAACGTGAACCACTCCCAACACAAGTATCTTAGGTTAACTTGAAGTAATTAACAGAAGTATAGCAATATAAATAGCGTTATTAGTAAACTTTTTACAAAAATAACTTTACTTTCAATAAGTCTTTAATCACAGCCTATCAAAAGCCACTAACGATTAAATAAAACGTTATAATGTATAATTCTATTTACACATATTGGGTTGTATAAAAAGCAGTACAAGATACAATGAAAATGTGAAATCCGGGGGTTAAGGGAAAATTTGTGGGAAATATGGAACCTAAACTAAGCCGAAGCCTGTATTTTAATGCACCAGGTCCCCTGATTTGTACAAAGATGTAAAATGTTTTATACAAAGATGTAAAGATTTTTTTTTTACAAAATACACTATAAGTACGTGTGTGCGTGCGGGCATACGTGTGTGTAGGGGGGAGGAGTGGTGTGTGAACATGTAAGTAAACCATAACTTATTTGTCATAATTAACTAAAGATTTGCTATAAAATTACTTATTTTGTAATTTAATGTTAAAATATTTACATTTGTTGAACAAATGTCGCCCCTACAGATTGCTTCATAGCGGAGAACATTATGGTATGATATCTGCCAACAACTGTGTTTGTGATGCTGATGCAGTTAATAATTGTCCGTATCCTGTTTCAGTTTCCACTCTGTCACCGCTCACAACACTCACGGGATCGTATGAGATAGGTTTCCCATATAATTTGCCTTATAGGGGGGGGGGATGTTGCCATTTTGAATCGCCTCTTATGATACACCTACGGATAATATTGGACAGTTTATTCTATGCCACTGCGTTAATCACGTATAGCTTACACACATGAGGAACAGTGGAAAATAATAATAGAAAAGTTAGTTTGATTTTCGGGAAATAAAATACCGTCAACATGTATCTTATTTCATTGAGTGAATAAATTTTAATGAAATTGAAAAAAAAACCGTAAAGTTATAAATTATATGATTAATGTTTAACTTTTAATAAAAATGAAATAGAATAAATTTTTTTATAAACCTCCTCAAGCATCACACACATCTATATATATATATATATATATATATATATATATATATATATATATTATATATATATATATATATATATATATATATATATATATATATATATATATATATATATACACAATGGTTTTTACTTCAAGTCGCAGGTAAAGTGAGTTACTGTTATCGCCTTCACGTGACAGTAATGAAAGCAGCAATGAAACGCAAACTTGAAATTTTAACTGAACAACTGCTCGTATATCTGCCTACACAAATATGATATCAAATTGAACGTAATTGTCAATAAGTGTAAAAAATACGTAGATCGGACAAAAAATAATAATAATTTGAAGTTGAGAAGAAGCTATAGCAGCCTACTGGCAGGGTGCGGACCGCGAACTCAAAAGGTCGTGGTTTCGAATCCATCTTTCCACTACTGTGGTGAACCACTCCTAACACAAGCGTTTTAAGCTTATCATTAGTGGTTAAAGGGAATATTCGTGATGTTGATAGCATCTGTAAGTAATATTTTTATTAAAAAAAAGTTAACCGTGGTTTACTACGACATCGGTACATCGAACACTTTAGGCCCGTCCTGACCGTCCTGACCGTCCTGACCGTCCTGACCGTCCTGACCGTCCTGACCGTCCTGACCGTCCTGACCGTCCTGACCGTCCTGACCGTCCTGACCACGGATACTGCACTCGAAACCTAAGAAACTGTAATTGCCAACCCGCGTGCCAAGCGTGGGAACTAAGACGAATATCCCTCCCGTGGGAAACCTATTGGAGAGGCCCATGTTCACCAGTGGACTTTTGGTAGCCTGTGATGAAAACTGTATTTTTTAAATACCACCTAAACAATCACCGTCCTTCAAATTATTTATTTATTTATGTTCTATCCTAATTGCACTCCCCTATAAAAATAAGTACCTGGATGACCGAGCTTTGCTCGGTTTTTTTTTGAAATTAAATTTAGATACAAATTACATACTGATGAAACATGAATAATATTTTTTTAACTTATTGACATAACAGAAAAAACTGACCTGGTTACTTGAATAAAAAATCATGAGTGCAATTAGTTTAATTAAAATTTTCGTATTTTTAACTTCCTTATTTTTAACTCACATGAGAAAGAAACTTGAAAAAAAAAGGAAAAAAAGTCGGACAGAAGACAGGACGCGAACTAAGGCATTACGATTTCGCGACCACTCGATATCCACTGGAGCTATTACGATCATTAACACAGAGTCAAAATTTACCTTCTTATATTGTAGCAGTTTTTCATTGCCTGAAAACACAAACATGAGAAGGGATCGCGCGCAGGACCAACGGCTTTATATGCTTTCCGAGGCACGGGGGTGGGACACCGCCAAATTCCTGACTCCGGGCAGCTACTGATAATTTCTCTACGGAAAACATCAACAATCGATTTTTTGGCCCGACCAGGAATTCGAACCTTGAACCTCATGATCAGCAGTCGCACTACTGAAACCACTAGACTAACGAGGTAGTCAAAATGAATGTAGTCAACCCTTGTAGTGGTAAATTAAACAAGGTTATACGCATCTTTCATTTCAAAATGTATTTAGTATCAAAAATAAAATTAATTTTACAGATGTTTTCGCTTATAATTTTACTCATTTTTTTATAACTGACGTTACAGGTGCTTTGCACTTCCCATGGTCACGGGTACACTGGGTCTTGTGATTTGCAAAGCACCCGAAACGTCAGTTATTAAAAATAAGTAAAAATAAAGGAGGAAAATTTCGTAAAACTAGCTTTATCACTAGTTGTTTGATGTTCTAGTAAATATAACAAATCATTAGTTACAAGTAGCTGTCGTCATATCCACACTATTCTATCTCTGTAAGCACATCTGAATCAATAGATTGAAATTAGTGCCGCATGAGATTATGGTTATGTTTTGAAATCTTTGTTTTTATCGCATCAATTATTTTTTCTTGAACGGTATTTCAAATCAATTTTGTTTTTAATATCTGCAATCACTTTGCGCCAAGAAATATAAAACAGAGTTAACTAGGTAGTTATTGTTATAGCCTAATAAAAGTTGTCCGCTATACATAGCCCTCCGCCTCAGGTTGGTCCATAGTTAGATACCACGCTTCGCAGGTAAGTTGGCAACCCTCGTTATTGTTTTTTAGTTTTATTATAGGCAACCACGAGACTATATGGTAATGAATATTCTTATACCGCCACTACACGTTCTGAATAGATGCTAGATAGATGGATAGAAAGTTCTTTATTGCATTCAAACAAAACAATTTGGTACAAAAGCGAACTTAATGCCGATAAGGCATTCTCTGCCAGCTAACCTTTTATAATGTGGTGAGAGCTATGGGTAGAGCCGCGAGAGGAAAAAAAACTTATTTATTCATACCATTCAAAACGTATTATACAATATAATGTATATGTTATTATATAATATAGTATATATATATATATATATATATATATATACCACCATTCTGTCTTCTGGTATGCGTTCTACGTGTCACTTAACTGTTATAAAAATTCCTCCTGAACAGCTGTTTTTCATCATTATCATTACAACTCTTCACGTCTTTTTTATATAGGATGGGGTGACAAACTGATGGTAAGTGGTTTCTGTGGCCCATAGATATCTACATTTATCCTCGATTACAAATTAAAATGCAAATGCGTTGTTACCCGTGAGGACTAAGATGGAATAATGCCTCGTTTCCGGTAAAAAAGGGTCTCCGGTTCGCTACAATCACCATACTAAACACAGCAGCATTAAGCTGCTATTTTACGCTGGTGTTCTGTGAGGGCGTGGTCCTTCCCCGGTCGAGCCAACCCATTCGTGCTACAACCATATTACTTATACAACTGCAGCATGGCTCTACCACGTGTCTACTGCTGAACATATTCCTCTCCAAAGAAATAAAATAACAACTAAAGTTTTACCAGGGGTAGGACTTCTTGTCTGGTTTGAAGTCCGTCTGAGTAACTCTGTTGTCAACTTCCGTCGACAAACAGCAGAGCTTGCACTACTATCTGTATACTTACAGGCTGCGGGGAATCCCCATCTTAGACCTCAGTGCTGACAACGCATCTGTAGCTACGTTAGCCACATCGGAAGACCAAAATATCTGGACAAATTTTGAAAAAGTCGGGGCTTTGGGTTCGATGTTGGAAGAAATAAATATTAACAATAAGACGTTTATTTTTTTTTTTAAATAAAGAGGCTACAAAAATACATTAAACTAAACTAATTTAAGTGCATTGCATTTTTAGGTTGCCACAAGTATTTGGCATTGGACTTTACTATCGTCCAACAATTTGGATCCTTTAGTAGTATTCAGAAAATATTTAAAATACAAATAATTTACTGCAAAGTTCAGTCTAATTACTAACTCAGCTTGTATATGTTGTTTGTCTGGAGATTTTGAGTGTTGTCGGGAGTCTGGAGACAATTTAAAATATCGGAAGAATCCAGACGAATCCCGACCATCTCTCTGTCTCTCTTGTTTGAAGATGGCTGTTGATATCCATGGATATAATTTGGTTTTCACTTCTCTTTTAAAAATACCTTAATTAACATTAATTTATTTAGTAGATAACAGGTTAGTTGCTCATTAAGATCATTTTTGTACATATAACACTAGGGAATCGCAAATGAATACGAAATTAAGTCGCACAAGACCCAATTCGTAAAGACAAAAATAAACTTCGGAATCATACGCAAGAACGGATTCAATTTCAAGCCTAAATGTCGCAGTAATGGAGATTTAGAGTGGATATGCCTCTTTCTAGAAAAAAAGAAGCAGGAATATTGATGGTCCTTGCAGATACATATAAGTCAGTGCATTTTTGTAACATTGAATAAATAAAAAATGCGGAGTCAGGAAAAATATTGTTTTTGAACAATGGAAAAATATTTAAATAATCAGTAATTATTTTACAGTAGCAATACACAAAGGATCTTATGCCAATGTACAATGCTGTCTTAGTCCCTTGATGTATGGTAGTGAGAGTTGGGTGGGCAGAAGAAGCACGAAATTAGAATAAATGCTGTAGAAATGCGGTCATTAAGGAGAATGCTAGAGCTGAATCTGAATGACAGGCCAACCCCTCTTGATGACAGGCGTGAGAGTTTATGTTTTTGCGTTATACAAAGTATTTGCAATATGCTTAATTTTGTTTTAAATATAAGATGCCATCAAAAACATCGTATCGTAAAAAGTTGTGATCCATGTAATACCAAGTTGGTTAATTTATTCAGTCCCTACTAAAGGGTCTTTCTGTCTTAAGTTATGACGTAATTAGCTAACATAACAACATCTTATTGTGATCATATCAATATTAAAAATCTTTTGTATAATTTGTTGTTTTAAATAAATGGATTGACTTGGCCATCGCATGGAAACACAACGTATCTCTTAAGTAATACATATTATATTGAATTCGATTGTTAAATGCGATTGCCAAGTCAATCTTTTTATTTAAAACATAAAAAATTTATAATATTGATATGGTCACAATAAAATGTATGTTAGCCAGTCAGTGAGTAACAAAATTAAGAAATTTTGACTAATTAGGTATAATTCCTAAACTATTGGTTCAAATTGAATGAAATTTGAAATATACCTTGTCTATACAATGCCTGCTTGGTTTCTGAAAATTTAGCTTCTAGTTCTGTTACAGACGGCGAAGAAGCAATCGTTCGTCGCCCCGCACCGTACAATATAGTTATTAATTCGCATCTTCTTTAATTCGTCGTAACTCCTGTTAGTTTAAAATAGCAATTATCATCAATTAAGTTATTAGTCAGACAGATGTCACAGTAATTAGCTTTCTGCATAGTAGTTCATTTTCTCGCTTATAATAAAACATAAATACAGTCCACTTAGCTCTCATCACCTACAAGTTCTATCCACAACGAAGTTATAGTCGACTTGGCGGGGGCACTGCCGTCCCCTGTCTTATTCAATATCTCTGATCAAATATTTTATTTTAATAAGAATAAACTGCGCTGCCAACCTGCCTGCGAAACGTAGCGATAACGAAAAATCCCTTCCCTTTCTTTGGAGGAGTACATGTTCAGTAGTGCACTTTTATAGGCTATTAATCAATAACAGAATGGATGGATGGGTGTAGTAATATATTCATGTTTTGTTATTTAGACTTATTATTTATGCGAATATTACACATTGTTAAACTACGCAGGATTGGAAACCGTGACCCGCAATGCTGCAACCAGACACTGACATTGCGCTACCAATCCATCCACATAATGAAAAATAAAAATGTTTATATTGCGCCCCAGGTTTATGCCCACCGACAGATAAAATCGTTAATTACCGTTTTAAGTGCTGATTCACCACGTGCTCGACGGTGCAGGAAAGCATCATGATCAGATAATAATGGCAGTGGAAGAGCGTGGAGGAGCACGCTCTTACAGAATCCAGTCGTGCTACAGCTATAGTGTAGCTGCAGAGTGGCTCTACCACGTATAAGACGTATACAGACGTTAACATTAATTTTACCCAAACTCATAATATGGCAAAAGAGAACGCAAATGTTTGCATAACGCTCCTTAACACTCATTTCGCAAGTGAGGAGAAGATCTTTAAAGCCCTCACTTGTCTCTAATTAGCAAGCAAGTGGATCGTACCCTAATATTGCGAGAGACGGGTACCTATAATGTACAAAGTATAGCTGCAATTTCTTAATTTCGTTTAATGTTACCATAGCCTCAGGCTTGCCGAAGGTAGCTCAGTGTCTTAGCGACCCGAGGTCGATCCCCGCAAAATATATTTGTTAATAGAAATGTTGCATTTACAATATGCAACAAACTAAGTCGTCAAACATTTAAATGTTTACTATCATACTTCCAAACAGAATAAGGGTGACTAACGAGCACATAGTACTGATGGTAAGTGGATCCTGTGGCCCACAGAAATCTACATTTATCATAAAATGCTGAAGCGTAGTCACACCTGAACACTAAAATGGAATGCCTCGGTTTTGAATACAAATAATCTTCGTTTCTTGACTCTCGACATACGAAACACAGCAGCACTAAGCTGATATTTAACGCTGGTGTTCTGATAGAGCGTGGATATTTCTCAGTCAAGCCGAGTTAATAGATTATATAGTACGTGAGGGTGACATGGTCATGTGATTAATATGGTCACTTTCTAATAACTCAAAAACTACAGCCTTGCTTGCATAGATGCCATCTTATACGATAGCTTCACATGAGTAAACTAAATAATAATGGGTCAAACAGGCGCAGCTTTATCGACATAGTTAATATATATGATGTTTATCGATTTATTGTTTAACGTAATTCTTATATTAAAAATATTAATTATCACAAACTCGTAAGTGATCGTTTAGTTAGACGTAAGTACGCTTTTCTAAACCATCATTAGAAAACCCGATCATGATGAAACAATTAGGTTTTGTTCACTTCAGCATTATTCTTACTACCTATTTATATTCAAGTTTGACCTTATTCATTAGGTATAGTAGGTTTTTAAAATTATACTTTTAGAGCACTTTATTCGAAATAAATTCAAAATGTGATTTAGATTAAAAAATATGCAACTGTTCATTAAAAATTCAAAAGATCGATTATAATCGATTGGGCGTCCCTAGTAATTTTTATACACCACATGACGTTTGGCGAAGATGGCGGCGACTAATGTTATAAGTCGAATAGAATATTTTTTTAATGTTCATTTTGGCATGCAGCTAGTCCGTTTTATAAAAGTATTTGCAACAAATATAATAAAATTTATTGCACAGGGTGATTTTGGATATTGATTGTCCTTTCATTCCTTTGTACAAAGTAGGGTCGTTACGCTGGTTTTCGGCCTTTTAGTGGATTTGTCAACTTCAAGGTAGAATAAAAAATAATTGCCATTATGGTGACCTAGTGCTGTTAATGTTAATTTGAAGCTTATATAATGTAGTTTTCATTTTTATAACTCATTGGTGCTACAAAACCAATATATTTTTATAATAATTTTAGACTTGAAAAATATGCAAAACGCTAGTTTTCGGCCACAAATTTTAGATTTCGGCCTACAAGAATTTTATTTTTCGGCCACTTTATTAGAAGAGGTAGTTTTTTTCTTTTTGGGGGTGGTTTTGATATAAAAAATAACCTTGATTAATCATTTTTCTTTGAATCATAATCTAATAATAAACTATTGTAAATATAGCAAACAAATCTTCTCATTTACGAGTATGCATCCATCGACTTCCTGCATGTCTTACCAGGTCGTCACTCCATCTAGTGGGGGGTCGCTCTACACTACGCCTACCGGTACGAGGCTGCCACTCGAGAACCTTTCTTCCCCATCGGTTATCGGTTCTTCGAGCTATATGGCCGGCCCATTGCCACTTCAGCTTACTAATCCGTTGGGCTATTCCGGTCACTCTGGTTTTACTGCGGATGTCCTCATTTCTGAGTCTATCACGCAGAGAAACTCCGGGCATAGCCCTCTCCATAGCTCGCTGAGCGACCTTGAGCGTCCTCATACGGCCAGCAGTGAAGGACCACGTCTCTGATCTGTAAGTCATCACTGGCAACACGCACTGCTTGTGCACTTTAGTTTTCAGAGATTGTGGTATACCTGATGAGAAGATGTGTCGTAATTTCCCGAACGCTGCCCAGCCGAGTTGAATCCGTCGATTAACCTCTCGGTGGAAGTTGGACTTACCTAGTCGGACTATTTGTCCCAGGTAAACGTACTCGTCAACAACTTCGAGCATAGTGCTCCCAACAACTACCGGCATAGGTGAGACATGGACATTAAACATGATCTTTGTTTTGTCCATGTTCATCTTAAGACCTATCCGTTGGGAGACACCATTAAGGTCATTGAACATAGTGCTAAGGTCCTCCAGCGATTCTGCCATAAGGACTATATCGTCGCCATCGAAGGTGAGTGATGTACTCGCCATTGATGTTAATACCGTATCATTTCCAGTCCAGTAGCTTGAAAACGTCTTCCAATGCAGCGATGAAGAGTTTCGGGGATATCACGTCACCCTGTCTTACACCTCTCTGCAGTTGGATAGGTTTCAAGCTCTGATTCTGTACTCGGATAGCCATCGTAGCCCTACTGTACAAACACTTCAGCACTTCGATATACCGACAGTCAACTTGGCACCGCTGAAGGGACTGTAGCACCGCCCAAATTCGGACGGCATCAAAGGCTTAAAGAACAAGACCACCGCACTTCTGCTCCACGCCTCCGGAGTAGTGCCAACATGGAGGACGGAATTGAAAAGCGTCTGAAGGACTTCAAGTACCGGTGTTCCACCCGCTTTCAGAAGTTCCGCTGTAATTCCATCCTCGCCTGGGGCCCTGCCGTTTTTAAGGTGCTGGAGAGCCATTCGAATCTCGCTCAGACTGACGTCCGGGATACCATCGGAATAGTGTCGGGTAAGACTTGCTCTTGGATCGTTACTCACACTTGCGTGTGGCTCCAACGATGATGTGTACAGCTGCCCATAGAATCTCTCAATCTCACTCAAAATCTCAGGTGTCTCGGGAACGATGCTGCCACACTCAGTCTTCAGCTTTGACAGTTGGCTCTTTCTGGCAGACAGATCTCTGGCAAAGACTTTGGGAGTCCTGGTTCCGCTCAATCGCTTCTTCAATACGAGCAGTATTAAATTTGCGTAAGTCTCGCCGCATGCATTTGGAGATCTGTCTGTTCAGTTGCCTGTATGCTGTCAAATCTGTCGACGATTGCAGCCTCATCTCCCGTCTAACAGCCATGAGATTAAGAGTGTGATCGGAGAGTTTTTGTGTTCTTCTGCGGCGGGTCTTGCAGAACTTAGCTCCGACCGCATGGACAGTTTCCACGGGCTTGTCATTCATATCGTCCATTGCATTGCAATCTTCTAGGCACTGCAAGCGGTTACGTAACTCGAGCTGAAAAGTTTCAAGATTTTGGATTAGAGCACGAGGGGGACGGAGCGTTGACTTCATTAGACGAGACCTCTCCAACTTAACGTTTAGGTTCAGTGTGCCTCTAACGATTCGGTGATCATTTTATATGTCACTTTTCGGCCACTTAATTTATTAACTTTAACAATAAAGTATTGTAATAATCAATGTCAAATAACTGTATTAGGTTTTTATATAGTGAAATATAAGCATAATATTCAGTAATTTTATTAAATACAGCACGAAACTAACTTTTGAATGGAACGCGCGCCACTATTTTTTTTCCGTTAACAGTTAATTTTTTTACCGGTTACGGTTTAATTAAATGTATTATCTATTGCATGTCTTTATTCTTTATTTAATGGTACTGAAACTAATGTTTCACTAGTTTGTAGAGGTGTACTAGTCTGTTTTGTTGGAATATCAACCCACACATTTTCTAAAGTTTCAGAGATTTTGTTTGTTATCATCGTTGTAGTTATAGTGGTATCGTCGTGGTCATTTGAGTCGTTATTGTTAGTCCTGTTGTCGTTGGTAGGCTTATGTGAGTTTGGAGTACAAGAACATCATATAACGATACTAAGGAACCAATATCCAAATAAGTTCCTGACAAATACAGTGTTGAAATTTTGTTAGAATACTTTTATCTTGGTCCGTGTTGCACAGACTTTCTGGAGACTTAAATATACTTAGCTTAAGAACGCTTCTTATTGCCTAATTGGAGAATTAGGTCTTCGTTGGCCTGTCTGTGTGGAAAAATATTGATCTGAGTAGACTTTTGTTTCAATTTCCTTATCTCATTCACTATAATAGCAACCTTTATGCATTTTTTCTGTCAAAGTTGATTTAAAGTGTTTCTATTCTTTTCTTGTGGAAACTAAGTCTGCGTTAGTTTTTTTTTAAATATTTATTCTTTCCTTCAATTATCACCGATTCCAGGGTTTTCTGGACTCATTTTGATTAATCCACTGCATTGAAATCTATTTAATAAAGACCGAATTTTCTGAAGCTATTTACTTATTATATTTCTTTGGAGGAGCCATCTGAAGAAAAAAATTCTTATCGAATCTTCTTCATAAAACGCAATGTGAATGAAACATTTCATGAAATGGCCGAAAACGTTAACTAAAACAGCATTCTATTTTCCGCCGCCTTATTCTTTCATTCAATTTATAAGTTGGCCGAAAACTAAATAATTATTTTAGAGTAAATCTATTTTGCGGCCACGACCGAAATGGGTATTTTTGTTTCATCTCTAAATATTCAAATTGCAGTACTTGGTGGCCGAAAACTGAAAGTTAGTGTCTACGCACTGCCGTCCATAAGCAATAATGCCGTTATCTCGCATCTGGTCGATTTTCGTTTTTTGATGTCACCATAATCAGAAAAAAAAACTTTATCTTTCTGTCTAAGGAGTATTTTTCTATTATTTATGGATCCCGAGATAGAAAAAAGAAAAACATCGTTAAGTTGCCTTCTTTGATATGTTTACTACGCTAAAACGCAGGAAAGCAACATTATTAAACTAAAAAGTGACTAAGGGCTGATAATTTACCTTTTTCCCAGAGTGTTTTCCATCAGTTGCATAACTAAATTGCCGTTAATAGAATTTTCTAGTCTATTATGGGTTTAAAGTACTTTAACGGTTTTATAGTTCTACTTTGTTTCAAATTACAGTGTTCTAAATCAAATGCTAAAAAGCCGTTAAATGAAAATACTAGACAAAAATGTCGCTAATATCACTTAGCGGCGTTTATGCGTAGTACTTAGATGTGTTTTTATTAAGAGATTTTGTAGTAAACACGCCAATAACGGCATTATCAATATGAAATATAAATACTTTGCTTATCACGTCGATCACATAAATGCAGTTATCCGTCATACTACACTAAAACGCGGTTATGTACAGTGAATCGCTCGCTCTCGATCCGCGGTCTCCCGAGCTCTCTCTCTCTCGATTGATGAAGCAGTTCACTAAAGTTTAACGGGAAGGACGTGTCATGCACCGCATTCTCGCCAATTGTTACGATGGCTGACAACTACTCAAGGTAAAACATTATTTAATTACGATTATTATTTTTGCCGGTTTAGTAAACAATACAGATAGGATACACATTAATTGTATGTCGGTCCAAAAAGTTTCGGTCTCGTCACGCAAACAACTTTTTTTCTGCTTCATTTTGAATCTGTAATGTATTAAAGGTATTAATTTAAATGATATAAAATAAATTACACTATTAATCTACATAAATGCTTTCGGTAACTAGCACATTTTACTGGATAAGTGTTAATACTATACTGTTCAAAATAGCTTCGCAAATAACTAAGTAAATGTTTTCTATCAAAATAAAAAGATATAATGGTTACATTTCGTCGTCCTTATTAACCAATTATATCCATATATAATCTTCCTACAACTAAACCACAGAAATGCGAAATAATTATTGACAACATGCATCTCCTCATAAAGTAAGCAATTTATTTAAAGTAGGCAATTTATTAATGAACATATTGATCTATTTAATTTTTTCAAAGGACCAAAATTCGATTTTATAAAGTAAATATTTTAAAATTTGGGCGTATTTCTTACACGATAATATTACATTTGTTGCGAGAGCACGTGGAATATACTCAAAGACGTGGAATGCATGTGACCGAACGCTCAAGGTCGTGCGCTTGGAGTAACGTCTTAATTTTATTAAGATCTGATTGAGGTAAGCATATGAGTTTATATATTCGTTGTTTTATATTCGATGTATTTAAACCAAATAAAACCTTAAATAAACCATAACGCTAGTAGTTTTATTTTAATTTTGTCCAAAACCTCACTTATCATATAATAAAAGAGATATTACGAGGGTGGATTGAAAAGTACTCGGCCTAACCAAGAAAATAAACACATACTAAATCAGTTATATTTTTATTTTTCTACATAATCACCATCAAGTTCAATACACTTTTGCCACCTCCCCTTCCAAGCATTTAGACCGTTGAAAAAAAATGATTCTTCCTTAGAGTCAAAATATACGTCTACAGCTGCTTTGACCTCGTCGTTTGTCGAAAATCTTTGACCTCCCAAGTGCTTTTTTAGGTTAGGGAACAGAAAGAGGTCTGATGGTGCCAGATCAGGTGAATACGGCGGATGCGGTAACAGTTCAAAGCCACAGTTGTGAATTTCAGCCATTGACTGTACTGACGTGTGAACACGGGCGTTATCTTGATGAAACAGGACTTTTCTTCTGAGCATTCCTCGACGTTTTTCTTTTATTCCCTCTCGTAAACGACGTAGTAAGGTGCAGTAGTAATCAGAGTTTATAGTCTGACCCCTTTCAAGATAATCAATCATAATCACACCTTTCGAGTCCCAGAATACTGAAGCCATCACCTTATTTGCCGACAAAATCGACTTAGCCTTTTTAGGGGGTGGTGAACCAGGTCTTCTCCACTGTTTTGATTGTTGTTTTGTTTCCGGTGTACAGTAATGAACCCATGTTTCATCCATAGTAACAAAACGATTCAAAAAATCATCTGCATCGGCTTCAAATAACTCCAAACAGTCGCGTGAAATAGTCAATCGCGTCCTTTTTTGTTCAACTGAAAGCAGTCGCGGAACCCACCTCGCAGACACCTTGTGGAAACCCAACTCGCTGACAATGATGTTTTGAGTTCGTTCATAAGAGATGCCTATAATCTCGGCTATCTCTCTAATTTTTAATCTGCGGTCTCCCATTATTAAATCAAGTACTTTTTTAATGTTTTCGTCAGTAGTTGACGTCGAAGGCCTTCCAGAGCGGGGTTCATCTTTCACACTCTCTCTACCACGCTTAAATTCTGCTATCCATTTTTTGATGGATGAATATGACAGAGCGCAATCGCCTAATGTACTGACCATGTCATCATGGATGGCTTTTGATGATAGCCCCTTCTTATGGAGGTACTTAATGACGGCACGCTGCTCGATTTGCTCCATTCGCGGAAATTATGTCCGATTACTTTGTTAATAAATTTATAAAATCACAACTAATTATCGCACACGTTTCGAACTTCACACAATGAACTAGTCTGAACTGAACTAAATAATGTGGGTAGATTTGATTTTTAGAATTGAATGGATCTGTGTTAGGCCGAGTACTTTTCAATCCACCCTCGTATTATTCAAGTATCCGAGTATAGACAGTATAGACATGATTAAAGTGAAACGTGTGGTTGACTAAGTTAGCATTTAGAGTTTGTCTTAGATAGGTATCACTTTAGGAAAAAGGTTACAAGCAAAAAGGATCTCCGGTTATCTGCACTCACTACACACACAATGATGCTAAGTTGCTATTTCATGCTGCTATTCTGTGAGATCGTAGTCCGTATCCAGTCGACACATTCGTGCTACAGCCGTAATATAGTTTCAGCGTGGCTCTACCACGTATAACACGTTCATATTCCTTACAAAAACAATTAGAAATGTTTACCTAATTACGAAACTTATACATAATTCATGGAAGTTCCTTTGTAAATGTAGGCACATTAAAAATAACGACTGCGCCTTGTGAAATCACTTTGTACTCTTCGCAAACTCAACGGCTTTGTAAATGTCCTTTATCTTTAATTAAGGTTTCTAATTGCGAATCGGCCGAATTTTGACTTTCAATTTATATCAAGACGTGTTCTGCATCGCAAATTTGTAGAAAAGAAAAATTGTACGAACTTTAATTAAATATAGTTAATAATTTTATTACACTTATCGGTCCATCCAGTACAGCCTTTATAAGTCCACCGATGAACATATACCTCTCGGTACATTATCTCATGGTTTTGCCATGATCGCCACGCTTGACGGGTTGGAGACCGCACTTTAATTATTCTGCGTTGTTAGTAGGGAGATACTGCTGCTCATCTCCTGTGTCAGTTTCTCTCTGTTTGCTTTTACGACACCCACGGGACGACATGAGATAGTGGATACTCTTACACTGATATTACACGTTGAATAAAGCTTATATCTATATATTTTGTACGTGGTAGAGCCATTCTGCAGTTATATTAGTATTATAGTTGTAGCACGAATGGGTCGGCTCTACCGGGGAAGGACCACGCTCTCACAGAATGCCAGCGTAAAATAGTAGCTTAATGCTGCTGTGTTTCGTATGGTGAGTGTAGAGAACCAGCCACCCTTTTTACTGGAAACAAGGCATTCCAATTTGGTCTTCATGGGTGACAACGCATCCTCATTTTTATTCGTAATCAAGAATAGATGTAGATGTCTATGGGCCGCAGCAACCACTTACATCAGGTGGACTGTGTCATTACACGGTGAATAAAGCTTATATTTTACATAAACTTATAAATTGATTTCTTTAATATTTAAGTTAATAACCCTGACCAAAAAAAAAAAAAAATAATTGACTCGACATTAATATATTTTTATAGCGTTGGGTGACAAACGAGCACACAGTCCACCTGATGGTAAGTAGATGCTGTAGTCTATAGACATCCACATTTATCCTCCATTAAGGATCAAAATTTAAATACGTTGTCACCCTTGAAGACTAAGATGGAATGCCTCGATCCCAGTAAAAAGGGTTCCCGGTTCTCTACACTAGCACTACAATACGAAACTTAGCATCACGCTACTATTTTACGCTGGTATTCTGTGAGAGCGTGGTTTTTCCCCGGTCGAGCCGACCCATTCGTGCTACAACTATAATATAGCTGCAGCGCGGTTCATAACGTATAGAAAATATAATTATTGAAAATAAATTTACAATAGCAGATTAACGCTGCTGTTGGGTACGGCATGGTGAGTGTAGAGAACCGGAGACCTTCTTAGTGGAAACGAGTTATTATATGCACCTACATTTTAATTCTTAATTAAGAATGCAAACTACCCTTATAATTAAAAGGGTGTCGTGCCTTTGCCACTTAATTCCGGACGTTACGCCTTTTAACCTGTACGCCAAGCCATGCTCACTTTCGATCGCGCAATACCAACCTTACGCCCGCCAAGTAGTGATCGAATTAGATCAGAATTATGTAAACATGTCTACCTATGAAAAAACTATTTTTTCGTTTTAAACAAAACCAAAGACACTATGCAATAGATATTAGTATCAAAGACAAAGATATGCTCTTTTATTTTAAACCATAACCTGGCAATGTTTTTTAGAAAAAAAAAAAAAAGAAAGCACTCTGAACTTCCGGCGTTCCACGTGTCACTTTGATGAAGTTGCTCTGTCTTTTTTATAGAATTTTATATTTGTGTCTGGACTAAAAACGAAAGTATTATACTTTTTACATTTCTTGTAATATAGTCAACACGTAGATATATAATTTGTGGTATAAAAAGTGAAAAGTAAATTGCCAAAAGTACTTCAAATTCCGAAAGGCCTGTTTTGGCGGGCGGGTTATAAATGTGTTATTTTTCAAATTCTCATTTATTTTTAGTGTAAAATGTAAGTAAAAATAGTTTTCCTACATATTTTGAAATAACATGACGTTGTATTTATTTCAAATTCACACGAACATATTTTAGAAATATTGTTCGAAATGTCACAGATAAAATATTATTTTATTTTTTTTTTTAATTTTTTAATATTTTAATATTTTGGTATGAGTAACGAATGGAAACACATAAAACATAAAATATACATATTTCCAAACAATTTCATATAAATTTCTCCAAAAACAAAGGTGTAGAATTCAAATTAGTAGTAATTTTGTCACTAAAATTGAAGTTTATACTACTATTATGCTATACAGTGTAATTTATATACTTTATTACAATTTCTACCCATATTGTTACTTATATGATGTATAGGGCCTTTGAGCGTGCGGTAGGGATAATCAACTTATTTAGACATTTTTTTTTCTCATTTTAATCCCTATTTCACTTTTTGTCCGCTACTGTCACTAAGAATTTCTTGTCAGAAAAACCCAATAAGTAAAAATCGATGTCTATGTTTATAAGTGATTTTATCCCAACCCGGGACCACTTGATCAACAGTCGGGCTTTTATCTATAGTCCAGCGAGGCAGTCAATAAATTATATTATCAGTTAACTATCAAACGGGTGATATATTAATTTTATCTTTGAAGTTGCATAATGTAAGTTAAGTGTAAGTAACGAAGTTCAAAGTTCGCAATATAAACACACAATTTTATTAAGTTCCGATTACTAAAGATAGGCCAAAGTAAGAGTGCCCATGATCGACGAGTATGTACGTGGATACATGAATGTGAAAAAATCCATATAGGTGTAAATATATCTGGATCGTGCCAAATAGAAGTCCTTACATTCTGACTACCTCTCTTAGTGACAGATGTTAAAATTTATGTACATTATGTACTTTGATAATTAATAAGTGGCTCAACTATAATGGTAGGACAGAAGTAAAGAGATCAGGCGCAGGATCAAAGGCTTTAGGTGCTCTCCAAAGCACGGAGATGAAATGTCGTCAACTTCCTGGCAGATAAACTTAATAACTGATTTTGGCCTAACCCAGGATACGAACCCGGACCCTCACGATCAGGAGAAGAGATTAAACGATCACTAATCCAACGAGTAGTCAATATTATTAGAAGTATTTATTAATAGATCAATTCTATAACTTCAGACTAAAAAAAAATAACTTTGTTACTTGTAAATATGTACACTGTTTTAATATGTACACTATTTTTACTATTTGTAAAAAAAACTAACCGGTGTGTTGTATATACTCAAATAAGCGTGGTAGAACAAAATGCAGGCGTAGATCGTAGATCAACACGACCGTGTACAGACCATAACATTTTCGTCACAGCCTATCGAAAGTTCACTACTGAACATAGGCCTCCCCCATAGATCGCTTTATAAGAGGGATATTTGCCATATTTTTAGCTGTTATCAGGTAGACGCTGCTACCCATCTCCTGGTATGTTTCCATCTGTCGCCGCTTGTGACACCTAAAAGATGATATGGGTAGTGAATACTCTATATGGATGATAATGTCCGCTGGGAACATGGATACCAAGCTATTTCTAATTTGTTTTGTGAAGTTAATTGTTTCTATACATGGTTGTAGCATGAATGGGTCAGCTCGACCGGGGAAGGACCGCACTCTCACAGAATACCAACGTTAAATAGCAGCTTGATGCTGCTGGGTTTCGTACGGCTTGTGTAGAGAACCGGAGACCCATTTTAATGGAATCGAGGCATTTCATCTTAGTCTCAGTGGTGACAACGCATCTACATTTTAATCCTTAATCGAGGCTTAATATAGATGTCTATGGGCCACAGCATCCTCCTACCATCAGGTTGACCATGTGCTCGTTTGTCACATAGTCAACACAACATAATAAACAAAAACATAATCATATCATATAATTGTAAGCTGTCCTTTTTTCAAAAATATTGTGAAATAAATAAATAAGTATTTTTCAAATCAGTTGCAAATTCAATATAAGAATGGCTTTCAATGAGTAATTTTTATAAACTATAATGAATAAATAACGAATATTCCTATTTCTTACACCGCTGCTACACGATCCATCTTAGATTTGCCAGTTTTGTGACCTTTCTCCTATAAAAAAACTTTTAAAAATAACAGTTATGAATTTTCAACGACAATCTTCCGCTGATATTTACTTTTTAAATATTGATATAAACAGAAACTTTTTTATTCAGTATGGATAGTCCACCACTGCACGTTTCACTAGGAGCTTTCTTCCGCGTACAACCTCTCTGTGGAATAGTTTAGCACCGGCGATTTTTCTGGACCGTTACGACCTGGGGACCTTCAAGAAAAGAGCTTACTCCTTTATAAAAGGCCGGCAACTCACCTGCAATTCCTCTGATGTTGCGGTTGGAATTGGGCGGCGGTAGTCACTTAACATCATCAGAACCGTATGCTCGTTTGCCCCCTCTTCCATAAAAAAATAGTATTATAAAAATTATTTAGAATTACTTGTAACTTTTTTAACCTTTTATTTCGTGGTAGAGCCATACTGCAGCTATATTAGTAGTACGGTTGTAGCACGAATGGGTCGACTCGACCGGGGAAGGGCCACGCTTTCACATAATACCAGCGTAAAATAGCAGCTTAACGCTGCTGTTTCGTATGGTGAGTGTAGAGAACTGTAAAACCCTTTTTACTGGAAAAGAGGCACAAAATTTCGTCAATGCCATGGTACCATTGGGACTGGAAACCGGCAGATGCAATTTTGGTAGCGTAAGAGTTCGTCTCAGCCACTAAATGTGATATTGTATGTGTGTAATGTGGTCTAAAATATCATCATCCCAAAAAGAACGTAAAGCATCATATATAGCTATAAAATAAACCTAAATATAGACTTTCGGAAGACGTGAGCAGTGGTAGCTCAGAGGATTAACGCTCGCTGTAAATATAACAGAACGCGAGTAACCGGGGTTTGCAAGGGCAGTTTTTTTATTTAAAGTTAGCAAGTTAAAGTAACAGCCTATATATACGACTCACACGCCTCTTCTCATATCTAAGAGTGTTTTAGGGCAATAAAATGTCCGCCGCGCTGTCCAAATACATGTTGGCAAACTTAACGTTCCCGAAAAAATTTTGTTTTATTTCTCGAAAATTCATGTTTCCCCAAGATGCTTTTTTTCACCTTAATCTCTTAACGTGAATACAGTAGGTTTGCATTCAGAATAATTATGACTGTAAACAGCACTCGCATTTTTAAAAAATGTAGTGCTATGGTACAGATATATTATGGTTGTAGCAAGAACGGGTCGCCTCGACCGAGGTAGGACCATGATCTCACAGAATACCAGCGTGAAATAGCAGATTAATGTTGATGTATTTCGTATGATGAGAAAGTAAAGTATAGTATTTTTCATATTCTTAATATCTGTGGGCCACAGCATTCACTTACCATCAGGTAGACTGTGTGCTCGTTTGTCACCCTAATTCTATTAAAAAGTATTTCGGTATATGTACGTATTTATTTCTGGATGTTCGCAATTAATTCGGCTGGGATTCATGTAAATCAGATTTTATATATTGAGGGTCCACAACTAGCGTTGCGAATACGTCGTAAAATTTAAATGCAATTGATATTTTATTCGTCGATATTTTTCCGCTCCGTGTGTCCCTTGTAGAGAGATGGCGATTGAAGATTATTTACATGTAAGTATATGGGAAATTAAAATGAATGTGAAGTCATCTTATTAACCGACTTCAATAAAAGAAGTTTTGAAATTAGAGCATATGTTATTGTTTTGTATTAAAGCATTATGTTTGTCTATTGTGAAACGATTTAGGTGAGTTTTTTTTATAAAACAGTTTGTAATTTTATTATCCTCTCAACTGCGGACGTCTAACACTTGGACACGAAAATATCTCCGTTGACTGCGTGTGTCCAAGTACTGGACATTTTTTACCCGCTCTTTTAATGTCGAAATAAAGCATTACGCACTATGTCTAACTTACTCTACCATATGTCGATGTGTACAGGATAAAAGAGATTACCATAAAAACCCCACAGCTTATACACTTTAGTAGGATTTTTTATATATACCATCTTAATGCCGCATCTGGTCCGAACTACATTCTACATCTGTGTAAGTTGATTTTTGGTTCTTGTAAACTTACTATTAATGCGTTTTATGATAAAAAATTGTATTGTAGCCTATGGTTTTGCGCATAAAATCCTGTAAACAATAGATTTAAAATTAAATGAAAATAAAATCGAAGTATTAAAAAACTTTGTTTCATCGAGAAATATGACAATTTTGTCTTTATTCAATATTTACTTACACTTATTACTTTGGGACTTTATTTAATTTATGTACTCGTTTATAGGAAATTTCATAGAGAATTCAGAAATGTATACATATTATAGTATTTGATACACCAAAATAAAGAAATTTGCGTTTAAACGGATTGCGCCCAATGCACCGTCAATTTTATTAAACAGCTCCGCAGTCAACGGAGTATGACGGTTAGAGTCTCCGCAGCTGAAAGGTTATAAAAATTAAATAGTTAAAATACAGCCTATATACGACTCACTGCCTGGCACGGGTCTCCTCTCATCTCTGAGAGGGTTTTAGGGCAAGGATGAGTCCGCCGCGCTGCCGCATAAGTACGTTTTTCTTATTTCTCAGACAAATACAAAGTTTCCTCCGTGATTGCATTGGCACCGGCGGGGATCTAACCCGGGTCGCTCGCGTACTGTGAGATTTACAGCGAGCGCTAACCTTCTGAGCTACCACGGCTCAATTCTATTCTAAAGATATTTGTATATTAAAACATATACAGCCAATTTTTATTTAAAAGATAATTATACTGAAATATATTTTTACCGACTGGAAAAAATAGAGTGTAAATAGAAATAGAAAATAACGGGTAAATAGAATAGAAGCCTATGCCACTGATATTTTTCTTTTTTTTCTTTTACATTCACATACAATACAGTAAATACTATCTACTAATTGGATGCGTATTATTTTAATTTCCATAGTTTTAATTAATTATTTACTTAGTTCAAAAATTTCGTTTCATTTTTTAGTACAAAACTTTTATTTCAAATAAGTAGTATTAAGTGATAGATCAATTTCATAATAGGTTAATATAAAGGAACAAAAAATCGTAAAATGTCAGTGTCGTCATAGACTTCTGTCCCGTTCACCTGTTACACCCCATTTTTTCCAAACTAGGCACACATACAGCAAGGTTTTGGGTCTTTCAGTGGGTCTAGAAAGGGTTGGCAGAGGGAAACCAAAATCATCACACTTTCCTGCTCATATAAATATAGGTTGAGGAGCACGGGCAGCAGTAGATTACCGAAGGTTTCGTTACATGTTCATAGTTATGTAAAAAATTACGCGTAGTATATGACAAAAGCTATAACCACGTACGTACACGCAATATAATATGTTGTATATCTTATTAAATGAACTAAACCATCTTCACTCAAAACTACTCCAGTCTGATTTGGACCCCAAATTCCGAATACTACGACTAAGTAAGCAAACATGATGATCACAATTCATATGATTGTTCCGGTATGCTGCCGGTGTAGATCGTAGACATAATAGAAGCAAGAACGCTGGTACACACAACACTATGCCACTATGCATTTAAGAAAGAACTCTTTGATATACTAGTCACAAAAAACACCGAAATACAGTTTGTATTTTCTTCGAAATTCTACGAAAATTTAATACTAACGATGTAAAAATTAACTGGCCAACATCCGCGTTGTAAAATAAAATAATTTATCTTAACTAGTTTCGAGGGCATCTCCTGCCCTCCCTGAATTGCGTGTACTATCCTCCTCACCATCAATGCCAGTACTACTACTCCTAACAACACTGCACTTGGAATAACACTTCACCGTCGATAATACACTTATTTCGCCTCTACATGAGGCATTCTTGTGTTAAGTAGACTAAGCAGTCAGCCACCGCAAAGTCTACTTCGTCTACGCAAAGTAATTCCTAACTCTATTATTTAGTAAATCTTTAACATAAAAAAATTGTAGTATGAGAGACGTCCTTACTCGCTCGGTTGCTGCTGAAACTGACTAGAAGGCGTGGTAGAGGGCGTGTTCAAAGTTCATCTGCACAAATCGTGACCTAAATGTAATTCTTTTGGTTGCCAAATATAATTCTATAGTTATAGAGTCCCTGTTAATATACAAGGTCTTTTTATTATCAAGTTTGTATATGTTATTACATAATAACTGTTGATAAACTGAAACCAAACATCCGACTCCGTCTTTGTAATAGTCTTGTCTTGTCACATTTGCATTTTTGCGACTTGGTATATGGTCCTTGCCTCTCACAGAAAACCATAGGGAGAATACAAAGGGTTCAAAATGCGTGTATGCGCTATTGTTTTGACATACCTAGGACTAACCACATAACTCCTAATAATATTTTAAGTATGAGTTACACCAAAAAATTAAAATATGCTTGTTTCGTACACTCATTAAATAATTCGCAATGTCCTCATTACTTATATGAAAAATTATCTCCAAAATGTCGACTAACACGTTTGAGACGAAGGGGTAAACTATTATATATACTTCCAACTTGTAAGCGTGTTAAAGCAAAAGGATGTTTCAAATATGCTGCCTCCAAAATTTGGAACAACATACCTCCTCCTTTGCAAGAGATCGTAAATACAAATTTATTTAGAAAGAAATGTAAAGTATGGTTACTTGAACAACAAAAGTTGGAGGCAGGTATGAAGTATTATATAAAACTACAGACTTAATTCTTACTAATACCATTGAGAGTCGTTGAAGTTTCTGGTAGGCCCAGAGGCGATTGTCTCCTTTACCTACTACTTACTAAATTTGCATAGCACATAGGAATAAACATTTTAGTCTATTCTTTAGTTGTATTACGTCAATGCCAAACTTAGGTTAATATACTGTGTTTTTAAAATAGTCGGCTGTGGCAGAATACCAGCGGTGACCTAAAATCATCACATAGCTGAGTCACAGGCCAGTTTGTCTCATTACTGTTATGTTACTATATGTTTCTAGGTTAAGTTTGTGATGATTTCTATTTGTATTTTTTTAATAACATGTGTAAACTGAGACAAATAAAAAGCTTTATTATTATTATGGGGTATCTATATAATTTTCTCACCTGGTTGGGTGCTATAAATATATAATTATAAATTAAAATGAAAAGATAAATATACATGTATATCAATAAAATAAAATAAATACAAAATCTACATAAATAAATAAGATCCAACCAGATGGGAGCCCTCGGCAGGGGAGACCAAACGGCCGAGGGTTAGGGGGAAAGGGAAAGAAACCGGCGGACGATGCGGGCGGTATCGAGAAGCACCGCCTCCTGCATTTGAGCCCGGAGCGGTCCGTCACGGAGTCCCAGTCGCCTCGGATGACCCGAGAGGCTGACTGGGATTAGCCCATTCGCAGAGACGACTACAGGAATAATTTCGGTCGGCACACCACCCCACATGTCGGTCACCTCGTGAGCCAGGTCCAGATATTTTGTTCGTTTATCTGTTTCGGCTTTCACAAGGTTCTCGTCATACGGAATGGTAATGTCGATCAGAAATATCCTTGACTGTGCCCGGTCCATCAGCACAATAACAGGCTTATTCGCAAGAATAGTCCTATCTGTGATGATGGCGCGATCCCAGTAGAGCCTGGCGCGGTCATTTTCGAGCACGGCTTCCGGCAAG
The DNA here is from genome assembly GCA_036936625.1 of Parnassius smintheus behrii. Taxonomy (NCBI): domain Eukaryota; kingdom Metazoa; phylum Arthropoda; class Insecta; order Lepidoptera; family Papilionidae; genus Parnassius; species Parnassius smintheus. The sequence continues at coordinate 31,945,483 of JAUPFT010000025.1, forward strand.
TATTTGTAATACGGCAATTTTCGGTCCACGAGACCTTATTTCAGAGCGAGCTCCTGGTGTAGAATTCTGGCTACTAGGTTGTGCCTGTGCAAGTACTCAGAGTTAGAAAGCGCCGAACAACCGGAGATGACATGCCTAAGTGACTCCCCGGGATGGCGACAAGCTCGACAGACGTCGACAGTGCCATCCTTTAGGATGTATCTCCGATAGTTATTGGTCCTAATAACCTGATCCTGTATTGCACAGACAAAACCCTCGGTTTCCCCGAAGAGGTCACCGAAACGTAGCCAGTTGAGGGAGGCGGCTGTATCTACGTGGAGCTCATGTAGAGCCCTGTAGTACCTCCCGTGGAGCTCCTTCTCTTTCCATACGGTCTCCCGGTCGGAAATGCTCTGTACTGCCGGGTCTTGCCGTTGCTCGTTGGCTAAAGATAGAGGGGTAAGTCCTTTATCACTAGAAATGACGTCATTATAGAATGGATCATCCGATCTCGCCAGGAAGTTATGACGGAGGCTGCACACTTCGCGATTATGCATGGTGAGCGCGCTCAGGAAGCCACGCCCACCATGCTTTCGCGGCAAGTACAGCCTCATTACGGACGATCTCGGGTGATGCATCCTATGGGACCAGGGCGTTAAGTTCAGTCTGACTCCACCTGAGTATGCCAAAGGTATACATGAGGACAGGCCCACATATAAGACACATTCATATAACCCAACTGTTATATGCATGTGTCTTATTCACACCGAACAAAAGGCTGTTAAGCAATTTGGTCAAGCGTGCATAAAACACGTCGCAAACTGACTGTTTCATACCAGCCTCATCGATACCGATGTTCTGTGACATACCCAGGTATCGATATGTTTCAGCCTCGGAAAAGGCCCTTAAGTTGACGGGCATAGATAAGTCTATACCCTCAAAGTTACGAGTAGCAACCCTTCCCCCTTCAACATGGATGACCACACACTTATCCGTCCCCAGCTCCATTCTAATAGAATTGCTAAATTCACACGTGATGTTTAGCAATTCCATAAGATGGGAGCGACTGGAGGCGAATAATTTGAGGTCATCCATATAGAAAAGGTAGGTCACTTTTGTACCTCCTTTCCGATGCTGAAATCCCCTCCCGGAGCTCTCCAGTAAAGTACTGAGAGGGTTCAAAGAGAGGCAGAACCAGACTGGACTCAGACAGTCGCCCTGGAATATATCCCTTCTTATCCTTATGCGGCTTTCCGCAGCCGTCATCCGCTCGCCTAGATGACAGAGGATCGTACTCCACTGCCCCATACACTGCTCGAGGAAGTCTCGAACTGTACAGTCAGTCTTGTACAGCTCGAGGAACCTCTTTAGCCATGTATGGGGCACCGAGTCAAATGCCTTTCTGTAATCTATCCAGGCGGCGGAGAAGTTCCGACGGTTGCGATTCACCACTTTGCCAATGACCACGTCAATGAGGAGTGGTTCCTTGGTTCCACGACCGCCGCCCCGACATCCATTTTGAGCGCGCGACATCACTTGATTTAAGTCCAGGTGACGAGCGATTCTCGCGCTCAAAATGGATGTTAGTGTCTTGTATATGGTCGGTAGACACGTGATGGGGCGGTATTTGCTCGGGTCTGTGGCACCCTGATCTTTAGGAACCAAATGAGTGATCCCAGTAGTGAAGAGGCTTGGGAGCGACTTCTAGTTGAGAGCCTTTTGGAACTGTCGGGCGAGCACAGCGTAACACACCATGAACCCCTTCAGCCAGTAGTGATGCAGCCTCTCAATAATTATTATTATTATTAATAATAATAATAATAACCCCTGGAAATGAGGTAACCGCTTACAAGCTGTTTTAAACATAAATGTTTTAAATAGTTTGTACAACCTTTCGTATTGTATACTCTTCTTTAAAAATAAGTCCGTCTGGGTTTTTTGCTGGTTCTTCTCATGGCAGAGGTTTTTTCCAAAGTGGTAAAGGTTAAAAATGACTTTGGGTAAGAATTAACTGTAATCTATTTTTATATCGTACTGTGTCCTCCATTCTGTGCTAACAAATTGCGTAAATAAATGAATTTCGAAAACCCCCTAAACAAAAAGAGCTGATGATCTTTAAACAACCAAAAGTATTTTATTTAAACATAGTTAACAAAACTCTCGATAAAGTCAGCTTTCCAACAAAAGAACTTAAATCTACTACTTAAATCTAACTGATTCATTGGTTTTAGAGTACACATACACACGTTAAACACAAAACACACACCACCGTTTACGTCGAGGTACACCATGAACATTAGATTGCTTTTTATTAAAGATGTGAAAATTAATTAGCTAAGATCTGCTTGCTATAGTGAAGTTCTCCATTCTTCGTTAAAGGCTATGTGGCGCAGCAGCTTAGCAATGAGTTGCAGTGCTGGGGATCGCGGATTCAAATCCCGCACGGGAAAAGTATTTGTATTCCGTTTCCGTTACAGCCTAATTAGTCCACTGTTGAAAATATGTCTTCCCGTACATTGCCACATACAGGGGATATTTGCCACAGTTGCCACGCGCGGCAAACAGGTCGGCAACCGCAGTTTCCTTTATTTTTAATCGTTATAAAAAGACACTGCTGCCCATCTCCTGATTTGTTTCCCTCTGTCGCCTCCTACGTCACTTACGGGATGACATGGGATAGTGGGTGTTCTTGCACCGCCACTGCACGGTCTTGTGTCATGGTCTATGGCCTAAAATAATTGTTCCATGTTTGGATGCTTCTCCTTGTGAAACTTATGTATGTTAACTGCTTCCAAGTGATAGTAGAAAATCCTAGTGAGAAGGTAACTTTTTTATGAAATAAATAATAAATAAATCCTCATCGTTCCGTAAACGTTCTCAGCTGGACATGGGCTTCTGCTGCTGAAGTGAGAAGTTGGCTTATGCCCGATTATTTAAGAAACGATTCGTTCTCCGCAACGATCCGTTTTGTTACACACGAGATGCATATAAGTAAGTTTATACATATTACAAACTATTTTCAGCAGCTAAAGATGACTTAAAATGAATAATCTTATACTCATAAACAGTTGAACATGTATTTAGTTTTCAACAAATAGTCTTCATGCACTTCCTTTACCTCAAAACGGCTCGTATAAAACGAATCGTGTTTTAATATAGAAACCCGGAATTAGTCATCACAATCGACAGGTAAATTAATGCAGTATCAAACGTCTCACACGCCGTAGCCCTGACGGGTCTGGATATTTAACGTCGTACGTTATATGGCGATTAAGAAAAATCCTCCCTTCCCTAGAATGGGGTAGGCCCATGTTCAGCAGTGGACTAATGAATCAACTAATGAATAGTCTCGACTTGACGTTGCAGAGCTACGCTGCAGCTATATTACTCGTGGTAAGAATGGGTAGGCATGACTGGGTTAGGACCACGCTCTCACAAAGCACCAACGTCCAATAGCAGCTCAATGCTTATTTACTTTTTTATGTTACGTTAGGTGAGTGTAGAGGACCGAGGACTGACCTGGGGACTTCTTACTGGAAATGAGGCATTGTATCTTAGTACTAAAGGGGTGACAACACATGTGCATTTTGATTCGTAATCGAGAACGGATGTACCTAGATGTCTACGGGCCACAGCATCCACTTACCATCAGGTGGATTTAATACTCGATTGTCACCTTTATTCTATAAAAGAATACATTATGTTTTGTGTGTTATTTTTTCAAGATGCGATAAAAAGGAGACAAAAAACGAAAAAAATACTGAAAAATATATTTTAGAAAAGAAAACATAAAAGGTTATTGTGTTGAAATATGGCAGCTTAAATTATCAGAAATATTCAACAAGTCAAGAGAAAGATTAATGAATAGAAAATGAGTTGCACAAATTAAAAGCAAACAATACTCGCCGCCAGAGTCTCCCCCGGCAGCTGTTCACCCTTTCCGCTCTCTTGAAGAAATCAAATTTCACAAAGATTTATTAATCAACAGATTCATTATACTTTTTTAAAGTTTTTAAGAGATTTTTATAAAACATATTAAACTTCCGCATTTCGTAATAGAATCCATAAGCATATATCATCCCGTAGGTTACGTAAGAGGCGATAGGGAGAACCTAAAACAGGAAATGGGTAGCATCTTCCGGAAATTACTACTTTTCACTGTGTATTAGCATTAATTAATATTATAATTATATTATTTCATCATCATATTTGATTATAAATTGTTTATTTATAGGTAAAAGTAGCTCGAACACGATGCACGCCGTAATAACCTATAGTTAGCACAACATTTAGTTCGTAATCCTAGAATAGAAATATTGTAACATAACAATTAATGTATGTCTTGTTGGTAATTCTTAATAAAATAAATAAACGAATAACAATACAATGGCGGCTGTGGCAAACATCCCCTTCAGTAGGTAATGTATGGGGGAGAGGAATTAAGCCCACTCCGAGACAAAACAAAAAAAAACAAGAGAATATGTGATTGTTGCAACCATCCTTACTGTACCTAAAGCCGGCCGGCTTACGTACATCCTACTTATTCCCATGAAACTGATAGACCTACCCAACCCATTCCATCTAAACGGCTCCAATTCTTTTTTTATGTTGTTTATTGCGTTGTCACCCCTGAGGACTAAGATATAATGTCTCGTTTCCACGCTGATATTCTGTGAGAGTGTGGTCCTTCCCCGGTAGAGCTCACGCATTCGTGCTACAACTATAATAACTGCAGCGTGGCTCTACCACGTATAAATTTCCCGCACAATATTACTTAATATGTAACTCGTAGGGATTTAAAAAAACAGCTAAGTCAATTTACTTGAATTCATTTTTATTATATTTTTTTATAGAAGAGGGGGCAAACGAGCATGTGGCTCACCTGATGTTAAGTGACTACCGCCGTGTATTAATTTCATTCAGTTCAAATTTTCACAGTTATGACGTTTGTGGTCAGAAAAACTCGTCACTCAGCGTACGTACAATACACTGCAGCATAATTATATTGAACACTAGTGTTCTGTGCGAGCTTGCACATTCCCCGGTCGAGACAACTTATGGAGTGCTGCAGCGTGGTAACCAATGTCTAAGATATGTTTCTACTAGGTTAAAACACCATTACATGCCATCTTTATGTTTTGTTTATATGTGGGAAACAACACTGCATACGGCCTTTTTGAAATAAATTCCCTCCATGAGACCTCCGCGACGGATTACACATCATTGAGCTATTTGATCACCCCTCGTTTTTGTGTTTAGTTTGCATATCTTTGAACATATTTCCACTTCTCCGTACTAAATCTTATTCGGCTTATTTAAAGGTCACATTAAATTTTGATTGGGCCACCTTCCCAAATGTATTATTTGTGTAGAACAAATCTGGTGGCGGTGTAAGAAATAGGTATAGAAATAGTAATTTTTTATTCTTTTACGTGGTATTATTTTTTTACGTGGTAGAGCCTTGCTGCAGTTATATTGTTTTTTTATTTATTTATTTATTTATTTATTTAAGAAATTTATGATTACAAAGATGAATAGGTAAACATAAACTCATTAGAGTTTTTCCGTACACCATTGCTGTCGACACATTATTCTAATTAATACTTTATAATACATTACATTACCAAAGTTACATTAATATTATTACCAACTTAAATTAGGTGCATTAAATGTTATGTTTCTAATTGACAAAACTATTTATGGGTACAAAAATACAAAATAGTCTTAGGCGATGAGCGTAAAATCACATGGTGAACTTATTACATTCTGTGAATAATCGTGACACAGGAACATATATTTTTATAAATTTATAATAAGATAATATGCTGGTAAAGTAAACCAATAATATAGAACGAGAATTTGTTTAAAGTGTTACGAGTATTTAGTAAGAGTTAATTGTATATAAAAAATTTTTAGTTTATATTTTATGTTTTTACGTGTAATGACGTCTTTCTAAGATTTCGGTAACTGATTGATTAGATTAGGTATAACATAGTTTAATGTTCTTTTTCCGTATAAATATTAGGAGTATAGTTGTAGCACGAATGGGTAGGCTCAAGCGGGGAAGGACCACGCTCTTACAATATCGCAATACCAGCGTCAAATAGTAGCTTAATGCTGCTGTGTTTCGTACGGTGAGTGTAGAAAACCGGAGACCCTTTTTACTGGAAACGAGTCTCTCCATCTAAGTCCTAGATTCGTAATCGAGGATGGATGTAGATGTATATGGGTCGCATCAACCACTTACCATCAGGTGAACTGTGTGCTTGTTTGTCACCCAATCCTATAAAAAAATCAATATAGATTATTAATAATACTTATTGATAGCAATTCATATATTTAACTTACCGCAGATTTGAAAAATACTTATTAATTTATTTTATAATATTTTTGAATAAAGAACAGCTTACAATCTTATAATATTATGTTATACAATTAACTACACAAAACAAATGAGAAATAGCTTGGTATCAATCACTTAATTCCCAGAGGATATTATCATCCATACAGACTATCCACTACCTTTTCATCTTTTACGTGTCACAAGCAGCGACAGATGGAAACATACCAGGAGATGGGCAGCAGCGTCTATCTAATAACAACTAAATGTGAAAAACCGCGGTTGCCAACCCTCTGGCCAAGCGTAGTAATTATGGAAAATATCCCTTTAATAATACAATCTATGGGGAAGGCCTATTTTCAGAAGTTAACTTTCGATAGGCTGTGACGGAAATGTTATGGTCTGTACACGGTCGTGTTGATCTACGATCTGTGCCCGCATTATTGCTCTGCCTAGTTTATTTGAGTATACAATATAGCGGTTAGCTTTTTTAACGATAGTAAAAATAGGGTGTAATATGTGAACACAGTAGAAGCCAATGGCGCATATTTACAAGTAACAAAATTATTATTTTCGTCCTAAATTATAAAGTGCATCTATTAATAGATGCTTCTAACAATATTGACTGCTCGTTGGTATAGTGATCGTAAACTAGATTGCTGGTCATGAGGTCCCGGGTAAGAATCCCGGGTCGGGCCAAAGTCAGTTATTAAGTTTTTCATTCAGGAAGTTGACGGCGTTTAATCCCCGTGCTTCGGAAAGCACGTAAAGCCTTTGGTCCTGCGCCTGAATCTTTATCCAGTCGTGCGTATTACAGCCCCATCGGACTTTGAGAGTGAGGGCAAAGAGAGTGTAGCTGTGCTTGCGCGTACACTTGGTTGACGTTCGGTATGGAGGGTATTATTAATGAAAACTGCGGTGTTCAGTCACTATTCACATGCCTACCTATTGAAGACTGCATCACAATTATAACTAGGAAGCTAGAAGAAAACCACATGCCTGCAGAATATGCAGTTGTACTCAAATACTGCCTCACATATGGCTATCTATTGTGGAAGTAGGAGCTCTACGAGCAAGTAGATGATGTGGCAATGGGCTCACCTGTAACTCCCATAGTCGCCAACATATTCATAGAGGACTTTGAGGAGAAAGCCCTTCTTACTGCTCCTGTAAATCCAAGATTCTACAAGCGGTATGTAGGCGACACTTTCACAATTTGACCATCCGACAAAGTAACTGCAACGTTATACCACCTTAACTCCATAAACTCTAAACTAAAATTCACAATGGAGTTAGAGGAAAATAATTCTTGAGCTTTCCTAGATGTTTTATTCATTCAAAATTCTCGTAACACTATTGGTCACACTGTGTATAGGAAAAAGACCCATACAAACCGATATTTAAATGGTGAATCTCCCAAATCTTTGTTTCAGAGAGCACAAGAGATCTGCGACAGAATACAGCTGGCCGCCAAGCTTCAGCACGTCAAGCAAGTATTGCAAGACAACATGCTTCGGGTCCCGCGCCTAAGTTACAGTGACCGAGTGTAGCCGGCTACAGTTGAGCGGGTGCCTGCTGTACTACCGTATGTCAGAGGAGTCACAGACAATGTTGGCTACATCTTCCGTTTAACATACTACAAACCGCCGAAGAAGATAAGTCAATTTTTACCATCCATCAAGTGTAATATTCCTCTACAATATGCAGGAGTGTATAAGCTAGATTGAGAATATGGTCTGTTTTACATAGGTCAAACAAAAAGATCTACAAATACCCGCGTGTAAAAACATATAGCTGACGTGAAGCACCGGTGCTCCGGGAAGTCTGCAGTCCGTGAACATGTTCAAGATCATCCCCACCATTACATCAGATTTGATAAACCACAAATCCTCGCAAAAGAACACCGATTCCTACCAAGGATGATACGCAAGACTATTGAAATAAAAAACATCCTAATTTCAATAGAGAAGATGGATGGGTGCTGCTATCTGCTTGGGATCCTATAATTAACAAAATTAAACCCAAACCCAAGCATACCATTGCAAGACTTCAAGATAATGTCAGCTCGTTCTGCGTAAATCGGACCAAAAATTAATATTCAAAAACTGAAGGTAGCCGGGCTAACTATGACATTGGGACGTCAAACATCTCAGTCCCCCCCCCCCCCGCCCCGTGAACATGGGCGTTGTAAAGCATCCGAAAAATCGGGAATTAAAAATAAGTTAAAATAAATTATTAAATTGTAGTGTTAGCGTAACAAGAACTACTTAACTTACTTCAAGTAAAAGTTTTATCACGTGAACTTAAAGTAGGGTGCAAATGTCTCTTAATTTCGTTAATTTCAAACGCTGTTTTTTTTTTCAGAGTAAAAAAGCTTACTTTTTAAAGAAATTAAAAATATCTGTGACAGATATTTTTAAAAATATCTGTGACAGATATTTTTAATTTCTGCGATGATTTAACACATCCTATTTTTTCCATTCGACTAAAAGTCACCCGGTATATTTCCAGGACAGGTGGGAAATCAGGCAAAGCCACTAAATATTAGATTAGCGTCCACGAAGACACATATCGATATCTCTACTTTTCTTTATCACTTATGTACGTTATTTGTTACCACATTACGTAGTACAGGATGAGAAGAGAGACAGTAATTTTGTAGAAAAAATATTAAGTTAAAAAAAATCATAACCCCTGAAAAAAAAAGAGCTGATAATCTTCAAACCACCAGACAGATTTTCTTGAAACATAGTTAATAATACTCTCGATTATGGCACTTTTTAAATGGAAAACACTTCATCAAAATCGGTTCATACGTTGAGGAGCTATGATGCCACAAACAGACACACAGGTATACAGATTCACACTACATGCTTATAACACCCCTCTGTTTGCGTCGGGGGTTAAAAAAGCTGTTGCGACATGGTGTATTGATTTGACAAAAATTGGAAGTGGGTACATAGAAGTACGATCAATATATTATTTGTAGAAATTAGAACTTTATCCATCAATCCATACCAGCCTATCAAAAGTCCACCGCTGAAAGTTCTCCCTTTTAGAGGGGGTATTTGCAACAACAGCCATGCTGCACAGGCGGGTTGGTAACCGCAGTTTGTTATTTTATTTTGAGTTGTCATCGGGCAGACGCTGCTGCCCGTCTCCCGTTTTTGTTTCCCTCTGTCGCCTCTAGCGACACCCACGGGACGATATGGCAGTGTTAATACTTATGTACATACATAGAAAAAGCTGGTATACAACGACGATGAATTTTAAACGACATTCATGAACTGACATAATAATTTCAACGTAATTTCTAAATGTCAAAACCAGATGTACCCTAAATCAGAACCCTCCTTTGAAGTCGGCATCCCTTTTAACCTATCTCTTCGTATATCAAAGGTGTATAGCCTCTACAATACCCCTCTATAAGATAGCAATTCCTTTCAGCTCCATACAGGCAAGAGTAAAAATCAAATGAAATGATAATTATTCATAAGTACAATATGTGTCTGGTCGCATTCGACCATTTAAATGGTTATCAAGATCATCGTATGTGCGTTAACTTATTATACCTGTTTAATGGGAACATGCAGACATGATGTTTTGCACATCTACGTCACAAATTTTTTATAGTATATGGACGACAAATGAGCACATATTCGACTTGATGGTACGTGGGTGCTGTGGCCTACAGACATCTTCAGTTAACCTCGATTAAGAATCAAAATGCAAATATGTTGTCACCCCTGAAGCCTTACATGGAATGCCTCGTTTCCAGTAAAAAGGGTCTCCGGTTCTCTACACTTACTATACGAAACTATACGAAACACAGCGGCCTAGAGTATATATTTTGTGCTGATGTTTTGTGAGAGCACGGTCCTACCACGATCGAGCCGACCCATTCGTGCTACAACCAAAATACGAGTATAGCGGCAGCGTAGCTATAACGCGTATAAAACCACCCTTAGAATGATATTTCATTCAACTTCTTTTAGAATAAAAAAGTTAAAAAATGTACAACGTTTTTCGATATTCTAGTATTAACATTATAATGATACAGCTTTGTGGTACAGGGTTCAAATCCCCACACGGGACTACGTAAACTTTTTCGGGTCATCATGCAATGTCTTTCAAACAAATTAGCAGCTTAGTACCGATGTGTTTCATATGGTGAGTGTAGAGATTTGGAGACCCGTTTTACTGGAAATCAGACATTCCATCTTAGTCCTCAGGGGAAACAACGAATCTGCATTATGATTCTTAGTCGAAGATAAATGTAGATGTCTATGAGCCACAGCATCCACTTACCATTGGGTGAACTGTGTGCTCGTTTGTCACCCTTATTCGATAGCTTAGATTTATGATTGCGTTGGTCCCGAGACTTCGTGATAGCATTGCGAGGGTGCAGGAGGTAGAAAGGACCGGAAGAGACACCGGGACGTACTTTAGCGCAAAGCGAGAGATTGCGTTCCCCGTTCCACGTTGAGTGTGAGCACCGTGGGGTTTTAGCCAGAAAGAGACCGGCATAATTCGTTGCCCCTGCAGCGGAAGGTATCCATGAGGATTTTCCCACGATTAAAAAGGTTTATGGTTACGTTATATTTCTTAGTCCACTCAAAAGGGTCAATAAATAAACTTTTGATAAATAGTAAAAAACCGACTTCAAATAACTAAACTGGATAAAATAATTTCTTTCACTTAATGGCTTCTGAAGCCGGAAGCTTTAATTCTTCTATACATATACAAAGAAGCCTTAAACCCTCTCAGAAGTGAGAGAAGGATTATGGCCAGAAGTTAGTCGTATATAGGCTGTAACTTAATTTACAGTCCTAGAACCGACTTCAGAAGCTATTATTTCAAATAATGTTATTATTTTTTTAGTTAGTTAAGAGGTTCTTCCATATATTGCTTCATAAGGGGGATATTTTCCACAGCCGCAGTTTTTATTATTTTGAGATACTCGTATTGTTAGGAAGATGCTGTTGTCCGTCTTTTTTTGTATTCCACCTGATGGTGAGAGGGATGCTTTGGTTTTTATTCATTTTAACCAAAATGTAGATGCGTTGTTAGCCCTGAGGACTAAGATTTAATGCCTCGTTTACAGTAAAAGGGTCTTGGTTCTCTACAATCAACATACGAAATTCTATTTTTTCCTCTGTCAACTCCTAGGGCACCCACGGGATAATTATGGAGTAGTGTATCCTCTTAGATATTGAGGATTAACCAGCCTTAACAAATTGTATGTCCATAGTATAGCATAGTATATATAGTATAGTATAGTGTCCATTTTTTAAATGTTCCATTTTTTAAAAGTTTTTAAACGTTTAAAAAAAACAAAAATGTATCTAAATAAAAAAGCACACGCTGCACAGAGGGAGAATAAAATGTTCGAACCCGATACATACGTGAATAACGTTTCTATATTTTTATTTTATACTGCTTTATATCGTGTGGTGAGATGAAGATATTTTACTGCTAGTTTCCGAGTAGTTTCTAAGATAATTCATAAAAATATAGAAGAATTTCATTAAAATATTAACCTGCTGGGTTTTCAGCTGCTAAGACCGGAGGTCTCTTATTAACCAGTGGTTCATAAATAAAATTCTTTTGATAAGTATTTCGTGAAACCCAAAGTAACTCGGAATAAACATAAGCATATTCTTTTTTAGTCAATATAGATTATCAATGATACTTATTGAAAGTCACTCTTAAGTTTAATTTGCACATGGTTCAGAATATACTTCTGCCTTGGGACGAACCAGCAAGAAACTCAGTAGGACTTTAAAAAATATAATTGAGGCTGAGTAAGCTTTTGAAATAAATTCAGCAGTTGGTTGCGATTTTGCAAACTTATTTCCATTTGTGCAGGCGGGGATCGAAATACGATACGAACCGCTTACCCCTAGAGCTAACATGGCTCTCTCAAATAAAATACAACATGCTCCTGATCGAATTTCGATCACGGTGACGGGTTACAATGGAGACTAACCATCTACGCAGAACAAGATCACAGTGCACAAGTGTGTGTCCTAGTATACATGCACTCTCTATTCCCTCACTGTCATAATCACACGGGACGGCAATCCAACAAGGCTGTAGAGAAATCAGATGCAGGACCAACGGCTTTACATGCTTTCCGAGGCACGAGGATAAAACAATGACGACTCTAAAATCGGGACTGCTCCTAAAAATTTCTCGACGGAAAAATCTTACAACAGAATTTAGGCCTTAACCGAAAATCGTACCCGGGCCCGAGCGCATGACCAGCAGTTGCATTTACTACTACTAGATCAACGAAACAGTCGGAACGTGGTACTGCCGGGCCCTGCTTTTACTTCTGAGAAAATTTTAGAGCAGAGATATGTCCGCCAGCTGTCACGTTGCTTATTTTTCGATTTCACGTTTTCCTTTTTTATTTATTTATTAAAAAGCAAACATATTTTTCTAAAAAATACATGAATATTTGATTTATTTAATTTTTGGTACATATGTATCGTACCTATAGGCTACCTCAACATGTAAAAGTAAAATAAAAAGTTAACCCACATTTAAAGTTGAAAAACGAATAAAAAAATTAATATAATGCACGAAAAAAAAAACAACAACTCAAACGGTTATCTTAGTTTTGTTAAAAATAAAAAACGAAAGAATAACAAAGTAAAAACGTAAAACGTTCTGTATATGTAATATTGTACATTTTTTTTATTTCGTTAAGGGGATATAGTAAGTCAGCTCAAATTCTAATTTCGTCCCCACTTGCACGCGCGTCGTATGCTATGTACCGACATGTTTGTAATCACTAATACTGTAAGTAGAAAGGTCGTTAGACACTTATTTCATTTGGTTTATCATATTTACGCCTGTTTCTTAACGCCAAGCCAGTTGCTTCGTATTTTTATTACGGTAATTTCCCAATTTAATTTTACGTCGTCCTGTTGCGTAATGTATATTCTGATCGTACGCGACACAACCTCCCCGTTCAAAGGCCGAAGCGAAGTGACCGTGCGGCAGGAATCACGCTTCAAAAGGCCGATAGTTTAGGTAATTTCTTTTTACAGTAAAAATAATGGAATTTAAAAAAAAGTAATAATAATAATAATAATAGTAAATTTTATTGCCTCTAAAACACACAGTTACATTCACGTTAAAACAAAAGAACATTATATTTATTTGAGACAAAAGGAGACGGCTCAGCTTTGTCTGTAACGAGATACAAATCTCATACAGAGCTGTTTTTCAGCCGCTCCCTCCTCCCTGAGGTGTTGTGCGGGAGTCCAAAGTAGCAGGCTCCACATTTACCTGGCTTATATTTTTAAGCTATGTACAAAGTAATTAAATATTATATCAATATAAAATATTTTTTTTAATTAAAAGAATATTATATAAATATTAAATAAATAACATAAGTACTGCTTAATAGTTAGTTCAGTTAGTATGCAAAGTTTCATGATCTTATTTAAAGTATTTTATGAATAACAGCGGTTTATTGTTTATTTTGGAGGTAACTTTGGATTTTTTTTCTATCGAGAAAATTTTACGAAATCGTGTTTTCGTCTAACATAATCCTTAACTTTACCATATATTTATTTCAAAATTAATGCTGCAATATTTTCGGCATAACGAAGTATCTTGCTAAGCCATTTGAGATTATATTTCCCCTTAACATCTTGGTTTCTCATGATAGTTTTATTTACCGCTGAGCTTGTGATAAATCACCGAATAGAGTCTATGCCGAAAAGGTGACCTTCATAAACCAATGTAAATATTTTCGCACAGAAGCCGGTGAAATAGCAGTTTAATGATGCGTAGGATATGATGAGGAATAGAGACCATTCTTATTAATAACATGGCATTCCATTTCAGTCCTCAGGGGTGACAACGCTTTTGTATTTTAACAGTTTTATTCGATTCATATACGTGGGGTCACTTAACGTCAGGCAGACTCGTCGTTTGCTGTCGTCTTTAATTTCAAAAGCTACAAATTATAAAGTTATAGTTCAAGTTATGACACGTCCTACTGCTGGAAACAAGCCTCCTTTCATCTTTGAGAAGGTTTAAGGGCAGGAAAGTGTCTGCCGGAATTTCCTAATATTGATAATTTAATTTAAAAAAAAACCGGAGACCCTTTTTACTGGAAACGAGGCATTCCATCTTAGTGCTCACAGGTGAAATCATTTTAATTTTAATTCTTATTCGATGATAGAGGTAGATGTGGACTACTTGCTCATTTACCAGACTTATTCTGAATGGATAATGAATAAATAAAATTATTTATATTATTTAATAAAGCAAACAAAAGAGCGAGCAAATAATAATAATTTAAAAAAATATAACGTTCTTATATTTACCCGAACACAGCACATTGAAAAAAATACCTTTACGGATTTTATCGCGTTAAATATTAGTACCCGGTTGACCGAGCTTTGCTCGGTATTTTTCGCTCGGTTTTTTTTTTAATTCGTGTGTTTTGGAAATTATATTTAGATACAAATTACATACTGATGAAATACGTATAAATAATATTTTTTGATCTTAGCGACATAACAGAAAAACGGAACTGGTTATTTGAATAAAAAATCATGAGTGCTATTATTTTAATTTAAATTTTCGTGTTTTTAAAAAATACTAAAAAAAGGGCTCGAAAAAATAGATTTTGTAAGAAAAGAAAAGAACTTGAAAAAAAATTAAAAAAAGTCGGTCGGTTGGGGCTCGAACCGGGGTTTTACGATTCTGTGACCGCCCACCATACCAATTAAGCTATTTATAATCATTAACGGTCTGTCAAAATTTACCTTCTTATTCTAACGATATTGTAGCAGTTTTTCATTGCTTAAAAACACGGACAAAAAGATATTTTCTAAAAATAAATCCTAGCTAGATCGATTTTTTATCCCTGAAACTCCCTGGACACTAAATTTCATGAAAATCGTTGGAGCCGTTTCCGAGATCCCGATTATATATATATATATATATATATATATATATATATATATATATATATATATATATATATATATATATATACAAGAATTGCTCGTTTAATAGTATAGGATTTCGTTTAATTTCAATGGAAAGGGAGGCTGCTATTCACACGTCCATTGCAGGACACAGGCCTGCCCCAAAGATTATCTCATAAGGGAAATATGAATATATGCCATAGTTGCCACCCTTGGCAAGTGGGTTGGTAACCGCAGTTTTATGTTGTAAGTAGGAAAACGCAGTTGCCCATCTCCAGGTTTATCTCCCTCTGTCGCCTCTTACTTCACCCACATTCATAGATCATAAGATTATCAACGATTTCAATTTCACATACTTACTTTGTAGTGACGTCGTCCTATCCACTCCCCCATATCACTGCGTGTGTCGTGAGAGTTGCCGGAGGGACATTGAAGCAGCAGGTGGGTAGCAGCATCTTCCTTACAACTGAGTGTACCTATGAGTAAACAATAGGGGAGGCTTGTGTTCAATAGTCGACTTTTTACAGGATGTAAGGAATTAGTAAATAATGCTTACGAAAATTAAAAAATAATACGCGCGAAACAAAAAAATATTGACTTTTATATAAATCTATTAATACCTTACGATTTAAAAAAAATAAAATTTCAGATTAAACAATTATTAGGGCAAGAGGGCGAGAAAATATCTAGTACAACGTATTTATAATGAGATATTTTCCGCAGACGATTGTGTTAATTAAGAAATATTTAAAAGGAATTTGAAAGAATGATTGGATAATTACATGTGTAGTGTTAATTAATATTCATGTGTAATAATTAATGAATTTAAAAATAATGAGGTATGTAAATAACACTGCTAAGTTTAAATTTAATTTTTCTATTTTAAGTTTTAAATCTAAGATTAAGATTTTAATAACAGTACGTTAATAGATGGTAAGTGGATGATGTACTCGCCAAAAAAATACCCAGCAATTTGGCGAAAGTAGTATAAGAAACACCCGACCGTATTTTTATGTGATAAAAAACTTAAAAAAGATTTGCTCTGTGGGATCCCGCGGCAGCAGTTATTATAATATATATTATTTTTATATATTATTTTATATATATTATTTTTATTGAATGAAAGAATTAGTAATAACACAAATAAAACTGCACTCTTAAAAGTCTTATTGCCTTAAGTTACGGTCCATTTCAGTTTGTTTTGTCTGTACAGATTTAATGTGACTGTAATTTACGCAGTTTTAATTATTTTTGGGATAAATTATTACCTATATTAAAAATTATAGGAATCGATTCAGTAAATGATTCTGAACAAACTACTTTCTCAAAGTGCGTTAATTATGTTACATGTTGTACGTATATGCCTCATATGGGACCACTAATAAGGTAGGGTAAAGTACCTACTAAGGTACCCGTTCTAACAAAAGAATAATTGAAATCGGACCACTTGATAAAGAATTATCGTTAAACACAGCTAAATATACCCAGATTATTATTATTCATTAAGTGTATAAGCCTATGTACATATTGTATTATATGTATATATGGGTGTATATTTTCAAATATATCTTAATATATAAATTAGGTGTCACGTTGTTTGTCCGCGATGGACTCCTAAACTACGTAACCGATTTTAAGTGACCGAATGCAGTTTGGTCCAATTTGAGAGATAGGATAGTTTTTTTGCCCATTGGTGACCTATATTTTTTTTGCAAATTTAAGGATTTTTAATAGGACATGACAAAGGGTCATCGAAAAGGGCGGAACAACGTCTCCCTGGCAAGCTAGTGTTATATAAGTATTGTATATTTAAGTAGTATTATACACTTTATATTAGTATTATTGCACCTGCCAACAATAGCCTTTGTCAGTCCAGGTTGACTGGCAGAGAATACCAAATGGCGTTAAGTCAGTTAACTTTAAGGTGTTACATTTAAGCTTTTTAAATAAAAAATATTCTGGTAAATCGAGAACTTCCATCCCCCTTTTTTCGTCGTTAAAAATAAAAAATCATGTAACATTATGTATATTATTTACGTATTAGTAGTAGTAAAAAGGTACGCACTAAGTTTGCCCACTAAACTAAACCAATTAAACAAAACTAATCCATGACATACATCTCCTTGGCACCGCTGAGGCCGCGGGTTCGATTTCTGCACGGATTGTGTGCTCAATTCTTACCCTTTTATATAAAAAATAAGATTTCATCAATTTATTGCATAAACCCAATTGTAGTAGATCATGTAATGTTCACACTTAGCAGAAGTCAGTAATCATAGTTCACTTCCGCAGACTCCTGGTAATGTTTTGCCCTTATGCAATCGGGCGTCCATGCCAAGCGTGATGCATTGTGAGGGGGTTACTTTCACCCACACTAAAACTAACATATCTAGATATATAAGCGGATATGCAAACTTCGATAAAAGGTTTTGTATAGAACGTAATTTTATATGTTACAAAATTAAACAGATAGTAATATTTCATACCATTTTATAAATTTTAATTAACAATGTTATACTACTAGTATATAATCATAGCTATTATTAGACGTATCAATACAAGGTTACATATAACTAATTAATTATTATCATAAAACGTAATAATGATATATTACACTAAAGTTATGACACCCAGAGACAAATCCTCATGTACTCATGTGTGCAAATAATTGAAAAGAAAGATGTTACATATTCTATTTTTAAATATGTTTGTAATTTTTATACTGTACTATACTGTTATAATATACTGTTGAATATAGGCCTCCCCATGGATTGCCTCACAAGAGGGACATTTTGTATAGTTGCCACGCTTGCCAGGTGGGTTGGCAACAGTTTTTTTAGTTGTTGTCAGGTAGACGCTACTGCTCATCTCCTGATAGTTCCCCTCTGCCGCCTCTTACGACACCCACGGGACGATATGGGGTAGATTTGGAGTTTTTACACCGCCGCATTGCACGACATTTATTAACGAAAAAAATATTTTTTTTTATTTAGACTTACCAACGAAGTACATATGAAACACAGCTATATTTTGTTATTATTAATACTATATACATGTACTTAAGTTGTAGGTACAACACTAACATTAATGCAATGATTTTAATTAAAAACAAATATTGAAATTGAATTTAAGATTTAAGTTTTTAAAAAAGATTATACTTTAGAAAAAAATAAAAATAAAAGCCGTAAAGTTATATTAATATTAATGTTTGCGTCTTGTTACTCGTAGAAGGAAGGAAGGAAAGAAGGAAGGAAGTCAATGCATGGAGGTGGTTAAGGACCGTGATTTGTGGCAATCTGTTTCTCTAATCTTCACATACGTGGCAGAGCTATGCTGCAGATACATTGTGGTTGCAGCACGAATCGGTCGGCTCAACCGGGGCAGGACCACGCTCTCATGGAATACCATCAGGTAACTGTGTGCTTGGTTGTCACCATTATTCCATAAAACACTCGATATTCTTTTCAATCTTTACTTGAGATCGACTAATACTGTCTGAAAAGATATCTACGTGTATGTTTGCCTTTTTAAAAAGCCGATTATATGTATTTGTATACGACAAGTAATATGGGGCTATTCTTATCATAGTTTTCCTTGTTCTTGGCACAAGTGATGGGGCATACGTGTGCACCCGAGTCGATGGTTTAGGGACGATTTTGAAATAAGTAATTTCAACTAGAGAAAGTGATTCTGGACAGTCAATGGACCATTAAGAATCACTCAATTACTCAATCATCCAAAAAAGGCTTGTAAAGAAAGACCATGCTGCACGCTGGTGTAATGATTTTAGAGAGAAATAATCGAGTCTTTCCTCATTACCCCTTATAGTTTAATGCACTCCAGCAACGTATGAAAGTCTGGGAATCAACTTCCTTGGAATAATTTCCAATCGTTGAATATTGTTTTCATAAGTGGGATACTCGTATACTCGTGGTCAGCCCGACCGGGGTAGGACCACGCTCACACAGAATACCAGCGTAAAATAGCAGCTTATCGCTTCTGCGTTTCGTATGACGAGTGTAGAGAACCGGAGGACCTTTATACACGAAACGAGGCATTCCATCTTAGTCCTCACGGGTGACAACGCATCTGTATTTTGATTCGTAATCGAGGATAAATGTAGACGTCTATGGGCCACAACAACCACTTACCATCAGATGGACTGTGCGCTCGTTTAACACTCGTATCCTATAAAAAATTATTACAATACAAAAATATTCTATATTACAGCAAACCAATGAAAAATAAAGAGCATTTAATGTAATGACTGATTTAAATTCTTTGGTATTTCGCAGCATAATAGAATTTATCCTCTATCCGGCTTTTATTTACTACTACATCAAGGGATTTTGTTCGGTATCAATTAATGCTGCTGCAAACAATATGGTGAATATAGAAATCGGAGATCCTTTTTACTGGAAACGAGTCATTCCATTTTAGTCCTCACGGGTGAAAACTCATCTGCATTATGATTCTTAATCGAGGATAGATGTAGATGTCTGTGGGCCACAGCATCCACTTACCAATAGGTGAACTGTGTGCTCGTTTGTCATCCTTAACCGATATTAAAGTCCACTGCTGAACATAGGCCTCTGCCACAGAATGCTTCACAGAGAAGACATAAGGCACAGTTGCCACTTGAAATATTTAGTCGTTATCAGGAAGGCGCTACTGCCCATCCCTGATTAGTTTCCCTCAGTCACTTCTTACGTCACTCACTGGATGATGTGTACAACCTATATCTATGTATGTATTATAGTATTCTATGACCTTTATGCACCCTTAGTCTAAAAGAAACTACTGCATTTTTGGTTGACAATGGAGTGATATTAAATTATCAAGTTATATTTAAAAAGTACGACATGTAATATCACAAAGCTTAAGTGGCTGACGAAGTGTAATATAGTCTAAACGCGATTTACGAAGAGGGAGTGTGGTAACAGATGTTCGAGCGAGAATTTTGCGTGTTAATATTCTTAAATGATAATATATTTTCGGTTGTATTCACAGTGACAATCATCGAATGTTTTGACAGCCTGGGTGGTCCAGTGATCGTAAACTTGACTGCTAATCATTAGTTGCTGGGTTTGAATCCCGAGTCGGACCAAAAAAACAGTTATTAAATTTTTCTGTCTTGAAATTATCCGTAGTATACCTGTTTGTCGAATAGTCAGGGAAGTAAAGTAAAACCATTGCTGCTGCATCTGATCTCTCTCCGGTCGTGTTCGATTACCGTCCCATCGGATTATGAGAGTGAGGGAATAGAGAGTGCACCTGCGCTTGCGCATACACTCTGACACTTTAATCATGTCCTGCAAAGATGGCAGTAATATATTCATGACGGCCGTTGAGACTGGCCGTCATGATTATATTATAAAGAAGAAATAATAGAAACATATTATAGTTGTAGCACGCATGGGTCGGCTTGACCGGGGAAGGACCACGCACTCACAGAATACCAACGTAAAAGGGGAAATATAATGTCAAATGGCTTAACAAGATCCTTCGTTATGCCGAAAATATTGCAGCATTAATTTTGAAATAAATATATGGTAAAGTTGAGGATTAATGTTAGTGATTATGTTAGACGAAAACACGATTTCGTAAAATTTTCTCGATAGAAAAAAAATCCAAAGTTACCTCCAAAATAAACAATAAACCGCTGTTATTCATAAAATACTTTAAATAAGATCATGAAACTTTGCATACTAACTGAACTAACTATAAAGCAGTGCTTACGTTATTTACTTTTTTTAAAATACCATTATTTTCACTGTAAAAAGAAATTACCTAAACTATCGGCGTCTTGAGCTTGAATTCTGTCGCCCCGACCCCGCAGTGTTGCCACCTTAGTGGATTTTCCACTAAATCTGGTGGTTTGGAACCCCCTTTTAGTGGCAAATTTTTGCTTTTAGTGGCTAGTGGTTTTTTTAGCGGATTAGAAATTTTATCATAAATTATAAGAAACGAGTCGTTTCATATAAATAGCCATTTCAAACGTCTATTTAGCCATATTTTATACTTTCAAAATATAAACCTATATATTTTTAGGAGTATATTTTACTACGCAGGCAACACCAATTCATTTCCAAAGACATTGGATTGGAAAGCATTCACGGGGGTTCCCCGTTAAATATATTTAGTATAAGGCGACTAATAAAAAACGATGGAATGCAAGGGCGAGATCTATCTGTATCTCACTCTCCGGAATACTAAATAGTTGAGAGGGATATAATTTCCGCTTTCTATTCTATTTGACAGCATTTTACAATATTTAGTCCAATGTTTTTGAACTCGGTCACGCACGGTTACTCGGATTCAGTGCGTTGTTGATTGTTTTTATTTCGTTTTGCGATTACACATTTTTAAATGAAAATATTATTCATACGACGCTATGCCGAAACCTCAATATTCCCAAAAATTTTGGGATTCTTGGCTTCAAGATCCCGATTTAAAAGAATGGCTTCAAGCAGTTGAAAGTACCACTGGCCAAGTAGCAAAATGCAAGTTTTGTGGAACGATATTAAGAAGTCACTACGGAGATTTAAAAACACGTGCTCTTTCGAAAAAGCACCAACAAAATAGAAAGGTAAATTATAGCTTTGTTTTTGTTATTTATAACGGTTCGAACTTGGTCAATTAATGAGGTTGCATTTAAATTTTTCTTATATATTTCATTATTTGTTTGTAGGTTATCACCAAACAACCTAAGCTGACATTCAAAAAGGAGTCTACTGTTAATAAAAAGAAATATGAAGCCAGAGTTGCATTATTTACAACAATGCATATAAGTGTACGAACAGTTGATCATTTAGGAGAAGTTATTAACTATAGTCATGAAAAAGAAATAAATAAAATGCAGATGCACCGAACTAAGTGCACGTATGTAATAAAAAATATTTTAGCATCTCATTTTACAGAACTTATAAAAAACGACATTAAAGATCAACCATTATAGTTTATTAATAGATGAATACACATATATTGCTGTACAAAAATATTTGGGTTTAGTTATAATTTATTACAGCACTACACATGAAAAAACAGTTTCAACTTATTTGGACCTTGCTGAACTCGACGCATGTAATGCTGAAGGTATTGTTTCTGTCATAAAGCGGACGCTTAAACATTTCGACTTGCGAATTGAAAACTTAATGGGTATTGGTACAGATAATGCTTCGGTGATGGTTGGCGTAAATAATGGAGTTTTGCCCGATTGAAACAAGAAATACCGCACTTACTTTTGGTACGTTGCTTATGCCACTCCTTGCAACTGGCTGTTTCAGCAGCAGCAAAGGAATTTCTTCCGCGAAATCTTGATTTTTTAATTAGAGAGACATATGATTGGTTTGCTCGCTCGTTTTCCAGACAAGTTATCTATAAAGAGCTATACAAATCCATCAACGATGGACAGATGCCTCTTAAAATTGTTCAAGCCTGTCAGACTAGATGGTTATCCATAGAGTCTGCTGTGTCGAGAATTTATACGCAATGGCAGGAGTTTAAAACTCATTTTTCGATTGCCAAGTTGCACGAAAGGTGCCACACGTCAGAGCTATTGCACTCTATGTATGCGAATGATATAAACTATGCATATGCATCATTTATTTATCCAATTTTGATTGATATAAACAGAGTTAATAAAATGTTTGAGTCAAAAAATACGGACCACATCTTATTGTACGGTGAATTAACAAACTTGATTGATACGCTTGTCACCAAAGTAACGTTGCCTACACATAAGATAGATATCTTTACTCAAAATATTCGTGACTATTTGGACCAAAGATGCTACCTGGGATTCCGATTCGAAAAACAGATTCAAGAAATGAAAGAGAAAGGGACGTTTTCCACGGGAAGAGGAAGAAGTATTGCGGAATAGGTGCATATAGTTTATAGTTTGTCTGATTGACGAAATAAAAAACAGGTTGACAAAATATTACTATCATGAAACAAATATCCCGTATAAGTGTCGAAAAAGCCCTGCATCACAAAAAAGAAAATCTGGTTGATATAATGGCAAAATGTAACAAGTACAGAATTAGTTGCAAAAATTGACGATCAATGGCAGCAAATTCATTTACTGAGATGGAATGAAACAAAAGATACAAAAAATTTTTGGAGCAAAGTCTTGAAATTCAAAGATGCACAAGGCGTTGCTCGATTTCAAGAATTAGCAACATTTGCGATTACACTTTTGGTATTGCCACATTCGAATGCCGACGTGGAAAGACTTTTTAGTAGCATGAATATTATAAAAAACAAGCAGCGAAACAGAATGAAGCTAACTCTTTTGAAATCAATTCTAAAAATACGCTACGATATGCAGTTAATGGGAAAGTGCTACAATAATTATGAAATTCCTTTAAATCTTATAAAACAAATTGGGACGAAGGAGTCATATCAGTCTGATAAGGATAACAGTAAGGCTGAAAATGTAAATGCAGATTCATCTGAAGACGATTTATTAATGTAAATAATATAATAATAATAATAATAATAATAATAATATTCCACAACTATCACACAACGCCATCTAGTCCCAAGCTAAGCAGAGCTTGTGTTATGGGTACTAGACAACTGATAAACATACTTATATATTTCTAAATACATAAATATTATAGATAAATTACACCCAGACACAGAACAAATGATCGTGCTCATCACACAAACATTTGTCCTGGGTGGGAATCGAACCCACGACCTCCGGCATAGCAGTCAGGGTCACTTAACCACTAGACCAAAAGGCCTGTCAGATATCTCTTCTCTAATATCTTAAGCAATTCATATAATTGATTTTTTTAATTGCTAAAAGTAAAAAAATTATATTACCAACAATAAGATTTTTAATAATAAACGTACTTTTACCTTTTTTTTTGCTTTAATCATATTCATATATCTTACTGGAAATTTTAGTGGTTTTCAGAGAGGGACATCTATTTGTTAGTGATTTTCTGGTGGTTTGAAGAGCCTTCTCTGGAGGACTGCTATTTCATCCGTTGGCAACACTGCGACCCCGTTACCCCGTTAGTATCGCCTCGGCCTTTGAACGGGGAGGTTGTGTCGCTTACGATCAGAATATAAATTACGCAACAGTGCGACGTAAAATTAAAATGGGAAATAACCGTGATAAAAATAAGAAGCGGCTGGCTCGGCGTTAAGAAACAGGCATAAATATGATAAACCTAATGAAATAAGTGTCTAACGACCTTTCTACTTACAGTATTAGTGATTACAAACATATCGGTACATAGCATACGACGCGCGGGGAAGTGGGGGCGAAATTAGAACTTGAGCTGACTTATTCTTCCCTCTTAATACTGCTTTGTGTCGTATGTTGAGTGCAAAGAACCGGAGACTATTACTGATAATATTACTAGAAATGAGACATTTCATCTCCTTACGGGTGACAACGCATCTGCATTTTGATCCGTATTCGAGGATAGCTGTGGATGTCTATGAGCCACAGCATCCACTTACCATCATGTAGACCGTGTGTCTGCTTGTGAACCTTGCTTGTGCCTGTGCACCCTAATTCCATTTCTTTTAAACTAGTACATCGCGCATGTTTGCAGAATTCGCATGTTCTCAAAACGTTTTATTCCTCAGACATACAGGTTTCGCAAGGATGTTTTGCAAGGCTAATAAATACAAAAAACATCCTAGTTTCAAAAGAAAAGAGCGCTATCATCTGCTTGGAATCCTATAAAATTAAATCCCAACCCAAGCATACAACTGCAAGACTTCAAGATACTATAAGTTCATACTGCGTAGATCGGTGCAAAAATTAATAATTCTAATCTGTGGGTAGCCGCGGTTAACTATGACATCTAGACGTCGATCATCTCAGCCCATCCTCCCTCCCGTGATCGTGGGTGCTGTAAAGTCTACGAGCACGTAGTCTAAAGTGCTCGAAACGTCGGGAATATAAAAAAAATTAATATACGCGATATAATTCGTAAAAACTAATATTATTTAGATATCACAGTTAAGATTTAAAATCATTTCATAAAAGAGTATTAGAACATAATAAATTTAAGATTAACAATAGTTAGTCGTGCTCAAAATAATTAAAACTTTAAAAGATAATAATATTTTACTGCCGTTTTGCGTTTAAGTTCTATAGTTTTATTATTACTTTTTTACATAGTGACGTGACTAAAAGAATCGTATAAAATCGATTATAGACAGATTCTTATTTTTTATATTTGATTATATTTTTGGCATTTTCTGTCTACGATTAAATGTTTTGGTGTACTAACATGGAGATTTGCTTACTTGTATTTTTAATGCAAAGGTATCAATGCTTATGCGGCCTTGTCGGACGTGTACTTTGTTTACATTATTGCAAGCAAAAAAGTGGTTTTGACTTAATGTTTAATATATACTCACTAATGACTCTTAACGTACTACTCACAGTACATAATTCTATTTAATATCAGTGTCCGTGGTCTCAGTTATTTCTCATAAGCACCTTGTGTTATTTTTTTTGTTCAATCAAAAATGATCTGAATTGCATATGTGTAGTACTTACCTTTTTTTCTTTTTAAATATTTGCATTATTTTCTATTCTGTAAATGCTGGTAGGTAGTAAATTTAACTAAAGGGTTTAGTTTATAATTTTTATATTTTAATAGTTATTAGTATTTTTTTAATAATTTACAGTTGTTAGAATTTTTTTAAATACTTTTGTAAGAATAACATGTATTTTGGTGAAAGTGATCATATTCAAAGCTTCTCCTTTTTCTTTTCAGTATCTGATGTATTAAGTAATGACGACAGTTTTGAGAGCATTCCTCCATTAAAAGAGACCCTTGACTCCCATTTTTCTCAAGTTATCAAAAACTTCACTACAGTACACATAAATGCACAGAGTATTCCGGCTCATTATCCCGATATGTTAGGTGGTTTTGAAAGTGATAATGTTCATGCAATTCTCGTTTCAGAGTCATGGTTAAAGCCATGTCTTCCTTCTATACCTTATTCCATTCCAGGTTTCCAGTTAACACGCAACGACCGAACTGCGCGAGGTGGTGGTGGTGTTGCCATTTACATTCGTGCTCATATTCCTTTTTCTATTGTTTGTTTATCATCTCCATCTCAAGCTAATAATGAAGCAGAATACTTATTTGTTGAAGTATTTCTTTCGCACAACAAATTACTTCTCGGAGTTTTTTTTTATAGTCATTCCTCCGCAGTGGACTGTTTAACTACTTTGGATAATCTTCTTGAAGAGTTAACTCCATTATATACACATACAGTGCTAATGGGCGACTTTAATACTTGCCTTTTCAAGAATGATGCCCGATCTCTTCGGCTTAAGTCCTTTATAGAAGCAGCCAATTTAAATATCCTTCCTCTCTCTGAAACTCATTTTTCCCTAACTGTATCCCATCCCTCCTTGATTTGGTTATCGTTTCTTCTCTTGACCATGTTGACAGTTTTGGTCAATGTGCTGCCAATGCTTTTTCGTATCATGATCTCCTGTTTATATCTTATAAAACAAGAAAACCCAAATCATGAATACTTCTGCAGAGTAATTTTGAGAAAATGGATTTGGAAAAGCTTCAAAAAGTCGCTGCTAATTTACAATACAATACATTTATTTGCATTTCATAATGTAGAAATTAATAATATTCAATTTTCACAATATGGACTCTGTCGGGTATAGCAAATTAGAACAGAGGATTAATAGATTTACTGGACTGGAGCGTTATAATGAAGGCTTGTGATGTTGACGATCAGGTAGCATTGTTTAATTTACTCTTGTTCAACTTTATGATGCTCATGGTCCTGCCCGTACAGTGCGAATACGTCATCCTCCAGCTCCGTGGTTGACCGAAGATCTTAAAAGATTAATCTGCAGGAAGAATAACGCAAAGTCGAGTTACAAGTCAGATCCCAAGAATGACAGGATTCGGGAGAAGTATAGACTCCTACGGAATCAATGCAACAAGATGTGTAGAGATTTACGACGCCGCCACATCCATAAATCAGTACAAAACGAAGATCTATGTCGTATTTGGAACTTCTTAAAGTCTATTGGAGTTGGGAAAACACGTTCATGTCCTATTCCATATAACGTTGATTTAAATTTGCTTAATCAGCATTTTTCTTCCGTTTCTTGCCTGAAAAATATGGCAAACACAGCAACACTTACTCAACTTTCATGGTTTCCTACTCCTGACTTTTCTCCATTTTTGTTTAGGCAATTTGCAGATTGTGATGTTAGGAAACACATACTTTCTATCCATTCCGACGCTGTCGGAAGTGATGATGTCAGTCGTAAGATGATCATTCCCTTGTTAGACTTTTTAACACCTATTATAACCCATATCTTAAACTTTTCCATATCATCATCTTCTTTCTCTTCCCAATGGAAGGACGCCCAAATCATACCATTACCTAAAAAAACAAATCCTTCAAGTTTTTCTGAATATCGTCCTATTTCAATTCTTCCTTTCCTTTCCAAAGTTTTAGAACGCCTTGTCCAACAACAAATTAATTCCTTTTGTTTAAGAAATAGCATCCTTAGTCCTCTCCAATCTGGCTTTAGATCTGGTCATAGTACGACTACGGCGTTATTAGAAATCACCGACGACATTCGTCACGGTATGGAGAATCATCAAGTCACAGTATTGGTGTTGCTGGATTTCAGCAATGCCTTCAATACTGTTGATCATGATATCCTGTTAGAGATTCTGCGTTCTCTTAACATATCTCCAACTGCAATTTCCTGGTTTCATAGTTATTTGCACGGGCGCCGGCAACGTATTCGTGTCCAAGATAGACTTTCTTCGTGGCTTGATGGCGTAGCTGGCGTTCCACAAGGTGGTGTCTTATCTCCTCTTTTATTCGCAATCTTTATTAATATGATTACATCCCAAATATCTTCTCTCTACCACTTGTACGCAGAAGACCTTCAAATATATTTACAAACAACCATCGAAGATCTTCCCAAAGCTGTTGAATGTATCAACAAGGATCTGGCTTTTATTCTCGACTGGACACGATCTTATGGGTTGACCGTTAACCCTTCAAAATCGCAAGCTATAATTATTGTAGTTCAAGAACTATTTCCAAAATTAAAAATATCAACTTCAACCCGTTGTATTTAATAGTATCGTTATTCCATATAATAAAGTAGTTGAAAATTTAGGAACCCTTTCGGATTCCAGTCTTTCTTGGACACCCCAAATTAATGCAGTGAGCCGAAAAATGTTTGCGGCTTATGCTTCACTCCGGAGGCTTAACTACTTTTTACCCATTTCCACCAAAATTACACTTGCACAATCTTTGCTACTCCCTATCCTCGACTATGCTGACATTTATTACCTTGATATCACCGAGGAGCAACTTAATAAACTTGAGCGACTCCAAAATCTCTGTATACGGTTCATATTTGGGCTTCGTAAATATGACCATGTCTCGGAATACCGCCCTAAACTCAAGTGGCTCCCAATCCGTCTTCGTCGGAATACTCATATACTTTCTGCGGTCTACTGCGTCTTATTTAATGTATCAAGTCCTCCCTATCTAAAAGAACGTTATAAATTTCTTAGCTCTTGTCACGATTTTTCCTTACGGTCCAAAGAAAACCTTTCACTCCAATGTCCTGTACACTCCTCGAAATTTTATGATAAATCTTTTGCTGTTCTAGGAGTAAGACTCTGGAACTCCTTAACCCAGTCCATTATAAGTGCTCAATCTTTAAATGTGTTCAAGAAACAAATTAAGGAACATTATTTGTCTCTTTAACTCCTCTTAGTTATGGTCACTAATATACCTTAAGTATGTTGTCATTTTATATATGGATATAAGTTGTATTTTTTTGTCTTATTCAGTGCACCCTACCCGGTTAATCTTATTTTTATTTTTATTAATTTCCTCTTCTGGGTTGTCTGGAAGAGATTGCTATGTAGCAATAAGACCGCCTTTTGTTTTTCCCTCATTGTTTGTTCATTATTTGTTATATTTATGTTTTGTTGGTGTACAATAAGGAGTATTGTATTGTATTGTATTGTATTGTATTGCATTGTAGTTGTGGGTTCGAATCGTTGACCTTTCAAATTGCCATCATAATTTTACGGTTGGTATGCCTTGTTTAATAGTACAAGTACGAGTCGCTGCCGTCTCTGTAGTACGCTACGAACTGTGTAAATGTTCGCACGCTCGTACCAGCACTCTGCCTTCTACGTAAGCGTGGACACAAATATTCCCCTAAAAGATTATTTATAAACTCGGGTATCGTACACCCTACGATGATGTCGGTACGCGAGTCATCTTGCCGAAGCCCTTGGTCGCTCTTTAAGAGATAGCGGATACATGTTGCATAAAAGATAGTTCCGAGTCCAAAACCATGGCTAGTACCATAGCGTTTCTTACAGTCTTTATAGATTCCCCACAAAGTTTAATAACGGGGGGGGGGTGATGAAGTTCCCCTCTAACGGTCATGATGGGTTTTTTTATGGGGCAGGGTGACAAACGAGCACACAGTCCACTTGATGCTAAGTGGTTGCTGTGGCCCATAGATATCTACATCTATCCTCGATTAATTTTTTAATACGTGAGGACTAAGATGGAATGCCTCTCTTCCAGTAAGAAGGGTCTCCGGTTCTCTACACTCACTATATAAAACACAGCAGCATTACGCTACTATTTTACGCTGGTATGCTGTAAGAGCGTGGTCCTTCCCCGGTCGATCCGACCTATTCGTGCTACAACTATACTACGAATAGAACTGCAGCATGGCTGTACCACGTTTTAAACATTCATAGTTGACATTCTTTCTGTCATTTTTCAATAATAACTGTCGGTTGCAGTTCTTAATGCTGATTTATCACGTGGTTATCAGTGAAGAAAAACATCAAGAGGAAAGCTGACATGTCTGGGAAACAAAAAATAAACATGTTAAATCGGTCAACACAACACAAAATTGGGGTAGTGCGGCGGACACTACCTTACTCTACAAATCCTCTCAGAAATGGGGCGAGGCCTGTGCCCAAAAAATACTGCTATTTTTTGACAAAGGAGCACACAGTCATACATCAACATTTAACCTCGATAAAGAATCCATTTGCAGATTCTTTGTCACCCTTATGGACTAAGATGGGATACTTCGTATTTGTTAAAAAAATAGCAGTATTAAGTTATACAGGACTTGACGACCTCGTTTGTCTAGTCTTCGTAAGTGCGACTGGTAGTCATGTGATTCCGGGTTCGAATCTCACGGGGGCCAAAATTATCAGAAGCAGCACGGGGTTAGCACCCTCCTTTGCGAGTAGTGAAGCATAGCGTTCGTTGTGATGTCTTACGGAGATTCAAAAGGTTGAATAAACAATTTAAAGTTTGGAAAATCCAGAAGTGCACGCCACATAACCATCATTCAATTTTTATAAAAAAAAGATTCTATTCCTGACTTTTAAAATATATTATTTATAATTAATATATTACTGGTCACACTGTGTATAGGAAAAAGACCCATACCAACCGATATCTAAATGGTGAATCTCACCATCATCCTTCACAGTTAGCTACCGTGGGTAAATCTTTGTTTCAGAAAGCACAAGGGATCTGTGACAGAAAACATCTGGCTGGGGAGCTTCAGCACGTCAAACAAGTATTGCAAGACAACAAGCTTCGGGTCCCGCGCCTACGTCACAGTGAACGAGTGAAGCCGGCCACAGTCGAGCGCGCGCCTGCTCTACTACCATATGTCAGAGGAGTCACGGACAAGATTGGCTATATCTTGAAGCGAGCGTCCATTAAGACATACTACAAGCCGCTGAAGAAGATTAGTCAATTTTTACCATCCATCAAATGTAATATTCCTCTACAAGATGCAGGTGCGTACAAGCTAGATTGTGAATGTGGTCTCTCTTAATAGGTCAAACAAAGAGATCTATAAAAACCCGCATGAAGGAACATATAGCTGATGTGAAGCACCGACGCTCCGGGAAGTCTGCAGTCTGCGAACATGTTCAAGATCGTCCCCACCATTACATTAGATTTGATAAACCACAAATTCTCGCAAAAGAACACCGATTCCTACCAAGGATGATACGCGAGGCTATGAAATTAAAAAACATCCAAATTTCAATAGAGAAGATGGTTGGGTGCTACCATCTGCTTGGGATCCTATAATTAACAAAATTAAACCCAAACCCAAGCATACCACTGCAAGACTTCATGATACTCGTACTATAAGCTCGTTTTGCGTAAATCGGACCAAAAATTAATATTAAAAAAACTGAAGGTAGCCGGACTAACTATGACATTGGGACGTCAAACATCTCAGTCCCCCCCGTGACCATGGGTACAGTAAAGCACCCGAAACGTCGGGATAATAATAAAAATAAATTAAATTAATTAAACGCGATAAAATCCGTAAATAGTATTATTCAATGTGTAGTGTTCGCGTAAATTTAAGAAATCATTATATATTATTTATCTACGTTTTTTAAATTTAGCGCTCCCTTATTTTAACAGGTAGTGTCACCTACAGGGGAAAAAAGATTGCTCTCAAAAGATTAAGTGGTGCAATCGTTTTCATGTTTACCAAATTAAATCGATTACACAAAGTATAAAATCGATATAGGCTGTATGGTACATTTGTCCTCTGTCTATCAAGGGCTAAAAACATGAATTTATCAAAATCTAAATTAAAAATCAAATGGAAATCACTAGGTAGAAGTTATATTTATAAAAATAAAAATAATTTTATTAACAAACTACGCGTACTAGGCTATTGATATTATGTTATAGAGAGAACCAGTTGATGTAACTCAGAAGCAAAAAAACCCGATCTCGATACGTCAGTTTGTTCCGGAGTTATCGGGACCACATACAAAATCAGCGTACAGACATTCGGACGTCCACGTAAATTTTTTTCAACCCGTTTTTTAAAAGTAGCTATATAAAATGATTGTTTAGAAAATATATGATGTATAAATTAGATTGTTTTTTTGATATAGGGCCACTCATATTATCGTTTAAGTGCAATATGGTTAAGATATAGGCATATTAATATCCCAAAATTGTTTGACCCTGACGTGTCATGAGTAAAGCACTACCTCAACCGCTTCACGTTATGAGGCGTGCAATTACGTCGTGTAATTCCTGCGTATGTGCTTCAGATGGAGTTGTGGTCACGGCGGGCAGACTCACAGAGCCTAGCCGTCTTTTACTTGTTCAGCTGTAGTGCTGCAGCACGGGCTTTTTAAGTGTATTGTCTTATCTTTAAGATATAGTTTCTTCTTTTTTCTATAATTACTTTTTATTAAATAAACGAGTTTTTTTTTTTGTTTTTTTCGTACCATCGGTTGGACTGTGTTCATTTCTCACCCTTACATTCATGTTAAAAAAAAACTTTGAAAGAACATAGAGAGAACTTGTGCGACTAATTCTTGTCATTAATTTGTAAGCGGAAAAAATCCCGCTCATTTTAACTCTTCCTCATTTAACCTGTAGTTAAATCTGACTGCAAATCTCAATTAAACTTCGGTCCCAAATTAGTCGTTTGTGAACGTTAACTGCAAAGGTCTCATGTAATTCTATTTTATTATAAAAAGAACCTGGGCCTTAGGTCATTTCGTTGATAATTTACTTCCCGAACTAAATTCATCTTTATGCAAATGTCTTATAGAAATACTAGGTGGACCGACAAATGTTATTCTGCTCTTTCCGGTAGATGGCGATAAGAGTTTCATTTCGGAATAATTAGAAATTTATTAGTTTTTGTACCTTAATTTTTTAAATATTTATAAAATTACATCACAGATATTTCGTCCTATTTTGTCACGGGTATTTAAAAAAAACACATATGGAAATTTATGGTTAAATCTTTACATCTGTACAATATAGCCGTAGAAAGCAAAATAGAATGAGAAAAGCAAATTATGCACAAAATATTTTTGGCGGTAGTTGTAAAATAAAATGCACATTGTTCATCATCATCATCATCATTACAGGCCTTCACAAATCCACTGCTGAACATAGGCCTCCCCCAAGTAATGCCACAAAGCACGATCCTGAGCCACCTGCATCCATCGACTTCCTGCATGTCTTACCAGGTCGTCACTCCATCTAGTAGGGGGTCGCCCTACACTACGCCTACCGGTACAAGGCTGACACTCGAGAACCTTTCTTCCCCATCGGTTATCGGTTCTTCGAGCTATATGCCTGGCCCATTGCCACTTCAGCTTTGTAATCCATTGGGCTATGTCGGTCACTCTGGTTTTACTGCGGATATCCTCATTTCTGAGTCTATCACGCAGAGAAACTCCGAGCATAGCCCTCTCATAGAAGGTGAGTGATGTACTCGCCATTGATGTTAATACCGTATCCTTTCCAGTCCAGTAGCTTGAAAACGTCTTCCAACGCAGCGGTGAAGAGTTTCGGGGATATAACGTCACCCTGTCTTACATCTCTCTGCAGTTGGATCGGTTTCAAACTCTGGTCCTGTACTTGGATAGCCATCGTAGCCCTACTGTACAAACACTTCAGCACTTCGATATAACGACAGTTAACTTGGCACCACTGAAGGGACTGTAGCACCGCCCAAATTTCAACGGAATCAAAGGCTTTCTCATAGTCCACATATGCCAGGCAAAGTGGCAGATTGTACTCTTCAGCACATTGTTCAAAATAATTAAATTATTTTTAGTAATTTACAGTATACTAGTTTACATTTTTTGGTATTTTTGTGCATTTAAGTACATAAATAGTAGGTTTAATTCACCTTAATGGTATAACTGTGATAAAGATAATGCTCACGACACACCAGACGTTAAATTTTCAAGTTGAGTTAGCAAATATTCAAAAAGCTACAACAATACTATTGAAACTGGTAAAAGAGATGGAGGTGTCACTTGCGTAGTAATTTACCTTATAAAATATTCATTATTGCTGCACCGCCTCCTATATGTCTATCTCTGCTTAGCCTAATGGTTGACTGGGAGAGAATGCCCTATAGAATTAAGTCCATACGTACTACTTTGTGCATGAAAGTGTAAATAAATACAATATTCGGAACGTGATTTATGCGAGAGTGGAATTGAATAGCGGACGTAACTGACGCGATGAGATGAGATAAGAAATAAATTACACCTGTAGATTTTAGATTTAAAAACTTTTGAAGAGAAAGCTTCTATCGATGCGTTGGGTGCTTTTGGGATGGTGAAAAAGCATTGAACTTGCGTGACTGTCAAAATTTTCTATTGTAGGAAAAGGGTGACAAGCGAGCACACAGTCCACCTGATGGTAAGTGGTATCTGGGCCCCATAGACATCTACAACTAGGCTAGTTTGCGAATCAAAATGCAGATGCGTTGTCAACTTTGAGGATTAAGATGGAATGCCTACTTTCCAGTAAAAAGGGTCTCCGGTCCTCTACACGCACCATACGAAACACAGCAGCATTAAGCTGCTATTTGACGCTGGTATTCTGTGAGAGCGTGGTCCTTCCCCGCTCGAGCTGACCCATTCGTGCTACAACTATACAATTAATATAACTGCAGCATGGCTCTACCACGTAAAAAACACTCAGATACAATTCAATAATAACAATTATTTTTTCTGTAAAACAGATTTTTTTTCTGACATAGTACCTACCTATGACCAAAAGTCATATCAAGCATATCAAGAGTCCACACGTGACTACATTTTGTCGCTGCGATGTGGTGTGGTTGTGGTACGTGGCTCGACCCTTAATAGCATACTAATAAACTAACATTTTAATATTACAGGCAGACGCCACAATTATATTTATTGCTAAAAATGTACCAGGACAAACATCCAGATTCGGAACAATTATTTGTAGGTCATATAAATACATATTCCGTGCGGAATTCGAACCCGCGGCCTCGAGCGCAGTAACTCATTGCTAAGCCACTGCGCCACGGAGCCGTCAAAACTTTCTATCATTTAAATCCATAATTGAAGATAAGATATCCTTTTAACGACAAAAGTACACGGTGAAACAATGGTTGACGGGCGCAAATTTATTAACGTAGGAGATAAGTGCTTCCATCGACGCATCCTGTCAAAATGCTTATATGTTTGTTTGCTTGAAGGAAATTTTAATGGATGGTAGTTTCTTATCGTCTACTAAGAATATCCACTAGCCCACATCATCGCGGGAGTATCGCAAGAGGAAACGGATTAAAATGCAACAGAAGATGTGCAGCAGCAGCTTGCTGATAACAGGTCAGCATAATAAACAGTTGCGGTCCGCCAGCTGGCCTGCAGCGCGTGCTGTCCGCGGTGATTGAGTGCAGAGACAGAGGCAATTAGTGGGAGAGACCTTCGCTTAGCAGTGGAGTTTTGATGAGCTGGTAATGGTAGTGTTATAGTAACCTAACCGTTATAAATGAGAGATACGGTTGAATTCATTATAATATTGTCCTGTATAGTATATTTGTGTATATGTGTGTATACTATGTGTGTCTGGTTGAGCCATGCTGCAGCTATATTATGGTTGTAGCACGAATAATTTGCCCGGACCGAGGAAGGACCACGATAACACAGCATACAAGCGTAAAATAGCAGCTTAATACTGCTGTATTCGTATGGTAAGTGTAGAGATCCGGAGACCCTTTTTTACTGGAAACGAGGCATTCCATCTTAGTCCTCACGGGTGATGACGCATCAGCGTTTTAATTCTGAATCAAGGATAAATGTAGATGTCTATGGGCCACAGCATTCACTTATCATCAGGTGGAGTACGTGCTCGTTTGTTATCCTTATTCTATAAAAAAAAACTTAGGTATTGTTAAGATATGTATGTATATAAATACTTTTTATGATATTATTAAGATATGTATGTATATAAATACTTTTTATGATATTATTAAGATATGTATGTATATAAATACTTTTTATGATATTATTAAGATATGTATGTATATAAATACTTTTTATGATATTATTAAGATATGTATGTATATAAATACTTTTTATGATATTATTAAGATATGTATGTATATAAATACTTTTTATGATATTATTAAGATATGTATGTATATAAATACTTTTTATGATATTATTAAGATATGTATGTATATAAATACTTCTTATGATATTACTAAGATATGTATGTATATAAATACTTTTTATGATATTATTAAGATATGTATGTATATAAATACTTTTTATGATATTATTAAGATCTGTATGTATATAAATACTTTTTATGATATTATTAAGATATGTATGTATATAAATACTTTTTATGATATTTTTAAGATATGTATGTATATAAATATTTTTTATGATATTTATTATATTTTCTGTCACCGCCTTCGTAGTGTTATTTAAGGTTGCTTGGCAGAGAATGCTTTCCTATACTGTTTTCAAGGTTCAATAAAGAAAAAGAAATCGGAATGTGCAGATACTATGAAATTTAAGGCCACTACGACACTTAAACTGAAGTAGCTCATGTGTTAAGCGCATATAAATTTCACAATATGCAAACTACCTGCGTTCGATACCCTCACCAGATGGCAACAATAAAATTTTTAATTGGAATTTCATGTACTGATCTACCATGTGCCCAATGGTGAAGAAAATTATCCTAAGGAAATCTGTATGTGTAAGAAATAAAATATTTCTATGATGTGTGAGGTCCGCCAACACTCACTGAAGCGGCGCAGCGAACTTATTGCTTCATAAACCACTCAGGAATAAGAAGAGGCTTGTGCCCAGCAGTGGGATGAATATAGGCGGTAACTTAACTTTAAATTAATCTATTTTTTTACGGATTTTACCGCGCATAGTAACTATTTTTATATTCGCGATGTTTTGTGCACTTTACAGCACCCATGGTCACGGAGGGGGGGGGGGGGGTTGTGGTGTTCAACGTCCAGATGTCATAGTTAACCGCGGTTACCCACAAATTAAAATTATTTTTTTTGTTCATATCTACGCAATCTTGTAGTTGTATGCTTGGGTTGGGATTTAATTTTATTAATTATATGATCCCTAGCAGATGCTAGCGCCCAGCCACCTTCTCTATTGAAATAAAGATGTTTTTTGATTTCAATAGCCTCGCCAATTATCCTTGGAAGAAATCTGTGTTCTTTGCGAGAATTTGTGGTCTATCAAATCTGATCATCCGGGATCGCCCTCGTCACTACATCAGATTTGATACAAATCCTCGCTAAAAAACACCTTCCAATGATTATTGAATGTGTAGTGTTCGCGTAAATATAGGACATCATTATGTATCTTAAATTTTTTTATTACCACTACAGTTAATGCCGGACTTGGCTTTTAAACGACCACGAATCTTGATTAAAACTTTTACCATACATTATTTTTGTATTGCTTATTAAAAACAAAACTTTATCTCCACGTTATGATTTTCTTCCGCATCTTGAAGGCATGCATACGAGTACATAAATTACACATAGCAAAACATTCAGGCCGTGAGTGACGGTGTAAGAATATCCACTGCCCAATATCGACCCATGGGTGTCGTAAGATGCGACAGAGGGAAACCAATCGGGAGGTGGGCAGCAGCGTCCTCCTAATAACGACCAAAATAATACACTGCTGTTGCTAACCCGCTGGCCAAGCGCGGCAACTGCAGCAGTGACATTTAGTAGGCTGTAACGGTACCGCTAGACATCCAGGCCAGGGACAATTATTTTTGGCCATACATACACTTTTTCCATGCGGTATTAGAACCGCACTCCGCAGGCTCGAAGCGATTAGTCGCTGTGCTACTAATTGAGGTAATAAGAAGTAAACGTGTAACTTCTTTTAGACGTTTGATTTTACTGCCCAGTTATTCTAACTTATAACACTATATTAACGTGGGGGCTACACTACACTACAGCGGAATGAAAGGGAAAGGGGGTAAAATTAAACATGAAATTATTCTCATTTTATGTACATTCTCCATTAACCGTAATAGCGTAAGTAGTATAAAAATAATATACCCGATTTATTAAGAGCGGGAAGCGTGATCTTGTCAATTCAACGGAAACCCAACTTCTCCGCTTACCGTTTAAAGTGCTTTGACTTTGAGCATTGGGTGACAAACGAGCACGCAGTCCACCAAATGGTAAGTGAATGCTGTGGCTCATAGACATCTACATTTATCCTCGATAAGGATTGAAATGCAAATGCGTTATCTCCTCTGAGGTCTAAGATGGCCTCGTTTCCAGTAAAATGGGTCTCCGGACACAGCAGCATATTGAACCCCGGTCGACCCTTCCCACTTTTCATTTAAAAAATGTGAGTGACAAAGGGCTCACACAATCCACCAGATCGTAAGTGGCGTCGTCGTTTCCTGATACTATTGCATATAGACATCTAAATTTATCCCCGATTACGAGTCATAATGCAGATGCGATGTAACCCTTAAGGATCTTAGCTGGAATGCCTCGTTCCGCCTCCCTCATGGATTGCCTCATGACTTTTTATTGTTGCCATGCTTGGCAAACGGGTAGATAATAATATAGCAGCATAATACTACTGTGTTTCGTACGGTGAGTGTAGAGAACCGGAGACCCTTTTTACTGGAAACGAGGCATTCTATCTCAGTCCTCAGGGCTGGCAACGCATCTGCGTTTTGATTCTTAAATGAGGATAAATGTAGATTTCTATAGGCCACAGCATCCACTTACCATCAGTTGGACTATATGCTCGTTTGTCACCCTTATTCTATAAAAATAACCTAAGTACCTTGTACTTAGTATTTATTACTCTGTGACATCATATTGTATAATAGCTTGATGTCAGTCGACCGCAATGAGGGCACGACAGCCATGTTGTTAATGCCACCTCATCGATAATGAGGATTAAAACTTTACTCATAACGCTTGAACGTTAACACTCATAATATCATGAATGGCGCAAAAATGTAAAGTATTCAAGAGATGGCTAATTTGCAAAGAAATGGCTCCTCGAAACTTTTCTCATAGCAGGAGGGAGCGCACGAACAATTTAGATTAACGAATCTCTAAGATGTAACTGAAGTCAAGTGAGGTGTTTTGTTTACAGATTTTGTCTATCATTATTTCCTTAATTTTTTTAACTCAGCAGTAAGTTAAACATCCATACATATAAATGAAGAAGAAGAAGATTGTCTGCAATGCCGAAATATCTGTTTTATATTGAGCTGAGGGGGTTATTTACATGTCATTAGGAGAATGATTAACATTAAATAAAAGTATTAATAAAGATTTCATCGCGTTTAATTAACAAATTTTTAATTTCCGACGATTCGGGTGCCTTAAAGCACCCATGGTCTTAGATGACTGACGTGAAAACATCCTAGTTTCAATAGATAATATGGATGGGTGCTGCTGGACACCACTCACCTCAGTCACCCGTAACTATGGTTGCTGGAAAGCACCCGATACGCCGGGAATTAAAACTCATGTAGGTACATTAAACGCGTTAAAATCCGTAAAATGTAGTTTTAATCAATTTTTCTCGCAGTTTGCATTTCCGCCTACCTATCATAATATATGTATTAGTATTATACTTATAATCTTATACGTATGGTGTATTAGTCTTAGTGTGCGTAGAACGCTCCCCCTCACAGTGGGTCCCGCTCGGCCACGGACACCCGATCGCAAATGGACAAAACATTACTAGGGATCTGCGGAATTGACGTATGATTACTGACTTTTGCTAAGTGTGAGCAATATATTTATAACAGGCACTACTCGTTAATATATTGATGACATATTTTTTTATGTGAGTTCAGCGATAATTTTGTATCAAGTTATGCGATTGCAATGATATTTTTTGCTTGAAAAAAAAAACTTAGTTGTGGTTCTATATAATTGCCCTATGAGATCGATATCGCTATTGATCCATGCGAAAATATTTAATTTCATAAATTGCAATGGCATCTGTAAGACTTATGAGAGGCAGCTCCGTGGCAGTTGAGTTGCGAGCTGAGAGCGACGGGTTCCAATCTCGTACAGAACAAATATTTGTATCACCTACAAATAATTGTTCATGGTGTGGAAGTATGTCTTTGTGTAATTCGTGTATGTAAACTGCCTCCACGAAACACGAGCAAATAGCAGCTAACACTTTAAAAAAAGTTTTACCATGACAACATCTGTCGATGATTATATTATTTTTGTTCGTGTGTAGTTTACTTTTTTTAACAGTTTATAGAACACTAAATTCACGCTAGCAAAGAGGCGGGAAAAGTTAATATAATTTGTTATACTAAATCAATAACCAAAAATGAATTTTGTCTGAGACCCCACGGGCAGAACTTACGAGTGTTCGTTCTTTATATTTCACTTATATAATACAGTAATATGAATGAGCTAATAGGTCTTGATCTAGACATTTTTATGAAATAAACATCAAGAAATTCTATATAAATGTTACCTGTACCATAGGTAACGCTCAGGGGCTTAGCGCTCGTTGCAAATTTCACAGTACGCGGACAACCCGGGTTCAATTCCCACCGGCTCCAATGAAATTGCTAATCACAATTTTAAGTGCTGATTTACAACGTGCTCAGTGAGAAATAATAAATATATTTCGAAGACATGTGGAATCCGCCAACACGCATTGTGGTAGCGCATCTAACGTTTCTTTGCCTTTAACCCCTCTCAGATGTGAGAGGAGGCCTGTGTCCAGCAGTGGGACACGTATAGAGGCTGTAGATTTACTTTATTATTTATCATAGTTTATCTGCATCGTAGAGGTAAAAAAGTAAAATAAAGTTACAGCCTATATATACGTCCCACTGCTGGGCACAGGCCTCCGCTCATTTCTGAGAGGGATATTATCTTAGGTTATGGAAATACCTGATCCATACGGAATTTTATTAAAAATTACAGAAAAACTACCGCGCTGAAGAGTCGAAAGTTGCTTAAAAATGTTCTTGAAGCATGATTAAAGTTATCGTCGTGAGTCTGTGAATTGATCACTGCTGTACTTTAGAATTTCGTAGGGAAAGGTTACAGTAATCGCTACGTTGGGTAATAGGATAGGAAACCAAACGTAACGCTCTTAAATGCTGCTTCCATCACTTATGCAGATCCCATAAAATCCATCGGGAAATTTCTTTAGTCAGCTCTTACTGCATCCACGGCATGAGACAGGGTGATGAATGTATTTTCTTAGGTTGCCAACGTACGGTAAAAATAATATCTCACTCGTATTTCTATTTAATTCATTTCATGTTGTTTAGAGAGGATTATGCTAAAGGAGGAATGTTATAAGAGATAAACCATAACTGCGTGAGGTTCTTTTTTGTAGGATTGGGTTAACA
Source organism: Parnassius smintheus behrii (assembly GCA_036936625.1). Lineage (NCBI taxonomy): Eukaryota > Metazoa > Arthropoda > Insecta > Lepidoptera > Papilionidae > Parnassius > Parnassius smintheus. The sequence goes on from JAUPFT010000025.1 coordinate 31,987,012, forward strand.
ACGGGCACACAGTCCTCCTGATGGTAAGTAGTTGCTATGGCTCAAGCGTTGTCAGGCGTTAGGATTAATATGGAATGCCTCGTTTCCAGTAAAAAGGGTCTCGGGTTCTCTATACTCCATTTTACGCTGGTATTCCGTGTGAGCGTGGTCCTTTCGTCGGTGTAGCAGACGCATTCGTGCTACAACTATACTACCAATATAACTGCGGCATGGTTTTTTCTCTTATAGAGTTCCACCCAGCTAATTCACAGGTAGGACTCTGGTGATATACTGATGGTAGAACTTGTAACAAGTAGATAAACATACGTGTTTACGTGGTAGAGCCTTGCTGCAGTTATATTAGTAGTATAGTTGTAGCACGAATGGGTCGGCTCGACCGGGGAAGGACCACGCTCTCACAGAATACCAGCGTGAAATAGTAGCTTAATGCTGCTGTATTTCGTATGGTGAGTGTAGAGAACCGGAGACCCTTTTTACTGGAAATGAGGCATTCCATCTCAGTCCTCATGGGTGACAACGCATCTGCATTTTGATTTGCAATGGATGATAGATGTAGATGTCTATGGGCCACAGCAATCACTTACCATCAGGTGGACTGTGTGCTCGTTTGTCACCCTATTCTATAAAAAAAAAAAACGTGTTGACAACACATTCATTATTTTGTTTTTAATTGAGGATAGATGTGAATGTCAGAATGAAAAACGTACGTACAATCCACCTATTATATTTAAGGACTACTTTTCCGCCCAAGAAGGGTATGTCTCTGTTGAACATAGGCCTCTCCCAAGGAGTGCCACAAAGCACGGTCCTGAGCCACCTGCATCCATCGACTTCCTGCATATATTACGTCACTCTATCTAGTAAAGGGTCGCCTTACACTTCGCCTATCAGTACGAGGCTGCCACTAGCGAACCTTTTTTCCTCATCGGTTGTCCGTTCTTTGAGCTATATGGCCGGCCCATTGCCACTTCAACATACTAATCCGTTGCGCTACGTTGGTCGCTCTGTTTCTACCGCGGTAATCCTCAGTTCTAAGTTTATCTCACAGAGTAACTCCGAGCATAGCCCTCTCCATAGCTCGCTGAGCGACTTTGAATTTCTTATCCAGCCAGCAGTGAAGGACCACGTCTCAGATTCATAGGTCATCACAGGCAACACGCACTGGTTGTACAATCTAGTTTTGAGTTTTTAAGGTATGCCTGATGAGAATACGTGTCGTAATCTTTTAAACGCTGCCTAGCCGAGTTGAATCCGTCGATTGACCTCTCGGTCGAAGTTGCACTTACCTAGTTGGACTATTTGTCCCAGGTAAACATAATCGTCAACAACTTCGAGCTTGTGTGAGTGTAATGTTCACACATAACTTTTGTTTTCTCCGTGTTTATCTTAAGACCTACTCGTGACACACTATTGAGGTCATAGAGCATAGTGTTTGGGTTCTCCAGCGATTCTGCCATCAGGACTATACCGTCGGCAAATCGAAGGTAAGTGATCTACTTACCATTGACATTAATACCGCATCCTTTTCAGTCTAGTAGCTTCAAAACGTCTTCCAATGCAGCGGTGATAAGGTTCGGGGGTATTACGTCACCGTGTCTTACACCACTCTGCAGTTGGATAGGTACTCTGTTTTTGTACTTGGATAGCCATCGTAGCCGTACTGAACAAACACTTCAGCACTTCGATATACTGACAGTTCACTTCGCACCGCTAGAGGGACTGCATCACCGCCCAAATTTCGACATGAGTATAGATACTACCCTCCTGTCGGTCGGTCAGTTAGGGTCTGAAAAATATTAAAAAAAGTATCAGGATAATCATTCCTTCTTAACCCTCAGAGATTACAAAGCATCCGTAGCCTCCTTAGTTTGAAGTTTTTTTACGGAAGAGGAGAAAACGCGCATACGGCTCACCTGACGGCAATTGATCGGTAACGCCAGGGAAATCGTGGAGTGAGGTTAGATAACTTAGTTAAGTGCTTACAAATAAATTCTTTGCAACCTTATTAGTTATCATAGAAACCGTACATTTAACCGTGATAGTGGCGTGCAATACCTTTAATTATATACTAAACTATTATTATAATTACTAAATTGTATGAAATAAACAATAAATAAGTATATGAATTATGATATATTCATCAATAGATAATTAATTACATGTTTGCATTCATTTACTTAATAGTGTGGTTGAAACCAAAAATGTTTCATTATTTAAGAATAGTAACATTGAAAATCTTGTACGAGCATCAGCCACCCTACACAATAATTTCCTTAGATATCGCCTTGAGTTATATTACATTTTGTCAGCCATGTGCTTTTTGCAATAACTTACGACATTATACCTTTAAGATATAGCTCTGTGATGATTTTCGAGGTTTAATTATGTCACCAATGTTACTGAGTAGAACTTCCTTACTGCCGGGAGACCGTTCTTTGTAAATAGAATAACGGTGACAAGTGGGCAGACAGCTCACCTGACGGTAAGTGGATGCTGCGTCCCATAAACATCTAAATCTATTCTCGATTAAAAATAAAAATGCAGATGTGTTGTCGCCCCTGAAGATTAAGACCGTAGACCCTTTTTATTGAAAAAGGGCATCTATTTCAGTAAAAAGTGTCTCCGGTTCTCTACACTCACCCTACGAAACACAGCAGCATTAAGCTGTTATTTTACGCTGGTATTCTGTGAGAGCGTGGTCCTTTCCCGGTCGAAGCGATTAACTCGTGCTACAACCATAATATAGCTGCAACATGGCTCTACCAAGTAAAAAAGCTTACTGATAAATTGGCTATGTAGTAGTATAGTTGTAGCACGGGGTAGCACGACCGGGAAAGCACCACGCTCTCACGGAATATCAGCGTAAAATAGTAGCTTAATGCTGCTGTGTTTAGTATGGTGAGTGTAGAGAACCGGAGACCCTTTTTTTTTCATTATATCTTAGTCCTCACGGTTGACTACGCATTTGCAATTTGATTCGTAATCGAGGATATGTCCATGGGCCATAGTCACCACTTACCATTAGGTGGACTGTGTGCTCGTTTGTTATCTTTCTCCTATAAAAGAAGTTGACAGCCTTTTTAAATGAATCCTTAGACGCGAAAGTTCAAAACAATAGACCTCGTTAAGGCTTGTTGATTTTCCTAATAATAAAGATCGTGCTAAGAATGAAAAGCATTATAAATATTATCTCTGCGAACTGATTTGAAATAATTGTAATTTGACGGATGGATACCTTATTACTAAGAACATTCTTTTAATTTATTGATTAAAAGTTACGTCAGTACGTTTTGCGTCAGAGAAAAGATTAATTTATATAATGGACAATGACACCGTGCAGTGGCGGTGTAAGAATATCCACTGCACCAGCTCGTGGGTGTCGTGAGAGGCGACAAAAATAAACTAATCGGGAGATGGGTAGCAGCGTCGTTTCCAGTAAAAAGGGTCTTCCCTATATGGAACACAGCAGCATTAATTGATACAGGAGAAAATCCCTTTGTAGCGGAAAAGTACTTTCAAATAAATAAATAATAATAATAATAATATCCTTTAAATAATAATAGTCGGTTACAAAACCGTGTGGTGGCAGAGTCAGAACTCTACCCCATATCTTCCCGTGGGTGTCGTAAGAGGCAACAGTGGGAGAATCAGAAGATGGGCAGAAAAAAAAAGAAAATCAGAAGATGGGCAGCAGCGTCTTGTTGACCACAATTAAAAAAAACTTTTGCCGACCCATTTAGCAAGCGTGGCAGCTATAGAAATAGTCCCCCTCACGAGGCAATCTATGGGGAGGCCTTTGTCCAGCAGTGGACTTCGGTAGGCAGTAATGTACAAATGTTCTATAATTTAGTAAAACATTTAAAAATGGTCACAATTTTTAAAATCTTACTAACGAATGAAAATTTAAAACAATACGCATCATTAAAGGGTTTTGATTTTTCTGTTTTAATTGGTCGTTCAAGGAATGAAGGTGATTATTAAATCATGTTGCTACAAGTTTATTTCTATTCGTGAACATAATAAATGATAATATCTCTTGCAAAAATATTACTGGCTAATAATAAAAAATACAAAACATATTTGAAAAAAGAATATGTAACATATTTCTTTTTAATTATTTGCGCACGTCAGTACAAGAGGATTTATCTGGTCGAAATTGTCGAGCATTTTAAAAGGTACCTAACGAATGAAATAGAGAGAAACAAATCAGGAGATAGACAGCAGCGTCTTCCTAATAACGACTAAAAATAAAAAAAACTGCTGTTGCCAACCCGCTGGCCAAGCGTGGCAACTGTGGCAAATATCCCCCGATGGTGATCTATGGCGGGGGCTTGTAATCCGCAATGGACTTTAATAGGCTATAACAGACAATGATATCAGTTTCTTTTGAGTTTTATTATAATGCGATTATAATTAATGAAGTAATTAGCAACGGGTCGGTAAGATAGGTTTTCGAGGAGCAGCCTCGTACCGGTAAGCACAGTGTAAGAAAGACGACAATGTATGAAACTAGACGAAGTGATAGTAAGACAAAGAAGTATACGGGTGGCTAAAGATCAAACTTTTTGGCATTTTATACTCTAATTTTGTATACTTTTTTGTGTAGTTTTGTATATTATAAAACATGCTTTGAGTTTTATTAGCTATATTACTTATATTTTTGATAAGGAATATCATTGGCCTTAAAAATGACAAAAGTTAATACCTGCAGAATTTATTACGCCGTTTGTTTGTCGAGCAGAATAACCTTATTTTGAAACGACAGTTTATTACATGCATGTTGACGTTTGATATGTCGCCATGTAGCAGCGGAGTAAGAAAATCAACTACGCCAAATCATCTCACGGGTGACGTACGTGTGTCAAAGGCAAGAAAACCAGGAGATGGACAGCGGCGTATTCAATCAAATAACAAATAAAAAAATATAAATTGCGGTTGCCAAGCCGTTAGCAATGCGTGGCGAATATAGCAATCATTCACTGCTGGCCGTATGAGGACGCTCAAGGTCGTTCAGCGAGCTATGGAAAGGACTCGGAGTTTCTCTGCGTGATAAACTTAGAAATGAGGATATCCCCAATGACCAACTGATTACTAAGTTGAAGTGGCAATGGGCCGGCCATATAGCTCGAAGAACCGACAACCGATGGGGTAAAATGGTTCTCGAGTGGCAGCCTCATATAGGCGTAGTGTAGGGCGACCCCCCACTGGATGGAGTGACAACCTGGTAAGACATGTAGTAAGTCAATCGATGCAGGTGGCTCAGGATCGTCCTTTGTGGCATTCCGTGGGGGAGGCCTATGTTCAGCAGTGGACTTGTGAAGGGCTGTAGTGATGATGAAGATTTTGAGGCCTATTTTCAGTGAACTTTGATAGACTGTAACAGGAACGAAAAAAAATTGTTGTAAATACAACAATTTTTTTTCGTTCCTGTTACACCACAACCAAAAACCAAAAACTTTAGACTTCGTGGTTTAAGTTCAAATGAACTTAGACCACGAAGTCTAAAGTTTTTGGTTTCACGCTGCTTGTATTTCTCTCACGTAAAAGCAATAACAATAACTCACCTACTTTTCAGCGTAGAAGGTTATAAAGCGATCTTTGCGACACCACAGAACATAAATCATGTTTATTCGGCGAGATTTCTCAACGTGTTAAGAGAAACAGGTAAAAGAAGGGGTGAAAACACCATTTGTGAACAGTTATGCATCCTAAATTGTCTGCACCGGTGTTGTCGTACTGAAAACTGTCTGTATATCTGTGTTACTATATTATTATGTACTTTTTCAACTACTCAGATACAGTAATAATAGTGATAACGAAATCCAGGAAAATAAACAAGGTTTCTCTATTAGTTAACAAGTTTAAATATTATACTAAACGAAAGCTGTATAAGAAACATTGTTATAATATTTATTAATATTTGGTTTTGGTTTGGTAATAAGGTGGTTGTTTCCAAGCTGTTTATTAAATAAGTTTCGTACGTAGTTTGCAAAACCTGTATTTTATTGTATAACTTTATCGTGGTTTTAGTATATACATGTAACGTAGAGGTAGTTTAAATACATAATTTTCACAAGGACAAAAATACAGACCATTGTCAGTGCATAGTTACAGCTTATCAATATATAATCTCGTTGTGTAATTGAAATAAATTATTTTAGATATAGGCATACATACATTTTTATTATTTTATAACGATTAATTTAAAAAACATACTTTAATTCTAATCTAAACTATTGAAAAATCTATGGTAAATTATAATACCCAATAATTTTCAATAGTAATATGTACTTAAATGGCGTAGCGATACAGGTACGCTACGGCGTGGCCGCTGATCATGTCCAAATTAAGCAATGATCTACAAATATCTTCAAGTAATAAGATAAAAAGTATTGATTATATACTTTTTGAAATAAGAGTATTGCAATTTCATATTAACGATTTTTTTTTAATAAAACGAATGCCGACCGATTTTATAAATTAATTGTCTGCGCGTGTGAACTATTAGAGAAAACGACGAAACAAGTGCTTTGATGTCGATATAAACCTCAAGTTCTTTTGATCGCTTAGGCGCCTTATGAACTTGAGTGGCTGTCGTCATCAACTGTCCGCTGGGTTGAGCTGTCGTCAAAATCTCCCAAGATCTTCGTAATGTGACGCATCAGCATATTTTGAAGAAAAGAAAAAAAAGCGCGGGAACCTTGAAACTGGACTGATAAATCTATATGGATTAAAACTCATAAAGATTATATTATAAAGACGACTTGGCTTTAACCTTTGCGGTTTTTGAAAGTATATGAAGAATTAAAGAAAATAAGAATTGGCTTCGGCCTTTATGGATTTTGAAGAGATGGAAAGAAGAAAAATAAGACTTCGTTCCGGCCTTTACACTTCAAAATTCTATTTATTCAAATTAAACAAAAGGCTGTATGGCTTAGTTCTTTTGCCTGCTATCTCAAACGAATAATAAAAACAACAACAAAAACAAACTACAAATGTAAACAAACAGGGTAGTACCGCAACAATTGTACAGTTGCGAATAAAAATTCGTCGAATATAAATAAAAATGAACGTACAAACAGTAATGCGTTTAGCGCAGTGTACTGTATATTGTATGTTTTAGAAAATAAAGTTAGTCCTCGTTGGTAACCCAACCCACGCGTTTAATTTATAAGAGGTAGGCTTTAAAAAAAATTCCTTTTCAACTAACTGAATGAAGGAGGAGGTTCCCAATTCATCTGTATTTTTATGTGTTTTTTTTTGTTTGAAAGCTGGTGTTTCTCATGTGGTCCCATATAAATTTGGTCAAGATCTCACCAGTTCCTTTTGAGTATTTAATTGACTTCGACTACATTGATGTTCTTATTTTATTTCTGTTGTAATTTTTTTAATGTTACCACTTGATTGTACTCCAATATATTGACAGCGTTTTTGCGTGAGACAACTATGTAACTAACAATGATTTTTGAATAAAAGTTCGATGGGCAATACCCCGTGCCCATGGGTGCTGGAAAGTACCCGAAACGCAAGAAGTTAAAATCAAACGCGATAAAATCCTTAAAAGTAATTTCATTCAATGTGTAATGTTCGCGGAAATACAAGGAATCATTCATCATTTTCATCTTAGTCTGAGTACGGTTTTGGTTTTTAGTTACGTATATATTATTAAATACTCACTTTCGCATTATTACATTCTATGCTCTCACAGAATAACATCTGAATTGGAGACCCAATTTACTGGAAACGAGGCATTCCATCTTAGTTCTCACGGGTGACAAGTGACAACGCGTCTGTACGTAATCAAGATTAGATGTAAATGTCTATGAGCTACAGCAACCACTTACAATCAGGTGAACTGAGTACTTGTTTTTCGCCCTATATATTTAAAAAATTACGCAGTTTACAATTATTACTTAACAGAACAGTTCAAAATCCATACATTATATATCGTATCCGAATCTTATTTAATAATTCAAACATTTGTTGCACGTAAATATTTAATATTGTAAAAATCAAATAATGATAATGAACTAAATATATAGTAAAATAAGTATAGATTTTAGTAAAGTAAGTTTAGATCAGACACGCCTGTTGGTCTAGTGGTTAGTGACCCTGACTGCTATGCCGGAGGTCGTGGGTTCGATTCCCACCCAGGACAAATGTTTGTGTGATGAGCACGATCATTTGTTCTGTATCTGGGTGTAATTTATCTGTGATATTTATGTATTAAGAAATATATAAGTATGTTTATCAGTTGTCTAGTACCCATAACACAAGCTCTGCTTAGCTTGGGACTAGATGGCGTTGTGTGATAAAAAAAAAGAAAAAAAAAGATTTAAAACTTATAGTGTTGCCACTGTTTGTGACACCATGTACCATAGATACTTATATCTGGTGACGCCATTTGTCCCTTCGAATCTGGCTCGGATGAACCGGAAAATGGTGACGCTAATGGTTCCTGGGTTCGACTCCAAGGTGGGACCAAAATCAATTATGCGAGATCAATTATATGTAGACTATCGTACACTATTACTGTGGAAAAAACAGTATTGAATAATCTATATTTTTCCTTGTGTCCTTCAAGAAATACATGGAGCGGAAAAATATTCTATGAACATAATTGCATTCATTAAGTTTCACGACAAACAAGCGAGATACTGGTTTTGTACGTTTAACGTGGAGATATTGGATCTATTTTAGAAATTACATTGGTTTGTTAATGATTCTTATTATCATCATAATAATCATAAATATTGATCAAAAGCCAACTACTGCAAAATAGACCTCCACAAGGAATGTCAGAAAGCACGGTCAATGTAATATACAGGGGTTGGTAAGTCTCTGCATCTGCTTCCGTCGACTTCCTCTGCATATTATTTTGCATGTTATTGGCAGGAGTGACAGCTTTGTACCGGCAGGCGAAGTACATACAGTACTTCTCCTGCCGTAGTACTTTGTGACATTCCTTGGGGGTCGCCTATATTAGGCAGTGGACTTGTGAGGAGCTTTCATCAAAAAATAAAGGGATATTTTTAACGTTTATTATGGAATAAAAATCGGACGTTAAAAAGTGAAAAGAATCCTATACTATTAAACGAGCAATTCTTATATATATATATATATATATATATATATATATATATATATATATATATATATATATATATATATATATAATCGGGATCTCGGAAACGGCTCCAACGATTTTCATAAAATTTAGTGAGTTTCCAGGGAGTTTCGGGGATAATAAATCGATCTAGCTAGGATTTATTTTTAGAAAATGTCTTTTTGTCCGTGTTTTTAGGCAATGAAAAACTGCTACAATATCGTTAGAATAAGAAGGTAAATTTTGACTTTTAATTTTTTTCCAAGTTCATTTTTTGAGAAAATCTATTTTTCCAGCTCTTTTTTAGTATTTTTTAAAACACGAAAATTTAAATTAAAATAATATGTCACACAGCTGGGCACAGGCCTCCTCTCATGTCTGAGAGGTTTTTAGAGCAAGAAAGTGTCCGCCGCGCTGCCCCAAAGCGTCTTAGCGAACTTAACATGTCTACGCAATATTTTTTTCTTATTTCATTGACATGCTGGTTTCCTCAAGATGTTTCCTTCACCGACGTGCACGTAGAAAATCAGCACTTAAAAATGGGATTGACAATTTCATTGGTGCCGGCGGGGATCGAACCCGGGATGCTCACGTACTGTAAAATTTACAGCGAGTGCTGAGCGCCTGGACAACCACGGTAACAGTTATATAATAAAATTCATCCCCTATTTTGCCCAGTTGGAGGTAGTAAGTTATTAAAACTTTACTTGATATATCCCATAGTGGCCTCTTTCGACGCAAACAGCGAAATGAGAGGAGAGGGACTCTTACAATGTTACCAGTCAACTGTTATGTACATATTAATATTTATTTCGTTCATCCATCCATTGCAGGCTATTAAAGTCCTTTACTGAACAAAACCCTTCAATAGAGTGCCTCATGGGGGGGATTTTGCCACAGTTGCCACGCTATGCAGGCGGGCTGGTAACCGCAGTTTTTTATTTTATTTTGAGTTGTCATCGGGAGGACGCTGCTGCTCGTCTCCTGTTTTTGTTTCCCTCTGTCGCCTCTAGCGACACCCACGGGATGATATGGCAGTGATAATTCTTAGTTACGTACATATAAATTGCTGGTATACAACGAAGGTGGGTTTTAAATGACATTCATGGACTGACATAATAATTCAACCTAATTTCTAAATGTCAAAACCAGTTGTGCCCTAAATCAGAACCCTCCTTTAAAGTCGGCAACCCTTTTAACTTATTCGTATATCAAAGCTGTATAGCTTCTACAATACCCTTATACAAGATAGCAATTCCTTTTGAACTCTATACGGGAAGGAGTAAAAATCAAATGAAATATATATATTCATAAGTACTAGTGTCGCGTCTGGTCGCAACACGGTCATTTAAATGGTTTAAGAGATTTGCATAGGAAAATCATATGTGCATGCTAACTTAATATACTTATTTTAAAGGGAACGTACAGACATGATGTTTTGCACATCTATGGCACAACTATTTTGTATATGGGTGAAAAAATTACTCACAGTCCACTTGATAGTACGTGGATTCTGTGCCCCATAGACATCTACAGTTAACCTTATTTTAGCGATATTGATATTTTACTACCACACATTTGTGCTTTAAAATATATTAAGAAAAAATTACATATATTACAAATTTAACATTTGTTGCAACATTCTTTTATACAGTTTAGAACCTAGGTTTTTTTACGATACTATTTTTTTCTTTTCAACTCGTTACCAATTGTTTATATTAATATGTAGTATACGGTGTTGAATGTACATATACTATACCTACTTCTTTTGATAATACTTTTATAAATACCTTTCTAAATTTGTTTGTATATCTTGATAAAGGAAATAAATAAAATAAAATAAACCTCGATCAAGAATCAAAATGCAAATACATTGTCACCCCTGAGGACTAAGATGGAATGCCTCGTTTCCAGTAAAAAAGGGTCTCCGGTTTTCTACACTCACCATACGAAACATAGCAGCATAGAGTTGATATTTTGTACTGGTATTCAGTGAGAGCATGGTACTTCCCCGGTCGAGCCGACCCATTCGTGCTACAACCACAATACGAGTATAGCGTCAGGACGGATATAACACGTATAAAACCACTTTTAGAATAATATTTCATTCAACTTCTTTTAGAATAAAACACTTAAAAATGTACAACGTTTTTCGATATTCAAGTATTAACATAATAATGATGCTCTGTGGTGTAGGGTTCAATCCCCGCACGGGACAACGTCACTTTTTTCGGGTCATCATGTGTTATGTACTATCAAACTTTAGGAAACAAATTTAGATGCCGTGGTTATTATAGCTCCGACTATTGAAATGAAGTTTCAATCCTGACTCTACACAATGCTGGAAGGTTGCCAACTTGTCTACGCATTGAGTGTTTTCTGTTAAGGCTACTTAGTCCTCAGAGACACAAATCATAGTGTCGCTTCTCTTGCCAAACTCTTAAAAGTTTCACAAAGCTGTAAAACATAGAAAACATAAGAAGCTAAACCTATGTTCCTGTTAAATCCTAGAAGTAGAACCTGTTAGATCCGGTAAATAAAGGTAAACGATATAATAATCAAATAGGTTAATTCGCAGAATAGTCACAATTAGATAATTGATTATTTTATGTGAGCTTTCGCGATTGTACTTGAGATCAAATTAGAGACAGCCGCGAGAGTATGGCTTACACCCGCTCCCCGGCAGGTCCCGCTACCCGCCATCGTCTTCTTTGCTTTTTTTATAGAATAGGGGGCAAACGAGCATGCGGTTTACCTGGGAAACACCAGAGGAATTGCAGATGCGATGCCGGCCTTTTAGAAAAGAGTTCCTTTCTTGAAGGAAGGAAAATTCGCCGGTAGTAAACAATTCGACAGAGAAGTTGTACGAAGAAGAAAACTTCTAGTACAACATACAGTAGTGGACCGCCAAGCATTCAGATGGTGAGGATGGTATCGGGAATTTTGACGCAATGTGCGTTCGTGAAATTAGGCGGCTAAAAATAATCTGAACCATTCCTCAGAACACTCCCCATGGTAGATACGATAGAAAACGCAAATGAATGCAACATTCCTACGCAGAGCCAGTGAATTGAGCCGATCAGAAAGAACTCTATCGTTGACGATTCGAATGGCTCTGCGCTGGATGCTGTCAAGTGGAAGGAGCTGGCACTCGGGGGCCCCGGCCCAGAGATGAGAACAGTATTCTAGAGAGGCCGAAATTGCGCTTTGTAAAGTTGCAAGCTATGTGCCAGCATGAAATACTGCCTCGCTCTGCTGAGCACGCTTAGCTTTTTAAAGGCCAATTTGGTCTTCCTGTCCAAGTGACCACGAAACTGCACACTATTCGATATGTCGACGCCGAGGATTCTGATGCTAGCTGAGGCAGTAAGGGAAGTGACTTCAAACAAAGGAGATACGACACAATGGTTTTTTTATCGGTTAACGCGCAAACTTGTGTCTTCTGGGGATTGCATAGAACTAGATTTAGTCGCCCCCAATCCGAGACTTTGTTAAGCAAAAACTCAACTTCAGACACAAGTTTGTTCCGGTACTCATTGTGTGAACACCATCGATAAACTGATCCAAAATATTTAGACATCCTTGATGTGAACTTAAAACAAGACACCATGGATTTTTTAAGGTCGTAGGGTGTCCTTTTTACTATAGGACTTTATACTTTTAGTTTTAAGGTTATACTTCTTATCTGACACAATATGTTCGCCAACAGTGAATCCATTTATTCAAATGGTGGTAACGCATCAGTATTTTAATTCTTAATCGAGGATAGATTGAGATGTCAATGGATCACAACATCCACCCACATTAAGGTGGATCGTGTGGCGTTTGTCACACTAATTCCATAAAAAAGGGTTTATTTAGTTTATCCATCCCAAGAAACCCAATCCAGGGTGGATTTTCAGAAACGTGTGTTCGTTTATCCACCCCAGATGAGGTGCATAAACGGAATTCACTTTTGATTGTTGTTCCGCGTTTCCACCCCAAGTTCGACAGAAAGTATATTCATACTTTAACATATTATTGATAAATTTTTAATAGCCACAAACTTAAACAAAAATCATATTACGTACGTACATTAAAACCAAATTAAACCTCCTTGTTTTAAATAATAATAAGTAATTTATAATTTCTACAATACGTCCAAGAAATCACCAATATTGAGTACAATATATTTATTATTGAGTAGCGCAATTGTATATCATGTATAAATTCGTTTCTCAATAAAAGACATTTAAAACTGTGTCTAGTAGTGTACTATTTCCAATGAAAAATAAACAATAGTATATAATAGTTATATAACAGTTAACAACATTATACTTGTTAAATTTAAATACCTACTTCAATAAAATATAATTGAAATTAATTGCAGTAAACATCGATAGTAGTATAATAAGTCTATCGCAGTAAAATATTTTTTTCATAATACAATTAAAAATATTTCAGTTTCAATCTTTAAGCAAGAAGTTTTGAGCGTCTTGCGCCTTAATGCGTAAAAAAAATCCACTTCTTAAGGTGGAAAAGAGGGGAGCAATTTTTAATGGTTTGCTTTATTGAACTGAAGTAATAAACTAACTAACATAATATAACACATTTCACCTGATGGAAAGTGGACTGATTACAGAAAGAGGGTTACAGATGCGTTGTCACCTCTGAGGACTAAGATTTTCCATCTTAGTAGTTTGTGTTATTACACTGGCTCTCTACACCCTTCAGACCTGAACACAGCACGCACAGTTATTTGCTAGCAGAAATAAATTTATACACCTGTTATGTAACTGATAGGACGACATTTTAGTTGATAACTTAGATTTTTTTATAACATTGGGTGACAAACGAGCACACAGTCCACCTGATGGTAAGTGAATGCTGTGGCCCATAGACATTCAAATTTTTCTTCAATTAAGAATCAAAATGCAAATGCGTTGTCACCCCTTTAGACTAAGATGGAATGCCTCGTTTCCAAAAAAAGGGTCTCCGGTTCTTTACACTCACCATACGAAACACTTTTAATGAATATTATTGTATGTAATATTTTAAGAATACCAATTCTGTGAGAGCGTGATCCTTCTACAGGGGAGCTGATCCATTCGTGCTGCAAATATTATAGTATAGCTGCAGCGTGGCTCAACCACGTGACTGCCTTAGTCCCGAGACTTCGTGATAGCACTGCGTGAGTGCTGGAGACAGAAAGGACTGGAAGAGGACACCCGGGGCGAGCTTTAATAAAGAGAGAGAAGCGAGACATTGCGTTCCCGGGTTGCGTTGCATTCCGGACGGAGATCCCGGGACTCCTCATATACGTTGATTGTGACCACCGTGGGGTTTAAGCTGGTAGGAGTTCGGCATAATTCGTTGCCCCCGCAGCGGAAGGTATCCATGAGGATTTTCTTGTTGTCATTGTTGTATCCCGCTACTAGCTCATCCTAGACTATTCGGATAATTAATTCGTGGAAACGAATTAATTATTATTATCAGCTATTAAATTAGTCTCAGTACAATTTATGGTTGACTACCTATGATCCGTGTATTTTGTGATTGTAAATTAATTCTATTTAACTACTTTCCTACATATATATTGAAGTTTTTGTGATTTTCACGCTGCCGACATTCATTTGGTACGTTATTTTTGTTATCAATATACAATAAAATATTTTTGTAATGAAGTAAAATCTGATTTTGGTTAGACCAGAGGATATAAAATTTTGTATAGATTTTATAATGCTAAACTTCTTCATAGAAAACTAGTCCGTAAATATAAGTTCTTATGGTTTTAAGTGCTGTGGGTGCGGTCGCATGCGACCGCTCGGGATTTGCCGGGCGCATGCAACTGTATTGGATTTTTATGGCACTTGAAGGGTTAAAAGGGCAACAGATAAGTAATTACTGCATGCCTGGAGCATCATTCAGTGATATGAATAAAATTTTAACTAGTATATTTAGCCCTAATAGTATATTAATAATTTTTGAAGGCAGACGAGGCAATATGAACAAACATACAGGATCAGGTTATTAAGACAAGACAAGAGATGGCGACGATGGTGGGTCACTTAGGCATATTATCTCCGGTTATTCGGCGCTTTGTATCTGAGTACTTGCACAGGCACAACCTAAATACGGTCTCCTGGACCGTAAATTTCCTTATTAGAAGTACTTGCTGGAAGCCGTGCTAGTAAATGACCGCGCCATGGTCTACTGGAACCGAGCCCTCATCACAGATAGGACTATTCTTGCGAATAAGCCTAATATTGTGCTGATGAACCGGGCACAGTCAAGGATATTTTTGGTCGGCTTACCTTTCCGTACGAGGGCGACACTGAATGTTTTTAGAACAGGCCATTTGTAAACGACATAATAAAAAAATAAGTTCAAATTTTGAAAATGGAACTCTGCCAATATTATAGTGTTTGTATTTTATTAATTTGTCATTTGTTTACGATTTGGCGGCAAATTGAAAATTGTCTGTTTTGCGTACAATGATTTTTTATGACTTTCGATGTCATTTAGGTCACCAAAAAGGTTATGATATTACTTTGATTGTTCTTTCACGATGAAGCCCCACCTCGTACCACTGTTTACAACTGGTTTAATGAGTTTAAACGTGGTCGCACTAATCTCACCGATGATCTGCATGGGGGACGGCCTTCTACGGCGACGTCTGAAGATAATATCAGTGTTGAGCGGCGTATGATAGAGACTGACAAAAGAATAATTTATCAGCAGCTTGGGACAAGCTTAGGCATCGGTATGAGTCAAGTGCACAAGTAAAGTGTACCTTCCATGAACATTTAGCGGTCAAGTAGCTTTGTGCCCGGTAATTACCTCATAATTTGACAGAGGCTTGATTGAAATAGTTAAAAGATTTAACGGAGGTGACTCAAATGCTGTGTTCGATATACTTACGGGGGACGAAAGGTGTATTTATTGTTATGATCCTGAAACTAAGAGACAGTCAACTGTCTGAGTGTTTCCTTCCGAGCAGTTGCCAACTAAAGTGAAGAGAGGTCGAAGCGTGGGAAAAAAGATGTTGGCCTCGTTCTTCGGAAGGACAGGTCACAATAATTGTTTTAGAGGATCGAAAAACAGTTACTGCAGAGTGGTACACTAACAATTGTTTGCTACTTGTCTTGGAAAAGTTTTGGGGAAACGACCCCTCAGTAGGATGCTCCTTCACCACGACAACGCCTCGTCGCACACCGCCAAGCAAACAATCGACTACTTGGTGACGTCAGACGTAGAATTTCAGGGTCACCCGCCCTATAGCCCCGACTTCGCACCTTGCGATTTTAACTATTAATTATAGATATTAATTAAGAATTTCATTGGTGCCGGCGGGAATTGAACCCGGGTTGTCTGCGTACTGTGAAATTTACAACGAGCGCTAAGCCCCTGAACGTTACCTATGGTAAAAGTAATATCTATATAAAATTTCTTGATTTTAATTTAATAAAAATGTCTAGATTAAGATCTATTTAGATTAATCAGCTCATATTACTGTATTATATAAGTGAAATATATAGAATAAACACTGAACAGTATTGCACGTGGGGTCATCACTAATTGACCGGTAGCGGCCCCTTTTGTAATTTTTTTTGTTCCTCCCAAACCCAATGCCTCACATTTATAACGCAGAGGTTCACTTGAACAGTGAGTTCAAAGAGTATTCTTTGTGCAGCTAAAGTATTTAAGAGGGATAAAGTACTTAAGGGATAAAACTAATTTTTGTTTATTATATATTTCCCCCCTTTGCTAGCTAACGTGGATTTAGTGTACTATAAACTGTTAAATAAAGTAAAACCAACTACAAAAGAACAAACTTATATAACCATCGACAGATGTTGCCATGGTAAGGATCTTTTTTTTAAAAGCGTTAGCTGGTATTTGCTCGTGTATCGTGGAGGTAGTTTACATACACAAATTGCACAAAGACAAACATCCAGACCATGAACAAGTATTTGTAGGCCATACAAATATTTCTTCTGTACGGGATTCGAATCCGCAGCTCTCAGGTGGCAACTCAACTGCCACGGAGCTGTCTCTCATAAGTCGTGTAGACGCCATTGCAATTCATGAAATTTAATATTTTCGCACAGATGCCATCATGAAATCTTGATATCGTATAGGCATTTGTATGGGATCAAAACTAAGTTTCTCCCATTAAAACAAAAAATACCATTGAAATCGAAAAAATTGTTGCTGAACTCACATAAAAAAATATATCATCAATATATTGGAAAACCAAACTAGTGCCTGTTATAAATATATTGTTCACACTAGGAAAACTCAGTAATCTGCACACTAAAGTGCAGTCTACCCATTACTTAACTTTTAACTTATTTTTATTTCCTATTTAGGTTGTCTGGAAGAAATTGTTGCATAGCAATAAGACCGCCTTTTGTTTTTCTTTTTGTTTGTTTCTTGTTATGTTGTATTCTTTAGTGTTCAATAAAGGGTATTGTATTGTATTCTATTGTAATTATTCGTCACTTCCGATAGGCGATAGGCGGAAATGCAAATTACCTTTTACGGATTTTGGTTTTAATTTTTAATTCCCGAAGTTTCGCGTGCTTTCAAGCACCCATGGTCACGGTAGACTGAGGTGACCGACGTCGCGATGTCAGTGTTAACCCGGAGTACTTTCAGCTTTTTAATTGTTATTTATGGTTCGAGTTATATTGTGTTTGTAGCACGAATGGGCTCGACCGGGGAAGGACCACGCTCTCACAGAATACCAGCATGAGGTAGCAGTTTGACGCTGCTGTTTTTCATGTCGTGAGTGCAGAGAACCAGAGACCTTTTTTAATGAAAACCAGGCTTTCCATTTTAGTCCTCAGGGCTGACAATACATCTGTATTAGAACTCTAAATTGAGGATAGATGTAAGTGACCATGGAGCTAACATCTGGTGGATTGTGTGGTTGTTTGTTACCTTTATTCAATAAAAAACTATTGCATCTCAAAGTTTGGCGATGGAGTGATTTCAAATTATTGAGTTATCTCTAAAGCGTAATTTTGTATTCAATAAAAAACTACTGCATCTCAAAGTTTGGCGATCGAGTGATTTCAAATTATTGAGCTATCTCTAAAGCGTATTTTTTTCTCTGTCTTAAAGTAAGTTTAAAATGTAATATAGTCAAAACGTGATTCACGAAAAGGGAATGGAGTGTGTTAGCAAATGTTCAAGTGACAACTTCACATGTTAATGTTCGAAAATGATAGCGTTTTTCGATTCAATCAGTTCAGTCAATGTGACAACTTTCGAAACTGCCTCACTGAACGAGTGGTCGCAAATACGCCGGGTTCGAGTCCCGAGTTGGACCAAAAAAATCTGACAGAGACAAAAGACTGATAGAGACACATATCCTGTCTTGGCTAGACTTCGTTGAGACCGGGCGCCGTGACTGGTAAGTTACCAAGCTGCTCGATGGTTCATGAAGTTGCTAACTAAATACGCCCTAGTACCTACTCGGCAATTGGTACATCGCGCTACTCCAGTACGTGGTTGTCTCAGACTTGGTTCGGGTTCCATTAGAAATTAGATAACTAATTAACGGAACCTATTAGGTTGTTTTGCTTCTGTCCCGAGCACGTGGTAATTTAAACTCAATATCGCAATATATTATTTCGTTGATATATGTGCAACATACACAGTCAAAACGCAATTAATAAAGCGGGAATTGAGCCTTTTAAAGAGGACTATCAAAATCAGCTTACAATTGACAAAGATACCGCGTAAACACTCAAATAAAACAGTCGAACTAGAAAACTGATCATGAACTGTGATGATCCTAATGAATATACTCAGGTCAAAAATTAACTCTATTCGAGGCATATTGCACATCTTTCTATTCATGCTACCTATGGGTCAACTACAAACAAAAGGCGTATAAAGCATTAAACGTGCAATATAATAATGCATTTAGAGTTCTGTAGGGGCTGCCACGCTTCTACAGTGCTTCAGGCATGTTGTGATAATGCGGAAAAAAGTCGCATCGCTACCAAGCAAACAAGGAACAGCGCAAATAGTATTCTGGGGGTAATAGCACAAACAGATGACTTACCTGTGCACAAAGATGTTAAATAGGTACAGATACCGTGTTGCGAACACATCGCACCGTTCGCAGTGACGCCAGTCTTTGATTCATGTGTGCGTGAGTACCACGTGACGCGCATATCTTACGTACCATGCCTGCATTAGTGTGCGAGACTTCGGTAATGATAGTGCGAATCGATTGCCTAAAAATTTGGGAGATTTTATATTTCATTCATATTGACATACCTATCTGAGTGTAAAATGTGTGTGCGAGATGTGTGTATATGTGTGCGTGTGTGTACGGGGATATACACACACAAGGCATATGGGTGGTTATGTGTGTTTTATGTAGGTACGAAAATCGCACTAAAATAGTGAAGATAAGTAATAAAACCTATAATTAATGTAACAGTTAAAAATAAATAAAAAATCACAGTAGATATTTATGTATCTAACATATATTGAACTAATCTATTATTATTGAATATATATAGAGTACTACACTTTCGTTCTGTAGAACCCAAAATATTGCCGCTTTTTACGAAGACATTAATTATTTTTTAATCTTAAGTAAAATGACGTACAAAAGTAAGTTTGGTTAAGGGTAAACTTTGGCCAAGAGATAGCAAATGTTTTTTTTTTAAATTCATATATCGATTCAGTTTCATGACTAGATCAAATCATTGCGTGAAATCAATTAAATCCTGCCACTGGAAGAAGATAAAATTTTGTAAAAGTGTGTTTAAAGAATACATTTTGTACTGTAAAAACTGTAAGTAAATAAATAAAAAAGCATATAAAATCAATGTTGTTTGTGTATAAGTATCCTTGACGTGAAAGTGAATTGAACATATACACGTCCTTTCTTTAGCCTTCCATCAGAATTCATTTCTAGCCAGCCTTATGATTTCAGTCCAACGACTTAAAATCACCGGATCAGTTGGAAATCTACGGAGGGAATAAAAGCAATTTAACATTTATAATATCAGTATGGATTGTCAAGAATGATAGATTAACTTTTCAAACCGGTTCACAATCGACTTTTTGGGGTACACACTCCCGCTCTTTCTCGCTCTAGTAAATGACGGTTCTGAGAGACCAGAAAGGATAGATTCACAGGAAAGTGCGATTCCGTGCTGCCAGATCTCTTTCGAACCTAAGCCTTATATCGGCTTAACTCGGTTAAAACCTGTAAAATTAGACCGTTTAAAACCACTATACAGATAACCTTTCCGGTTGATCGTGACTAAAGATGTGAAGGCGGTTATCAACAATTTCAACTGAGAGGATAACAATGGTAGTTTTCGTTTTTAACGGTCGACAACCGCTTTTGATGGCTTGAAATGGATAAAAACATAATTTTTTGGGCAATATTTTTTTTTCTCTTTGGTAGTGAATAAACCACAGAAAGTCCTAGTAGTAAGTATATTATAATTATCAATTTTTCTGAGATATAATTACAAATACATTTTCAAAAATAATAATTCGAAGTGATCATCTTAGGTAGGTATTTACTTTTTTAAATATTAATTACACTAATAATTATTATAATAATATAATTTAATCACACAACTAAAGCCCTCATTAGTAATGTAATGTAGCCTAAAAAAACATAATCATAGAAAGTAGCGCCATCTATAATAAAATACATCCTACATTAGACATCTTTAATTATACATAACATTCTAGTGTTAAAAGAATTTTCAAAATCGGTCAAGAACTTTACGAGTTTAGCTAAAACATATTCGTTGATATTAGTGCCCTCTATATTAAAATACATCCTACGTTTCACAGTCATAATAGCATTCTAATGGTGAAAGAATTTTTTAAATAGGTCAAGTAGTTTTTGAGCACCATTCCAAAAAGCGATTCAACTTAGCCACACACACACAGTAAAAATATAACCATCCTTTTTAGTCTGTAGTCGGATAAACAACCGGTTCACAACAGTTGCCTATCGGCTGCTTTATATAAATATCCGTTGTCAACAGTTGCTTTACATCTATTAATGACATTAAAATAGGGAAAAACATTTCATACGGTAGGCAACACTCGAATATTATTGCGCAGTATTATTACTTGTATTGACATGCAGCTTTCGTATTATTTTATAAAGAAGTACACCAGAAAATTGTATATTTACTTATGAAAAGTGATGTTCTTGTTCTTATCTTTTTTCCAAGAGTAATTTTTACATGATTTCACAGCACAAACAGTCATTAAAACACTGCTGCGTGATGTATGTTCGCAGTGAACGTCGCTGGCGTAATGACGGAACGATCGAACGAATACGCCAATATTGGCGCCTTTTAAATAGAAGCGTTTTAGGCGCGCGCACACGGTATCTGTACCTATAAAACATCTTTGCCTGTGCATGTGTGTTTGTGTGTGTGTGTGTGTGTGTGTGTGTGTGCGTGTGTGCGTGCGTGCGTGCGTGCGTGCGTTTTGCGTGCGTGCGTGCGTGCGTGCGTGCGTGCGTGCGTGCGTGCGTTCGTGCGTACGTGCGTGCGTGCGTGCGTGCGTGCGTGCGTGCGTGTTTGTGCGTGAGTGCGTGTGTGTGCGTGCGTGCGTGCGTGCGTGTATGTGTGTGTGTGTGTGTGTGTGTGTGTGTGTGTGTGTGTGTGTGTGTGTGTGTGTGTGGGTGTGTGTGTGTGTGTGTGGGTGTGTGTGTGTGTTTGTGTGTGTGTGTGTGTGTGTGTGTGTGTGTGTGTGTGTGTGTGTGTGTGTTTGTGTGTCATTTTACCTCCATCGTCCACCTAGCTGTAGGTACGTTTATTCGTTATTGCAGTTTCAAAAACAACCTTATGGTATTCGTTCTTTTTAGTGTACAACCATTACCGAATCCATTCACATTTTCGTGAGTAACATACTGGTGACTATGGTGTATGCTAGATAGCTTCAGAAGCATCTTATGATCAGTCGTAAAATAAACATACGAAACGTTTCATACAGCGGTCGTAGATTGACGATTCAGTGCAACGATTTAGGTAAAAAAGCTTCCTACGACAGGAGAAGTCTTTGTCAAGCATTGGAAGATTAGTATTTAGAATTGAAATTAGGACTTACTTGTGCGAAAACTCAGTTGTACTATTCCACTCTCACAGTTAGATGAGGCGACAATCCAATACGAACAGAAAGAGATCTGGCACATGATCAACGTCTACGTGCTTTCCGAGGCACGGGGGTGAAACACCGCCAACTTTTCTACTACAGCTGCTACTGAAAATTTCTTAACAGAATAACTCCAGAACTGATTTTGGCTCGACCAGGGATTCTTACCCGGAACCACATGATAAGCAGTTACGTTTAAATTCTTTAGACTAACAGGACAATCAAAGGACTATGTAAATATAACACGCATCGTGTAACGTTTTTGTCTCGCTCACTCACCCCCTTTCTGTTCTCTTCACGTTTTAGATGACATTGATTAGTGACAAGTTCCCTTTGAACGCTTATTAGGGATCGCTTCCACACTTCAGTAACTTTACTCTCTCTATGTTAATACATTTAATGTTAAATATAACGTTTAATAGTTTAAATTATATTATAAAAGAGTATTAGAACATAATAATTTTAAGAATAACGATAGCCTTCTAGTTAGGAATGCGGATCTCATGCTAGGCAAGTCGTGGGTTCAAATCCGCCATTCAAGCGTGAACCACTCCCAACACAAGTATCTTAGGTTAACTTGAAGTAATTAACGGAAGTATACCAATATGAATAGCGTTATTAGCAAACTTTTTACAAAAATAACTTTACTTTCAACAAGTCTTTCATCACAGCCTATCAAAGGCCACTAACGATTAAATAAAACGTTATAATGTTTAATTCTATTTACACATATTGGGTTGTCTAAAAAACAGTACTAGATACAATGAAAATGTAAAATCCGGGGGTTATGGGGAAAATTTGTGGGAAATATGGAACCTAAACTAAGCCGAAGCCTGTATTTTAATGCACCAGGTCCCCTGATTTATAAAAAGATGTAAAATGTACAGGTTTGTATAAAGCCGCTACGAAGCAATCTGTAGGGGAGACATTTGTTCAAGAAAAGTAAATAAATGTACAGGTTTGTATAAATCCGCTACGAAGCAATCTGTAGGGGAGACATTTGTTCAAGAAAAGTAATAATAATATTTTAGCATAAAATTACAAAATAAGTAGTTTTTATAGCAAATCTTTAATTAATTATGAAAAATAAGTTATGGTTTAATTACATGTTCACACACCACTCCTCCCCCCTACACATACACACACGTATACCCGCACACTCACACGCACTTATAGGTAGTGTATTTTATAAAAAAAATCTTTTTTTAACTCACCTGTACATTTTACATCTTTGTATAACGTTGACGTTCGACGTCGACCGACGTCTCTTCTCAACAAGAGTAAACCCGTCATTATCTCTCCTGTTTCGGGTCACAGGAACTGTTTTTATATCCACATTCTTTCGTTTTCGACCACAAAAGGGTGCCACAATTTTCGACTCTTCAGCGCAGTAGTTAAGACCACTGAGAGTTCAGAATTCCGTACGGATCAAATATTTCCATGTTAAAACATCTCCACGATGTAGGAAATAGGTAACGACAGTAAGACATTTATACACACTATGTTATAAGATCTAAAAATGTACCATGTTTGATACAAATAAATATTTATTATTATTATTGAGCAACCCTATCCTTCACCTCCCTTATCTCTTTCCCAAAGGTAGCGTGAAGGTCCTTCATGAGGAGCATCTGCTCTTCCAACCGACGGACGAATATAAAGAACGAACACTCAACAGTACTGCACGTGGGGTCCCAGCCTGGCAGACATCACTAATTGACCGGTAGCGGCCCCTTTTGTAATTTTTTTGCTCCTCTCAAACCAGACGCCTTAAATATATAACACGGAGGTCCACTTGAACAGTGAGTTCAAAGAGTATTCTTTGTGCAGCTAAAGTATTTAATGGACATAACTCATTTTTGGTTATTGATTTAATTATTTTATTCATCAAGCAACTCACCTGCCACGAAACTGCCTCTCATAAATCGTATAGATGCCATTTCAATTCATGAAATTGAATAGTTTCGCGTGGATCCAATCATCAAATCTTGGCATTTATATAGGGTTACAGCTAAGTTACCCTCTTTCAAATAAAAAATAATCATTGAAATCGGACAACTTGGCAAAAAATGATCGCTGAACTTACATAAGATATATGTTATCAATATATTGAAAAACCAAACTAGTAGCCAGGAATACCTCAATCTCTAAAAACTAGATTGTACAACCAGTGCGTGTTGCCAGTGATGACTTACGGATCTGAGACGTGGTCCTTCACTGCTGGCCGTATGAGGACGCTCAAGGTCACTCAGCGAGCTATGGAGAGGGCTATGCTCGGAGTTTCTCTGCGTGATAGACTCAGAAATGAGGATATCCGCAGTAAAACCAGAGTGACCGACATAGCCCAACGGATTAGTAAGCTGAAGTGGCAATGGGCCGGCCATATAGCTCCAAGAACCGATGACCGATGGGGAAGAAAGGTTCTCGAGTGGCAGCCTCGTACCGGTAGGCGTAGTGTAGGGCGACTCCCCACTAGATGGAGTGACGACCTGGTAAGATATGCAGGAAGTCGATGGATGCAGGTGGCTCAGGACCGTGCTTTGTGGCATTACTTGGGAGAGGCCTATGTTCAGCAGTGGACTTGTGAAGGGCTGTAATGATGATGATGAAACTAGTAGCACCTGTTATTATGTTGTTCACACTAGTAAAAAGTCAGTAATCATATGTCACTTCCGCAAACCCCTAGCAATGTCTTGTCCATTTGCAATCGGATGTCCGAGGCCGAGCGGGACACATTGTGAGGGTGAGACTTCTACGTACACTAAATAGATTGGCGACAATGCAAACTTTGAGAATTGAAAATTGATTAAAACTACTTTTACCGATTTTATCGTGTTTAATGTACACGATTTTTACTTCCCCACGTTTGCAGCACCCATGGTCACGGTGGATTGAGGTGACTGACGTCCGGATGTTAGTGTTAACCCGGAGTAGTGTAATGGTTGGGGCCGTCACATCAGATTTGATAGACTACAAATCCTCGAGAAAGAACACCGATTCCTACCAAGGATGATACGCGAGGTTATTGAAATTAAAAGACACCCTAATTACAATAGAGAAGGAGGCTGGGTACTACCACCTGCTTGGGACCCTGTAATCAATAAAATTAAAAACTAAACCCAAGCATACCACTGCAAGACCTCAGGACATAATCAGTTCATTTTGTATAGATCGGACCATATACAATAGTTAAAAAAGCTGAAGGTATTCCTCGTTTAACAATGACTTCGGGACGTCAGTCACCTCAGTCCCCCGTGACCATGGGTGCTGGAGAGCACCCGAAACGTCGGGAATTAAAAATAAAAATAATTAAAAGTATAATTAAAATCCGTAAAAGTAGTTTTAATCAATGTGTAGTGTTAGCGTAAATAAAAAAAAAAACATTATACGTGGTAGAGTCACGCAGCAGTTATATTGTGTTTGCAGCACGAATGGGCTCGACCGGGAAAGGACCACGCTCTCTGATCGTACCAGCATGCAATAGCAGTTCGACGCTGCTGTGTTTTACGTCGTGAGTGCAGATAACCAGATATCTTTTTTACTGGAAACGAGGCATTCCATCTTAGTCCTCAGGGGTGACAATACATCTATATTAGAATCTTAAATCCAGGATTAGATGTAGGTGCCTATAGACCACAGCATCCACTTAACATCTGGTGGATTGCGTGGTTGTTACCTTTATTCTATAAAAAGCTACTGCATCTCAAAGTTTGGCAATCGAGTGATTTCAAATTATCGAGTTATCTCTAAAACGTATGTATGATATGTAATATTACAAAGTGCACGCGACTGAAACAATGTAATATAGTCAAAACGCCAATGTTCTTAATTTTTAAATCCTTGATACCTGAAAAAAGTTATTGTATTGTATTGTATTATGCTAAAGGTGGAATGTTATAAGAGGGAAATTGCTAAAGATAAACCATAACTGCGTGTAATTCCACCTAGCTAATTCACAGATAGGACTCTGGGGATATAATGATGGTTGAACATGTAACTTGTTGAATAATGTCATTTCTGAGATTATTCAACAAAACTATTGGTGTAAGTGATTTTTGGTAACGCAGTCACAGCGTTGCGATGTTCAGAACTGAACAGAGGATAGATGTGGATGTCTATGGACCACAGACTGTATGCTCGGCTGTCACTCTTATTCTATAAAAAATCTAATTCTACATTGTTTTATAGTAGTAAGTATGAAAAACGTACGCACATTTATGAACTACTTTTCCGCCAAAGAAGAGTATGTCTGGGTAGATACCACACTCATGCCTATTTCTTCCCTTTGGCGGCAGAAATATTCAATTCAATTAACAACATATTCAATTCAATCAATATCACATTAATTCAATTATTATCATATATTACATTCAATTAAATTAATATCTGTTTCGGTCTGAAAAGTATCAAGAGCAAGTAGCAGGAGCAGCATTCCATTCTTAACGAAGCTTAACCCTCGGAGGTTACAACGCATGCGTCAACTCTTTAGTTTAAAGTTTTTTTAAGGAAGAGGAGGCACACTGTCGCCCGTGAACATCGCTACCGCCTGGGAAATCGGGGATTGAGGTTATATAACTTAGATAAGTGTTTAAAAATCAATTCATTGCAATTCAGTTCAATTTTGTTTATTATCATAACGTTGTACGTAATATTATGATCTCATAAGTGATTATAGAGACCTTGCATTCTACAATGACAATAGCGTGCAATAGCTACCTTTAAATTATATACTAAACTATTATTATTATTATTACAATTAATTGAAATAAACAAATGATAACAGGTATATAAATGGTTAAATAATAAAGAACAGATAACTAATTACACGTTTGCATTTATTTACTTAATAGTGTGGTTAAAAACAAAAGCATCATTTTTTTGAGAGCAGTTACACTAAAAAGCCTTGTATGGGCGTCTGCCACCCTATTCAATACCCTCTTCATGTTATATCGGCTTTGATGTATTACACTTTGTAAGCCATGTGCTTTTTGCAATAACTTACAACATTATGTCTTTAAGATAACTCTGGGATGATTTTTAATATTCAGTCACACTTCAAGGTCTAGTAATGTCACCAATTTTACTAAGTAGAAATTATTTACTGCCTGGGAGTCTTGTTGAACATCCCATGGAGCTCCTTCTCATTCCATACGGTCTCACGGTCAGAAATGCTCCGTACTGCCGGGTCTTGCCACTGATCGTTGGCTAAGGATAGAGGGGTAAGCCCTTTATCACAATAAACAGGCAGACTGTGTGCTCATTAGCCACCCCTATACTATAAAAAACACGTATTTCCTCACGAAAAACACTTAGAAAGTTGTAGCTAATTTTGAAACTTATACATTATTTAAGGAGGTCATTAGTTAATGTAGGCACATTAAAAATAACGACTGTGCCTTGCGAAATCACTTTGTACTCTCCGCGAATTCAAAGGCTTTGTAAATGTCCTTTATCTTTAATTAAGGTTTCAAATTGCGAAGCCGCCGAATTTTGACTTTCAATTTATATCAAGACGTGTTCTGCATTGCAAAGTTGTAGAAAAGAAAAAATTGTACGAACTCTAATTAATCATTGTTTTTTTTAAAATAATTATCCGTCCAGCCAGTACGGCCTATAGAAGTCAACTGATGACGTAAGTCTCCCGGTAATTACCTCATAGAAAATTACTTCACCACAGTGACGCTTGGCTGGCGACTTGTTTCAGAGCACTTTGACGTACTGGTAAAGATGAAATTATAGTAGTTTCTACATGTTCTAACTTTAATCAAATTAAAAAAATTGCGAGCAATCTATTAATGTCATGATCATTAATCAAAATTCCAAAACTTCAAGTTTTTCTGATAAAACATACTGAGTTTAGATCACTCCTGACATTGCTCTCTACCTAGGATTAATATTAAAAGGTGTCGAGGTAGACCGAGACTAACTTTCGAAGACCATGTGAGCAAATTGCTCGAAGAGGGGAGGGTCAAGAGTACTCGGATACCTAGACGTGCATGTATGAAGAAGTTAATGAACCTGAAAGAAGCGAAAGAGGTATGTAAGGATCGTGACACTTGGCGATCTGTTCTCTCTGGCTACCCCGTTAGGGATTGTGCGTGACGATAAGTAAGTAAGTAATTCGCTAGTAATGTCATCACTATTACACTGCACTGCACTTGCTTGCAACTCTACATCTACGTCTATCTATTTTTTAAGTTTAAAGCGAGATATATGCTAATAGGGACAATGCTGATCATGTTGCTACCCGATTGTTTAGGTATGAGAATTGCTTTAAGGACTTCGTAAGCGTCTCGTGCTAATAATGGTATTCGGATTTCGAAAATAAGAAAGGACTTCGATAAGCGTGCTTTTACGTTAAGCAATTTGTATATGTTTGAATAATTCGCGTGATCGGTAGGTAGTGATAGGTCTTTAGGTATCTGGGTAGAGATGGCACTTAATTCGTGTTGGAGTTGCTTGGGAGTTAGGAGATGAATATCATACTTCCCGTGAAATACGTCTGTGATAATTTCAATAAGATAAGTTTGTATTTCTTTTAACTTGTTCAAAATGTTGTTTGTAACTATAGCGGCCAAGGTAAATTCGTTGATATATGAGTTATTTGAGACTTGTTACTTTAGTGCGTTCATCGATTGTTCAAGTTCGATCATCCTTTTGTTGACTGTTTTATGATGCTGTTCCATGATCGATTCTACTCTCTTGATGACATTGAACTCTGCTTCTACGACTGAAGTTTGATTCTTCCACAGCTGGGCTGGGTGTCCTTGGTTTTTTCTGATTACGTCGATATCTTTTTCATACTTTTCAGCAAAGTTGCCGTCAAGCACCCCAAACAACGCGTTTGCGATATTAACTACACCATTGATGAGTCCCCTGCGCTTACGTGTGAGTAGGTCGCCCTTATCTTGCAACATGATATTGTAGCGCCGTAGTTCCGACCGCTCGTGATTCAATTGATACATGACACTCTCGCAGTGTGAATGCCCTCTTATCTTCGAACAGATGTTTTCTAGGTATTCCATGTACTTCGAGGACGCGGCGGTGCCTTCCCAATATGGGTAGAAATCATAATAGACAACGAGTTTCCAATCGTCAGCTATCAAATGCATGTTTACAATCTTGTCGAAAAATAGGCTAGTATTATTTTGCAGTTTATTTATAGTATATAGTCCGCTGGTATTAGTTATAAGGGTCATAAAAAATAATAAGATAGAAGTTGCAACTGTAATGAAACTGTATCCTCTATTCCTTTGTTTTATCTTACGCTTTATTGGTTTCTCTTGCTTTATTTCCTGATCTTGTGTTTCATCGGAGATGATAGGGAGTATTGATAGTTTGATAACAGGTCTTTTCATATAACCGTTTTTTGTTTTTAACGTCACAACACGCACGTAGGCGTCATTACCAGGGTGCAACCCTACCGAAGGCCCATCTGCTTGGAGGAAGGTTACCATCATTGATGAGTACGATGTCATTTAATTTTATATTTTCTTGAGGTTGGCGCCACTTGCTCCGGGTTGATAGATTTGTTAAAAATTCTTGTTGCCACCTTTTCCAAATGTCTTGGAATATTTTTTGTGTTAAATGCCACCTAGTCCTAAGGTCTCGTTTCGTCTCATAAATTGATAGAATCGGACCGCTTGATAGAAAGGGTGAAGGGGTTAAATAATTTAAATCATCAGCGTCCTCCGTCAATGGACATAGTGGTCTCGAATTTAAGCAAGCTTCTAATTGTGCTAGCAGCGTGCTGTACTCCTCGTAGGTGAGTTTTTGATCACCAACCACCCTCCTTAGATGATACTTGAGGCTTTTCACGGCTCCTTCACAAAGACCATTGGCTGACGGCCACGAAGGTGCATTCAAGTGCCAATTTATACCCATCTCAGACACTTCTGAGAGGAACTCATCACTAAATGTTTTGAGAAGCTCTTCGTATTCCTGCTGTAAGACCTTGTTGGCTCCTATGAAGTTCGTGCCATTATCGCTATAAATGTGGTTTGGTTTGCCACGGCGAGCTGTCATTCTCCGTAACGCTGCTAAGGATGCAGTACTCGTCAGGTCAGACACCAACTCCAAATGTACAGCTTTTGTGGCCATACACGTAAACACAGCGATATAACCTTTCGTAGTTTTGATCCCACGACCTGAGTTAGCTTAGATGAACACGTGGCGCGTGTAGTCTACAGCGACATGATGGAAGGGGCGTGAAGGGTTTGATCTAGCTGCTGGAAGGTCACCCATAATTTGATAGTGTTTGGTTGGTTCGTGCCTTCTACATTTGATACAATGACGTAATCTCTTCTTCGTAGCTCTGTTGCCACCGACGATCCAGTACTTTTGTCTCAGGTTGGCTGCCGTTAGCCGAGCACCACCATGGTATGTCATTTCATGCGCCTGGTCTGTAAGAAGCTCCGCAAGGCGACTGTTGCCGGGTATAATGATAGGATTTTTCATGTCTGCAATTTTAATCTGCTATTAGTGGTTCTCTAAATACTATAAACATTAATTAAGTAGGTACGTTAATTCAAAACCGTCTCTAACTTTTCGAGGTTGTTAATTAACCCTTTTGGAGATTGCAGAGCAATTTACCTTTAGATTGCACTAAACAACTTTGAGCTGTGCATACTTAACAATCACGAGCAGTACCGATTTTGCTTACGAGACAATTTTGTTTGGGGTTTCCAGGTTCAAATCTCAGTCATTTATTTATTGCCTTACAGATTGTTATATATTTTACCATGGAGATTGATATCCTTTTCTAACCACAAGCATCATAACAGTGATAATTTGA
Source organism: Parnassius smintheus behrii (assembly GCA_036936625.1). Taxonomy (NCBI): domain Eukaryota; kingdom Metazoa; phylum Arthropoda; class Insecta; order Lepidoptera; family Papilionidae; genus Parnassius; species Parnassius smintheus. The sequence continues at coordinate 32,018,052 of JAUPFT010000025.1, forward strand.
TTTGAATTAAATTAATAAATATGTATTATGGGAAATTTACTAAATTATTTTATGTAATAATGGTGGCGTTGCAAACTAGAACCCAGTCAACCGGATTCTGCAGCCTGCAAACATTTAAATTTGTTCTTGATTTAAGATTGATTCTTAATCGAGAATAGATGTAAATGTTTAAGGTATTACTCGTACAAATGCATTGTCACCCCTTAGGACTAAGATGAAATGCCTCATTACAGTAAAAAAGTACCTCCGGTTCTATATACACTTACCACACGGACACATTATGCTGCTATTCTGTAAGAGCGTGGTCCTTCCCCGGTCGAGCCGACCCACTCTCGTAGCCTAACTTTTGACTTTGAAAAAGTGATTTGAAAAAAAAAACGGCTTTTACAACAAAAAATAATGAAGTAATTAGCATATAATAGCTTTTCAAGTCGGTGGTAAGAGAAGTCGTATTAAAGAAATAAATGTCCCGACTTCAAAAGTTATTATGTGAAAATAATTCGCCTTCGTGGCACAGTGGCTTTGCTTCCAGTTGCAGCGCTGATGGCCGCGGGTTCGAGTCTCGCAAGGAACAAGTATTTGTATGGCCTTCAAATAATTATTCCTAGTACTGGATATTTATTTTTGTGAAATTAATGTCTAAACTGCCTGCACAATACAGGAGATAATGCTAGTGCGGGGATAACTTTTTTATTTTTTTGACTTCGATTTTGAATTTTTTAGAATGTGTTGTGTCACATGCGTTCATCATTAACATAATTATCATCATCGTCATCACCACCATCGTTACAGCCCTTCACAAGTCCACTGCTGAACATAGACCTTCCCCAATGTACGCCACAAAGCACGGTACTGAGCCACCTGCATCCATTGACTTCCTGTTATGTCTTACCAGGTCGTCACTCCATCTAGTGGGGGGTCGCCCCACACTTCACCTACCGGTACGTGGCTGCCACTCGAGAACCTTTCTTCTCCAACGGTTGTCGGTTCTTCGAGTTATATAGCTGGCCCATTGCCACTTCAGCTTACTAATTTGTTGGGCTATGTCGGTCACTCTGGTTTTACTGCGGATATCCTCATTTCTAAGTTTATCACGGGGAGAAACCCCAAGCATAGCCCTCTCCATAGCTCGCTGAGCGACTTTGAGAGTCCTAATACAGTCAGCAGTGAAGGACCACGTCTCGGGTCCGTAGGTCATCACTGAAAATACGCACTGGTTGTACAATTTCGTTTTCAGGTTTTGAGGTACACCTGACGAGAATGTAAAGTAAAGTAAAGTAAAGTTACAGCCTATATACGTCCCACTGCTGGGCACAGGCCTCCGCTCATTTTATAGAGAGGGTTTTAGGGCAAGGAATTGTCCGCCGCGCTGCCCCAATGCGTGTTGGCGAACTTCACATGTTTTCGAAATATATTTTTATTTATTTCTCTGGCATGCAGGTTTCCTCAAGATGTTTTCCTTCACCGCCGAGCACGTGGTAAATCAGCACTTAAAATTGCAATTAACAATTTCATTTGTGCCGGCGGGGATCGAACCAGGTTTGCTCGCGTACTGTGAAATTTATAGCGAGCGCTAATCATCTGAGCTACCACGGCTCTTACGAGAATGTAACGTACTCGTAATTTCCCGAACGCTGCATAGACGAGTTGAACACGTCGATTTACCTCTCGGTCAAAGTTGGACTTACCTAGTCGGACTACTTGTCCCAGGTAAACGTACTCATCAACAACTTCGAGCTTTGTGCTTTCCAAATATTCCTTCCATCTCTTTAGACTCAAAACTTCATCATCAGGTAACAATCGGTTTAGAAACGTTAACTGTTTCTGAGGAGAACATCGCTTATATAAGTACGCACTGTTTAATTTCTTAAAATGACTACAGAAGTATAACTTCATCCAACCCTTCACTCATTACACCAATCCACTGCTAAACACAGGACTCTACCTAGATTTTCTTAAACGTGGGACTTAGGTTGTCAAGCTTGGCGGGGAGTTTGGTAACCGCTTGTTGTTATTTTGAGTTGTAGTCATCGAAGGTGACAACGTATCTAAAGTATTTTTTGTTCGAAGTTGGTTGCAAGTTTCCATGTGCTGCAGTAGCCAATAACTATCAGGTGGACTGGAAGTTCATTTATCACTTAGTCTCGTGTTGATATAATAATCAAAGACTTTCTCACAGCCCACATACGCGAGACAGAGTAGCAGATTGTACTCATCGGTCTTCTGTACAATTTGCCAAAGGGTATGTGTGTGATTTATGGTGCTATAATCTTTGCGGAGACCGGTTTGTTTGGGAGGCTGGAAGTCGTCGAATTTGCGTGCGAGACGATTCGTAATGACTCTCAAAAACAGCACATAGATACGGCTCAGAAGTGAAATCGGCCTGACGTTCTTCAGGAGAGCGTTGTCATCTTTCTTGAAGAATAAGACCAAAACACTTCTCCTCCACGCCTTCGGAGTAGTGCTACCATGGAAGACGGAATTGAAGAGCTTCTAAAGGACTTTAAGTATCGATTTTCCACCCTCTTTATAAGCTACGCTGTAATTTCTAATCTCGCTAAGAGTGACGTCCGGGATATCATCGGAATAGTGTCGGATAAGACTTTCTCTTGCATCGTTACTCACACTTGCGGTTGGCTCCAATGATGACGTGTACAACTGCCCATAGAACCTCTCAATCTCACTCAGAACGTCAAACGTCCCGGAAACGGTGTGATCGCTGCGAGTTTTCACCCTTGCAATCACTGAACATTTGTCGTCAGGTCGTCATAATGTAGTATATGTACAATTTGGCCGCCTTATCGCTACAAAGCGATCTCTTCCAGGCAACCAAATGTGTAAAGGAATAAAACGATGAATACCTACTGGGTAGGTAGTGCAGTACAAATATATCTGATATAATAACAGTGCATGCGATATATAGACAATACAAGCAATAAATTGGAATGTAAATATCTAATAAGTACATGAAATAATATAAATTTAAGGATTCTATATGGATGATAATACCCCCTGGAAATTAAGTTATCGATACCAAGATATTTCTAATTTGTTTTGTGTAGTAAATTGTGTAGTAAACATAATATGATATGGTTGCAAGGTGTTCTTTTTTAAAAGTATTATACAAATAAACTAATGAGTATTTTCCAAATCAGTGGTAAATTAAATATAAGAATGGCTTTTAATAAGTATTATTTAAATTAAATTACTATTCCTATTTCTTACACCACCACTACAATATCCATGTAAGATTTGTTCTGTAGGCAAACAATAATTTTGTAGACAAACAACAAATTTGAGAAGATAACCCAGTCCAAATTAAGTGGGACTTTTAAATAAAACGAATAGCTTTAGTACGGAGAATTGGAAATATGTTCAAAGGTATGCAAATCAAATACAAAAACGAGGGGTTACTAAATTAATCAATAATGCGAAATCCGTCGCGTAGGTCTCATATATGCAGTGACAGGCAAGTTAACGTTATTATTATAACGATAAATATGCGACGTTGCCAAACTTATTTATTTTCAAAAGCGCGCGAATCCGCCCGACTTACGAGATGGTTGAGACCTGGGATCCAAATCCAATTGATCTACTAATAGCTCGGACGGACAAGGAATTTCCCGCACCGCACGCGCTCCATAAGCGAACTGGCAACGTTGTGAAGTGATTGGAGATTAGTTTGCAAATTAAAAATATCAATCGCTTGCGAGTTGCGATTAGACACGTAAGTATTAATAATTATACCTATTTAAATATCATATTACTTATATTTTTTATTTTTATGTTGATTTTAAATATATTTAGTTATAAATATTGAAAATGGGTCGAAAAAAATATTTTTTGTTAGACAAGAATTTATTTTTAAAAAGCCGTAAGTATGCAGTGTTGTTCTTTACATATAAAAAAACATAATGATGACTTGTAATGGTGTTTTAACCTAGTAGAAATATATATTAGACTGTGATAAATTGCATAATAACCTTATCCCTCTTTTTTTGTTTTTGCATAGGTTTGCTTAAGGAGCCAGTTGAGAGTAATGTTTTTGCACATAAATTGATTTCGAGAAAAGTTTTTGCACATAAATTGATTTCGAGAAAAGTCTTTTGGATGTTGTCGTGTAAAATACACACACGCACACACGCGCACACGCGCACACGCGCACACACGCACACACGCGCACACGCACACACACGCACACACGCACACACGCGCACACACGCACACACACACGCGCGCGCGTGTAAAGTCAAGGCGACTCTGCCAGCATGAAATACTGTCCCACTCTGCTGAGCATGCCAAGCTTTTTAGAAACCAATTTGGCCTTCTCTTCCGAACGACCACGAAACTGCACATTCTTCGATATATCGACACCGATGATTCCGATACTGGCTAAGACAACAAGGGGAGTGCCTTGAAACTCAGGAACTATGAAAAAGGAGTTCTTTTTAGGGGTAAACGCGCAAACGTGTGTCTCCTGAGGATTATAATATTTGACTCTATTTTATCATCATCATCATTACAGCCTTTCACAAGTCCACTGCTGAACATATGCCTTCCTCAAGTAATGCCACAAAGCACAGTCCTGAGCAACCTGCATCCATCGACTTACTGCTTGTCTTACCAGGTCGTTGTTACTAGCGAGTAATTAATGAAAATAACTCGCACACAAAACTTATGCTTGCGTCGCTTTTATTAAATTAATTTAGTTCTGCAGTTATATGTTGACTAGTCTATTACGTTTATATAACTTATGTGTTAGCGTCTGTCCTTATAAATGCCTTTTCTTTTCTTTTTTCTTGCTGAATTAAAAAAATGGACTGAACTCTGCTAACGCATTGATGCGCCGGGATGTTCGGAGCAGTAGATACGTAGATTTTTTTTGATTTTTATTTTAATATCACAAAAACGTTTTATCTATTTTTATAATAACATTCAAAATGTATAGTGACTTTAAGCAAGTGAGTTAGTATATTCTATTTAATCTCAATAAGCAAATTAATTTGGCAAATTCGGCATATAAAGTCCTACTGCTGAAGATACTGTTTACTGATAACGAGGCACTCTATATTAGGCCTCAGGAATGGCAACGCACCTATGTATATTATAATTCTTAATCGAAGATAGACGAAGGTATCTTGAGCCATAATATTTACTTACCATTAAATGGAATGTCTGCTTGTTTGTTACTCTTATTCTATTAAATATAATAAATTTAAAATACCTAAAGTTTTAGACGTAATATTTCTTTAAATCGTTCTCAGACTCAGAAACTAAAGGACTTAATACAAAATTCTTCATCATCATAAATATACAATACTTAAGTCGAACATATTCATTGATTCGAAATTTGAATTTATGACTGCGTAATTTAATGGCGCTTGGAGTTGAAAGGGTGGCGTAACTTCTCGTGCCTACTTCCTGACATAAAGCTCCTAAAATACTCGCATTTTATAAACGTCCTCTTTTCTTTGTCGTATGCACTTCCTAATTTAATATTTATGATCCTGAGTTTCATGCTTATTTCTGTACCGTTATTCGTTATTGTGGAGAGGTATTTACGTAGTAGAAAAAACACACGTGCAGTTCCCTTGGTGTTACGGTTATTCATGGATGGCGGTAGTCATAATTTAATATCAGGTCTGCCGCATGCTCGTTTACCCCCTCTCGTGGCAAAGTATAATGGCTACAGCACGAGTAGGGCAGCTCGACTCAGAAGGACACCAGCGTAAAATAGTAGTATAGTGCTGTGTTACATATAGTTAGTGAAGAGAACATTTGACCATTTTTAATAGTAATGAGTTTAAAACACTGCATTGTTGACTGCTTCAACATTTGTTTGACAGAAGTAAAGAAGTTTTCGAGCCTAAATAAAAGTAAATTTACTAATTATATTTTTAAGGCTTGTGTCGCGATTAATTTATTTGAAATTCTCGACGTTTCGGGTGTTTTACAGCACCCATGCTCACAGGGGTTATGAGGTAATTGACGTCTTGATGTCAAAGTTAACTCTGAGTACTCTCAGCTTTTAATTATTACTATTCGCCCGATCTACTCAGAATGAGCTTCTGTGTCCTGAGGTTTTGCAGTGGTATACTTAATTGGATTTAGTTTTTATTTTATTAATTACAGGATCACAAGCAGTAGTAACCAGTCTCCAGCTCTGTTGAAATATTCAACGAAATTAAACGCGATCACACCGTAAAAGTAATATTTTTCAATGTGCGGTATTCGCGTTTAAATTATAAGACATAATTAAATTATAAATTTTTATGATTTCGTCATTAAAATAGCCTGCAAATAATATATATTAGGAGGGAATATATTATGTTAGGAAGACGGCGGCGGCCGCCGCTCTTGTCGGTGCCGCAAGCGCTCACCAACTTGCTACAGCACGCGCCTTTGACGCGCGCGCTGCGTGCACTTAAGACGGTTCCCCTAGCGACAGACCTTGAGCGTTCGGTCCCATACAATCCACGCGCTCTCGCTACAATATATTAATAAGGAAAAATACGCCCGAATATTTGGAATTATTTCAATTAAAAGAGATAAGCGAACTTAAGAAATTAAATAAAAGTGTAGAATATAGATTTTTAAATTATCTATCCATTAGTGTAATTCTCAAATGATTAAAGCATTTCCTTTAGCAACAGATGCATTTAATCAATAATTTTAGTCATTTTTTAAAAGTAGATTTTAAATGTATTCACAACACATAAAAACAAATTAGAACGTGGAATGTGATGATAGGATATCGAACATTAATAATGTGCTTTTAGATGTAGCTTATTTCTCATAACTAATGAGATAATAGTCTCTGAAAAACGCACTTTTGCCAGGTTTTGGTCAGGGTAGCGCCTTAACGTGCTCTCACAACAGACTGATCTGTTCAGCTGTACTCTGAACGAATTCACAAAGGCCGCGTATTGTAAAATATCTTTAAGTTGTGCATAATATACCTATATTATGTTTGTTCTAGTTTCTTAGTTTGTAACTGCACTATTGTATTAGGTAATACACCTGTGATGATAGTTGTAAGTGGTAAAATAAATAGATAAATAAATATTTGCATGCTATTTTTATGACTCTTTATTTAATTTTTTTTAATTTTTTTTTCTTTATCAAATAATATATCCAACTATAAACAAAAACTCTGTTGTTCAAAGCAAATAAAGATATTTATTTATTATTCATTCAGAATGAGGGTGGTAAACGAGCAAGTAGTCCACACATCTACCTCTTTCCTTGGTTAAGAGTCAAAAAGCAGATGTGTTGTCACCCCTGAGGGGTGAGGACTAAGATAGAATGCCTCATTTCACGTAAAGAGGACCTCCGGTTCGCTACACTCACCATACGAAACACAGCAGCACTATTCTGATATTTCACGCTGGTGTTCTGTGATGGCGTATTCCTACCCCGGTCGAGCCAACCCAATTCATGTTGCAGTTAAGTTTAGTAAACGTAGTTACGGCGTGGCTCTACCGTTATACTTGATATTACTTACATGTTATCAATAAAAAGGGTCTCCATTTGTCTTATTAAACGAAGCATCATTAAACTGCTATTTTACTGGCTTCTGAGCGAAATTATTTACATTGCTTTATGAACGAGGCCTCGTCGGCATAGACTCGATTCGGTGATGTATCACAAGATCATCGGTAAATGAAAATATCAAGAGGAACCAGGATGCCTAAGAAATAAAAAAATATACAATAATACGTATTCAGAACGTTTTCATTTTTTAAGGTATTATATTTCTTACAAAACTAAGATTACCGCTTGAATTGCTTTTTTTCTTGCTTTGTTATAATTGATCTCGTTTTTGTTTTTATTCGTTATTCAATTTCAAATTATGTGCGTTAACTTTTTATTTTACTTTAACGTGTTAAATTAGCCTATAGATATGATACGTATGTACTAAAAATTAGATAAACCAATTATTTATGTAAGTTTTTGTACAATAAATATATTATTGTCAACTATATAAACACAGTATTGGAAATAGTACGGTACTTACCAAATTCTAAAATGTCTTTTATTGAGAGACGATTTTATATATGATATAAAATAATTAAGTCTACTCAATAACGAAATTAGTGTTGGTCATTTCCTGGACATATTGTATAATTTATAAATTACTTATTATTATTTAAAACAAGGAGGTTTAATTTGGTTTAAATGCAATACGTAATACGATTTTTGTTTAAGTTTGTGGTTATTAAACATTTATCAATAATATTTCAAAGAAATATATTTTCTGTTGGACTGTATTTAGGTTGGAAAAGCGGAACAACAATCATAAAGTGAATTCCGATAATACACCTCATATAGGGTAGATAAACGAGTATATAACGAGTGGATAACAAAAATCCACCCTGAGTTGGATTTCTTAGATGGATATAAGGAATATATTCTTTTGTATAGAATTTGTGTGACAAACGGTAGACAATCCACAGTATAGTGAGTGGATGTTGTGATTCATAGACATCTCAATCTATCCTCGATTAAGAATCAAAATACACATGCGTTACTACCATTTCACAATTGGCGAACATATTGCGTCTTATAAGAAATGTAACCTTAAAAACATAAGTATGAAGTCCCACAAGCAAAAGGCATTGTACGATCTTACAAAATCCATGGTGTCTTTTTTTGTAGAATGGGGTGACAAACGAGCACACAGTGCACCTGATGGTAAGTGGTTGCTGTGGTCCATGTACATCTACATCTATCGTCAATTACGAATCAAAATTCAGATGCGTTGTCATCCGTGAGGACTAAAATCGAACGCCTCGTTTCAAGTAAAAAGGCTCTCCGGTTCTCTACACTCACCATAGGAAACACAGCAGCATTAAGCTACTATTTAACGCTGGTATTCGATCGGTACGACACATTCATGCTACAACTATACTACTAATATAAATGCAGCATGGCTCTATCACGTATAAAAACGTCTTGTTTTAAGTTCATACATCAAAGATGTTTAAAATTTTGGATCAGTTTATTGATGGTGTTCGCACACAAAGCTGAAAAGCTGCGGAGGAGCGGGAGTGACATAGGCCGTGCGCCCGCGGCTGGCTCTACTTCGATCTCAATAACAATCGCCGAAGCTCGCATAAAATAATTAATTCTATCTATCTAATTGTAACTATTTAGCGAATAAACCTATTTGATTATTATACAGTTTACCTTTATTTACCGGCGCTAATATGTTTTAGTTCTAGGATCTAACAGGAGCATAGCTTTAGCCTCTTTTCATGTTTTCTATGTTTTACAGTTTTGTAAACCTTTTCCGCCTTATTCCAAAACGCGGACTAAATATGTTACTGGAGTTAGTACCAGGTTTAAACCATAACTAAATAAACGTTATTCCAAAACGAAGATTATCTCTGGTTCTAGGACTATCTATGGTACTAAAGTTAAACTTCCGAGACCCCTAGTTTAACTATGGTACCAACCTCAAATTCAGCACTTCTTTATTTGACGTTAGCGACCGTTGTTTTCATTTCGTGTTTTTAATCGTTAAAAATGGATATAAACATGATTGACTTGATGGATTTAGAAGATTTGGACATGCTAGAGACCACTCGGCGACCTGATAGACATCGTCAACGTGTGAATCGTTTTGAATTGAGTGACGAAAATTTTAGGTATAAGTATAGGTTCTCAAAACGTTTCGGTAAAAAATTGTGGATCTTTTACGTCAGGATTTAGTGCACGACTCTCGAGGAAGCCCACTGAGTCCTGAAATCCAAGTAGTTTGTGCATTACGCAACTGGGCTCGCCATCGAGTAAGTGCTATTTAATAATCTTGGTCAATGTATCCAACATAGCGCTAGATAAAAAGCCAACTACGAATAAAACAAAATACATATTATTGTTTTATTCGTAGATTCAAGACGATACAGGTGATTTACATGGTGTGTCTCAACCAATAGTCAGTAGGACATGTAAAAAAGTAGCGGAAATTTTGTCACGAATGTCCCGAGAATTTATTAAAATGCCCACCTCTTTAAATGAACAACAGGAAACCATTAGGAAATTCCGCAGTATTGCTAATTTTCCTACAGTAATTGGCGCAATTGACTGTACTCACATAAGAATAAAGACCGCATGTGTATCTGTGTGCGCGTCTCTGGCATCGTAGCTCTAAAACCAATGAATCAGTTAAGATTAAAATTCTTTTGTTTGAAAGCTGACTTTATCGAGAGTTTTCTTAACTATGTTTAAATAAAATACTTTAAGTTGTTTAAAGATCATCAGACCTTTTTGTTTCGGGGGTTTTCGAAATTCATTTATTTACGCAATTTGTTAGCACAGAATGGAGGACACAGTACGATATAAAAAATAGATTACATGTAATTCTTACTGAAAGTCATTTTTAACCTTTACCACTTTGAAAAATACCTCTGCCCTGAGAAGAACCAGCAAGAAACCCAGACGGACTTATTTTTAAAGTAAAGTATGCAATATGAAAGGTTGTACAAACTATTTAAAACATTTATTTTCAAAACAGCTTGAAAGCGACTACCTCATTTCCAGGGGTTATTATCAACAGTTATTATATAATAACATATTCAAACTTGGTAATAAAAAGACCTTGTATATTTACAGGAACTCTATATAGTATATAGTATTGAATTATATTTGGCAACCAAAAGAATTACATTCAGGTCACGATTTGTGCAGATGAACTTTGAACAGGCCCTCTACCACGCCTTCTAGTCAGTTTCAGCAGCAACCGAGCGAGTAAGGACGTCTCTGAAACTACAATTTTTTTATGTTAAAGATTTACTAAATAATAGAGTTAGGCATTACTTTGCGTAGACGAAGTAGACTTTGCGGTGGCTGACTGCTTAGTCCACTTCACACGAGAATGCCTCATGTAGAGGCGAAATAAGTGTATTATCGACGGTGAAGTGTTATTCCAAGTGCAGTGTTGTTAGGAGTAGTAGTGCTGGCATTGGTGGTGAGGGTGATAGTACACGCAATTCAGGGAGGGCAGGAGATGCCCTCGAAACTAGTTAAGATAAATTATTTTATTTTACATCGCGGATGTTGGCTAGTTAATTTTTACATCGTTAGTATTAAATTTTCGTAGAATTTCGAAGAAAATACAAACTGTATTTTGGTGTTTTTGTGACTAGTATATCAAAGAGTTCTTTCAAATTCAAATTCAAATTCAAATTCATTTATTTGCATAACACAGGTATAAAAGGTGTTACAGAAAAATTATAATATGTACACTGTATTATTACCTTATGAGGTGTGCAAATACAAAATATGTTTTGTCTTAAAGACATGCAAATATAATTGAGTTCTTTTGAAAAATCATGTCATAAAATAAAATAGAATAGAAATCATTGAAATTGGAATACTAATGAAGATTCTACATTTATAAAATTAAATTGATTACAATAACAAAAAAAAAATAATAATATTCAATAAAAGGTAACTAGTCAAAATTTTCATTCAAGAACTCGTCAATTTTATAGTAACATTTGTCTATTAATAAGTCATTCAGCACCTTTTTAAATTTAAATAAGGTCATATTTTTTATTGAATCAGGTAGATTATTATAAATTTGTGGGGCAATACTAAAAAAGCTTTTTTTCATTAATGATGTTTTACATTTTATGTTACATAACCTATTTTTGTAGTGGGTGCGTATTGGATTCTTTCTAATATCAGATATTTTTTGGAAAAGAAATGGATGCTTTTTTACAAAAATAGCTGTTTCCAGTATATACAATGACGGCAGTGTTAGGATTTTTAAGTATTTAAAATAAGGAAAACAGCTATCTGTTATTTTGAGACCACACATTGACCTTACACATCGTTTTTGCATCCTAAATACAAGCTCCCTTTCAGAAGACTGTCCCCAGAAAATGATGCCATATCGCAAAACGGAAGCAACTAGTCCATGGTATGCTATTAAAAGAGCCTGGCTGTTAACCTTTTTTGAAAGTTGAGAAAGCGCATATGCGGATTTGCCTAGTCGTTTGCATAGATCCTCAACATGAGGCTTCCAAGTGAGTTGATTATCAATCACTATACCTAAGAACTTCGCCATATTTGGTTCTTCAATATTAAAGCCTTGGTAGGAAATGATAATGTTTGGGTTTTCACGGCGTTGATGAAAGTGCATAACTTTTGTTTTATTTAAATTTATTTTTAAATTATTATTATTAAGCCATTCTATAATTTCGCGTAAACAGGTGTTTATATCACTTTCATAATTAATTTCATTTGCACACTTTATTATAGCTGTACTATCATCTGCAAAGAGAACCATTTTGTGTGACGTTATTTTTGGTAGATCGTTTATATATATTAAAAAGAGTAGCGGCCCTAGTACGCTACCTTGTGGGACCCCGTATTTAATGTGCCTCGGTTTCGATAAATATGTAGTTTCTAATTTACTCTTTGGACATATTCTAGAAATTTCTGTGCATTGGATTCTATTACTTAGGTACGATTCTAAGAGCTGAAGAATGTTTCCTCTTATACCATAACCATGTAATTTGTTTACATAATCAACTACTAATTAATTAAACTAATTGGTCTACATAATCAAAAGCCTTGGTCATGTCAGTATAAATGGCACAGACTGGATTTCTCTTACCTACAGATGTCATAATATTAGCTAGTAAGTCATATAGTGCCACATTGATATTAGTATTTTTTCGGAACCCCTTTTGCTCTTTACAAAATAATTTATACTTTTCGAAATAGGTGTATAAAGAGTTATAAATTACTTTTTCAAAAACTTTTGAGAATATAGGAATTTTTGCAATAGGTCTGTAATTTTTTAAATCTGTTTTGTCATCTTTTTTATATAGGGGTTTAATAATAACTTTTTTCAATTTTTTTGGAAATACGCCATCAGTAATACTTAAGTTAATTATATGTGCTAATGGCGGGGCTATTACTTCCTTGGTGTATTTAATCACTTTTGTAGACAAGCCATCATATCCAACAGTGTTCGTGTTTTTTAGACCACAAATTATCCTTGTTATGTCATTAATTGATACAGGTTCCATAAATAGTGAATTCAATGTCAAATTTTCAAAACTAATACTATTCAATGTGATGTCAGAGTTTACATTATTTTCAATTTCATCAATAAAATAATTGTTAAATGCATTTGCAATCGCCATGGGGTGTGTAAAAGAAAAATTTTCTTTTTTTATATACATTATAGGCTCCTGTGGCAAACACAATTTTGATTTGTTTATTATTTGCCAAGTAGCCTTAGATTTATTTTGAGAGGTTTTTATAAAATGGTTATTTCGCGCTTTTTGGGTAAGGTTGATAATTTTTCTATAGAGTTTGGTGTAGTTTTTAAAAACTATTTTATTCTTTGCGTCAGGATTTAATCTGTATGCCCAGAGTAAGTGCCTTTGTTTCTTACTGCATATTTTTATTCCGTGAGATAGCCATTTCGTTGCTTTGTTAGTCTTTATAGTTATAATTTTCTCCGGAAAACATAATCTATAAAATAGAGAAAAATCATTCATAAAATTGTCAAAAGCTTCGTTTGCATTATTGGCATTGTATACTTGTGTGAAAGATAAGCAGCTTAGATGAGTTTTAAAATTAATTAAATTTTCCATGGATATGTCCTGCTTTTTACTTTTCCAAAATTTTAATTTCAAAGTTTTATTAATTGGCACTTGGAGTATTTGACACGAATGATCCGAAAGAACCAGATCTTTCTTAAATGCATAGTGGCATAGTGTTGTGTGTACCAGCGTTCTTGCTTCTATTATGTCTACGATCTACACCGACAGCATACCGGAACAATCATATGAATTGTGATCATCATGTTTGCTTACTTAGTCGTGGAATTTCGGGTCCAAATCAAACTGGAGTAGTTTTGAGTGAAGATGGCTTAGTTCATTTAATAAGATATACAACATATTATATTGCGTGTACGTACGTGGTTATAGCTTTTGTCATATCCTACGCGTATTTTTTACATAACTATGAACATGTAACGAAACCTTCGGTAATCTACTGCTGCCCCTTGCCTCAACCTATATTTATATGAGCAGGAAAGTGTGATGATTTTGGTTTCCTTCTGTCAACCCTTTCGAGACCCACTGAAAGACCCAAAACCTTGCTGTATGTGTTTATAGTTTGGTGAAAATAGGGTGTAACAGGTGAATGGAACAGAAGTCTATGAAGATACTGACATTTTACGATTTTTTGTTCTTTTATACTAACCTATTATGAAATTGTTCTATCACTTAATACTACTTATTTGAAATAAAAGTTTTGTACTAAAAAAATGAAACAAAATTTTTGAACTAAGTAAATAATTAATTAAAACTATGGAAATTAAAATAATACGCATCCAATTAGTAGATTGTATTTATTGTATTGTATGTGAATGTAAAAGAAAAAAAAAAGAAAAATATCAGTGGTATAGGCTTCCATTCTATTTACCTGTTATTTTCTATTTCTATTTACACTCTATTTTTTCCAGTCGGTAAAAATTTTTAAATAAAAATTGGCTGTATATGTTTTAATATACAATTATCTTTAAAATAGAATTGAGCCGTGGTAGCTCAGAAGGTTAGCGCTCGCTGTAAATCTCACAGTACGCGAAGGACTCGGGTTAGATCCCCGCCGGTATCAATGCAATCACGGAGGAAACTTTGTATTTGCTCCGTGAATGCAACTGTTATTTGCAATTTTAAGTGCTAATTCACCACGTGCACGGCGGTGCAGGAAAACATCATGCGGAGGCCTCCATGTCTGAGAAATAAGAAAAACGTACTTATGCGGCAGCGCGGCGGACTCTTCCTTACCCTAAAACCCTCTCAGAGATGAGAGGAGACCCGTGCCAGGCAGTGAGTCGTATATGGGCTGTATTTTTAACTATTTAACTTTTATAATAAAATTACAAACTATTTTATAAAAATACCCTCTCAGAGATGAGAGGAGACCCGTGCCAGGCAGTGAGTCGTATATAGACTGTATTTTTAACTATTTAACTTTTATAATAAAATTACAAACTATTTTATAAAAAAACCCTCTCAGAGATGAGAGGAGACCCGTGCCAGGCAGTGAGTCGTATATAGGCTGTATTTTTAACTATTTAACTTTTATAATAAAATTACAAACTATTTTATAAAAAAAACCCTCTCAGAGATGAGAGGAGACCCGTGCCAGGCAGTGAGTCGTATATGGGCTGCATTTTTAACTATTTAACTTTTATAATAAAATTACAAACTATTTTATAAAAAAAAACCCTCTCAGAGATGAGAGGAGACCCGTGCCAGGCAGTGAGTCGTATATGGGCTGTATTTTTAACTATTTAACTTTTATAATAAAATTTCAAACTATTTTATAAAAAAAACCCTCTCAGAGATGAGAGGAGACCCGTGCCAGGCAGTGAGTCGTATATAGGCTGTATTTTTAACTATTTAACTTTTATAATAAAATTACAAACTATTTTATAAAAAAACCCTCTCAGAGATGAGAGGAGACCCGTGCCAGGCAGTGAGTCGTATATAGGCTGTATTTTTAACTATTTAACTTTTATAATAAAATTACAAACTATTTTATAAAAAAACCCTCTGAGAGTTGAGAGGAGACCCGTGCCAGGCAGTGAGTCGTATATAGGCTGTATTTTTAACTATTTAACTTTTATAATAAAATTACAAACTATTTTATAAAAAAACCCTCTCAGAGATGAGAGGAGACCCGCGCCAGGCAGTGAGTCGTATATAGGCTGTATTTTTAACTATTTAACTTTTATAATAAAATTACAAACTATTTTATAAAAAAAACCTTTTCAGAGATGAGAGGAGACCCGTGCCAGGCAGTGAGTCGTATATAGGCTGTATTTTTAACTATTTAACTTTTATAATAAAATTACAAATTATTTTATAAAAAAACCCTCTCAGAGATGAGAGGAGACCCGTGCCAGGCAGTGAGTCGTATATAGGCTGTATTTTAACTATTTAACTTTTATAATAAAATTACAAACTATTTTATAAAAAAAAACCCTCTCAGAGATGAGAGGAGACCCGTGCCAGGCAGTGAGTCGTATATAGGCTGTATTTTTAACTATTTAACTTTTATAATAAAATTACAAACTATTTTATAAAAAAACCCTCTCAGAGATGAGTGGAGACCCGTGCCAGGCAGTGAGTCGTATATAGGCTGTATTTTAACTATTTAACTTTTATAATAAAATTACAAACTATTTTATAAAAAAAACTCACCTAAATCGTTTCACAATTGACAAACACATCGCGTTAATACAAAACAAAAACATATGCTCTAGTTGCAAAACTTCTTTTATTGAATTCGGTTAATAGTAATAATAATAAGATGACTTCACATTCATTTTAATTTCCCATGTACATACATGTAAATAATCCTCACTCTCCATCTCTCCACAAGAGACACACGGAGCGGAAAACATCGATGAATAAAATATCAATTACATTTAAATTTTACGACGTATTCGCAACGCTAGTTGTGGACCCTCAATATATAAAATCTGATTTATATGAACCCTAGCGAATTGATTGCGAACATCCAGAAATAAATACGTACATATACCGAAATACTTTTTAATAGAATTAGGGTGACAAACGAGCACACAGTCCACCTGATAGTAAGTGGATGCTGTGGCCCACAGATATTAAGAATATGAAAAATACTATACCTTACTTTCTCATCATACGAAATACATCAGCATTAATCTGCTATTTCATGCTGGTATTCTGTGAGATCATGGTCCTACCTCGGTCGAGCCGACACGTTCGTGCTACAACCATAATATATCTGTAGCATAGCACTACATTTTTTAAAAATACGAGTGCTGTTCACAATCATAATAATTCTGAATGCAAACCTACTGTATTCACGGTAAGAGATTAAGGTGAAAAAAAGCATCGTGGGGAAACATGCATGTTACGATAACTAAAGAAACGATAAATAAAGCAACATTTTTTCGAAAACGTTAAGTTTGCCAATTTATTGCCCTAAAATACTCTCAGATATGAGAAGAGGCCTGTGAGTCGTATATATAGGCTGTTACTCTAACTTGTTAACCTCCTACGCGGGCCCCGTCTTTGCCCACGCAAACCCTAATATTATAAATGAACTCCAAATAGTTCAGAACCTCTTCTGTCGTCGAGCTGCGAACGCACCTTGGTACGTCCGTAATGCCGACCTTCATCGGGACTTAGAGCTCCCAACAATTCAACAATTTCTTAAAAAACTCTCTGAGAACTTCTTCAAAGCCTCAGAGTCGCACCCAAACCAATTAATTCGTGAGGCAGCTTCCTATGCAGCCCCACCCCCCTCTCGCTATCGTGTCCGCAGGCCGAGAAACTCTCTCTCGGACCCGCCTAATAAACTGTCAAACGACCTGAACTGTCTCCTGGCGGCTCAGGCCAACTCTAATTAAATTAAATTATTGTATTAACTAACATTAATTTGCCTTCGTAGGCACTCCCTCAGCGGCTCTTAGCCGCCTGCGCCCTATTTTCCCAAAAGATGGTCGCTCAAGATAAGGCACAATACAGCTTAATCAGCCGGCTGCCTGTCACTTAGGGTCCCCGGTAGGACAGTGAGCCCCTCATAACCACGATAGACCGGCTATCGTGGTATGCGTAATGCATTTTCCGCCTCCCTACGTATAGGGTAGCCCTTTAATTGCTTCGGGCGCAAAAAAGAAAAAAAAAACTTGGTAACTTTAAATAAAAAAATCTGCCGTTGCAAACCCGCCTGCCAAGAGCGGCAACTATGGCAGTTTCTCCCTACGGGACAACCTACTGGAGACGCTTATGTTAAGTGGACTTTTGACAGATACTTATGAATTAATAGACAAATGAATCGATTAATCCGTAAGGAAATTAAACGGGGTCTATTTAATTAAGATCACCATTTACAGATCCGTTGGACACGCGTTAATTGGATGGACGCAAGGCGAAAGATAGCCTTGTCTTTAATCTGCTCCGTTATAACTTTTATTCATTTGTTACGTAGGAATAAAGATATAAGGAAAGTTCTTCTCACAGGTGAGAGTAGAAAAGAATATTTTCTGCAATACAGATAACAAAAATACTTATTGAAAGTTACTTTTGCTTTTACAACTGGTTCGGAAAATACCTCTGTCCTAGGAAGGACTAGCAAGCAACCCAGCGGGAGTTTTATATATATATATATATATATATATATATATATATATATATATCGATTACTGCCGACACTCGGCTCGGACCCGACACGGTCTAGCGTGAGTCATCTTTTATGCTGCTGTTTTTCTTACCGTACCGTAGATCCGTTTTAATGGAATCGAGGCATTCCATCTTAGTCCTCAGACGTGACATCGCATCTGCATTTTGATTCCTAATCGAGGATAAATGTAGATGTATATAGGCCACATAATCCACTTACCATCAGATGGACTGTGTGCTCGTTTGTCACCCTTATTCTATAAAAAATCTCAGAGGTGACAACTCTTCATCGTTTGAAGTTGTTGCAGGTATGCCTGGGCTGCAGTTACCACTTACCATCAGGAAGATTGTAGCTTCGTTTCTCACTTCAGTTATTTAAAAATTACTCCCCATCCTTCTATCCTTCCATTGCAGTCTATAAAAGCTAACATAGGCCTCCCCCATAGATTGCCTCGTAAGGGGGATTTCGCCACAGTTGCCACGCCTGGCGGGCGGGTTGGCAACCACAGTTGTTATTATATTCATTTGTTATCACGAAGACTCTGCTGCCAATTTAGTGTTCCAAAAAAAATATGTCAGAAAAAATAAACATTATTTAAATAGATTATTATTAATCAATTATTACAAACTATTATTAAGTCTAAAGGCAAGTCAACCTTTAATAGACAGTGATTTTAGATATTTCGTAATCTCTCAGTATTTTCAAGTTCTCATTTACCTTTATTAGAGATTACCTACGAATCTTAATCTAATCTTGGGCCTCGAAACTGTCGTTGGTGAACATAGAGGAACCCTGTTAAATGTAAAGCTCTACCGCAACTCCATTTTAATACGGAATATGTGCAGAAAAGACCAGAATTTTTTGGTCATTTTGTAGGTAATTTTCTAATTATAGATATGAAGCCAATTTAAAAAGTTCTACGGTATTTTAAATAAATTACATTCTAACTTTACATTATGAAGGAGCTACCGGAAGAAATTCAGAACATAACTGCTGCCACAGAGCAAACTTTTTTAAATGTTTTATCATACAAAAATAAAGTCAGATGTTTCTTATACCTACTACATTCACCATGACTGCCTCGTTGGTCCAGCGGTTGTAGTAGTGTGACTGCTGATCATGAGGTCTTGGGTTCAAATCCCGGGTCGGACCAAAAAAACAATTATTGAGTTTTTCTGTGAAGAAAAGCACGTAAAGCCGTTGGTCCTGCGCCTGATCTCTCTCCGGTCGTGTCGGTTTACCGTCCCATCGGATTATGAGAGTGAGGGAAGAGAGTGGACCTGTGCTTGCGCATACACTTGGGCATTATAATCCAGTCCAGCGCCGATGGCTAGCCTCCATTGAGGCAGGCCACCGTGGCCGATATTCGGTTTTGACATTATTACATTCACCATACTGCAGGGCAGTTTGTTGGAGATCATCATCCACTTCTATGTACCTACTGTTATTAAAATCTTAATATGGATTTAAAACTTAGAATAGAAAATAATAAATTTAAACTTAAACTACTATTTAAATTTGTTAATAATTAAACATATGAATATCAATTAAAACTACCATCATTCTTTCTACTTCCATTTAAATATTTCTCTATTACCACAATCGTCTGCAAAATATATTTCATTATAAATACGTGGTACTAGATATTTGCTCGTGTTCTTGCTGTAATGATTATTTAATCTGAAATTTTATTTTCTTAAAAATAAAAAGTAAAGCAATGCACAATGATATCTAATGTTTCGCATTACATTGCTTGGCGAGTTTTTCAACGTCGCGTGCGTTGCATATTACGGTAGAACAAAAGCCGCGATGGTAATTGTCAATACAAAAAGTAATTAGTAAAAGTTTACAAAGGTAATATCATAGTAAAGTATTCATATAGATTTAAATTTTTAAATTAGTTAAAACAAGGATAGTTAGTAAATAATCAATTTACCTATGAAATGTTATGTCTTTATTAGTCGAATTGCACGTCCTTGATGAGTTTTTACTACTGTTTTTACAACACGCAGTTCACCATTATATCTACCTAATATAAATTCACGTACGACGTTCCACGTGAACTATGTTCGTCAACACATCATAGCGGCGACAAGGTCACGCGTCTATGCGACTTCTATTGTCTTATTATTACGATGTCTGTGTTTCTATTACATTTTGTTTTTAAATTAGGAGTCATTTTGCGCCAATAAATATTAGAACAAGTGGTGGTAGGGCTCGTTTTTTGCCGATTGCTATTGTGTTCCGGTTTGAAGGATAAGACAGGCAGTATAATCTCAGGCTACAGGGCATGTATGAGTTCTCAGAGGTGACAACGGCTATAGTGCCCATCTATGTTTGAAGTTGGTTTCAGAAGTCTATAAGCTAAAGGATTCACCATCAGGTATTCTAGTAAATCCTCTCCAAAGACTATTCATGATCGTCATAATTCCTTCCTCAAGAAATGCTAAAAGAAATGAAATGTTACTGTTTATTATTTTATGTGGCTTAAGTAATAATCGAGACTATATTATTTATAATATTTAATGTAACAAAATTATTACAACGAATTACATTATTACAGTTATATATCATATATTACCAAGAACTAAAGCCTACGGTAACAAAAGTGTTGCCACCTTAATACACTTGATATAGGTACTCAAAGCGCAATATCCAGTTATAGGACTGTTTTTCTGCCTAGGAGTCCGTAAGGATAGGTATCATCCTATGACCTATTCCTGGCGACAAATAGCACTGCTGTGTTCCTGTCTGAAGGGTATATATAACTGTGTGTAACACAATCACACGCTGTGAGGCTTGGTAAACTATTTACTAATCTGTGGTGAGGCGTTCCACCTCAGTCCACAAAGGTGACAACGCACCTATAGCCTTCTTAATTTGAAGGTGACTGCAGGTCTCCATGGAGAGTAAGTTCTTTGCCACTACTAGTCTCAG
The DNA here is from genome assembly GCA_036936625.1 of Parnassius smintheus behrii. Classification (NCBI taxonomy): domain Eukaryota; kingdom Metazoa; phylum Arthropoda; class Insecta; order Lepidoptera; family Papilionidae; genus Parnassius; species Parnassius smintheus. The sequence continues at coordinate 32,039,196 of JAUPFT010000025.1, forward strand.
ACGAAATATTTTTATTTCGTCTGAGACTAGTAGTTTATAAAAAGAAAAAAAAACTTTGATTAATATTTATTCATTATATAGGTTAGAATTATGTTGCTCATCGAAATCATTTTCTCAAGTTACCATCAATCAGGAACTTTTTTTTTCAATTTGTGATATTAGGGAAACACGAGTGAGTACGAAATTAAATCGCATAAGACCCTATTCTAAAAGACAAATAAATAAAAATAATATAAACTAAAATAATATAAACTAAATAATATAAAGACAAATAAATAAAAATAATAAAATAGTAATATAAATTTATATAAATAATATAAACTTCCGAACCATACGCAAGAACGGATTCAATTTCCAACCTAAACATCACACAAATGGAGATTTAACGAGGACATATTCCTATTATAAAGCAACTGGAATTTCGATGGTTTTTACAGACATTACAGACAGGTCGATTTTTTTCATCATCACCATTATAATTATAGCCCTTCACAACTCCACTGCTGCACAGGCCTGCCTCATGAACACACTTGCAACGTATGCAATAAATATAATACAATGCACAAAGCACGGCCTGAGGCTCCCCATTAGATAGAGTGACGACCTGGTAAGACATTCAGGAAGTCAGTAAATTATTTAAAAAAAAATAGTTGAAATTCAAAATTAAGAAAATTTTAAATTTATTTTATACAATAGAAAAATATTTAATGAATAACAGTTTTTAATATTATACGCAATTATTTGCAATGTTAAATTGTTTAATATATTGAGCCAAAACATTTATTTATTTAATTATTTATGTACACACTTAACAACTATCCTAATGATTCGTTTCCAGTAAAAAAGGGTCTCCGGATCTCTACAGTCCCCATACGAAACACAGCAGTATTAAGCTGGTATTGTGTAAGAACGTGGTCCTTCCCCGGTCGAGCCCACCCATTTGTGCTATAACCATAACATAGCTGCAGCGAGGCTCTATCACGTATACATTGTATATTATTTAATTAAAACATTTTATTTTGTTAATAATAATAATACGCTACCGTCGTTGTAAGAACATCCACCAGCCCACGTCGTCTGCTGGGTGCCGTGAGAGACGACGCAGGGATACTGATACAGCTGATGAGTAGCAGCAGCTTCTCGATAAAAACAAAACTTTAAAAAAACGGTCGCTTCTCCTCCGATGAGGCAATGTTAGGAGGCCTATGACAGTATTGGACTATATGCAGTTATGGATAGATAAATGGATAAAATAATATGTACATTTTTTGTTAATTATAAGTAGTTTCTCGTAATTTATTACTTCTAGATGTTTTTAAACTAACTGATAAGTACTATTTCGCCGTCCCCGGAGAATAAAATGATAATCACAAAATTGCAACTTTTCAGGAAAAATAAAAAACATGTTTTCGTTGTTTACTCCTTAAATACTGAACGTAGACTGGTGATTGTTAGCTTTGAAAAAAAGTTATTTTTTGTGTGTTCGAAATATTTAAGTCGAAAACGCCTAATTAGTAAAATAGAGATATTATTTAAAAAATAAGAATTTAGTCAAAATCAATCATCGTGTAAGTTGTACAATGTCGATTATCATTTTATTCTCCGTACAGCCTGACCATAGTCAAATATTGCACTCTTTACTTATCATTTTATTCTACGGGTTTTTAAGCTGCAAGTGATCATGATAATACTTTAATATCGTCTTATTCTAGGAAATATTGTAAAACTTTTTTTCTGATAAGGACTTTTAGTTTGGTGTCCCAATAAAACTATGATATGGTATTTATTCAACATTAGTTTTATTCAATATAAGTTTCCGAAAATTAGCTTTGTAACGAATGTCTTCCAAATCGTTGAATAGCAAACAAAACTAGGTTCTCACTCCCCAAAAATCAAAACAAAATTAAAAAAAAACAGTATTTTTCTTAATCGTTGTACGTACCTATTTGATATTAGTTAAAGTCAGCTTTATAATCACTTGATATCTAAATTATTATTACGAAAAAGAAATTATTAATATTATCTATTACATAATTTGTTATTAATAAAACAGATGGAGTGACGACCTGGTAAGACATGCAGGAAGTCGATGGATGCAGGTGACCCAGGACCGTGCTTTGTGGTATTACTTGGGGGAGGCCTATGTTCAGCAGTGGACTTGTGAAGGGCTGTAATGATGATAATGACGATGATGATGATTATTAGTCATAAAGATCTTCCTCACTGTCGTTATTGCTACCAGAACAGTTACTGTCATAAGTAAAGAACTCGTAAAAACCACGATAGTAACTTGGAATAGCTCCCGTCTAACGGAAGCTCATGAGATCATCATATAAAGCATAGCTTATTGAAATAGGCTTAGTGTATAACGTTTGGAGCTCAGGCTCATAGCCAGGACTTAGGCTTGGTAACTGGCCTTACCAATGCGATTTGAACATGAGGCATTTACTTCCATGATTTGAATCCATGATATTTTTTGGCTCTCCTCATTTGTAACCAGTTTATTATTTTCTAACTCCTTTACTCGTATACTTTCGAGTTCATAATGATTGTGTTCAGGCGTGTATACAACTCTGTGTTTTGATTCAGGTTCAATGGTGACATGAATCGAAAACTCTGGTCGTGGCCGGATTCAAGGAATCCATGTGTGATATTCAATTGAAGCTTCCGTGCAGCATAAAGATATAAAGCGTATATAAATCTGTTTTTGTTTTGTCCGCAACAACCGTTGGAGTAAATTCATATGTTATGGATGCCTCTTGATTTCTCATTAAGTAGAAATTGTCGTAAGCAACTACCAATTTCATTTGCCCCCCTTATAGCAATCTGACTATGCCTAACATTACAACTTTACTTTGAGTAGCATCATATACCTTAAAATTATAAATGTGATACCTCCTTTTGTAGTGGAAAAATCGAACCTTAGATTGTGGGATGCTCAAAACCTTTTCCAAATCGAAGATTGCTACCGTTGTTTTTGAAGGATCAACAGATTCTTTTTCTTCTTTTTTAATTTGCCGTACGTTGTTTTTTTTTTTTTGATGATCATCATATTTTTCTTGCAATATTTCTTGAGTTTCTGATTCAGCTTATCAATAATGAGCACACTGAGAGCACTCGTTATCGGTCTTTTTTTCGTTAAAAAATTTGGTGTTGAATATTGTCTCGTATTGACATTTAGCGGCTAAATGGCAGTCAGATCTTTGCTGTCCAAACCAGGCTCTGTAGAGGCGGTACATTTTGGATATATTAAGTAGTTCTGAGAGGTATTTCCTTGTAGAATCTTTTCTTATGTAACGGGACTCAACTGTAGGGAACAATTCAATGTGCTTTATGATGCTCTCTTCTGTCGCAATGTGCATTTTACGTGGAATATTTTCATGTCGCCCTCGTTTGTCTATAAAATTTTCGTCAGGTTTAGAATTTTCTAGTGCTGTATAAACAGTTTGATGTGAAATTCTTAAAGTATTTATGAAGAATGATTTGCACACTTGTTCTTTTTTTGAGTCTATTATAAAGAAGTAATTGATCGATTGAGTTTGGTGGCGTTTTTGCTCTACGGTGATTTACTTAACATCTTTGACGATTGTATGATTTACGATAGTTGTCAGTGTCTCTCGTGATCTCTTATTTTATAATATTGCTGCATTATGTACTCTCTCTGCTCATAAGTTATCTTTTCGCCACATTTCTTCGGGCACTTACAACTAACTTTTAAAAGTTTTTTGTCGTACATTTTCTTCGATCTACACCCTTTATACGCTTCTCCTGAATTTTTTAATTATTATTCTTAACATCTTGTTTTTCGTTTAAATTTTGTTTAAGTTTTCTTGTATTTTTTCCCTTTGTTGTTTCTTGAACTATACTAAATGATAACTATCCATTTTGATTTAATCTTCTCTATCATAGTTTTCAATATAATCTGGGCTCTGATGGTCGGCTACGTTACTGTTTTCTCCGGTTTGTGTCAGATTTTGATGACTAGTATTATTTTTTTATTGGTAATAATTGTTTTGTCGGACAATATAAAACCAAAAACATTTTCAAGTTATAATTTTGCATCCAAATCAAAAAGAGATGGTGATGGTTCTGCTTCTTTTTCATTTTCATGATTATCAATAGTATTACGAGTATAAGAGGTAGACGTTTAGTTTTAAAATATTTTATTTAGGCATCTTTTGATGACAGTTTTGTTTTGTACCTCTACGGTCCATAACTTTCATGTGGTGAAGTTTGTATCAAATCAAAAATACATTCTGTGTGTGCTTTAGGAGTGTCTTGCAACCTATTAGCTTCATATATGACTTAAAGGTGTGGTACAAGATAAATTGTGTTCAAAACTAAAGATATGTTGGAAATAGTTGATGGTATTCTTATTATATTCTAACTGGCTGTGTCTATGTAATATAAGTTTCCTGCAATGCTCGATGGACTTTCGCATTGTTATATTATTTTCATTCTTTCTGGGCTCGGCAAATACTCAGATTCATTTGGTGAGAAATCTTCATTTCTTTCATTTTCGTTTTCTATTTTCGATTACTTTGTCACTATGTAAGTGAACATTACCAATACGCTGGAATCATCGGCGAGTTTGTATCTACCATGGCAATTGCGTTTTCGTATAATCTAAGTGAGTGAAGAGAATGGCAATAAGTCTTCCTGTTCAAACCATAAAAGTAGTTTTACTAACACATCTTTATACCAAGCGAGTGATTGGTTTTGAACGAGAATAAAATGATAACTGCTTTTATCATTATCTACTCAAATATTTTTCACGAGAACATAATTTTATGGCTGTTTGTAATACTATCAAGTAGGAATGCATTACGATAATATTATATTAAAACTTTATTCTCGTATTTTAAGGCCTGTGTTAAATCTTTGAATACTATTGTAAAATTTTGTAACTTCGTAAAATAACTGTATAAAAATTACGAAAAAAATGAACAGATGTATTTCTACCCACAGATCCCAAAAATGACATAACACTAACACTAAGATAATGACAGTTATCATTTTATTCTCCGGGGACGGCGATTTGTAGTTTGTATCAAGATTTTTTTTTCAATAAATATATTATATTTATTTATAATTTCCGAACCAGAGGTAAAAGAAATAAAAGAGTGACTTTCAATAAGTATTAATTAACTAAGATGGAATGTGTAACAGCTTGCTCTCTATGCCAATCATACTTGCTCTCTATGCCCTTCAAACCGGAACACAACATGATGCGCACTTCTATTTGGCGACAAAAGTAGGTAAAGAGGCCTGACCCAAACGGACTATTGAACAGAGAGAGAGGACTACACCTAAACAAAATATTACCCTTTCATTGTATACTTGTGATAAATGTAAAATTTGACCCTTATGCCTCATAGTATTAAGAATGAGTAAAAATTAAACGTTATGTAACTCTAAGACTTAGTATTATTCAAAGCTTATATCCACCGCCTGGTGAATTCTATTTCTCTCTCGCTCTCTTTATGTCATCTTCACGTATGAGAGCACGTTGATTAGCAAGACAAGAGCCCCTCTTGAGTTCTCATTAAGGATCGTTTCACACTTCACTGCTCTCCACCCTAAATGTTAATATTTTATCTTAAAAGAAACTTCAATATTTTACAGTGTTTTTATTCAAAAAATAATATTAAGCACAGAGACATTTGGGTGCGTTTGGCAGAAAAAAGCGCTAGCAAGCGCTTGTAAGCAAAATGGCGATCGTAAACAGTAAGCGCTGTCAAGTCGTAAGTAGCTATTTTCCTCCAGGACACGATGTTAGTTTTAACCGGGGAACCTAACCTAATTTAAATATGTGTTTGTAAAGTATTCATATTAAAAACTTACCAATCATGAGTTTTTAATAACATGTACGAGGGTGGATTGAAAAGTACTCGGCCTAACCAAGAAAATAAACACATACTAAATCAGTTACATTTTTATTTTTCTACATAATCACCATCAAGTTCAATACACTTTTGCCACCTCCCCTTCCAAGCATTTAGACCGTTGAAAAAAATGATTCTTCCTTAGAGTCAAAATATGCGTCTACAGCTGCTTTGACCTCGTCGTTTGTCGAAAATCTTTGACCTCCCAAGTGCTTTTTTAGGTAAGGGAACAGAAAGAAGTCTGATGGTGCCAGATCAGGTGAATACGGCGGATGCGGTAACAGTTCAAAGCCACAGTTGTGAATTTCAGCCATTGACTGTACTGACGTGTGAACACGGGCGTTATCTTGATGAAACAGGACTTTTCTTCTGAGCATTCCTCGACGTTTTTCTTTTATTTCCTCTCGTAAACGACGTAGTAAGGTGCAGTAGTAATCAGAGTTTATAGTCTGACCCCTTTCAAGATAATCAATCATAATCACACCTTTCGAGTCCCAGAATACTGAAGCCATCACCTTATTTGCCGACAAAATCGACTTAGCCTTTTTAGGGGGTGGTGAACCAGGTCCTCTCCACTGTTTTGATTGTTGTTTTGTTTCCGGTGTACAGTAATGAACCCATGTTTCGTCCATAGTAACAAAACGATTCAAAAAATCATCTGCATCGGCTTCAAATAACTCCAAACAGTCGCGTGAAATAGTCAATCGCGTCCTTTTTTGTTCAACTGAAAGCAGTCGCGGAACCCACCTCGCAGACACCTTGTGGAAACCCAACTCGTTGACAATGATGTTTTGAGTTCGTTCATAAGAGATGCCTATAATCTTGGCTATCTCTCTAATTTTTAATCTGCGGTCTCCCATTATTAAATCAAGTACTTTTTTAATATTTTCGTCAGTAGTTGACGTCGAAGGCCTTCCAGAGCGGGGTTCATCTTTCACACTCTCTCTACCACGCTTAAATTCTGCTATCCATTTTTTGACGGATGAATATGACAGAGCACAATCGCCTAATGTACTAACCATGTCATCATGGATGGCTTTTGATGATAGCCCCTTCTTATGGAGGTACTTAATGACGGCACGCTGCTCGATTTGCTCCATTCGCGGAAATTATGTCCGATTACTTTGATAATAAATTTATAAAATCACAACTAATTATCGCACACGTTTCGAACTTCACACAATGAACTAGTCTGAACTGAACTAAATAATGTTGGTAGATTTGATTTTTAGAATTGAATGGATCTGTGTTAGGCCGAGTACTTTTCAATCCACCCTCGTATATGTTTATTCATGTCAAAACTAATATTGCACAAACAACTTATAAACTCTACTTCAAAACAAACAAATTAAATAAGCAAAATGGCGGACTGTGTCAGCGCTACTGAAGTAGCAATCGTGTCCTGGCCGAAAACTATTTTAGCGCTTGTAAGCGCTTGCTAGCGCTTTTTTCTGCCAAACGCAACCATTAATAATACTTGAACTCGATTGTATGACGATGGTATATCCAAAAAGTTCAGCCTTTTACAATTTTTGTTTTAATATTGAGTTAACTTTTTAAATAATTTTATAATCATATTAAACACTTAGCGAAAGTTCACTGATATGTTGTGCCTACTCAAAGTACATGTCACTTTTTATGTTCAGTAAGTAAGTCTATAAAGTCTTTGTATAAAATTTCTTAAACCACAAAAACGATTTTTAAAAATGTTATCTGGACACGTAACCGATAGTATCAGTCGTTCCCGTTTTCTTTTTCTTCTTTAGCATGTTTTCTTTAAGTAGTTTATTCTCGGCCAGTAGGTTCGTAAGCTTTGTTCTCGGTAAAAAGGGGTCTCCTGTTTTCAACACCATAGAGTACCTAAACACAGAAACATTAAGCTACTATCTACGCTGGTATTCTGTGAGAGCGTGGTCATTCCGCGGTTGAGCCGACCCATTCGTACTACAACCTTAATAAAGTTCCAGCATGGCTCTTTCACGGGTATAATATATACGATCAATACAATAAGTACCAGATATACCTTTGACGCTGTCGCCTATCATCGATATGAGCATTTTACGTCTGGAGTGAACGAGATTGTATAGCGCAATCTGTCGGAAAGTCGGAGGCTATATAATTTTTCAGACATTTCCCATGGTCGTTTCCAATGACACGACCATGTGATCATCACGACATAGACGAAATGAGTCGAACTCGAATGAGACAAAATGGCGGATTTTTTTATCACATTACTACAAGAGTATGGTTTTAATTGTCATTAGTTTTTACAAGTCTTTTCATTAGAGACGACCATGGGATCGTTACGACATAGACGAAATGAGTCGAATGAGACAAAATGGCGGATTTTTTGTCTTGCTATTTAAGAAAGGCGACAACGCTCTCTTGAAGAACTACAGATCGATTTCCCTTCTGAGCAGCGTCTACGTGCTGTTTTCGAGAGTCATTAGTAGTTACGTTGTACCAGTTCTGGCGCACTTGTAGAAAGGTTGTACCAGTTCTGGCGCACTGAGTCACAAGTACGACGTTCGTCGACTCACGATCCTAAAAAAAAAAAAAAAAAAAAAAAAAAAAAAAAAAAAAAAAAAAAAAAAAGGTTTTGGCATGCTCTGATCACGAATCTGCGGTCCATTTTTGCGTAGGATGCACGGTTCCGGAGATGTGCAGATCAATTAACTCTTATCTAATTGATATCCGCTTCGAGTCTCCACCGTCATTAGCGCTCCATTGTTCTTATCTACTTATCTATTGTTCATTCAATACCGTCATTATCTATTCTTCCTCAGCGTGGTGATATTGTTATATACTCCTTTGTTCCTATCTACACTAATCTGACTCATTAATAAAACACATTACCCAATTTTGTTAAAATTTTTATTTATAAAATACAAAATCTTATTACTTATTATCTATAAAATAGGAGCGAAACATCTCATCCACTAAAATATCGTTGTACAATGTGTTCCCTGTAAATATACTCGTAAAACTATGCATTGAACATCCCTGAAACTTATATAGCAAATACATTAAGCAATATTCGCCACAAACTGAAGTCCACTCATTCTGAATCCTATCAACATTCCAGTTCCATCTTTTACAATTTCTTTTAAAAAACTCTAGATGATATCGTACAGGTGCCCGTCCGAATGAATCAAAATATTGACCGACGTCATTCGTATCGATATATAAAGCTACCCAATGTGACCCTGGTTTATCATCTGTATCCAAATTGCATATTATATACGTTGGTACGTGGGTGTACATGGGTAGTTTATTGGCAGCATAAACATTATTTTCTAGAGTGGGGTGAATCTTTTTCAGATGTTGTTGTACATCTAGTGTATCCATAATATTACTGCTATTAGTAGATTATTACAGTACCAATCTACTCAATGACTAATATAGGAATGATCAATTATAGTGATATCTAAATATTAAATTACTTTCTTTGTGTTATACAAATCGTATTTGAGTCACCAATACACTGAACAAGACACGACAGGAAGGAAGTAGGAATGTAGAGATAAGCAACAGAATGTAAGGTAAGCTTGTTGACGCATAAAGATACTATCAATTCTACTGCAGAAATTCTTTAGATTAGAATTATTACTCACTGGTACTATATAAGACCAAGCAACTGCAGTCATGGAGTTAGTGTATGGTCGTTTGACCGCAGTGGATCTATCAATACTACGTTTGTGTTACTTCAACGCATCAAAGGCCATGGATGTAAGTGTTTATTCTATTGACAAACTTACTTTTCTTTCTGTTATTTTCTTACGTGTGTATGATTTAGTGTTAACAAATTATATTTAAATATTATGTGTGTGTATATGGTTAAGCCGTGGTAGCTCAGATGGTTAGCGCAAAATGTAAAATTCACAGTACGCGACCCGGGTTCGATCCCCGCCGGCACCAATTAAATTGTTAATTACAATTTTAAGTGTTAATTTACCACGTGCTCAGCGGTGAAGGAAAACATCGTGAGGAATGCATGTCTGAGATAATTTCGAAGGCATGTGAAGTTTGCCAACACGCATTGAGGTATCGCAGCGAACATTTCCTAGCCCTAAAACCCTCTCAGAAATGAGAGGAGGCCTATGTTCAGCAGTGGACTTTAATAGGTTGTAACTTTAGCTTTTTTAACTTTTATGATTAAGTGTTACCAAATTGATATTAACATGATAACTGTGTTGTTGCAGAAATCATTGAGCTTCGATGAAAATACATATAAACAGTATTACTACTCGCCACTCTCCCCTCAAGAAGAGAGTGATGACATCGTCATTAATAATAACACATGCGATGGTGGAAAAAGAAAATCGCAATCGATTGATCATTTTTTTGAAGCTGAATCAAAAATAAAAAAGAGGAAGCTGTTATCATCAACCGTAGCACGAGCCGCTAGAGATGGTGTATCATACATTTCTACTAATTCTGACGATGGAGACCAAGCGACGCATCTCATCAAAATTGAAATGTACGATATGAAGAAGCTATCCAAGATTCCAACTACTGATCATTGGAAACATGCTTCCACGAGGATTAAATATTACGTAAAGACTAATAAGGATAGCATCTACGACAACAAAAACGCCCTCGTATACAATATTACAAAGACAATAGCAGAAAGTGAAAAAGTTAAAAAATACTTTTTTAACAATGACAGTCATTAGCTGATCATTAGTGAATGTGATTCTGTTTACATAAATTACAGGAAGACAAGAGCAGAAGAAAGAGATGAGTGTGGCATACGTGTACAGAACACATCATTGAAGAACAAAACTACAACACTGAGTGGAGATGAAAACGAGAAGAATATGCAGTACTCAAGAGCTGAATATCCATTCTTCAGTTCAAAATCTAGCCGGTTGCTCAGTTTCGAAAACTGGCCTCTCGTTATGCGACAGAAACCTGAAGATCTTGCAGAAGCCGGTTTCTTTTATACTGGCCATGCAGACAGGACCAAGTGTTTCCATTGTGGTGGTGGCTTAAAAGATTGGGAAGATGATGATGATCCTTGGCAGCAGCATGTTCAGTGGTTTAGTCAGTGTGCTTATGTAAAATTTAAACTCGAACAGAGTTTTGTATTAGATTAAATAGAATATTTATAAAGAAATAAAAAATAATATATTGCATACAATTTGTTTTATTTAATTTTATAATGTTTCACATAGTTACATACACACAAAATGCATTACACATAACTCATAAAATCTAACACACAACACATATTATAACCTTAACTACTATAGTCTACAGTAACATTTCTGTTTTTATCTATCTCAATAATATTATCAAACTCAGCATAAACTATACAGTTAATTGTTTGTATTAGTGAGGATTCAAATCGTACTTCTAATCTTACACTACCATGCTTTATGAGATTCCAATGAGCTGACATAGACAGTAACCTCTGGCATATTGTTCACAAGATTCCATTTCCTTCATTAAGAAAGTGAATACCAGTTCCCGAGAATAGAGTATGATATGCTGATGTAAATATGCTATTATTAAAAGATGGTTGCAAAGCTTTTGAAGGTATTTGTTGACCATCAATATATAAGCTGAAAGAATTAATACCATAGTTTTCAAAGTTAAATGGATTTTTAGTAAGGGAACCATTAAATGCAGAATTGTTCACAAATCCAATTATACATCTTTTGGGTACCTGCCCTAAAAATATATTATCAAGAGTTTTTCCTTGAACACCCGATGGAATTGTTAAAACTTTTATTTCAGCTCGAGTAATAGGATATTTAGCAGTGGTAGAAGCTAAAACTTTTTGATGTGCGAGTAATACGCTTGGATTAATTCGTGCTCGTCGAACAATAAGAGTTGCGTCCGTAATGCAAACTTTAAACTTTACATCGTTTGACCCAGCAATTAAATTAAAGCTCTCTCTCGATCGAACCAATTTAACACTCATTTCAACACCATTAATTAAAAATTTATCTTGGTTGAAAATGTCACCGTGAAGATGACCAATCATTTCTATTTCCTTACTTTCACTAATCAATTCCTGTCTTTTAACAAATCCCATGTTTTTACCATCCGTAGAATCCATTTTTCCTGCTGTATCATCATACCAAAGACTACAAGTAAGATGAGATTGTTTAGCAGCAGGAGCATAGTTTAAAAGGGTTTCCATGTATGCTCGATATGCATAGGTATTATTAGGTGGTGATACAAGTTTTTGGTTTAAATAAACATCAAGTTGACTAAAAAGTGAATGCAGCCAATTATTTACAGGTGCTACTATTGTAGTAGATATCAAGTTAGTTGAATCTTGATTTAATACTTTTGCCTTTATGTGGAGTAATGTATGAGACAAATCTATGTAGTCATCGCCTGTCCCAGGAACTTGAAACTCGATAGGTCCATCATCACCAAGAGATGAAATTGGTTTATAATGAATCCACAATCCATTTTCAATGCTAGTTTGTGTAGACGGTAGTGCAAACAAATCCAATTCTGACTTAACGCACTCGCAAGAATGATTATGAAGGAAAGACATATTTAATTTGAAAATATATCTTTGTTATTTTTTGGTTTTAGACCAAGTTTTTTCGCAGCTTTCACTTTAGCAGTTAATGGTGGAATGAACGAGGTCAATCGTTTTCTTTTAGTTTTATACCCAGATCCTGTCATGTTAAATTGATCAATTTTCTCATCAGCCTTTCGTTTTAAATTCGTACTAACTTGCTTTAGACGATCTTTTATTGAGGCTTCCATAGGACGCGCTTGAACCATATCCGATAAAAGTCCTACTCCAGCGTTTAATGCCTCCTTACCAATCACTCGAGCACCACTTGAAAGTAAAGGTAAAACTGATCTAAATAACCCCCCTAAGAAGCTCCCAATACCATGACCGCGTTGGTATGGTGCACCCTTATAAATTACTCCAACTCCTGACCCAGCTTGATGTGTATAATAATTTTCATATGGACATTTATGATGATCACGAAGAGAATTCATTATAATAATTTTCGGAAATGTAGTTTAATACACACGGTTCCAAACTGGAATGGTATTTTTTGTCCTGTGCTCGATCTTATAACTATTTCCAGCGTATCGAACTCTCTTCGCATAACAGGTAAGTAATGAGGTTGAGAGAAAACGTGCATTTTATTTGCACCATAAATGTATTTTGTAGGATCTAATGAAATGACTCTTAGTAAAGGAGTCATAACATCACCCACAATCTGAGGATCGATAATGTCACAATATAGAAAGAGTTGAGATGGTAACCCTAAGTGTAAATTAGCAGGACACTTTCCAAAATTTCTCTCTAGGAGATTTTTATTTGGTTCATAACCTAGTTGTAAACTTAATTTGGGTGATAATGTTACGGATGTTATATTTTTATCCAAAACAGAAATAGACACAAATTTTGTTATTTCATCATAGCGAAATTTCAAGTTCTCTCCGATACCATTTAACACTCTTAAAATATGCTCAACGTTATCATAGTTGGTAGCTGGAATATGTTTTTTGTAGTACACTGTGGATGGTTTATCTTCATTAGGCATTAACATAGATTTTGTAATGTATATAACATTTTCATGATCTTGAACAGTAAACATGGTACATGGATATTGAAACTCGACAACTCCAACCGACCATTCACCTTCTAATTTAATAGCTTTCGGTAATTTCGTTGAAAAATTTGTGGTCTTGTTATCAGGAAAGTATTCCATTGAACTATTGCTGAGCAAAGTTAAATAAAAACTTTCTTTATTCATATTTCTTTTAAACTAGAAGCTAAAATCCAACTGTTAAATTTATCTGGATAACCTTTCCACTTCACTAATACTTCTTTTCTGTTACCTGAGTAACGAGTGTCAATTATTTTATCTATTTTATATTGTGAGGTGGGGTTGTAAGTGATTTTCTGTAATTCTCTTTCATAAAAAGTACCAACTATTGGTTCATTTTGTAAATCTGTTATTGTATAAACAACCCATGGAGATCTATCAATTATTGAAGATATAATAAATATTTCATCACTCCAATTTGATTCATATCCTTTTTGGAAAGCATGTTTATATTTAGTTATTCGAACATAATCACCCACATTGAAATTTGGTTTAGGATTTTCTAAAGAAAGTTTGTTTGACCGTCTATCATAAAGATTAGTCCAAACTGTCATAATATTGTTGGAATTTACATCACATGGGCACATCTTAATACTAGAGTGAAAGCTGTGATTGTAAGAGTATATTAAATCTTGTAAAACATCTATATATCTATAAGTATTATTATGAGTGAAATAACGCCACATTTTCATTTTTAGTGTTCTTTGAAATCGTTCAACAATACTGGCCTTAATGTCAGGATTGTTAGTGGTATAGTAATTAATCTTTTTGGATTTAAAGTATTTTTGTACATCTTTTGAAACAAATTCTGTACCTTTATCAGATTGTATGTGAGTAGGTGTTAAATTACTTTCAGTAAATATACTTTCAAAACATTCTTTAGTTGTTTCTGAGTTTTTCTTTTTCATTGGTCTTGCAAAAGCATATTTACTAAATACATCAATAACACAAAGTATATACTTGAAACCATCATTATATTGAGAATAAGTTCGCATATCACTTAAATCAGCTTGCCACAGTTCATTAATATTTGATAGAATGTACCTATTACGCGGGAATTTTTTTCGAATGGGTTTATGTAATGTGTATGTTTCTTGTGATTTTAACCATTCCTTTACTTGCTTTTTATTCATTTTACCCTTCATGGCTTTTGATAATTTATCAATACTACCAAAACCAGCGGGATTAGATGGATCATAATAAATCCTGTTAATTTCTTCTAGTACGGGGTCCATTTTTCCCACTCAAGCCTTTTACGTATTTTAGTTGTAGACTTTTTATCTCTACTGCTCGGTGTAGAAAACTCTTGAAATTCAATCTCAGAGGGTTTGTTCAGATCTTTTGCTTGAAGTTGGTTAATAAACTCACATCTCTTTGGATTTCCAATATAAGTAAGTGGTACTTTAATATCTTTTAATGCTTCAGCAAATCTATTCCACCCTACTGGATCACTTCTTTTTAAGGGTCTTAGTGAATCATTTATTAAATCAACAATATTACTTCCAGGAATTTTTTCATTATCAATTATGACTGTACCTTCATTATCCCAATGTATTTTACCTTTACTTGTTTCAACTAAGTTTAATAATAACTGTCCTTTTTTATTATAAGTTTTTGGTATTAAACTGAGTATTTGAGCTGGTGTGTAAAGTGGATTTTCAACATTTTCTTTACTTTTGATGGATCGATTCTCCTCCAACAAAGATTCAGCATCAACTGAAGTTTTTAGATCTCTATCTTTATTTTTAAAACCAATTTTAGACTCGTTTGAATCTTCATTAGATGTATCAGAATAAATTGGTAATCTGAGTGGTTGACGATCCTCTTCGGTAAAATGAAGGTATCTTTGCAGTGTTTGTAAATATAACATCCATTTCTTTCGGTCTTCCGTCTTACTATTCATAATATTTTGCATTTCAATATCTAATCGAGATAAACTACTACTCGTATTAACCTTATTTTCTTGTTTTAATTTTTCAATCAATCCAGGTTCGATAAGTATCATTTTCTTTGCATTTTCCATGTTAACTGGCTAGTCCACTCACTAATCCACTCAATATTGCACCTAATATTATTGGTAAGAAAGCCCCTCCTTTTTGTATAATTATATTTTTTCTTAGTTTATGTTTACACTTACGCACTATTTGACGGAGTATATTTTTGTGTTTATTCAATTTTTGTTTATCTTGATCTTTAAGAGGTACTTTTCCTTGTAAAACGTTATGAATACACTCACAAATACAGTTAATTTCTTCTTCATCACACGTTTTAAGTAATGCTCTTTGATATTTTGGTTTAAGCGTATGCAAAGCGTTTAGCAAATGTTTATGCGTTGTGAGTCGACGATGCATCATTTAGCAATGATTTGAAATGTTTGATTCTTGGTGTATTTAAACTCTTTTGTGGGAACGTAGACTGTGCAGAAACCATTAAATGGGAAGACATTTGTCTTGATACGACAAAAATCATTGGTATTCTGTTTTAAATCTACCATTAAATATCCATGCGCCTCTAGAGTTGCATCCCTGTAGGCATCTTCAATAAATTTTGGGTTATCTGGTGACACTTGTCGTGCTAAATATCTTATTTGAGTTTTATCTCGAGGGTTTTTAAAATATATTATATAACTTGAGTTTAAGGATATGTCTCTTTGCCCTTTACCCTGATGAAATAAATTTTGTGTTAAATAAAATACACTAAGATTCCTGTGATGACTACCTTTTGTAAATATATCCACAATTCTTCCATCGGACTCTCTCATTAGATCATCAATAATAACAAGATGTGGGTTTTCACCGTCAAACATATTAACATTTGGAATTCCTTGATGGTAGTTAACATTTGGTAAATTATATAAAGGTTGCATTTCATCAAAGCACCATGTGATCTGATTAAAATCACAATTACATATTTCTGTAACTGATTTTATGAAATTTGTTACAAAATTTGACTTCCCACATCCACTTGGCCCCGCCACAATAGCAGTAAACGGATGGATAAAGTGAAACATTACACACGTCTAAAGTACTAAGGGGTGAAATAAAAAATGAAAGTGTTGGTGTTAACAATTAATATATATTGCAAACATTATATAAAACAGAATGATCTGTATACTATTTCTAACACAATTAGTACATCATAATTTTACAATCAACTCAACCTCAAATAAATGCACACACACACACGCAAATATAAACAACAATTAACTTAAATTATTTACAATAAAACAACGATTAAATATGTAATAAACTCTACGTCATATTATACTATTATCATTATTTTACAATCAATACAAATTTTATTTACATGCAGACATAAAATTAAAAACTATCAACACTTAACGCAGTTTATAATGACCCCAAGCTAATGTTTCAATATTATTATCTAAAATATGCCTCTTTGTGTCATTATATGATAAACCAATCTTATTTAATTTTTGTGTAAAAATTGTGTGTTTAATTGATTTAAATCTAAGCATACTATAATATTGCACTTTTTTATTAAATAGAGAAGACTTATAATTATCCATGGTCATCTTTTTAGTGATACATTTATTTACCCCTTTTGCCTTGGCTATAGTCTTATTCTCTAAGTTAAAAGCGTACATTTTGGATCGTAAACCCACAAATTCTTTCATGATTTTACCATTATTTTCATCTTTAAAAAAACCTAATTTCTTTTTATTTAATTTTGGATATTCAAAAATATTATTTGCATCATAAGCTGAGGTATCAAAGTATGATGAAAGGTCAGGTTTTATATCAGAGTAAAAATCATCTGTAAATATATGATATATTAAACTATCCGTATCTGTATACAATAATTTGATTTTACTAAACTTTTTAACCATATAGTTATAATGAAAATCATACATTAATGTTTTTGAAATATCTAAAATGCAAAACCCTAAATAAATTGGTTTGTTATATATTAACTTTGTTTTTCGCAACTGAACCGCAACTAGGTTTTCCGAAAATACTAAAAGACTATGAAATTGTGGTTTAGCGATTAGATCTTGAACACCTAAAGCTTTGCCCTGGTTCTCCCAGTGTGTAACTAATTTTATGTTAACCCTTTTTTCAATATTCTCCATAGTCTTTCCGAAGATTGAATTATTCATTAATTTATAAAAATCTTTTTCGAAATCTGATTTTGCTAACGTTCTTAATTTTGTGTTTAGATCTATGTACATCTTCAACCAGCGAGACTGTTTAAATTTTAAAACTCTATGAATTTTAGTTAATTTAACCCCCATTTCTATGCACTGCTTTAAATTTCTGTAATGAATTACATATTTATCTTTATTATTTAAATTTGGGACTAGTTTGTTTTCATTATTATTGTCTGCACAAATGTTTTCGGGGCATAAAGGAAAGTCCGAATGTAAATCATGAAGTTCATCTGGATATTCCAAATCAACTTCTAAAATAAAACCGAAGTTCGATGTCTCAGACACATTAAATTCTGTATTCGGATTTACCCATTCGAATCCACCAGTAGGAAGACATTGAGACATAGCCCAACCATATAAATTGTGGGCATCAAAATATGTGATATATGAATTTGGTTTCCCTGCATCATAATCCCCCATATATTTGTTATTAGCTCTAGTATAACGATTACTACATTGAGATACACCACACCTGATACCTGATCTAATAAATGCAATTTTCTCATAATCTGTTAAAAGTTCTAATTCTATTTTTGTATATTTTAACATTGCATCCCAACTTAAACCGGGTGCTGTGTAATAATGGGCAGCGTCTAAATCGTAAGTATTAATACATAACTTTCTAAAGTTTTCAAATACATTGGTTAAAAGTAAAACGTCTGTTTTTAAATACAGGTTTGAATAATCTAGCATATTACAACACCCAAAGTGTTCCCAAACATCTTTAGCATGATTGTAATCATCATTTGAAATATGGGAATCTGTGAGCGAGCTATAAAAAATTTTTTGTTCGGGGAGCGATGTTAGGCTTAAACTATCATAATTAGTCATAAGTTCATATGGATAAACGCCTTTCCGTTTTAAACGAAAGAAATCTTCATCATTAGGATAATTTCTACGTAATTCTTGAAATTGATCATTACTGAGATTTTTGGCCAATTCTTCTAATTTACATGATAAAAACTTAAATGAATCTATGAATCTTAATATAATTTCGTGGTTATTCATTTTTAATTTTTTGGAAAAGGATATATATTTTTCTTTATTTTGAGGGATAACTTCGACTTCACCATCACAAAAGTTTAACGCGTGAACAATAAAATGAGCATCATAGCGACTAAGGTTGTGTAAAAATATTGGTATATAACGAGGTTTTCTGAACTTCGAGCTACATGATCCGTGAGCAACACCTATAAAACTACCGGTGTACCAATCAAAATCATAAAAATGTTCTGCTAACTCTGTTTCACAAATATGACAAATGGTTGCATTTGAAATTTGGTTTTTGTCTTCATTTGTTAGCGGAAGTGGAGGATATTTTTGAATTCTATTTATTTCTTTGAGATTGTTAGATAAACTTTCCATAAACACTTGTGCACAGTTGGGTCCGCAATACGTTACATATTTTGATAATTTATCATCATATGAACATTTTATATAATAACCAAAACTATGTACTTCATGTTTCTGAATATTGTGTGTGAAAGGTTTGGAAGGATCGTTAGAACATGATTCTATTGGTTTTAAAAATGCTTCAAAATCAGCATAAACTACGAATGGTATCTTCAACTTTTTTTCATAACTATCAAATTTAATTTTATCATTTGAAATAGGTTGACCAAACCAATTCTTTTTTTTAAAAGTTTCACTGTTTGGTAATTCTGTACAAATGTGGGCACAATCGTATTGTTCGTGGTTATTTAAACTTTCCTTAGATGGAAAGTGAAGTAGACATGCTTCGCAAATGTACATGATGTGACCGTCTTTTGAAATTTGTTTACTAACTAACCGCGATAAATTTTTTATGTAACAATAATGATTTTTTGTATCCTTGGAAAAAAATAATAAATTGATATGTCTATCTTTACGACACTTTGTTAAAAATAATGGACCTACTATAGAATTACATCGTTTTTCTTTATTATATTCTAACCCAAAAACATTAATACTAATATCATTTAATTTCTCTACTTTTGCTATGTCAGAAATTTTAACTGGAAAGGAAATACCATCAAATTTAAGTTTATTTGCATGTTTAACGTACGATGATACACGATCCGCGTCTTTGTTTACGGGATATAACGCCGAGAGTAACGCCCATTTAAAACAAAAATAATCCTTGCTTTTTACATTTATAACAGCCTTTTTTAATTTTATGTCACGAGGAAGATCTATATAGAAGAAGTATCGCGTAGGGGGTTAAATTTATTAACATTCATGTCTATAGATTTTATGTTTTTTAGACTCCATCCACTATCTTTTTTTTCAAATGCACTAATTTTAGTAGTAATTGTATCATTTAAAGATGAAAAAAAAATATTTAAGTCATCTCCTTGACAAATAATATAGTTAATCGTTTGAAAATCGAACGTATCATGAATATCTTTAGTTTGTTGAACAAAATCAGCATGCAATATGAAGTTTACTTTAAAAATTATGTGTTGATGAATACACTCTAGTATTAAAAATAAAATATCATCTTTAATAGAATTTAAAAATAGTTCAGGAGTTTCAAAATTTACCAATGTCGAACTATCTACTCTACTCTTGATTTTATAAGTTAAAATCCTATTTCCAAAAGCAGATTCAATAACACTAACGTTTGATAAAGAATTATGTGAATTTAAAAGATTATTTTTGTGAACATTACTTTTAAAATGATTAGCTAAATACCGTTTCTTGATAAATATATGACACGTTAGACATTCCACTTGATCATCGTTACTGATACTGTTCCCTGCAGAGGTAGGCGCTTCTGCTTCCGTTGTTGGTTTTTTGATGATCTTGGGTTCTTTGCTGCTCGTTCGCTTCGTTCCTCTTCCAAGTTGTAGTGGTTGACTACTAAAATGTTTAAATTTATTAAAAACTGTACAAGACATTGTGTAAATTATGATCGAAATGAATGTTTATTTTACTTACTTAAACTTTGTTTCAACCATCGCACAGTGATTATACAAATCATCATCATACGATGAATCGAACAGTTGATCCTTCTCCATTTCATCACAAACTTTAGACAACTCCTGATTTAATTCGCTGTTGAATAGTTCCGTATTCTCTTCCATGGTTGTGGAAAAGAAAGCACTGGTGCACACTTCACTGAAGTTTGCCATCCTTATAGTAAAGAAGAAATTAGGTAGCAGAGTAAGTAACAGTTCAGTGTTGGTAGACCAACTGATACCCAAATTTCAAATAATGTCCGATATTTAAGTCTAACAAAGGATTAGATATAGAATATAATGAGTACACGGAAGTAATTTAAGTAAACAGAATCACATTCACTAATGATCAGCTAATGACTGTCATTGTTAAAAAAGTATTTTTTAACTTTTTCACTTTCTGCTATTGTCTTTGTAATATTGTATACGAGGGCGTTTGTGTTGTCGTAGATGCTATCCTTATTAGTCTTTACGTAATATTTAATCCTCGTGGAAGCATGTTTCCAATGATCAGTAGTTGGAATCTTGGATAGCTTCTTCATATCGTACATTTCAATTTTGATGAGATGCGTCGCTTGGTCTCCATCGTCAGAATTAGTAGAAATGTATGATACACCATCTCTAGCGGCTCGTGCTACGGTTGATGATAACAGCTTCCTCTTTTTTATTTTTGATTCAGCTTCAAAAAAATGATCAATCGATTGCGATTTTCTTTTTCCACCATCGCATGTGTTGATGACATCGTCATTATTAATGACGATGTCATCACTCTCTTCTTGAGGGGAGAGTGGTGAGTAGTAATACTGTTTATATGTATTTTCATCGAAGCTTAATGATTTCTGCAACAACACAGTTATCATGTTAATATCAATTTGGTAACACTTAATCATAATGGTTAAAAAAGCTAAAGTTACAACCTATTAAAGTCCACTGCTGAACATAGGCCTCCTCTCATTTCTGAGAGGGTTTTAGGGCTAGGAAATGTTCGCTGCGATACCTCAATGCGTGTTGGCAAACTTCACATGCCTTCGAAGTTATCTCAGACATGCATTCCTCACGATGTTTTCCTTCACCGCTGAGCACATTACCCAATTGATAGTATCTTTATGCGTCAACAAGCTTACCTTACATTCTGTTGCTTATCTCTACATTCCTACGTCCTTCCTGTCGTGTCTTGTTCAGTGTATTGGTGACTCAAATACGATTTGTATAACACAAAGAATGTAATTTAATATTTAGATATCACTATAATTGATCATTCCTATATTAGTCATTGAGTAGATTGGTACTGTAATAATCTACTAATAGCAGTAATATTATGGATACACTAGATGTACAACAACATCTGAAAAAGATTCACCCCACTCTAGAAAATAATGTTTATGCTGCCAATAAACTACCCATGTACACCCACGTACCAACGTATATAATATGCAATTTGGATACAGATGATAAACCAGGGTCACATTGGGTAGCTTTATATATCGATATTTTGATTCATTCGGACGGGCACCTGTACGATATCATCTAGAGTTTTTTAAAAGAAATTGTAAAAGATGGAACTGGAATGTTGATAGGATTCAGAATGAGTGGACTTCAGTTTGTGGCGAATATTGCTTAATGTATTTGCTATATAAGTTTCAGGGATGTTCAATGCATAGTTTTACGAGTATATTTACAGGGAACACATTGTACAACGATATTTTAGTGGATGAGATGTTTCGCTCCTATTTTATAGATAATAAGTAATAAGATTTTGTATTTTATAAATAAAAATTTTAACAAAATTGGGTAATGTGTTTTATTAATGAGTCAGATTAGTGTAGATAGGAACAAAGGAGTATATAACAATATCACCACGCTGAGGAAGAATAGATAATGACGGTATTAAATGAACAATAGATAAGTAGATAAGAACAATGGAGCGCTAATGACGGTGGAGACTCGAAGCGGATATCAATTAGATAAGAGTTAATTGATCTGCACATCTCCGGAACCGTGCATCCTACGCAAAAATGGACCGCAGATTCGTGATCAGAGCATGCCAAAACCTTTTTTTTTTTTTTAGGATCGTGAGTCGACGAACGTCGTACTTGTGACTCAGTGCGCCAGAACTGGTACAACCTTTCTACAAGTGCGCCAGAACTGGTACAACGTAACTACTGTCATTACGAATCGCCTCGCACGCAGATTCGACGACTTCCAGCCTCCTGAACAAGCCGGTATCCGAAAAGGCTTCAGTACCATAGACCACATATATACCCTGCGGCAGATTGTACAGAAGACCGAAGAGTATAATCTGCCACTTTGCCTGGCGTATGTGGACTATGAGAAAGCCTTTGATTCCGTCGAAATTTGGGCGGTGCTACAGTCCCTTCAGCGGTGCCAAGTTGACTGTTGGTATATCGAAGTGCTGAAGTGTTTATACAGTAGGGCTACGATGGCTATCCGAGTACAGAACCAGAGTTCGAAACCTATCCAGCTGCAGAGAGGTGTAAGACAGGGTGACGTTATATCCCCGAAACTTTACCGCTTCCTTTTAAGACGTTTTCAAGCTACTGGACTGGAAAAGATACGGTATTAACATCAATGGCGAGTACATCACTCACCTTTGATTTGTCTACGATATAGTCCTTATGGCAGAATCGCTGGATGACCTTAGCGTTATGCTCAATGACCTCAATGGTGTCTCCCAACGGATAGGTCTTAAGATGAACATGGACAAAACAAAGATCATGTTCAATGTCCATGTCACACCTATGCCGGTAGTTGTTGGAAGCACTATGCACGAAGTTGTTGACGAGTACGTTTACCTGGGACAAATAGTCCGACTAGGTAAGTCCAACTTCGACCGAGAGGTCAATCGACGGATTCAACTCGGCTGGGCAGCGTTCGGGAAATTACGACACATCTTCTCGTCAGGTATACCTCAATCTCTGAAAACTGAAGTGTACAACCAGTGCGTGTTGCCAGTGATGACTTACGGATCAGAGACGTGGTCCTTCACTGCTGGCCGTATGAGGACGCTCAAGGTCGCTCAGCGAGCTATCGAGAGGGCTATGCTCGGAGTTTCTCTGCGTGATAGACTCAGAAATGAGGATATCCGCAGTAGAACCGGAGTGACCGACATAGCCCAACGGATTAGTAAGCTGAAGTGGCAATGGGCCGGCCATATAGCTCGAAGAACCGATAACCTATGGCGAAGAAAGGTTCTCGATTGGCAGCCTCGTACCGGTAGGCGCAGTGTAGGGCGACCCCCACTAGATGGAGTGACGACCTGGTAAGACATGCAGGAAGTCGATGGATGCAGGTGGCTCAGGACCGTGCTTTGTGGCGTTACTTGGGGGAGGCCTATGTTCAGCAGTGGACTTGTGAAGGGCTGTAATGTTGATGATGGTGATGATGAAAATCGTAGGCTATAAATTTTATGAGACACTTATCATTATTTTTTTATCTCCTGGTCGAAGTGTTTTGGGTAGGTAAGATGACATCATGTGTTGAACCTTATTCGCCGGCTCATTAGCTGACGAAATACCCACACCAGCATCACCGATATTACCACCACCACCATCGTCATTACCACTACCTTCCCCAGTATGTCCACATATGCACTACCACCAAGTACACTACCATCCCCAACAACATTTCTACTATCATCGGTAACAACAGTTCTCGGAATTTCTTCACCGTAACCACTTTCACCGACTGTTCCATGCGTTAAATTTGAATACATGCTAAGATGTTTTAACTTCAAGTGTGTTTTTAGATTGCTAGTTGGCCTTTATACGCTAAAGTTTTTTACAATAATTACATATTGCCAAATTTTCAAAATGGTCCCACAGCTGTGTGTGACGACTCGGCATGATAAAAAGTTAAAAAGAGAAATTAAACTCTTAACTAAAATCTTGTATTTTTGAACAGTACACCAAATAATACTATATAATATAAAAACTAATTACCTTCCCTAGTATACTTATATTTCTACAACTTTTTATATAATTCCTTAATATCCCAAATCCCTTGTAATATTTTGGTGAAAAAGTGAACTCGAAATAAAATATTATTAAACTGATGCGCTTCGTTTAAATTAACACCAACCAATATTTCAGCCAAGAGCGTTTTAACAAAATCCATATTGTACGGTTTAATAAAAGTAACACTTCAAAAGATTTAACGGCGCATGATTTATTATTTAATATGATAGGTAATTTTCAATCACATGTGCAACATGAAATATGATTATATTTAAATTTATAGCAAATAATTGTTACAATCCTTATTTTTAAAGTGAAACCTAAATTTTCATGAAATAAATCAAAAGAATAGGTACATGTATTGATATTTTTAAAGAATATTTCCTTTCGTATATGAAATTGCAATCTTTATATAATTGTAATAGCGCCATCTACTTCATTCTATAGGTGAAGTCATTTTATCGAACGAAAATTAATTAACTCTGAAGGTAGTACGTAAGGAATACGCTAGATGGCACAAACACGGCCTTCGACTATCGGCTAATTAATATTACAGAAGCCGACTTTACCGATTTTAAAATATTAAATCTGTTAATAAATCGATAGATTATTTTCAATGGACTTGATAATTTTATTAATTATGGTTAATTTTATTTATTTAATAAATTTGTTATTTTTTTAACTGTTTATTTTAACAGTTAAAAGATATATTAGCCATCGTTTCAACATAGGCCAAATTCGATATGCAAAAACAAAATTACTACGTAGTTTGTCTTGCGTGAAATTTTTAATTCAACTTCTAAAAGCAATAATGTGTTTATAATAAGTGCGTCTGTATAATTCCCCGTCAAAAATCCTTATAAACCATTCACTTATCTGCGGTCACCCTATCATAGCAAGGATTGTGTGCGCGCTGAGTACGGACAAATACCCACATAGAAGTTTTTTTGGCTTATGTAAGTCTAAGTCTAAGTCTAGTAGTAGTTACGCTTAGTTTATCTCAAGTATTACCGGCTAGCAAGAGTATATTTTCGATTGCTTTGAAATGTTTATCTCTTCTCCATATTTTCTCTGCTACTGCTACGGAGAATATGACTTTGATTTGGTCCCGATCCATGACTACATGAC